>CM057350.1:135377515-136649319 GCA_030015575.1 Agapanthus africanus
CCGCATCGGAAGGAGCCGAACGCAGGCGACTAAATGAAAGAGTTGAAGTACTCCCCGCCAGATCGAAAGGCATCCGAAGCAGACAAGAAGATATTCAAGACGAGGAAACGGTTTGCCAAAGCCATGTCGATAGGACTGAAGCTACCACCCTCGGAAGAAAACACGCTCAATGCGGTGGAGAGGCACCCTGATTATTGCGCATATCATCGGAAAATTTCACACCCCACGGAGGAGTGCGACGCCTTTAAGATATGGTGGCAAGGATATGCTGCTCATTGGCAACATTTTAAGCGCATGAAACGCAAGACTCGTCGAGAACAAAGAAGTACTGCCGACGAGCACAACAAGACCACTGGCAACTGTTACATGGTTAACGCCATAGGGTCACAAGTTCTCACCTTTGGGAGCGACTCCGATGAAGAAATGGCTCTGGGCCCTCTCTTTAAAGAATCTGTTTTAGGGAAAGAGGAGAAATTGGAGGCCTGCGAGAACATTCAGCTGCGCAATCGCACACTCCCAGAAAAGAATCTCGGGCCCGCAAGTAGAAAAGATAAGGGAAAGGAAAAGGTCACTGAAGATATCACTTTAGATGACCAAGTCATGAAAGAGCTGGCTACCAAAGACCCTCCTAGGAAGGGTAAGGTGGACTATAACATCCTAGCGCACCTAAGGAAGCTACCTTCTCAGCTTAGCATTCTCAATGCCCTCCTATTATCAAAAGAAGCGCGAGACTCACTAATTAAGGCGTTACAAGAACCTGAGCAATTCCAAGCCTTCCTCGCCACTGAAAGGATGAAGAATGAACTGGAAGAAGTGCATACGGCCGACATCACTTTCGGTGATGAAGACCTCCTCCTCGGGACGTGCGACCACAACCGTCCCCTATATGTCTCTGGATACTGCCATGATATCAAGATAGGCAAGATCCTGGTGGATAATGGATCCTCCGTCAATCTCCTTAATGTTCGGGTGTTGAAGGAAATCTGCATGAGCGTACAGCACCTCGCTCGTGACAAAATTACCATCTCCGGTTTCGACTCCCAGTCATCACGGACTCTTGGATCCGTAATACTAACATTACGCTTTGGACTACTCGTCACAGACATCAAATTCCATGTCATTGACGCCAAGACCTGCTACAACGCCTTGCTCGGTCGTCCTTGGCTACACGAGTACAACATCATCCCTTCTACACAACATCAGTGTATGAAGTACTTTAAGGATGGTTTCGAGTATACCGTAACAGGTGAGCTGAACCCATTTTCCGTGAACGAAGTCCGCAAATACGAAGATGCGAAGTACTTTTTTGCCAGATTTCGAGGATACAGAAAGGTGTCGCAAGCCGGAGAATAAAGCCGCCGCCACCATCCCTGTTTTCGGGAGCGATACCGAGGAAGAAGAAGAGATAGTTTATGCTGGGCCATCTCAGCGCAACAACCCGGGGACGCCCGCCCCCATGTTGGTCTTCGGAAGTGACTCGGAAGATGAGGTTAATGCCGTGTTCTCCAATCGGCTGTCAATACAAGCACCCCCTAGCGATGATCAGAGTTTGCAAATCACCATGGTGCCGCGGGAACACTACAAGGATCTCGACACACTTCAAGCTCACAATGTGCAGGACCTGCAAACATTTTACGTCCCTCCCAGGCAAAGGGGTGAGAAGTTAATTCTATTCTACCGATCCTCAGAGTCGAAAATAGAGAAAGAGATCTGGTATGGCACGGATGTTACACTCGACAGGCTCCAACCTATCCGTTTGCCCAGATACTACACAAATGGACTAAAGAGGCTATTGAAGCGCCAAGGAGTACCCTTAAAACAGACTGTTCGACAAGCTCGGTTCTACAACAGGATTTGGGATGTCCCTGGGACCCAACGCAAATTGCCCAACGGGAAAATGGAAACACTTGGGCTTGGATACGCGAGAACCGGAAAATGGGAACGGGCCCACAGTAGCTACGCCACATATACTTTTGATGAAGAAGAGGACGCCCCGTCAGGAAATGCCAACCCCTCATCAAAACTAGATCCCACGATTGAAATGCCGAGTCCGTCGTTTGAAGAACGAATGGACAAGCCTATCAGGAAAGTGGGTCAAAAAGCTCGGGAAGACCACAACCGCGAGATGGCCATCTATGAGAAGGCCAGGACGCAACGTCTATTTCAACGGGCTGCAAAAGACAAAGATGCTCATCCTTGTCAACCCGTTGTACGAAAGGCCCGACGCAGAGACAGAAATAAATCAAGAAGCGGAGAGAGGAGCCGACAACAATGACGCAGGATTAGAGAGTCACGTGAGTGGGCATTGCGCGGTCCGGATTTGTCCCTCGCGAAGAAGATGATTCGAGCGTATTCCTTCCCTCGAGACAAGACGGAGAAGTTACTCGAGCTCACTATAAAACATCAAATGATCGCGCTTCCAGAGTCTAGACACCCTGAGCAAGCTAACAAGGCTTCTCATCTGAGCTATTGCTCTTATCACCGAGCTATAGGACATCCTACCGAAGACTGCTTCACCTTCAAGAACTGGGTCGAGGACCAGTACCAACAGGGCAGATTCGCCTTATCCAACGGCTGGAGGGTAACGCCGCCACAAAAGCACGAACCCAAAGCCGCAAGAGCAGAACCGGATCCACCTCAGTCCTGGAAGCGGATTCGCACCTGTTATACGATTACGATATTAAAAGAAGAGCCCGAGAACATGGATGACCTTCCCTGGTGCTTTGAGAACAGCGATGATGAGGTGGTCTCAGAATTTCCGCCAGCTCCGAAAGAACTGGAAGATGGCATACATACTACTGCAGATAACCTCAAGAAGATTGAGCTGGGATCGGCAGATGATCCGCGACCGACATTCGTCAGCGAGCTGCTATCTGAAGAAAGGGTGGCCGCATTAAAGAACGTGCTTCTACAGCATAAAGACTGCTTCGCGTGGAACTATTCCGAGATGCCAGGATTAGATCCGGAGATTGCTGTGCATAAATTAGCAATATCCCCAGATATCAAGCCAGTCAAGCAGGCGCCAAGAAGGATGCGACTCGAGCTTGAAATGAGCATCAACGCCGAAGTCAAGAAGCTGATCGATTCTGGATTTATCCAAGAAGTCCAGTATCCCGACTGGATCGCCAATATCGTCCCGGTAATGAAGAAGAATGGGACGGTACGCATATGCGTGGATATCAGGGATCTCAATAAAGCCTGTCCAAAGGACGATTTCCCAGTACCAGTAACCGAGCTAATGATAGATAACACGTCCACTCACGAGGTTTTCTCCTTTATGGACGGTTCGTCAGGATACAATCAGATAAAGATGCATCCCGAAGACCAGAAGCATACCGCTTTCCGGACCCCTTTGGGTATATTCTGCTACAGGGTTATGCCCTTTGGTCTAAAGAACGCCGGCGCTACCTATCAAAGGGCCATGACAAAAATCTTCGACGACCTCATACATGACATCGTCGAGTGCTATATCGATGACCTTGTAGTAAAGAGCATGTCATACGAAGAGCATTTAAAGCATCTGGAGACTGTATTTCAACGCCTTCGGCAATATAATTTGAAGATGAATCCCCTCAAATGCGCGTTTGGAGTCTCCTCGGGTAAATTCCTGGGATTCATCATCCGACATCGAGGTATCGAAATAGATCCATCTAAGATCAAGGCGATCATGGAAATGCCTCCGCCAAGAACCCTCAAACAGTTGCGGTCTCTCCAAGGGAAGCTCGCATACATCCGGCGATTTATCGCCAATCTTTCAGGCAAATGCCGTCCTTACAGCCACCTGATGAAGAAGGGAACTCCATTCGTTTGGGATCACAAATGCCAAGGTGCACTAGACGAGATCAAGCAGTACCTGCAGAACCCTCCGGTGTTGGCTGCGCCGGTCAAGGGAAAACCCCTCATTCTTTATACGACCGCCCTCGAAGGTTCCTTAGGCGCATTATGGGCACAAGAGAACGATCAAGGGAAAGAGAGAGCACTCTACTACTTAAGTCGAGTTCTGCTGGGGGAAGAAAACAACTACTCGCCCATTGAAAAACACTGCTTGGCGTTAATCTTCGCGATAACAAAACTCAGACACTATGCGTTGGCGCACGAAGTCCGTCTCATCTCGAAGGTGGACCCTCTTAAATATTTGATGTCGAAGGCTATACTGACGGGTCGACTCGCTAAATGGGCTCTACTCCTGATGGAGTTCTCAATAACGTATCGACCTCTTAAGGCAGTGAAAGGCCAGGCCATTGCCGACTTCCTCGCTGAGCATCCAGTACCTGCCGGTTCTCCTCTGAACTGCGATTTGCCGGACGAACATGCATTCGACGCGATCGGCGGCGGTGATACTCGATGGGAACTCTATTTTGACGGGGGCATCTTCCATGAAGAAGCGCAAACAATGTACCCCCATAATCAAATCGGGAGTAGGCCTCATCTTCGTAACCCTACAAGGAGGGATAATGCGCTTTGCTTTCTCCTTAACGGAATCGAGGACGAACAATGAAGCCGAATACGAAGCTTTGATAGCGGGCCTCGAGATCGCTATTAACATGGGAATTGAAGACCTCTCTATATACGGGGATTCTCAATTGGTTGTTAGTCAAGTAAATGGTGACTACCAAACGTGCAAACCGGAGTTGGTGAAATACGGCGAAAAGGTGCAACAACTATTGACCCAAATTCCCTCCTACACTTTGGAAAGTATACCACGTGCGGAAAATAGCAAAGCAGACACGTTAGCTAAGCTCGCTAAAGAACTGGCTGACGAGAACCTCGATGACGTCAGAATTGTGGTACAAAGCCGTCGAGTGCTCGCCCCGGCAAAAATATCTCCGGAATTATACGAAGAAAAGGGGGCGACTGAGCAGACGACCCTACAAATAAAAGACCATGAGAAGGCCGAGGACTGGAGGGAAGTCTTCATAGACTACTTTAAGTCCCACCGAATAAGCGCCCTCAAGACATTAGCTCATGAAACGAGCTCTATTTTTTGCTTTTGTCAACGACACTCTATACAAGAGATCGTTTGATTCTCTGTGGCTGAGATGCTTAGGACCTGACGAAGCAGAAAGAGTCGTTCAGGAAGTTCACGACGGACTCTGCGGTTCTCACCAGGCAGGCCCGAAAATGAAATTGAAGATCAAACGGATGGGCTATTATTGGCCCACGATGGTCCAAGACTGCCTCAAGTATGCGAAGCAATGCCACTCGTGCCAGATTCATGGAGACTTTATCCACCAACATCCGAATCCACTACACCCAACGGTGGCTAGCTGGCCATTCGAAATGTGGGGGACTGACATAGTCGGCCCCATCGAGCCAGCATCGTCCCGGGGACATCGTTTCATCCTGGCGACAACTGATTACTTCTCCAAATGGGCAGAAGCAGTACCGCTGAGGGAAGTGAAGACGGAGAATATCCTCCATTTCTTCAAGACGCACGTCATCTATCGGTTTGGAACCCCACGGCGGATTATCTCCGATAACGGGCCAGCCTACAGAAGCCATAAGATTAGCCGCTTCGCGCAGCAGCACAATATAGACTGGAGATATTCTTCAGTTTACAATCCACGAGCTAACGGTCTGGCCGAGGCCTTCAATAAGACCTTGACGAAGATCATAAAAAAGACGGTGTCCCGAAATAAGAAAGACTGGCACGAGAGGCTGCAAGAGGCCCTTTGGGCCTATCGAACTACATTCAAGACGGCCACGAACACAACGCCGTACGCGTTGGTATTTGGGACAGAAGCAGTGCTCCCCCTCGAGATAGAGTTACCCTCTCTACGAGTGGCAGCCCACTACGAGCTGACAGACGAAGAAAATGCTCACCTTCGGCTTGAGGAGCTCGATGCCCTCGACGAAACTCGGCTCATAGCGCAACAAAATCTGGAAGCTTATAAAGCAAAGATGACGTGCTCATATGAAAGATTGACCCGACCGAGGACATTCCGCCAAGGCGAACTCGTGTTAGTGGTCAAAAGGCCTATGATCCCCAATCGAGCCAAGCGGGGAAAATTCGAGCCAAACTATGAAGGCCCATACATCATAGATAAGGTCTACCAGGGTGGGGCCTATCTACTCATGGACATGCACGGTGAAAGGACTTTCAGGCCAATAAACGGTCGCTTCCTAAAGAGATACTACGCTTAATGAGCCACGGCCTAGGTCAATGATAGATGACGACGACTATGTCCGCTCGCTATCTTCCTAAGCTCGAGCTTTATAAGCGGTAGGCGGCCTTCTCCATGTCGGACCGAAATGTCCTTAAACTAATAACGGACCGAAATGTCCTTAAACTAACGACGGACCGAAACGTCCTTAAACTAACGACGGACCGAAACGTCCCTAAACTACTACCGCAGCATCCTTAGGCTGACAAAAATAAAAAAAATAAAAATAAATAAAAATAAAAATAAAAATAAAAAATAAATTAAAAAAAACGGTATGTCCATAAGCAAAATGGGCACGGATGAAAACCCAAAAGGGCTCTGTGAGTAAAAACAGCAGGGCTACCGGCGAGTGTTCGTGAAAACCCGAAAGGGCGCGACCTTGTAAAAAAAAGAATATAAAAAAAACGGTATGTCCATAAGCAAAATGGGCACGGACGAAAACCCGAAAGGGCTCCGTGAGTAAAAACAGCAGGGCTACCGGTGAGCGTTTGTGAAAACCTGAAAGGGCGCAACCTCGTTAAGAGACACTTATAGGGTCCTCTCGACCTTGTAAGGAGAAAACACCCGCGTGAGATCCTTACGACTCACAAAGGAGCAACACACTTAGGGATCCCCACGATTCCTAAGGAGAAAATACACTTGCGAGATCCTCACGACTCGTAAGGAGAATGCTCTTATGGAACCCTCACGGCTCATGAGATTTGAAAGTCTTAAGTTACAGAAACCTAAACCTGTTCTTAAGCAAATCCCCCACAACCTTCGATACTGCCCTACAAGGGGCTCAATACTGACCCTTGTATACAATCCACGGGCGCGGATAAATATTTCCCCAGCAAAGTCACACCTGTGACTAGGGATATGTCCATATGAGCAACCCTTGTAGGTCCTCTCGACCCATAAGGAGAAAACCCTCTTGTAGGATCCTTACGACTTACAGAGGAACATACACTCAGGAATCCTCATGATCCCTAAGGAGAAAATACACCTGCAAGATCATCACGACTTGTAGGGAGAAATACCTTTGTGAGACCCTTACGGCTCATGAAGTCAAAAACCTTGGTCGACAGGACCCTTAACCCTGTTTGCTAAACCACCTTTGTTCAATATCGACAGAGGCAGATGATGATTCGCTCCTGGCAATATTCCAGTTGTAGCGGTGCTGATGCCGAAATCGGTGTCTAAAACCCAAGCTTGCGGCGAAAAGGCTAGCAAGCCACACATGCCTACGAAATAGCCGAAATGATGGGGCAACTTGCAATAAAAAGCAGCAAGTAAAAATGTATGCATGAAAAATAGCCAAAATGATGGGGCAACTCGCAATAAAAAGCGGCGAGTAGAAAATAAATAAATAGCCGAAGTGATTGGGCACCGCAAAAAATAACCGAAATGATGGGGCAATCGCGACCTTCGCGATATAAAAGCTGAAATGATAGAGCATTGCGGAAAGAGAAATAAAATAAAATAAAAAGTTTTAATTTATGCCCTACAGGTGATGTTCCATCACACCCTGTACACAATCCAAGGGCGTAAACAAAAAAGGATCATACTTCTCCCCCAGGTTTCATCAGAAGAAGAAGTCAAGTCTCGACGGGCCAAAGGAGACCTAGAGACCGTTTCAACACTCGTCTCGTAACAACGGACACAACTCTAAGCTAAGCGGAACAGCGGCAACTCCCAGTTCTATGGCTCGGTGGTATACATATCGCCAATAGTCAAACCTCCATCCTGTGAAATGCGGATACAATCAGCGAAATTCCTGGTTACGTGGAACGCGGATAACGTCACTCTTTGACCCCGTGGAAAACGTCCGGAGTGGATCCTGGTCCTCGCAGAGCACGGCAGTGAACCCGTGTGAAGCATCCAGAGCGGAGCCTAGTCCTCGCCGAGCACGGCAGTGAACCCGTGTGAAGCATCTAGTGAAAAATTCCTGGTTACGTGGAACGCGGATAACGTCACTCTTTGACCCCGCGGAAAACGTCCAGAGCGGATCCTGGTCCTCGTAGAGTACGGCAGTGAACCCGTGTGAAGCATCCAGAGCGGAGCCTAGTCCTCGCCGAGCACGGCAGTGAACCCGTGTGAAGCATCTAGTGCAAAATTCCTGGTTACGTGGAACGCGGATAACGTCACTCTTTGACCCCGTGGAAAACGTCCAGAGCGGATCCTGGTCCTCGCAGAGCACGGCAGTGAACCCGTGTGAAGCATCCAGAGCAGAGCCTAGTCCTCGCCGAGCACAGCAGTGAACCCGTGTGAAGCATCTAGTGCAAAATTCCTGGTTACGTGGAACGCGGATAACGTCACTCTTCGACCCCATGGAAAACGTCCAGAGCGGATCCTGGTCCTCGCAGAGCACGGCAGTGAACCCGTGTGAAGAATCCAGAGCAGAGCCTAGTCCTCGCCGAGCACGGCAGTGAACCCATGTGAAGCATCTAGTGCAAAATTCCTGGTTACGTGGAACGCGGATAACGTCACTCTTTGACCCCGTGGAAAACGTCCAGAGCGGATCCTGGTCCTCGCAGAGCACGGCAGTGAACCCGTGTGAAGCATCCAGAGCGGAGCCTAGTCCTCGCCGAGCACGGCAGTGAACCCGTGTGAAGCATCTAGTGCAAAATTCCTGGTTACGTGGAACGCGGATAACGTCACTCTTTGACCCCGTGGAAAACGTCAAGAGCGGATCCTGGTCCTCGCAGAGCACGGCAGTGAACCCGTGTGAAGCATCCAGAGCGGAGCCTAGTCCTCGCCGAGCACGGCAGTGAACCCGTGTGAAACATCTAGTGCAAAATTCCTGGTTACGTGGAACGCGGATAACGTCACTCTTTGACCCCGCGGAAATCGCCCAGAGCGGAGCCTGGTCTTCGCCAAACACGGCAGTGAACCCGTGTGAAGCATCCAGAGTAAATACCGGACTGTGGAGTCCTTAAAATCCACGGACTATGATGTCCTTAACCTCGACCGTGATGTCTTAAAACTAACGATCAACCACCCCGATTCCCTACGGATTCTGCCTTGGTTTAAGGGTATATCTCTTCACTCCTTTGATACCTGGCGTTGTAATTCCTCAACGTCTTCAAAGAGGTGACGGGTCCCTGCAACCAAACATCGGACTGTGGAGTCCCTAAATCCACGGACTATGAGGTCCTTAACCTTGACCGTGATGTCTTAAAACTAACATCGGACTGTGGAGTCCCTAAATCCACGGACTATGAGGTCCTTAACCTTGACCGTGATGTCCTAAAACTAACATCGGACTGTGGAGTCCTTAAATCCAAGGACTATGAGGTCCTTAACCTTGACCGCGACGTCTTTAAACTACGATACCTGGAGCAGCTCCCTGGCCCCGTGAAACACGGGCAAGGGCGACTACATCCGGCACTTGCAGGCCCTCACGACCTGTAAGGAAGAAAACTCTCTTGTGAGATCCTTACGACTCTCAAGGGAAAACCCGCTTAAGAATCCTCACGATTCTTAAGAAAAACTTACACCTATAGGATCCTCTCGACCTGTAGGGAGAAAAACTCTTTATGAGACCCTCGTGGCTCATAAAATACAAAAGTCTTAGGAGGCAGATCTTAACCCTGAATCCTGAGCCATCGTTGTCCTGCAAGGAGATCAAGATAGAATATCCGCAGAATACATTCAATAAAAAGGGGACACACCATTGAGGGAAAAAATGTATCTTTTATTCATAAACCAAAATGGATACAAAGTACAATTCATGAAAGAAACAAAAAAAAAGAAAGATTCTCTCATCCATGAGTATGTACAAAAAGGGGGAAAGATACAAGTCCTCAAGCCGGCAGGCGGTGCAGTAATTTTACCAGCCCATCGTTCTGTTGCTGAGCCACGGCTTCATGACGCAAGATCTCCAGAAGACGAGCCTCCGCCTGAGCTTGCTGAGCCTGATACGAAGCAAGCCGAGCTTCGAGCTCTTTCTCGGTGGCTTTATGAGCCTCGACCCTCTCACGAGTGAACGTGGCAGCTTTATCGAGGGCCACCACCTCTTTTATGGACTCCTGGAGCACTCGCCAGAGTTCGTATGCTTTGCTGGCCTTGGCGGTAAGAGTGGCGCGAAGCTCGCTCAGCGCCTTGGAAGCTAGCTCCCTCTCCGAAAATTTACGGTCAAGCCCTTTTCTCGCACAACAATATGTTCACTACGTGTCGCTCTATCAGGCCGCGTAAGCTCGCTTTCGTGACCACAGCCTTGGAAACAAGACATTTACAAGACCGGATAAATGGGCTTCCGCTTGACGAGAATAATCGATCTAAAACGCGCTCACATCACCTGATGTGAAAAGCAACAAGAAAGATTTCCGACGTATTTCAAGCATGCATTCGCAATCATATGAGTATTCAAAAGAAATAATAATAGTATTTGCAATCGTATGAACATAATGCCCAAGAAGGTCTGATACACATGAAAGTGATGATAGCATTTGCAATTAAAGAAAGTTCTCATAAGAAGAATACAAAGTTTATTTATGCAAGCGGAAACATACAGTCTAGCACCAAGCCTACAGAGAAGTTCGGCATAGAACATAAGGAAAAGGAGGGACTAATTTGAAAATGCTACGCTAATGGAAAAAGGTCACCAAACACGGGATCAATGGCATAAGGGTTAACAAAACAAAGAACAAGGTTCTCCATCTCTCTTTCCGCTCTCTCCAGCACGTCAAAGCGACGGTTCTCGCGAGGGGTCGCTCCCCATCGATTGGCGCCATGTTCGTCCGCGAAAGCAAACATAATAGCTCGCCGGGCCTTTATCTGGCTCAGCAGATGAATCGAGCAATCCTTCAAAGCCTGAGTAATCAGGCACGCTTCATGAAAGCCCTCAAGCTTTTCTTCCGCCGCGTCAAGCATCGCCAGGGTCATCTCCGCCGGATGAGGAGGGATGTCGGCAAGCACGGCCGTGAGAATCATCCGGAGCCAGAGGGAACCCATCGGGAGGGGGGGCCCCGACGGATCGAGAGTTCATACATGGCTGAGTCGCATTCGTTGTCGGTAAGGAGGGGATCCACCAACCGAGCAGCAAAGCGGGGGATCATCTCCTCAATAGGAACTTTCCATGGCTGTCGACGAGCATGAGGACGATTGCAGGCCATGGCGCTCGCTTGTTTCTCAAGACAAGTTACACCAAAATAGAAAAAAATAACATAAATCTCTCTGTGAAGGGAAAAGAAAGCTATAGCCCCATATATAAAGAAGTGCATTAAGTGCTGTGCGCGGAAAATCTTGCATGGTGAAGCAATTTCCAAGGCCCAAAAAAGGAAAGGCATCGAAAATCAAGGAGATGGAACTATTTTCAAGGCCCTTTTTCTGCATCTGATATTGTGCACTGAAAATATGGCACAGGAAAATTTTGTGAACAGCCCCATCAAGGGACCCCACGTGCAGAACACGTGAGGCCCAAACCTAATGTACACAAAAAAATGGAGTAGCACCCTGCATATTGAAAGCACCAACAACAACAGTAGCAAAATGATAAAATCCCAGAGAAAGGCATGCAAACATGGCAAGACATAATAAAACTTGTCACTGAATCTTTCAAGAAGTTCATACAAAATAAAGAGGACACGTTTACAATGGTAAGACTTCAGACGCGGGGCATGGGTTGAGAAACTCAAGATTAACTTTGTCCAAGATTCTCCAAGCATTTCGAACCTCCCGAGTATGCTTCCTCTCGCGGTCGCAAGCGTCGGGATCCTTTCGAATATCCTCCACCCTCTGATAGGCGGCAAGTATGGCTGACTGCTGAAAGGCTTGGTGCAAGAGATTGATGAGGTGATCTCGCCTCCTCTTTGAGATCAAGCCCATCAGGTACACCGAATGTACCTTATCCTCAACAGTGTCCAAAGCCCTGAGCGGTATGCCGGTGCAAAAGAGAGGAAGTGCCTCCCGGATCGCCAGCACGATCAGCCTCAGAAGAGAAGAGCGACGGAGGAGTAGCCGATGGTTGTACTCGTCAAAGCGGCTCATAATCTCGGCACACTAAGCATCGGTGAACTCCTGGCTCTGACTGCGGCCCAATGCACGAATATTCCCATAGGAAATGATCTCGTCAAGACCATACAGATGAGCATCCATGATACCTGAAATAAAGGTCACGAGAATCATTAGAAAGCTCCTGTTTCATTAATTGCAGAAGGACAACCTCGGGTGAAGAGACCCCAAGAAGCCTCCGTGTGAAGAAACTGAGTTCTTCATTGGAATTAAATTCCTTATTAAGAGAAGGGAATTAAATTCCCAGAAACATTTTTGGATGGAATTAAATTCCATGGAGTTGAACCGCCATCATCATCTCCCCAAGGATCATCCGACCCTAAGAGATCTACTGTTGGAGGTTAAGTGGTCTCACATTTGGTTAAAGAAATTGAAGAAAAAATGGGTTCTTTGTGAAATCCTTAATGTGGATTTAAAATCCAGAGAGTTCTTTTAAAATAAAGGTGCTTCGGCCGTTCAACATTATTACCTGAGGAAAAGAGATCCTTCAACAGAGTTAAACTCTGGAAAATGTCTGAGACAGAGAACTAAGCTCTGGAAACGAGAATTAAATTCTCAAGGGAAAAAGTTCTCAGAAGAAGAAGATGAGCAAAGTGAAGGCTCTTCTGAAGAAACATGAGTATTTATAGGAGGTGATGGAAACGTTTCATCTTCCCAAATCCCTAAAGGAATCCAACAGTCGCAAAAGGTGACAGCGTTGCACTCACGTGAGAACAACGCTGTGGGGGCATTTGTTTCCTGATTTAAAATCAGGAAAGCTTACGGAAAAGGCTTCAGAAAAGGGTCACGTGCTTACACGTGACCACCAGTCACGTGTTGGCACGTGACATCTAAAAGCATCGGCGAGGCAAATTCAGTTTCCCAACTACATCGAAAAAAAGGGCTTCAGAAAGGGTCACGTGCTCCCACGTGACCAGGGTCACGTGTTGGCACGTGACACTCAAAAGCGGCAGACTCAATTCCCTGATTGAATCAAGAAAAAGGCTCCAGACGAGGGTCACGTGCTCACACGTGACCAGGGATCATATGGTGGCACGTGACAGCTAAGCAGCGACCAGAAAGCAGAGCGCAGAAAGAAAGAAGAGGGCTCGTTACGAGGGGGTCACGTGTCCACACGTAACCAAAGGGTCACGTGGCCACACGTGACCAGCTTTCAAAGCCTATCTGTTAACAGAATTAAATTCTGAGAAAAGACCTCTCAAATCCTTCCAAAAGCAACCGATTGAATTAAAGATGATTAAATATCATCTATCTATGGGAAAATCTCGAATTTGGAAAGATTTCCCCGTAAAATCTAACCAAAATAACAGAGGAGAATCTTTGGATTTAAAATCCAATGGTGAGTAAAATTCACCTAATAATCCAAAGGTCCAAAACGAATGATGGATACAAATCAAATCTCCTAATGAAAGATGCACCAAAACTAATTGACTCGGCTGCTTCTCCTATAAATAGGAGCCAAGAGACACACAAGAAAGATATATATACAGAGGGAAGAAAAGAGAGAGAGCCTGGATACTTTAGAGGAATTTGGATCTTCTGCAAAAGAAAACCCTAGGTAAGAAAGGGAAGGCTTCATTGAAAGAAAAGAGAATTTAATTCTCAACAGAGTTTAACTCTGATATAAAACAGAAGGACATATTTCTTCTCTCTTTGATGGAGGATCTGTAAAGTGCACATCTCCCCTTGAGTTGAGAATTTAATTCTCAATGGGTTGAGATCCTGCCATGCAGATCCAAAGCATAGAGAGGGAATGGAAGTACGAGAATTTAATTCTCACAGAACTATAGGAATTTAATTCCTTCAAAATAAAATTAGGGTTTGACCCTGTGTTATGGGAATTTAATTCCTTCAGAATGAAAAGAATCAGGGTTTAACCCTAGTTAAGAACTTAGTTCTGTTAAAACAACAAGAATTTAATTCGCTTAATCTTATTCCCCAAAATAATTCTCTAACAGAGAGTGGGGGTTTAATTCCATAAAGCTTTTATTAGGGTTTAACCCTATTCAGTTCTTCACATATATGAGGAATTTAATTCCTACAAAAAATTCAGAGTTCAACTCTTCAAAAGGAACTAGGAATTTAATTCCTCTGAAATTATTGTTAGGGTTCAACCCTACGAGGAATTTGATTCCTGGAAGGGATTAACAGAGCTTCTAAGCAACTATAGAAAAGCAGGGTCACGTGTCACCACGTGACCCCCCCTCAAAAGATCTACAGAAAGCCCTTTGAGGCAGTGCATCACGTGCTCCACGTGACCCCCGAAACACAGAAAGAAAAAGCAAAAGAAATAAAGGCCTTGGGCGCTCTCACGTGCTCCCACGTGACCCCTTGGCTGATGCTTTAACAATCAGCGCACTAATCCTCCTCACGTGGTGGCACGTGATGCTCCAAAGAAAACATAAAAAGTGTTTAACGCTTATTTACAGAACGAAGAAAAGGAGATCTGGCTCCACATTTAGGGCGCCCTCACGTGTCACCACGTGACCCCTAATGAGCATTCTAACAGACAAGAGCGAGGGCCTTCATCACGTGCTCACACGTGATGGCCGCCAGAATTAAAAGAGTTAAACACTGATCTGCAGAATAAAATAAAGGGAATCAGGGCGCTCTCACGTGTCCACACGTGACCCCTCTCTCCTTAGTGTTTAACACTAATCTGAAGACTTTGTCCTCGGTGTTTAACACTGATTTTCTTAGTGTTTAACACTAATTTGGAAAACTCTATTGGCAGTGTTTAACACTGATTTGCTTAGTGTTTAACACTAATTTGGAAACTCTGTTCCCAATGTTTAACACTGATTATCTTTTAGTGTTTAACACTAACTTGCTAATCTTATTCCCAGTGTTCAACACTGTTGGTCTTTAGTGTTTAACACTAGCTTTAGCCCAATTGGCTAAGTTTCTAGAGGCAAAGTCTCTCCTTCAATGGACCAACAGAGGGCCAATATTTCAAACATAATTGGACTTAGCCCAAACTGGCAATAAGTCCTCAAATCATCTTGAACTGAGCACATCTGCTTTTTCAACCAACTCATTGGTTTAGGGTACATCTCTGAACTCCTCTGATATTTGTCGTTGTAATCCTTCAATGTCTTCAGAGAGGTGACGGGTCCCGACAACCACACATCAACATGGACTGTGGGGTCCTTAAACTCATGGACTTATGCGTCCCTAAACCAAGATACGGACCGTGGGGTCCTTAAACCCGCGGACTTATGCGTCTTTAAACTAACGGACTAATGCGTCCTTAAACACGCCCATATGGACTGTGGGGTCCTTAAACCCAAGGACTTATGCGTCCTTAAACTACCAATGGACCACCATGTCCCTAAACTGGTATTGGACCACCATGTCCCTAAACTGGTATTGGACCACCATGTCCCTAAACTGGAACAATAGAGCCCCAAATGCTCTTTTGTCGGATCTAAACGATCCTGTTTAAGTTGATCTTAGCCTCAAATATGGCTAACGTATCCTTAAACCTTCAAACAGACTTTAGTCCCAAATTGGACTCTAGATCCCCCAATCAACTTTGGCTCAAGGGTACATCTCTGAACTCCTCTGACATTTGTCGTTGTAATCCTTCAACGTCGTCAGAGAGGTGATGGGTCCCGACGGCCATACATTTAATGGACCACCATGTCCCTAAACTGGAACAATCGAGCCTCCAAACGCTCTTTTGTCGGATCTAAACGATTCCGTTAAGTTGATCTTAGTCTCAAATTGGACTAACGTATCCTTAACAAACGTTTGAGTTGATCTTAGCCTCAAATATGGCTAACGTATCCTCAAACCAAAACCCCAAACCCAAATCTAAGAAAATGCGGATTTGGACTAATCCACGTCCTACGGGCGACGACATAAATCAGTCTCCGTATACAATCCACGGGCAACCACAAACAAAACAAACACCCACGACACGAAGTGACCAGCTGGAGAAGGAGAAAGTTGTTACCGCAATGCAGTAGCGTAATTAACTACAGGGGGTTGCGCCTGCAGGGAAGAGCGTCCCCACAATCAAAAAACCCCTCAAGCAAGGGGGAATCTGACGAAGTCTGCTACATCGGCCGCATCCGTCTAAACCTCCGATACACGGTGCCATAAATCAACTTGGCATCTTCGGAGAGGTGGACGGATAGCACCTATTAGCATCTGCCCCGAACCTCAGGCGAGACGTCCCGCGTCCCGGCCGCCGTTCGGAGGGGAACAACTACTACTTGACACGACTTGATACATGTGCACTACTTGACATGATTTGATCCATGTACACCACCTAACATGACCTGATATACCACAGATTGACATGTTACCTGATCTTGTTACTAATGCCGACAATCTTGACCTGTTGTCCCTACGGACATTTCCTGTTGTCTATACAGACAAACCTGTTCCTGCTTGATCCTATGTTGGCATTAGTCTCAGATTTATAAATACCTGACTTACACACATGACTTGGGGGTATGGGGAAATCAAGAATGTAGCTGAACGTAACTCAAAAGGCTATTATATCATTTTACCATGGTCCCGTAGGGAATGAACGGGACATAGACTCACAGTCTTTTACATCATTTTACCGTGGTCCCGTGGGGAATGAACTGGGCATAGACCGATGGGTTACGATGAGGATTACATTAATTGATTTCGAATAACTTTAGAGTAGATAACCCTATAGCACAGTTTAGACTACTCATTGCACTTCACCTGTTTATATCCTGTTCACTGACCTATATTCATGTTACGGTTTACTTGCTACTGATGACTTGATACTGTTCATACTTCATGCCTGCATATTTCATCACATCCTGCTTGCTTAGAATTATTGATATTTTGACGCACTGACGTCTGGGTTTTGCATGGCCCAGATCCCTTATCTTTATCGCAGGCTGTTCAGGAGTATTTTGATCAACAGGCCGAGCAGTGAGGACCTGTTATTAGTTTAGTTTAGTTTCCTTTCAGTATTTTCATTCCTGATGTGAGCCCGCATTATAGGACGTATATTCCAGTTTATTATTGTATTGGATCTTTTTGCTTCCGCATTATTTTTATTCTTGACTCGTTATTCTGGCTCATGGACATGTATTAGATAGTTGTTTATTATTTTACTGTTTTTGATATCTCTACAGCCGTAATGTGACTGTGGAGGGATATTTCCTATCCACAGGTAGCATGGTTGGCTCTGTCACGTGCCTATCTTAGTGCACTCTGGGAAGCGGGGCGTGACACACTTGGTCGGATCTAAGGGGCGTGGCTATCTAATAAGGTTACTCGACGAGTATCCGCGTACGCTACGTGATTGCGACGGACTTTTGATCACATCAAAATCCCATGGCAGCCAATCAATTGAGACAAACTTGCTAGATTTATAAAATTCAAGTTAGTGTGGATTCCAAGTATTGTATCTCATCACATGATATCCTGACGACGTTAAACTTTTCGATCGATTCAAGAAAGTCCCACAATTTCCTGACAGCTCAACACTTGAGCATGGTTCACAAATACCCAGAACATGCCACAGTACCTATGGACCAGCCGTAGAAGGGCAAACCCAAGCCTCATTAATGGCACCGCGGAACTGCCGCAAACCCTAAGGTTCGAAAGCGTTCCATGGTCATTATGTCGAGTTAGGCTTTCATTCTTCTAGAGGGTCCACAGAATTGCTTGCATGTTTTTCCGAATACCTTAAACTTGGAAAATGGGTTTTTGATATTCCTTCGAACTTTTTTAACTTCGCCTAGACAATCATGTGAATACTCGAAACAATATTAAAACTACGAATATGAAACACTCCGGATTGCCTATACTGTAAGATTACATCACATGCAAACTTAGACAAAACAAACAACACCTGAAACACCAAAACCCAGATTCTGGAGCACACCAAAAAATTCAACCCCAAATAACACTATTGGGCCGAGCAGGCCGGTATTAGTGTGCATGTGGCCGGCCATTTTCCGAGGAGAGGGCTAAATTTTCTTGTGTGTTCATGTTACATCACATACAACATTCTGCAGTTGTTTAAAAAAAATTTGAAGACTTTTCAAAATCGACAGAAACTACAATTTCGTGTTTCAAGTTTCGGAGTCATTTCGGTTTCGTAATCTAACAAAATCCGTCTAATTTTCTAGCATGGCTCTGATACCACTGCAGGGTTCCCTAGAACAACAGCAAGGTTTCGGGAGGCTCGTCCATACCAATTTCAAAAATTTGCCGTTCTAGTTAACCTAACCATAGAATCTTTACTAGAAAATGCGACTAAACTATATGTAAACACCTTTACAACTAAGTGAATGAGGAATACAACCTTTGTAGACCGGTCCTTCACTTCTAATGCTCCGTGTAGTAGTCCCTTCGCTGCAAGTCATAAACACCCGAACTCTAGAAAGGGTTCTCCTGGAGAAATGAACAAGCTTGCTCGAAGTCTTCGAGGCTGAAGATGATCTACGTCGAGGAGACTCAAGCTCATGCTACCTCTTTACTAATTCTGAAATTAGTGAAGCAAACACCCTAAACTAAATGGTAAGTAGTAGATGATGATGAAGTAGGAAATGGGCTCACTTTAGTTTTATTTTTTTCATAATATTTTCTCACCTTGAGAAAATCTAGTGAGCTTTTCTCATGAGGAAGAAGAAGAACAAGTCAAGAATGAGAATTAACTAATGAGGTGAAAATAACAACCATGGGTGAGTTAGTGTCATCCTCTAACCCATGTAGAGATTAAACCATGGCTAACAATAATGTTTAGATTAATAAATATCTACAAGTAAAACAAAAGGAGTGGACTTAGTCAAAGATGCTACAAGCTTCTCCAAGCTTCCAAGCATGTGACTAATTAACACTAATTTTGATTTACTTAAATAAATATAAACCCTCACATTATTATTAGTATGTTGTGAGTCTCATACACCCATGTAGCATGTGGCATCAAGCATGACACAATAAAATGTACACTAATATATATCACATATATACTAATGCACACTTGTGAGAAAAAGAAAAGTTTAAGTGAGCTAATATTAGTTAATGCAATCTAATATATCAAATATACAATTATACATTAAATTATTAAATCAACACTTGATTTAATAATCCGGCTATATCACATACAACGTACTAATATCAAATGCAACAACTTATCGAATCAACACTTGATCTGATAACCCGGCCATATCACATATAACCGACCGATGTCACAAATCGCGAGAATAGAATGTGGTATCACATAGGTGCATTAATCTCGGTTTCGCATATATCACATATGTGCTCCTACTCTGTTTCGCATGAACCAGGAAACCTCTGTGTAGGACTCTAAAGACTCGTCAATACGCCGACAGTAGGTGATGATCATATCAAACACCCACAAGCCGTAAGCGGTCTGCTAAACGTAACGGCCATCTGGGTATTGAGCGATCAGAAGATCAACAAACAAGCCCGCGAATCCAATCAGTAACACTACTGTATAGTCCGGTCTCTTCGTCTGATATGTCGCATATCTCGCCTGGGGGTGGTAAACGTCAGACCCCAATAACTCGATAAGTCATGCCGATGTGAGGCTCATAACGGGTCGAGAAACTACTGATAACACTTATCAGTAAATCTCAGATACAACCCTGGCCAGGGACTTTCCTGTTATAGCCAATCGAGCACAGCGC
Organism: Agapanthus africanus; assembly: GCA_030015575.1. Classification (NCBI taxonomy): domain Eukaryota; kingdom Viridiplantae; phylum Streptophyta; class Magnoliopsida; order Asparagales; family Amaryllidaceae; genus Agapanthus; species Agapanthus africanus. The sequence continues at coordinate 135,397,326 of CM057350.1, forward strand.
AACATCAACCCCTAATACCGGGAGAGACGAAATCCCCTCCTATCGCTCATTGCCTCCATGTGACTCGGGACTGTACCCAAAAACCACCGTTTTGCACGTTCTCTTGAACGTGGTAAGGTGGAAATCAAAGCACAGTGGGAATACACAAGACTCTATGACTATCTCGGATCGACAGACTAACATGTACCAGTGTCACCAGAGAACTGCCATCTGACGTGAGGTATAATACCATCTAGGAGTTCTCGACGAGTTCGTCCAGTGTACCCAGTCTCCACTGAGCACCCGTATATCATCTCTGATGTCAAACACTAATGGATATGGGATCATCCATTGCTTATCTGTATGGGTCGAGAAGCTATACGCTAGTCTACTCTGGTATATCGATGCCCCGTCTCGATACACCCACGACTAGGGACATTAAAGGATGTACTTACCGACTACATTTGTCCCACTAGTATGATCCGCATCATAATCCAGGTAGTCAAGTACACATCCTATGGGCTTTATCAACATGTAACAGAGAGACAATCAATGTACATGTTAAGATAAAGTGCAACCAGATAGCATACTATCATGTTGACCAAGAAAGTCCTCCCTATATATGTCTAAGCATCCACTATAATATACATCTCATGTATAGTAATGGCCTCTAGGGCATACATATAACTAACAAAAACTGTAAAACTATAACATTGGATGCATAATCAAATCACATGTATTATTTTTATTCATATGGATATAAATATATTAATATAGCATGTTGTAAGATGAACTTGCCTGATCAGATCTCATGTCGGGGTATGTACGTCACGTTCGACGTCGAATAAACGTCGCGATGCAACCACGCGCGTACAAGACTGGACCTGGCTAATCCAAGACGTGACCACGCTGGATGATGACGACGACTGGGTCGCCCGGATCGTCGGCGACGTGTGCGACTCCGGCGACGGCTGGAAAGCAAGAATCAAGAAAGAAAAGAAAAGTAAAGAAAGAAAGAAGAGAAGAACAAGAAGAAGAGAAAGGAGAGGAAGAGAGATTTGGGTTGTGGTTTGGCTCTGGCTGGGGACAGAAGAGACGACGATGAGGCCAGGATGATCGGTGATGAGGTGGTGAGGAGTTGCAAGCATGGGCGTAGGTTGCGGGTTCTCGGGTTGGGTGTGCAGGCTCGGGAAGAAGGAGAAGAGAGGAGTGGAGGAAGTGCAGGTGGTGTTGAGGAGGTCGAGTTGAGGTTGACGGTAACGGTGAGTCGCCGGCGATGGGTAACGACGAGGTTGGGTTCTGCAGGTGCTGGGGTTCTTGGGTTCTCAGGTGTAGGGTGTTGGTGGTGGTGTTGGGAGGTCGGGTGAAGAGAGAGGGATGGGGAGGTGAAGAAGGTGGTCGAGGTCAGGGTGGTGAGATGATCGGCGGCAAGGTGGGGGTTGGAGGCGTGGGGTTAGGGTTTTCTTGGGTTGCTCGGGGTTGTTCACAGGTGTGGTCGGATAGAGGAGGAGTGGAGGTAGTGACGGAGGTGAGGACGACGAGGAGGTGGTGGTGACGACGAGGGGACGAGGGCTAGGGTTATGGCGTGGCGAGGTGAGGTGAGGTGAGGCTAGGGTTCGGGTGTTAGGTTTCTCGCGCGGAGGTAGAAAAGAAGAGGGGGGGAGAGGGGTGATGAATATATTAGGTTGTATATATATATATAGAGAGAGAGAGAGAGAGGCAGAGTGAAAAAGAAAGACGGTGCGAGAGGGGAGAGAGAGTGAGTAGAGAGAGAGATAGAGATAGAGACTAGAGATAAGAGAGAGATGTGATGATATAATTTAGGATTTATATTATATAATATATATTCGTTTAAACTGTTAATATATATAAAAAATATTATAATATATTTTTCTAGGATTATATAGCTAATACAAAAATACTCCGAAAAATATCCGGGTTTCATCTAAAATTCTAGTTTTAAAATACGGATAATATACGTACAAGCCAAAATCATAACGCGATGTCCAGTTAAATAAAATCCATACCCTTAAGAATGGATACACGTAAAAACACGTAGCGATCCAAACGAGTCTGTTTTATCAAACTGGACATGAACACGATGTCAGGATGCAACCATAGGGTATGGGGTATGATACATGCCATGCTAGATATTAAAATATATTATCTGGTTATAATTTGTATTATTTAAAGATATGCAGATACCAATTATATTATACAAGTGTGTATCGAAAATGGATGTGCACAGATCCTCTGTACTAGTAATATATGACGTAATCTAGGATCAAGATGGGTTTTAAGAACGCGGGTCAGGTCGGATACTAACCACAGATACCAAATACACTATCCGCACCAAAAAGCAAACAATAAATAAGAAACTTTCTTAAAATTAAAAAAAAACCAAATCAGATATGGTATAAATGAACTAGGGTGTTACAGTACGTGAGGGGTAGGTCGTTACCCCGTGAAGTTTTTCCTAAAGGTATAGTTATAACAAAACTAAAAGAAATGATATTAAAATTCAAGGTATTTTAGTGAAAAAGTTCAATTATGGATGTTACACATGAGATTCTTGGTTAAACTTGATTCTAAACATTTATATTTATGGTTACAAGTATTGTATAAAAATTTGGTTGATCAAAATATAAAGGAGAAGGAGTTTCTAGGATTTAGAAAAAAAATATCGGTAATAACTCCACTTACCGATATAAGTTTGAAAATTGAATTTCAATGAAGAGAAAAAATAAATTGGGAGGGACTTACGGTTTGAAAAATTTAGGAAGAGGATGAGGAAGGGAAGAGTGTCGTCGTGGGAGCTCTGGAATTGGCTTCGATTTTCGACGGAAGAAGCTTACTCGCACTCCACTCTACTCTACTTGCACTTAAAAACTTTTGAAAGAGTTTTTGCTAGAATTTTCAGAATGATGAAAAGGTAGGATATGGGGTGATATTTATAGTGGAGAATTAGGGTTTGGGAATTAAAAATATGAATTAAAAAGTATTAAAATAGTGTTAATTGGTGAATTGAAGGGTCTCTGTTTGATTGCAAGGAAATCAAACAGTGCAGAGAAGTTGAGAAGAGTTGAAGGGGTGTGTGTGCAAAGCACGGATCAATTTGGCCTTGATCCGACCATCCCCGCCGGCCCAAACATCATATCCGCCAGTCGACCTTGAAGCAAATGCCTTGAGTTTCGTGCCATCTGATCAACTCTGTATTTACACAATTTTCCACATGTTTGATTTTTCTGAACTTTTCATTTCCCCGTGTATTGCACGTGCAATCTTTTGGGCTTCCAAAAGGTTAAAAAGAAAATGCAGAAAAAATTGTATCTGATGGGAATCGAACATGCAGGCTACGTCACAGCAGTACAAGGTTTTACCAGTGAGCTACAAGTAGCTTCTTACTTTTATTTAACAACGGTAACTTATAACTGAAACTCAGGCCGTAAAACTCATTTCTTGTATATTAACATAAAAATTTCTGTACAAAGATTTCAGAGTCGTTACAATTGTCATTATGTATAAGGATACATAATACATATACGTATACACTTTCTCATTTATACATATAGAATACGTATAATACATGCTATGTATTTTGATACATTGTGTATTCGTATTTTATACGAATACACTCTCTTTGTCCAGTGTACACAAAAAGTGCTTGTGGGCCCCACTCTTTTTTTATGTATAGGCTTGAGAGAAAATAATATTATTAAGAGAAGAAAAAGAGAAGAGATAAGAATGAAAAATAGGAGATGTATAAGGATATTTTCACACCCTCTTTATTCTTTGCACCACTCTTTCTACACTACAAGTTCTTTTTCTCATTTTTGGGAGAGCAGAACCTTCATCTTTTTCTCTCGTCTATTCATGGAGATAAAAATGAGAGATTCTAAACTCACATCATCACTATCTCATCCATCCTAGAAAAATACTTGAGTTAGTTACTTTACCAATGTAGTGAAGTTGAAGCTGCATGTTCTTTTACGTGCATCTTCTTTGCCGAGATGGTTGGCCACCGAGCTTGTTCGTGACACCGATGGAGACTATCCGGATTCCAAGGAGTGGTAGCTAACATACTACAAAGGTTGTAGCCTCCACTTTTCTTCTCTAGTTCTCTTTTGTTTCAAGTTATGATCTTTTGGGTATGATTTTAAGGTTAAAGATGTTGTAGCTCTTTAGTTTTTTTAAAATTATCGCTTCCGCTATACTTTAAAATCTTACTAGGAGAGCTAGGAACCCTTACAGTACCTTCACGAGTAACCTCCAAAGTATGCCAGATTTCCTGTGCCGTAAGACAATGTGAAATACGGTTAAACTTAGTTTTATCTAAAGTGCATATAAGAGCATTCATGGTTTTAGCATTTAAATAAGCACGCTTTTTCTTCGCAACATCCCACCTATCATCAGGCTTAGTGATAGTGTCATGTCCCGCTTTCCGGTGTGCGGCGAAGGGGACGCGACGAGGTCCGCTACGTATATACTCAGAAGTACATACGCTAAGCGTATCTAAGCAATATAAAGTAAGTCACAAGACATAAGAGATTTAGAAATAACAGCAACTTTATTAATAATATTCTTTTGTACAATACATGAAAAGTAAATACAACTGGAATGAAAAGCGATGCCTAAATAATGGCATAACAGGAAATGAAAATACTGAATAGAACAAGGTACAATGTCTAGAGCTCGGGGTCTTTGTGAAACTGATCCAAGTCTTCATCGGTGGGCTCGATCTCTGCCGGGTCCAAAGCACCCGACGACATTCAAAGAAGAAAGAAATAGAATGTCGTCAGCGAACAGGTCGCTCGGTAAGTCCCAAAGATGAGGAGGAATAGAAAAGACAGAATAAGAAGTATCTTTTAAAGTTGTATACTATTTGTTGTAATGTTGTATTAACGCTGTTGTTTGTAGCTTGGTACAGAAGAATGCCTATGTATACGATAGGGGTCTCAGTATGCTAGAGACCAGGGCAAATGGAAGTACAAGGCTCCGTTATACAACCCGGAACAACGGCAATTGGATTCATGTTAGATGTCTTAATCTTACCGCCTCGTGCCACCTTTAACACCTTCCGTACCAATCTACCCCTTAAACCCCGTAGTGTTTTGATTGTATTGTTGTATTGTATTGTATAAGTTGGATGACTGACCAAAACCATGATATCAGTAAACAGATTGTAACTGGATAATCAGGTAAATGGAATAACGAAATAATGGATGAATATCCATGGTTTGATTCAGTCAAGTTGTAAAGATTGTTAACTGGATTCTGAGATTCATGTCTTCATATTGAGTTGGAATATTAAAGAATATAGATTGACTTGAATCATATTCAAGTCAGAAATAATCAGACTCAAACCCGAGTCAGACTAAAAGAAATGTAAGTCGAAGTTCTATATTTGTTAGGGTCATTATTGTAATTTATAAAACTTGAGGGGGTTTTATGTAAAAAATACTTTTGTATAGTTTTCAAGATACACCTCAAGTATTTATTATCCGTCTTTATTGTTATATTGAGTGTGATTTTATTTTGTGATAATTCTAGTGATAATATCGTAATTACATAAATAAAGGTATTAAGTTGTAATGTTGATTTATTTGAAATTCATGGTATTTTAATGTAACTTTTAATCTTGAAATTTTTAGAAAAGGTGGAAACTTTATCTTATAATAAAATAGGTGTTTAAATGATAAATATACATATGTTTATATAAGAATAATTTTTAATAAATATTTTATTTTCCAAAAATCACATTTTTCTTAAATGTCGTATTTAAACCTTTTGAGACCGAATGCTCCTTGCGGAGGTCTGAATCTCGCACTACTAAACCCGAGGGTGTACGATAAACCGTACTATCCCTAACGAGTTCCCCAAAGGTGGGTTGTAGTGGCGCTTTGCAAAGATTTAATAAATACTAATCATTTAGAAAACGGTTTTATAAAGATATGGTGTTTATTTGTAAAAGGGTGTAAATTTCCGTATTTTAGATTCTAGAGTTTCCTAAGCCAACTAGCCTATTTCTAAATGGTCTAAACGACAAGTCGTTAGAAGCCTCAAATCGCCTCTTCACCGTCAATTGTGGCCAGGTAAGTACAAATGAGGAAAGGAGGGATCCGCTCACGAATCGTGAGACGGGCCTTTTAAAGTTAGCTTTGCTCACTTGCCTAGCCTAGACACCACAAAGTCAGGTTTAGATAAACAATCGATGCCCACAACTTATCGCATTTTCCTATTAAAAGATATTGTTTTAAAATTGTATATAATTTAGATCTTTTAGAAAAGGTTTTATTAAGAAAATTGTATTTTAATATAAAATCTTGTTTTGTCGTATTCTAAATTTTCAAGGTAGTGTGTTATGATTACCTGTGAGTGTGTGAGGAGATAGGTCATTACCTCGTGATCTATTGTAAGGTATAGCAATGTTAAAGGGTTAAATGTGACAAACTAAACATTATGGTATTTTAGTGAAAGAATATGATATATTGCAAAGCTATCATTTCATGTGTGAAAACTTGTTCAAATTAATTTTAAGTGATTAGTAGTCAACATGAAGATGTTTAAGCATTATGGAATTAGTGATAAGTGAGATTTGATAGAAAACCGAATCGGAAATCGGGTTGTTCCGATTTCCGTCGGGTTTATAAAGTCGTATTATTATGAAGGAAAAGAAAGGTAGAAAAGGGAAACTTACGGGTTTGGACAACGCTAGAGAGTGAGAGGGAGGTAGCGGGTTTGCCGGTGCGTCGAAACGTCGTGGAGAGGTCCTAGCACGATCACCGGAATTTCGTCGTCGATTTCGTCAGCGCTTCGCCTTTCGCTCGTTTTCTAACGTACCAAGTTCTCTTGAGATTTTAAGAAAGTGGACTTAGAAAAGTGATGAGAGGGTAGAGGGTATGGGGGGTTTATATAGAGTTAGGCTAGGGTTAGGGTTTTAATAAAAAAAATATAAAAATATATAAAATCATTAAAAAAATCATTAAACCTTATAGTAAAAGGGATTTATTGTGCATTCGGTAACCAATCTAGGAAATTAGTGTATGCAGGTGAGAAGACCAGGTCAAGGGGAGACTTTTTCATTCAGGTGACTCGGCAGTACAGATGGTATTGTCCTCTTTGGCCGAAACCGCACGGTTTTTCCCTTTAGAGCGAACCGGACCCGACCAGGGGCCACTTCCCAGGAGGTCACCCATCCCAAGACTTCCCTGGCTCGAGCACGCTTAACTACGGAGTTCTCAAGCTCCTTTAGTTCTGTTTCACTTAAAAAGCGCCTCTGTAATTGAGAGTGGTATCATTACATTTATAATGCAGTTCGGTCCTCTTTCGGAATGTGTTCCGAAAATTCCCCATTGTTCTACAGTGGGTCTCAGGGACTCAAGAGGTGGCCCCATGGATTCAAGAGGTGGCCCCCGCCCCCTTGGCATGACAATTGGTGTGGCACTTTGTTCCGTGTGGCACTTTGTTCCGTGAGCAAGAACCGGGTCCCGACATTCTCCCCACTTTTGAACAATGGTTCGTCCTCGAACCACAGACCTACTACTGAGGGACCTACATGGGCCACCATAAATGTAACGCCCTACGTCCCAGTACAGATGGTATTGTTCTCTTTGGCCGAAACCGCACGGTTTTTCCCTTTAGAGCGAACCGGACCCGACCAGGGGCCACTTCCCAGGAGTTCACCCATCCCAAGACATCCCTGGCCCGAGCACGCTTAACTACGGAGTTCTTAAGCTCCTGTAGTTCCGTTTCACTTAAAAGGCGCCTCTGTAATTGAGGGTGGTATCATTACATTTATAATGCAGTTCGGTCCTCTTTCGGAATGTGTTCCGAAAATTCCCCATTGTTCTACAGTGGGTCTCAGGGACTCAAGAGGTGGCCCCCACAGATTCAAGAGGTGGCCCCCGCCCCCTTGGCATGACAATTGGCGTGGCATTTTGTTCCGTGTGGCACTTTGTTCCGTGAGCAAGAACCGGGTCCCGACAGATAGTTATGTTTTTCTATGACCATGACAGGATGAGAATAACCCTTATTAACTATTATCCAAATATCATAATCGACAGACTTTAAGTAAATTGTCATCCTAGACTCCAGTACGCATAATCAGTACCATTAAATATAGGGGGCCTAACAGTAGACTGTACCTGTAGGGTTCCTAGGCACTCTCAAGAGGTCTCACAAGGCATCAACCATGCCAATTTCAAATTTTACGGTGCCGAGAAACCCTAGACTAGATCGTTGGCTAAAAGTTTAGGCGAACAAAGCAACTAGTTTACAACTAAACTAAAAGAACGGAAATACAACCTTTGTAGATCCGCTTCTCCACCTCCATAGCTCCATGATGAAGTCCTCTCCGCTGTCCAAATCGAACCATGACTCTAGCATCGGCTTCATCGGAGAAAAAGCGGGCTAGGTCATCGACGACGATGCCGAAGATGATCTACGTCGAGGCATCACTAGATCAAGCTCCACCTTCACCAAGTCATGAAAACTTGTGAAGGAAACACCCTATACTACTTGGCAAGAGGTAGAGGATGAAGAAATAGGAAGTGGGTTCACTTTAGATTTTGATTTCTCACCCTTTTTCATCAATCACCATTGATGAAGTCAAGGTTCTTCATCTTGAAGAAGAAGAAGAAGAAGATGATAATATTATGATAGAATAAAAAGATTAACTTCAAAAGATAATCCCATTCATTCTTATCATAATAGTTACCATGGTTAAGTGTAGAGAATGAACCAAGGTTAAGTGAAGTGGTTAGGGTTAAGCATGAGACAAAATGGTCACATAGTCAAAGCTTCATGAAACTTCAACTAGCATCCAAAGAAAGCCACCATTCATTTATTTTGCAAAATAAATAAACAAAATAAATAAATGATTAAGCAAAAGAAAACCCTAACCATTACACAACCATGGTTTAATCTTTACACAAACCCTTGTGAGCATGTATCATCAAACATGATACAAAAAGGTGAACAAAAATATATCACATATACAATGTGCATCAAGTGAGAAAATCCTATTAAAGTGAACCAATACTAGTTAATGCAAAGTAATATATCAAATATATAATTATACATTAAATCATTAAATCAACAATTGATTCAATGATCCGGTCATGTCGCACATAACCGACTAGTATCAATAGTAACAACTTATCGAATCAACACTTGATCCGATAACCCGGCTATATCGCATATAACCGATCAATGTCACAAATCGTGAGAATGGAATACGGTATCACATACACGCATTATTCTCGGTCCCGCACATATCTCATATGCGCTCCTATTTCGTTTCGCTTGAGCCAGGAAACCTCTGTGTAGGACTCTAAAGACTCGTCAATACGCCGGCAGCAGGTGATGATCATATCAAACACCCACAAGCCGCAAGCGGTCTGCTAAACGTAACGGCCACCCGGGTATTGAGCGATCAGAAGATCGACGAGCAAGCCCGCTCACACTCCTGTGAATCCAACCAGTAACACTTACCGTACAGTCCGGTCTGATCGTCCGATATGTCGCATATCTCGCCTAGGGGTGGTAAACGTCAGACCCCAATAGCTCGATAAGTCGTGTCGATATGAGGTCTATAACAATTCGAGATACTACTGGTAACACTTACCAGTAAATCTCAGCAACCCTGGCCAGAGATTTCCTGTTATAGCCAATCGAACACAGCGTAACATCAACTCCCTATACCGGGAGAGACGAATCCCCTCCTATCGCTCATTGCCTCCATGTGACTCGGGACTGTACCCAAAAACCACCGTTTTGCACGCCCTCTTGGACGTGGTAAGGTGGAAATCAAAGCACAGTGGGAACCACACAAGACTCTATGACGATCTCGGGTCAACAGACTACTCTGTACCAGTGTCACCAGAGAACTGCCATCTGACGTAAGGTAAAATACCATCTGGGAGTTCTCGGCGAGTCCGTCCAGTGTACCCAGTCTCTACTGAGCACCCGTATATCATCTCTTATGTCAAACACCAATGGATATGGGATCATCCATCGCCCATCTGTATGGGTCGAGAAGGTATACGCTAGTCTACTCTGGTATATCGATGCCCCATCTCGATACACCCACGACAAGGAACTTTGAAGGATGTACTTATGGACTACCATGTCCCCACTAGTATGATCCGCATCATAGTCCAGGTAGTCAAGTACACATCCTAAGGGCTTTACCAACATGTAATAGAGAGACAATCAGTGTACACGTTAAGGTAAAGAGTAACCATATAGCATACTATCATGTCGAGCAAGAAAGTCCTCCCTATATATGTCCCAGCATCCACTACAATATACATCCTATGTACAGTAATGGCCTCTAGGGCATACATATAACTAACAATCTCCCACTTGCACTAGGGCCATCTGATAGCAGTGGTTGTAGTATCTCATACTCAACCATCCCATAAAAATCTCTCTTTGGGAACAGGCCTTTGTGAGTGGATCCGCTGTGTTGTCCTCTGAGTCTACTCTCCTAACCTCGATCACCCTGGAAATCAACCATCTCCATGATCAGGTAATACTACCTTAGAATATGTCTGGATCACTGATGAGACCGTCGTTCCTTGGCATAAGCCATAACTCCATTGTCTCACAATGGTAGGAACGTAGTTCATCTCATGAACCAATATACACCCAGACTGCCTCTTTGGTAGCATCTTAAGTAGCGATGTATCCTGCCTTTATCGTCTAGTATGTCACGGTATCTAGCTTGGAACTCTTCCAACATACCGTCCCTCGATTGAGGGTAAAGACAATGCCTGTGACTGACACTCAGTCGTCTTTATCACCCTGGAACACTTCCAGTGATTCTTCCCAGGATCAATTGATACCATCTCACTACAGCTAGTGAGTATTCTAACATCCATTTAGATCTATCTCATAGGTCCAAAACCCAGGATTTAGTAGGTATCACTTTGATCCTATGTGGAGAATCATTGTGATAGGTGGAGATTGATCGAGCGTAGCATAGGAAACTCTTTCCCTATCAAGAGTATGTCATCCACGTACTCTACGAGGATCATCACCATACTCCCTACTACCTTTTTGTATATACAAGGTTCATCTACCATTTCGATGATGTCAAACTCTTTGACTAATTCATCAAAACAGACGTTCCAACTCCGCGATGCCTGCTTTATCCTATAAAACATCTTGCACATGTTTCCGCTGCTCCCACTGTCTACGAGGCCCTCTGGCTGTGTACTTATAGACTCCCTCTTCTAAAACATCATTTAGAAAAGCTGTCATGACACCTAACCACCAGATATCGTAGTCATGGTATGTAGCCGTGGCAAGTAGAATCTGGATGGACTTAAGCATAGATACTGGAAAAAGGTTTCATCATTATCCACGCCTGGTCAATGACGCAAACCTTTAACAAGTCTAGCTTTGAAAGTCTCAACTTTTCCATCTACACCAAGTAATCTTCTCAAGATATACTTGCTCCTGATGGGGATTTAACCCTTCAGATATAGCAACCAAAGTCCATACTTTGTTGGTGTACATGGATTCCATCTCAGATCGCTAAGCATCCAGCCATTCTTACAGAGTCCCACTCCTGATGGCCAGTTCGAAACTAGTTGGGTCATCATCTCATGATGCAATCCCCGCTTCCACTGTCATAGAGAAACCGAAGTATCTCTCAGGTGGGTGAGGAACCCTACTAGATCGGCGGAGAGGTTGAGGTTCGTTGGTTAATATTGAATCCTTTGGTTCTACCAAGTCATATGCTGTAATTTGTATAGCTGGAACCTTTCCAGTTGTACATAACAGACCTTGCCTCGAGCTTGTCCGGATTATGCTTTTAGACATAGCCCGGACAACCCCAAATCTTAACCAACTTAAGATATGGGCTCTTCCCTTTCCATATCACATATAAAGTGGTAGGTAACTGATTTGATTCGAACCTATTCAATAGGTATGCAGCTTCTCAAGTGCATAACCCCCTAAAAGGAAACAGGTAACTCAGTAGTACTCATCATAGAGCACACCATATCAAATAGGGTGTATCTGCTCTGCCCCGATATACCATCGTGCAATGGTGTATACGGAGGAGTAATGCTGAGAGAGAATCTCATTCTCCTTTAGAATAGACCAGGATTTCCGTGCTCAAGTATTCTCCTCCTCGATCACATCAAAGGACATAATACTTATACCCGTATTTTGGTTCTCTACTTCTAACTTATATTCTGTGAATATCTCAAAAGGTTCGGACTTATGTTTCAACAGGAACATATGTCTGAATCTTGAGAGATTATCAGAGAATGTAAAGAAGTACAAAGAACCGGTCTTGGCATGTGTAGACAGGGGACCTACATACATCAACATGTATCATCCCAATAGTTCACTAACTCTTTCTCTGTTTCCAGTAAACAGAGCTATGGTCATCTTATCTTTGTGACATGACTGGCAAGTTTCACAAGATGTAAATTCAAACTGATTTAAATATGCATCTAAATGTAACTTCAGCTAGTCGGGTCGCATTGATATGACCTACTCTACAATACCTTAAGAAGGATTCGTTTATTTCTGAACTCTTCCTCTTGTGTGTGTTCCGTATACTAAAGAACTGTAGTTTGATTTAGAACATCAATGCTTTTAGATAACGTGCCTGAACCGATCAACTTTTGATATAGGAAATGTTCAAAACATTATCCAACAATACAAAATTTTATCGTTTCTTTACTAATAAAGAGACAGATATGATTTTGTATATCAGGTTCGGTATCTAATAACATTCGTTCAGAATCAATGTATTGTAATACAGGGTGACAGTGACCAACAGACTTGGCTGCAACACTTGCCCCGTTTTCTGTCTCATGAAACTTATCACCCGTTCTCAGTTATTTACCTTTCTGTAGCCCTATGTAACAGATTACATATCTGGGATCCTGATCTGGTATCACATACCGAGGACGTAAAGGATACTAAGAAACAGTTCTCTGTAATGAACATACCCGAAGATGATGCATCAGCATGCACTCTCTTCGTTTGGGCGGCAAGGGAATTCTGGTAATCCCCAATTTCCTGCTCTGTCTTATAACAATTATAAGTTGGAGCGGGACCAACGTTCCCCAGCTCAGTATAACAAGCGGGTTCGGTCAATAATCCGTATTATTATCTTGATTAAGGCGTGATATGGTCGCTACCTGGAGAGAGAGAGAAGAAAACACTCAGCGTGCGCTCTTGCAAGAATAGATTGGTTATTATTTTATCTAATCAGGATGGTTCCCACTGCTTTTTATCAAATCTTCCTTCAAACCCTAAAAGGAAAGACTAGCCGGGATTAATTACACACTACAAGTTCGCCAATTTTTCAGCCAGGCCAGTGTCGGTACTTTGAGGGAGGTCCCCCGTGCTTTCGCACGAACCTAATTAATGTAAACCTCGTTTTCCCAGAGGCGTAACCCCGTTGACACCTTTCTAGACACCTACTTGATCAGCTAATTGTAATGTATAAAACTCTCCCAGGAGTAACACTTACTCGCAGCGGGTATCGGGATCCAACTATCTCATAGAAGGTATGCAATCTCATTGCAAATTTCAACACTTGAAATTCCCGATAATTTTGCCCCTAGCGTCCTATGACCTTGACGGAGGTCAACAAACCATAGGCTACTAGTCAGGTTCAACCCGTCATTTCTTGATCGAATTAAACCCACCCGCACGACCCTTGACGGAGGTCAACAAGGCCGCACGACTACCCTAATCCAATCTGCATCATATGCATAAGCAGATAAATACTAGTTAGCTACCGCACACTACGCCTTGACGGAGGTCAACAAACGTAGCACGAATACTAAGTAGGACTTATCTGAAATGACGGAGGGCTACGACAGGTTTTTCTGAAAACCTATTGCGTAATGAACTTGATATCGTTGCAGAATCAAATGATTTTAAAATGGAGTGCTTTGGAGGCTTTTCTAGTTTTGCTAAAGGAGTCATTCCCGGTGAAGGGATCGTCGGTCCTTTCCTCGTCGAATGAGGTGCGGGATATATCATATATATCACTGTGCAAAGCAAAAACTCTTAAAAGCAATCAAAAGACAAACCGAGTGTGTAGCCTCTGCCAGTTATTGCTAAAGGAGTCACTCCCGGTGAAGGGATCTCGGTCCTTTCCTTATCGAATAAGGTGCAGGATATATCATATATACCGCTGTGCAAAGCAAGAACTGTAGCTACCTTTTTTATTTTGAAATTCGATTCTACAACATCTTTAGGTTTCTTTTATTTCATTAATCATATTAATGAAGTCCCATCATTTAAGTACCTAAACATCACAGATAAATACGACGTACACTTATGCCATCCGCATTCGCCACGATGTCCCCTCGTGCACCGTTAGGTTAGGTAACTAACGGCAGAGCGGGGCAGGGCTAGCGCAGGTGTAAAACATAAGTAACATCTATATAATATATCATATATACTATATACTGTATCTATCACAGAACATCACATGATCACATCACAGATATCGCAGCAGAAGAATCATATGAAATATTGGATATACTAGGACGTCCGTGTTTTCAATACGAGCCAGTATAAAACACGGATTCCACGGTCGCGATGAATAGCCAAACCCACACCCCTAGACCCCTACGAGAGCGGCAAGCAACCCTACCAATTCTGGAGTTAGGACACCCGGACTCGACTCCTCGAGTTGGTCTCCCACTGGACTCCAGAACCCGGTTACTTGTACCCTCCTCCTTGGGTCTATCCTAGTGCGGAAAAGTAAATATATACAAAGGGTGACAACTTCCGCAATCTGGAAGTGCCCCAATAAAAGAATATTACATACAAGTTTTTACATGAATGAAAAAGAAAAACACTCATCTCACATAAAAACCCCCGGCTATTCAAACACGACGATCCAATATAACATATCCAGCAACACATAATATCACATGTCATCAACGTAAGTAAATATGCGCATCCCAATTGTCGTTGACATATAGCAACGAAACTGGCAATATCACATATTACACTTACGGTCACAGAAAAGAAAGTGTAAAACTACAACAGTTGGAATCCGCAACCACCTCAGACATCACATGCCTGACCAAATGAATTTCTTAGACATCGCATGCCTAACAATTATAAACCCCGCATTTTAGTCTCATTATCGAAAACACTTTTCAATATCAAGTCGGGCAATTCAACAAGATTCCCGACATCCTGATCGAATGCTCGTCGCAAACTTCAGTAGACGGCTGCACCCCCGATACTGGCGACGAAGTGAACCAAGGCGGAACACCGCTGCCGCGAGCACCCGAACGGATGCTTTCGGCGACGGGGTTCTCCTACAGTCACTTGGTCGGGGCTATGGAGTGAGGCTGTCTATTAAGTTTACCCGGCGAGTATCCGCGTACGCTACGTGATTGCGACGGACTTTTGATCACATCAAAATTCCGTAGCAACCGATCAAGTGAGACTAAACTGCTATGTTTATAATATTCATTCAGTTATCTCATAACTTATTGTGAATTCCAATTATTGTATCCCATTCCAGATAAATAGAAAATGTTAAACTTTTCGATCGAACAGTCGAACACCCAAGTTTTCCCGATAATAGATCAACACATGAAATAAGTCTAACAACATTCAGTTCGTGCCTCAGTACCAACGGTCCAGCCGTAGAAGGGTCAAGCCAACGCCTCACATGTGGCACGCCGTACTGCCCCAAACCCGAAGGTTCAAAGGGCAGTTCAAGACGGTCACATAATCGAGTTAAGGTTTGTTGTCTTCTAGAGGGACCATCGCGTTACTTGCACTACTTAGAACGTCTTTAAACCTCGGAAAAATCCAACACTTGGAAATTTTCCGGCAGGGGAAAGATTGGGTATTTATATCCGGCCGAACTTTTTAACATATTCAAAAATTATCCGGAAGCCACATAGACAAAATCAGATAATCCGATCGAACATACGAATCCCCAAAACAACCCAGAAAATTCAACTCTTGAATAAATATTAAAAATTCCCAGAAAATCCAACACCAGAAAAGAGGAATTACTGTGCAAAAATAGGAAGCTGACGTCATCATAGGGCCGCGGAACCGCCGCAGAAGCCAGGCTTCTGCCGCGGTTCCGCCGCACTTTGGTGGATTCATGGGTACGGGCTTCACAGTAATTCTTACAATTCCCTGCTGATTTTTCTGCATATTTTTAATATCGAAAAACTCCAGATTTCGGAAAAAGTCCAGAGAGCATGTTTGTGTTAGGGTTTCGGGTTCGTTCGGGTTTCAAACTTCGTCTACGCATCGCCTAAGGCTCTAGTTAGGCTCTGATACCACTGTAGGGTTTCTAGGCACTCTCAAGAGGTCTCACAAGGTATCAACCATGCCAATTTCAAATTTTACGATGCCGAGAAACCCTAGACTAGATCGTTGGCTAGAAGTTTAGGCGAACAAAGCAACTAGTTTACAACTAAACTAAAAGAACGGAAATACAACCTTTGTAGATCCGTTTCTCCACCTCCATAGCTCCATGATGAAGTCCTCTCCGCTGTCCAAATCGAACCATGACTCTAGCATCGGCTTCATCGGAGAAAAAGCGGGCTAGGTCATCGACGACGATGCCGAAGATGATCTACGTCGAGGCATCACTAGATCAAGCTCCACCTTCACCAAGTCATGAAAACTTGTGAAGGAAACACCCTATACTACTTGGCAAGAGGTAGAGGATGAAGAAATAGGAAGTGGGTTCACTTTAGATTTTGATTTCTCACCCTTTTTCATCAATCACCAATGATGAAGTCAAGGTTCTTCATCTTGAAGAAGAAGAAGAAGAAGATGATAATATTATGATAGAATAAAAAGATTAACTTCAAAAGATAATCCCATTCATTCTTATCATAATAGTTACCATGGTTAAGTGTAGAGAATGAACCAAGGTTAAGTGAAGTGGTTAGGGTTAAGCATGAGACAAAATGGTCACATAGTCAAAGCTTCATGAAACTTCAACTAGCATCCAAAGAAAGCCACTGTCACGCCCCGCTTCCCAGAGTACGCAAGATTGGGCACGTGACATAGCCAACCATGCTACCTGTGGGTAGGAAGTATCCATCCACAGTCACATTACGGCTGTAGAGATATCAAGAACAAGATAAATAAACTATCTAACACATGTCCAAATCCATAATGATAAGAGTCAATGAAAAATAAATGCGGAAGCAAATGATCCAATACAATAATAGAAAGGTACGTCCCCTAATGCGGGATCGCACCTGGAAATAAAATGCAATAAATGAACTAACCACTGCAGAACTCACACATCAGCCTGCTAGCTGAAGTACTCCTGCTCGGTCGGCGACAGTGGTAAAGAATCTGGGCCATGCAAAACCCAGACGTCAGCGCGTCATGTCAACCAATAATATAATATAAACATGGTAATAAGCAATGCAGGTATGAACATGAATAAAGCAGTACTAAGAAATAACAGTGCAGGGTAATGTGCAGTGGTAACTAAACTGTCCTATCAGGTTTCTACTCTATAGTCTTTGAAATTAATTGATGAATCGTCGATGTAACTCAATAGTATCCCGTGCGTGCCCGGGACCACGGTCAAGGTTCTCGGGGCTGAATCCGAGACGTGCCGCTAGGCAGTAATAGGTAGCAGGATGGGCGAGTGATG
This sequence comes from Agapanthus africanus, assembly GCA_030015575.1. NCBI lineage: Eukaryota > Viridiplantae > Streptophyta > Magnoliopsida > Asparagales > Amaryllidaceae > Agapanthus > Agapanthus africanus. The sequence continues at coordinate 135,414,952 of CM057350.1, forward strand.
TCAGCATCATCACTCCGAGGCTGGCCAAGCCCGTAAGACTGATCAGAACAGGTATCGAACTGTTGAGTTACAAGTCGGTTTCACCTTTGATTTCCCCATACCCCCAAGTTATGTATGTCAGGTCAGGTATTCAATAATCAAGGACTAATACCAACACAGGATCAGGTAACAGGTCAGGTTTGTCTGGATAGACAACAGGAACGGTCCATGAGGACCCCAAGTCAGGTTTGTTGGCATTAGGCATGAGATCAGGTAACAAATCATGTCATGGTACAACAGAATGAGTCGGTATGTATAGGGTACCATGTCCGGTGCATCGGTATGTATATATGTCATGTGTATCAAGGTCAGGTCAATATGTAATGTAGTCGAGTATGTGCTCACAACAGGTATACAAACGAATAAAGAACAACAGCAGGAAACAGTAAATAACAATATTATTCCATGTAAACACAATGGTGCTTTGTATTCTCTTATTAACAGGTTCAAGCACCCTTCGGGTGCAATAGTCACAAGGTGAAGCAATATCAACAACATAAAGTAATGAAGCTACATGAATTTAAACTAAAGCATAATAATTGTCTCATGGGTGATTTAACAAATGAAGCAAGGACGATCTACTTGGTTTAGTTAGTCAAAGTGTGGATTGATAGCAGGCCGATTAATTACAAGAAACTACTATACCGATTCAATGTTAAGAATAATTGTAACCGTCAATTCCAAGTTATAAAATAATATGATAATTAAGTGTATAGCAAGACTTGATCTTGTGTACTAGCATGTTAAAGCAAGTATTCGGATACTTGCCTCGACGGTTTCGCAAACCGGAAAGTACGGATGCAATGCCGGCGGAAAACACGAGACGGGTGCACGGGCCACGGATCGAGTCCTAACAGCGAACAGCGGGACCACACGGACCAGAGTACTTTGCTGGAGCGTCGGGTCCAAACGACGGCACGGCCGGAATCCGGCGAAAGTCAAAACGGCAACAAGTTAGCAAAATTTACGATACACGTACGACGATCGACCAGCGAAGGGAACAGGAAAGGGAAAGGTAGAGAGATGCTTACAGAGAAGAACCAGGGGCAACCACGACGGGTTCGGCGGCGATGGGGCGCCGGCGGCGATGAACAGTGGGCGCGACAAGGGCTGACTTGGCTGGATCGGGTGATGCAGCGATGATGGGGAGGTACTGGCCTGGTCTGGGTTGTAGGGAGGAGAGGAGGTGGTCGTCGGTGTGCTGGCGACGACGACGAGGGTCGACGGCGGCTTTTCCGGCGAACTGAAGAGGGTGGTAGGGTTGCAGTTTTGGGTTCTGTGTGGCGCCGGCGCACGGGAAGGAGGAGGAAAGGTGTCGAGGTCGGAAGAGGGGCGAAGGTGGAAGATTCTGGCGTCGTCGGCGACGGGTTGCGGCGGCGACGGCGATCAGCGATGGTGCGTGTGGCTACGGGGTTGGGTTGCACGGGACGTGGAAAAGGAGGAAGGAAAGGGTAGCGGTCGAAGTCGAGGAGGCAAGGGTGATGGTGGTGGTGTCGTCGGCGCGGGGGCTGCGGCGGCGACGGGTACGGTGGCGGCTAGGGTTCACGCGAGGGATCGGGGTTGTTCTGTGAAGACGAAGACGACGAGGGAAAAAATTTAAATAGGGATAGAGAGAGAGAGAGATTAGAGGAAGAGAGAGGAGAGAGATAGAGACAGTGAAAGATACTGGAAGAGAGAGAGAGGATTAATAGGCGGGCCCACGAGGGATGGAGCCTCCTGATTGGCTGGCGGAAAAGATTTTGAATTAAGGAAATATTTTTTTTAAAGGATTCTGAATGCTTAGTTAACAGAAATATATATAAGACGAAAATATTATAAGGTTTAGATTTTACAATTAAATTGGGATTTTGGCGTTAAATGAAACATTTCCAAATCGCGCCCGGGTTGCGCCCAAATGTTTCAAATTCAAACTATAGGATTTTAAGCGAGTTCCAAATTTTGAAAAGAGGTGTTTTGTGATTAAAATGCATGCCCCCAAGTCGGACACTTGCACGCGCGCGTAGCCGTCCAAACTTGCCCGTTTAGCCGAACGGGGAGAAATCTCGACACGCGGACGCTACCACGCGACTAGTGGCGACGAGTAGGCCAACATGGATATTTTTAATTTCATTTTCGGTGTTAAAATTTGTTATGTGCGAAAATGACTTAACCGGTTAAAATTTAGCAATAAACACCAAACAATCAGGATAATTGGAAAGAGCAATGTATAACACTCAACTAGCAATAGAAATAGCATTATTGGGCTCGGGTGTTACATCATACCCAACTACAAAAAGAATTTCGTCCTCGAAATTCCAAGAATACAAGATAGCTAACTACAGGAAAAGGTGAGGAAATTTCTGCCGGATCTCGTCTTCTCGCTCCCTAGTGGATTCTCCATGTGATCGATTACCCCAAGAAACTAGCACAAGAGGGATAACCTTGTTCTTAAGAACCTTTTCGCTTCGATCCTTGATTTCAACTGGTCGCTCCCCAAAAGTTAGGTCCTCCCGTACAGTCAACTCCGAATGATCCAAGACGTGAGTCTCATCTCGGACATACCTCCGTAGCTGAGATACATGAAACACATCGTGCACTCCTGCCAATGATTGTGGTAACGCCAAACGGTACGCTACCTCACCAACACGCTCCAATATCTCGAAGGGTCCAACGAATCGAGGGCTAAGCTTTCCCCGACTCCCAAAGCGAATCACCCCTCTAGTCGGTGATATCTTCAGAAATACCAAATCACCCACGGTGAACTCTAAAGGTCTTCTTGACGTGTCAGCCCAACTTTTCTGTCTGTCTTGAGCTGCCTTCATATGCTTCCTGATTGTATTCACCTTCTCAACTGTCTGTACCACCAAATCTGGTCCCAGTAACCTTCGTTCATCAACATCATCCCAACAAACCGGTGAACGGCACTTACGACCATACAACGCTTCAAACGGAGCCATCCGAATAGTCGCTTGGAGGCTATTGTTATACGAAAACTCCACCAGGTTTAGATGATCCTCCCAAGAACCTTTGAAGTCCAACATGCAAGCCCTCAACATATCTTCAAGGGTCTGGATCGTTCTCTCCGATTGTCCATCAGTTTGAGGATGATAAGCTGTGCTAAACTTCAATCGAGTCCCCAAACTTTCTTGTAAACTCCTCCAGAAGTGTGACCAAAAACCGAGTGTCCCGATCGGACACGATGCTCACCGGTACTCCATGCAATCTTACAGTCTCCTGCATGTACCGCTCTGCCAAAGTCTCCGTCGATTGACCAACCCGAAAAGGAATAGAGTGAGCTGCCTTGGTCAACCGATCAACAATCACCCATACTGCATTGTTGCCCTTTGGACTCCGTGGTAAAGCCGTCACGAAATCCATGGTTATATGTTCCCACTTCCACTGAGGGATCGGAAGTGGTTGCAACAAACCAGCAACCCTTTGGTGTTCAGCCTTGGCTTGCTGACACACCAAGCACTTAACCACGAAGCGAGCGATCTCCCGTTTCATACCTTCCCACCAGAAGCGCTGTCGAAAATCTCGGTACATCTTTGTCCCTCCTGGATGTACAGAGTAAGCTGAACTGTGCGCCTCCTTCACGCATATCCCCTTTTGGCACACACACACGGCTACCATACCTCAACGAACCATCTCCGTGGATCAGTAAATCGGTTCGTAGTCCGGCTTCAACCTGCTCTCGAAACTTCTGCAGTCTAGGATCCTGCAATTGTGCCGCTTTAATCTTCTCAACTAAGGACGACTGTACTTGCAACTGCATCAACTGTCCCATAGCATGTGGTAGCACAACCTCCAAGTCAAATCTCCGAAAATCCGCAATGATCTCCCTTTGTGCGGTCAATACCTGAATCGCTGGTAACCGACTAAGCGCATCCGGCACGACGTTAACCATTCCCGGATGGTACTTAAGATCAAGGTCGTAGTCGGCCATCAGCTCCAACCATCTGCGTTGCCTCATATTCAACTCCTTCTGAGTGAACACATACTTCAAACTCTTGTGATCTGTAAAGACTTCGACTCTCTCGCCCAAAAGGTAGTGTCTCCAAATCTTCAAGGCGAAGATCACGGCCGCAAGCTCCAAGTCGTGAGTCGGATAATTCTTCTCATGAGTCTTCAGTTGTCTCGATGCGTAAGCGACGACCTTCCCATTCTGCATCAAAACACATCCCAATGCGTCGCTGTGAAACACCAGTCCTCCTGAATTATCTGGTACGGTCAGGATAGGGGCGGTTATCAACTTCTGCTTCAACGTCTCGAAGGCCAATGCACATCCATCTGTCCAAACAAACGGTACCCCCTTGCTCGTGAGCTTGGTTAACGGCTCTGCCAAACGAGCGAAGTTCTCCACAAATCTCCTGTAGTATCCGGCCAAACCAAGGAAACTTCTTATCTCAGCCACATTTCTTGGAATAGGCCAATCTCGAACTGCTGCAATCTTCTCGGGATCAATGGCGATTCCATTGCCCGACACAACATGCCCCAGAAACTTCACCTCTCCCAGCCAGAACTCGCACTTACTCATCTTCGCATACAATTTCTCCTGTCTCAGCGTCTGCAGTGCGATCTTTAAATGCTCAGCATGCTCCTACGGACTCTTCGAGTACACCAGAATATCGTCAATGAATACCACAATAAACTGGTCCAAGAATGGTGAAAAGATCCTGTTCATCAAATCCATGAATATTGCCGGCGCATTAGTCACTCCGAAGGGCATCACCAAATACTCGAAATGTCCATATCGAGTTCGAAACGCCGTCTTGCAAATGTCTTCTGCTTTCACTCGGACCTGATGATATCCTGATCGCAAATCCAGTTTCAGGAATACTCTCACGCCACTAAGCTGCTCAAAAGTTCCCTAATGCGAGGGATCGGGTACTTGTCCTTACTAGTCACCCGGTTTAATTCTCGATAATTGATGCACATCCTTCTCGTGCCATCCTTCTTCTTTACTAGAAGAACTGGAGCTCTCCAAGGCGAGTTGCTGCTTCGAATCCAACCCTTCTTAAGTAATTCACCAACTTGCTTCTTAACTTCTTCCAATTCCACTGGTGCCATCGGATAATAAGACTTTGATACTGGCGCCGCACTAGGAATAAGGTCAATCGCGAACTCCACGTCTCGCTTCGGCGGTAAGCCCGATATATCTTCAAATTCATCCATAAAGTCGCGAACAACTGCCGTCCCTTCATTACTATCAGCTCCCATTGCCGCAAGAACACTGTTTGTCGGCCTAGCCCTACACTCGACTGGCCCGACAGAACTGCTTCCTTACCGCAACTGCTGTCTACACTGTTGGCTGCGAAAGGTCTAGCGAGACTACCGAGTCTCCTCCATTCTGCTGCATGCACGTCCACGGTCGCTCCATTCTGCCTTAGTCCGATGAACTTCTCTTCCATTTTATAACACCCGAGCCCAATACTACTATTTTCTGTTATTGGTTGAGCATTAGATATTACTCATTTCATTTATCTTGTTTATTTGGGTCTTACTGTAAAATTTTATCTGGCTAAGTCATTCTGCATATAACAAATTTTAGCATCTAAAATAAAATTAAAAAAATATTCATCTTGGCCTACTTGACACCCTTAGCCTCGTGGTAGCGTCCGTGCATTGTGTTCTCGTCCCGTTCAGTGAAACGGGCGAGTTTGGATGGCTACGTGCACGTGCGTGTGTCCGTTTTGGGAGTATGCTTTTTAATCATAAAACATTTCATTTTAAAATTTGGAACCCGCCTAAAATCCTATTATTTGAATTTCGAATTTTTGGACCCAACCCGGGCGCAATTTGGAAATGTTTCATTTGGCGCCAAAATCCTAAATTTTAATATTATTAAAACCTTCGCATATATTTTTCTAACTAATCTGATATCTTACTGTTCATTACCTATCTTTTAAATCTTTAAGTTATCCATATAATATTTTTACAATCTTTTATATCCTTCTTAATTTATTCTCTCAGCCAATCGCAACCTCCCCTTTAACCCCGTGGGCCCCACTTTCTCTCTCTCCTTCTTCTCTCTCTCTCCATTTTCTCTCTCTCTCTCCCCCTTATATATTCTCTCGTACTTCTCTTTATCATTTTTCTCTCCTTGCTTCATGTCTCGTTTCTCATTTCTTTTAACTGTTCTTTTGTTGCCGGAATTCCGTCGTGCCGATGACGTTTCTCGACGTTCCAGCGAGATACCCCGACCCGTGTGGTTCCTTTGTTCGTCGTTTGGGTTCATTCCGTGAACCGTGCGCCGTCGCGAGTTTTCCCCGCCGACGGTTAACGTTCCGTTTTCCCGATTCGCGACCCATCGAGGCAAGTTAATCTTGCTACATGCTATATACTTTTATAATCTTCATTTTATAATGTTATACATTTGAAAATCTTATAGTTTACATATGAAATGTCGTTGAAAAATCGGATATGACAAATCTGAAATTTACTGTACACCTTATCTTATAAAATTCATTATAAATCATAGAAAAATCATTAGTATACGTTCTTTAGTTCGTTACGAAGATAATTCAGAATACTATAACTCTATGAAATATTTACTTGCAAAATAAATTGTTTAAATAACGTAAAATGCAAATGAAAATGCCTTTAAACTGCTGTCCAGGGAAATTCCAGCAGCAAACTTTCAACTTTGAATATTCATAACTTTTTGCAGGGATAACCTGAGATGCTTATACTTATAAAACTAAAAACCTTATTGAATTATCTTTGTTTTGGTATAAGATACGTCTCTTTTGGAGAATATTTGTTATTTTTAAGCTATTTTACAAATTAGGGTGACGCTGAATTTCTGAACGGAACCTTCTTGTGCATGGTTAATCAATACATCTTTTATAGTTACTAATCGCTTTGAATATGCTATCCATATTAATATTATTATATCAATATTTATATCACATATTGTTTAGTTGTACATCCCACATTACCATTTTACAGTTTTATAACTTTTCGGATACCCGTTTGCATCTATCGCATTTAAGATGCATATAATTGCAAGCATAGATCACACTACTACATAATAATGTGATATTAACACTCCATGTTTAATAAATTGCATCCTAATTAATATTGGAACTATAAATGTAACCCTAATCGATAACTGTGCATCCATATCCTTGAAATTATATTTATTTACATATCATATTACATGTTCCAGTTTATTGTTCTGATAGTACTCATGCTTGTTTATTTATACATATGCTTATGATAGTTTGATTATGAGCACCCACATGACATCTTGTGCTTCCTGACATGACCTGTTACACTTCCTACTTGACATGATATGGTACCGTACACTCTTGACATGACATGACACCTTTATACATTACCTGACCTGTTACCTGATTTCATGCCTAATGCCGACAAACCCGACCATCCCTGCTGTCTATCCAGACAGACCTACTCTTACCGGATTTTGTGTTGGCGTTAGTCCTTGACTACTGAATACCTGACCTGACATACATAGCTTGGGGGTATGGGGAAATCAAAGGTGAAACCGACTTGTAACTCAACAGTTCGATACATGTTCTGATCAGTCTTACGGGCTTGGCCAGCCCCGGAGTGTTGATGCTGACATCACTCGCCCATCCTACTACCTTTTACTGCTTAGCGGCACGTCTCGGATTCAGCCCCGAGGATCTTGACCGTGGTCCCGGGCACGCACGGGATACTATTGAGTTACATCGACGATTCATCAATTGGTTTCAAAGACTATAGAGTAGAAACCTGATAGGACAGTTCAGTCACCATTGCACTTTACCCTGCTCTGTTATTTCTTAGTACTGCTTTATTCATGTTCATATTTGCATTGCTTATTACCATGTTCATATTATATTATTGGTTGACATGACGCGCTGACGTCTGGGTTTTGCATGGCCCAGATTCTTTACCACTGTCGACGACTGAGCAGGAGTACTTCAGCCAGCAGGCTGATTTGTGAGTTCTGTAGTGGTTAGTTCATTTATTGCATTTTATTTCCAGGTGTGATCCCGCATTACGGGACGTACCTTTCTATTACTGCATTGGATCATTTGCTTCCGCACTTATTTATCATTGACTCTGGTTATTATGGATTTGGACATGTGTTAGATAGTTTGTTTATTTTGTTCTTGATATCTCTACAACCGTAATGTGACTGTGGATGGATATTTCCTACCCACAGGTAGCATGGTTGGCTATGTCACGTGCCCAATCTTGCGTACTCTGGGAAGCGGGGCGTGACATGGTTCTTTTGGTATCAGAGCCATAGGTTAATTGGGTTGATTCTTTGTAGTTGGGTATTGCACCCGATACACGAATCATAATACCCGTGATTAGGAAACATGTCCTGCCACCTTGACCGCTTTACCATCCTTGAATCATTCTTCCGGATCATGTCGACATGCAAACTTACTTTGCATTGTCAACTCGAAAACCTAATTTCTTGTTATCTCTAGGACTTAGGCGACTTGGGTGGAGTTAAGTAATTGCGGCTATGATACCGCGGCATAGCTACAATGCGGTACTCTATTTAAGTATCTTGGAGTTCTAGCCTTGATCCACATTCAGAATCTATCATCATGCTAATGTTGGGTGTTTTGAGTTCAGGACTGTGACAGGTAAGAAGTTGAAGACTTACCAGAGGCGTATGAACGAAGCCGCCATGCTTGGAGTGATAAGAGGAATGCTGGAAATCAAAGAGACAGACTGAGCTGATCCAGCAATAGCAGATTCGTTTCAGGAAGGTTTGCAGATCGTTCAGCAGTCTGTAAACAACGATGGAACTAGACCAGTCGAACGAGTAGGGACTGTAGCAGATTTCAGACTTTTGGGTCCGTCTACTTTCACTGGTCTGGAGGAGCCGTTGCCAGCCAAGCAGTGGCTAGTGACACGGAGAATTTGCTGATTGCGGCACAGATTCCAGAGGACAAAGGAGTTGATGTAGTGCGCATTCAACTAGTGGATTACGCCCGAGAGTGGTGGCTTGTGGAGGAGAACCGCTTGCCCCAGGCCAAGCAGTGGGCGGATTTCTCTAAGAGTTTACTGGAGAAGTCCTTCCGCGGACTGCGCGGAGGAAATGGAAGAGAAGTTCATCGGACTAAGACAGAATGGAGCAACCGTGGACGTGCATGCAGCAGAATGGACGAGACTCAGTAGTCTTGCTGGACCTTTCGTGGCCAACAATGTAGACAGCAGTTGCGGTAAGGAAGCAGTTCTGTCGGGCCAGTCGAGTTTAGGGCTAGGCCGACAAACAGTGTTCTTGCAGCTATGGAAGTTGATAGTAATGAAGAGCCGGCAGTTGTTCGCGATTTTATGGACGTATTTGAAGATATATCGGGCTTACCGCCGAAGCGAGATGTGGAGTTTGAGATTGACCTTATTCCTGGTGCAGCGCCAGTATCAAAGTCTTATTATCCGATGGCACCAGTGGAATTGGAAGAAGTTAAGAAACAAGTTGGTGAATTACTCGAGAAGGGTTGGATTCGAAGCAGCAACTCACCTTGGGGAGCCCCAGTTCTTTTAGTAAAGAAGAAGGATGGCACGAGAAGGATGTGCATTGATTATCGAGAGTTGAACCGGGTGACTATTAAGAATAAGTACCCGATCCCTCGCATTGGAGAACTTTTTGAGCAGCTTAGTGGCGCGAGGGTATTCTCGAAACTGGATTTGCGATCAGGATATCATCAGGTCCGAGTGAGAGCAGAAGACATTTGCAAGACGGCGTTTCGGACTCGATATGGACATTTCGAGTATCTAGTGATGCCCTTCGGAGTGACTAATGCGCCGGCAATATTCATGGATTTGATGAACAGGATCTTTTCACCATTCTTGGACCAGTTTATTGTGGTATTCATTGACGATATTCTGGTATACTCGAAGAGTCCGGAGGAGCCTGCTGAGCATTTAAGGATCGCACTGCAGACGCTGAGACAAGAGAAGTTATTTGCGAAGATGAGTACGTGCGAATTCTGGCTGGAAGAAGTGAAGTTTCTGGGGCATGTCGTGTCGGGCGATGGAATCGCCGTCGATCCCGAGAAGATTGCAGCAGTTCGAGATTGGCCAACTCCAAAGAATGTTGCGGAGATAAGAAGTTTTCTTGGACTCGCCGGATACTACAGAAGATTTGTGGAGAACTTCGCTCGTTAGCTGAGCCGTTAACCAAGCTTACGCGCAAGGAGGTACCGTTTGTTTAGACGGAGGGATGTGCATTGGCCTTCGAGACGTTGAAGCAGAAGTTGATAACCGCCCCTATCCTAACCGTACCGGATGATTCAAGAGGACTGGTGATTCATAGCGACGCATCCGGAAAGGGATTGGGATGTGTTTTGATGCAGAGTGGGAAAGTCGTCGCTTACGCATCGAGACAACTGAAGACTCATGAGAAGAATTATCCAACCCATGACTTGGAGCGTGCGGCTGTGATTTTCGCTTTGAAGATTTGGAGACACTACCTTTTGGGGGAAAGAGTCGAAGTTTTTACAGATCATAAGAGCTTGAAGTATGTGTTTACACAGAAGGAGCTTAACATGAGGCAGCGTAGATGGTTGGAGCTGATGGCTGACTACGATCTTGATCTTAAGTACCATCCGGAGAAGGTTAATGTTGTGCCGGATGCGCTTAGTCGGTTACCAGCAATTCAGGTGTTAACTACACAGGGGGAGATCATTGCAGATTTTCGAAGATTTGACTTGGAAGTTGTGCTACCACATTCTACGGGGCAGTTGATGCAGTTGCAAGTACAGTTGTCCTTGGTTGAGAAGATTAAAGCTGCACAATCGCAGGATCCTAGACTGCAGAAGTTTCGAGAGCGGGTTGAGGCTGGACTACGAACCGATTTACTGATCCATGAAGACGGTTCGTTGAGATATGGTAGCCGTGTGTGTGTGCCAAAAGGAGATGTGCGTGAAGAGCTTATGAAGGAGGCACACAATTCAGCTTACTCTGTACATCCAGGAGGGACAAAGATGTACCGAGATATTCGACAGCACTTCTGGTGGGAAGGTATGAAACGGGAAATTGCTCGCTTCGTGGCTAAGTGCTTGGTGTGTCAGCAAGTCAAGGCTGAACACCAAAGGGTTGCTGGTTTGTTGCAACCACTTCCGATTCCTCAGTGGAAGTGGGAACATATAACCATGGATTTCGTGACGGCTTTACCGCGGAGTCCAAAGGGCAACAATGCCGTATGGGTGATTGTCGATCGTTTGACCAAGGCAGCTCACTTTATTCCTTTTCGGGTTGGTCAATCGACGGAGACTTTGGCAGAGCGATACATGCAGGAGATTGTCAGATTGCATGGAGTGCCGGTAAGCATCGTGTCCGATCGGGACACTCGATTCTTGTCGCACTTTTGGAGGAGTTTACAAGAAAGTTTGGGGACTCGATTGAAGTTTAGCACAGCTTATCATCCTCAGACTGATGGACAATCGGAGAGAACGATCCAGACCCTTGAAGATATGTTGAGGGCTTGCATGTTGGACTTCAAAGGTTCTTGGGAGGATCATCTACACCTGGTGGAGTTTTCGTACAACAATAGCTTCCAAGCGACTATTCGGATGGCTCCGTTTGAAGCATTGTATGGTCGTAAGTGCCGTTCACCCATTTGTTGGGATGATGTTGGTGAACGAAGTTTACTAGGACCAGATTTGGTGGTACAGACAGTCGAGAAGGTGAATACAATCAGGAAGCATATGAAGGCAGCTCAAGACAGACAAAAGAGTTGGGCTGACACGTCAAGAAGACCTCTAGAGTTCGCCGTGGGTGATTTGGTATTCCTGAAGATATCACCGACTAGAGGGGTGATTCGCTTTGGGAGTCGGGGAAAGCTTAGCCCTCGATTCGTTGGACCCTTCGAGATATTGGAGCGTGTTGGAGAGGTAGCGTACCATTTGGCGTTACCACAGTCCTTGGCAGGTGTGCACGATGTGTTTCATGTATCTCAACTACGGAAGTATGTTCGAGATGAAACCCAAGTATTGGATCATTCGGAGTTGACTGTACGGGAGGACCTAACTTTTGAAGAGCGACCAGTTGAAATCAAGGATCGGAGAGAAAAGGTTCTTAAGAACAAGGTTACCCCTCTTGTGCTAGTTTCTTGGGGTAATCGATCGCATGGAGAATCCACTTGGGAGCGAGAAGACGAGATCCGACAGAAGTTTCCTCACCTTTTCCTGTAGTTTTCTATCTTGTATTCTTGGAATTTCGAGGACGAAATTCTTTTGTAGTTGGGTATAATATAACACCCGAGCCCAATACTACTATTTTCTGTTATTGGTTGAGCATTAGATATTACTCATTTCATTTATCTTGTTTATTTGGGTCTTACTGTAAAATTTTATCTGGCTAAGTCATTCTGCATATAACAAATTTTAGCATCTAAAATAAAATTAAAAAAATATTCATCTTGGCCTACTTGACACCCTTAGCCTCGTGGTAGCGTCCGTGCATTGTGTTCTCGTCCCGTTCAGTGAAACGGGCGAGTTTGGATGGCTACGTGCACGTGCGTGTGTCCGTTTTGGGAGTATGCTTTTTAATCATAAAACATTTCATTTTAAAATTTGGAACCCGCCTAAAATCCTATTATTTGAATTTCGAATTTTTGGACCCAACCCGGACGCAATTTGGAAATGTTTCATTTGGCGCCAAAATCCTAAATTTTAATATTATTAAAACCTTCGCATATATTTTTCTAACTAATCTGATATCTTACTGTTCATTACCTATCTTTTAAATCTTTAAGTTATCCATATAATATTTTTACAATCTTTTATATCCTTCTTAATTTATTCTCTCAGCCAATCGCAACCTCCCCTTTAACCCCGTGGGCCCCACTTTCTCTCTCTCCTTCTTCTCTCTCTCCATTTTCTCTCTCTCTCTCCCCCTTATATATTCTCTCGTACTTCTCTTTATCATTTTTCTCTCCTTGCTTCATGTCTCGTTTCTCATTTCTTTTAACTGTTCTTTTGTTGCCGGAATTCCGTCGTGCCGATGACGTTTCTCGACGTTCCAGCGAGATACCCCGACCCGTGTGGTTCCTTTGTTCGTCGTTTGGGTTCATTCCGTGAACCGTGCTCCGTCGCGAGTTTTCCCCGCCGACGGTTAACGTTCCGTTTTCCCGATTCGCGACCCATCGAGGCAAGTTAATCTTGCTACATGCTATATACTTTTATAATCTTCATTTTATAATGTTATACATTTGAAAATCTTATAGTTTACATATGAAATGTCGTTGAAAAATCAGATATGACAAATCTGAAATTTACTGTATACCTTATCTTATAAAATTCATTATAAATCATAGAAAAATCATTAGTATACGTTCTTTAGTTCGTTACGAAGATAATTCAGAATACTATAACTCTATGAAATATTTACTTGCAAAATAAATTGTTTAAATAACGTAAAATGCAAATGAAAATGCCTTTAAACTGCTGTCCAGGGAAATTCCAGCAGCAAACTTTCAACTTTGAATATTCATAACTTTTTGTAGGGATAACCTGAGATGCTTATACTTATAAAACTAAAAACCTTATTGAATTATCTTTGTTTTGGTATAAGATACGTCTCTTTTGGAGAACATTTGTTATTTTTAAGCTATTTTACAAATTAGGGTGACGCTGAATTTCTGAACGGAACCTTCTTGTGCATGGTTAATCAATACATCTTTTATAGTTACTAATCGCTTTGAATATGCTATCCATATTAATATTATTATATCAATATTTATATCACATATTGTTTAGTTGTACATCCCACATTACCATTTTACAGTTTTATAACTTTTCGGATACCCGTTTGCATCTATCGCATTTAAGATGCATATAATTGCAAGCATAGATCACACTACTACATAATAATGTGATATTAACACTCCATGTTTAATAAATTGCATCATAATTAATATTGGAACTATAAATGTAACCCTAATCGATAACTGTGCATCCATATCCTTGAAATTATATTTATTTACATATCATATTACATGTTCCAGTTTATTGTTCTGATAGTACTCATGCTTGTTTATTTATGCATATGCTTATGATAGTTTGATTATGAGCACCCACATGACATCTTGTGCTTCCTGACATGACCTGTTACACTTCCTACTTGACATGATATGGTACCGTACACTCTTGACATGACATGACACCTTTATACATTACCTGACCTGTTACCTGATTTCATGCCTAATGCCGACAAACCCGACCATCCCTGCTGTCTATCCAGACAGACCTACTCTTACCGGATTTTGTGTTGGCGTTAGTCCTTGACTACTGAATACCTGACCTGACATACATAGCTTGGGGGTATGGGGAAATCAAAGGTGAAACCGACTTGTAACTCAACAGTTCGATACATGTTCTGATCAGTCTTACGGGCTTGGCCAGCCCCGGAGTGTTGATGCTGACATCACTCGCCCATCCTACTACCTTTTACTGCTTAGCGGCACGTCTCGGATTCAGCCCCGAGGATCTTGACCGTGGTCCCGGGCACGCACGGGATACTATTGAGTTACATCGACGATTCATCAATTGGTTTCAAAGACTATAGAGTAGAAACCTGATAGGACAGTTCAGTCACCATTGCACTTTACCCTGCTCTGTTATTTCTTAGTACTGCTTTATTCATGTTCATATTTGCATTGCTTATTACCATGTTCATATTATATTATTGGTTGACATGACGCGCTGACGTCTGGGTTTTGCATGGCCCAGATTCTTTACCACTGTCGACGACTGAGCAGGAGTACTTCAGCCAGCAGGCTGATTTGTGAGTTCTGTAGTGGTTAGTTCATTTATTGCATTTTATTTCCAGGTGTGATCCCGCATTACGGGACGTACCTTTCTATTACTGCATTGGATCATTTGCTTCCGCACTTATTTATCATTGACTCTGGTTATTATGGATTTGGACATGTGTTAGATAGTTTGTTTATTTTGTTCTTGATATCTCTACAACCGTAATGTGACTGTGGATGGATATTTCTTACCCACAGGTAGCATGGTTGGCTATGTCACGTGCCCAATCTTGCGTACTCTGGGAAGCGGAGCGTGACACATTTCCTCCCGTGCAGTCAGCGGGAAGAATTTCTCCTTGAAACCTTTAGGGAAATCCGCCCAACTGATCGGCTTGGGCAAGCGGTTCTCCTCCACAAGCCATCACTCTCGGGCGCAATCCACTAGCTGAAAGCGCACCACATCATCTCCTTTGTCCTCTGGAATCTGTGCCGCAATCGGCAAATTCTCCGTGCCATTAGCCACTGCTCGGCTGGCAACGGCTCCTCCAGACCAGTGAAAGTAGACGGACCCAAAAGTCTGAAATCTGCTACGGTCCCTACTCGTTCGACTGGTCTATTTCCATCGTTGTTTACAGACTGCTGAACGATCTGCAAACCTTCCTGAAACGAATCTGCTATTGCTGGATCAGCTCAGTCTGTCTCTTGATTTCCAGCATTCCTCTTATCACTCCAGGCACGGCGGCTTCGTTCACACGCCTCCGGTACGTCTTCAAATTCTTATCTGTCATATTCCTGAAATCAAAACACCCAACATTAGCATGATGATAGATTTGATATATAGATCAAGGCTAGAACTCCTAGATACTTAAATAGAGTACCGCATTGTAACTATGCCGCGGTATCATAGCCACAATTACATAACTCCATCCAAGTCGCCTAAGTCCTAGAGATAACAAGGAATCAGGTTTTCGAATCGGTATGCAAAGGAAGTTTGCACATCGTAAAAGATATAATCAGGAAGAATGTGATTCAAGAATGGTAAAACGGTCAAGGTGGTAGGACATGTTTCTTAAACACGGGTATTCTGATTCGTGTATCGGGTACAATACCCAACTACAAAAGGATCAACCCAACTAACCTATGGCTCTGATACCAAAAGAACCATGTCACGCCCCGCTTCCCAGAGTACGCAAGATTGGACACGTGACATAGCTAACCATGCTACCTGTGGGTAGGAAGTATCCATCCACAGTCACATTACGGCTGTAGAGATATCAAGAACAAGATAAATAAACTATCTAACACATGTCCAAATCCATAATGATAAGAGTCAATGAAAAATAAATGCGGAAGCAAATGATCCAATACAATAATAGAAAGGTACGTCCCCTAATGCGGGATCGCACCTGGAAATAAAATGCAATAAATGAACTAACCACTGCAGAACTCACACATCAGCCTGCTGGCTGAAGTACTCCTGCTCGGTCGGCGACAGTGGTAAAGAATCTAGGCCATGCAAAACCCAGACGTCAGCGCGTCATGTCAACCAATAATATAATATAAACATGGTAATAAGCAATGCAGGTATGAACATGAATAAAGCAGTACTAAGAAATAACAGTGCAGGGTAATGTGCAGTGGTAACTAAACTGTCCTATCAGGTTTCTACTCTATAGTCTTTGAAATCAATTGATGAATCGTCGATGTAACTCAATAGTATCCCGTGCGTGCCCGGGACCACGGTCAAGGTTCTCGGGGCTGAATCCGAGACGTGCCGCTAGGCAGTAATAGGTAGCAGGATGGGCGAGTGATGTCAGCATCATCACTCCGGGGCTGGCCAAGCCCGTAAGACTGATCAGAACAGGTATCGAACTGTTGAGTTACAAGTCGGTTTCACCTTTGATTTCCCCATACCCCCAAGTTATGTATGTCAGGTCAGGTATTCAATAATCAAGGACTAATGCCAACACAGGATCAGGTAACAGGTCAGGTTTGTCTGGATAGACAACAGGAACGGTCCATGAGGACCCCAAGTCAGGTTTGTTGGCATTAGGCATGAGATCAGGTAACAAATCATGTCATGGTACAACAGAATGAGTCGGTATGTATAGGGTACCATGTCCGGTGCATCGGTATGTATATATGTCATGTGTATCAAGGTCAGGTCAATATGTAATGTAGTCGAGTATGTGCTCACAACAGGTATACAAACGAATAAGGAACAACAGCAGGAAACAGTAAATAACAATATTATTCCATGTAAACACAGTGGTGCTTTGTATTCTCTTATTAACAGGTTCAAGCACCCTTCGGGTGCAATAGTCACAAGGTGAAGCAATATCAACAACATAAAGTAATGAAGCTACATGAATTTAAACTAAAGCATAATAATTGTCTCATGGGTGATTTAACAAATGAAGCAAGGACGATCTACTTGGTTTAGTTAGTCAAAGTGTGGATTGATAGCAGACCGATTAATTACAAGAAACTACTATACCAATTCAATGTTAAGAATAATTGTATCCGTCAATTCCAAGTTATAAAATAATATGATAATTAAGTGTATAGCAAGACTTGATCTTGTGTACTAGCATGTTAAAGCAAGTATTCGGATACTTGCCTCGACGGTTTCGCAAACCGGAAAGTACGGATGCAATGCCGGCGGAAAACACGAGACGGGTGCACGGGCCACGGATCGAGTCCTAACAGCGAACAGCGGGACCACACGGACCAGAGTACTTTGCTGGAGCGTCGGGTCCAAACGACGGCACGGCCGGAATCCGGCGAAAGTCAAAACGGCAACAAGTTAGCAAAATTTACGATACACGTACGACGATCGACCAGCGAAGGGAACAGGAAAGGGAAAGGTAGAGAGATGCTTACAGAGAAGAACCAGGGGCAACCACGACGGGTTCGGCGGCGATGGGGTGCCGGCGGCGATGAACAGTGGGCGCGACAAGGGCTGACTTGGCTGGATCGGGTGATGCAGCGATGATGGGGAGGTACTGGCCTGGTCTGGGTTGTAGGGAGGAGAGGAGGTGGTCGTCGGTGTGCTGGCGACGACGACGAGGGTCGACGGCGGCTTTTCCGGCGAACTGAAGAGGGTGGTAGGGTTGCAGTTTTGGGTTCTGTGTGGCGCCGGTGCACGGGAAGGAGGAGGAAAGGTGTCGAGGTCGGAAGAGGGGCGAAGGTGGAAGATTCTGGCGTCGTCGGCGACGGGTTGCGGCGGCGACGGCGATCAGCGATGGTGCGTGTGGCTACGGGGTTGGGTTGCACGGGACGTGGGAAAGGAGGAAGGAAAGGGTAGCGGTCGAAGTCGAGGAGGCAAGGGTGATGGTGGTGGTGTCGTCGGCGCGGGGGCTGCGGCGGCGACGGGTACGGTGGCGGCTAGGGTTCACGCGAGGGATCGGGGTTGTTCTGTGAAGACGAAGACGACGAGGGAAAAAATTTAAATAGGGATAGAGAGAGAGAGAGATTAGAGGAAGAGAGAGGAGAGAGATAGAGACAGTGAAAGATACTGGAAGAGAGAGAGAGGATTAATAGGCGGGCCCACGAGGGATGGAGCCTCCTGATTGGCTGGCGGAAAAGATTTTGAATTAAGGAAATATTTTTTTTAAAGGATTCTGAATGCTTAGTTAACAGAAATATATATAAGAAGAAAATATTATAAGGTTTAGATTTTACAATTAAATTGGGATTTTGGCGTTAAATGAAACATTTCCAAATTGCGCCCGGGTTGCGTCCAAATGTTTCAAATTCAAACTATAGGATTTTAAGCGAGTTCCAAATTTTGAAAAGAGGTGTTTTGTGATTAAAATGCATGCCCCCAAGTCGGACACTTGCACGCGCGCGTAGCCGTCCAAACTTGCCCGTTTAGCCGAACGGGGAGAAATCTCGACACGCGGACGCTACCACGCGACTAGTGGCGACGAGTAGGCCAACATGGATATTTTTAATTTCATTTTCGGTGTTAAAATTTGTTATGTGCCAAAATGACTTAACCGGTTAAAATTTAGCAATAAACACCAAACAATCAGGATAATTGGAAAGAGCAATGTATAACACTCAACTAGCAATAGAAATAGCATTATTGGGCTCGGGTGTTACAGCCACCATTCATTTATTTTGCAAAATAAACAAACAAAATAAATAAATGATTAAGCAAAAGAAAACCCTAACCATTACACAACCATGGTTTAATCTTTACACAAACCCTTGTGAGCATGTATCATCAAACATGATACAAAAAGGTGCACAAAAATATATCACATATACAATGTGCATCAAGTGAGAAAATCCTATTAAAGTGAACCAATACTAGTTAATGCAAAGTAATATATCAAATATATAATTATACATTAAATCATTAAATCAACAATTGATTCAATGATCCGGTCATGTCGCACATAACCGACTAGTATCAATAGTAACAACTTATCGAATCATCACTTGATCCGATAACCCGGCTATATCGCATATAACCGATCAATGTCACAAATCGTGAGAATGGAATACGGTATCACATACACGCATTATTCTCGGTCCCGCACATATCTCATATGCGCTCCTATTTCGTTTCGCTTGAGCCAGGAAACCTCTGTGTAGGACTCTAAAGACTCGTCAATACGCCGGCAGCAGGTGATGATCATATCAAACACCCACAAGCCGCAAGCGGTCTGCTAAACGTAACGGCCACCCGGGTATTGAGCGATCAGAAGATCGACGAGCAAGCCCGCTCACACTCCTGTAAATCCAACCAGTAACACTTACCGTACAGTCCGGTCTGATCGTCTGATATGTCGCATATCTCGCCTAGGGGTGGTAAACGTCAGACCCCAATAGCTCGATAAGTCATGTCGATATGAGGTCTATAACAATTCGAGATACTACTGGTAACACTTACCAGTAAATCTCAGCAACCCTGACCAGGGATTTCCTGTTATAGCCAATCGAACACAGCGCAACATCAACTCCCTATACCGGGAGAGACGAATCCCCTCCTATCGCTCATTGCCTCCATGTGACTCGGGACTGTACCCAAAAACCACCGTTTTGCACGCCCTCTTGGACGTGGTAAGGTGGAAATCAAAGCACAGTGGGAACCACATAAGACTCTATGACGATCTCGGGTCAACAGACTACTCTGTACCAGTGTCACCAGAGAACTGCCATCTGACGTAAGGTATAATACCATCTGGGGGTTCTCGGCGAGTCCGTCCAGTGTACCCAGTCTCTACTGAGCACCCGTATATCATCTCTGATGTCAAACACCAATGGATATGGGATCATCCATCGCCCATCTGTATGGGTCGAGAAGGTATACGCTAGTCTACTCTGGTATATCGATGCCCCATCTCGATACACCCACGACTAGAGACTTTGAAGGATGTACTTATGGACTACCATGTCCCCACTAGTATGATCCGCATCATAGTCCAGGTAGTTAAGTACACATCCTAAGGGCTTTACCAACATGTAATAGAGAGACAATCAGTGTACACGTTAAGATAAAGAGTAACCAGATAGCATACTATCATGTCGAGCAAGAAAGTCCTCCCTATATATGTCCCAGCATCCACTACAATATACATCCTATGTACAGTAATGGCCTCTAGGGCATACATATAACTAACAGTACCTTAGGAAAAGCACAATCAGAAATTGTTATTATTAACTAGATATCTCTAAATGCCTAGCTTTGATACCAAATGTAGGATCAGAATCTACTTTAGAGGGGGTGAATAGGGTAGTGAGATCTTTTTGTAGAATAAAACTTAAAATGATAATCTCAAGCACACCAAACAATCACAGACAGTTATATAAGTAGAAAGTAAATGCGGTAATATAAATGAACACATAGATTTATCCAGGTTCGGCCCCAGCCTAATCCCGCACCCCAAGAACTACTAATATTGTTAATATCAAAAACCCGTACCACTCTTGTATAGACGTTTAATCCCGTCACCTTATTCTAAACCTAAGAACAATTTGAACTAGATCCTATGATATCTAATAATAATCAATAATCCATAAACCACAAATCACAACCCTAGTGATTTGCAAATCCCTGAATTACAAACCGTAATCCAATCACTAACTGTCTTAGATTTTAAAATGAAAAATAAAAACTATAATAGATCCAACAACAATAATTGATAATAAAAGCAGAGTTTAAGAATATCTCAATAAAACTCGATCGTTGTTGGAGAAGATGAGAGTGAATCTACGAAGCTTAATTCTTGAATCTAAATTCTCTCTTCAAATGACTACGAATCTGAATGGAAAAATTAAACCTTTAATCTTGGAATCCAAAAAGAGCAATGGAGTTTGAGTTCTTAAGAATTCTTGCAGCCTTAAGGTTTGGGAGAGAAGAAAATCCTGTATTTATACAAAGCCCTAAAAGTTAACGGACTAGCCTGCCCAAAACATCAAACACATTAAAAAAGTTCATAAGGGTTTGTTAGTTTCAAACAAATATCATAGACGTTATACTCAATAGAGAGTCCAGTAGACCTAGTGGTGCAGAGGCCGAAGACAGTTCGACACACGGGAGTGGTTAAAGACAAGTCTCCAAGGTAAAAGGATCGGGAGTTCGATAGAAAGTCTGCACGTTTAATTCATGGTATGGAGAGTGTCATGGATGGGGAGTTGGGTCGGTTGCAGCAGAGTATCGAGCATGTTCCAACTAGATACGGGATGGAGGAGATTCAGCCCGTATCTTCTCACTTAGAGACGCACTTCAAGTTTTTGGCGATATTATCATCAGGTATAGATTATGCTGGTGATAAGGGCAGATGGAGGTCGACGACGGGTTATATGTTGAGCACGGATACAGTGCCAGGAAGATCGACACTTCAGTCCGGTATCATGGTTTCAACAATGGAAGCATGGTTGATAGCCGTCATGTAGGCGGTTAGGGATGCCATCAATTTGCGAAGATTGTTGGGTTTAGAAGTTCCGGAGGAACTAAGAGTATTCTTTTTGGAGAACGAGAAGAATGTGATGTCATTTACGATGGTTGGTGCTCTAAAGGATCTGGCGGACGGATATCTAAGATGGTTCCGATCTAAGTCCAAGATTTGCCGAGTAAATTATTGAGGTGTTTTCGGGCTCAAGGCGATGAGAACGGAGTTCGAAGGTGTTGAGAAAGTGGAGATTATGGCGAATTTGAATAAAGGTGGAGATTGTTGAATTTAATTTAAATTCGGATCAGTTAGGGATTAGTTATGATTTAAATCTAATCTCTTTAGTTTAGATTTAAATCTAATCTCTAAATTAAATGCATATTTATCTGTAGTTTAAATATGGATTTATCTTCTAGCATTTATATACCCTATATATATAAGGCTTTCTCTAGGTTTTTTTAAAAGTATCCATAATTCTCTAATAACTCAGGGTTTGATTAGTATGAGAGAGACGACTGAGCGCGGTTGCAAATAGAGAGAGGTTTTGTAAGAGAGCATTTCTTTGTAAAGGAGGGTGAGAAGTTGGTGTAATCTCTTGTAACTCTTTCTTACAGTGGAAGCTCTCGTCGCGGTTTGCAGGATTATGTGCTAATTGCGCCGAAGCTAGGTAAATCTTGTGTGTTTTTGTTGTTCTTTTCGTGTGATTTGGTATCTGTCGGATAGTTTTTTTCAATCTACCCTAAAACAAAGGTCTTGGATTTCCACTGCACAGTAGATACGTAATCCTTACAACAGTTGCTTCATTTTTACTTCTTTCTTCAAAAAATATACAAACGAACATTAGAAGCAACCATGCCACGTATGTTTACTTCCAAGACAACTGTTTTGGAAGTTGCTTCAATATTACTTCCGGTACTTTCGGATAACCAAACATGCCCAAAATGAGGGAAATAAAATTTTAGAAGTAACCATACCAGGTGAGATGCATATCATCATCTTAAAGTAACTTCCAAGTTCTACTTCCATGCAAATAAACAACTAAAGTACTTGAAGTATTTTGACTTCCGGTACTTTCATGTTACTTCCATATAAACAAACATGTTTCATTTACTCGGATAGTTTTGCAATCTCATAATCGATATGGAAAAAAATACGTGAAAACGGTTTTGGATCTCAAAAGTGGATCTCTGAGGCCCGGTCCACAGCCAAGCAAATTACCACCGCAAATGGTAACTAAAAACAACCAAAAAAAAGAAAACGAAAATCCCAAATGTTTTAATATTATCGTAAAAACAAAGCGGACCCGAGACTTCATCTTCTCCATTTCGATTCCGTGAAATTCAACTCAGAAATCTCTCCTCAATCTCGAACCCTAACAGAAAATTTTGAAACCCTAGATTCCATTTCGAAATTTTGAAACCCTCGATTCTCATGAAGATGTCCTTGACGGTCGCCGTTCCATCGCTGCCCTCGCGAGAATTGTGAAATTACCGATCATGTCCTTGCAGCCGCCATCGTCGATGAACTCGCAATCTCCGAGCTTGAAGACCTACTTCAAGACCCCAGAGGGGAGATACAAGCTCCAATACGAGAAGACGCACCCCGCTGGCCTCCTCCACTACTCTCATGGCAAGGCCGCTGCTCAGGTGCGTCTCTTTCCCCCCAATTTGATAGGATTAGGGTTAGGGTTTTGGGGTTGGGTTGTTTTTTTTTTTTTATAATTAGCTTCAGTTCGATTGAGACCGTGATTATGTTGCATTGAAACCTAATTGGAAGAATAACTAGCCAATATCGTTGAGTTTGTGATTTTGTAGTTAGTAGTTACTTCATCACGCAGAAAATAATTTTCTGTGTTTTCTTCTACCACCATCATCTCATTGGAAAGGAACATTAAATGGCTCAAATTTGTGGATCTAGATCAAACCGAAATTTTGAGAATTTCCTTGTCTGAAATTTTGTTTTTTCTTCAGCTGACAATTGCGTATCTGAAAGAGAAACCTGTAGTTCAGCAGCCCACTACACCTACTACACCGAGTTCTAGTAGTGGAGTTCGGTTGGCAGCTGCTCGGTTACTTGGAGCAAGTAATGGGACCCGAGCCCTAAGTTTTGTTGGTGGGAATGGGTCAAGTAAGGTGGTGTCTGGTTGTACGAGGATTGGGGGGTCAATTGGAGGTTCTGCTGGATTGAGTGGCTCTGGTCTGAATACCAATTTTGACGGGAAAGGAACTTACTTAATATTTAATGTTGGGGACACTCTTTTCATTAGTGACCTAAATTCACAAGATAAGGTTTCATTTTAACTTGTGCTACTTCTTTATTTAATCTTAATAAATTTTTTCTGGTCGACTTAATATCCAATTTGTTGTAGGATCCAATAAAGGCGATTCATTTTAGCAATTCAAACCCAATTTGCCATGCCTTTGATGCCGAGGCCAAGGATGGGCATGATTTGCTCATTGGATTGAATTCCGGTGATGGTGAGTCTGCTATTTCCCCCCTTTGTTTGAGTCCCTTTTATTCATTTTTTTGGCGTGGCTCTAATTAAATTATATGTTACATTTACCTGCATGGTGCTTTAGTCTACTCGGTGTCATTAAGACAACAATTGCAAGATGTTGGGAAGAAACTAGTGGGAGCTCACCATTATAACAAAGACGGCGCAATTAATAACAGGTACTCCTAAATGTTTGATTTCTTATGGTGTTATGTTAAGAGAAAGAAGTCCAATTTCACCTATCTGGCTATTATGGTCTAAGTAGCATGACTTCGGATATGGATATGGGACACAATAAGGGCCAGATTCGCGGATTTCACCATTTTCCAAAATTCTAGGATATGATTCGCTAGGATACACTGATCTTTTGTTGTTTAAATACATATACATAATGGCAAAAGATCACCATTTTAGCAAATCTAAACAAAGATTCCAAATAGTTTTTAAATATTGATGCATAGATTGTTGGTATCTTACCCATTGATACAGGTTAATGTATCTAGAATAAAATATAAATTTTAGGATGCACCAGAATGAGCTTCACTAGTATTGTCGGCGAATATGAAAGAATTCGATCCGATACGCATATGTCACCTTGATGACGAATCCTGGCAACATAGATTAATAGATTATTCTAAGCAATACTCTCTGGTTGTTGAGCTAAATGCATTTTCTAAACATCAACTTGTATTCATATGTGGTGATCTCTTTTTATTGAAAATTCTCCTTGTGTATGAGTTTGCATGCGGAGGCTACCTTCGTCGATATCATTGCAAGTTTGTCCTTGACCAACATAGTTCATAGTTGATCTATGTGTGTTTAGTGGATTAAATTATCTCATATATATAGTTTAACCTTGTAAAGAGATCTTAGAGAATGGAAAGATATCTCTATGCCTCATTCTGAAGAATTTCATTTACTGCCGTCTTTTCTCATTGAAACCGACCTTATTTTCACCTAATTAACTATTTTTCTTTCACAATTTTATACAGTTCTTTCTTAGGATATAAAGAGCACAGTGCTGGTAGGTGGAGGTATTTTGTCACAATCAAAAGTCGATATTTCAGCTCTTTAAGGTTAATACATCCCGCGTTATAGTTGTTCTTTATATGATCAAGAGGGCACGAGCACAGATCCTGGGCATGTCTGGGAAAACATGGATTATTGCTGGTGTAAATTTTCAAAGATAATTGGATGAACTGTTTCTTTTTCATGATCACTGACTAGTCAGAGATATAGCATGCTATTCATTAGTGAGTAATAATATCCTGATTATAAATGTCAGACTACAAGAGAATGAGAGAATTTTTACTACTGCAATCTTTGTAGGTTTCATCACCTCACATCAGAGCCACCACACTGCTGCCGCTGTTGGATCTCGGCATAGATACCTACCTCAATCCGCCCACCCCGCACCCCCATCCCCACCCCCACCAACAAAACAATACCCAAAAAAAAAAAACTCATCCTGTGCTCAGTCTGTACTTTCTTTGTACCACAAATTTTTGTCACCTACCACATCAGGATATAGTGGACTATATAAGGTCAAATTAGATTTCTGTGATTAGAGGCAACAAACAGTTGAGGAGTCAGAATATATTTGTTCATGAATGGATCGAGTCATAGGCATGGGATGTAACTGTTAAGTATACACGTGATTGCCAATCAATTTAAGCAATGCAAGTGCAGGTTGGATTTGGATTTGGTTTGTTGGTTCAGATTTCCCTCTCATTCGGACTGAATTAGATCCAGACAAGTTAAACAATCCCAAGGTGATTAATTGTTTTTTAAAATCTGTTTTGCTTTAGTTTAAACTTCCAATTCCAAACCATGCACTATTTGAATTGAAGCTTTCAAACTTTACAATGGATCTTGTTAAAAGGGACAATAACTCGATTGTTCAGTTCTCATTTCCTTTGATAGCTGTATTTCCTGTCTCATCCATAACTTCATATGCACTTAAGTAACATTGAATGCTGGCTTAAATATTAGCTGACATTTAGATTGGGTTAAATCCTATGCAGACAGCCAAATCCCTTTTCTCTAGCTTATGCAAAGAAATTGATTTGACACATAAAGAGGACTTTAGTCAGTTTGCACTCAGACCATGCTGAGTTATTTTGCAAAATCTTGTCAAGGTCTTTATTCTATACCTGACCTCATTTTTGCGTCATATCCCCCCCTACATGGCTCTACAATAATTTTATCATATATATTTAAAAAAATATATCATCAAGAAACTCGAATTTGTCAACACATGTTCTTTCCTTTTGCTTCCACATGTGAACTGAACTCATTTCATGTGTTGGGTTTATTGAAATATTTTTTATGCCATAGATCTCAAGTCCAGATGAAGAAGGATTTCATTAGTTAGTTACAATTAGTGTAAACTAAGAGGTATATGAAATGAATACTTGATATAGTTTCCGGAAAGAGACAAATTAGAAGTTATTTTGAGGTGATCAAGGAAGTTTTTTATTGACAGTTTTGATTTAATTGAGGTTACTAAACAACAACAACTGAGTTTTTTATCCCAAGCATATGGGGTAGGCTACATGAACCAGAACACGCCGGGTCCAGCACATGAATCCTCTGCCTCCACTCACTCCTATCGAACAATATACTTTCATTGAGGCCTTTGGCAACCATATCGTTTCGTATCACCTCCATCCATGTTTTCTTCGGTCTTTCTTTTGCTCTTTTGCCATTGCCCATATCGAGAGTATCTATTCGTCGAACCGGTGCTTCCATAGGTCTGCGTCGCACATGACCAAACCATCTTAGCCGGTTCTCCGCAATCTTCTCCTCCATAGGCGCTACACCAACTTTTGCACGATTGGTAAAATAGGGAAGTGGGCATTCTAACCCTAGAATCAAATGGATTGAACTCTATAAATCAAGAATACGATGATAATTAGGGCACAATTGGTATTAGATCATGATTTCTGGCGGTACATAAAAAAGTTGTTTTTCGCATGAAGCATATCCTTCCCATGGCGGGATGAAGAGTGGACAACATGTTGCCCAAGGAATTCTAGCAATTGGGGTAGGCGGAGGAGTTTCCTTGGGGTATTTGTAGCCACAAAAATACTTGTGAAGTTGAAGGATAGTTCACCGACATAGCAATAAGATTAGCCATGCTTTATGGGTAGAGATCTAGGAAGTCAAGCAACTTGCTCAAATGACGAGTGGAGCTAAAAATCAGATTGTCGCGATGAGAAAGCGTTAGTGACAATTATGCTTTTATTTTTTGTTATGAATGAATAATTGCACTTGAAAGTGTTTTTTTAAACTCAGTTTTGTGGCTATTGAGGCTGAAAATGAGGTGGTTGTTTTTCTTCAAGGTTGATTCAAGAAAGCCGCTATGATCAGGTGGAGAGACCGCCGTATTAAGTGCCCTTACACTTACTAACTGGAAGCATCTCAAGTTGGCTTATGTTGTGTCAAAAGCCAATTTGGCAGTGGCGCTAACCACAACATTTGACTATAATTTGTGGCAGTACTTGAAGTTAACATACTTCTTTACTTAAGTTTAACCACTAAATAACTGCTGTTTATACAATAACTAATGCTACCGGGGTATAATTTACAGTTGCAACCCCAAAAAATTTCCGACGAGGGGAAAAAACCAAAATGCAACATGCATGTGGAAAACTTGAGTTTGCATCAATTGAAGATTAAAGGGGAAAACATTTGGATTGGTTTGCACACCTACTAATGGAGACCGATTGGTTTGACAGGTAAGGGTGATATGACCAATTTTGAAGGTTTATCTAGGACAATTTATATGCCAAGCCAAGCTTGAAGGAGGCAACGCAACCAAGATTTGATAGATGTTACTTAAATTGAGTAAGCAGCCCTTATTGAATGAATGGTGAAAAAGGATTCGTACAGTGTGTCCCGAGGAATTGAGATAAAAGGCCTCTTATTATCTGTTTGTTCCCACCATCGTTGCAAAACTATGCCAATATGATCTTTTTGGAGGTTAATATAGGACAATTTATAGGCCAAGCCAAGCTTGAAATAGAATACAACACAACCAAGATTTGATAACTGCTACTTAATATAAGTTGCCCTTATTGACTGAATGGTGAAATCGGATTCGTACCGTTTGTCCGGAAGAATTGAGATAAAATGATGAATACCCGGTAATGAATTGACTTCTTAAGGAAACCAATATGGGATCATATATCCGACTCCTATCAGATGTTAGCTAGATAAGTATTAGCACATAATGCTCCCCAATGGGATGGGCTAATGCATACCGCATCCATGCTGCATATCTAGGAGTACATCTTTGAGGAAACAATCAGAAAAATTCTCAAGTAACCTTGAAAATCAAGTAAAATAAAAAATAAAAATAAAAAATAAGAAATGAATGAGGAAGAAGCCTAAAATGTGAAAAGAATATGCATGAATAAATTGTTAGGTAATTTTGTATAAGGCTTCCCTAGAAGGGAAGGGCTGGATCATGGTATATTTCAATAGTTGACAATAAAGTTCACAAATGAATTAGTTGCTACTAATGACAATTTCATCGGTTATGGAAGTATGGTCATCGATTAGGCACACTAGAAGAGAATTATATGTTGCCCCATAGTCCTTTTCTCTTCCCGGTTGTTGAGTGGTGGTGGTGTTACAACTTATTTTGGCTGCACCTTAATCTTTAATTTACCGTTTAGTGAACTTGTTTGCACCCAATGCATGTGCAACCAATCATGTTATTTTGAAGCTCGCGAAGAAGAATATCTCTGTCCTATTGCTTATCTTCTCTTTCTATTTGTGTCCCTCAAGCCAAAAAATGTGAATCGTCCTTTCATGTAAATTCTGTTCTGCTTGCTCCTTTTTACCATGTTCCAGTGGTAAATTCAATCTAAGAACAAATACATAAATTCCATAATTTTTCATAATCAAGTAATTCCTACGAGTATTTATAATGAAGCAAGCAGAGTCATATTTGTCAAAATGTGAGTTGTATTGATAATGAAAATTATTGAATGTTAAAGCATTATAGTTGAACACCTTAGAATTATTTAGATATTTCACCCTTTCTAAAATGCATTAGGATGGGAGTAATTTGAATTTGAGCTCGATATAAGATCGAATCCCCTTATATCTCAAAGTAAGCAATTCCTTTTCTTTGTATGAATATTTACAATGAAACAAAAGAAACATACAACAGCTGAGCCTTTTATCCCAAGCATATGGGGTAGGCTACATGAACCAACATGAGAATCACGCCGGGTCGAGCACATGAATCCTCTGTCTCCTCTTACTCCTATCGAACAATATACTTTCATCGAGGTCTTTGGCATCCATATATTTTCGTATCAACTCCATCCATGTTTTCTTTGGTCTCCCTTTCACCCTTTTGACTTGGTCTAAATAAAAAATATCCATTCGTTGAACCAGTGCTTTCGTAAGTCTGCGTCGCATATGACCAAACCATCTTAGACGTTTTTCCCGCATCTTCACATCTGCTACATCAATCTTTGCATGAATATCCTCATTTCGCACCTTATCTTTTTTAGTGTTACCACACATCTATTGGAGCATGCGCATCTCCGCAACATGCATCTTCTGTGCATGATGTTTCTTAGGAACCCAACATTTCGTACCATATAATAAGGCAAGTTGAATAATGTTTTGATAGAACTTCCCTTTCAATCTTAATGGAAAGTTATGATCACAGAAAATCCCCGTTGCACTCTTCCATTTCAACCAATCAGCTTGAATCTTCTGGTTGACGTTGCTATTGATCTTACCATCATATTTTCTTTTGCCCATCTAGTGACATACCACTGTGATCTCGAATTCCATGTTTATGAAATTTGCATTGCATATATGTTGTATTGAATCAAAAGAAACATATTGTCAAAATACAATCCATATTAATGACGGAAAAACTGAATCTCGAAAGCATTACCCCTGAATACTGTAGAGGTTCTCAGTATTTCACCCTTGATTAGGTGCTTTGCTTTGGTCCCTTGCACACTCTGCCATGTTGACAATGATGTTTGGTGGTTGTAGTTGCATATATGGAAAGTCCAAGCCAAAATTATTAGCACTATAAGCTAATACATTACTTGCATCATATATCAGCTTCTTATATTTCAAGATCAGGGCATAGGACCTCACTACAGTTTACCACTTCAAGTTAAGCTTTACTATGTTCTTGACATCTCTCTCTGAACCAGCACCAGGGATTAGAAATTGAGCTGATATGCAACTATATGCAAAGGAGAATCAAGGCTTCCCTTGACATTTGCATGTATAATATCCAAAACATCTTGTAAACATCTTCCTTTGTGCATATTTATATGTTTTCACTCTTGCCATGCACCAATCATCCACATTAGGCTCACTGAAGGTCTGCCTCTATTACAAATCCAATCAAGAGACATAGAGGAGTGATCTTCGATAAATGTTGAATATTTCCAAGAAGTAGAAATGATACAGGCTGAATATTATTTTCAGCTTTGGAGGGTTTTCAGTTTTATTGCTATAAAAGTAATTTTTGTAGAAGTGCATGCGGATAAATATCAGAGAAGTTTAGATTTGTTAGAAATTAAATTGGTCCAAATCTAAGAGAATTTCTTTGTGAACTTTTGCATGGGGAAGTGTCCTAACTCGGTACTTTGACAATATTCTGAAGTGTTTTAGAATGGACGACTTTTCGCGTCATGGTTTGCCCACATGTGATGGAGTCATCCTCTTTAAACAGATGTCTTCTAGACTGATAAGGAAATGGATTTGCATGATTGATGTATCACTTGCTTAGGCAATTGAGTCAATCATTAGATGTTAAGTACCACACCAGATATTGTTTTTGCACTAGCTGCAATAAGCATATGTTAATCCAATCCTGAAGAAACATTGGGAACCAGTTATGAACATAAGTGGATATTCTTGGTGTACGGTAATGGCAGCCTCCTTAAGGAGTCGGTTATCATTTTAGGCTTTCAAGGTGACCTGGATAACAGGTTGGCTGTTGAGTTAATAGTTTTCCCTCTTTTGAGGTGCAGTATGTTGGATAGGTTCTGGGTGCTGATTACATCAGCAAATGGATACAGTCTAAGAAACTTGTTGGATTTGGTGTTCGTGTTATGAACAAGGTCCCATCAGATGTCTAGACAATTCTAAGACAAGTATCGCTCATTTCTGGAGATAGTCGTTCACCGCGAAGTTGAGATATAGAGAGATTAAGATAGAAACATTAGAGTGGATCCACTCACTGTGGCTATTTCTTGAACACGAATGTCTCGCAAACATGATTTGCGGAACTGATTAGTAGAGAAGTTGGGTGTTCGGTAGCACACGGGTTATAAGTATGCGACACCGCAATAATTAACCTTAAGTACAAGTGGGAGGTTGTTAGATATAGTGCCCTAAAGACAATTATTGTAATCACAGGTAGACGATTATGATGATTGAGAGAGGACCTATACGGGTAGAATAGTTTTACTCGAGATGATAACATGCCATCTGGTTCATTTCTATCATCATGTACATGTATTATGTGGTATTACAGATCATTATTACATGTTGATAGAGCTCATAGGATTCTTGCTTGACTATCAGGGTTATTGTGTCGATCACACTTGTGAGAACTGGTAGTCTATAAGCAAATCCTTAAATGTCTTTAGTCGTAAGAATATCGAGACTGAGCATCAATATTCCAGAATAGACTAGTGTATACGTTCCTTGATCCCGACGAGAGACGATGGCCGGTCTCACAGCCATTGGTGCCAGATAGTCACCAAAGATGGTATACAGGTGCTTATTGGGTTATGAGTTACACTGGACAGACTAGCCGGGAATATGCTAGATGGTATTATACCTATTGTCAGATATCAGTTTTTAGATGACATGAGTACAGCTTAGTTTGTCGATCTGAGATCGTCATTTGTCTCGTGTGAGTTCCTACTGTGCTTTAATTACTACCCTACTATGTTTCAAAGGAGTCGTGCAAATAGGTTTTAGTTGGGTACAGTTCCGAGCCACATGGAGGTAGTGAGCAGATCGTTGGGGATTCGTTTCTTCCGGTATTGGGGGTAGATGTCGAGCTGTGCACGGGTGGCTATCACCAGAAATCGTTGGCCAAGATGGACAAGAATTACTTATTTTGATCAGTAGTTTCTTAGTGAGCGATGGGCTTCACATCGACATGAAATATCGCGTTATTAGGGGGCTTGACTTTATTCACCCCTAGACTCGATATGCGATATTCTTAGACGAACAAACCGGACTGTATGCAGATTGTCACAAACAGGCTCAATAGATGCACATATGTGTTTACTCGTCGGCCTTCCTTTCGTTCAATACCACGTAGCTGTTACGTACAATTAGTACCACTGACGTACCTGTGGTTAAAACCCACTGCCAGCGTATTAACGAGTCTTTAAAGTTCCACACAGAAAGTTTTCACGGTTCAGGCGATATGATGTAGGTGGCGTATGTTGGTACATACATGGGGGTGATTAAATGTGTACATACTACACGGATTTTAATCGGACGGTTGATAATATTAGCGGTTTAGGATTAAGTAGGATTATTAAATCAAGTTTTGATTTAATAATTATATATATATTTTAAATATATGTATTCTAGTCTTATTGTTCACTATTCATTATCTCTCTTGGCTATTCGTATTTTTATACGGATACATGCATATGTATTTTGATACGTATGCCGGGTTGTATTCCGTATTTATACGGAATTTGTTCTAGAAGACGGTTGCCTCATTTGTGAATATTTATTTATGAATACTCATGAAATAAGGTGGCGGGTGAGGTGACATTGAGCATGGTTGAAGACATGTAGAGATGAATGAGCTTCATTATTTTATTAACAAATGAGTTATGATATTTTTTTATGGTTCAAAAATTACGAAGCCATTCTATTCTATGACTCACTTCATTCATTCTCTCATATTCCTTCAACACTTGTTTATGGCTATTTTTCCCCACCTCCTCCTTTAGATGCTTTCTTGAGGTTTAGATTTGAAAGAAAAAATAGTGGAAAATTTCTACATCCCCACTCTCCATTCTTAGCGTGCTTGGGGCGGCGGTTGCTTCACTAGGTGAAGCCAGAGTTTTGATCAGTTCTCTCGGATGGATCATTTTCGGTGAAGGAGGACCGACTTGCAAACGTGACCCGGAGCTCTTGAGAGCATGCTAGTGTTCAACCCAATTGGAGAAAATGAAGACGCTACAAAAGTTGTGATTTCTATCTTTTTGTGTTTGCTATTTTAGGCGTTTGGTTAGATTTTTGGGATTTAGTTTCTAGTGCTCAGAAAATTTTTGTTTTTGAATTCCGCATTAGCCGCCGGTTAGCGGCGAGAGCACTAGAAACCAACAATGATATCAGAGCTACCTAAACACCCTAAACTAGATAGATACGATTCCCGAATCCTGTCGTTTTTTGCCCCGCAAAAACTGCCGTAAAAATTGGTGAGAAAACCATGCTAATTTGATGTTTTGACTCCTCGCAGGCTCTCGGTTTGGACCGAGAAGCCGTGGGAATGTGTGCGGGGTCCCCGGGGACGTCCCGGAGGACTTAGGGAGGGCCCACACCCCTGAGATCACCCAAAGGTGGTTTGGGCGATCCGAGCCCTCCTCACAAGGCCGGCTGGGGTTTGCCTACCCCCTGGCCACCTTAGGGTGGCCTAGTGGGTGGGTGCCCCCTAGGTGCCTCCGGATCGACTATAATTTTATGCCAGGGTCCTCCGGGAAGTTTCGGCTCAATCCGAGCTCATTTCGGACTCCCGGAGTGGGTTTTAGCATGTAATTTTTGCCGGTTTTTATCACACTTGATTTTTGGTGTTTTGGAAAATTGAAGTGTTGGCTATTTGTGTGTGGTATTCGATTGTCGTAGGCTTAGTGATGGTTGCGTGTATCTTAACGTTTGGTAAGACGTCTAATAGTTATACATAACAATTAGACGGGGTTACAGAATTGATATTCGCAAGTTTGCATGTTCTGTGATGGATATTGCTTAGTGGTTATGGTTGTGTTGGATTTGTTGCGATAGATAGCCCGGTGTATGTAGTATTAGATATTATTCTTTGTGATGTAATGTATATTCATATTGTGTGATGAGCGTCCGACATGTGGACTGCCGTCATCGCGGTTTGTATTATTCTTTGGGACGCGTTTTGGTTGCGGACATAGTCACCGTTGTATATTCAAGTTTTCATTCCATACATTAGGATAACCCCGCGGCGGAGTGCCCGAATAGCCGGGTTCTAGAGGGCAACGAGCCTCCATCCCATGGCGTTGAGACTGGGGTGCCTTACTCTAGAATTGACAGGTTATTCACTGCATTCGTAGAGGGTATAGGTTGACCCGCAAAGGGGTGCCCAAGTCACCGAATCTTAGAAGTGCTGGGTGGCCCACTCACTTCGTTGATTGGGATTGCCTCACTTCTGGGATTGGCGGGTGGTTTACCACACTCGTAGGGGTCTAGGTTCCGATACTACGGGCTATCCACACGACCGGGAAAATTACATTTCATATTTGGCTCCATTGTAATGTACTTTTCCTTGATTATCTGCATTTCCATACTATGTTTACTTCTGCTGTGATGCTTCTGTGATATTATTTGACATCACGCGTTAGACGAATGTTGCTATATATATATATATATATATATATATATATATATAGTAGACGCTATATGTTTTGCATCCATGCTAGTCCTGTTCCCGTCCTTCCGTAAGTTAAGTAACTTTATGGTGAAAACCCAGGATCCTATGGCGAAATGCGGATGACATATATGTGCGTGTCTATTTTTGTTTCTTTCTTGCATGATATGTTTATTAATTCTGATTAATGCAAGGAAAATAAACCTAAATGATATTGTTGGAACCGATTTTTGAAAACTATAGGCGTTTTCTTTTGCTTTGCATCGAGATATTCAGTTAGGAATATCTTGTACCTCATTCGATGAGGAAAAAGCCTAGATCTCTTCACAGTGAGTGACCTCTTTGGCAAAAGTTTGCGGGATTATAAACTACTCGGTTTTCTTCAGAACCATCGGTTTTCTACAAAACCACTCGTTTCAAAAACGCGGAGTCTAAACCACTCATTTTTCAAAGCTGCTCGAGTTCTTTCAACGATATCAAGTTCATTACGTTAAAGGTTTTTTGCCAAAAATCTGCCGCAACCCACCGTCATTTCTTACAAGTATCATCTAGTATTCATATTATGTATGTTGGCCTACGTCATGGTATAGTGTATGGTAGTTGGATGATACTTGTTTGCTGCATAGAGATGTGCTTATTTAGGACAGTTGTACAGTTATTTTGGCCCACATCAAGGACTTGTATGGATGAGTCTAAATTAATCCAGGACAATGACGAGTTGAACTTGACTAACAAGTTATGATATGCGGGCCTACGTCAATGTTATAATCGTTGGGGGTAAAAACAATATCAAGAGTTTCAAATATAAAGTAAACTTGCCAGGCATGCGCATATCTTTTAGAGTGTGGTGACTTGAGTGGCTTCCATCAAGTTATCACGCGATGATAATTGGGTCCCGATTCTCACTGATGAGTAGGCGTTACTCCTCAGGTGATTTTCAGATGATCCTGACTAATACTCCTTTTATGGTCTGAAGGAGAATTCGAGAAAACAGTGGGAGCCATCCTTATTAGATTAAGTGATTAACTAATTTAATCTTGATAGAGTGCTCGCTGAGTGTTTCTTTTTTCTCTCTGGTCTGCGACCATGACTTACCTTAAACCAAGACTTATGACCAAGTTAACCAAACCTTCTTACACACTTTGGTTTTTGGATTGTCATGATTCATGACAAAGTCGCATACATACCTGCCACTCTTATTTCCCCTTTGTATTTCTCCAGAACATCCCGTATCACTACGAAAATTCATATTTCTTAGGCATGCCATTGTATAGTTACATATGAACTCGAAAAAACTTGTTTCAGTTCGAGAATGGATTCCGGTTCTGGAGAAATTGAATAGGATTATTCGGTTGTCTTTTCTCTTTATTTTCTCTCAGGTTGCGAGGGCTCATAGTATTAGGAGAGTACACCTATTACGCTTATTGGATAGTCTTCTTCTAAACCTTAGGTAGGTGTCGAAATGTAGAGAAAAAGAACCAATTAGCCTGTATAGAAGGTAAGATGTAAAGACATAAATCGATTAAAGTGAGGGCAAAGAAATTGCGACTAATGTTATGAATTTGGATACTAGAAAAGACATTACTAGGAATACCTGGCCACCCCCTCGAAACATTTTCATGCTTCAGTTTTATTGTGCGGTGTTAATTGAAAACTGCTTTCCAATTAGATTCCGACTCCAGGGTATGTATTTACTAGACTTGATTTTCACATTTGTATGACATTATAGATGCTGAGTGGGAGTAGAATATTGGGAAATTAGGTGATTAGATTCTCAATATCAGAATTCTTTGTAATTGGTGATATTTGAGAAAATCACATGGGTTTTGCCTAATAGCAAATATTTGGTTTTGAATATCCGTTATGCACAAATTTCAAACTGATATATCTGTACGTTTATTTTATAAGGTGAGATATAACCTTTTGAAATTATGTTTATGATATATACCTATTTCAGTTGATGATTGGGTAAGGTGCATTCAATAACGGTGTAATTCTTAACCATAACACATTTTCAACCTACGACGCACAGAGTTTAAGTTTTTAAACTCAGAGAACTTATACAAAGTACTGTATCTTGTCCGATGTCCATTAGGACAAAGAGGTTGGTACTCGTACTATATTTCGTTTATTTATGACTTCTCTGGTTTGAGACACGTATTCGTTGAAATATAAGGTCCAAATTTTGAGAAGTTATAGGTATAAGAATAAAGTAGAGAACCATGTGTTGGAAGTTGAAGGGTTTCCTTAGCACCACTGCTAGGGTCTGGTAGCATCACACATGCCATATTAAAAAAATAGAGGGTGCTAATGAAACTATCCTAAGGATCAAACTAGAAAAGCTAGGGCAACACTAAGATAGTAAGCTTTATACCACTAAGTGAAATAGAAATACAATCTTTGTAAATCGGTCCTTCACTTCAATAGTTCCTTGTTGTAGTCCCTTCGCTGCGATCAAGGCACTCCCGGACTCTAGCATGGTTTCTCGAGGTGAAAAGGGCGATCTTGCTTGAAGTCTTCGAGGCCGAAAATGATCTACGTCGAGGGATACTAACTCAAGCTACTACTTCACTAACTAAAGGATTAGTGAAGCAAACACCCTATACTAAAGTGCTAATCTAGTAGAGGATGAGGAAATAGGAAGTGAGCTCACTTTAGAATTATTTTTCTCACAATATTTTTCTCTCTTTTGAAAACCTAGCAAGCTTATCTCAAGGAAGAAGAAGATGAGCTCAAGCAAATGAGAATGAACTTGTGAGGTGAGAGAATGAACCATGGGTGAGTGTCTATCATATACTAACTCATGTAGAGATATAACCATGGTTAATTGTAATGGTTAGGTTACTAAATATCTTAAGTAAAACAAAACTAGTGGACTTAGTCAATGCATCCACAAGCTTCCACTAGCTTCATGCATCAAGCCAATATTCCACTAATTTTAGAATTACTTTAAATATTAAAACCCATTATCACAATTAGCATGGTGTAAGTCTCATACACCCATGTATGTTGTATCAACAACCATGATACAAAACAAAATACAATTTAATATATATAACATATATATTAAGTGTACACTTGTGAGAAAATAAATGCTTAAGTGAGCAAATGTTAGTTAATGTAAATTAGTATATCAAATATACAATTATACACTAAATTATCAAATCAACACTTGATTTAATAATCCGGCTATATCCAATATAACCGACTAACATCCAATGTATCGACTTTATCGAATCAACACTTGATTCGATAACCCGGTTATATCTCATATAACCGACCGATACAAAAGTCGCGAGAATAGAATACGGTATCACACACGCATTATTCTCGGTCCCGCACATATCACATACGTGCTCCTATTTCGTTTTGCCTGAGCCAGTAAAACCCTTATGTAGGACTCTAAAAACTCGTCAATACGCCGGCAGTAGCTGATGATCACATCAAGCACCCACAAGCCGTCAGCGGTACTAGCTGGACGTAACGGCTATCCGGGTATTGAGCGATCAGAAAATCAGCAAGCAAGCCCGCTCCAACTCCTGCAAAAGCCTGACGGTAACACTTTCCGCACAGTCCGGTCTCCTCGTCTGATATGTTGCATATCAAGTCTAGGGGTGGTAAACGTCAGACCCAAATAACCGATAAGTCATGCCGATGTGAGGCTCATAACGGGTCGAGAAACTACTGGTAACACTTACCAGTAAATCTCTAAATCAGCCCTGACCAGGGACTTCCCTGTTATGGCCAATCGAGCACAGCGCAACATCAACTCCCAATACCGGAAGAGACGAAATCCCTCCTATCGCTCATTGCCTCTATGTGACTCGGGACTGTACCCAAAAACCACCGTTTTACACGCCCTCTTGGACGTGGTAAGGTGGAAATCAAAGCACAGTGGGAGTCACACAAGACTCTATGACGATCTCGGGTCTACAAACTAACCTGTATAAGTGTCACCAGAGAACTGCCATCTGACGTGAGGTATAATACCATCTGGGAGTTCTCGGTAAGTCCGTCTAGTGTATCCAGTCTCCATTGAGCACCCGTATACCATCTCTGATGTCAAACACCAATGGATATAGGATCATCCATCGCCCATCTCATGGGTCGAGAAGCGTATACGCTAGTCTACTCTGGTATATCGATGCCCCGTCTCGATACACCCATGACTAGGGACATTAAAGGATGTACTTATGGACTACCATGGCCCTACTAGTATGATCTGCATCATAGTCCTGGT
The DNA here is from genome assembly GCA_030015575.1 of Agapanthus africanus. Taxonomy (NCBI): domain Eukaryota; kingdom Viridiplantae; phylum Streptophyta; class Magnoliopsida; order Asparagales; family Amaryllidaceae; genus Agapanthus; species Agapanthus africanus. The sequence goes on from CM057350.1 coordinate 135,453,982, forward strand.
AGTCAAGTACATATCTTAAGGGTTTTACCAACATGTAACCATAAGACAGTATCAAGAGACAAGTATACATGTTAAGATAAAGAGCAACCAGATAGCATATTATCATATCGAGCAAGAAAGTCCTTTATATATATGTCCAAGCATCCAATATAATATACATCATATGTACAATACTAGCCTTTAGGGTATACATACAACTAACAGAAGTATCAGGATTTTTCGAGGTGATCGAAGATGCAGATACTTATGTTAGGTATTCCGTCGTAAGTAATATATTTGAGAACTTATTTCTCTTAGGTTACTCATCTATGGGTGCGCTCCTTGATGAGTGATGCTGCATGGTCTTTTTCCATTTAGTAGATATGCACAGGAAACAACTGCATGGTTTTTGAATCTGGTTCCAATTAAATTAATGCCTTTGTTTTCATATTAGATATAGTATGGATTCATATCTTAACGATGTTAAGGTATATGGAGTTGTCCGGCTTATACTTAAAACCGGAATCCGGATAAACTCAAGCCACGTTTCAGTAATGCCAGTTTCTGGATTATCTCGGGTTTTAACGAGGGTTAACATTCTACCATTTGTAGGATCAAATATTTATATTGTTCTCGACTCGACATCTTTTTAGTAAAATGAATTCTTTTCGGAAAACATTAATGGAAGTATGGTAGAACTGGAAGTGATTCCAGAACCACCAACGGTTACTGAATTTTCAGTAGAACCTAAGGATTCAATTGGATTCGACAATCCATTAGCCATTTCTAAGAATTGGTGGGTAACCTCAGCCACTCGAAAGGTACTTCGGTTTCCTCAAAGACGGTGATATGGAGGTTTTGATGATCCAAACTTGCTACTACTGCTGACCTAGATATGAGATCTGGCAGGTGGATGACTATAACGTCGTTCTAAATTAGCTTTAGAAGTGTATGTGTATATAACTCTGCCAGAGGGTTGTAGTTAGTGGGAGCAGCGGAAGCGTGGTGGGCCAGTAGCTTATATCTATTTATAGACTAAAACAAGTATAGTGGAGTTAGATCAACTATTTTTGATGTAACAGTCATAGAGTTTGATTTTATCAGAATAACAGATGGACATGGTAAAAAAGTAGTAGGGAGTGATGCCTTGGTATTTGGATGACATACTTCTAATAGGAAGTGATGTTCCTATACTACAATTGGTTATACCATGGTTGTCACAAGATGTTTCTCCATATAGGATATGGACAAAATATCAGGGATTCTGGTGACTAGGTCTATGGTTTTAAATTTAGATTTGGGAAGTGTCCCAACTCGGGTATTTTGACAATATTCTAAAGTGTTTTAGAATGGACGACTCCTCGCGTGGTGGTTTGCCTACAGGTGTGGAGTCACCCTCTCTAAAGAGATCTCATCTAGATTGATGAGGAGAAGGATTTGCATGATCGACATATTACTTGCTTAGATGATTGGGTCAATCATTAGATGTCAAGTACCACACCGGATACCGCTTTTGCACTAGCTGCAATAAGCATATATTAATCCAATTCTGGAGGAACATTGAGAAGCAATTACGAACATAAGAGGATGTTCTTGGTGTATGGTAACGACAACTTTCTTAAGGAGGCGGTTATCATTTCAGGCTTCCAAGATGATCTGGATGACAGGTTGGTTGTCAGAGTTAATAGTTTTCCTTCTTTTGAGGTGCGGTGTGTTGGATAGGTTCTGGGTGCTGATTACATCAGCAAATCGATACAGTCTAAGAATCTTGTTGGATTTGGTGCTCATGTTATGAATAAAGTCCCATTAGATGTCCAGACAAATTCTAAGACAGGTATCGCTCATTTCGGGAGATAGTCGTTCTCCGTGAAGTTGAGATATAAAGAGATTAAGATAGAAATATTGGAACGGATCCACTTACTGAGGCTATTTCTCAAACACGAATGTCTCGCAAACATGATTTGTGGAATTGATTAGTAGAGAAGTTGGGTGTTCAATAGGATATGGGCTGTGAGTATGCGACACCGCAATAATTAACATTAAGTGCAAGTGAGAAATTGTTAGATATAGTGCCCACAAGGCAATTATTGTAATCGCAGGCAGTCGATTATGATGATTGAGGGATGACTTATACGGGTAGAACAGTCTTACTTGAGATGATAGTATGCTATCTGGTTCATCTCTATCATCATGTACATTTATTATATGGTATTACAGATCTCTTTTACATGTTGATAGAGCCTATAGGATTCTTGCTTGACTACCAGAGTTGTTGTGGCGATCACACTTGTGAGAACTGGATAGTGTATAAGCAAATCCTTAAATGTCTCTAGTCGTGGGAATATCGAGACTGAGTATCGATATTTCAGAGTAGACTAGTGTATACGTTTCTTAATCGCGATAAGGGACGATGGTCGGTCTCACAACCATTGGTGTCAGTTAGTCACCAAAGATAGTATACATGTGCTCATTGGGTTATGAGTTATACTGGACAGACTCGCCGGGGACATGTTAGATGGTATTATACGTATTGTCAGACAGCAGTTCTCAGGTGACATGAGTACAGATTAGTATGTCGACCTGAGATCATTTGTCTCGTGTGAGTTCCCACAGTGCTTTGATTACTACGCTACCATGTCTCAAATGAGTCGTGCAAACAGGTTTTAGTTGGGTACAGTCCCGAACCAAATGGAGGCAGTGAGCAGATCGTTAGGGATTCATCTCTCCCGGTATTGGGGGTAGATGTCGCGCTGTGCACGGGTAGTCATCACCAGAAATTCTTGACTAAGTTGGACGAGAATTACTGATTTGGATCAGTAGTTTCTCAGTGGGTGATGGGCTTTCCACCGACACGAAATATCGCGTTATTATGGGTCTGACTTTATCCAACCCTAGACCCGATATGCCATACTTTTAGACGAACAAACTAGTCTGTATGAAGATTGTCACAGACAGGCCGAGTAAGGGTACGGATGAGTTTGCCCGTCGTCATTCCTTTTGTTCAATACTTGGGTATCCGTTATAAACAGCTAGTGCCGCTGACGTGTTTTTAGTTAAAAACCTACTGCCAGCGTATTGACGAGTCTTTAGAGTCCTACATAGAGGGTTTTCCCGGTTTAGACGATATGATGTAGATGACGTATGTTGGTACATATAGGTGTCCGATTAAATATGTGTACATGCTACACGGATTTTAATCGGACGGTTGATAATACTTCCGGTTTAGGATTAAGCCGGATTATTAAATCAAGTTTTGATTCAATAATTTATATATATAATATATATTTTATATATGTATTCTAGTATTATTGTTCACTATTCATTTTCTCACTTGGCTATTCGTATTTTTATACGGATACGCATATATGTATTTCGATACGTATACCGGGTTGTATTCCGTATTTATACGGAATTTGTTCTAGAAGATAGATACCTCATTTATGAATATTCATGAAATGAGGTGGATGGTTGAAGACATGTAGTGAGGAATGAGCTTTATTATTTTATTAACAAATGAGTTATGATATTTTTTGTATGGTTCAAAAATTATGAAGCCATTCTATTCTATAATTCACTTCATTCATTCTCTCATATTCCTTCAACACCTGCTTATGGCTATTTTTCCTCACCTCCTTTAGACGCTCTCTTAAGCTTTTGATTTGAAAAAAAAAGATAGTGGAAAATTCCTACTATCCCCACTCTCCATTCCTAGCAAGGTTGGAGCGTTGGTTGCTTCACTAGGTGAAGCCGGAGTTTGGATCGGTTCTCTCGGGTGGATCATCTTCAGCGAAGGAGGACTGGTTTGCAAACGCAGTCCGGAGCTCTTGAGAGCATGCTAGAGTCCAACCCAATCGGAGCAAATGAAGATGCTACAAAGGTTGTGATTTCTATCTTTTTGTGTTTGCTAGTTTAGGTGTTTGGTTAGATTCTTGGGGTTTAGTTTCTAATGCCAAGAAAATTTTTGTTTTTGAATTCCCCATTGGCCGCAGTTTAGCGGCGAGGGCACTAGGAACCAACATAGTCTTGCTAGCTTATCGAAGGCATGGAACAAAATGAAATTGTTAGCTTGACCCATGCTCGGAACAGTTTCCACTTCAAAGGGGGCATTGAATGAATTCTCTGAAATTTCATTTTGATCAGTTATTCCGGCATTGTTAGCTCGCCAGTTGCTTCTTATTCTCATGCCAGATTTATATGATTTCCTCATTTGAAAATTTACCATCAAGTACTAAGTAGAAGTCCTTTTCTTGTTGCAGCCGTTGCACTGGGCTTGCTTGGGTGCCAGAAGGTGATGGTTCTTTTGTTGTTGCACATGCCGATGGAAACATTTATGTTTATGAAAAAGTAAGTCTGTGCAAGTGTGGGGACCGAAAACATTTAATAATACTATCTTGCTATTTCTGCTTTTAGCTTTTACTTAATGAATGACTCCACATATTTTGGTAGAGTAAGGATGGAACCGCAGATTGTTCATTTCCTGTCATCAAGGATCAAACTCAATTTACTGTAGCACATGCGCGCTCGAGTAAGGTATCATGTATATCGATGTTTGACGGCATTATGAAACTGAATGTTGCATGTTTAAAATCTTTTGATACTTCGATGGGAATCTCTAAATTATGTTCTTGGGGTGGTTTACTTTTTCTTGGAACTCTTTGTTTTTTCAGAAAATTGGTATATCAACACTTAATTGGATCCTACAACGACCTTAGTAATACTTACACTGCACCTCCATGAAATCCCAAGGGGACAAAAAATCAGTAGGGAAATTAGCAGAAAATGTTGCGTTGTCTTTTATTTGAACAAGTGAGGTCTACAATTGTCTGCACATTTATTTAAATTATAGATCCTAGCCACCGTCTGGAAGTAATTGACACCTATCAAAGTTAAATATTTGATTTACTAACAAGAAACAAGCAAACATTATGGCGATTAGTAATATTATGGAGTGGGCGGGGGAGCTAGGGGAAGGAAACTGAAAATAATTTGGTGGCTCAAGTTCTTCTTCTGGTACCTAAGTGGATCGTTTACTCTTCTTATGGCCTCCTAGTATGACATGGGTCTAAAGAGGGGGCGGATCAAATTGACAGTTTAGAAATAATTCAAATCAGATGACCGTAAATAGTTTCTGGCATGCATAGCATTGTGCTGCTTTGTTGGATAGGTCATGAAACACATGTTGCCATGAAGTATTAGATTAGAATTTTGTTTGCTGAAGGTTATTGCTACGGACAGCAAAGAAGAATCTTGATAAATCATCCAATGAATTAATCAATGTTGTAATCGTCAGACTTATCTTTGTTTATTTACTAGTTTAAAGTCCCCAAATGTCATTAACAAAAATAGAATCATGAATAATCAAGTGATTTAATTTAGTCCCTTTGGAATGCTTGCTAAGATGAGTTAACTAGCAAGTCATATATCTTCTATTTTCTTCGTTAATCGTTTTTAAACCATATGCTTTGACACTTTGACAACTGTTGCTAACTTTTTCATTCAAGATGGTGACCAGATGTGCTGATCATATTTACAGCTGCATTGCTAGAAGTTTTAGTCATTTAATTTGTCAAGTGCTAAGATCCACTCTGTGCACTCAAAATTTTTTCCCTGGAATTTGAGTGGAAAGGTTGAGTATGGTGAGTGTGTTTTCATCAGTTTATGGCGTATATTTGATATAAACATGGCTTACTGTCATTTACTGCCATTTTACATTCTATCTTCCCATCTACCAGTTATTTCCTTCGCTTGTACAGTTATATATGACATGTTTCAGTGTTATAGATCTTTTCAGCCTGAATTTATTATTATGCTTTAAAATGTATACAGAGCAACCCCATTGGACGGTGGCATGTTTGCCAGGGTTCAATCAACAATATTTCTTTCTCAGCGGATGGTACATATTTGGCTACTGTGGGGAGAGACGGTATGTATTTTTTTTTGTTTGATGGAAGATATAGAATTTTATCTTGCAACTTGATGTTTCTACCCTTGAGATAGTGCTGTTTTCACCCTTACTGATATGAGTCGTCCTTCTTAGGTTACTTAAGAGTATTTGACTATGCAAAAGAACAGCTAGTATGTGGTGGGAAAAGCTATTATGGTGCTTTACTGTGCTGTGCTTGGAGGTAATAAATGTACTTTATACAACCTGTACGATTATATATTGTTGAATTAAAATTTTGGAGAATGACTCTTTTGCCTTGTTACTTGCCAAATGTTGCCTTTACATAACTACATATATAGTTTAAAATTTAGTCTGCACTAGTTCTAACAAGAGTATGCTGATCACTATTCTAGTTCTGATGGAAAGTACATATTGACTGGGGGTGAAGATGATTTAGTGCAAGTCTGGAGCATGGAAGACCGGAAGATAGTAGCGTGGGGCGAAGGGCATAATTCTTGGGTAAGAATCCAGGGATTATTAACCTTTTGGAGTCCTATGTCAAATTTTTGATATTTGTCTATCACCAGGTTAGTGGAGTTGCTTTTGATTCCTATTGGACAGCTCCAAGTTCTGATGAAGCGGGAGAAAATGTCATGTACCGGTTTGGTTCTGTTGGTCAGGTGAGAATTTTTACCAAACTTGGTTAAACTCTCAGTTCTGTTGGTCAGATGAACTATTAGCAAAATAAGTCGGCCCTTGTATATTGGTTAGATCTACCTATGTTCCTGTGTTTTAATTTGCAAAATATATGCTTTGTGAATGATGGTGTATTTCTTTTAATGTCTAATTGACATAGACTGAGATTATTCTTCGTCCGAAACTCCAGTTGGGTAGACTATTTTCATATAGTTAAATCAAGGAACTGTTTTTCCAAATCTTGAATAATTTAATTTAAACTAATAAAGGGTTGCGATGTGACATTCATTTTAGGTGTCTCTCATTGAATGCCATGTGGTTGTGATATTGAAATGCTACATATAGGCCCTCTAAAAGCCAGAAACTTCAAACAATGCTCTCTTTTCATATAAGCCCCCTCAAATGTTAGGTTTGAAATTATAAATCTACGAGGACAATGCCTTTATAAATTATAACCTATGATAAGTCCTTCACTCCTTTATAACCAATTTAACCAATAACACAATTTCGTTATAGCTTGAAACGTTACAAATTACCATTGTTGTGGAAAATAAACTCCGCCAGTGTCATGCTTAAATGGTTTAATCTTTCACTGGATGCCTATAGTTAGGATAAAGGAGGATTGTTGTGCTATGTAGCATACACCTAGCACACGAAATGAATCCTAAAGATGGAAGAAATGATATGTATACCTGACTCAAAAGTTAGGGATGAATGCTTGGTGTTGCTGCTGTTGTTTTATTGTTTCTGAAACTAAACTATTTCAATTTTATATTGATTTATGCTTAGAGCATGTGTTAAACTAGTTCCATCAACGGGGGAAACCTTTTTATGCTTGTCAATCAGCTTTTAAACTGGGATATGGATTCATGGTGATTACGCTATATTGCAGGACACTCAACTGCTTCTATGGGACCTGGCAATGGATGAAATTGCCGTACCATTACGTTGTCCCCCTGGTGGCTCACCCACGCTGAGCGCCGGCAGCCCTTCCGCACACTGGGACAACTTCGCCCCTGTGGGCACTCTCCAGCCTGCTCCAAGCATGCGAGACGTTCCCAAACTCTCTCCTGTAGTTGCACATCGCGTGCACGTAGAGCCTCTTTCTGGCCTCATCTTCACCAACGAATCCGTTCTCACTATTTGCCGTGAGGGCAACATCAAGGTATGGGTGAGACCTGGTTCTCATAGTGATAGCAACCAAGCAAGTAGCTCTGAGACAGTTTTAGGCTCTACGGGTTTGAAGGAAAGATCTATTTTGCCTTCGGCCAAAGGTGGTAGTTCTAGTTATAAGCAGCCGACGCCGATTCTTTTGCGTGATTAGAGTAAAATAACGGAAAGTTCTGTATAGATATGAAACCCCAGGGAAGCTCATATCACAGATTAAAGTCTAACGTGTGAATAATCCATTCGTCTTGGAAGTTCTCTCTCTCTCTCTCTCTCTCTCTCTCCCCCCTTTTTTACCCTTTAATTTTTCCGTTTTCGTTCTGTACTTCAGGGTACTCCTCTAATCACCGGTGTTGCCGGATTGTATTTTCCTGCATACAGTGACAACCAATAAATGTAGGGACTCTGCTGCTCAGTTCCTTTTAGTGGTTTCCCTTTGCCAGTTGCAGATCATATAGGATCATGGATAAATTTGTGTGTGTTGGATAATACTCTGGTTTGATACTTGCTTTCTGCTTGCAATTTAGTAGAGTTGTGTTTGTGTAGCTCTAGTAGGGTATATTAAAAATTCTTGTATATATTGAGATAAATTCTGGCAGAATCATTTATATATTTTTAGTGAGTGATTTTGTGGATAATTGCATTAATCTGACTTGAAACGAGATTGCACCAAAATTATTTAGACCTGAAATGAAATGGATTGAACTGCAAAACGACCCACTTGAAATCCACAAGTCAAGAAGAAAAGAAACCAACTAAAGAAAATGCAATGATCAAGAAACTATAATGAACGATTTGTGAGGATCAAAAGGGGTGTATGATAGAGAATAGTCAGCAATATCTCTAGTAGAACCTCATGATATACAATCATCATGTGCAAGAAGAGTTCTTGTTAGGGAATGATGTTTGCAATATTATCCGGTGGTACAGTATTATCATTTAGAGTCACCACCCTTGCGGTTTGCAACTGAAAGCCATCGCTCTCCCACAACAGCTAATCTCCCACCTGTAGAGAAGAGCATCTACAAATGGTCACTATCAAACCTTAGAGACAGCGGCCGCGGCGTCACCACCGGTAACCTCATCCCAGCCTCACATGGTCCTCAGTTTCTGTTGGCCGTCAGCAACAAAGTGCGACGTGGTATTGGCACCCACCGTGTATCGTTCATCAGAAAGCACAACTGTATCGTTCATCAGAAAGCACAACTGTACTTCTGAACTATCGTTCACAACTATCCTGAGGGAATATTCTAATCTTCCTAGTTGAAACCTCATCTCAGGCCCAAGGGTGTCCCCGGACCTTTATGCATAACAGAGATGGTCTGCGTATCAGCATTATGGATAACAAGCAATGGACAATCGTGATCAGGAAGATGATCGGTAAGCCAGTATGTGAATCCACCGCAAGAAACACCCGTGTTAAAAACGATTCTGTATGATCTGTCAAGATTCTGTATGTTCTGTCAAGACGATTATCAAGATCGATGGGAGCTTGATCAAAGGTCCAGGTTCTTGAGCCGGAGCAGTAGGTGTTGAAACTGTAGCGGCCCTGGCCATTGTCAACTGCGCAGATGACGCGGAAAGGGGTGTTGATGGTAGCACGAGGCCAAAAAGGACGACCTCGATGAAAAGAAATAACGGCAGGGGTGGGTAGTGTTGGCGTGGTGCCTCGGAGGGTCAGGGAGGCACGTGTGAAGGGGTAAGATATGGAGAGGGGGTCAAATACGTTGTAGGAGTTGGAGGACTCGTGGCAGAGGATGAAGCCGAAGGAGGAGGAGAGGATGGTGATGGGTTGATGAGGGATCTAGGAGAGGCTAGGGAGACGAAGGCGGTCGCGGTGGCGGTGTTGAAAGTTGACCATCACCCCATTCCCTTGGCCATCATCATCGGAGTTATTATCGACGAAAAAGAAGCCTGAGTCGGCCGTACTGCCGAAGCCATCCATTTGTATTCTTGAATCAAACGGCTTCTTGTTTCTTGCTGTTGTTAATTTGTTTGAGAAATAGTAATTTAAACAATGGTTTTTAATCTTGTTTAATTCTTGCAAGACTAGAGATGTATTTATCGGATGTGGAAGAAGTAGCTACAAGCAGGGACAGGGTTTTAATCAGGAACATAGTTTTAATTACTGTAATTTGTTTTAATATTTAATGTATTGTTTATATCTTAAACTTTATACATTATGTAAAAATACCACTTAGTTTTCCTTTTTTTTAAGTTGTCAAAAAATTATATACTGTGGTTGCCATCCGTTTGAGAATCTGTTCATGTACATATGCCAAGGTTCATGAAGGCATTGTGAATATTGAATATAATTGCAACCCCCCCGCCCCCCCTCCATAACAACCCAACCCACCCACACACACGCAAGCACAAGCGCGCACACACAAACACCCCCAAAAAAGTTCTTTTTAAGTAAAATGGTTGGTGCTTTTTTTTTTAACTTAATAGTAGCTATATATGCAGTATCTCATGGATAAGGGGCCAGTACATATAGCATATAATTAAGATTCTAGGGTATATACAAACGTGAAGACATACAAGAGGCCATATATGATTATATGCTATGGATCGAGAACTGTCAGGAAAGCCGTCTACGCTAGCTTTACTTGAAAGAAAAATCCTTGATCAAAGGTCTGGTATCCAACCCCGGCCCGTTAGCTAGGGCAGATGCCAACCAACTGATTTCGGGAAAGCATATCTACCCAATATAGTTGATTCTGAAATGCGCGCTTGCATGCTTTCAGTTTTACAAGTATAGGTTACTTGTAAAATTGAAGTTAAAGATATCCGTGCGCATGAAGTGTGAGTTGGAATTATAGGAAAGATCGATACCCATCTGTCTAACCACTGATCACCGAAAACCATTTCTACGTCGACTGCGCCATCTACGAGGGCCTGGGCTACTACACCTTCGACACCCCTGCTCAAGAACCTGGACCTCGGCTAGGGATCCCATCCATCTTGGTGGCCATTACTGTACTCAAACTAAATTGAAGTTAGCAGATGAGAAGAATTATTGAAACATATATATAGTCTGTTCTTCAAGGTAGAAGATTGATTTCTGACACAAATTATTAGTGGAGAAACTATATATGTACAATGCATTATATATCTGTTATGCTCTATAGATTGGATTGCAATTATAATCTGACATGAAACGAAGATTGCGCCAAAGTTATATTTAAACCTGAAATAAAATGCATCGAATTCGAACTACAAAACGACCCACTTGTTGAAATCAATCAACAGATCAAGAAGAAAAGAAACTAACTAAAGAAAATGCCATTTGATCTAGAAACAATTAATGAACATTAATCTGTAAGGATCAAAAGGGATATTGCATGACATCAAAGAGAACAATCTCAGCAATATCTCAAGTACTAGAACCTCATTATATTCGATATATCATCATGGACAAGAAGAGTTCTTGACGTTGAGGCGAAAGAGGGGCAGCATTGGGAACGCCGTATGCAATGTTATCAAGCGCTGCCAGCAGATTATTATCATTTACAGTCGAGGCGAAGGCCAGAATGCAGCAGCAGGAGGCCCGTAAAGGCCAAAGCAGGGGACGCCGTAAGCGATGTTTTGAGGCGCCAGTACATTATTATCATTTACAGTCACCACCCTTGTCTTGTCTTCGCTGCTGCTCTCCCACAGTAGTAATCTCCCACCTGCATAGAGCAGTATCTCCAATTCATCACTCTCGAACCTCAGAGGCAGAGGCAGCGGCAGCGGCAGCGCCTCCGGTAGTCTCGTCTGAGCCCTGCGTGGCCCCCATTGTCTACCGTACACCAGTGACGACGAAGCATGACATGGTCTCCACGCACGATCGTCCATCAAGAAGAAAAGATCTGCCTCAAAACTCATTTCGAACTCTTCCAAGCTGAAACCTCATTTCAGGCCCTATACTTGACTGCGGAAGGTTATCGACAATAGAGGTGGTCACCGTATCAGGATCATGGATGACAAGCAACGGGAAATGACTGTTAGAACCGAGATGATCAGTAAGCCAGAAAGCTAGTCCCCCGCAAGAAACACCCGTGTTCAAACGGATTCTGTACGATCCGTAATGATGATCATGATGATCGATTGGAGCTTGATCCAAGTCCAGGTTCTTGACCGGGAGCAGAAGGTATCGAAGGTGTAGCGGCCGTGGCCTACTTAGATGGCGCAGATGACGCGGAAAGGTATATTGGTGATACCTCCAGGCCAAAGGGGATGTCGGTGGAAAGCGAGAACAGCGGGAGTTGTGTTGTCATGGCACCTGCCAGGGTCGGGGAGGGCCGTGTGCAGGGGTGAGCGATTGGAGAGCGGGTTGAACACGTGGTAGGAGTTGGCAGAGTCGCGGCAGAGGACGTGGCCGAAGGAGGATGAGAGGATGGTGATGGGTTGAGGGATGTAAGGGAGACAAATACGGCGGAGGCGGCGGGTTCCCAAGTGGAGCATTACCGGATCACCGTCAGCATTATCGACGAAGAAGAAGCCATGTCGGTAGTAGCCATCCTTTTGCATTCTTGGAATGGACTTCTTGAATCAGTGATCACTTCTTGTTTCTTGCTGTTGTTAATTTGTTTGAGAAAGAGTAATTTAAACAATGGAATTCTCTTCTCTTGTTTAAATCTTGCAAGAACAATTTATAGGAGCGGGGAACTTGGAATCAGGAACAGGATTATAATGTGCTGGTAAAAATAACTGTCTATTGTACTTGAGTTAATTGCTAAATAATATCCAAATGTTTCGCCTCTTTTGCACTTATATACCATATTGATTTTTTCACTGCATTTATATACCATAGAGTACAAGCTGTTAATATTTGTCCCCTTCGGTGGACCATAAAATCCATCACTATTCAAAAAAAATTCCATACAGTTTGTACTGTAGGGTATCCAAATGCAGCGAAAAAATCAATAATCTATCCTATATACATAATGTAAAGCGATAGAGGGGGCAAAATTTTCAAAATGCCAATTTTACCTTCACAGCTTTTGATATTTTCACCTTCTATTGACACCTGTCCCCACCTCCTATTGGTCCCTATCCCCACCTTCTGCCCTATTTAAGCTAGTGCACTTCATCTTCATTCCCCACTGATGAGAAAAAAATGCAAAAATTAAAAAAAAAAGGTAGAGAGAGAGAGAAAAAGGCCTCTACGGCTCTATCGATCTTCTTTTCTTATTTTGCATTTTTCTCAATGGCGCAGAATCTTGATGCAGAGCAGCCGTTGTTTCTCTCAATGGTCAAAGAGTACATTAAACCGCCGTTGCTTCTCTTCCTCCATACAAAACTGGTGCCCACGTCGTCGGATACCGACAGTGTCGATCCTTCCATTGGTTCCCACAGGTACATTGAAAACTCCGCCAAAGTGATCATCTTCTCTCCCAATGGCCCTCATGATGGTTCAAAGTTTATTTTGGACGAAATGCCTTCTTACAAGCATCGCAAATATGTAGCATCTCAATTACGTTTGCTCGAGAATTGTCGCACCTTCGCTTGCTGGGTGGTCCGTCGTACATGCCCCATTCAATAACAGTATCACATGTATTTTGAAACGGAGATTAGCGAGTTTGTCCATCGAGCTGTGGAGTTAGCAGATAATAAGTTTCATATAAAAGTATATGTTCGTACTGTCACAGATAAGATGGTGACAATCAAGAGACCATGTAAACGAAAGAGACAAGAGTTGGAGGACGAGAATGGCGATGTTGTTTGTGCGGCGTGCTTTGAAAAAGTTGAGATGGGTAGCAGTGATGATTTAGTCGAAGGAGTGCAGTTGTGTTGTGATCATGCATTCCACATGAAGTGCATTGTTTCTTGGTTGTTCAAGAAAAACTCATGCCCGCTATGTCGATGTGAGGAGCTATGTCAAATAGCTTACGATGTTAATTTTAGTTTTTTTTGTTGATCAATCGTCTGTTAATTCTGTTATTTTGGCATGTAAATTTTGAAGAAGAATGAACAATGTCAAAAATTTCTGACTAGGTTTTCTAATATTTTAAATTGGTTTAATATTTTTAATATGATGACCATATGATGCATTTTATGGATATATAGTATAAATCACTTAATTTCCTGACTCGGCCGTGCTTTTGCAATTAAATTTGATAAATGACAGAAAGGAAAAAAATTTGAGAAGGTGTCAACGTGCAAGTGTAGAAAAAACTCAAATGAAAAATATCAATAAGATTGCCAATTGGTTTTAATGGATACTTCTTTGGTTGGAACAATATACTTATGATCATAATTCGTAACAAGCATACGTAAGTATTATTAAACAGAAAAGGACAACCGTCATGATGTTATTTTTTTAATTGACAAGTGGTGCAGCCCTGATTTGGTATGCTGCACATCTATGCAGATTTGACAGAAATTGAAGGAATAGAAAAATAATAATGGCTACTTTTCCAAAAATAAGACAGAAAAGGTCAAAAGATAAATAAAATGAAGATGAGAAACATGTTATCAAGTGCAAAAAAACTGTTGAAAAATAGAGATATAGACCCACAATCGATTTGACAGAAAAAGAACATTAGTTATGATGGACAGAAAAATGAAATTAGTCATGATTTAACAGAAAAATGGCATTGGTCATGATTTGACAGAAAAAGGACATTAGTCATGATAGACCGTACAAAAATAGAGATATTAAGTCCAAACGGGATAGAAAAAGGACATTATTAATGACTTGACAGAAAAAGGACATTATTCATGATTTGACAGAACATGGACTTTATTCATGATTTGACAGAACATGGACATTATTCATTATGGAGTGTAGAAAAATAGAGATGTTACCAGGTGCAAACATGACAAACAAAAATACTAGTCATGATTTGACAGAATAAGGGCATTACTCATGATGTGATAGAACAAGGGCATTATTTATGATGAACTGTAAAAAAAAAGAGATGTTATCAGGTAAAAACAAGACAAAAAAGGACATTAGTCATGATTTAATAGAACAAGGATATTATTTATGATTTGACAGAACAAAAACATTATTCATAATTTGACAGAACGAGGACATCAATTATGATGGACTGTAGAAAAATAGAGACGTTGTTGCGTACAAACATGACAGAAATAGGACATTAGTTATGATGGATAAAAAAAGGAGATTAATCATGATTTGACAAAAAAAGACATTAGCCATGATAGACTGTAGAAAAATAGAGACGTTACCGGGTACAAACATGACAGAAAGGATAAGTAGGACGGAAAATGTCAAAAGAAAAACCGCTAAAAATAGAAAACTGCTAAAAGCAAAAAGTTGTTAAAACGAGAAACTAATTATTTGATTGCGCTCCAAATTGATTCTCGATATTGCCTGTCAAATCTTAACTGATCCGGGTGCTGATTTCATCCTTAATTCGAAAGTCAAAGTTCAGAGCAAATCTTTGACCGCGATTTCGGAGCCCTAAACGATGGAATTTTGCGATTCCGAGAGACGTGCAACACCGACCCAGATGATTTTGTGGGATTTTCAATTTGGCTTGTGGAACACGCGAATCAGACAAGATTTGGCAGTTTGGGATTCTCGGGTTGCACTATACGCGACGTGTCAATAAGCCATAATATCAGTGCATAGATTAAGATGGGATAAAGGCCCATGTGCAAGTGCCTGCAGTTGAGTACGTGTATGAGAAAACATGTTATCAGGTTCAAACATGACAGAAAAAGGATAAGTAGGGAAGAAAAGGTCAGAAGAAGAATAAAATGAAGAAAAGAAACACGTTACCGGATGCAAGAGAATAGTAGACAGATAGAGACGTTACCAGATACAAACAGGACATAAAAAAGATAAGTAGGGAAGAAAAGGTCAGAAGAAGAATAAAATGGCGAAGATAAACACATTACCATATGCAATAGGATTGTACACAAAAAGAGATATTACCGGGTACAAACAGGACAGAAAGGACAAGTAGGACAAAAAATGTTAGAAGAAAAATAAAATGAAGAAGAGAAATACATAACCAGATGCAAAAGGACATTAGAAAAATAAGTGGTTATGAGAAATATTAAATAAAATAAATTCATATGATAAAACCAAAATATTTTATCAGAAATTTAAAATAATAAACATGAATTTGAATTTGTTTTTGTCCCCACTTCCTGTTGACGCTATAACTTCTCATCTCCTTCTTATATTTAATCCAGAACTTTTCATCTTCATTCCCACTTGAAGAGAAAAAAGGAAAAAAAAATAAAAAAAGCAAATAGAGAGGAGAGATAGAAGGAGAATTATTATCAAATTCATAGCACCATAGCTTGAAGAGAAAAAAAGAAAATATTCATAGCTCTTCATCTCATTCTTACCAAATTATGGATTTCCTCAATAATTTTGAAGCTTAAATCCTTGGCTTGGATTCGTTTCAAAGCACAATAGCTTTAGTAATTATTTTTAGCTTTTTCTTTCTTTTCTTTTTCAACATATATGATCATGAATCGTGATGATTTGCACTAAACTTTTTTCCATAACAAAACTTTTCTTTTTCAACATATTATTTTTAATTATTCATTTAGTTAACTGATGAGAATATTTTTAAAAGTTGCCATTATTAATGTAACACTTGGCTTGAATTGTTATTTTTTCCATTTGCAGGAAAGAGTTCATTTGATTTGGTCGACAAGCAAATTGGAGTGAAAAAATAAGGTAACAAAAAATCTATTATTCGAACAATCCAGTATTTAAGATTTTTATTTATTTATGCTTATATGTGACATATTTGTTGTTATTAGTTAATCGTATGTGTTGATTTCTATAATTGTTTCTATTGTGATATTATCTTTTGTCTTTTATTTAGCTATGAACGGGAATACATCAAAACACATTCGTAAACAGTTCTCAGAAGCACAAAAATAACGTAAATGTGAACGTGAACGTGAAAGAATAAGATATCAACAAAAAGTGTCGTCCAATACTAACACTAAAAATGATAAATTTTCTTCTAAGAGAAAGCGAGAGGCATTTGATTTTGGTATCCCGCACTTCAAAAGACCATCAGAACAAATTCCTAATATTTCTGCCAATATTGAATGCAACACATCTTTGATGGATAATGATACCGCTTTGTGTCGTTATACGGAAGTGAGCTTTTTGAATGATCACCATAGAGTTAATAAAGACATTCATCAGGATTTGTTATGTAGTAAAAAAAACGATAATGATGGTAAGAGCACGCTTCATCCTCATTATATCTCTCTATAAAACATAAAGTTTTATCTAATTTTACTTGAATATTTGATATTAACTATATTTAAAAAACTTCTTACTCAAAAAACTTAAATTTTTTAATTTTGTTGATTTACAAATATTTTACATGTTTTAAAAGCTATAAGATTATTTTAATTAAAATCCTCAATAAATATTATAATATAATATATGACATTTTCTTATTGCTGATTAAATTGTAATGTGTGTTTTATAATGATACATAATAAAATAGTTTTAACGATAATTATTTAACAGTTTGGCATAATAATTTCCATTATTTAAGACCTCCTACTAAAAAATGTTCTAGATGTGATGCAATTGTGTGAAAAGAGGAAAGAGTTAGAACTAATGATAAGAAAAGAAAATAGATTATTCACTTTGTTGTATGAGCGAAAGAGTTTCTCTATTTCTTTTTGAGAAGACACCTGAAGTGCTAGACTTTTTATTGAACTATCAAAATATTTCTGAATAAGGTAAACAATTTCAGAAAAAAATTCGTTCGTTCAACTCTATATTTGCTTTTACTTCTATTAGTGTAAAGATAGATTATCAAATTTTGAAAGGAAGGGGACCATATACATTTTGAATTCATGGACAATACTATCATAAAATAGGTTCATTGCTACCAGCTATCGGAAGGCGACCTACATATGCACAGCTTTATATATATGATACTGAGTATAAAATTGAAAATCGAATTGCATCTATTGAAAATAATTATAATAATACAGAATATGATTTAGAAATTGTGAAAAATTTAAAAGAAATATTGGATAAATACAAAAAATATGTCAAGAAATTTCGATGCGTACGCGATTGGTATGAGAACAATAAGGATAAAGAGTTTAGTTTACGCATTCTAGAGGATAAAAACTATAAGGGTCAACAATATAATAGATCAAATTCGACAGAAATAGCTGCTTTAATGATTGATGATGAATTTTTTTCTTCATCCACTCGAGATGTTATTGTCAACGATCGAAAAAAGGATATCAAAAAATTAGTGAGATTCATTCAACATACATGCCATTACATTATCCATTATTATTCCCATATAGAGAAGATAGTTGAAATAATTATATTGAAGGTAACAATACAAAGAGAAAAAAGAATAAGTTTTAATGAAAGGCTTCTACGCATTTAGATTACAATAGCGTTGTCATGAGGGAACAATATTGTTGAGAGGTGGAAAATTATTACAGCAATATATAGTTGATACTTATGCGTTTGTTGAAGAGAATTGTCTTGGATGGATTCGTAATAATCAAAAAACTTTACGAGAGGTGGAAAATTATTACAGCAATATATAGTTGATACTATATTTTGATGAGAATCATGCCCATGAAGGATACTGTTGATGATAGTGATAATAATGCTCACACGGTTGGTAAAAAAATCATTTTGCCTTCATCATTTACCGGAGGTCCACGATACATGATTCAAAATTATCAAGATGCTATGGCAATTTGTGCATGGGCCGAGCTTCCGGATTTATTCATTACTTTTACATGCAATCCTAATCGGAAAGAAATACATGATTTTTTATTGATTGCTGGTGGTCAAAGTGCATATGATAGGTATGATATTGTTGCCAGAGTTTCACTTAAAACTTATGCAGCTTCTTGATGATTTGATTAAACATAAATATTTTGGACAAGTAATTTCTGGTAGGTTATTGTCATTATTTGTTAATATATGTTTTGTGTATTGTTATATGTTAACGTTTAAAAGTTTAATTTTTCTATTTGTAGATCTATCTGTGGTGGAATTTCAAAAATGAGGATTACCATATTCTCATATCCTACTTATATTGGAAAGTTCAAAAAAATAATAAAACTAGCAAAGGATATCGATACTTTAATTAGAGCCGAATTTCCTGACATTGAAATAGAACCTTTACTTCATGGTTGGTAGTTACCCATATGATTCATGAGCCATGTGGTACACATAATCCAAAATGTGTTTGCATGAAAAAGAATAAATGCTCAAAAAAATTCCTTAAAATGTTCAATGATCATACTATTATTGTTGAAAAGGGATATGCAATTTACCGAAGACGCAAATTAAGAACCTAGACGGTAGATGGAAAAGATATTGACGATAGCTGAGTTGTGCCTTACAATGCAAATTTGCTTCTAAAATATCAATCCCATATTAATGTTGAAATATGCAATCATAGATGAACAATAAAATAGTTATTTAAATATGTGAATAAAGGATCTGATTTTACAACTATCATTCATCAAAATATGGTAAAAAGATATGATGAAGTCAAATTATATTTAGATTCTAGATATATTGCAGCATCTGAAGATTCATGGAGGCTTTTTAAATTTAAAATACATAAACGTCATCTCGCCGTTGAGCGGTTGCAATATCATATTTTTGGTGAACAAATGGTTTTCTTTAAAGAAGATGACAGTGTTTAAGAAATAATGGAGTCTGAACGAGCTAAGAAAACAATGTTAACTGAATGGTTTATTATGAATTTTAAATTTTCTCATGCTAGAAATTATACTTATGTTGAGTTTTCAAATCACTTTGTTTGGGACAAAAAAAACTTATGTTGGAGACAACGCAAAAAACGATAGGTAGATTATCTTATGCACATCCTGCTGCTGGTGAAAGATATTATTTAAGAATGTTGTTGACAATAGTGAAAGGAAGAATTAATTTTGTTGATATGAGAGCAATTGATGGTGTTGAACATAAAACTTATAAGTCTGCATGTATAGCATTTGGACATCTTGATGATGATAATGAATGGAACTTAGCGCTCTAAGAAACGTTTAATTGGGCTACGTCTAATCAACTTCGTCGCATGTTTTGCACGATATTACTTTTTAACGAATTTATGAATCCTTGAGAATCATAGGACTTACATTGGGAGGCCATGAGTGATGATTATGAAAGACGTTTAGAAATTTTGCATCCTGATTTAAAAATTGTACTAGGTAATGAACAATTAAGAGATTTTGCACTTCATAATATAGATGTGATTGTCATATAATAATAAAATCTTGAGAGATTTTCCATTTATGCTAATACTCTCTCCTAGCAATTTAAACAAGAACAATAGGTTGATATTTGAGGAGCTAAATTTTGATACTTTTGAGTTGTCGGAAAAATCTATTGAATTAGAATGTGGTTTAAATGATGAACAAAGATTTTTTTTTGATGCGGTTATAACTTCGTGTGAAAAAATATCGAAAGGCTATTTTTTGTGTATGGAAGCAGTGAAACTGGCAAAACATACTTATAAAATGCAATTTTACCGAAGTTGCGTAGTAAGAAACAAATTGTTCTTGCGGTTCCATCTTCTAGTATTACTTCTTTGTTACTACCTGGAGGACGTACATCACATTCAAGATTCAAAATTTCTATCGATCTTCATGAGTTTTCATCTTGCGCAGTATCTCGCCAATCTAATCTTTCTTCTCTCATCAAAGAAGCAACACTGATTATTTGGGATGAAGCTCCAATGATAAATCGCTTTGCATTTCAAGCCGTAGATCGAACTTTTATAAATATTCTATCAAATATTAATCCATAACTTGATAATAAACCATTTGATGGAAAGATTGTTGTTCTTGGTAGTGATTTTCGACAGATTTTACTTGTAGTCCGTAAGGGTAGGAGACAACAAATTGTGTTTGCTACATTACATAAATCATGTCTTTGGGATCAATATGAGATGTTTATATTGACAAAAAATATGCATGTTCATATGAATACGAGGTCAGAAGAAGACAGCGAAAAATTTGCAAAATGGCTAATCGATATTGGTAATGGTGATGTTAAAGGAATTCAAATAGGAAATGATTATGATGATAATTGGATAGAGATTCCGGATTCAATGTTATCATATCACTGACTTAGCATTGGTGGATTAATAAATGAAATATATACAGATTTAATGATAATTATCAAAATCCGTGGTATTTAGAATCAAGAGCAATACTTGCATGTAGAAATGAAGAAGTTGATGAAATTAATAAGAAAGTCATCTCTCGAATTAGAGAAGAAAATCGGATTTACTTGAGTGCAGACACAAAGGTTTCTGTAGCCGATGATTCTGCTTGCAATGATTTTTTACATACAACAGAATTTTTAAATTCCTCAATATGTTCTAGATTGTCTTCTCATTCGCTTGAACTTAAAGTAAATACACCGATTATGTTACTTAGTAATTTAGATTAAAGTATTGGTTTATGTAATGATACACATCTTATCATTAAACAATTCAGTGAAAGGGCCATTAAAGCAGAAATCATGATTGGAACAAATATTGGAAAATGTATGGTAATATTAAGAATAATTATGTTCAGTGATAATGAAGATCTTCCTTTCGTCCTTAAACGGCGTCAATTCCCCATTCGTGTTGCTTATGTTATGACTATAAACAAAAGTCAAGGCCAAATCTTATGAAAAGTTGGATTATATCTACGTATGCTAGTATTTTGTCACGGGCAATTGTATGTTGCTTTTTCAAGAGCTAGATCTGCTTCATCCTTAAAAGTTTTTCTAGAAGAACAAATTGACATTCCAAAAAATTATACAAAAAATATTGTTTATAAAGAAGTTCTACAAAGCGTTCTAGTAAAGGTAAAGATACATCAGAACTATATATACAACAAATGAAATCGAGTATTAATTCCAATATTGGAAAGTATCGCTTTGATTTAAAAATATTTTTACAGTAAATTTATTTTTAAATCAAAGCGATACTTTCCAATATTGAATTAATACTCGATTTCATTTGTTGTATATATATAGTTCTTACATTGAATTTTATGTAATATATGCATTCACTTGATATATTCATCTTTGCCAGATTTTTTATATCGTAATATTTATTATTATTGATTTATTTTTTTTATTTTCTGTGTAGGATGGAAAAGAATAATTTGAATGATTCTGATAGGAATATATTCTTGAATGAAGAGTCTGTTCTTTTTGAAAATTTTGAGGATAAAATCAATTATTAATACAGTAGTAATGATGGTGGCGATGACAATGATGGTGATAATTTTACCATTGGGGAAATAAGAAATAAGTGTATCAATAATAAGAAACCTCAGAAAAGAGAGCGTGACGTTTTAAAAGGAGAGCAAATATTGAATAAACGTGGAAAAAAAGTAGATTGGTTCATAAGACAAAAAGGGTATGAGTTCCTGTAATATTATTTCAAATTTTATGTTTTATTATATTTGGATTTTAATGAATTACTTACATTTTATTGTGCATGTCAGTTTCAGATTTAGAGAATCGTGACGACTGTGTTACTGGTAATATTCAACCTCATTGTATTGATCAAAACAAAACTAAATTTGTAAGTAAGAGAGCAAAAGGATCTTGGAGACAAAGTGAAACTAGTAAAAAAGAAATTGCTCATGTGACTCCCTTAAAGCAGGAATATAAGAACGGTATGGGTATACCGATTATCTGTTTTATTTATTTATAAAATAACTTCGTTCTAATTTTACTAACGTATTTTCTTATACTAAAAGACGAAGCAATCAGTAGCCAACATGAAAGCAAAAGAAAAAAAGAGAAGAATCCATCGATTTTGATTTCTGCCGAATCTTATCCACAAAATAAGAAGAAAATGCTACCTGCATCTTTGGAGTTCACCACTTTTGAAAAAAATTGTAGAACAAGATAAATTATATAATATCAAGGTACGTATCACGCGATTGTGGTATGGTCGATTGTATGCAAAGTTATCAAACTCCTTTATATTTGTGGCTAGAGACAAAGAAGTGAGTTGTTGTTTATGACAACAGTTATCTTTTCTACGCAAAATTTATTATTTAAATATTAATTGTATGACTTTATGCAGGGTGTTGAACGAGAGGTGTTAGTTGATGATTTATATGCTGACAAATGGAAAAATATGATATTCGTTGATAAAGTATACATGATAAAAAATGTTGTGACTTTGATAACCAGTAAATCTATTAAAATTTTGGAAAACAGATGGAAATTATCATTGACAAGGCAATAAGAGGTTGATAAAGTTTCTGCGACAGAAATATCGGCTGGCCGTACTTATCATTTTAAAAAGGTTGTGCAAGGTACGCGATCTGGCATGTAAGCCTGAATGTGTTCATGGTAAGATGATGTGTACTCATAATCGTTAACCTTTTTAATTTTTTACTATAAGTCATTAAAACATTTATATATTCATGAACTTTTATATTTATTATGTGAATTGCAGATATAGTAGGATATGTCGTTGGTGTGAGTCATGAACGCATAATCTCTTTAAAGCCTAGAGGTACAAGTAAATTAGTTCAAGTATCACTCATTGATGATGGTTGTAACGAGAAACCGATCACTTTAATGATCTGAAAGAATTTTCTGACAAAACACGTATTTTTGGACCCAGGGTTTCTTAATTGCCGCAATAGATATACGTGCTAAGGAATTCAGAGGTAAATTTTTTACTTGCAATCATAGAATTTTTGTTTTTTAAAAATAAAATTAAACTTTTGTGGTTATCAATACTTATTAAGTTTTACAAGTATAACACTGATATGGTAAATGATGCAATTATAGAAAACTATATGTTAGAAACAACAAGCTTTACGAAAATTAGATTTAAAGCCGATTGTATCCCCGAAGCAGAATGACTGATGAGATGGTAGTATACCATATATTTATTATATTTCGGAGTATTACATTTTAAAATTTGTTAAAGGTAATGTTGATAAGAGTGTCATACTTTTATGGTTCGATTTGATCACCAAACAAAGCAATTGTGTAACAACCCTAAACTTTCTGTATAATTTTTTTCAAAACTACAGAAAGGGGTATTTGAGCCTGAGCACAAATTATAAATTTAATTTGCTTTTGAACAGCAAGAAGGAGCTTATAGCTCATTGGTAAGACCTTGCACTGCTGAACCATAGCACCAGAGTTCAAATCCCATCAGCCACACATTCTTTTTATTTAAAATTCTTTTAATCTTTTAGAAGCCCAAAGGTCTACACGTGCACAACCCGTAAAAACCAAGAGTCACAGCCTAAACAAACATGTCCACGAGGCTAAACCAAGCGTCAGGGACACGTGGCACCAAGATGAGCCCGGACTCGCCCGACTCGGGCCGGCGAACTCGCTGACTCGGCCGGCGCTGCCGGTCTGACTCGGAGCAAATCCAGTTTTTCTTCAACTCCGGCGACTCTTGGACTTTCTCCATAACTCCTGTATTATTTATTTTTCCTGCACATTTACAGAGCACATTAAAACACACATTTAATCCATTTTAATACAAAATTTTAATACACCTTTTCACTACCCTAAAACCCTAATTTTTCCTATAAATATCACCTTCAAATCACCCCTCCTCACTCCCAAATTCCTGCCCAAACTCAAGAAAAATTCCCAAGTCTTTTGTGTGCAAGTGGAGTTAGCTAAAGGGCGAAGCTCCGACGAACTTCCGACGGCAATCCGAAGAGTTTCCGACCACGAAACGACGCACCGAAAACTTTCACCTCTTCCTATTTCTCTCCTCTAGACAATCATCCAGTAAGTCCCTACTTCTCCTTCTTTTCTCTATTCTAAAAACATTTAAAACTAAAACCCGATGGAAGCGGAGTTAATCCGACTTCCGATTCGGTTTTTCCTTAAAAAGTTCTATTTTTCATAAACACAATAATACCAAACTCTTATGTCATGACCATTAAACATTAACGAAGACAATAGAACAAGTTTGACATCAAAATAATAACCGTAGCAAGTTTTATTCCATTTTTACATTAAAATACCTTTATGTTTCATATCGACATGTTTATACCTTTTAACCGTATTAGTTTAGAAAACTCATGAGGTAATGACCTACTTCCTCACAACACACATATCTAACACAGCACGATGGAATTTGGGAAAATACGACTTTACATATAACTACCTTCAACTATTAAAATATTTTTCTACAAGAATTGTATTTTAACAAATCTTTGCGATTGCGCCTCTACAACCCATTTTGGAGAACCCGTTCAGGATGGTGCGGATTATCGCACATCCTTGGGCCTAGTAGAGTGAGATGCAGACCTCCGCAAGGAGCATACGATCTCGAAAGATTTAAAATACAATTTTCTTTAGAAAATGTGATTTCTATTATAAATAAAACTTATATTTTTAATAAATAAATATATATGTAATTAATATCAAAATATCTATTTTTAATATTTATAATATTCCACATTTCCAAAATTCAAGAAAAACATCTCATTTACAAAAAAATACCATACAATTCCAATATTACAAATAAATACCATATATTATGAAATTAGGTTTTATTCACTAGAAATGTCACATTGATAAAATATACATCCATGAAAACTCTAAAGACGATAATAAAATACTTGAGGTGTATTTTGAAAATATAACAAAACTATTTTACATAAAACCCCTCAAGTTATACTAAATTACAATAAGGACCCTAGTAAACATAGGTTTAAGCGGGACCAGTCTCTTGAGCCTCAGAGAGCCAGAGATATGGGTGCTTGCCTATTTAAGGTAGACAACTTAACAAACGGTATTATCAACACGGTAATTGTCTTTGAAAAAGACACAAATCCTGCCGTCCATGTGTAACAGTTACCGATAGCACCAAAACATAATTCAGGACTTCAATTTCTTTTCTAATTGTCTGACTCAGACCGAGTCTCAATATAATCAATCTGACTTGAATATGATTCAAGTATCAAACTTCAATACAATATGGATCTGTGAATCCGTCTATTCAATCTAATCAATCTATATTGACTGAACCGAACCATAGATATACATCCATCTACATGATTCTCCAGTTACATCCATTTATTGATATCATGCTTTCGGCAAGTCATCCATCTATATACAATATACACTTCAAACAATACATCAATACAATCAAGACATCGCGGGGCTTATAAGGGGTAGACTGGTACAGAAGGTGTTAGAAGTGGTACGAGACTGTAACCATAATACACCTAACCTGAATCTCCATTGCCGTTGTACCGTGGCTGAACGGTTCCTTGTGCTCCTTATACCTTAGTCTCCGGGGAAAGTGAGACTCCTCTCGTATACACTGGCCTCTTCTGTACCAAGCTACAAACAACGGCGTTAACATAACAATCAATATTATAATAGTTATACTCTCTCTCTGTCTATTCTACTTCTCCCCCATCTTTGGGAATTACCGAGCGATTTTTTCGCTGACGACATTCTCTTTCTTTTCTTTGGAATGTCGTCAGGTGATTCGGACCTTCAGGAGATCGAGCCCACCTTCGAGGACTTGGATTAGCTAGCCTTCGACCCAGAGCTCTAGTTACTTGTACACATTTACATTCTGTATTTTCCATTTTTGTTATGCCACTGTTTATGCATTACTTTCCATTCCATGTATTTACTTTTCAGATTTATTGTAAAAAAAAGAATGTTAATAAATAAAGTTGCTGTTCAATTATATCTATTGTCACTGTCTCTTGTGCATTTTACTTATATTGCTTAGATACGCTTATCGTGTTTACTTCAGAGTAAATACGTAGCGGTCTTGTCGCGTCCTCTGCCCGTATACTGGGAAGCAGGGCGTGACAAATTGGGTATTCGAGACAAGTAGGAAGCAGCAACAATAATGAAAATCAGATGGCAGAAACGTGTACCGTTGAACACCTAATCAATGAAACAAGAAGTTGTCCCCCACCTAATATGGTATGAAATGATAATTTATATGTAATATATATATATATATATATATATATATATATATATAATATAATTAGTATTAACATGTATTTATCATATAATCTAAAGTAAGTTATATTTTTCTTTTTTGTTTATTAAAAGAGTTTGTTTACCTCTATACTTCTATATAGGTTCTGGATTTATAGTTAATGCCACAGTTATTTATATCTTTCCCGATGATCTATGGTATGATGTATGTTCTCAATGCAAGCGTAGTGTAAAGGTACAGCCTGGGCAAAATTATACTTGCTTTTATTCATATTGCGGGCATATGGGGCCAGATTCTAGAAAAATGTATATTTAAAGAAAATCTTATAGGTTGCCGAATAAATTTTATACATAATATTTGACCAATATAAACATATTGTAGGTACCGAATTAAAACAAGAATTGAGAACAAAACTGATGAAACAAATATTGTAGGTTTTGATCAGCAAGCTCAGACTCTTCTCCATTATCCACTAGATAATATGATACAACTTTATTCATCGGTGTGACATAGATTGTAAAAATAATTTCAAACGCAACATAATAATCAATGTATGTCTAACAATTTTTTTACCGTTGATGCAGGGTAAAGATTCGTATGACTATGAGAAATATCTTGATAAGTGTGCATCCATTGCATATAATATGAAGCTAAGATTGACTAATAATAATCATAAATTTATCCAAAATGGATGATTTACCATCAATAGTCTTGAAAGGGTTGTCCGTCAATTTTATAAAGCTCCAACTTTGGAACTAACTGAAGAAGATGATGTCGACTGTATGAATTTACGTGGATGTGATGATGAAGCAAGTAAATTTGATGATGAAGATTAGTACTAAAGATTAGGATATTTAGATAATGATGTTTAATTACGTATTATTGTTTCCGGTATTTCAGTATGAGATTGTATAATTATGTGTGAAGTTGTGGTTACTACATATTAAACTTATCTTAAGTAATAATTAGTTATGGTGAGATGCTAATTTATAATATACTTTTTCATGTACAAGCTCATGTTATTTGTGTTGCATATTATATAATTATTTATTATTTATTTAGAATACAAGAATTAGTTTATGCCATATAAAATATAATTTTCACGGTAAGCGGTTATCTTGAAGTAGGATGGTGTGTTTTATTGTTTTATGTTTTATTTCTCTCTTCTTTAAGTTAAAATATAGATGTATCTTACAGTGACTGGACGTAAAAATATTGATGTTATTATGTATCTGTGCTTTTTGCTCAAGTTAGCTACAAAGACTAGTTGTTTTGTAAATCTTTCATTATATTGCAGAAATTTATGCCGATTTTAATCGTATACATTGATAAAATTGTGCGAATACAAAGCACCATATAATATTAAACTTGATAATAAGTAATAGTAATTTGGAATTTGCATATAAACAATATCATATAATATTTAATAAAACAATAATCAATAGTTAGTTGAAATTTATGTATATTAAATTATTTAAAATTTATTCATCTATTATTTATATTCTTTTCCATGTTAAGATCATGCATATTTTCTTTGTTTTGAAACAAAAAAGTAAAGCACGATACCTTACTCATAAAACTATATTAATACATCAAATATGTACATAAAGGAGTTCAAATTTAGGCAAACAAATGAATCCATATTTGTATGTAATTCAGTAACAAGGAGATAAAGTGGAGCAAACCAATTGTCATCATTCACAGGTAGCAACTGTTATATTATTATACTCTTAGAAAGTTCCAATGGTCTATCCCCGTAAGGAAAGAAAAAGTAACAGAAATTTATAAGCAATTCTTAACACAGAGAAATTATTACAATCAGAGCAAAGACAAAAAACACTGAAAAATAAATAAATGCAGATTGGCGAAGTAATTTGGAAACCTAGGTGATGATGTTGCCCATGACTGAATTCGAGTTCAATTCTCTAAAAAGTTGGATCAAAAAATTGTGAGAGATCAAAACCAATCCATTAAACCATATCCTCTCGTCTAGCAAGAAAATAACAATTATCAACTTTTTTTTACTATTCTTGCGATGAGCATTGCCACCCTTACCATCAATACGAGTAACCCAAAGATAGATCAACCCAAAAAAAAGTATTAGTATCATCGCAAAAAGAAAAGAAAAGAATAAGCATTCAAGAATCAAGAAAATTAGAGTAGACATGAGTTGAAAATTCTAAACAATTACTTAACCTTACCACTTACCAACTTGAATTGCAAGAGTACTTGAGAAAAAGAGAGCTTCTTTGTTGATCAAGATTTTGATTACAAGTTTTTTAATGGCAAGAAAGTGAAAAGGGGATGAGATCGGTGGTTTTTTGCGAGAACGAGAGAGGTCTATTTCTTTCACTTCCGCCGCTGATTTTTTTCACTCAAAAACCCTAGCCCCTCCCCTTGCTTGTATATATATCCCATTCTTATGGGCTTATTGTAATGGGTTGGGCCCAATGACTTTCTTTTTCCTTCATTAAAATTAACCGGGCTTTCCAGTTTTATAAAATAAAAAATAAAAAAATGGCAAGAAAGTGATGATTGCAAGGATTTGCAAATAAAGTGGTGAAAAAGAGAAAAAACTTGAGATATGGGATTGTTTTTTCATTTGAGAGAGGAACCGAGAGAAAGAGAGAGCATATATTTTCTCTCTCTTCCACCTCTCGATCTATTTAGTGAACCCAGCTTTTTTCATCTGTATATATAACCCATATTCGGGCATTGATGTATTGGACTTGGCCTCCAAAAACCTATTATTATTTAATAAAATAACCGGGCTTTTCCAGTTTTGTTAAAAAAATGGCAAGAAAGTGAAGAGGAAGTTAATCAAGACTAAAAACACTATACTTATATATAGATTCTGGATTTTAAAGTTAATACCACAATTCTTTATATCTTTCCCGATGAACTATGTTATGATATATGTACTAAATGCAAGCGAAGTGTAAATGTACAGTCTGGGCAAAAGTATACTTGCTTTTATTCAGATTGCGGGCATATGGGGTTGGATTCTATGAAAAGGTATTTTTTTAAGAATATCTTATAGGTTGCCGAATAAATTTAATACATAATATTTGATCAATATAAACATATTCTAGGTACCGAATAAAAGCAAGAATTGAGAACAAAACTGATGAAACAAATATTGTAGCTTTTTATCAGTAAGCTCACACTCTTCTCCATTATCCACTTGGTGATATGATGCAATTTTATTCATCGATATGATATAGATTGTTAAAATAATTTCAAATGCAACATAATAGTCAATAAATGTCTAACAATTCTTTTTTCGTTGATGCATAGTACAGACTCGTATGACTATAAGAAACATCTTGATAAGTGTGCATCCATTGCATACAAAATAAAGTTAAAAGTGACTAATAATAATCATAAATTTATCCAAGTGGAGGATTTACTGTCAATAGTCTTGAAAGGGTCGTCCATCAATTTTACAAAGCCCCGGCTTTGAAGCCAACTAGAGAAGATGATGACGACTGTACGAATTTACGTCGATGTGATGATAAGGAAAGTAAATTAGATGATGAAGATTAGTACTAAAATTAGGATATTTAGATAATGATGTTTAATTAAGAACTATTTATTCCGGTATTTCAATATGATATTGTATAATTCTATGTGAAGTTGTGGTTACTACATATTAAACTTCTTTTAAGTAATAATTAGTTATTATGTGATGCTAATTTATAATATACTTTTTCGCGTACAAACTCATGTTATTTGTGTTGCATATCATATAAATATTTATTAACTATTTAGAATACAAGAATTAGTTTATGCCATATAAAATATAATTTTCATGGTAAGTGGTTATCTTGAATTAGGATGGTGTGATTTATTGTTTTATTTTTTATTTCTCAATTCTTTAACTTAATATATAGATGCATCTTACACTGGCTGGACGTAAAAGTAGTAATGTTATTTTGTTTCTGTACTCTTTGATAAAGTTAGTTACAGAGACCGGCTGTTTTGCAAGTCTTTCATTGCAGAAATTTATACCGATTTTAATCATATACATATGATAAAATTGTGCGAATAAAAATACCATATAATATTAAACTTGATAATAATTAATAGTAATTTGGAATTTGCATATAAAAAGTATCATACAATATTTAATAGAACAATAATCAATAGTAATTTGAAATTTATATATATTAAATTAGTTAAAATCTATTCATTTATTATTTATATTCTTTCCCATGTTAAGATCATCCATATTTTCTTTGTTTTGAAATAAAAAAGCAGAGCAAGATATCTTACTCATAAAACTATATTACTACAGAAAAATATGTACATCAAAGAGTTCTAATTTAGGCAAGCAGATGAATCCATGTTTATATGTAATCCAATAACAAGGAGATAAAGTGAAGAGATGACCAATTGTCATCATCCAAAGTTAGCAACTATTACATTATTATAAGCTTACAAAGTTTCAATAGTCTATTCCAATATGGAAAGAAAGAGTAACATAAATTTATAAGCAATTCTCAACACAGAGAAATCATTACAAGTATAACAAAGACAACAAACGCTGAAAAATACAGAAATACAGTGAATGGATCTAAACATTGGTCTTTATGGAATTTCATCTTTTCCAACCAAAAATATAAGTTCTCCATGAAGTATTTTGAGATTGTGTTTGTTATATTAAATTTTCCATTTGATAAAATTTGTAACAAAATAAATCTAAGCTGTATGTGACTCTGAGTTTTTAATTTCAAGATGAGCATGAAGATTTATCAAAATTCATTTGAAACTCTGTAATATAGGAGGATATAATTAAACAATATCATATTACAAAACCCTCAATTAAACAATTAGTTATAACAGATATCTAATAGCATATGCAAACTAGAATTAATTTGTAACTCCATACCCCCACTTAAATATTATCTTTGATGTTGTGTGTTTTTGTATCTTCAGAGTACCTTACATCCAAATGGTTGTTCTCCTCTTTCGTCTGTGAAGGATACTTATCGATATACTTTTTGAAAAGAAATTCTATAGTTCAAATTAGAATCTTAATTTACTAGCTTTAATCCCTCAATTCATCAAAATGCATTATCATTAATAGCATTACCGGTCGTCTTATACTTAGGATTTCATTAAGCAATCGCTAAAATAGAACTAATTCATCTTAACATTTTAAAACAAATCATGTAGTTATAACAAATGGATCTGAAAATATATTCCATGCATAAAATATACTTAAAAACTTAAGATTAGAATATACAAAAAAGTAAATTGAGATGGAAAGAAAGTTCATATTATAAATCTGAGATATCAGCAACATTATCGATAACCAGAACATTTCCATCATTGAGCGGTGTAGGTTTTCCAATGCAAAGTTGTCAAACAATAACCATGAAGTTCTTTATATATAGGAAGAAGAAACATCTTTTGATTATCCAAAAGCCTGCAAGATAGCTGCAATGGTCATAGAGTCATCCTCCTCCTTCTCATTTAAACCTCCATCAATTTCTATCGACTCTGGCGACGGTGGCGGTGGAGGCGGCGGTGACTAAGAAGCACGGGCATTGAAAAAACTCGGATAATGAACAAAACTGTTCCTCGCCCCTTCAGATCCATTGAACGATATCGAAGAGAGACCGTTAATCACGATCAACTCCCCCGATGGCGGTGGTGGGGCAGAGAATAAGAAGCATGGGTATTAATAAAACCCGGGTGATGAACAAAGTTGGTCCTCACCCCTTCAGGCCCAGTGAACAATGTTGAAAAGAGACCGTCAATCTCAATCAACTCTTGCGATGGCGGCGGCGGAGGCGGCCGTGAATCAGATGCATGTGCATTGAAAAACCCGTATAAGAAGCATGTGCATTGAAAAAACCTAGGCAATGAATAAAGTTGGTCCTCGCCCTTTCAGGCCCGTTGAACGATATCGAATAAAGATCGTAAGCCATAGCTGCCGTCTCCGCCGTGTCGAATGTGCCTGGCCAGAGCCCTTTTTGGTGTGTGGGTTTCGGATTTCTGTTGAATATTGACTCCAAATACGTTTACGAACACCTAAATATTCGTAGGATCCTTGGATTCCTCTTCTCTGTGGTCGGTTTTGGTTGGGGAGTTGCATTTGTGAGAGGTGATCTTGCATTTGACTATCGGATATGATAATGAAGATGCTATGGGTTATAAGATGATCATTCTATATATAGGCTACAAAGTAGACTATAGTAATTTAGATTGGGGTTTTCTTATGTAAATGTGTCTTAGTTGAAAGCCTGCAAGGCCTTCAATATTGTCACGACCCACCCCCAAACATAGAAACTTTAACTTACTGTCGATGCTATAAGTATTAATATAGCTTGTATGATCATAAACAAATTATTCAATGTGTTACATTCGGTGGTATTAAATGAAATATAAATACAACCCCAATAATCACCCTCACCAGTACCTTACCCGTTCCCTAGTTTCTCCTCCATCTCTACGCCTTGTAATCACAAGCATGCAAGTCATACTATATTAATGCATGTGCTTGACTCTTATAAAGAAGGCTATAAACAGGTAGGGAAGTTATTTTTTATCACCATCATAAGACAAAATAGAGAACCCAAATAATATAATCAGCAACATCAATGATAGCTTATCAAACATATATGCATGCAAAAGAGCTCAATCAGAGCAAGGCCGCTTGATAAGAACAGTGCAGTTGCATTGACCTAGAAAAAGAGCGAATCAACCAAATCCATGAATCCTGCAGGTCATCAAACTGCCATTTTAAGACCCACAATAGAGATTCAGGTTCAGAACAGGAACTTTGTGAATGGAAGCTACAATTTCACTCATCTGAACAATCTGCTTCATCAGTTGGTCAATCTTCAAAGCAAATCACCCGAAAGCAAGTTGTGTGCCAGCGACACCGCTATTGATCTATGTGGTCAACCTGCAAGAATTGTGGTACAACGGGGGGTGAGTTGCCAACTCGTGAGTAGAAAACATCAGCAGGTAGAAATCGAATAAAACAATGACTCCTAGGTCAACTATATCATAAAGGTAATACTATGATATCTAGGGTGACCGTATCTGCATATATGCCAACAATATAATTAATGCCTGTATGCATGTGGATATCATCCACGTGTCCATCAATGACACAACAACATCATGGAACCTCAGTGTCCAACATCGACACTCGAACATTATGAAAGCATATGCATATAAATATGAGGATATTACTAACGTGTGTCCATCAACGACACATCAAAATCATGGAACCTGAGTGTCCAGCATCGACGCTCGAAACATCATGAAACCCGTGTCCAACATCGACACGTAAATCCTCATATCTCGGGCTTCGTCAGTCCGGATCGGCCCATATCATCTCACGACTCCGGTCGGTATCCTCTGGATAACCGCCGAGACCAATACAATCACCGGTAGGTAGTGCTCCCCTGCCAGGCTCACCGCCGAACTATACGAGTCTTCATGCCCCGGGGTATCTCACCGGGTCCACCATGTACCCGCAGACGGTGTCTACCGCTCCTCGAATTGGGTTTCACATGCCAATCTTAGAACCGAGAAAACACATGGTGGACGTCTCGAAATATCATATCAAGAGAAACGAGGTTTTTAAAACAATACATACTTTCTTTTGAAATATAACCATGGTTCTCAAATCCAGAATCTCATGAAAACAACATTTCAATGCATATAATCGTAAAGCATGATGTATGCAAACATAGAACAGAAATGTGAGCATATCCAGTATATCATGCGATATGGTATATTGATGTGAGCATAGCAAGTATATCATGCAACATAGCATAATGATGTGAGCATAGCAAGTATATCATGCCAATGAGTCATGTGACAGTACTGAACAATTAAGAGTAATAGCATGATGTAGCAATTCCACTGTGTAGTGACATAGCAATTATCGATGATGAAAGTGTATGAGCCGGCAAGTCTGTATAAGTGTAACATACGCATCATCGATAATGGTGTAGGTGTACTAGCATATGTACATATATAATAAGATGAGAATATCACGAATGTAATATAAAGTACATTGTCAGCGAAATGCTATAAGGTATACACTATAACATATCCGAGTCGGCGAATCTATCAGTCAGCATCCAGCCTCACAACATCACGTACGGTATAATCCATCGTACGACATTCTCTAGTCAAGGGTATGGATCGATCATCAGGTAAAACTCATCATGTACGGTAACCCATCGTACGGCGGCATTAAACAATCAGGGATCCTATCAACCTATATGACAATGAGGGTACGGACCTAACGTCTCATACGACATATCACTCATTATCCACATAATCATATATATATATACCTATATCTCAGGTCACATCCATATCAAGCTCATATCAGGAGACCGACAAAGGTATCAATTATCTTATATTGACTCGCATCCGTATAACGACATATCAACCAAGTCATCATATCTCATCGTATACTCTTTTCATTACATCAATCTCTCACATCAAGTCATTTTATTAATCTCATAACAAGCCACTAAAATCTCATACTTACTCTCTTGCAACTACGTATACATATCGTGATTCACATTCACGTTTCTTATCCTTATATATATATCACTTCGAGACATCCTTATCAATCATATACTTTCATACTAAACCTTTAATCACATCCGTGGGTTCCTAGTATAGGTTTCTCCGACTATATTCTAAATATCGGTTTCCATTTATTAATTGTGGGGGTGTTATACGCCATCCACCCGACTTCTCCCGTAGATATAAATCTACTCACCTTGATCCTTACTTGCCGAAGTCGATGTCGCCACGCTCTTCCTTGTTGTTCAAAGTCCACATGAGGGTGCCTACATATATAAACACATAGTATCGTAAACAGAAATCGCGCACGAAAATCAAAACGGCACACGAATCGCACATAGGCTAAAACCTATGGTCTACGCATGCAAGAATAACCCAACAACTCCTGATATCGACATACAAATGTCCAGTGACCGAGACAAAACACAATATCCAAAGTTCAAGTCATTAAAAGTCACAAAACCAAAACAACAACTCAAGAAAATGGTTCCAGATTTAGTCTCAGGTAAAATTTAGCTAAACAAGCAATACAGTGGGGTAGTATATGGGGTATGTGAGCTACAGAACCAATTCTAGCACCAACACCCACGAATGACCCGGCGAGATCACCTCCAAATCCGGCCTGCTCGGCCCTAGTTGCTAGGTTTGGGTTCGTCTTCTCGTGGTGGTCTCCTATTGGTCTAACTAGGTCTCTAGGGTTGCTAGTTTATCTTAAAAAGTTTCCAAATTGCTCCAGATTCTCTGTAGTCCCTAATATTATCACAAAACCGACATGGAAAGTTTCTAAAATCCAAGTCTTGGGTTTTCTATGCAAAGTGTTGGTCCAGAAATACACTAACAAGCTTGTGGTCACTAATTACACCTTAACAAACCATAAATCCCCTAAAAGCTCATCTTGGAAATTTTCAAGATCACTAATCCTCACTAAACCAATTCTAAACTAAAATAGAAACTAAAGAAACTAAATTACTAAGCTAATGGTGTAGGAAATACCTCATTTGGCAACTCAAGAAAATTCTTGAGTTGCCCCAAGTGCTCAAAATCCTAACTTGCTTAGTCCACCATGCTTATAGTGAGCTTGTGCACAAATTTAATGAAAGGAATACATGATTTTGATGTGTATTTGAGAGTGTAGTGAGGAGGTAGAGAAGGGGGGGGGGGAAGAGGGCAGCCATGAGAGGAGAAGGGAAAGAACAATGAAGAAAATGAAGTGATGAAATGGAGCCATGGTCAAAACCCCCCTCACCCTCTCTCTCTCTTCTCTCTCTTGCCCATACCACATTTTTTATTCTTTTCTTTTCTTTATTTCCTTTTTCTTTTCCTCATAAATAAAACCAATACCCCAATACAAATCAACAAACATGCAACAAAATATAACATGTCATGGTGCACTAACCATGACTAATTAAAAAGACGGATTTGGCATAATCGCGATTAGTAGTGCACTAATCAAGTTTAATATAAACTCGCATATAATTAATTATAAAAATGCCAAATCCAATAAATATCTTTTTAATAAATAAATCATTTTAATCTCCCATTATTTTCCAAATATTGGTATATATTTATACCATTTTAAGAAAACCCCAAATTCGCAAATCGAATAGTTTTCGCGAAATATATTATTTTAATATTAAATTCCAAAAATAATATTTTATATTTCTGAAATGTTACAATTTTCCCTCCCTTAAATAAATTCGGTCCCCGAATTTAAATTTAAATCCCCAATTACTAAAACATTTCAATAATCAGCTCAAATCAACGGGGCTCCGAAATCACGGAAGATATAGAAATATCACAGCGCATCAAGTGCGCATGAAAATGAGTATAAAACTCAAGGTCGAACTCCGTCAAGCGTAACGCAATTATCGGAGTTACAACGGAGATATAGATCTTGAAATCCACTACTGAAATCCAATATACTATTGTCAAAATCATAATATGTATATAGTACGCATCCCTTTAAATTTTCTCTAAAAACTGGATAAAACACATGCAAATCTTTTCCGAATCGCTGTGCGATGCGTAGCTCACGACACAAGTGGCGGACGCTCAATTGTAAAATAGTAAATATATTTATATATGTTTTTGGTCAAATTATATGTCCCGCCTTTTGAAATATCCCAGAAGGTTTTCTTTGTAAAATTGTGTCACTCCCGGACACGTAGGAAATAGCGAGAGTATAGATCTTTTTTGAAAACCTCTTGGTAAACTTTTAATGCATGCAAAGTACTCAGATACTGTCCTCAAATCATTCCTGTTCGGCCACTATATAATATAGTACCCATCGTGAAAATAAAGTGCTCAAGAGCAAAATCAGCCTCAAAAGGCGTATCCAACAATCACGTGCGTCTGGTGCGCACGGAAATCAAAGCCAAATACAAGTGCTACGAATGTGCACAAAATTAAACTAAGTGCAACGGGTGTGCACGAAAGTATCTGTCCAGTGCAACGGATGTGCACGACAATAATATCAAGTGCATCTATAGTGCATGAAAATCTCAACCCAGTGCAACTAACATGCATGAATGAAAATCTCAATCGAGTGCATCCGGTGTGCACAAAATCACATCTCATATCATGAGCCCAACATGCATGAAAACCCAAATCGACATGCGTGAAAATCCAAATCAAGTGCATCCGCCATGCACGAATGAAATCTAAATCAAGTGCATCCGACACGCACGAATAAAATCTAAATCAAGTGCATCCGACATGCACGAATAAAATATAAATCAAGTGCATCCAACATGCACGAATAAAATCTCAATCAAGTGCATTCGACATGCACGAATACAATCTAAATCAAGTGCATCCGACATGCACGAATACAATCAACAGTATCGAATCCACGAAACCATAAATACGTGCTACGAAGGCACAAAACCGATATCAAGTGCAATAGATATGCACAAATCGCAAACCGATGTAGCGGTGTATAAACATAAATCAAGTGCAATAACTGTGCACAAAAGAAAACATCCAATAGGTGCAGCCATGGTGCACAAACACATAAATCGTGAAACCCAATCATCGAAACTCAAATCCAAGCGATATAAGCGTGATACTTGGATCACAAACGCAAATGCAACAAATGACATTGAGGTACATCTCCTACAATGTTGAAAAATGTCAGTGCACCCAAAACTGGCAGAGCAAGAACATCCACTTGCCTCCTGCTCACGGTCTGGCGTCCTCTGTCTCTGGGTCCTCATTTGTCTGTGGATTACCAATCTCGCAATCCATCGGCTCGTCGGCCCGGTCAGGTATACTAACGGAAACGGCCTGGTTAGATAAGTATGGACTTTGGAAGATGCTCCTGAAGGGGTAAAACCCATCGGGAGCAAGTGGATCTTCAAAAAAAAACTTGATGTAGATGGAAAAGTCGAGACTTTCAAAGCTAGACTTGTTGCAAAAGGTTTTCGTCAACGACCAGGTGTGGATTATGATGGAACCTTTTCTCCAGTGGCTATGCTTAAGTCCATCCGGATCCTACTTGCCATCGCTGCGTACCATGACTACGAAATCTGGCAACTAGATGTTAAGACCGCCTTTCTAAATGGTGATTTAGAAGAGTGCGTGTACATGACTCAGCCAGAGGGCTTCGTGGATAGTGGGAGCAGCGGAAGGGTGTGCAAGCTGCTTAAATCCATCTACGGATTAAAGCAGGCATCCCAGAGTTGGAACATCTGTTTTGATGTGGTAGTCAAAGAGTTTGACTTCATCAAAAACGTAGATGAACCTTGTATATACAAGAAGGAAGCAGAGAGTAAGGTTGTCTTCCTCGTATTGTACGTGAATGACATACTCTTGATAGGAAATGATGTTCCTATACTGCACTTGGTCAAGCTCTTCTTATTACAAAGATTCTCAATGAAAGATCTAGGTGATGCCTCCTATATCTTGGGGATTAAGATCTATAGAGATAGATCTAAACGGATACTGGGATTGTCACAATCCAGGTACATTGACACCATACTAAAGAGGTTTAGTATGGAAGATTCCAAGCGTGGGAATTTTCCCACGATCTCAGGACTCACTCTCTCCAAACAGATGTTTCCCAAGACTGATTTGGAGAGAGCTCGCATGCAAGGGATACCCTATGCTTCGGCAGTAGGCTCTATCATGTATGCGATGTTATGTACCAGACCCGATGTAGCCTACTCACTAAGTGTAGTGAGTAGGTATCAAGCAGATTCAGGAGAGAATTACTGGACAGCTGTGAAGAACATTCTCAAGTACTTGAGAATGACTAAAGAGATGTTCTTGGTGTATGGTAACGGTGAACTCCAAGTGGAGTCCTTTACCGATTCAACCTTCCAGAGTGATAAGGACGACTCTAAGTCGGTCTCGGGATTTGTCTTTACCCTTAATGGAAGGACGGTTTGTTGGAAGAGTTCTAAGCAAGAAACCGTGGCAGACTCGACAATGGAGGCTGAATACATCGCTGCCAACGATGCTGCCAAAGAGGCTGTCTGGATGAAGAAGTTCATAAACGAACTTGGTGTGGTTCCGTCCATCGAGCATCCAATACCTTTGTATTATGATAACAATGGGGCTGTGGCTTTGGCCAAGGAACCCAGGTCCCATCAGCGATCCAGGCATATTCTGAGACGGTATCACCTGATCCGGGAGATAGTTGATCGCCGGGAGATCGAGGTCAGGAGGGTTGATACGAAGAACAACACGGCGGATCCACTCACAAAGGCCACACCCTAGATACAATTTGAGAAACTCTTCGGGATGTTGGGTATGGGATACTACAACAACTGGCCTTAGTGCAAGTGGGAATTGTTAGTTATTTGTATGCCCTAGAGGCCATTATTGTACATATGATGTATATTATAGTGGATGCTTGGACATATATAGAGAGGACTTTCTTGCTCGATATGATAGTATGCTATCTGGTTGCTCTTTGTCTTAACATGTAGATTTGTATTGTGATACTGTCTTGCTCTCACATGTTGATAAAACCCTTAGGATGTGTACTTGACTACCGGGACTATGATGGAGATCATACTAGTGGGGCCAGGGTATTCCACAAGTACATCCTTTAATTGTTCCTAGTCGAGGGTGTATCGAGACAAGGTATCGATATTCCAGAGTAGGCTAGCGTATACGCTTCTTGACCCATATGATGGGCGATGGATGATCCCACATCCATTGGTGTTTGACATCAAAGATGGTATACGGGTGCTCAGTGGAGACTGGGTACACTGAACGGACTCGCCGAGAACTCCTAGTTGGTATTATACCTATCGTCAGATACCAGTTCTCTGGTGACACTGGTACAGGTTAGTCTGTAGACCCGAGATCGTCATAGAGTCTTATGTGATTCCCACTGTGCTTTGATTTCCACCTTACCACGTTCAAGATAACGTGCAAAACGGTGGCTTTTGGGTACAGTCCCAAATCACATGGAGGCAATGAGCGATAGGAAGGGATTCGTCTCTCCCGGTATCGGGGGTTGATGTTGCGCTGTGCTCGATTGGCTGTAACAGGAAGTCCCTGGCCAGGGCTGATACGGAGATCTACTGGTAAGTGTTATTAGTAGTTTCTCGACCCGTTATGAGCCTCACATCGGCACGACATATCAGTTACTGGGGTCTGACGTTTACCACCCCTAAACTAGATATGCGATATATCAAACGAAAAGACCGGACTGTACGATAGTGTTACTGACAGGCTTTACAGGAGTATGAGCAAGATTTCTTGTTGATCTTTTGATCACTCAATACCCGGGTAGCCGTTACGTCCAGCTAGTACCGCTGACGGCTTGTGGGTGCCTGATATGATCATCACCTACTGCCGGTGTATTGACGAGTCTTTAGAGTCCTACACAGAGGTTTACTGGCTCAGGAAAAACGAAGTAGGAGCGCATATGTGATATGTGCGGGACCGAGATTAATACGAGTATGTGATACCGTATTCTATTCTCGCGATTTATGATATCGGTTGGTTATATGAGATATAGCCGGGTTATCGAATCAAGTGTTGATTCGATAAGTTGATACAAATAATATTAGTCGGTCATATGAGATATAGCCGGATCATTAAATCAAGTGATGATTTAATGTATAATTATATATTTGATATATTAATTTACATTAACTAATATTAACTCACTTAAGCATTTCTTTTCTCACTTATGCATTTAATATATATTTGATATATATTAATTGTATTTCTTTTTGTGTCATGCTTGATGCCACATGCTACATCGGTGTATGAGACTCACACCATGCTCATGATAATGTAAGGTTTATTTATTTAAAGTAAATCTAAATTAGTTGGAAATTAGTCACATGGGTGAAGCTTGTGGAAGCTTGTAGACCTATTGACTTAGTCCATTAGTTTTTTCTTACCTTAGATATTTATTAACCTAACCATTATCTAAACCCATGGTAAAGTCTCTAAATGAGTTATATGAGATATTTTCTCACCCATGGTTGCCATAACATTATTGGCTTCATCTTCTTAATCAACAAGAGATAGCTTTCTAAGTTTTTGAGAGGTGAAGAAAATTAGTGAGAAAAAGATTTCTAAAGTGAGCAAAAATCATACTTCATTATCCTCTACTAGATTAGCTATTTAGTTTAGGGTGTTAGCTTCACAATTAGTGACGATGTAGCTTGAGTTAGTGTCTCTTCGACGCAGATCATCTTCGGCCTCGAAGACTTTAAGCAAGCTTATTTCTTTCATCTTGTGGAGCCTTTCTAGAGTCCGAGAGTTCACTACTTAGAGCAAAGGGACCACTACACGGAGCTATTGAAGTGAAGGACCGGTCTACAAAGGTTGTATTCCATGTTCACTTAGATGTAAAGTAGTTTACATGTTGTATTGTCTAATTCTCTAGTTAAGATTCTAGGGTTAGGTTGTTTAGCATGGCAAAATTTTGAAAATGGCATGGACGATGCCTCCCGAAACCTTGCTGTCGTGCTAGGCATTCCTACACTACAACAATCTGATTAAGGATATGTCAATTAATAGAGATATTTTAAGTTTTTCCTTATCATGTATATTTATATGTACATTGGCAAAAGGCTATACTTATGTTTTGAAGTTCTAATAATAATTCCAAATCTCGACAATTACATGATGAGCTATCGACTTTCTTTTTCGTGGAATTTTGCGCAGTGTATGGATGTAGTCAACATATCATGCTTAATAGCTTTGCTGACTATGAATTAGTTCGCCAGTTATTTGCAAAGTTTATTACTGGAAAATTTATTACCGATAAATAGCTTACCTAATGGTTACGTTAATGATCTGTGTTATGAGATTTGTTCTTGCTCTTCATGTAACTAATACAAATGGTTTCTGCCTTTAAGATGCATGTGTGATGTGCAATATATGTTTAGAACAATGTGTACCCATGAAACTATTAAGATTTTCTTAATGCTTGATGTATTCGCCGGATATAATTTGGAAAATATTTTAGCTTTGTACCCGATGGAACTCTCCAGTGTTTTTCGGATGATGCTGAGTCTCCATTCCAGTTTTTTGAGCGTGCTAAAAAAGAAGTTGAGTGTTTGCGTATTGAGAATGGGATTCTCAGACATAGAGCTTCTAGCTAAATGGTTGACACAATTGATTCTTCACATCTTGAACGTGAAGAGGAGTGTTTGCGCATAGAACATAAGATTCTAAGACACAGAGCTCCAGGTCAAGTTTCTGATGCTGCTAATTCTACGGAGCTTGAACAATTGTTTAATCAACGCTTAGTTATTGAAAACCATGTCCGTTAGGATGATGATGATGTTTCAAGTGATGAATCAGATAGTTCTTGGTACTCAATATTATTGAACGATGTGTTTTTATGGTAATGATGTTTATACATTAGACGGGCACATATATGACAAATTACTCTAATATGTATCGTGTGTATTTTATTTTTCCAGTAGTATTTGTAGTTTGTGAATTTTATATGCAAGCGTACATGTTGTAGGAGTGTTCTACTTTCTTTCGATGTTATTAATTAATGATAACATAAAAAACGACCTCTCAAATAATGTGTTTTTAGTGTTTTATGTGAGTAGATTGGAAACACGATTAAAATACATATCAATTGGTGGATGCTCTGCTGCATGACCTACACTTACCAATCGCATGGGCATGACCCATCTTTATGTGGATCCAATCATGACTACTCCACGGGTTTACGTGGATCTCATGATGAAGCAACTAAATTTGATGGCCAAGATTAGTAACAAGATTATGATAATTTGATAATGATATCTAACTAAAGAGTATTAATTTTGATATTTCAGTATAATATTGTAAAATTATACAATAAGTTAGGAATCGTTTCATATTAAACTTTTGATCGTATTTTGATGTTTCGTATTGCATGCCTTTTGATCGTATTGCAGAAATTTATGTCAATTCTTAATTTTATATATATTATAAAATTGTGCAAATACAAAATATCATATAATATTAAACTTGATAATAATCAATAATAATTTGGAATTTGCATATAAAAGATATCATATAATATTTAATATGAAAATAATCAATAGTAGGATGAAATTTGTATATATATTCTATTCTTTGAAATATATTCACTTTTATTTACACTTTTTTCCATATTAAGATTATCAACATTTTATTGAAACAAAAAATAGGGCATGCTACTCTACTCATAAAACTGTATCGATATAGAAAAATATGTACATAAAGGAGTCCAAATCTGGGCAGATAGATGAATCTCATGTTTGTTTACTATCGAATAATAAGGAGATAGAGTGGAGAGCAGACCAATTGCAGTCATATATAACTAGCAATTGTTACATGATTATAAGCCCACACAGTTTCAACATGACAATCCTAATAAGAAAAAAGAGCAACAAAGATTTACAAAAAATCCTCAACATAGAGAGATTATCATAAGTAGAGCAAAGACAACAAATATATAGAGAAAACACATAAGTTCTGGATAAAAAGTTGCTGGGACTATCCATACTTCATTTTTCGATTTATAAGACATAAGATAAAAATATTACATGTTAGGGAGTTCATATAAACCATAAACTGGGCATCATAATATTATATGTTCATGTAAGCTTTATGAGTTAACTAGAAAGTCATTTTAGAAAAAAAAACTCTACTTTTTCAAAGATTCCTATTAACAAGTAAAATCAATTTTTTCTTATTGGATATAGGTTCCCTAAAGGCAATTATCGTAATTGTAGAAATGCAATTACTGAATTCGTGAGGACCTATACAGAGAACAGTCTTAGTTAAGATGATAGTATGCTATCTGTTTGTCTTTATCTGTCATGTGTATACGTGTTACCAGTTATTATGTATCGCTAATACATGAGATAAAGCCCATAGGATCTTTGCTTGACTACCAGGATTATGATAGGATTATACTAGTAGGGCCTGATAGTTTATAAGCACATCCTTAAATATCTCTAGTCGTAGGAGTATCGAGACTGGGCATCGGTACTCTAGTTTAGACTAGTGTATAAGTTTCATGACCCTATACGGGACGATGGCTGATCCCATAGCCATTGGTGTTTGACACCGATGATTGTATACAGGTGCTCATTGGATGAGTTACACTGTACGGACTCGCCAAGAACTCCTAATTGGTATTACACCAATGTCAGATAGCTGTTCTCTGGTGACATGAGTACAACGTAGTTCCTAGACCTGAAATCGCTACAGTGTTTTGTGTGTGTTCCCACTGTACTTAGATTACTATCCTACCACGGCTCAACTGAGTCGTGCATACAGGTTTTAATTGG
The DNA here is from genome assembly GCA_030015575.1 of Agapanthus africanus. NCBI lineage: Eukaryota > Viridiplantae > Streptophyta > Magnoliopsida > Asparagales > Amaryllidaceae > Agapanthus > Agapanthus africanus. Next base: position 135,498,966 of record CM057350.1, read on the forward strand.
GTATAGTCCCAAACCACATTGAAGCAGTGGGCGGTCGAGAGAACTCGTCACTCCCGGTATCAGGAGTAAATATCGCACAGTGCAAGACACGACTATAACCAGAAGTCCATGTCCACGGCAGTAGAGATAAACTGGTAAGTGTTACCAGTTGTATCTCTTTGCTTATGAGTTCTCTGTCAGCACAACTTATCGGTTTTTTGGGGGTTTGATAGATTCTACCCGCCAGACCCGGTATGCGATACTTTTTGAAGAAGAGACTGGACTGTACGGTGACCGTCACTTATAGACTTTGTCGGGCCCGGATGAGTTCCCTCGTCGACCTGCCTTTATCTTGCTCATACCGGGGTAGCCCACTGATGAGCTTGTGGGTTAACCCGAAAGGGGGTTGAATCTGAATATGTTTCAGATTCAATCGGATGCGAACCTGTATTGTTGGCTATAGTGCCCTTAAAGCAATTATTATAATCGCATGCAGGTGATTATGATGATTGAGGGAGGACCTATACGGGTAGAATGGTCTTACTCGAGATGATAGTATGCTATCTGATATGTCTCTATCATCATGTACATGCATTATGTGGTATTATAGATCACTATTACATGTTGATAGAGCCTATAAGATTCTTCCTTGACTATCGGCATTATGATGGTGATCATATACGTGGGAGCTGGGTGGTCCATAAGCACATCCTTAGATGTCCCTAGTCGAGAGAATATCGAGACTGGGCATTGATACTCCAGAGTAGACTAGTGTATACTTTTCGATACCCCGAGGAGGGGCGGTGGCCGGTTTCACAAGCCATTGGTGCCAGTTAGTCACCTAAGTTAGTATATATGTGCTCATTGGGTTATGAGTTACATTGGACGAACTCGCCGAGAACATGTTAGATGGTACTATACCTATTGTCAGATAGCAGTTCTCAGGTGACATGAGTACAGGTTAGTCTGTCGACCTGAGATCATCATTTGTCTCATATGAGTTCCCACTGTGCTTTGATTACTACCCTACCACGACTCAAAAGAGTCGTGCAAACAGGTTTTAGTTGAGTACAGTTTCGAGCTACATGGAGGCAGTGAGTGGATCGTCGGGGATTCGTCTCTCCCGGTATTAGGGGTAGATGTCACACTGTGCACGGGTGGACATCATCAGAAATCCTTGGTCAAGGTGGACGGGATTCACTGATTTGGATCAGTAGTTTCTCAGTGGGTGATGAGCTTCACACCGACACGAAATATCGCGTTATTAGGGATCTGACTTTATCCACCCCTAGACCCGATATGCGATACTCTTAGACGAACAGACTGAACTGTACGGAGATTGTCACAGACAGGCTCAGTAAGGGTACGGATGAGTTTGCTCATCGGCCTTCCTTTAGCTCAATACCTGGATAGCCGTTACATACAGCTAGTGCCCCGGACGTTCTAGTGGTTAAACCCACTGCCCGCGTCTTGACGAGTCTTTAGAGTCCCATACAGAGGGTATTCCCGATTCAGGCGATGTGATGTAGACGACGTATGTTGGTACATACAGGTGTCCGATTAAATATGTGTACAGGCAACACGGACTTTAATCGGACGGTTGATAATACTAGCGGTTTAGGATTAAGCCGGATTATTAAGTCAAGTTTTGATTTAATAATATATATATATATATATATATATATGTATGTATGTATTCTAGTATTATTGTTCACTATTCATTTTCTCTCTTGGCTATTCGTATTTTTATACGAATACGCGTATATGTTGTTGGGTTATGCTAGCACCCTGGCCATCAAACCGCGACCGATTGTGGAACAAAATTTTTCTAAACTGGTGCTAACACAACCTTAAGCTACGGATCTACCATTAACCCTAATCTAGCAAACACATAAAGAGTTAGGAATGGTTATACCGAATGATCCATGTCCTTCGGTCTTCAACCACCTTCCCAAGCTCCTAGAGGCCACTATGATCAAGCTTGGTTGTCGGTCTCCCACCATCGAAGATGATCCACCTGAGAGTCTATGAATCGAGCTCCAACCTCATAGCCGAGATAACTAGGGTACCTAGTTCGCTAAACTAGATAGCCGGGAGGAAGTATAGAAAGACGAAGGATTAGTTTGTCTCAAGACACCCTAGGTTTCTCAACTCATGAGACTTTTAGGGTGGAGGTAGAAGAAGAAGCTTGAGGATGAGAGTGTGAAGCAAAACATATCAAGTAAGTAAAAATGGCTAAATGTTGTGAGCTATTATCAAGCCAAGAAAAATATCTTCAAGTCTCACAAAATATCTCACAACACTAACAAATATCAAGTATACTTCAATAGTGCACCATGAGTCACTACATGAGTCACCCCATGAGTCACACCATGAGTCACCAAGTGAGCATGCTTGAATTAATGCCAAAAGAAACTCATCCTCCACCTCATTAACCATTTAATCCTAAATGGTTTAAAACAAAAATGAGGTGTAATCTTCTAGAAGCAATCTTGTAATAATTTACAAGAATACCCCTCATCCGTATATACATACCCGTATCCATATTCTGACAAAATACGAATACAATAAGACGAAAATAATCCAACAATATAATATTAGAATCCGGCTTAAACCAAAGCCCACTAGTATTATCCGTCTGAATCATGATACATGCACAAGTGCACGTACATGATCGAACCCTGCCGTAAAAACCATACGACCTTTACATCGTTTTTCCCGAAGCAAGAAAACCTTCTGTGTGGGACTCTAAAGACTCGTCAATACGCTGGCAGTGGGTTTAACCACAAGCACGTCAGCGGCACTAGCTGTAAGTAACGGTTACCTAGGTATTGAGCGAAAGGGAGGTCGACGAGCAAACTCATCCTGACCCCTACTGAGCCTGTCCGTGACAATATTCGTACGTTCCGGTCCGTTCGTCTATGAGTATCGCATATCGAGTTTAGGGAGGTGGATAAAGTCAGACCCCTAATAACGCGACATTTCGTGTCGGTATGAAACCCATCACCACCTGAGAAACTACTGATCCTAGATCAGTAATTCTCGACTATCTTGGCCAAGGATTCCTGGTGATGGCCACCCGTGCACAACACGACATCAACCCCCAATACCGGGAGAGACGAATCCCCGACGATCCGCCCACTGCTTCCATGTGGCTCGGGACTGTACCCAACTAAAACCTGTTTGCACGACTCCTTTGAGCCGTGGTAGGGTAGTAATCAAAGCACAGTGGTAACTCACACGAGACAAATGACAATCTCAGTTCGACAGACTAACCTGTACACATGTCACCTGGGAACTGCTATCCGACAATAGGTATAATACCAACTAGCATGTTCCCGGCGAGTCCGTCCAGTGTACTCATAACCTAATGAGCACCTGTATACTATCTTAGGTGAACAAACTAACACCAATGGCTTGTGAGACCTGGCCACCGCCCCTCATCGGGGTCTCGATAAGTATACACCAGTCTACTCTGGAGTATTGATGCTTAGTCTCGAAACTCCCCCGACTAAGGACATTTAAGGTTGTGCTTATAGACCACCCAGCTTCCACGTATATGATCGCCATCATAATACTGGTAGTCAAGAAAAAATCCTATGGGCATCAACATGTAATAATGATCTATAATACCACATAAAGTATGTACATGATGATAAAGAAAAATCAGATAGCATACTATTATCTCAAGTAAGACTGTTCTATCCGTATAGGTCCTCCCTCAATCATCATAATCACCTGCCTGCGACTATGATAATTTCCTTGAGGGCACTATATCCAACAATCTCCCACTTGCACTTGAGGCTAATTATTGCGATGTCGCATACTCACAGCCCATGTGATACCGAACACCCAACTTCTCTACTAATCAGTTTCACAAAACTCGTTTGTGAAACTATTGCGTTCGAAAAATAGCCTCAGTAAGTGGGTCCTCTCTAATGTTTCTTTCTATATATCTCTATATCTCAACTTCGCGGAGAAAGACTATCTCCTGAAATGAGCAATATCTGTCTTAGAATATGTCTGGATATCTGATGGGACCCAGTTCACAAATGAACTACAAATCAGAAAAACTTCTTAGACTGTATCGACCACTGAATTTAATCAATATCCTGCGCCATACCTTCCTCAGTATCTGCTTGGACTACCTGTCCAACATACTGTCCCTCAAAAGAGGGAAAACTAAAACTCAGACAGCCACTCTGTCATCCAGGTCATCTTGGAAGCATGAAATGATAACCGTATCCTGAAGGAGGCTGCCCTTACCATATCCCAAGAACATCCACTTATGTTCTTAACTGCTTCCCAACGTTTCTCCAGGATTGGATTAATATATATGATTATTGCAGCTAGTGCAAAAGCAAAATCTGGTGTGGTACTTGACATCTCACGATTGAATCAATTGCCTAAGCAAGTGATATGCCAATCATGCAAATCCCTCTCCTCATCAGTCTAGAAGACATCTCTTTAGAGAGGGTGACTCCATCACCTGCGGGTACACCACCTCGCCAGGAGTCGTTCATTCTAAAACACTTTAGAATAATATCAAAGTACCCAAAGTGGAAAACTTCCCAAATCTAGATCTAAATCCATAGACCTAGTGACCAGAATACCTGATATTTTATCCATATCCTATGTGGAGAAACAGCTTATGATAACCACAGTACATAACCGATTGTAGTATAGGAATATCACTTCCTATCAAGTGCATGTCATCCAAATACTAGGACATCACTCCCTACCACCTTCTTACCAGATCCATCTCTTATTCTGATGAAGTCAAACTCTATGACTGTCACATCAAAAATAGATGATCTATTTCCGCTATACCTGCTTCAGTCTATAAACAGACATAAGCTACTTGCCCACTATGCTTCCACTGCTCCCACTGACTATAACAACCCTCTGGCAGAGTCATATACACGTGCACTTCTAAAGCTAGTTTAGAACGGCGTTATACTCATCCTCCTGCCAGGTCTCATAGTCTAGAACAGCAGCAATGGCAAGTCTGGGTAAACAAGAACCTCTCTGTCACCGTCTCTGAGAAGACCGAAGTGCCTCTCGGGTGCCTGAGGTTACCCACCAAATCTGCGGAGTGGCTAATGGATCGTTGAAACCAATTGAATCATTAGATTCTACTAAATTTTCAGTAATCGTTTGTGGTTCTGAAATCACTTCCAGTTCTACTATACTCCCACTAATGTTATCTGAAAAAGAATCCATTTTACTAAAACTGGTGGTGAGTCAAGAACAATATAACTATTGATCTTCCTGATGGTAGAATGTTAACCATCGTCAAACCCCGGGATAACCCACAAACTGCCATTACTGAAACGTGCCTTGAGTTTATCCGGATTCTGGTTTTAAGCATAAGCCAGACAACTCAATATACCTTAACATCGTTAAGATATGATCCATTCTATATCCATATAGAAACTAAGGCACTAATTTAATTGGAACCAGATTCAAAAACATGTAGCTGTTTCCAGTGCATATCAACCAAATGGAAGAAGACCAATCGACATTACTCATCAAGGAATGCATCCGCATATGAGTAACCTGAAAGAGAAGCAAGTTCTCAAAACCATTACTATCTACGAAATACCTAGCATAAGTATCTACATCTTCGATCACCTTGAAGAATCCTGATACTTTGCAACATATGGTTCTCTACTTTATTCTTGTATTTATAACTTCTCAAAGCTTGGACTTTGTATTTCATCGAAATACTTGTCTAAAACTAGAGAATTCAAAAGTAAACAGAATATAGTATGAGTACCAACCCCTTTGTTCTAATGGACACTAGACAACATACAATACTTTGTATAATTCCCCTGAGTTTAATAAATCAAACCCTGTGCGTCGTAGGTTGAAAACTGTGCTATGGTTAAGAAGAATTACACCGCTGTTGAATGCACCTTACCTAATCACTAACTGATATAGGTAAATGTCATAGACATAATATCAAAAAGTTATATCTCACTTTATAAAATAAATGTACAGATATATCAGTTTGAAATTGGTGCATAACAACGGATTTTCAAAACCAAATATTTTCTGTCAGGCAAAACCCAGGTGATTTCCTCAAATATCATCAATTACAAAGAATTCCGATATAATGAGGATATAATCACCTAATTCCTAATATCTTACTCCTACTCAGCATCTGTAACATCATATAGATGTGAGAATCAAATCTGGTAAATACATACCCTGGAGTCAGAATCTGATTGGGAAAACAGTTTTCAATTAACACCGCACAGTAAAACTGAAACATGAAAATGTTTCGAAGGGGTATCCAGTTATTCCTAGTAATGGCTCTTCCACTATCGTGATTCATGACTGTAACTATATATTTCCTTGCCATCTCTCCAATCCCTTTATATGTCTTTACATATTACCTTTTGTACACCACCTTTAGGCTAAATGGTTTTCTTCCTTCCCTATCTTTCGGCACCAACTTATGGTTTGGAAGAAGACTATCCACTAAGCGTAATGGTGTACTCTCCTAATCCTAGGAGCTCTCGCAACCTGAGAGATGGTAAAGGGAAAAGACAACTGAATAATCCTTATTCTATTTCTCCAGAACCAGAAACCATTCTCGTACTGGAACAAGTTCCTTCGAGTTCGTATGTAACTATATGATGGCATATCCAATCAATATGGATATTCATAGTGATACGGAGTGTTCTAAAGAAATGCAAAGGTGATGTAGGAGTGGCAGGGGTATACGCATTTTCGTCGTGAATGATAGTAGTCTAATCCCTTTATTATGTCTTTACTTATTACCTTCTGTACACTACACTCAGGCTAATTGGTTTTCTTCCTTCCCTACATTTCGACTTCTGCCTATGGTTTAGAAGAAGACTATCCAATAAGCGCAATAGGTGTACTCTCCTATTACCAGGAGCCCTCGCAACCTGAGAGCAGGTAATGATAAAAGACAACTGAATAATCCTATTCAATTTCTCCAGAACCAGAATCCATCCTCGAACTGGAACAAGTTCCTTCAAGTTCATATGTAACTATACGATGGAAATGTCCAATCACTGTGGATCTTCGTAGTGATACAGAGTGTTCTAGGGAAAAATAAAGGTGATGTAGGAGCGACAATGATATATGCGACTAAATGACAATCCAAAAGCCAAAGTGTTTTAAGAAGGTTCGGTTTGACTTGGTTCATGAGTTTTAGTCTAGGGTCGGGCCATGGTCGCTCCCAAAGAGAGAGAGAGAGAGAAAGGAAACACTCAGCGTGCACTCTAATCTAGATCAGAATGGTTAATCACTTTATCTAATCAGGATGTTTTCCACTGTTTCCTCGAATTCTCCTCCAAACCCAAAAGGAAAATCAGTCGGGATCATCTAAAATCACCCGAGGAGTAAACCTACTCATCAGTGGGAATCGGGATCTAACTATCATCGCATGATAACTTGATGGAAGCCACTCAAGTCACCACACTCCAGAAGGTATGCGCATGCCTGGCAAGTTTCCTGTACGTTTGAAACTCCCGATATGATTTTTGCCCCAAGCGCTTATGACCTTGACTTTGGCCAACAAATCATAACACGCAAGTCAAGTTCTACCCGTCATTATCCAGATTGATTTAGACCCACCAGCACACACCCTTGACTTTGGCCAACAAAGTAGTACGACTTTCCTAAACCAATCCATCTATCTATACTACGGATAATTAACATATAGCTACCATTCACGATGTCTTGACTTTGGCCAACAAACACCGCATGAATACTATGTACTACTTATCTGAAATGACGGAGGGTTACGGATGGTTTTTGGCGAAAAACCTTTAACGTAATGAACTTGATATCGTTGAAGGAACCAGATAGCTTTACAAATATATAGCGGCGCAAACTTTTGCTAAAAAGGTCACTCCCTGTGAATGGATCTCGGCTCTTTTCTCGTCGAATGAGGTGCAGGATATTCCTAACTGAATACCACGATCCAAAGAAAAAGAATCGACTATAGTGATGTTATTACCCTGACGCAAACTTTTGCTCAAGAGGCCACTCTCTGTGAAGAGATCTCGGCTCTTGCCTCGTCGAAAGAGGTGCTGGATATTCATAACCGAATACCACTGTGTAAAGCAAAAGAAAACGTCTGTAATGTCAGTTTTTAAAAACTTGGTTCCAACAACATCATATAGGTTTGTTTTATCCTTGCATTGATCAGAATCAACGCAGTCCTATCAATTAAACATATCACACCAGATAAAGGAACGAAAATATAATGTACATATATGCCATCCGCATTCGCCACTGGGCCCCGTCATCACCCGTTAGGTTACTTAACTAACGGCAGAGCGGGGGCTGGACTAGCGCGGGTGCAAAACATATACAATATCTACTAGTATATATAAAAATATATATAACATTCGTCCCAGGCATGATATATAAGAAACATCGCAGAATCTCAGCAAGCAACACAGAATGGTGGATAAGCCTAGAGCCTCGGGTTTCATTTGAGCCGCAAATGAGACCTGACGTTCCCTATCGTGTGGATGGAATGTGCAATAAAATCCTGGACCCCTATGAGCGTGGCAAGTTACCCGCCAATCCCATAAGTGAGGCAACCCCAATCAACAAAGTGAGTGGGCTACCTAGCACTTCACGGAATCCGGTAACTTGAGCACCCCTCCGTGGGTCAACCTGTACTACCTACAAGTGCGGCAAATAGCCCGCCAATTCTAGAATGAGGCCTCCCTCCGTCTCAATGCTATGAGATACGGGCCCGTTGCCCTCTAGAACTCGGCTATCCATGCACTCTACCGCGGGGTAATCCTAGTACAGAAAAGAAAATAATATGTATAAGGGTGACATCGACCTCAACCCGGTCGTGCCCCAAAAAAATAATATACAAGCTGGCAGAGACGACAGTCCACGTGTCGGACGCTCGCCCCGCGATATTAAATGTACAAATGAATCTAAACTGTACTACCATTGCACCACTGGCTATCCACCACGACGATCCAACCACAACCATAGCACAACACAGAACATCAATGTGAATGTCATGTTCGCAAACCCGTCTAGAAAACATATAGCAATTAGATGAGTTGTACCGCTCTAATGACATTCACGGTCCCAGATAGTAATGTATGCACTGTAAAGTATAAACGGTGTTAAAATAGAGACTTTGAAACACTTCGTATTGCCCGAAACAAAAGATAACAGAATATCCAACCTGGGCAAAAACAAACAATACCTGAGGACCAATATTCCAGAGACTAGAACATCCCAAAAAATCAAGTCCCAAGTCCCATATAAAACCGGCTAGGCCGGGATTTTTGTGCATCTCGCCGGCCAGAATATGGTATTTGGGGCTCATATTTTTAAGGGTGTTCTAGCTGTCTCAAGAGTAGTCTTCTGCAATTGTTTAAAATTTTTTAGAAGAATCTGAAAAATTTGACAGAAACTTGAATATTTTGCGTACTGTTTCGGAGTTGTTTCGGTTTCGATACTTTAAACATCGTTTAAACTGCTAGTAAGAGGTTAATGGGTTGGCTCTGATACCATGTTGGGTTATGCCAGTACCCTGGACATCAAACCGTGGCCGATTGCGGAACAAAATTTTTCTAAACTGGCACTAACACAACCCTAAGCTATGGATCTACCATTAACCCTAATCTAGCAAACATATAAAGAGTTAGGAATGGTTATACCAAATGATCTGTGTCATTCGCTCTTCAACCACCTTCCCAAGCTCCTAGAGGCCACCATGATCAAGCTTGGTCGCCGGTCTCCCTCTATCGAAGATGATCCACCTGAGAGTCTATGAATCGAGCTCCAACCTCATAGCCGAGGTAACTAAGATACCTAGTTCGCTAAACTAGATAACCTAGAGGAAGTAAAGAAAGATGATGGATTAGTTTGTCTCAAGACACCCTAGGTTTCTCAACTCATGAAACTTTTGGGGTGGAGGTAGAAGAAGAAGTTTGAGGATGAGAGTGTGAAGCAAAACATATCAAGTAAGTAAAAATGGCTAAGTGTTGTTGTAACAACCCTAAACTTTTTGTACATTTTTTTTCAAAAATAAAGAAAGGGGTACTTGAGCCTGAGCACAAGTTATAAGTTTGATTTGCATTTGAACAGCAAGAAAGAGCTTGTAGCTCATTGATAATACCTTGCACTGCTGAACCAAAGCACCAGAGTTCAAATCCTATCAGCCACACTTTTTTTTAAAATTAAATTCTTTTAATATTTTAGAAGCCCAAAGGTCTACACATGCACAACACGTAAAACCAAGAGTCACACATAAAACAAACGAGTCCACTGCAGTAGACCAAGCGTCAGGGACACATGGCGAGGAGACAAGCCCCGACTCGCCCGACTCGGGCCGGCGACCCGGTTGACTCGGCCGGCGCCGCCGGGTCAACTCGGTCCGATCCCACTTTTTCTTGAACCCCTTGCACCCTTTGGCCTACCCAACCCCCCTACACTGTTTAAATTCTCTGCAATTAACCAGAGAATTAAAATACCCCCTTTTAATCCTTTTTAATGCAAATTTAAATATAATTTTTATCACACCCTTTCTGTAGGGTTCCTAGGCACACCCATGAGGTTCTACAACTGAACAACCATGCCAAAATCAAATTTTTCCATGTGCCAAAGAATCCTATACTAGATCGTTAACTAGAGGTAAGGCGAAACATAACAAGTGAACTACTTTAGCTACAAGTGAAAGAGACTACAACCTTTGTAGATCCGGTCCTCCACTTCTCTAGCTCCGTGTTGACGTCCCTCCGCTGCGATCATCGGAATCCCGGACTCTAGTGTCGGTTTCATCAGAGAAATGGGCGGGCTAGGTCGTTGACTTCGATGCCAAAGATGATCTACGTCGAGGCAATTCAAACTCAAGCACCATCTTCACTAGGTCATGAAACTTATGAAGATAACACCCTATACAACATGGCAAGTGGTAGAGGATGAAGAAATAGGAAGTGGGTTCACTTTGGATTTGGATTTCTCACTTGGATTCATCACTTGGAATTTTCTAGCAATGGTTTTCTTCTTCATGAAGAAGAAGAAGACGAAAGAAAAGAAAGAATTATCTAATTAGAAAATTCAAGTGAAGCCTTATCATCTTGCAACCATGGGTGAGTGTAACTAATGTAGAGAATAAACTAGGGTTTAGGTAAATGGTTAGGTTAAGGATAAAACAAAATGGTAGACTTTTTCAAAGATGCTAGAAAACAACATGAAGCTTCTAGCAAAGAAAAGAAAGAAAGCCACCATTTTTGTTTTAACTAAATAAATAAAATAAATAAAGAAAACAAAACCCTAACCATTAACCTAAACATGGTGTAAAACATACACATACCCAAGTTTGCATGTATCATCAAATATGATACAAACAAGTGCACAAAAATATATCACATATACAACTTGTGCACATCAAGTGAGAAAATCCATCTTAAGTGAACAAATACTAGTTAATGTAAAGTAATATATCTAAATTAAATCATTAAATCAACACTTGATTTAATAATCCGGTCATACTGCATATAACCGACTAATATCAAGTGTATTAATATATCGAATCAACATTTGATTCGGTAACCCGGCTATATCCTATATAACCGTCCAATGATACAAATCACGAGAATAGAATTCAGTATCACATACTGGTATTACTCTCGGTCCCGCACATATCTCATATGCGCTCCTATTTCGTTTCGCTTGAGCCAGGAAACCTCTGTGTAGGACTCTAAAGAGTCGTCAATACGCCGGCAGTAGGTGATGATCATATCAAATACCCACAAGCCGCAAGCGGTCTGCTAAACGTAACGGCCACCCGGGTATTGAGCGATCAGAAGATCAACGAGCAAGCCCGCTCACACTCCTGTGAATCCAACCAGTAACACTTACCGTACAGTCCGGTCTGATCGTCTGATATGTCGCATATCTTGCCTAGGGGTGGTAAACGTCAGATCCCAGTAGCTCGATAAGTCGTGTCGATATGTGGTCTATAACAGTTCGAGATACTACTGATAACACTTACCAGTAAATCTCAGCAATCCTGGCCAGAGATTTCCGGTTATAGCCAATCGAACACAGCGCAACATCAACTCCCTATACCGGGAGAGACGAATCCCCTCCTATCGCTCATTGCCTCCATGTGAATCGAGACTGTACCCAAAAACCACCGTTTTGCATGCCCTCTTGGACGTGGTATGGTGGAAATCAAAGCACAGTGGGAATCACACAAGACTCTATGACGATCTCGAGTCTACAGACTAACCTGTACCAGTGTCACCAGAGAACTGCCATCTAACGTAAGGTATAATACCATCTGGGAGTTCTCAGCGAGTCCGTCCAGTGTACCCAGTCTCCACTGAGCACCCGTATACCATCCTTGATGTCAAACACCAATGGATATGGGATCATCCATCGTCCATCATATGGGTTAAGATGCGTATACGCTAGTCTACTCTGGTATATCGATGCTCTGTCTTGATACACCCTCGACTAGGAACAGTTATAGGATGTACTCGCCGACTACCGTGGCCCCACTAGTATGATCTCATCATAGTCCTAGTAGTCGAGTACATATCCTAAGGGCTTTATCAACATGTAACTTAGAGACAATCAGAGTACATGTTAAGATAAAGTACAACCAGATAGCATACTATCATGTCGAGCAAGAAAGTCCTCCCTATATATGTCCCAGCATCCACTACAATGTACATCGTATATACAGTAATGGCCTCTAGGGCATACATATAACTAACAATCTTCCACTTGCACTAGGGCCATCTGTTGTGGTATCACATACCCAACAATTAGCTGTGGTTGAAGTATCTCATACTCAATCATCCCATAAAAGTCTCTACTGGGAAAATGGCCTTTGTGAGTGGATCCGCGCTGTTGTCCTCTGTGTATGCTCTCCTAACCTTTATCTCCCTGGAGATCAACCATCTCCATGATCAGGTGATACTGCCTAAGAATTATATCTGGATTTCTGATGGGACGGTAGTTCCTTGGCTAAAGCCACAATTCCATTGTCATACAATGGTAGGAACGAAGTTCATCTCATGAACTTATATATATCCAGACTGCCTCTTTGGTAGCATCCTTGGTAACGATGTATCTTGCCTTTAATCATCTAGTATGTCACGGTATCTAGCTTGGAACTCTTCCAACATACCGTCCCTCCACTGAGGGTAAAGACAATGCCTGCGACTGACATTCAGTCGTCCTTATCACTCTAGAACCTTTCCAGTGATTCTCCCCAGGATCGATTGATACCTTCTCACTACAATTAGTGAGTATTCTAACATCCAATTAGATCTATCTCATAGATCAAAAACCCAGGATTTAGTAGGTATCACTTTGATCCTATATGGAGAATCCTTATGATAAGCGGAGATTGATCGAGCGTAGCATAGGAAACACCTTCCCTATCAAGAGTATGTCATCCACGTACTCTACGAGGATCATCACCATACTCCCTACTACCTTTTTGTATATACAAGGTTCATCTACTATTTTGATGAAGTCAAACTCTTTGACTATCACAAAACAGACGTTCCAACTCCGCGATGCCTGCTTTATCCTATAAAGCATCTTGCTCACGTTTCCGCTGCTCCCACTGTCTACGAAGCCCTCTGGCTGTGTACTTATAGATGTTCTCTTCCAAATCAATATTTAGAAAAGCAGTCATGACACCCAACCACCAGATATCGTAGTCATGGTATATAGCAGTGGCAAGTAGGATCTGGATGGACTTAAGCATAGCTTTGAAAGTCTCAACCTTTCCATGTACACCAAGTAATCTTCTCAAGATATACTTGCTTCTGATGGAGATTTAACCCTTCAGATAAAGCAACCAAAGTCCATACTTTGTTGGTGTATAAGGATTCCATCTCAGATCGCTAAGCATCCAGCCATTCTTACAGAGTCCTACTCCTGATGGCCAGCTCGAAACTAGTTGGGTCATCATCTCATGATGCAATCCTCGCTCCCACTGTCATAGAGAAACCGAAGTATCTCTCAGGTGGGTGAGGAACCCTACTAAATCGGCGGAGAGGCTGAGGTTCGTTGGAATCTACTGAATTCTTTGGTTCTATCAAATCATCAGCTGCAGTTTTGTATAGCTGGAACCTTTCCAGTTCTATAGAATTGACCTTGCCTCGATCTTGTCCGGATTTTTGCTTTTGACATAGGCTGGACAATCCCAAATCTTAACTTATTTAAGAGATAGGCTCTTCCCATACCATATCTTATATGGAGTGGTAGGCACTGATTTGATTCGAACCCAATTCAATAGGTATGCAGCTTCTCAAGTGCATAACCCCCAAAAGGAAAAAGGTAACTCAGTAGTACTCATCATAGAGTGCACCATATCTCATAGGATGCTATTGCTCAGCCCCGATATACCATCGTGCTATGGTGTATACGGAGGAGTAATGCTGAGAGAGAATCTCATTCTCCTTTAGGATAGTCCAGGAATTCCGTGCTCAAGTATTCTCCTCCTTGATATCAACAAAGGACATAATACTTATACCCGTAATTTGGTTCTCTACTTCTAATTTATATTCTGTGAATATCTCAAAAGCTTCGGACTTGTGTTTCAACAGGAACATATGTCTGAATCTTGAGAGATCATCAGAGAATGTAATGAAGTACAAAGAACCAGTCTTGGCATGTGTAGACAGGGGACCTTCATACATCAGCATGTATTAATCCCAAGAGTTCAGTAACTCTTTATCTGTTTCTAATAAACAGAGCTGTGGTCATTATATCTTTGTGACATGATTGGTAAGTTTCATAAGATGTAAATTTAAACTAATTTAAATATGCATCTACCTGTAACTTCAGTTAGCCGGGTCGCTTTGATATGACCTAGTCTACAATGTCTCAAGAAGAAGTCGTTCATTTCTGAACTCTTCCTCTTGTGTGTGTTCTGTATACTAAGAACTGTAGTTTGATTTAGAACGTCAATGCTTTTAGATAACGTGCCTGAACCGATCAACTTTTGATATAGGAAATGTTCAAAACATTATCCAACAATACAAAATTATATCCTTTCTTTACTAATAAAGAGACTGATATGATGTTGTATATCAAGTTCGGTATCTAATAACATTTGTTCAGAATCAATGTATTCTGGTAATACAGGGTGACAATGACCAACAGACTTGGCTGCAACACTTGCACCGTTTTCTGTCTCATGAAACTTTTCACTCGTCCTCAGTTCTCTACCTGTTTGTAGCCCATATAACAGATTACATATACGGGATCCTGATCTGGTATCACATACCCAGGACGTAAAGGATACTGAAAAACAGTTCTCTGTAATGAACACACCCGAAGATGATGCATCAGTATGCACTTTCTTCGTTAGGGAGGCATGGGAATTCTGGTAATCCTCAATTTCCTGCTCTGTCTTATAACAATTATAAGTTGGAGTGGGACCAACGTTCCCCAGCTCAGTATAACAAGCGGGTTCAGTCAATATATTCGTATTATTATCTTGATTAAGGCGTGATATGGTCGCTACCTGGAGAGAGAGAGAAGAAAACACTCAGCGTATGCTCTTGCAAGATCAGATTGGTTATCTAATATATCTAATCAGGATGTCTCCCACTATTTTAATCAAATCTTCCTTCAAACCCTAAAAGGAAAGACTAGCCGGGATTAATTACACACTACAAGTTCGCCAATCTTTCAGCCAGGCCAGTGTCGGTACTTTGAGGGAGGTCCCCCGTGCTTTCGCACGAACCTAATTAATGTAAATCTCGTTTTCCCAGAGGCGTAACCTCGTTAATACCTTTCTAGACACCTACTTGATCGGCTAATTGTAATGTGTAAAACTCTCCCAGGAGTAACTCTTACTCGCAGCGGGTATCGGGATCCAACTATCTCATAGAAGGTATGCAATCTCATTGCAAATTTCAACACTTGAAATTCCCGATAATATTTTGCCCCAAGCCTCCTATGACCTTGACAAAGGCCAACAAATCATATGCTGCTAGTCAAGTTCAACCCGTCATTTCTTGATTGAAATAAACCCACCCGTACGGCCCTTGACAAAGGCCAACAAGGTCGCACGACTACCCTAATCCAATCTGCATCATATGCATAAGTAGATAAGTACTATTCAGCTACCGCACACTACTCCTTGACAAAGGCCAACAAACGCAGCACGAATACTAAACAGTCCTTATCTGAAATGACGGAGGGCTACGACAGGTTTTTCTGAAAACCTATTGCGTAATGAACTTGATATCGTTGTAGAATCGAGTGATTTTAAATGGAGTGTTTTTGAGGCTTTTCTAGTTTTGCTAAAGGGGTCACTCCCGGTGAAGGGATCGTCGGCCCTTTCCTCATCGAATAAGGTGCAGGGTATATCATATATACCACTATGCAAAGCAAGAACTATAGAAGCAATCAAAAGACAAACCGAGAATGCAGTATCTGCCAGTTATTGCTAAAGGGGTCACTCCCGGTGAAGGGATCTCGGCCCTTTCCTTATCGAATAAGGTGCTGGATGCTCTATAAGGAACACCGCTATGCAAAGCAAGAACTAGAGCTACCAGTTTTTAAATAAGTTTCTACAACATCTTTAGGTTTCTTTTATTTCATTAATCATATTAATGAAGTCCCATCATTTATGTCACCTAAACATCACAGATAAATATAACGTACGCTTATGCCATCCGCATTCGCCTCGATGTCCCGTCTGCACCGTTAGGTTAGGTAACTAACGGCAGAGCGAGGCAGGGCTAGCGCGGGTGTAAAACATAAGCAACGTCTATATAATATATCATATATACTATATACAATATCTATCTGAACATATCAGATGATCACATCACAGATAACGCAGCAGAAGAAACATATGAAACATTGGATATACTAGGACGTCCGTGTTTTATTTTGAGCCTCTATAAAACACGGATTCCACGGTCGCGATGAATAGCCAAACCAACACCTCTAGACCCCTACGAGAGCGGCAAGTAACCCCACCAATTTTAGAGTTAGGAGACCCGGACTCGACTCCTCGAGTTGGTCTCCCACTGGACTCTAGAACCCGGTTACTTGTGCTCTCCTCCTTGGGTCTATCCTAGTGCGGAAAAGTAAATAATATACAAATGGTGACATCTTCCGCAACCTGGAAGTGCCCCAATAAAAGAATATTACATACAAGTTTTTTACATGAATGAAAATAAAAACACTCATCTCATATAAAACCCCCCGGCTATTCAAACACGACGATCCAATATAACATATCCAGCAACACATAACATCACATGTCATCAACGCAAGTAAATATGCCCATCCCAATTGTCATTGACATATAGCAACGAAACCGGCGATATCACATATTACGCTTACGGTCACAGAAAAGAAAGTGTAAAACTACAACAGTTGGAATCCGCAAATTCTTTAGACATCGCATGCCTAACCAAATGAATTCCTTAGACATCGCATGCCTAACAATTATAAACCCCGCATTTTAGTCTCATTTATCGAAAACTCTTTTCAATATCAAGTCGGCAATTCAACAAGATTCCCGACAACCTCATCGAATGCTCGTCGCAAACTTTAGTAGACGGCCGCACCCCCGATGCCGTCGAAGAAGTGCACCAAGGCGGAACACCGCTGCTGTGAGCACCCGAACGGATGCTTTCGGCGACGGGGTTATCCTACAGTCACTTGGTCGGGGCTATGGGGCGTGGCTGTCTATTAAGTTTACCGGGCGAGTATCCGCGTACGCAACGTGATTGCGACGGACTTTTGATCACATCAAAATTCCATGGCAATCGATCAAGTGAGACTAAACTGCTATGTTTATAACATCCATATTAGTTATCACATAACTACTTGTGGATTCCAATTATTGTATCACATTCTAGATAAATAGAAAATGTTAAACTTTCCGATCGAACAATTAAACACCTAAGTTTTCCCGGAACAGCTCAATACATGAAATAAGTTTAAAAAACATTCACTTCATGCCACAGTACCAACGGTCCAGCCGTAGAAGGGTCAAGCCAACGCCTCACATGTGGCACGCCGTACTGCCCCAAACCCTAATGTTCAAAGGGCAGTTCAAGACGGTCACATAATCGAGTTAAGGTTTGTTGTCTTCTAGAGGGTCCATCGCGTTACTTGCACTACTTAGAACGTTCTTAAACTACGGAAAAATCCAACACTTGGAAATTTCCCGGCAGGGGAAAAAGTGGGTATTTATATCCGGTCGAACCTTTTAACATGTTCTAAATTATCCGGAAAAACACAGACAAAGTTAAACTTCCCGATCGAATCGACGAACTCCCAATACAACCTAGAAAACTCAACTCTTGAGTAAAATTTAAAAATTCCCAGAAAACACAGAAATTCCAGAAATAAATTACTGTGCAAACCACGTGGCCTAACTCACCAGTATGGCCGCGGAACCGCCGCGAAAGCCAGGGTGGGGCCGCGGTTCCGCGGCGCATTGGTGGAGTTGTGGTCACGTGCTGCACAGTAACTCCTACAATTCCCTGCTGAATTTTTTGGATATTTTTAATTCACAAAATTCCATAGTTTCAGAAAATGTATAGAGAAGGGTTTTCAATTAGGGTTTCGGGTTCGATCGGACTTCTAACATCATCTACACTTCGCCTAAAACTCTAGCTAGGCTCTGATACCACTGTAGGGTTCGTAGGCACACCCAAGAGGTTCCACAAGGCATCAGAGCATAACAAGTGAACTACTTTAGCTACAAGTGAAAGAGACTACAACCTTTGTAGATCCGGTCCTCCACTTCTCTAGCTCCGTGTTGACGTCCCTCCGCTGCGATCATCGGAATCCCGGACTCTAGTGTCGGTTTCATCGGAGAAATGGGCGGGCTAGGTCGTTGACTTCGATGCCGAAAATGATCTACGTCGAGGCAACTCAAACTCAAGCTCCATCTTCACTAGGTCATGAAACTTATGAAGATAACACCCTATACAACATGGCAAGTGGTAGAGAATGAAGAAATAGGAAGTGGGTTCACTTTGGATTTGGATTTCTCACTTGGATTCATCACTTGGAATTTTCTAGCAATGGTTTTCTTCTTCATGAAGAAGAAGAAGAAGAAAGAAAAGAAAGAATTATCTAATTAGAAAATTCAAGTGAAGCCTTATCATCTTGCAACCATGGGTGAGTGTAACTAATGTAGAGAATAAACTAGGGTTTAGGTAAATGGTTAGGTTAAGGATAAAACAAAATGGTAGACTTTTTCAAAGATGCTAGAAAACAACATGAAGCTTCTAGCAAAGAAAAGAAAGAAAGCCACTATTTTTGTTTTAACTAACTAAATAAAATAAATAAAGAAAACAAAACCCTAACCATTAACCTAAATATGGTGTAAAACATACACATACCCAAGTTTGCATGTATCATCAAACATGATACAAACAAGTGCACAAAAATATATCACATATACAACTTGTGCACATCAAGTGAGAAAATCCATCTTAAGTGAACAAATACTAGTTAATGTAAAGTAATATATCAAATATATAATTATACATTAAATCATTAAATCAACACTTGATTTAATGATCCGGTCATACTGCATATAACCGACTGATATCAAGTGTATTAATATATCGAATCAACATTTGATTCGGTAACCCGGCTATATCCTATATAACCGTCCAATGATACAAATCGCGAGAATAGAATTCAGTATCACATACTGGTATTACTCTCGGTCCCGCACATATCTCATATGCGCTCCTATTTCGTTTCGCTTGAGCCAGGAAACCTCTGTGTAAGACTCTAAAGACTCGTCAATACGCCGGCAGTAGGTGATGATCATATCAAACACCCACAAGCCGCAAGCGGTCTGCTAAACGTAACGGCCACCCGGGTATTGAGCGATCAGAAGATCAACGAGCAAGCCCGCTCACACTCCTGTGAATCCAACCAGTAACACTTACCGTATAGTCCGGTCTGATCGTCTGATATGTCGCATATCTTGCTTAGGGGTGGTAAACGTCAGACCCCAGTAGCTCGATAAGTCGTGTCGATATGTGGTCTATAACAGTTCGAGATACTACTGATAACACTTACCAGTAAATCTCAGCAACCATGGCCAGGGATTTCCGGTTATAGCCAATCGAACACAGCGCAACATCAACTCCCTATACCGGGAGAGACGAATCCCCTCCTATCGCTCATTGCCTCCATATGAATCGGGACTGTACCCAAAAACCACCGTTTTGCATGTCCTCTTGGACGTGGTGAGATGGAAATCAAAGCACAGTAGGAATCGCATAAGGCTCTATGACGATCTCGGGTCTACAGACTAACCTGTACCAGTGTCACCAGAGAACTGCCATCTGACGTAAGGTATAATACCATCTGGGAGTTCTCGGCGAGTCCGTCCAGTGTACCCAGTCTCCACTGAGCACCCGTATACCATCCTTGATGTCAAACACCAATGGATATGGGATCATCCATCGCCCATCATATGGGTCAAGATGCGTATACGCTAGTCTACTTTGGTGTATCGATGCTCTGTCTCGATACACCCTCGACTAGGAACAGTTATAGGATGTACTCGCCGACTACCGTGGCCCCACTAGTATGATCTCATCATAGTCCCAGTAGTCGAGTACATATCCTAAGGGCTTTATCAACATGTAACTTAGAGACAATCAGAGTACATGTTAAGATAAAGTACAACCAGATAGCATACTATCATGTCGAGCAAGAAAGTCCTCCCTATATATGTCCCAGCATCCACTACAATATACATCGTATGTACAGTAATGGCTTCTAGGGCATTTATATAACTAACACTTTCACTACCCTAAACCCTAGATTTTCTTATAAATACCACCCCTCAAATCACCCCCCTCACTTACAAATCCCTGCCCAAACTCTCAAGAAAATTCCCAAGACTTTTTGTGTGTAAGTGGAGTTAGCAAAGGGCGAAGCTCCGACGAACTTCCGACGACGATCCGAGGAGTTTCCGACGACGAAATGACACACCGGCCACTCCCACCTCTTCCTCCTTCTCTCTTCTAGTCAAATAACCTGTATGTCCCCCTTCTTTCTCCCTTTTGCTATTCCTAAACCCTTCATTCTTAAAATGTGTCGGAAGCGGAGTTATCCGGCTTCCGATTCTCTTTTCTTTTAAAAAATACAACTTTTTCTTAATAACAAATCTACAACTTTTGATATATTGTTTAGTAATCATTAACAAAAATAATAGAACAAGTTTGACATCAAAATAATAACCGTAGCAAGTTTTATTCCACTTTTACATTAAAATACCTTCATGTTTCATTTCGACATGCTTAAACTTTTTAAACCATATTACCATAGAAAACTCACGAGGTAATGACCTACCTCCGCACAACACACATATCTAAAATAGCACGATAGAATTTGGGAATATAGATTTGGGAAAATATGACTTTATATATAACTACCTTCAACTTATAAAACGTTTTTCTGTAAGAAGTGTATTTAACAAATCTTTGCAATTGCGCCTCTACAACCCATTTTGGGGAACCCGTTCGGTATGGTACGGATTATCGCACATCCTCGGGCCTAGTAGAGTGAGATGCAGACCTTCGCAAGGAGCATACGATCTCGAAAGATTTTTAATACAATTTTTCTTTAGAAAATGTGATTTCTATTATAAATAAAACTTATATTTTTAATAAATAAATATATACGTAATTAATATCAAAATATCTATTTTTAATATTTATAATATTCCACATTTCCAAAATTCAAGAAAAACATTCCATTTACAAGAAAATACCATACAGTTCCATATTTCAAATAAATACCTTATACTTTAAAACTAGGTCATATTCACAAGAAATTTCATATTTAATAAAAGAAACATTTATGAAAACTCTAAAGACGATTGTTTCCCCCAATCAGAGCAAAGCTCTGTTTGAATTTCAAAATTCAAAAGGTGAAGCAACGCTTCAGATTCATTGCGCTGCGCGCCACGTGTCAAAAGCGGACACGCCAGCGCTGCGCCCAAGACAGCGCACCCAATCAGAGCAAGGCTCTGTTTTAAAAATAAAAATAAAGGAAGCAACGCTTCAGATAACTTGCGCTCTGCGCTGTGCGACACGTGTCAGCATAGTTGCGCTAGCGCAGTTGCGCTGCGCTCTGCGCTGCGCGACACGTGTCAGCGCAGTTGCGCTGCGCTCTGCGCTGCGCTCTGCGCTGCGCGACACGTGTCAAGCGCAGGTGCACTTGCGCCAACTGTGCCAGCACTAAAACTTAAATAATAAATTATTTAATCAGAATTAAAATTCTAGAAAGATCTTTTTAATCTTGTTAAAATAAGAAGATTATCTTCTATAAAACAGAGGTCTTAGGATCAAAAATCCAACGGTGGGGAAATATCCCCAGATCAATCAGAGAAAGATTTCTGTAACTAACCTAACAAACTAATTGACCCTATATAAAGGCCCCTAGACTCCAAGCCTCATAACACAGAAAACTCCTCTAAAAACTTTGAGAAGAACTCGAAAAGAAAATGGTAAACCTTTGAAAAAAGAAGAATTTCTTCTAAAAAGATCAATGGTCTAAGAACAAGATCAAGATCTTCAATAAAAAAAAAGAAGAAAAAAAGATAAAAAAAGATCCAATCATAAAAAAGAAGAAATTTACTTCTTTATTAGATCTTTTGATCTATATAAAGGCATTGCCTTTTGATGAACCATCGGTTCTTGAATCTTGAGGTATAACCTCTAAAAATGTTCTTTTCTTTGATCTAAATTTGATCAAGATACGCTCTACGCTACTGTACAGTGCCTTGCACTCTTGATTTTGCGCTGTTGCGCTCCTTGGACTGGCGCAAGTCACCAGAGAGCGCCACGTGTCAATCTGCGCCTTGCGCTCTTAAAAACAGAACACTGCGCTCTTGAGTTGGCGCACTACACCAGAGCGCGCCACGTGTCAGCAGCGCACTGGCGCAGCGCACTGCGCTAACATACTTGCGCTCACCAGAGCGTGACACGTGTCACCTCCACATGCGCTAGTGCCTTGCGCTCTTTAACTGGCGCAGAGCGCCTGACAGGCCACGTGGCGCACTGTCAGACCATTAAATGCTCTGTATTATTAAAAAGGGGCAGAGCCCAATTAAAAGGTCTAACAGACCAAAACAAATGCTATGCATTATTAAAAGGGGGCAGAGACCAATTAAAAGGCCTAACATGCCTAATCTAAATGCTGTGCATTTAGTTAAAAAGCCCAATGCCGTGCATTATTTTAAAAAGGGCAGAGCCCAAGCAAAGGCTTAAACAGGCCAATCATGAACAAAATCTTAAACATTTTCAAATGGACTTAACCCAATTCTGGCCATAAGTTCTCAAATTAAATTGAACTGAGCACAACTGCTCTCCCAAATCAATTTACATCCGGTTCAAGGGTACATCTCTGAACTCCTCTGATATTTGTTGTTGTAATCCTTCAATGTCGTCAGAGAGGTGACGGGTCCGGACAACCACACATTGCTACGGACTGTGGGGTCCTTAAACTCATGGACTATGAGGTCCTTAAACCAATATTCGTCCCCAAAATGGGAATGTTGGACCGCTATGTCCCTAAACTGGTAATACGGATTGTGGGGTCCTTAAACTCATGGACTATGAGGTCCTTAAACCGATATTCGTCCCCAAAATAGGAATGTTGGACCACCATGTCCTTAAACTGGCAATGGACCACCATGTCCCAAAACTAGAACAATAGAGCCCAAATGCGCTTTTGTCGGATCTAAATGATCCTGTTAAGTTGATCTTAGTCTGGAAATTCGACTAACGTATCCTTAACAAACGTTTAAGTTGATCTTAGCCTCAAATATGGCTAACGTATTCTTAAACCAAAACCCCAAACCCAAATCTAAGAAAATACGGATTTGGACTAATCCACGTCCTACGGGTGACAACATAAATTAGTCTCCGTATACAATCCACGGGAAACCACAAACAAAACAAACACCCACGACACGAAGTGACCAGCTGGAGAAGGAGAAAGTTGTTATCGCGATGCGGTAGCGTAATTAACTGCAGGGGCTTGCGCCTGCAGGGAAGAGCGTCCCCACAATCAAAAACCCCTCGATTGAGGGGGAATCTGACGAAGTCTGCTACATCGGCCGCATCCGTTTAAACCTTCGATACATGGTGCCATAAATCAACTTGGCATCTTCGGAGAGGTAGACGGATAAAACCAAATAGCATCTGCCCCGAATCTCAGGCAAGACGTCCCTGTCGCGCCGTCCTTCGGAGGGGAATAGATTCTGGCACGCCCGGTAGGACCTTTTCCTCTTTCCACTCCACACTTCGTGCGTCATATTCTCGAACGAATCGCGGTTTGTTAACGGTTGCCCTCGGGTTTTAAGTTACTAAGATTTGGTCTCTTGCTTGGCGCAGAAAGCAAACAACAATGGCGTTCAACTGCTCGAGCTGCTCCAACTGCAATTGCAACCGACGCTCCGCCTCACCTGGAGGTGTAGCCTATGGACCTCAGGCGGCATCACTGTTCACGATGCCGGTGGAACAAATCACCCAGGCTACTACTGGACTATTTTTCGGGACCATGCTCCTGCCAATGAGCTTCACTGCCCCAGTGCCCGTACCGGAAGCTCCTAAGAAGTCGGTCTTCGATCGACTTACAGCTGCTGCGGCCCCTCTCAACGAGTCGCCCAACACCAATGCCTCGGTCTTCTCCAGACTAGGCCAAAACTCCTGCGGGCCCACGGTGAAACTTGCGGTCCCAAAGAAGGTTATTCAAAAGAGAGTAACCGAATCTGCTCCTGAAGTCGTCAAGGCGGCTTCTCTTGCTAAAAGGTCGGTCTTCGCGAGACTGACCGTCCCAACTCCTACTCCCGCTCCAGCTACTCAAAAGGCATCAGTCTTTAATAGGCTGACACCGGCAGCAGCCCCTCACCTGAACAGGGGGCAAGACAAGGCCGTCTCCGCCACCAAACCAATTCCCACAACTCGACATGCTCGACGTCGCCACTGGCGCCGAGTGAGGAAGTCCGGAGGTAGTTCCCCTTCTGGGTTAACTTCACCAGCCCCGACGACGGAAGTTAATGCTACTGTTCCGAATGGGAACAGCTTTGAACTGATAAATAAAGTGCGTAGGAATTCTCCTACCGCTGTACTGAAGAGGTCTCCCCCTCTGCTGGAAAAAGCTATAGAAGCAAAGCCAGAACAGCCCAAATCCCCTCAACGGCTGTCCTCCAAAATCTATAAAGTCTGGCGGCAGGCCCGAGACTCGGTGATTGATCCCAACTTCTCCCGCCAGCACAAGAAGCTGAAGGTCCAACAGGAAGTCAGCCATCCTGCTAGGCCACGAAAGGCTGTCTGGGTGCCCACCTCGACGGCTCCCTCAACTTCAACCGCTCCTAAGAAAAGAAGGCCGGAGAAGATCCCTGTGCCGGCGACAAAGTCAAAGGCACTGAACCCAAACGCCCTAAGTCTGGGGGCATGGTGGTACATACCGTCTACATGGCGTCCGGGAAAGAGGATAGCCATATATCCACATGTCATAGACCGCTTGTGCGATCGGTGACTAAAGCTCAAGAGCTGCAGCAGAAGCTCCAAGAAATGATGACTGCGATGGCCGCACTCACCGGGCCAAATGAAAGTCCAGAAGCATTCTCGGATCAACGCCAGGAGCAAGAAACCGATGCCGAATTCCTTCGGAGAATACTGGAAAAGAAAGACAAAGAGGCTGCGGAACAAGCAGCCAATATAAAACGAATGGCCCTTCTGTTCCAGGACATGGTGGGTATGATGATCCAGCAGGATCCTCCTGCTGAAGATCCTCCGATTGTCCTCGAAGATGACAGAGGAGAAACGTCAAATCCACCGTCGGCTCTTTCAACAGCCAAGGAGGAGACAATTTCCAAAGCTGCCGTGGATGACTATATAGCTCATCAGATACGAGTCCACCAGGCAAATGAAGCGGCCGGTCAAGTTGTCAAAACGGGGCGACCATATTCGAGCTGGTATGATCAGATCAAATACCCGCCGGGCTACACGATCCCAAAATTCCATGTCTACAAGGGGACAGGCAATCCCCATCAACATGTTGCCCAGTTCAGGGCTCTTTGTGGCAACACCGGCGGTGATGATAAGCTCCTGCTTCGTCAATTCGTCGGCAGCTTATCGGAAACGGCGTTTGAATGATACTCCGAGCTTCCGAACGACCCATCAAAACTTTTGTTGAAATGGAGTTGTTGTTTACCCAGCGTTTCGCAAGCACCAGCGAGCGTACTCCAATAACAGCTTTGATCAATAAAAGAGTAAAGCCGGGTGAAACTTGGGTTCAATATGCAATCCGATGGCGGAACTTGTGGTCGAAGTGCGAACAGCGCATCGAAGAAGCACCAACGGTGGGCATGTTCGTGGGCACCTTAGATCCTCATGCAACTATTTCACAGTTCATGATGTTCTTTAAACCAACCACGTTCCAGGCCTTGATTGACAAGCTAGCTCAAATGGACCAGATGGGCCATAGACCGTCTCCTCCAAAGCCGGACTCTCGAAATGAGAAGGGGAAAGGAAAAGCGATCGTCGTCGGCAATACTCAACAACAGCCGAGCAACTTGAAGCCGGTTGTCCGTCAAAACAATATGCGTCTACGCTTATCCCTCGAGGAGAGGCTAGGACGTCCTTACTCATTTCCTCAAGATAAAACGAGGAGACTGTTCGAGCTGGCGGTACACAATAGACTCATCAATCTGCCATATTCAAAACGTCCGTTGCAGCCGAACGACGTCAATGATCCCAATTACTGCCCCTACCACCGAGTATTGGGTCATCCTAACGAAAATTGCTACGTCTTTAAAAACTGGATTGAAGACCAATACCAATAAGGCAAGTTCGCGATGTCCGAAAAATGGAAGGTAAACCCACCACAACCTTATACCCCTAAAAAGGTAAATATGCCCGGGGCAACTTGCTCCCTTGTTGAAGAAGCTCCGTGGGAGGTTGTGCTATCAGCCAAAACCAAAAAGATGCTGAATGATCTCCAGACATGCCCAGCGATCAGGTGGAAGAACACGCTAGAACCCCAGATCATCGAAGGGATGCTAAAGCCGCGCCCAACTCTAAAGATCGGTGGTGATGGCCCAAGCACTCATACCCAGCCGTCGAAATCTTCAAAGAAGAAGAAGAAGAGATCCAAAAAGCCCGTGAAGCCTGGCGACAAGCGCACGGACTTACAGAAACAGATTGACACACTGGAGGAGTATAATCAGAAGGCACGGACTTCCATCACGCTCCAAGAGTTCCTCAGCCACGTCTTTCAGGAGGAAGACGATGGAGAAAGCTCGTCGGATGAATCTGAGGGTTACGTAGCAAGTTGTCATATGATCTCCCACTCGTTTACAGACGATGAGAAAACTCCTTGCACTGAGAAGCTGGGGGCAGATCCTAAACCGGAACTTCTGGGGTCATCAGATGAAACAATTGATGCATTCCTCAACGAAGCTCTTTTGAAAAGTAAAGCTAATCGGGAACACGAGACAGTCATATTTGAAAGGGGCAAGCGTCGGCGACTAGACGAAAGAGTTGATACACTCCCGTCAAATCAAAAGACATCCGTTGCGGATAAAAACAAATTCAAGACGAGGAAAAGGTTTGCTAAAGCCATATCAATGGGGATGAAGCTACCACCCTCTGAAGGAAACACTGCCGACAAAGAAGAAATGCACCCTTCCTACTGCTTATATCATCAAAAGATTTCGCATCCCACCGAAGAGTGCAAAGCTTTCAATAGATGGTGGCTGGGGTATGTTGTTCACCGGCAACATTTTAAGCGGGAGAAGCGCAAAACTCGTCGGGAGCGGAAAAGTACGACCGAGGAGCTTAGAAGAACTACCAGCGATTGTTGCATGGTTAACGCCGGGGAAGAGCAAATTCTCACATTCGGGAGCGACTCTGACGAGGAAATGGCTCTTAGCCCTCTCTTTAAAGAGTCCACCTCGGGAAAAGAGGAAGAGCCGAAGGCCTGCGAGAATATCCGGCTGCGTAATCGTACGCTACCCGAAAAGAATCTCGGACCCTCAAATAAAAAAGATAAGGGAAAAGAAAAGGTCTCTGAGGATATCTCCCTAGATGACCAAGTCATGGAAGAGCTAACCTCCAAGGACCCGCCAAAGAAAAATAAGGTGGACTACAACGTTCTGGCACACTTGAGGAAGTTACCCTCGCAACTCAGTATTCTCGATGCCCTCTTACTATCAAAAGAAGCAAAAGATTCATTGATCAAAGCGTTACCGGAGCCAGAGCAATTCCAAGCTTTTCTCGCCGAAGAAAAGATGAAGGACGAGCTGGAAGAAGTGCACACAGCCGATGTCACTTTCGGTGATGAAGACCTCCTCCTTGGGACGTGCGAACACAATCGTCCCCTCTATGTCTCAGGGTACTGCCACGATATAAAGATAGGCAAAATCTTAGTTGACAATGGGTCTTCCGTCAATCTCCTCAATGTACGGGTATTGAAGGAAATCTGCATGAGCGTCCAGCACCTCGCTCGGGATAAGATCACCATCTCCGGGTTCGACTCTCAATCATCATGGACTCTCGGCTCTATGATACTGACGTTACGCTTTGGGCTACTCGTCATGGACATTAAATTCCACGTCATAGACGCCAAGACATGCTATAATGCTTTGCTCGGCCGACCCTAGTTACACGAGTACAACATCATCCCTTCTACACCGCATCAGTGTATGAAATACTTTAAGGATGGTCTCGAGTAT
Organism: Agapanthus africanus; assembly: GCA_030015575.1. Lineage (NCBI taxonomy): Eukaryota > Viridiplantae > Streptophyta > Magnoliopsida > Asparagales > Amaryllidaceae > Agapanthus > Agapanthus africanus. Next base: position 135,527,695 of record CM057350.1, read on the forward strand.
ACCGTAACAGGAGAGTTGAACCCATTCTCCGTAAACGAAGTCCGCAAGTATGAAGATGCAAAATACTTCTTGCCAGATTTCGAAGACACGAAGAGGTGTCACAAGCCGGAGAACAAAGCTATCGCCACCATCCCTGTCTTCGGGAGTGATACTGAGGAAGAGGAAGAGATGGTTTATTCGGGTCCACCCCAATACAACAAGCCAGGACCGTCCGCTCCCATGTTAATTTTTGGCAGTGACTCGGAAGATGAGGTCCATGCTATATTTTCCGCTCGACCTTCAATACAAACTTTCGTCGATGAAGAGCAAAGTCTGCAAGTCGCCATGGTTCCACTTAAACATCACAAAGAACTGGACACGCTTGATACTTACATTGTAGAAGAGCTGCAGACGTTCTATGTCCCTCCCAGGCGAGAAGGTGAAAAGGCGATCCTATTCTACCGCTCCGGGGAAACTAAAGTGGAAAAAGAAATCTGGCACGGTGCGGATCCTACGCTTGACAGGCTTCAGCCCATCCGTCTGCCTAGATATTACACAGAAGGATTGAAAAGGCTATTGAAGCGCCAAGGGATAACCTTCAAACAGACCGCTCGAAAAACCAAATTCTATGACAGGGTCTGGATCGTTCTTGGAACTCAGCACAAGTTGCCTAACGGGAGAATGGAAGCAATCGGGCTTGGATATGTTCGGTCCAAGAAACGGGAGCTACTCCGCGACTGCTATGTTGTACATGACTTCAATGAAGAAGGGGACGCTCAATGGGAAGATGCTAATCCTGAACCAGAAAAAGTCCCCGACGTAAAAATGCCCAGTCCGTTGTTCGAAGAACAAATGGACAAGCTTATAAGGGAAGCTGGTCAAAAAGTTCGAGACGACCACAGCCGCGAAATGGCCATCTACGAGAAAGCCAGGACGCAACGCCTCCTCCAACAGGCTGTGAAAGATGAAAATGCCGCTCCCTGTCAACCTGTTGTAAAAAAAGGCCCGATGCAGAGGCAGAAACAAGTCAAAAAGAGGAAAAGGCATTCAGCAACGACAAAGTGAGACCAAGAAGCCACACAGTCGGGAATCGAGCGGTCCGGATTTGTCCCTTATGAAGAAGATGAGTCGAGCATACTTTTTTCCTCAAGACAAGACAAAGAAGATACTTGACCTAGCTGTAAAACACCGAATGATTACGCTTCCGGAGTCCAAGCACCCCGAACAAGCAGGCGAAGTCTCACACCCGAACTATTGCTCTTATCATAGGGTAATAGGACACCCTCTCGAAGATTGCTTCACCTTCAAGAATTAGGTCGAAGATCAGTATCAGCTCGGCAAGTTCACTCTATCTGACAACTGGAGGGTAACGCCGCCACAGAAGCATGAACCCAAAGCCACGAGAGCGGAGCCAGATCCACATCGGTCTTGGAAGCGAGCTCGTACTTATCATATGATAACAATATCAAAAGAAGAGCCCGAGGATATAGATGACCTTACCTGGTGCTTCGAAAACAGCGATGACGAGGTGATCTCAGAATTTCTACCAGTGCCGAAAGAGCTGGAAGATGGAATACACACCACTGCAGATGACCTCAAGAAAATTGAGTTGGGGACGACGAACGACCCGCGACCAACATTCGTTAGCGAACTGTTGTCTGAAGGAAGGGTGGCTTCATTAAAAGACGTGCTTATGCAGCATAAAGATTGCTTCGTATGGAACTATTCCGAAATGCCAGGACTAGATCCAGAAATTGCCATGCATAAATTGGCGATATCCCCGGAGGTCAAGCCAATCAAACAAGCACCGAGAAGAATGCGGCTCGAGCTTGAGATGAGCATCAATGCCGAGGTCAAGAAGCTGATCGACTCTGGCTTCATCCAAGAAGTTCAGTATCCCGATTGGATTGCCAACATCGTCCCGGTGATGAAGAAAAATGGGACGGTGCGCATATGTGTAGACTTTCAGGATCTCAATAAAACCTTCCCGAAGGACGATTTCCCAGTGCCAGTCACCAAGCTGATGATAGATAACACGTCCACTCATGAGGTTTTCTCCTTCATGGACGGCTCATCAGGATATAATCAGATAAAGATGCATCCTGAAGACCAGAAGCACACCGCTTTCCGGACCCCTGGGCATATTCTGCTACAAGGTGATGCCCTTCGGTCTAAAGAACGCCGGTGCCACCTATCAAAGGGCCATGACAAAGATCTTCGATGACCTTATACATGAAATCGTCGAATGCTATATCGACGACCTCGTGGTTAAGAGCAAATCATATGAGGAGAATTTAGAGCATCTGAAGACCGTATTTCAACGCCTTCGACAATACAACTTGAAGATGAACCCTCTCAAGTGTGCATTCGGAGTTTCCTCGAGAAAATTCCTAGGATTCATCGTCCGACACCGAGGTATCGAGATAGATCCGTCAAAGATCAAGGCGATCATGGAAATGCCTCCGCCAAGGACTCTCAAGCAATTGCGGCCTCTCCAAGGGAAGCTCGCGTACATCCGGCGATTTATAGCCAACCTTTTAGGCAAGTGCCGCCCTTACAGTCACCTGATGAAGAAAGGAACCCCTTTCGTTTGGGATCACAAATGCCAGAGCGCGCTAGAAGAAATCAAGCAATACCTGCAGAATCCGCTAGTGTTGGCTGCTCCGGTCAAGGGAAAGCCTCTCATTCTTTATACAACCGCCCTCGAAGGTTCCTTAGACGCATTATGGGCACAAGAGAATGACCAAGGGAAAGAAAGAGCTCTTTATTACTTAAGTCGAGTTCTCCTGGGGGCAGAAAGCAACTACTCCCCCATCGAAAAACACTGCCTGGCGTTGATCTTCGCGATAACAAAGCTCAGGCACTATGCGTTGGCGCATGAAGTCCGTCTCATTTCGAAGGTGGACCCCCTTAAATATTTAATGTCGAAGGCCATATTGACAGGGAGACTTGCTAAATGGGCCTTGCTCTTAATGGAGTTTTCGATAACCTATCAGCCTCTAAAGGCAGTGAAAGGCCAGGCCATCGCCGATTTCCTCGCTGAACATCCGATACCGGCCGATTCTCCCTTGAATTGCGAACTTCCAGACGAACATGCGTTCGACACGATCGACGGAAATGGTACCCGATGGGAGCTTTATTTCGATGGAGCATCCTCCATGAAGAAGCGCAAACAGAACACGCCGATAATCAAATCGGGAGTAGGCCTTATCTTCGTCACCCCGCAAGGAGGGATAATGCGATTCGCCTTCTCCTTAACAGAGCCAAGGACGAACAATGAAGCTGAATACGAAGCTTTGATAGCAGGTCTCGAGATCGCCATCGACATGGGAATTGAGAACCTCCTCATATACGGAGATTCCCAACTGGTTGTCAGTCAAGTAAATGGCGACTACCAAACGTGCAAACCCGAACTGGTAAAGTATGGCGAGAGAGTACAGCAATTGCTGACTCAAATCCCCTCCTACATGCTGGAAAGCATATCGCGCGCGGAAAATAGCAAAGCAGATGCACTAGCTAAGCTCGCTAAAGAACTGGCCGACGAGAACCTCGATGACGTAAGAATCGTGGTACAAACCCGTTTGGTGCTTGCCCCAGCAGAAATATTTCCGGAATCATCCGATGGAAAGGAAGCGACTGAGCAGACGGTTCTGCAAATGAAAGATCAAGAAAAGGCTGAGGATTGGAGAGAGGTCTTGTTCATATCATAATATTGCAATTCATACGCCCCACTTTTATGCATTTTATAAGTAAACAGGTACTTTTGACGCTCGTTTGTTGCATGTTACAGGATACAGGGCTTGGATGCGAATACAATGAAAAAGACGAAAGCTGATACAGAAAATGGACTTTTGACCAACAAGTAGACGGATCCTAGTAAAGCCTAGACTAAGAACATTGCAAGGTCCAAAATGTCAAGTGAACGGTCAAAAGATACGTACAAGTTTCCACTGAAGATCTGGAGAAGACCCAGAAGACAAAAAGAGAAAAGAAGTGGAAAAGTAAAAAGCCCATGAAGCCCTGAACCAAGCCCATAAGTTTCATGCCCTAAATCCTCTGTTTGGCCGCGGAACCGCGGCCAAACCCAACCTGGCGCCGCGGTTCCGCGGCCATTCTGTGCCCGTGTCGGTGCATTTTCTCTGTGTCGGTGTGTCGGTGCATATGTTGGGATTTTTAGGGGGCAAATCTGTAATTGCATGTCTACGAGAGTCTGTAACCCTAGTTTTCATGTTTTCCTATAAATTGTATTCCCAGATCTGTAAAATGTTATGCCTCTTTTCAATCAATAAAATTCAGACTTTCTGGGAGTTTATTCAGATCTTTTCTTCTTGCTTGGAGGAAGCCATCGAATTAGTAAGTAATTTTATTTCTGTTCCTTTAATTAAAATGTTTTCTCATCCCCTAATGAGCGAGTAATCTCCTCGCTTGTTAGGGTTAGCCTTAGGGAAAGGGTTGAGAGATGAGATCTCTCACCCCTTTCAATGCCACATTCACTTAAGAGTTAGAACTCCATGCATGCACGCACAACCGCTCCCTACGGCATCCTACCCCTCGAGGTAACGATGAACCGTAGTATAAAGGGCCGGTTGCGCGTGTTTTCCATGGGGGTTAGGGTAATTATCAACAAAGGAAGGATGCGAATCTAGAGGAAGAAACATCTTCCCAAAAGATTAGGACCCACTTTATTGACAATTACCGTAACATCTAATAGATCTAAAAAAAGAAGGCATTGAAAGCGGTGAAGATAAACGTTAATCTCCAAAACTTCCCCTAAGCTTAACCCTAGCAAGACTTTTAATTAGATTAATTAGATCCAGTTTTCATAGATTTTTATAAACCAACCAAAACGACACTTTGAATCAACTCGTTAAAACATATTAAAGAATTTTACCCATCTCTGTGGATCGACCCGTACTCACCGGCTAGCTGCAAAGCGACGCCGTTTCTGATTGCGGTAAATACAAGTTTTCATACTAATCAAATGGCGCCGTTGCCGGGGATGGCGTAATATTTCTTTTTGTGTATTTTTCGGGTTGATATAAATTTTAAAAAATTATAAAAATCTAAAAATATAAAAAAAAAATATACAAAAATTATCAATTTTTGATCTGTTTGAAGGGTGTATCTTTTGAATCTTGCAGAAACAGCGACGAATCGCGGATCTGGAATTTTACAGATGGCAAAAACAGAAAAGTACATATAAGAACAGAGAGGAACTGAAGGTACAGAACAGCAGAAAATTTTTCAGAGACCGATCCCACCAAGAGACCGCGTTTCCGCCGCATTGTAGCCTCCAGACCGCGGTTCCGCCGCACTATAGCCACGTCAGCTCCTCAATTTTGTGTGGTTTGATTTCTCCTTCTCCCCTCTGTCAACCACCATATATGTTTCTGTGAAAATTTTCTGCAGGACTTCTTTGCGCTAAAAAGTCTTTCTTCCCCTTCTAAATAACAGATTTCTGCAGGTTTCTTTGCGCCGCGCTAAAAATTGATTGCAAGTGAAATTTTATTGTTTTGCATAGTTTAACCGGACCTTAAGGGGCTAATTGACCAAACTCAGATTGGGTGGGGATTTCATCACCCTTCCCAGGACCCCAGAAAACACCTAAAGCATTTTGCATCGACCACAATTAATTAAAAAAGACTAGACTCAGACCTAAGGACATCGAGCTCAATAGGAAAAGGACTAGTATAGGCATCGACCGTTTATCCTAACTGACATTGCGGTGTCTAGGCTAGTGGTTATTAATTAGGCCCACTGTAGTGGTGGTTCCTTCCCACTTACCTGGCCGTACTTGTCCGTGAAGAGGCGGTTTGAGGTCCTATTTCTAGCCCTAGTTAGGAGCTGTCTAGCAGACCTAGGTGACCCTAGATCTAGGCCTGATTGTGCATGTGTGGTTGATACATTTGTGTCACGAGTCCCATTTCCAAAAACCTTTTTGCAAAACTCTCACATAAATAAAAAAAAAAAAGAAAAAATCTTTTCAAAACTTGCAACTTGTCGCTAAGAAACCTTGCAACTCACTTCCATCACTTCCCTCCATTGACGTTATCTTACCCCCACATTCTGTTTTTCTATTTTTTTCTGACTACACTACTCCTTTAGTGTATGTCACTTTGGACTAGGGATACTAACGCCCGATTAGTCCGTGTTTCGTTGGTACCGACCGACGAACCCTTCGACGAACCCTTCGTCGACATTCCGTCCATTTCCTTACCTCCACCTTTAAATTCTTCTTTCGAAGGTATGTCGGGACACGACCCCAACGATACCTTACCGACGGGAATGATTCCACCTCAGTTAGGTGCGAATAACCCGAATCTTCCGCCTGTTGTAGCGCCCGCACGAGTTGCGCTCCAGGATCTCTTCTACCCCGTCCGCACTTCCTTACCTACATGTCTTTCACCCCCACCGGCAAATGGGGACAACTTTGAAATAAAACCACATTTCATCAATATGCTGCCAAAATTTCATGGTTTGGAATCTGAAGATGCATATATCTTTATCAATAAATTCCAAAATGTGTGCGCTATGATGAAAACGACCCAATTAAGTGATGACGCTATAAGGCTAAGGGTCATTCCTTTTACCTTATGTGACCTAGCCGAGAAGTGGCTATATAGCACTGCATCACATTCCATTAGGAATTGGGAAGAGTTTGTGAGAGCTTTTCTGAAAAAGTTCTATCCTCATCACAAAACTGCTAGAATCCATAACGAGATTATACAATTTTCACAGCTTCCTTCCGAACCATTTTGGAAGTGCTTCGAGAGATTTAAAGACCTACTCGTTCAATGCCCTCATCATGGGATCGAAAGTTGGCAACTTTGCCAAACATTATACGAGGGATTGAACTCGGCAACGAAGCAGTTGCTAAAAACCATATGTCAAGGTCATTTTCTTTCCAAATCTAGCGACGAAGCTTGGCAGTTTCTTGAGGATCTTAGTGAGCAAACAATTCAGTGGGAGAGTACCAAGACCACATCATCTTCTTCTGTTGGTCAATCTAGGGCAGGCATACATCAAGTAGATATGTCAATCGCTATGAAGGCCGAGATGGCCGCACTTATGAAAAAGATAGAAGCCATTGAGACCAAAATCTCATCGTCTTCTCCTGCCCCTGTTATGCCTCCACGAACTGTTTGTGCTTGTTGTTCGAATCCATCGCATCTTACCGAAGAGTGTCCTTACAATGCATCTACTCAAGGACAGGATCAAGTCAATGTTGCATTTCAGCAACGACAAAGAAACGATCCGTACTCTTCAACATACAATCAGGGGTGGAGGAGTCACCCAAATTTCACTTGAAACCAAAATCAACAAGTCCAAGGAAATAACAATTTTCAAAGACCCCCTCCACAACAACAACAAGCACCTTCACAAACTCAAAACCAGCAACCTTTCCAACAACAACCTTATACAAATCAAACGAACAATTTGATTCAACCAAATGATGATAAGGTTATCTCGCTCGAAAAAAGTCTAGATGCATTTCTCAAGCAATCTACTGAATCCGCAACAAGATTTGAAAATTATGTTCAGTCTTTGATGAATAACAATGCTTCACACGATCAAAGTATCAAATCTATTGAGGCACAAATTGCACAATTAACTGCTGCATTGAGCGAGAGAGAAAAGGGAAAGCTTACATCTCAACCATTGCCAAATCCCGGTCACACACAAAACGCATATCCCAATCACAATGTAAATGCGGTGACCACGTTGAGATCCGGAAGAGAGTTGCAAAATAATGTGGGAACTAGTGATGACATCCCCGCCGGTGGTTCTTTTTCTTCTTTTTCTTTTTCTCCATCGTCATCTTCCCCTTCTTCATTTTCTTCACTTTCTTCTTCACCTTTTTCTTTAGAGCCTATTCTCCACCCTTCACACGGCTCTACTTCTTCTTGCTCGAACGGACCCATTGCTCACAACATGAACACATCTACACCGGGATCCGTTCCTACTCCACATTCTACTCCACAGACATTTGACTCAACGAATTTTCAAAATGCTCCATTTCCAAACAGGTTGAGTCCCAATAAACCAACTGCACAAGTGGAGAAGATTGTGGAGATATTTAAGCAGGTTAGCATAAATTTACCTCTCTTGGATGCTATCCAACAAGTCCCTTCATACGCGAAAATCTTAAAGGGCTTATGCACCTCGAAGAGAAAGGCATCTCAAGTACCTAAGAAAGTGCTAGTGGCTAGTGCAGTGAGCAATGCTATTAACCACCATCAAACCTTATCCCAAAAACGAAAGGACCCCGGTTGTCCTACGATTTCAATCACAATTGGGGATAAGAAAATTAATCGAGCACTTTTAGATCTTGGGTCTAGTGTTAACCTGATTCCCTACTCCGTGTACGAACAATTAGGGGTTGGAGAGTTGAAACCCACTCGTTGTACTCTCCAAATGGCTGATCGATCAATCACCCATCCAAGGGGTCAGCTAGAGGATGTGTTGATCAAAGTTGGGGAGTTCATATTCCCCATTGATTTTATTGTTATGGATACACAACCTGTTGCTAACCCAAGAAACCAAATTCCGGTGATCCTCGGTCGACCATTTTTGGCCACTTCCAATGCTGTAATAAACTGTCGCAATGGCTCCATGACTCTATCCTTTGGGAAGATGTCTAGTGAGTTCAATATTTATAAGATGGGAAGTCTGCCCCCCGTGCCTAAAACTAGTACACGAGAAGTTTGCTCTGTTCACGAAATCACGCAGGAGGACTGCGAGTTTGAAAGATTTTTGTTTGATGAAAACAGTTTTGACGCCACTAGTGCGTCCCTCCTTGAGCCTACCACAGTTGACATAACCGATATGGATTATGAATGTTTCACTTTTTCGGATGATGACGACTCACAGCCAGAATATGAGTCTTTTGAATTTGTGGATGAGTTAGTTGAATCATCTGAATCGGTTGTTTGCAGTGATTTCGAACCTGTGTTGGAATCCTTTGAGTTCGAGGTAGATTCCGTAATGATTCTTTCGCCTCCGAAACTCGAACTCATGTCCTTACCGCCTCACCTTAAATATGCTTACATAGGTGAGAATGAGATTTCCCATTATAATATCAGCCTCTCTAGCCTTCGAGCAAGAGAACGCTATTTTAAAAGTCTTACAAGATAGGCGGCAAGTTTTCGGTTGGACTATGGCGGACATCGAGGAGATCAGTTCCCTGATAATTGAATATCATATGAAATTGATGGATGATGCCAAGTCAATAGAGGACCCACAGGAACATTTTGGGGATATTGTGGTTAGTCAACCTCCTCTTTTAGAAGTTGAACCACCCCCATTTCTTTTAATAAGCTACGAGAATGCCAATATTCCACTGATTGCTGATCATTCGCATTCTCGTTTTGATTCATCACCACCTCCAGTCTATTCACCTCCACACCTTCCATACCACCACTTCTATCTTCCTCAATTCTTTTTGGACCGCCACAACTTATTCTTCCACCAGCCAATACTCTTTACTGATAATTTTTTCAACTGGTTGGCGTTGACTTTTGGGCTATGCAGAGTTTGGCAGTAATGTCTAACATAGTTTAAATGAAATTTGGGGGAGGGCCTTTTTGTATATATTTTTGTTTTTCTTAACAATAAAAGAAATTATAAATAAATAAACAGGGAGGTGCCGGTATTTTGACCCTCTTGGTTTAGCATGACAGTGAGGACACTGTCAAGTTCAAGTTTGGGGGTATGCTCGGTACGCCTTCTTCCTTCGCATTCATTTGTACATATGTTTGCATTTGCATATTTATTTGAAAATCCATAAAAATTGAAAAGTTTCAAAAATTATAAAAATTATTGTATTCAATTTTGGCTTATTTGACTAGAGTTTGACAGATAGGTTAACTGGCTAGGAACAACTAGATCTTGGACTTAGTAAATTAAAAACCCTAAAAATAACCTTCCTTAAAGTTTAACGGTAGAAAGTATATGTCTTTATAATTTATTTAGAAAAAGGCAAATTTTGGGTTCACTTCTTGGGCTAAGTCAAAATGAGGGAAGAGTATTGATGTTCTTATTAGAGTATAAGTTTGAAAAATAGTTCCTAACTTAAGTCTAATTTCTGAAAATGTATACCCTACAACTTGCACAATCACGCACCTTGAAACTTGGAATAGTAGAAGAGACCTTGAAATGCTCTTGTTTAAAGTCCTTAGTACAATGAAAAAGAAAAAGAAATGAATAAAAAAATGGACACTGTTTTTTTGTGATTACTTAAGGCTGTAAAAATAGAAAAATCTTTAGCGAGGGTGCTTCATCACCTAGTGCCTTAGACCAACTGGTTTGGGAGTCACTGCTAAAAGCCTTGGGTAGTGCAAAAACTAGGAAGTACGCTTTAAAGTGCTAACGCATCTTGTAATCGGTTGTTGGTACCTCAAGAAGTATTAACGGTCGCATGAAGGATGTGTAAGCAAAATTTCATTTAAAAATTCACTAATTAATAAGTGCTTTGGACAATGGACGAGAGTATGATTGCTTGATTTGAATTTCCAAGTGTAGGGGTGATCTATACACACATGTGGGGATATGTGATTAGAGTTTAGATGAGAGAAAGGAATGAAAGATAAAACTTGTATCTTTAATAGAGTTGATAGAAATTCCTAAGTGGAAATGAAACCCTAGAAGGAAGACTTAAAAGATGCCGAAAGCTAAGTAAATCTATTGAACATATATAATCTTAAGTTAGATGATGAGGAAGTGTGAAGAATATGGGTGGATAATTTGCAGGTCGATGATAATAGAATTCCTTGTTAGAAAACCTAAATGGAGAACAAAAGTTAATGGGCCGAATTGATAGGATTTTATGGGTGTAATCCGCTGAAAACCCTCAGGAGACAACACTCCTCCTACTAGGGACACCTAGAGGTTTAACGGCTTGTTGCACGTGCTCAGTGCAATCGCGTTTCCCTGTGAAAGTGTGGTTAGGATTTTAGTGAATAAAAATAAGTTTGCTCGAGGACGAGCAAAAGATAAGTTTGGGGGTATTTGTTCATATCATAATATTGCAATTCATACGCCCCACTTTTATGCATTTTATAAGTAAACAGGTACTTTTGACGCTCGTTTGTTGCATGTTACAGGATACAGGGCTTGGATGCGAATACAATGAAAAAGACGAAAGCTGATACAGAAAATGGACTTTTGACCAACAAGTAGACGGATCCTAGTAAAGCCTAGACTAAGAACATTGCAAGGTCTAAAATGTCAAGTGAACGGCCAAAAGATACGTACAAGTTTCCACTGAAGATCTGGAGAAGACCCAGAAGACAAAAAGAGAAAAGAAGTGGAAAAGTAAAAAGCCCATGAAGCCCTGAACCAAGCCCATAAGTTTCATGCCCTAAATCCTCTGTTTGGCCGCGGAACCGCGGACAAACCCAACCTGGCGCCTTGGTTCCGCGGCCATTCTGTGCCCGTGTCGGTGCATTTTCTCTGTGTCGGTGTGTCGGTGCATATGTTGGGTTTTAGGGGGCAAATCTGTAATTGCATGTCTACGAGAGTCTGTAACCCTAGTTTTCATGTTTTCCTATAAATTTTATTCCCAGATCTGTAAAATGTTATGCCTCTTTTCAATCAATAAAATTCAGACTTTCTGGGAGTTTATTCAGATCTGTTCTTCTTGCTTGGAGTGAGCCATCGAATTAGTAAGTAATTTTATTTCTGTTCCTTTAATTAAAATGTTTTCTCATCCCCTAATGAGCGAGTAATCTCCTCGCTTGTTAGGGTTAGCCTGGGAAAGGGTTGAGAGATGAGATCTCTCACCCCTTTCAATGCCACATTCACTTAAGAGTTAGAAGTCCATGCATGCACGCACAACCGCTCCCTACGGCATCCTACCCCTCAAGGTAACGATGAACCGTAGTATAAAGGGCCGGTTGCACGTGTTTTCCATGGGGGTTAGGGTAATTATCAACAAAGGAAGGATGCGAATTTAGAGGAAGAAACATCTTCCTAAAAGATTAGGACCCACTTTATTGACAATTACCGTAACATCTAATAGATCTAAAAAAAGAAGGCATTGAAAGCGGTGAAGATAAACGTTAATCTCCAAAACTTCCCCTAAGCTTAACCCTAGCAAGACTTTTAATTAGATTAATTAGATCCAGTTTTCATAGATTTTTATAAACCAACCAAAACGACACTTTGAATCAACTCGTTAAAACATATTAAAGAAATTTACCCATCTCTGTGGATCGACCCGTACTCACCGGCTAGCTGCAAAGCGACGCCGTTTCTGATTGCGGTAAATACAAGTTTTCATACTAATCAGGTCTTCATAGACTACTTTAAATCCCGCCGAACGCCCGAAGATGCGTCCTCAAAACATCAGCTCATGAAGCGAGCCCTATCTTTCGCCTTCGTCAATGATACTATGTACAAGAGGTCGTTCGATTCTCTGTGGTTAAGATGCCTGGGACCTAATGAAGCAAGAAGAGTCGTCCAAGAAGTTCACGACGGACTCTGCGGTTCTCACCAAGCCGGGCCGAAGATGAAGTTAAAGATCAAAAGGATGGGTTATTATAGGCCCACGATGATCCAGGACTGCCTCGAGTATGCAAAGCAATGCCACTCGTGCCAAATCCATGGGTACTTTATCCACCAACGTCCAAATCCACTACATCCAACGGTGGCTAGATGGCCATTCGAAATGTGGGGAACTGACATAGTCGGCTCCATCGAACCAGCATCGTCTAGAGGACATCGTTTCATCTTGACGGCGACAGATTACTTCTCCAAATGGACAGAAGCAATACCGCTGAGGGAAGTGAAGACGGAGAATAACCTCTATTTCTTCAAGACGCACGTCATTTATCGGTTTGGAACTCCGCGACGGATCATCTCCGATAACGGGCTGGCCTACAGAAACCACAAGATCAGCCGCTTCGCGCAACAACACAACATAGACTGGAGATATTCCTCAGTTTATAATCCCCGAGCTAACAGTCTAGCTGAGGCTTTCAACAAGACCTTGACGAAGATCGTGAAGAAGACGGTATCCCGAAATAAGAAGGACTGGCACGAGAGACTGCAAGAAGCTCTTTGGGCGTATCGAACTACGTTCAAGACGGCCACGAACACAACGCCGTACGCGTTGGTATTCGGTACAGAAGCAGTACTCCCCCTCGAAATAGAATTACCCTCTCTACGAGTGGCAGTCCATTATGAGCTGACAGACGAAGAAAACGCTCACCTTTGGCTTGAGGAGCTTGATGCCCTTGATGAAACCCGACTCATAGCGCAACAAAATCTAGAGGCTTATAAAGCAAAGATGACGCGCTCATATGAAAGATTGACCAGGCCAAGGACATTCCACCAAGGCGAACTCGTGCTAGTGGTCAAAAGACTTATGATCCCCAATCGCGCCAAGCGGGGAAAATTCGAGCCGAACTATGAAGGCCCATACATCATAGACAAGGTCTACCAGGGTGAAGCCTATCTACTCATGGATATGCACGGTGAAAGGCCTTTCAGGCCAATAAACGATCGCTTCCTAAAGAAATACTATGCTTAATGATTCACAACCTAAGTCAATGATAGATGACGACGACTATGTCCGCTCGCTATCTTCCTAAGCCCAAACTCTATAAGTAGTAGCCGGCTTTCTTCAACAACGGACCGAAACGTCCTTAAACTAATGACGGACCACTACGTCCTAAAACTAGTTGTTGACCGAGATGTTAAGAAGCTACGGAGGATCGCAGCCTCCCGAAGCTGATAAAAAAAACGGTATGTCCATAAGCAAAATGGGCACGGATGAAAACCCGAAAGGGCTCCGTGAGTAAAAACAGCAGGGTTACCGGTGAGTCTTGTGAAAACCCGAGAGGGCACAACCTCGTTAGATAAAAAAAAGAGAATAAACCAAAAAAAAAGAAAATGGTATGTCCATAAGCAAAATGGGCACGGATGAAAACCCGAAAGGGCTCCGTGAGTAAAAATAGCAGGGCTACCGGCGAGTCTTGTGAAAACTCGAGAGGGCGCAACCTCGTTAGATAAAAAAAAGAGAATAAACAAAAAAAAAGAAAATCGTATGTCCATAAGCAAAATGGGCACGGATGAAAACCCGAAAGGGCTCCGTGAGTAAAAACAGCAGGGCTACCAGCGAGTGTTTGTGAAAACTCGAAAGGGCGCAATCTCGTTAAAATACACTTGCAAAGTCCTTTCGACCTTGTAAGGAGAAATCACCCGCGTGAGATCCTTACGACTCACAAGGGAGCAACACACTTAGGAATCCTCACGATTCCTAAGGAGAAATTATACTTGCGAGATCCTCACGACACGTAAGGAGAACTCTCTTATGGGACCCTCACGGCTCATAAGATTTGAAAGTCTTAAGTTACAGAAACCTGAACCTGTTCTTAAGCAACCCCTACAACCTTCGATATTGCCCTACAAGTGGCTCAATACTGACCCTTGTATATAATCCACGGGCGCGAATAAACATTTCCCTAACCAAGTCCCATCCGTGACTGGGGATATGTTCGCATGGTGAACAACCCTTGTAAGTCCTCTTGACTTGTAAGGAGAAAGCACTCTTGTAGGATCCTTACGACTTATAAGAGAACATACACTTAGGAATCCCCACGATTCTTAAGGAGAAAACACACCTGCGAGATCCTCACGACTTGTAGGGAGAAATACCTTTGTGAGACCCTTACGGCTCATGAAGTCAAAAGCCTTAGTCGACAGGATCCTAACCCTGTTTACTAAGCCACCTTTATTCAACATCGACAGAGGCAAATGATGATTCGCTCCTGGCAATATCTCAGTTGTAGCGATGCTGATGCCGAAACCGGTGTCTAATCCCAAGCTTGCGGCAAAAAGACAGCAAGCCACACATGCATACGAAATAGCCGAAATGATGGGGCAACTTGCAACAAAATCAGCAAGTAAAAATGTATGCATGCAAAATAGCCGAAATGATTGGCAACTTGCAATAAAAAGCAGCGATTAAAAATAAAATAAATAGCCAAAATGATTGGGCACCGCGAAAAAACAGCCGAAATGATTGGGCAATCGCGACCTTTGCGATATAAAAGCTGAAATGATAGAGCATCGCGGAAAGAAATAAAATGAAAAATATATATAATGAAAATTATGCCCTACAGGTGAGATCACATCGATCCCTGTATACAATCCAGGGGCACAAACAAAGAAGGAACCATACCTTCCCAACAGGCTCCATCAGAAAGCGAAGCCGAATCTCGACGGTTCATAGACAACCTAGAGACAACCTTGATATTTTTCGCAATATTGCAGACACAATGTCAACAAACGAAGCAAAGGAAGAACCCTAGCTTCAGGGTCTCGACGTCGGTATCGACAACTTAGAGATCAACAACGGCGTTCCTTCACAGTCCAGCAGGATGCAGACGCAACGTCAGCAAAAGACCTCACGGTCAAAGCAAACGAAGCAAATGCCAAATTCCTAGCTTCAGGGTCTTGACGGTAACTCATATAAAACCTGAAAGACCATCGGAGATCATCTCACACCAACATGGAATGGTCACCACCTCGACGTTCGTCTCGATACAGCAGACGAGATGTCACCCCAGCGTTCTTCCTTTAGCAGGATTCAGACGCGACAATCAAAAAACGGAGCCACGGCAAAATCCCTAGTTCCAAACCTCGATGGTTCACCAGCAACCTAGAGACAACCGCGACATTCGTCTCAATACAGCAGACGCAATGCCATCAAACGAAGCAATGGCCAAATTCCTAGCTTCAGAGTCTCGACGGTAACTCATATAAAACCTGAAAGACCATCGGAGATCATCCCACACCAGCGCGGAGTGGTTATGACTCATCGGGGCTCTCCAAAATGAGCCTAACCTCAAGTAAAAAGCGGCATGTCAAAATTCCTAACGCTTGCTCTTCCGACGGTCAAACTGCCTAGGAGGATTGCTTGAAGACGTCTTGTCCAGCCCTCGAAGGGATCAGAGACACGACAGTCGCAAGGCTACTCGAACAGCAAGATTGCCTATCGAGGAATACATCAGCCAACGTGACTGTACGGCGGACAAAACCCTAAGTACCATAGACCCTAACGGACCTCTGTCGTAAAGAGCAGAGGTTCACTGTGACGTTAGGATATTCTTGCGAGAACTGCTCGATTCGTCTCGACTCGTGAGGAAATTAGTGTCTTTGCGAGAACTTCTCGACTCGTCTCGACTTATGGCCTTAGGCAGCGGGGATTAAAAAACCTGTTTCCTAAGCACTGGGACCCTGCGAGTCTATCCAAAATAGACCTTTGCATACTATTCACGGGTCACACTCTCCAAAGTCGAATCTCGACAAGGAGGGAAACAACCGCTTACGGGTCCTCTCGACTCGTAAGAGGGAAAATTCTCTTATAAGATCCTTACGACTTATAAGAGAAAACACACTTAGGAATCCTCACGATTCTTAAGGAGAAAATATACCTACGAGATCCTCTCGATCCGTAGGAAGAAAAGTCTTTGTGAGATCCTCACGGCTCATAAAGTTGAAAAGCCTTAGGCAGCAGGTCTGAACCTGCCTCCGAAGCCATCATTACCTCTTGAAGAAGCCAAGACAGGATGCTCGCTCTATCATCTATCGACCATGTTTACTAGGGTGACATGCTGGTAATAAAAGAAAGAAGAAAGCGGAGAAATGACACAAGACATTATGAAGAATGTATATCTTTTATTCATAAATTCGATTAAGTACAAGATACATTGTGTTAAAGAATAAAAGAAACAAGTACATTTTATTTACAATTACAAATGATACAAAATGTTCATGGAGAAGGAAGCGTCTTCAACAATTCCGCAAGCTGCTCTCGCACTTCCTTCAACGCCTCCTCCTGAGCGGCTGCCGCAGCCAACTCTGCTTCCACCTGGGCCCGCTGCTGCATATAAGATGAAACTTGTTCTTCAACGGATCGCTGAGCTGCTTCGCGACCTTGGGCATCACGCTCAACGGCATCGAGCTTCTGCTTCAATGTTAGCCCATCAGAAATACTTTGCAGAAGGCCCTCGAAGATAGCCTTCACCTGGGCAACGTTCGCGTCAACCTCGGCATGCAGTCGAGCAGACTCGCTTGAGGTCTCTTGGCATTCCCTCCTCCTTAAAGCCGCTTCTTGTACCAGATGGCGGAAGTAAGAAGCGCTCTGCTCGATCCATGCCGCCCGTTGAGTACTCGTGGCCAAAACCTCGGGGGCAAGACGCATAAGCTCCAGCTGATGCAAGCGGGCCTCGATCTCCCTGCAGTGGTTAACCCAAGAGTCGACGACGCCTTCATTATGGAAATTTACAAGCGTCGCCAGCATCGGATTAACCTCAGCAACGAAATCTGCGGCAGATACAGGAGCTTCTGCGTCAAGCTCCTCGACGCATCCGCTCAGCATGCTCAGACTCATCGCAGCACCCTTTGAGGATGGACGTCTGGAGAATGGGCCTGCCGGCATCATGATGCGAGACTCGAAGGGGGCCGGAATCGGAACGACAGCTGAAAAACAAAACACAATCAAAATGACGGTTCAAGAAATATAGAAAGGTCATCGATGATGGAGTTTATTATACCAGCTGCAGCAGGCGGCAAAGCCGGGAGGACCGGTGGCGCAACCGGTCTCTTATCTCCTCCTTCGATCTGTAGCGCTGCAATCAGGGCAAGGAAGAATCAGAAATAATTCCATTATTTGAAAAAAGAAAAGGGCATTAATTTAAAACTATACTCACCAGCGCCACTAGATGAGGCAGGCTCCGACGGGAAGGAGAAGTATGGATGCAGCACCTGGTACAGGTGATCAAAAAGCACTCCTGGAAGAACGCAATAGTACAACGTCAATACATGAATTATACGGCCGAAGGATAAGACTAATGGGTTACAAATCCATACCTTCCAACATTTGCGACGGTGCGAGAGAAGATAGAGAGGTAGCTACCGTCAAGGCAGTAACTGACGGCATTCCCTCGAGCAATGGGGCATCAGCACTGGCCGCACCTGCGTTAGAAACAAGATAAACCCTATCAGGAAGAATTGCAGAATAAAAAGGACGGTAATCCAAAATTTACCTGATGAGTCACCAGCCGAAACGGCGGCGTTTCCCTCCTCCATTGATATGGGATCACCTCCCGTTGCTTCATCGCCCGACTCTATAGGAGCCGTCGTCATGCTCGCGACGCCAGAAGACGACAAGGAACCGTAAGCAGGGAGAGCGATGATCGGAGCGGCGCCCGACTCTTGAGAAAGGGCGGCCGGCTCGTCCTCGGGAATCATGCCCATCTCACCTGCTATCCCTTCGGGTTCAGCGGTCGCGGCCGTCTCGTCCGGCGCTGCCATAGGTTCGTCTGTCTTAGCCGCTCCATCCGCTGCCACCACAGGCTCAGTTGTAGCAGCCGTCTCATCTGCCGCTACATCGCGCTCGGCAGTGGTGTCCGTCTCGGGCATAGTAGGCGTGACTGTCTCTTCAGCCACTAGCTCGGACCCGGCAACTACGGCTGCACCGCCTACCGTCGCCTCGATTTCGGCTGCTGCCTTCTCCATCGTTCCCTCAGGCTCGACGGTCGCCGCCGTTCCTTCAATTGGACTCGGCCCTGCAGGACAAGATGTATAAGAACCGATAGTTTTACAACTCTTACAACAAAAGCCTCGAAAAACACATTACCTGAGGTGGATTGATCGTTGGCTTCCCGAGCTGCACGCACCGCCCGTCTATGAGCAGTAGACAAAGCGACCAGGGGCTCCTCGGAAAGAGTAGCGGCTGGAGTAACGACGCTTGGGCCTGCTCCCACGGCCAAAGCAGCGATACGCTCCTTCGCTGCGCGCCTCAAGCGCTTCCTCTCCTCCCGGGCCGTCACGATGGACCTTTTTGAAGCCTCCCTCAGTAAGGCTTCGTCGTCCACGTTCAGAGTTGCCTCCAGAGCCTTCAAGGCATCCATCATCGGCTTTTTGAGCTGGGTCTCTTGCGGCAACCCCGAAGAGGCCGGGACTTCTGTAGCTAGCCCGGGGAGAATCCCCGCATCGGCTTGCGAAGTAGATCCTGCGGCCCCTGCAATAAGACAAAGAAAAGGTTAGGTTGGCCGTAATAAGGACAATAAAGACTCAATGAGTAGAGGCGTACCAACGCCCGTTAGAGCGCGTTTCCTTTCCTCCTCCTCGAAGGTTTTGAGGGAAGCAGTGATGGCTTCTTCGGTAGAAACGCCTGTTTAAAAAAAAAGGAAAAGCATTAGTCAAAGACAATGATAAAAGTACGATGAAATGACGAAGAATATGACTAGTGATTACCTGATTGCACGAGTTTAGCCAACCACGCTTTAAGCCTTGCCGATCGCTCAGAAGCCGCGATGGCGACCGCCATATCAGTATCTGCTGGATCTACGAAGAAACCCTCGTTGCTCCCGTATTCGCTTAAGCTTTCGGTGAAAGGGGCCTGAGGCTCTAAGCCGAGGATGGCATCGAGAGAAAGAATTGACTTCTTCTTCCTCTTCGGCCCGCGGACCCCGGTCGCACCCAAAATCAACTTTCACTTTGTGGGCACCTTAGGACGGCGAGTCCCGATGTCCGGGCCCACGCCAGACTCGGGCGAAACTACATTCATCGTCTCCACTGGAGCACGGGGCGCTGGGGGCACATCCGCAGTAGCACGGGGTAATCTGCACGGAGGGCTCAGCACGCGCGGTGGCTCAGCTCCAGCATCTCTTAGCGGGGGGAACGACAGGAATCCTTTTCCTCAGGGGAGCTTTGCGGTCGCTGCCAGGGGGCGCACCCTTGCGGTCAACCAACAACCGCTTCTCTTCCCGGATGACGGCACCCATCGCGTGCACGTACCAAGCCACGTACACGTTGAGGGCCCGTGGGACGCAGCTCGGCTCGCTGATAAAGAAGCGGGAGCCTGTGTTCAGCTGCATAAAATGGTGCAGCGCGCTCCGTATCCCCTCCCTGGTGGCCGCGGGCTCTTCTAAAAACGCCTCCAGTGGGACCCCCTGGTTATAGCTTGATTTTTGGGCAAACCGATGGGGGTTGTACCTCATGAAGAGCGCCATGTCGTTTTGCCTGAACACCAAGAAGCCCGGCCGGATGTAGTATAAGTGGAGAATCTCCTGGGCTTTTAATACGGAGGCCCCGTCCTTGAAACCATCGCGCAGCGCCAACATCGCCTTAGAGGTCTCCGAGCCGATGGTCATGACTTTTTCCGTGAAAGAGATTCTCGCTCCGACCATGTGCGGACGAAGAAGCAGCCCCCTAGCCTCCCATGGAGACTGATTCACAATAGAAGCGCCAATCAACCGCATGACTCGTGCGAGTCTGCATTTCTCGAAAAACGAGGGGCTCTTGTGAATGCCAAATACCCCAAGCACATGCATTTCCATCCACGAAGTGAAGTAGTGCATCGGGAAATTGGCAGGTTGCACCCCAGGTTCATTTGCGTCCGCCGCCACGCTGAATCCGTGGTATAGGTGAGCCAGCCCGGCGATTCCGATTGACAACTGTATACCAGCCACCATCCGATACGCTGGGTAGAAGACGGACGACCTCATGTAGCGTGGGTGCATGGGGAGCGCGAACCAGGACAGCCATAATCCCAGAAACCCGAGAAAGAAGGTCTCCTCATCGATGCCCGGGGCGGCGATTTCCGATATTGGCATGATGGCGGCATCGGGAAGGTATTGTAAGTGCACGGCGGCGCCCCGGCCGTCAATCCGACGGCCAAATGCGGAAGCGGTGAAAAACTTTAAATTTTGCGGACTTAGCAAACCGGCACCACCGCGCACTAAACACCCGGATCGTAACCATTAACAAGTCTAAGCTAACTAGAAGAAGGGTTAGAGATATACCGACGATCCAAGTCCTCCGGTCTTCTCGTCATGGTCCCGATCTCCTGCGGAAAAGTCCCGTCTCCTCCTCGTCGCCGGAAGTGCACCACATCGCCTACTTTGTTTACGGGCTCCCACCTCAATGCCGAGGCAACTCGGGCACGAAGCCGGCTACTCGACGTGCCCAAGATTCGCTGTAGAATATCTGGTCCTCAAGTCTCATTTAGGGTTTTGGAGCTTTGCCATTTTGGTGGAAGAAAAAGAGAGCTTGGAGAGAGGTGGGAAAAAATGTAGCATACCAAAATGAGAGTAACATTTTTCCACCCAAAAATGAAATGAATCCCATTCCTCTTTGGAATGGCCGGCCCCCCCCCACTTCACAAGTGTGATTGGAGAGAGAAAGAGAAAAGGTCAAGGGGGTGGGTGGAACAATAATGAAAAAGGGAATCATGAAAGAACATGATAACAAACAAAAACCACACACAACCACAACCATCAAGTCCACAAAGTCAATCCATCATGAGAAGGAGAAGTCAATGATGGTGCACATCATGAAACAACAAAAATGCAAAGACCCCCTCCACAAATGCCTATTTGCAACAATGCAAATAAGCCCTCCTCCACCAATCTTCGGCCAATGAACGGAACAATGGAAATTGGCCGAAACGGAAAGCAAACTGGCAACTCCAGAAAACTGGTCCCGTAATAAATTACAGGAAAACCCCGATACTGTGCATACACACCCGCATCTGTATTTCGACCGAAATACAAATGCAATGAGACAAAATCTCCACTGTACTATACTAGAATCCGGCTTATACCAAAACCGGCTAGTAATATCTGTTCGATCCTGATCCGTGCAATACCGCACGTATCTGATCGAACCCTGCCATATAACCATACGGCCTATAGTACAAACTGTCCGATCCTGATCCGTGCAATACCGCACGTATCTGATCGGACCTTGCCATATCTCCATACGGCCTCTACAATCTTTCGCCCGAAAGCTGAGTAACAGAATGTGGGGGACTCTAAAGACTCGTCAACACCATGGTTGTGGATTTAACCACTAGCACGTCAGAGGTATAAGCCAATACGTAACGGGCTACCAGGTATTGACTAAAAGGGACGTCTGTGAGCGAACTCAGCCTGACAACCCTACTGAGCCTGTCAGTGACAATATCCGTGCAGTCCGGTCCGTTCGTCTATGAGTATCGCATGGCGGGCCTAGGGGGTTGGTAAAAGTCAGACCCCCAAAAGCGGTACAAGTCGTGTCGGAGTGTAGCCCAGAACACCCTGAGATACTACTGGAATACCTACCAGTAAATCTCCTTGCCTTGGCCAAGGACTTTGTGTAATGGCTCTCCTAGACACAGCACGACCTCACCCCCAATACCGGAAGAGACGAACCCCTGAAGATACGCTCACTGCCTCCATGTGGCTCGGGACTGTACCCAACTAAAACCTGTTTGCACGACTCCTTTGAGCCGTGGTAGGGTAGTAATCAAAGTACAGTGGGAACTCACACGAGACAAATGACGATCCCTAGGTCGATGAACTAACCTGCACACATGTCACCAGGGAACTGCCATCTGACGTCTGGTATATGACCAACTAGCATGTTCCCGGCGAGTCCTGCCCGGTGTACTCATAACCCAATGAGCACCTGTATACATCTTAGGTAATCCAACTGACACCAGTGGCTTGTGAGACCGGCCACCGCCCCTCGTCGGGGTCTCGACTGTATACACTAGTCTACTAATGGAGTATCGATGCCCAGTCTCGAAACTCCCACGACTAGGGACCTTTTAAGGATAAGCTTATAGACCCCCAGCTCCCACTTATATGATCGCCCTCATACTGCTGGTGGTCAAGCAAGAATCCTAGGGGCTCTATCAACGTGTAATAGCGACGTGTCAGGTCACTTAAAACAGTACACGATGATAAAGGTAAACCAGATAGCATACTATCATCTCGAGTAAGACTGTCCTACCGGGATATGTCCTCCATCAATCATTGCAATCACGTACCTGTGACCTAATAATTGACTCTGAGGGCACTATCTCCAACAATCTCCCACTTGCACTCAAGGCTAATTATTGCGATGTCGCATACTCACAGCCCGTGTGATACCGAACACCCAACTCCTCTACTAGTCAGTCTCACAAAGCTCGTTTGCGAAACTATTGTGTTCGAGGAATAGCCTTAGTGAGTGGATCCGCTTTGTTGTTTCTTTCTATGTCTCTCTATATCTCAAGTTCGCGGAGAAAGCCATCTCCCGAAAAGAGCAATACCTGTCTCAGAATATGTCTGGATGTCTGATGGGACCTAGCTCATAAATGAACTCCAAATCCAAACTTCTTAGACTGTATCGTCAACTGAACTTAATTAGTATCCTGCACGCCATGCCTCCCTTAGTATTGCCTTGGACCACCTGTCCAAAATACTGCCCCTCATCAGAAGGAAAACTATAACTCTGACAACCTCCTTGTCGTCCATGTCACCTTGGAAGCCTGGAATGATAACTGTCTCCTGAATGAGGCTGTCGTTATCATCTCCCTAGAACATCCACTTATGTTCTAAAACTGCTTCCGACTGTTTCTCCAGGATTGGATTAATGTCAACTTATTGCATCTAGTGCAAGAACAACATCTGGTGTGGTACTTGACATCTCACGATTGACTCAATTGCCTGAGCAAGTGATCTGCCAATCATGCCCGTCCCTCTCCCCTTTAGTCTGTAAGACACCTTTGGAGAGGGTGACTCCATTACCTGCAGGTACACTACCGTGCCAGGAGTCGTCCATCCTAAACACTCTTAGAATGCTGTCAAGTACCCTGATTGGGAAACCACCCAAATCTAGATCTAAGACCATAGATCTAGTAACCAGTATGTCTGATATAAAATCCATTTCCTTTGTGGAGAAACAACTGTGTGACGACCAAAGTATAACCGATCGTAGTGTAGGAGTTTCCTTTCCTACTCTGTGTATGTCATCCAAATACCAGGATATCATACCCTACTACCTTCTCAACAGATCCATCCCCTACTCTGATGAAGTCAAACCTATGACTGTCACATCAGAAATAGATGATCTATCTCCGCTATATCTGCTTTAGTCTATAAATAGACATAAGCAACCTGTCCACCAATGCTTCCGCTGCTCCCACTGACTACGACAACCCTCTGGCAGAGTCATATAGACGTACACTTCTAAAACTGGTTTAGAACGACGCTATACTCATCCTCCCGCCGGGTCCGTAACCTAGAACAACAGCAATGGCAATTGTGGGTAAACAAGAACTTCCCTGTCACCGTCCTTGAGGCTACCGGAGTACCTCTCGGGTGCCTGAAGTTACCCACCTTATCTGCGGAGTGGCCAATGGAATGTCAATTCAGATTGAATCTTTAGGTTCCTTATCAAATCTTCAGTAATCGTTTGTGGTTCTGGAATCACTTCCAGTTCTACCATACTCCCACTACTGTTTTTCTGAAAAAATCCATTTTTAATAAAACTGTGGCGAGTCTAGAACAATATCGCTATTGTTCATCCAGATGGTAGAAAATCAACCCTCGTCATAGCCTGGGTCAACCCACAAACAGCCATTACAGAAACGTGCCTTGAGTTGTCCAGTGTCTGGTTTTAATCATAAACCGGACAACTCCCCGTACCTTAACATCGTTAAGATATGAACTGTTCTATATCCAATATAGAAACATAGGCACTGATTTAATTGAACCAGATTCAAATCATGCAGCTGTCCCCAGCGCATGTCAACTAAATGGAAGGAGGCCGATCAACGTTACTCAACTTAGGAATACTTCCAATTATGAGTAACCTGAAAGAGAAGCAAGATCTCTTTATCATTACTATCAACTGAATACCATACACAAGTATCTACATCTTCGATCACTTTGAAGAATCCCGATACTTGCTACACCTGGTTCTCTACTCCATTCAAATACCTATAACTCCTCAAAACTTAGACCCTGTGTTTCTACGAAACACATGTCTAAGAACTAGAGAAGTTAAAAGTAAACAGAATATAGTATGAGGACCAACCCCTCTGTCCTAATGGACACTGGACAACATACAATACTCTGTATAAGTCCCTTGAGTCTGATAACTCTTTCACTGTGTGTCGTAGGTTGAAAACTGTACTTATGGTTAAGAAGAATTACACCGCTGTTTAATGCTCCTTACCTAACCATCCACTGATATAGGTAAATGTCGTAGACATAATTTCAGAAAGGTATATCTCACTCTATGAAAATAGACGTACAGATATATCATTTTGAAATTGGTGCATAACAGCGGATATTCAAAACCAAATATTTGCCGACCGGCAAACAGCCCAGGTGATTTCCTCAAATATCACCGATTACAACGAATCCCGATACAATGAGGATGATCACCCAATTCCCAATAACCTACTCCCACTCATCATCTGTAAAACCACACAGATGTGAGAATCATACCTGGTAAATACATACCCTGGAGTAAGTGTCTAATCGGGAAATCAGTTTTCTTTTAACATTACACAGTGAAACTGAAACATTGAAATATTCCGATGGGGTATTCTGGTATTCCTAGTAATGCCTCTTCCAGATTCACGACTGTAACCGTATAGTTCTTTGCCACCTCTCCAAATCCCTTCATATGTCTTTAGTCTTTACCTTCTGCACACCCTTTTAGGCCAAATGGTTTTCTTCCTTCCCTACCGTTCGGCACCAGCCTATGGTTTGGAAGAAGACTATCCAATAAGCATAATGGGTGTACTGTCCCAATCCTAGGAACACTCGCAATGAGAGAGGGTGAAGATAAAAGACAACTGAATAAACCTTATTCCTATTTCTCCTGAACCAGAATCCATCCCCGAACTGGAACCAGTTCCATTCGAGTTCGTATATAACCATACGATGGAGTATCCAATAAACTGTGGATCTTCGTAGTGATACGGAGTGTTCTGGAGAAATACAAAGGTGATTTGGGAGTGGTAATGAAATACCTGGTTTGGTCGTGAATATCTGTTGCAATTTACTTTGCCCTCTTACTAATCCCTTGCTTTGTCTGAACTTAATACCTTCTGCACACCATCGTTATGCTAATTGGTTTTCTTCATTCCCTACCGGTCGGCACCAGCCTAAGGTTTGGAAGAAGACAATCCAATTTGCGTAATAGGTGTACTACCCCTAAAGCAAGGAGTACTCGTAACCTGAGAGAGGGTAAAAGGAAAAGACAACTGAATAATCCTATCCGTTTTCTCCAGAACCTGAAACCATCCTCGAATAAATCTTTTCGAGTTCGTATCTAACCATACGATGGTTTTGTCCAATGGAAGTGGACGTTCGTAGTAAAACGGGGTGTCCTGGAGAAAAGGGTAAAAGTAGGAGTGGCAATGAGGTTTGCAACTCTGACAATCCAAAAGCCTGTGTCAAGAAGGTTTGGTCAACTTGGTCACTGAGTCATAGTCTTAGGGTCGGGTCAATGGTCGCTGCTAAAGAGAGAGAGAGAAAAGAAAACACTCAGCGTGCACTCTAACCTAGATCAGAATGGTCACCAATTTATCTAATCTGGAAACCTCCCACTGTACCTCAAATTCTCCTCCAAACCTGAAAGAAGAATTAGTCGGGGTCACCCGAGGAGTAAACTAACTCATCAGTGGGAATCGGGATCCAACTATCATCGCATGATAAAGTGACGGAATCCGCTCACATCATCATACTCCAGGTGGTATGCGCATATCTGGCAAGTTTCAGTTCTTTTGAAACTCCCGATGTGATTTCTGCCCCATGCTCTTATGACCTTGATGAAGGCCAACAAATCATAAGTCACATGTCAAGTTCTACCCGTCATTCTCCAGGTTGATTTGAACCCACCCGCACAAGCCCTTGACGAAGGCCAACAAGGCTATACGACTGTCCCAAACCAACGCATCTATCTATGCTGCAGAAAGGCAACAAGCAGCTACCATACACTATGCCTTGACGAAGGCCAACAAACATAGCATGAATACTACTTACTACCCGGCTGAAACGACGGAGGGCTACGAATGGTTTCTGGCGAAAACCTTTAACGTAAAGAACTTGATATCGTTGAAGGAACTGATAGCTTTTTGAAAATATAGTGACGAAAACCGTTGCTAAAGAGGTCACTCCCGGTGAAGGGATCTCGGCTCTTTCCCCGTAGAATGAGGTGCAGGATATTCCAAATGAATACCACGGTGCAAAGCAAAAGTAATCGGCTATAGTGAAGTTAATGCCCTGACGCAAACTTTCTGTCCAAGGGGTCACTCCCGGTGAAGGGATCTCGGCCCTTGCCTCGTCGACTGAGGAGCAGGATATTCTAAATGAATACCACGATGCAAAACAAAAGTGAACGTCCTTGCAATAACAGCTTTTTGAAAAATGTTCCAACAACATCAGATTAGGTTTGTTTTTAACTTGCATTGATCCGAATCAATGCAGTCCCATCAATTGATCACACCAAAAAGAACGAAAATATACTGATGTACGTATATGCCATCCGCATTCGCCACTGGGTCCCGTCATTACCCGTTAGGTTAGCTAACTAACGACAGAGCGGGGACTGGACTAGCGCGGATGCAAAACATATACGACATCTACTAATATATATACCAATATATTATATTTCGCTCAAGGCGTGAAAGAAATGCAACATCACAGAGAATGAACAGCATCACAGAAACAATACAGATATCTGGGATCCCCGGGTTTCACAGAGCCGCTGAAACCCGACGTTCCCCTGGTCGTGTGGATACCTGTGCAATGAAATCCTAGACCCCTACGGGTGCGGCAAGTCACCCGCCAAAACCTGAAGTGAGGCAGTCCCCTTCAGTACCGTGAATGGACCACCCAGCACTTCACGGAATCCGGTAACTTGGGCACCCCTCCTGGGTCAACCTGTACCCCCTACGAGTGCGGCGAATAGCCCGCCAATCCTAGAGTGAAGCCCCCTCCGTCCCAATGCCATGAGATGCGGGCTTGTTGCCCTCTAGAACCCGGCTATCCGTGCACCCCTCCGCGGGGCAATCCTAGTACAGAAAGTAAAATATACATACAACGGGTACATCGACCGCAACCAGGTCGTGCCCCAAAATAATAATACAAACAGACAGTGACGGCAGTCCACATGTCGGACGCTCGCCCCGCAATATCAAATGTACATAATACAACAAAACTGTACTAGCATTGCATCCAGGCTATCCCCCACGACCGATCCGCAACATCACAGCAAAAACAAAACATCAACGTGAAAGTCACGTTCGCAAATCCGTCTAACCGGGCTATAGCAGTTAGACCGGATTTACCGA
Source organism: Agapanthus africanus (assembly GCA_030015575.1). NCBI lineage: Eukaryota > Viridiplantae > Streptophyta > Magnoliopsida > Asparagales > Amaryllidaceae > Agapanthus > Agapanthus africanus. The sequence continues at coordinate 135,555,803 of CM057350.1, forward strand.
TCAAGTGACATTCACGGTCGCAGATATAATGTAAATACTGTGAAAAATGTGTTTAAAATTTTCCGATTGACCAAAAATTAACAAGTGGGCCCCCAATCAAAACTGTAGCACTCACAGAAAACCTGGGCCCAATTTTAATATTCCAAAACCCATATTTTAAGCCCAGAAAGCCTCTGAAAAAAAATGGTGCAGTGATGTCTACAGTGCGCGGCGGAAGGGCGGCGTAATGGGGGTTTGTGCGGCGCTTCCGCGCTCTGACTGTGGAATCACTTCATCGAAATTTTACAGAGTTCTTAGATTTTTTAGTACATCAATATTTTACAACCTGAAAAATTTTTAGAGACCAAAAATTTTCAACAGAAACTGATGCGAAGGTAAAATGCAGTTTTGGAACTTTTTGATCGATCGGAAATGCAAACACATTAAACCAAGCTAGACTAAGTTAATGGCGAGGCTCTGATACCACTGTAAGTGCACGGCGGCGCCCCGGCCGTCAATCCGACGGCCAAATGCGGAAGCGGTGAAAAACTTTAAATTTTGCGGACTTAGCAAACCGGCACCACCGCGCACTAAACACCCGGATCGTAACCATTAACAAGTCTAAGCTAACTAGAAGAAGGGTTAGAGATATACCGACGATCCAAGTCCTCCGGTCTTCTCGTCATGGTCCCGATCTCCTGCGGAAAAGTCCCGTCTCCTCCTCGTCGCCGGAAGTGCACCACATCGCCTACTTTGTTTACGGGCTCCCACCTCAATGCCGAGGCAACTCGGGCACGAAGCCGGCTACTCGACGTGCCCAAGATTCGCTGTAGAATATCTGGTCCTCAAGTCTCATTTAGGGTTTTGGAGCTTTGCCATTTTGGTGGAAGAAAAAGAGAGCTTGGAGAGAGGTGGGAAAAAATGTAGCATACCAAAATGAGAGTAACATTTTTCCACCCAAAAATGAAATGAATCCCATTCCTCTTTGGAATGGCCGCCCCCCCCACTTCACAAGTGTGATTGGAGAGAGAAAGAGAAAAGGTCAAGGGGGTGGGTGGAACAATAATGAAAAAGGGAATCATGAAAGAACATGATAACAAACAAAAACCACACACAACCACAACCATCAAGTCCACAAAGTCAATCCATCATGAGAAGGAGAAGTCAATGATGGTGCACATCATGAAACAACAAAAATGCAAAGACCCCCTCCACAAATGCCTATTTGCAACAATGCAAATAAGCCCTCCTCCACCAATCTTCGGCCAATGAACGGAACAATGGAAATTGGCCGAAACGGAAAGCAAACTGGCAACTCCAGAAAACTGGTCCCGTAATAAATTACAGGAAAACCCCGATACTGTGCATACACACCCGCATCTGTATTTCGACCGAAATACAAATGCAATGAGACAAAATCTCCACTGTACTATACTAGAATCCGGCTTATACCAAAACCGGCTAGTAATATCTGTTCGATCCTGATCCGTGCAATACCGCACGTATCTGATCGAACCCTGCCATATAACCATACGGCTTATAGTACAAACTGTCCGATCCTGATCCGTGCAATACCGCACGTATCTGATCGGACCTTGCCATATCTCCATACGGCCTCTACAACCTTTCGCCCGAAAGCTGAGTAACAGAATGTGGGGGACTCTAAAGACTCGTCAACACCATGGTTGTGGATTTAACCACTAGCACGTCAGAGGTATAAGCCAATACGTAACGGGCTACCAGGTATTGACTAAAAGGGACGTCTGTGAGCGAACTCAGCCTGACAACCCTACTGAGCCTGTCAGTGACAATATCCGTGCAGTCCGGTCCGTTCGTCTATGAGTATCGCATGGCGGGCCTAGGGGGTTGGTAAAAGTCAGACCCCCAAAAGCGGTACAAGTCGTGTCGGAGTGTAGCCCAGAACACCCTGAGATACTACTGGAATACCTACCAGTAAATCTCCTTGCCTTGGCCAAGGACTTTGTGTAATGGCTCTCCTAGACACAGCACGACCTCACCCCCAATACCGGGAGAGACGGACCCCTGAAGATACGCTCACTGCCTCCATGTGGCTCGGGACTGTACCCAACTAAAACCTGTTTGCACGACTCCTTTGAGCCGTGGTAGGGTAGTAATCAAAGTACAGTGGGAACTCACACGAGACAAATGACGATCCCTAGGTCGATGAACTAACCTGCACACATGTCACCAGGGAACTGCCATCTGACGTCTGGTATATGACCAACTAGCATGTTCCCGGCGAGTCCTGCCCGGTGTACTCATAACCCAATGAGCACCTGTATACATCTTAGGTGATCCAACTGACACCAGTGGCTTGTGAGACCGGCCACCGCCCCTCGTCGGGGTCTCGACTGTATACACTAGTCTACTAATGGAGTATCGATGCCCAGTCTCGAAACTCCCACGACTAGGGACCTTTTAAGGATAAGCTTATAGACCCCCAGCTCCCACTTATATGATCGCCCTCATACTGCTGGTGGTCAAGCAAGAATCCTAGGGGCTCTATCAACGTGTAATAGCGACGTGTCAGGTCACTTAAAACAGTACACGATGATAAAGGTAAACCAGATAGCATACTATCATCTCGAGTAAGACTGTCCTACCGGGATATGTCCTCCATCAATCATTGCAATCACGTACCTGTGACCTAATAATTGACTCTGAGGGCACTATCTCCAACAGGTATAATCTCTTTTGGTCGTCCTCCAATACTGGTCGACGGTCTAAGCCGAAGCCGAAGGGGTCATTGAGCTTGGCGAACTTTTCACTCCGCTGCGATAGAATCTCTGGTCGAAGAAAGCGGGCGATAAAATCTGCAGAACTAACTCCCCGGACTCCCGATTCCAAGTAGAGACCTTCATACATATTCAGCACCTTCACCAGACTCGGAAACTAGTGCTGAATAGCATTCTCCGGCGTTAGGCCCATTACCAGCGGCTTGGTGGCGAAGACATACTCGTCAGGAGGAAGTAACTCTTCATAATGCCCCCCCTCACTGGCAGGCCGGAAATCTCAGCGAATTTTTCCAGGGGGATGGAGACTTCCCTGTCCGTCAGGAGAAAAGTATGGGTGGGGGTGTTCCATTGTTCCACGAATGCCTTAACCCACCACGTCGGAGGAGCAGGGTACTCAAAGAGCGAGGCGTAGACTGCAGGGTACAAACCAATCTTCATCAAGTGCGTCTTCTTCGCTGACAAGATATACCTAGCCTACAGCAAATACCCGGTCGATTGTCGAGGGTTCAATCCGAGGTTATAAGCTTGTCCCCAAGGGCGCGCCTCACCCTGGCATATGCGCCGCCCCAAAATGTCCACGGCTGCCGGCGGCTGCATGGGAATGGCAGCAATCGAAGGCTGGAGAAGATCCTCCGAGTTCCAATTTACGACCTCCACGGCATAGTTCACCGGGAGTGCATCTGCATATGGGATCGACGAGATTGGCTCTAAAGGCGTCGCACAGGAGAAGCTTCGGCGACCCTTGATGATCTCACTTTACCATCTGCCCCACAGATGAAGGTTCTTATGCTCTGGGTTGTGATCCTTAATCAGAGCGAGAACCTCCCGGTCCACTGGCGCCTCAGGGAAACCTCCCTCTGAGCGGAAGAACGGGAATGACAGATCAGCAGACATGTTTCCTGCAAAGAAAAACGAAATTCAGCTGTCAGTATCATAATTTAATTTTAATCCCAACGCTTGGCATTTTAAAATTTATACCATACTGCAATGCAGTAGAAAGGGGACCAAAGGGGGACCCACAAAATCCAGATGACAATGCATCAGTTAATAAGACAGCCCCATCATTGGATGAGACTGTCAATTGATAAGGAGATCCCCAAAAGAATACTCTCATTAAATGAGGAATCCCTAGAGACAAGGAGAAAATCTCCCCTTTCAGAGCAAAGGTTTGTCACAGAGTGACACTTGTCAAACCCTGGTCTCAAGGGAATAAAATTCCTTAAAGAGCCTAGCTCTGTAATAATGATGGAAAAATCCATCAAAGGAAAATTAATTCCTAAAAATTAAAAATCTGGGATCTTAAAGATCCATGAAAATTCTTAAGAGTTCATCATTTTTAGATCAAAAGATCTATACTTTTTCCATGAGCAAAGCTCTGTTCATGGGTTAAGAAACCCTGAAACAGATTCTTGAGAGCAAAGCTCTGTTTGTGAAGCCCCAAAGGGGTTTTCTTTAGATCAAAAGATCTCTGAGAGTAAGGCTCTATTAATTAAAATTAATTTAATTTAAGATTAATTTTTACCTAAAGTTTTTCTAAAAAGTTCTAACTTTGGAAATGAGAGCAAGGCTCTGAAGTTCTTGAAAACAAAAGCAAGGCTCTGAAAATCAAATTCTTGAAGATGATAATCATCTGCTGAGGACCAAGGGTCCTATTTATAGGCGCTTATGCGCCCCTTCAACTCCTGAGTTGATCTAACGGTTGGGATTTTGCCACCGCTGCACTCACGTGTGCACCACATGAGCGCAACGGTGGGGGGCATTTGTTTCCCCCAATCAGAGCAAAACTCTGTTTGAATTTCAAAATTCAAAAGGTGAAGCAACGCTTCAGATTCATTGCGCTGCGCGCAACGCGCCACGTGTCAAAAGAAGACACGCCTGCGCTGCGCCCAAGACAGCGCACCCAATCAGAGCAAGGCTCTGTTTTAAAAATAAAAATAAAGGAAACAACGCTTCAGATAACTTGCGCTCTGCGCTGCGCGACACGTGTCAGCGCAGTTGCGCTAGCGCGTTGCGCTGCGCTCTGCGCGACACGTGTCAAGCGCATGTGCACTTGCGCCAACTGTGCCAGTACTAAGACTTAAATAATAAATTATTTAATTAGAATTAAAATTCTAGAAAGATCTTTTTAATCTTGTTAAAACAAGAAGATTATCTTCTGTAAAACAGAGACCTTAGGATCAAAGATCCAACGGTGGGGAAATATCCCCAGATCAATCAGAGAAAGATCTCTGTAACTAACTTAACAAACTAATTGGCCCTATATAAAGGCCCCTAGACTCCAAGTCTCATATCACAGAGAACTCCTCTAAAAACTTTGAGAAGAACTCGAAGAGAAAAAGGTAAACCTTTGAAAAAAGAAGAATTTCTTCTTAAAAGATCAATGGTCTAAGAACAAGATCAAGATCTTCAATAAAAAAAAGAAGAAAAAAAGATCAAAAAAGATCCAATCATAAAAAAGAAGAAATTTACTTCTTTATTAGATCTTTTGATCTATATAAAGGCATTGCCTTTTGATGAACCATCGGTTCTTGAATCTTGAGGTTGAACCTCTAAAAAGATTCTTTTCTTTGATCTAAATTTGATCAAGATGCGCTCTGTGCTACTGTACAGTGCCTTGCACTCTTGATTTGCGCTGTTGCGCTTCTTGGACTGGCGCAAGTCACCAGAGAGCGCCACGTGTCAATCTGTACCTTGCGCTCTTAAAAACAGAGCACTGCGCTCTTGAGTTGGCGCACTGCACCAGAGCGCGCCACGTGTCAGCAGCGCACTGGCGCAGCGCACTGCGCTAACAGACTTGTGCTCACCAGAGCATGACACGTGTCACCTTCACATGCGCTGGTGCCTTGCGCTCTTTAACTGGCGCAGAGCGCCTGACAGGCCACGTGGCGCACTGTCAGACCATTAAATGCTCTGCATTATTAAAAAGGGGCAGAGCCCAATTAAAAGGTCTAACAGACCAAAACAAATGCTATGCATTATTAAAAGGGGGCAGAGACCAATTAAAAGGCCTAACATGCCTAATCTAAATGCTGTGCATTTAATTAAAAAGCCCAATGCCGTGCATTATTTTTAAAAGGGCAGAGCCCAAGCAAAGGCCTAAACAGGCCAATCATGAACAAAATCTTAAACATTTTCAAATGGACTTAACCCAATTTTGGCCGTAAGTCCTCAAATTAAATTGAACTGAGCACAACTGCTCTCCCAAATCAATTTACACCCGGTTCAAGGGTACATCTCTGAACTCCTCTGATATTTATCATTGTAATCCTTCAACGTCGTCAGAGAGGTGACGGGTCCCGACAACCACACATTGCTACGGACTGTGGGGTCCTTAAACTCATGGACTATGAGGTCCTTAAACCAATATTCATCCCCAAAATGGGAATGTTGGACCGCTATGTCCCTAAACTGGTAATACGGACTGTGGGGTCCTTAAACTCATGGACTATGAGGTCCTTAAACCGATATTCGTCCCCAAAATGGGAATGTTGGACCACCATGTCCTTAAACCGGCAATGGACCACCATGTCCCTAAACTAGAACAATAGAGCCCAAATGCTCTTTTGTCGGATCTAAATGATCCTGTTAAGTTGATCTTAGTCTGGAAATTCGACTAACGTATCCTTAACAAACGTTTAAGTTGATCTTAGCCTCAAATATGGCTAACGTATCCTTAAACCAAAACCCCAAACCCAAATCTAAGAAAATACGGATTTGGACTAATCCACGTACTACGGGCGACAATATAAATTAGTCTCCGTATACAATCCACGGGCAACCACAAACAAAACAAACACCCACGACATGAAGTGACCAGCTGGAGAAGGAGAAAGTTGTTACCGCGATGCAGTAGCGTAATTAACTGCAGGGGCTTGCGCCTGCAGGGAAGAGCGTCCCCACAATCAAAAACCCTTCGAACGAGGGAGAATCTGACGAAGTCTGCTACATCGGCTGCATCCGTTTAAACCTTCGATACATGGTGCCATAAATCAACTTGGCATCTTCGGAGAGGTAGACGGATAAAACCAAATAGAATCTCAGGCAAGACGTCCCTGTCGCGCCATCCTTCGGAGGGGAACAATGATAATTAAATACTTAAGGTATATTTTGAAAGTATAACAAAAAAACTATTTTACATAAAACCCCCTCAAGTTATATTAAATTACAATAAGGACCCTAGTTAACATAGGTTTAAGCGGGACCAGTCTCTTGAGTCTTAGGGAGCCGGAGATATGGGTGCTTGCCTATTTAAGGTAGACAACTTAACAAACGGTGATATCAACACGGTAATTGTCTTTGAAAAAGACACAAATCCTGCCGTCCATGTGCAACAGTTACCGATAGCACCAAAACATAATTCAGGACTTCAATTTCTTTTCTAATTGTCTGACTCAGACCGAGTCTCAATATAATCAATCTGACTTGAATATGATTCAAGTACAAACTACAATTCAATATGAATCCATGAATCTATATATTCAATCTGTTCAATCTATTCAATCTATATTGACTGAACTGAACCATGGATATACATCCATCTACATGATTCTCCAGTTACATCCATTTACTGATATCATGGTTTCGGCAAGTCACCCATCTATACAATTTACAATACAAGACAATACAACACAATACATTCCGTACAAATCAATACATTTCATACAATAAACACTACGGGGTTATAAAGGGGTAGACTGGTACGGAATATGTTAAAGGTGGCATGAGGTGGTCACTTAAGACGTAATTACATCCATGCCGTTGTTTCGTGGTATTATCGACGGAGCCTTGTACTCCGTATACCGTAGTCTCTGGTCTAGTGAGACCCCTCTCGTATACACTGACATCTTCTGTACCAAGATACAAACAACAGCGTTAACAATATAATACAACTTTAAAATTTACGTTCTCTTTCTGTCTATTCTGTCTCTACTTACCCTTGGGACTTACCGAGCGATTTGTTCGCTGACGACATTCTCTTTCTTTTTCTTTGGAATGTCGTCAGATGATTTGGACTCACTGGAGAGCGAGCCCACCAGCGAGGATTTGGACCAACTAGCTTTCGACCCAGAGCTTTAGATTCCTTGTACACATTTACATTCTGTATTTTCCATTTCTGTTATGCCACTTTTTAGGCATTATTTTCCATTCCATGTACTTAATTTTTCAGTTGTATTGTAAATAGAATGTTTAATAAATAAAGTTGCTGTTCAATTATATATATTGACTTTGTCTCTTGTGTATTTTACTTATATTGCTTAGATACGCTTAGCGTGTTTACTTCAGAGTAAATACGTAGCGGCCTCGTCGTGTCCTCTACCCGTATACTGGGAAGCGGGGCGTGACAGTTGTGAGCTATTATCAAGCCAAGAAAAATATCTTCAATTCTCACAAAATATCTCACAACACTAACAAATATCAAGCATACTTCAATAGTGCACCATGAGTCACTACATGAGTCACCCCATGAGTCACAGCATGAGTCACCAAGTGAGCATGCTTGAATTAATGCCAAAAACAACTTATCCTCCACCTCATTAACCATTAATCCTAAATGGTTTAAAACAAAAATGAGGTGTAATCTTTTAGAAGCAATCTTGTAATAAATTACATGAATACCCCTCATCTGTATATACATACCAGTATTCGTATTCCGAAAAAATACGAATACAATAAGACGAAAATAATCCAAAAATATAATATTAGAATCTGGCTTAAACCAAAGCCCACTAGTATTATCCGTCTGAATCATGATATATGCACAAATGCACGTATATGATCGAACCCTGCCATAAAAACCATACGGCCTCTACATCGTTTTGCCCGAAGCAGGGAAACCCTCTGTGCGGGACTCTAAAGACTCGTCAATACGCTGGCAGTGGGTTTAACCACAAGCACGTCAGCGGCACTAGCTGTACGCAACGGCTACTCAGGTATTGAGCGAAAGGGAGGCAAACGAGCAAACTCATACTGACCCCTACTGAGCATGTCCGTGACAATATCCGTACAGTTCGGTCCGTTCGTCTATGAGTATCGCATATCAAGTCTAGGAGGGTGGATAAAGTCAGACCCCTAATAACGCAATATTTCGTGTCAGTATGAAACCCATCACCACCTGAGAAACTACTGATCCTAGATCAGTAATTATCGACTACCTTGGCCAAAGATTTCTGGTGATGGCCACCCGTACACAACGCGACATCAACCTCTAATACCGAGAGAGACGAATCCCCGACGATCCGCTCATGCCTCCATGTGGCTCGGGACTATACCCAACTAAAACTGTTTGCACGACTCTTTTGAGCCATGGTAGGGTAGTAATCAAAAAACAGTGGGAACTCACACGAGACAAATGACGATCTCAGGTCGACAGACTAACATGTACATATGTCACCTTGGAACTGCTATCTGACAATAGGTATAATACCAACTAGCATGTTCCCGGCGAGTTCGTCCAGTGTACTCATAACCCAATGAGCACCTGTATACTATCTTAGGTGAACAAACTAACATCAATGGATTGTGAGACCTGGACATCGCCTCTCGTCGGGGTCTCGATCAGTATACACTAGTCTACTCGGAGTATCGATGCCCAGTCTCGAAACTCTCTCGACTAGGGACATTTAAGGATGTGCTTATAGACCGCCCAACTCCCACGTATATGATCGCCATCATAATGTTGGTAGTCAAGCAAAAATCCTATGGGCTCTATCAACATGTAATAATGATCTGTAATACCACATAAAGTATGTACATGATGATAAAGACAAACTAGATAACATACTATCATCTCTAGTAAGACTGTTCTATCCGTATAGGTCCCCCCTCAATCATCATAATCACCTGCCTGTGACTATGATAATTGCCTTGAGGGCAGTATAGCCAACATATGTATTTCGATACATATACTGGGCTGTATTCTGTATTTATACGGAATATCTTCTAGAAGACGGACACCTCATTATATGATTTTCTTTTTAGAAAATCATTTGCAAATTAGGTGGAGGGTGAGGTGGTATGAGCATGATTGGGGGTATTTAGAGAGAAATGGGGCTTCATTTGTTTATTAATGAGTTATGATATTTTCTTTTTGTATGGATCAAAAATGAGGAAGCCATTCTATTCTACATTCTACACTTCATTTCATTCATGCTCTCTATTTCTTTCTTGAGTTGCTCATGGCCACTTCTTCACCTTCTCCTCCTTCTTCTTTAGTTGCTCACTTGAGCCTTAGAAATGAGAGAAAAAGATAGTAGGAAATTCATACATCCCCACTCTCCATTCTTAGCGAGCTTGGAGCGTCGGTTTCTTCGCTGGGCGAAGCTGGAGCTTGAATCGTTTTCCTCAGGTGGATCATTTTCGGCGAAGGAGGACCGGCTTGCAAGCGCGATTCGGAGCACTTGAAGAAAGCTTGAGCATGTGAGTATTGCTAACATAGTAGATTAGCATGGCTCACTAAGTTTTTTGTTAGCAAGTTCTAGCTCTTTAGTTCGATTCTTGGTTAGGGAACATTAGCAAACTAGAAATTTTTGAAATCCATGTTGCTATCTTCTAAAATTAGTTTGCAAGTGTACCTAAGTTCCGAGTAGTGGTATCCGAACCAGGCTAAAGGCTAGAATTGTTTGCACAAATTTAGAGTTTTGATCGACGGAATTTTCCGATTCATATTTCCAAATTCTTGCTTGTTGTTCGAATTTCAAAGTTGTTCAGAAATTTTTTCTGGTTGCATTAAAATTATTTGCAGGCAAAATTATAGCTAAGAAAAAATTTTGGGCACCTAAGTCCAAAAATCGACTGCTGATCCGCTGCCAAATGCGCCATTTGGCCGCTGATCCGCGGCCCAATTTTGGCTACAGTTCCCCAAAATTTTTTGGGGCTCTAGTTCATGGATATGTGATTTTTGGAATATTTGGTTTTGGTCCAAATTTGTTTGTGTACTGGTTTGTAGTTGAGGCCAATTTGGAAAGTTTTAATCGATCAAAATTTTAAATTCGTGTTTTTCTGTGTATTTGTTTATGTGACCGTGAATATCATAGCGTGGTATAATCCGACTGGTTGCTATATGTACAATCAGACAGGTTTACGAACATGATATTCGCGTTGATGTTCTGTGTGTAAGTCTACGCTAGCGCCCCGGCAGTCTACAGACGCCAAAATGCGGAACAAAACTTTTAAACTGGCGCTATCGTATACTTTAACCCGGATCTGCCATTATTGCTAAACTAACAAACTGTAAAGAGTGTAGAATGGTTATACCGAACGATCCGAGTCCTTCGTTCTTCAACCATCATCCCACGCTCCGTTGCGGCTACTCCGATCTCGTCGATCTCCGAATCCTTCGTCGAGGTGGCACCACATGATCGGTTCTTTAAACGGGCTCCCGCCTCTGACTCGAGGCAACTCGGTCGTCAAGTTTGCTAAAAGAGACGATCAAGAATGATGTAGAGAATGAGTAGATGACTTTGTCTCACTTCGTCCAAGTCCGTGGACGATCGGTTAATGAAGTTGCCGTGGAAATCGGGTGATGGAATGAAATGAACAGTGAATTCCATACACCCCAAAACTATCATATCTATTCTAACCGATGAAATCAACAACCATGAGAGAGAGAGAGAGGGGCCGGCCTCTTTATAGAATGAGGGAGGTGACCGTAGGAGAGGGGGGGTGAACATAGGAAAGCTTCTCACTTAAAAGATCAAGAAGAAATATCTTAACCAAAACAAGAATCATTAAACCTAAAGCATGACTCACATATACACCTCATCATGCTTTAATTGCAACCAATGAAAACATAACACCTATTAGCCTCATCATCACTTCTAGAAGCTTCTAGAATGATGACTCACTCATATCAGAAGAAAAGATAAATCCGTCTTTAACCGAATGTTAAAAGACGGCTGATAGAAAACTGGAAACTGGCAACTTCCAAAAGTGATCCTGAAACGACTTTCAGGACAACCCCGAAACTGTATAAATATACCCGCATTTGTATTACGACCGAATACAAATGCAACTGAGACAAAGATATTATACCTACTCAATATAATACTCGGATCCGGCTTAAACCAAAGCCGACCAGTATTATCTGCCCGAAAAATAACACGTGCGTAAACGCACGTGCATTTTCCGAACCCTGCCATAAAACCATACGGCCTCTACAACGTTTCGCCCGAACTTGGGAAACTGTCTGTGGGGGACTCTAATGACTCGTCAGCACCCTGGCAGTGGGTTTAACCACAAACCGTCAGCGGCACTAGCAATGCGTAACGGCTGCCCACGGACTGACCTCAAGGGTGGCCGAGGAGCGAACTCAAGGGAGACCGATGAGCGAACTCCTCCGAAAACCCTACTGATCCTAACAGTGACAATGTATATACAGTCCGGTCCGTTCGTCAATGAGTATCGCATATCCGCCTAGGGGGCTAGTAACGTCAGACCCCCAGAAGCAGTATAAGTCGTGTCGGAGTGAAGCCCAATTACACCCTGAGATACTACTGGAGTACCTACCAGTAAATCTCCTGCCACGGCCGTGGGCTTTGTGTAATGGCTCTCCTAGACACAGCACGATCTCGCCCCCAATACCGGGAGAGACGAATCCCCTGCCGATCCGCTCACGTGCCTCCATATGGCTCGGGACTGTACCCAAAAGCTACCTGTTTGCACGACTCCTTTGAGCCGTGGTAGGGTAGAAATCAAAGCACAGTGGGAACTCATACGAGACAAATGACGACCTCAGGTCGATGAACTAACCTGTACACATGTCACCAGGGAACTGCTATCTGACGGTAGATATAATACTAACTAGCAGATTCCCGGCGAGTCCTGTCCGGTGTACTCATAACCCAATGAGCACCTGTATACATCTTAGGTGATCCAACTGTCACCAGTGGCTTGTGAGACCGGCCACCGCCCCTCGTCGGGGTCTCGACTGTACACACTAGTCTACTCCGGAGTATCGATGCCCTGTCTCGAAACTCCCACGACTAGGGACCACAATTAAGGATATGCATATAAACTACCCAACTCTCACGTATATGATCGCCATCATACAGTTGGTAGTAAAGCCAGATCCTAAGGGCTCTATCAAAGTGTAACATGCAATCAGTCACCTGAACATGTACACGACTGATAAAGGCAAACCAGATAGTATACTATCATCTCGAGTAAGACTGTCCTACCGGGATAGGTCCTCCGCAATCATTGCAATCACGTACCTGCGATCCAATAATTGACTATGAGGGCACTATCTCCAACAATCTCCCACTTGCACTCAAGGCTAATTATTGCGATGTCGACTACTCACAGCCCGTGTGAAACCGAACATCCAACTTCTCTACTAATCAGTTTCACAAAGCCCGTTTGTAAAACTATTGTGTTCGAGAAATAGCCTCAGTGAGTGGATCCGCCTAGAAGTTTCTTTCAATATCTCTCTTAATCTCAAGTTCGCGGAGAAAGCCATCTCCCGAATTGAGTAGTACCTGTCTTAGAATATGCCTGGATATCAGATGGGACCTTAGTTCATAAATGAACTCCAAATCCAAAATTCTTAGACTGTATGGATCACTGAACCCAATCAGTATCCGGCACCATGCCACCCACAGTATCCTCTGGAACCACCTGTCCATAATACTGTCCCTCGTCAGAGGGAAAACTAAAACTCTGACAATCACTCTGTCATCCATGTCACCTTTGAAGCCTGGAATGATAACCGTCTCCCGAAAGAGGCTGCCGTTATCAAATCCGTAGAACATGTACCAATGTTCTAAAACTGCTTCCTTATGTTTCTCCAGGATTGGATTAATACAAACTTATTGCATCTAGTGCAAAAACAACATTTGGTGCGGTACTTGACATCTCATGATTGACTCAATTGCCTAAGCAAGTGATCTGCCAATCATGCACATCCCTCTCCCCTTTAGTCTATACGACACCTTTAGAGAGGGTGACTCCATCACCTGCAGGTACTCTACCATGCTAGGAGTCAACTATTCTAAAAACCATTAGAATATCTGTCAAAGTACCCATATTGGGAAACCACCCAAATCTAGATCTAAAACCATAGATCCAGAAACCAGAATGTCTTATATTATATCCATATCCTGTCTGGAGAAACAACTGTGTGACGACCACAGTACAACCGATCGTAGTATAGGAATTTTACTTCCCACTCTGTGTATGTCATCCAGATACCATGACATCACACCCTACTACCTTCTTAACTGATCCATCCCCTATTCTGATTGAAGTCAAAACCATGACTGTCACATCAAAATTAGATGATCTATCTCCGCTATAACTGCTCAAGTCTATAAATAGATATAAGCTACTTGCCCACTATGCTTCCGATGCTCCCACTGACTACGACAACCCTCCTACCGGGTCTCATAACCTGGAACAACAGTAGTGTCAAGTCTGGGTAGATAAGAACCTCCCTGTCACCGTCCTTGAGCCTACCGAAGTACCTCTCGGGTGTCTGAGGTTACCTACCAAATCTGCGGAGTGGCTATTGGAATGTCAAACCTGATTGAATGTATAGGTCCTATTAAATTTTCCGTAATCGTTCGCGGTTCTGGAATCACTTCCAGTTCTACCATACTCCCACTACTGTTTTCTGAAAAAGATCCATTTTACTAAAACTGTGGCGAGTCAAGAACAATATCACTATTGATCTTCCAAATGGTAGAATATCAACCCTCGTCATAGCCAGGGTCAACCCACAAAACAGCCATTACAGAAACGTGCCCTGAGTTATCCAGAGTCTGGTTTTAAGCATAAGCTGGACAACTCCCCATACCTTAATTTCTTTTAAGGTACGATCCATTCTATATCCAATACAGAAACTTTGGCACTTATTTAATTGGAACCATATTCAAACCATGCAGCTGTCTCCAGTGCATATCAACTTAATGGAAAGAGGCTATTCAGCATTACTCAACTTAGGAAACCATCCAATTATGAGTAACCTGAAAAAGAAACACGTTTCTCAAAACCATCACTATCATCTGAATACCAATCACAAGAATCTACATCTTCGATCTCTTTGAAGAATCCCGATACTTGTGACACCTGGTTCTCCACTTTATTCTTATACCCACAACTTCTCAAAACTTAGACCTTGTATTTCTACGAAACACTCGTCTAAATACTAGAGAAGTTATAAGTAAACAGAACAAAGTACGAGGACCTACCCCTTTGTCCTGAAGGACACTTGGACAACATACAATACTCTGTATAAGTCCGCTGAGTTAAACAACTCAAAACCTGTGCGTCGTAGGTAGAAAACTGTACCCTGGCGATTTCCTCAAATATCACCAATTACAACGAATTCCGATATAATGAGGATGATCACCTAATTCCCAATATCTTACTCCCACTCATCATCTGTAAAACCATACAGATATGAAAATGAAACCTGGTAAATACATACCCTTGGAGTAAGTATCTAATCGGGAAAACAGTTTTTCTTTAACAATGCACTGAAACATGAAAATGTTTCGTAGGGGTATCCTGGTATTCATAGCAATGCCTCTTCCATAATCCAATTCATGACTTCAACCGTATATCTCTTTGCCATCTCTCCAAATCCCCTTTATTTGTCTTTAGTCGTTACCTTCTGTACACCATCGTTAGGCTAAATGGTTTTCTTCCTTCCCTACCGTTCGGCACCAGCCTATGGTTTGGAAGAAGACTATCCAGTAAGCATAATAGGTGTACCCTCCTAAACCAAGGAGTACTCGCAACTGAGAGAAGGTGATGATAAAAGACAACTGAATAATACCTTATTCTTTTAAAGGTGAAATAGGAGTGGCGATGAAGTACGCGGTTTTGGTCGTGAATGATATCAGTCGCAATTTACTTTGCCCTCTTTCTAATCCCTTTATTTTGTCTTTACATATTACCTTCTGCACATCCTACTTAGGCTAATTGGTTTTCTTCATTCCCTACCTTTCGGCACCAGCCTATGGTTTGGAATAAGACTATCCAATAAGCGTAATAGGTGTACTCTCCTAAACCAAGGAGCTCTCGCAACCTGAGAGAAGGTGATAATAAAAGACAACTGAATAAACCAATTCTATTTCTCCTGAACCTGGATCCATCCCCGAAGAAGTCCCTTCGAGTTCGTATATAACCATACGATGGATCTATCCAATGGAAGTGGATATCCATAGTAATACGGGTGTTCTGAGAAATGCAAAGGGTAAAAGAAGGAGTGGCAATGACTTATGCAACTCAGACAATCCAAAAACCAATATTTTAAGAAGGTTCGGTTAACCTGGTCACAGAGTCATAGTCTAGGGTCAGTCAAAGGTCGCTGCCAAAGAGAGAGAGAGGAAAGAAACACTCTGCGTGCACTCTATCCTAGATCAGAATGGTCATCATTTTATCTAATCCGGAAACCTCCCACTGTCCTGTCAAATTCTCCTCCAAACCTAAAGAAGAATCAATCGGGATCACCCGAAGAGTAAACCAACTCATCAGTGGGAATCGGGATCCAACTCTCATCGCATGATAACGTGATGGAATGCATCCACGTTACTCATACTCCAGAAGGTATGCGCATACTTGGCAAGTTTCAGTTTCTTTAGAAACTCCCGATATGATTTTTGCCCCATGCTCTTATAACCTTGGCTTTGGTCAAAATGTCATAAGTCACATGCCAAGTTCTACCCGTCACTATCTTGTCAATTTGAACCCACCCGCACATGCCCCTGACTTTGGCCAATCGGCAGAACGACTGTCCCAAACTAACTCATCTATCTATGCAACAATTGAATACCCAGCAGCTACCAAACACTATGCCTTAACTTTGGCTAAAATACATAGCTTGAATACTACTGAATACCCAAAAGAAGTGACGGAGGGCTACGACTGGTTTTTGGCGAAAAACCTTTAGCGTAGTGAACTTGATATCGCTGAAGGAACCTGATAGCTTTTTAAAATATAGTAGCGAAAACCTTTTGCTAAAGAGGTCACTCCCGGTAAAGGGATCTCGGCTCTTTCCTCGTGGAATGAGGTGCAGGATATTCCACTGAATACCGCTATGCAAAGCAACTTGTAATCGACTATAGTAAAGTTATTACCCTGACGCAAACTTCTGTCCAAGGGGTCTTTCCCGGTGAAGGGATATCAGCCCTTGCCTCGTCGAATGAGGTGCTGGATATTCACACCGAATACCGCTATGCATAACAAAAGGAAACGTCTTTGCAATAACACTTTTTTAAAATTGTTCCAACAACTCAAACAGGTTGGTTTTACTTTGCATTGATCAGAATCAACGCAGTCCCATCAATCAATCACACCAGAAAAGAACGAAAATAAAATGTACGTATATGCCATCCGCATTCGTCACTGGGTCCCGTCATCACCCGTTAGGTTACTTAACTAACGACAGAGCGGGGACTGGACTAGCGCGGGTGTAAAACATATACAACATCTAATAGTATATAAACCAATATACATAATCGCTCCAGGCGTGATAATATGCAACATTACAGAAAAGTAATAAGCATCACAGAACAATACAGATATTTGGGATCCCCGAGTTTCACAGAGCCGCTGCAGAAACTCGACGTTCCCCTGTCGTGTGGATAGCCTGTGCAATGAAACCTAGACCCCTACGGGTGCGGCAAGTTACCCGCCAAAACCTGAAGCGAGGTAGTCCCCACAGTATAGTGAATGGAACACCCGGCACTTCACAGAATCCGGTAATCTTGGGCACCCCTCCTTGGGTCAACCTGTACCCCCTACGAGTGCGGCGAATAGTCTGCCAATTCTGAAGTGGGGCCCCTCTGCCTCTCAAAGCCATGAGATGCGGACCCGTTGCTTTCCTGAACCCGGCTATCCGTGCACTCCGTCGCGGGGTAAAACCTAGTACAGTAATGAAAAATAGTACAATAGGTACATCGACCGCAACCTGGTCGTGCCCCAAAATAATATTATACAACAGGCAGAGACGGCAGTCCACAAGTTGGACGCTCGCCCCGCAATATCAAATATACAAATAAACTCAAACTGTACTACCATTGCACACTGCTATCCACCATGACAAATCCGCAACAATACAGCACAACACAGAACATCAACGCGAATGTCACGTTCGCAAACCCGTCTAAAAGAACTATAGCGATCAAACGCGGTTTACCGATCAAATGACATTCCCGGTCGGAGATATAATGTAAGCACTGTAAACTAACGTGTTTAAATTTCGATCGACCAAAGACGAAAAATTAAAAAGTGGGCCCCACTGCTTACTGGTGAACAGTAACAAAAACTTGGGCCAAAACTGTACATACCAAAAACCCCAAAATCCTTCACAGAACCTACTGAAAAATTTTGGGGTCACGTTCTTCCCACGTGGCCGCGGAAGGGCGGCCAAAACATGGGTTTGGCCGCGCTTCCGCGCCTCCATGGAATGATCACGACACCAAATTTCTTCGTGGTTCTTAGAATTCCCTGCACTGATTTTTAAGACATCCAGAAATCAATTTCGACACCGTTTAAAAACAACAGAAACTGTCAAGTAAGGAAAATGATATTTTTGGCAGTTTTCGATTTTCGGTCGGATCGATGTTTTAAACGCGTTAGCACAAGTTAGTATAGCAAAATGGTGAGGCTCTGATACCACTGTAAGTCTACGCTAGCGCCCCGGCAGTCTACAGACGCCAAAATGCGGAACAAAACTTTTAAACTGGCGCTATCGTATACTTTAACCCGGATCTGCCATTATTGCTAAACTAACAAACTGTAAAGAGTGTAGAATGGTTATACCGAACGATCCGAGTCCTTCGTTCTTCAACCATCATCCCACGCTCCGTTGCGGCTACTCCGATCTCGTCGATCTCCGAATCCTTCGTCGAGGTGGCACCACATGATCGGTTCTTTAAACGGGCTCCCGCCTCTGACTCGAGGCAACTTGGTCGTCAAGTTTGCTAAAAGAGACGATCAAGAATGATGTAGAGAATGAGTAGATGACTTTGTCTCACTTCGTCCAAGTCCGTGGACGATCGGTTAATGAAGTTGCCGTGGAAATCGGGTGATGGAATGAAATGAACAGTGAATTCCATACACCCCAAAACTATCATATCTATTCTAACCGATGAAATCAACAACCATGAGAGAGAGAGAGAGGGGCCGGCCTCTTTATAGAATGAGGGAGGTGACCGTAGGAGAGGGGGGGTGAACATAGGAAAGCTTCTCACTTAAAAGATCAAGAAGAAATATCTTAACCAAAACAAGAATCATTAAACCTAAAGCATGACTCACATATACACCTCATCATGCTTTAATTGCAACCAATGAAAACATAACACCTATTAGCCTCATCATCACTTCTAGAAGCTTCTAGAATGATGACTCACTCATATCAGAAGAAAAGATAAATCCGTCTTTAACCGAATGTTAAAAGACGGCTGATAGAAAACTGGAAACTGGCAACTTCCAAAAGTGATCCTGAAACGACTTTCAGGACAACCCCGAAACTGTATAAATATACCCGCATTTGTATTACGACCGAATACAAATGCAACTGAGACAAAGATATTATACCTACTCAATATAATACTCGGATCCGGCTTAAACCAAAGCCGACCAGTATTATCTGCCCGAAAAATAACACGTGCGTAAACGCACGTGCATTTTCCGAACCCTGCCATAAAACCATACGGCCTCTACAACGTTTCGCCCGAACTTGGGAAACTGTCTGTGGGGGACTCTAATGACTCGTCAGCACCCTGGCAGTGGGTTTAACCACAAACCGTCAGCGGCACTAGCAATGCGTAACGGCTGCCCACGGACTGACCTCAAGGGTGGCCGAGGAGCGAACTCAAGGGAGACCGATGAGCGAACTCCTCCGAAAACCCTACTGAGCCTAACAGTGACAATGTATATACAGTCCGGTCCGTTCGTCAATGAGTATCGCATATCCGCCTAGGGGGCTAGTAACGTCAGACCCCCAGAAGCAGTATAAGTCGTGTCGGAGTGAAGCCCAATTACACCCTGAGATACTACTGGAGTACCTACCAGTAAATCTCCTGCCACGGCCGTGGGCTTTGTGTAATGGCTCTCCTAGACACAGCACGATCTCGCCCCCAATACCGGGAGAGACGAATCCCCTGCCGATCCGCTCACGTGCCTCCATATGGCTCGGGACTGTACCCAAAAGCTACCTGTTTGCACGACTCCTTTGAGCCGTGGTAGGGTAGAAATCAAAGCACAGTGGGAACTCATACGAGACAAATGACGACCTCAGGTCGATGAACTAACCTGTACACATGTCACCAGGGAACTGCTATCTGACGGTAGATATAATACTAACTAGCAGATTCCCGGCGAGTCCTGTCCGGTGTACTCATAACCCAATGAGCACCTGTATACATCTTAGGTGATCCAACTGTCACCAGTGGCTTGTGAGACCGGCCACCGCCCCTCGTCGGGGTCTCGACTGTACACACTAGTCTACTCCGGAGTATCGATGCCCTGTCTCGAAACTCCCACGACTAGGGACCACAATTAAGGATATGCATATAAACTACCCAACTCTCACGTATATGATCGCCATCATACAGTTGGTAGTAAAGCCAGATCCTAAGGGCTCTATCAAAGTGTAACATGCAATCAGTTACCTGAACATGTACACGACTGATAAAGGCAAACCAGATAGTATACTATCATCTCGAGTAAGACTGTCCTACCGGGATAGGTCCTCCGCAATCATTGCAATCACGTACCTGCGATCCAATAATTGACTATGAGGGCACTATCTCCAACACTGTGTTGCTATGATTGATTATGGTTATGTTAGATTTGTCGCGATGGATAGCCCGGTGTATATAGTATTAGATGTAGTTCTCTGTGATGTAATGTATATTCATATTGCGTGGAGAGTGTCCGGCATGTCGACTGTCGACATCGCAACTTGTATTATTCTTTGGGGCATGTCCAGGTTGTGGACGTAGTCACCGTTGTATATTCAGTTTTTCATTACATGCACTAGGATTAACCCGCGGCGGAGTGCTTGAGTACCCGGGTTCTAGAAGGCAACGGGCCTCTATCTCATGGCGTTGAGACCGGGGTGCTTTACTCTAGAATTGGGGGCTATTCACCTCACTCGTAGGGAGTATTGGTTTGACCCGCGGACGGGTGCCCAAGTCACCGGATTTTTGAAGTGCTGGGTGGCCCACTCACTTCGTTGATTGGGATTGCCTCACTTCTGGGATTGGCGGGTGGCTTGCCGCACTCGTAGGGGCCTAGGATCCGATATTACGGGCTATCCACACGACCGAAAAAATTACATTTCATATATGGCTCCATTGAAATGTACTTTTCCTAGTTTATCGGCATTTCCATATTGTGTTTTCTTCCGCTGTGATTCTATTGTGATGCTTCTGTGATGTTACTTGATATCATGTGTGAGGCGAATGTTGCTATATATATATATAGTAGACGCTATATATGTTTTGCCTCTGCGCTAGTCCTGTCCCCGCCTTTCCATAAGTTAAGTAACCTTACGGTGAAGACCCGGAGCCCTGTGGCGAATGCGGATGGCATATATGCGTGCCTATTTTCGTTTCTTTTCTGGCATGATATGTTTAATTGATGGGACTGCATTAATTTTGATTAATGCAAGGAAAACAAACCTAAATGATGTTTGTTCTCCGCCGAAAGACAGGGACCGAGACGTTGTGATGTCTGGTCTGAATTTTAGGGGCAGATGCTATTTGGACTTCTCCATCCACCTCTCCGAAGATACCAAGTTGATTTATGGCACCATATATTGGAGGTTTGGACAGATGCGACCATAGTAGCAGCCTTCATCAGATTCCCCATCATTTGTGAGGGGTTTTTTGATTGTGGGGACGCTCTTCCCTGCAGGCGCAAGCCCCTGCAGTTAATTACGTTATCGCATTACGATAACCACTTTCTCCTGCTCCGGCAGTTCATTTCATGTCGTGTGTGTTTTTGTTTGTTTTGGTTGCCCGTAGACTGTATACGGAGACTAGTTATGTCATTGCCCATAGGGCGCGGATTAGTCCAAATCCGTATATTTTAGATTTGGTTTGGGTCAAGGATTTGCTTGATGGGTTTTGAACTTAACTTGTATATTCTTTCATTTCAAAAATATTTTTGTTTTATTTAAAGACCGTTAATCTAGTTTGAGATTAAGATCAACTTAAATATATAAGTGGGCATTTGGGCTCAGTTTGTTTTTGCTAAGGATACGTCAGTCTTATTTGAGACTAAGACCAACTTAACAATATTTTAGGATTATTTTTACTTAAGATCCAGCAAAAGAACATTTGGGCTCAGCTGCAAGAAAACTTCAGAGACTTAGCCAATTTGGGCTTAGTCTTTTCTTTTTTTATTCAAAAGTGCTAAGCACTTATTTGGGCTCTGTTTATTCAGCCCTTTTCTTTTTGTGTAAAAGTGCTAAGCACTTATTTGAGCTCCGACGCTCACATGTATATCATGTGAAGCATTCAGTCATGGGCGCTGCCTAATGAGTATTGAACACTTTAGTCGTTTTGATTAATCATGAAGTGCTAAGCACTTTTTATGGCGTCCACGTGAGGTGCATGTGCGACGCTACCTAATCAGTGCTAAGCACTCAGCCGTTTTGGCTGCATATGAAGTTCTACGCACTTTAATTTAGTGCACACGTGTATTTCACGTGAGGCGCTGGCCTTCAGTCTTGGGCGCCCACATGGAAGGCACGTGAGGCGCTGGGCCCTTTGTTTGAGGGCGCCCACGTGGTAAGCACGTGAGGCGCTGAGTCTTTTTTTGGGGGGCATCCGCATGAGGAGCACATGCGGCGTTGTCTCGTTTATTTTGGTCTTGCACCCACGTGTGTTTCACGTGAGGCGCTGGGCGCTGCCCAATCAGTGCTAAGCACTTAGCCATTTTGGCTGTATATGAAGTGCTAAACACTTTAACTCAGCGCACACATGTATTTCACGTGAGGCGTCGGCCTTCTCTCTTGGGCGCCCATGTACTTTTCACGTGAGGCGCTGCGTTTTCTTTTATATGGAGATTTAATCTTTGTTGATGTTTTCTGTCACGCCCTGCTTCCCGGTGTACGGTGAAGGAAACGCAATTGGCCGCTACGTATTTACTCTGAAGTAAATACGCTAAGCGTAACTAAGTAATATAAAAGAAATATACACAAGAGACAAATGTAATGAACATCAACTTTATTTATTAACATTCTTTTGTACAATGCATGGAAAAGTAAATACATCTGAATGAAAGCAATGCCTAAACAGTGGCATAACAGAAATGGAATGTACTGAAATGAAATGTATACAATGAATCTAAAGCTCTGGGTCGTAGGCTAGTTGATCCAAGTCCTCGCTGGTGGCCACGATCTCCTGAAGGTCCGAATCACCTGACAACATTCCAAAGAAGAAAGACAAGGAATGTCATCAGCGAACAATCGCTCGGTAAGTCCCGAAGATAAGGGAGAAGTAGAATAGACAGAGAGTAAAAGAGAGAGAGAGTAGCTTTTAAAGTTGTATTTAGTGTTAACGCTATTGTTTGTAGCTTGGTACAGAAGGATGCCAGTGTATACGAAAGGAGTCTCTATATGCCAGAGACTAAAGGCAAGTGGAGTACAAGGAACCGTTTATACCACGGTACAACATCAAATGAATTCAGGTTAGGTGTCTTAATAGTTGCAGTCTCATGCCACTTCTAACACCTTCCGTACCAATCTACCCCTTAAACCCCGCGATATCTTGATTGTATTGTTTGTATTATATTGCAACTTGTATTGTTTTGTAATATAGATTGTATAATGGGATGACTTGCCGAAACCATGATATCAGTAAATGGATGTAACTGGAGAATCATGGATGTGACTGGCGAATCATGTAAATGGAAGTATATCCCTGGTTCGGTTCAGTCATTATAGATTGAATATATTGAATATATGGATTCATGGATTCATATTGAATTGTAGTTTGTACTTGAATCATATTCAAGTTAGATTATTATAATGAGACTCAGTCTGAGTCAGAACAATTAGAAAAGAAATTGAAATCCTGAATTAGGTTTTGGTGTTATCGGTAACTGCTGCATATGGGCGGCAGGATTTGTGTCTTTTTCAAAGACGATTACCGTGTTGATAACACCATTTGTTAAGTTGTCTACCTTAAACAGGCAACCACCCACATCTCCGGCTCCCTGAGGCTCAAGAGACTGGTCCCGTTTAAACCTGTATTTACTAAGGTCCTTAGGGTAATTTATAGAACTTGAGGGGGTTTTATGTAAAAAAATAATTTTGTATAATTTTCAAAATACACCTCAAGTATTTTATTATCGTCTTTAAGGTTTTCATAGATGTAGATTTTATCATTGTGACATTTATAGTGAATAAGACCTAATTTTCATAATATAGAGTATTTAATTGTAAAGTGTTGGACTTGTATGGAATTTCATGTTATTTTCATGTAAAGTGATTCTTTTGACTTGGAAAATTTGGAATATTGATATTATAACAAAAATAGATATTTTGATAATACATACATATATATATATATATTTATAAAAAAATAATTCTAATTTATTATTTTCTAGAAATCTCATTTCCTTAAGATATTTGTATTTTAAATCTCTCGAGACCGAATGCTCCTTGCGGAGGTCTGTATCTCGCACTACTAAGCCTGAGGATGTGCGATAATCTGTACCATCGTGAACGGGTTCTCCAAATGGTATGAGCGGCGCTTTGCAAAGATTTATAAAAATACGTAATCTTATAGAAAACGGTTTTTATAAGTTAAACGTAGTTTCGTGTAAAACGGTATTTCCCGAATCTATATTTCCCAAAAGGTATTGTGCTATATTGCATATGAGTGTTGTGAAGAGGTAGGTCATTACCTCGTGATCTATCTAAAGGTATAGCAAGATTAATGATGTTTTAAAGTCGAAACTATACTACATGGTATTTTACTGAAAAAGTACGATAAAAATTGCAATAAGAAATATTTTGCTATGAAACTTGTTCAACATGTTTTGTTAATGACTAATAGTAAAGATGTAAGAGTTTAATATGGTTGTGTTAAGAAAAATTGAACTTTATAAAGAAAACCGAATCGGAAGTCGGGTTTAACTCCGCTTCCGTCGGGTTTTAATAAAAGAAGTTTTAAGAATAGATTAGAGAGAAGGGAGGTGGGACTTACTGGCTTAGAGCTTAGAAAAGAGGAAGGGAGAGTGGAATTAGGTTTCGGTGCGTCGTTTCGTCGCCGGGAGTTCCTAGGGTCGTCGTCGGAAGATCGCCGGATTTTCGCCCTTTGCTAACTCCACTTGTATACAAAATTCTAGAGAGTTTTCTTGAGAGTTTGGACAGAATTGTGAGTGAGGGGTGTGTGTTTAGGGGTGGTATTTATAGGGTAAAACTAGGGTTAGGGTAGGTGAAAGGTTGTATTGAAAATTGTATTAAAAATGTATTAAAAATGGAGTAAATAGGGTTTTAAAGAGGCTCTGTTACTGTGCAGGATATTTAAAGTATACATGGGTACCGGGGAGGCCAAGAGACAAAAGTTTTGTGTTGGGGAATCGGCGGTCCGGCCGAGTCCGGCCGGCGGCGGTGACCGAGTCAGCCGAGTCGCCGGCCGATTCGGGCCGAGTCAGGCCGGGGTCGGTCGCCGTGGGTCCGTCGTCGTTTGGTCTTCCCCCTGGTCCATTTTGTTTTACATGTGTAGTGGGGTTTTACGGGTTTAGCACGTGTAGACTCTTGGACTTCTAAAAATTTAAAATAAAATAATATTAAAAATAATGTGGGGGATGGGATTTGAACTCTGGTGCTTTGGTTCAGCAGTGCAAGGTCTTACCAATGAGCTACAAGCTCCTTCTTGCTATTAAAAAGCAAAAACAAACTTATATCTTGTGCTCAGGCAAAAATATCTCTTTCTGTATTTTTGAAAAAAAATTGTACAGAAAGTTGTACTGAAAGTTTAGGGTTGTTACATTCCACCCTCCTTATAAAAATTTCGTCCTCGAAATTTGTAAAGGAAAGTGTAACAGATTCAAGAAAAGTTTGGTGACAGAACTATTGGTAGTGTATGAAAATATTTAGAAAAAAGAATGATTGCAAAAAGTTTTGGTCAAAGTTGAAAGGAATGTGAGGGAGTTACTAGGGTTACCTTGGTTCACAGTCTCAGGTTCTACGTCCGTTAAGGTGTAGTTGGTGGGGGTGTGAGATGAGTTGCGTCTATAGGGACAGGTTCCAATTCTATGATCGGATGCGCCACAAACTAGGCACAAGCTTTTTGTGTACCTACAGTCCTTCCACAAGTGTCCAGTCTTCTTGCAGTAGAAACAAAAACTTGATCTTGATCGGTTAATTGTTTCTTTCTGTCTCTTAGGTTCAGAAGGTTGTATAAGGTAGGCTCCTCCTGCCATCTGGGTGGCAGAGCGCTTCATGCCGGTTGCTTATGCTTATGATCGGTTCACTAATATAGCAGTCTGCTGCTGCAGTCCAACCAGGAGGCTTCGGATTTCCTCAAGCAGAACCATCTGCTCGTTGAGCGGAGCAGGGACGGTAGGTGTGAGTGGTAGTGGTGGGGGAGTGTTGTTGACATTGGTGCTGGTATTGTTTGGGGAATCCATAACCTTGAATGAAAAATTTAGGTTAAGACAGATTCAAAGTATATGATAAGATTTAAGGAATATGAATTGTAAAGAATGTTTTAGTTGCTGGTTCTTGTGTTATATTGCTTAGGTTGTTCACGCAGAACAGAACTGCATGGTAGTGTTCTATACAGCTCTGACCTACATGGGCCGCCAACAAAACCTGTCACGCCCCGCTTCCCGGTGTACGGTGAAGGGGACGCGACTGGCCGCTACGTATTTACTCTGAAGTAAATACGCTAAGCGTAACTAGGCAATATAAAAGAAACATACACAAGAGACAAATATAATGAACATCAACTTTATTTATTAACATTCTTTTATACAATGCATGGAAAAGTAAATACATCTGAATGAAAGCAATGCCTAAACAGTGGTATAACAGAAATGGAATGTACTGAAATGAAATGTGTACAATGAATCTAAAGCTCTGGGTTGTAGGCTAGTTGATCCAAGTCCTCGCTGGTGGCCTCGATCTCCTGAAGGTCCGAATCACCTGACAACATTCCAAAGAAGAAAGAGAAGGAATGTCGTCAGCGAACAATTGCTCGGTAAGTCCCGAAGATAAGGGAGAAGTATCGGTAAGTCCCGAAGATAAGGGAGAAGTAGAATAGACGGAGAGTAAAAGAGAGAGAGTAGGTTTTAAAGTTGTATTTAGTGTTAACTCTGTTGTTTGTAGCTTGGTACAGAAGGATGCCAGTGTATACGAGAAGTGTCTCTATATGTCAGAGACTAAAGGCAAGTGGAGTACAAGGAACCGTTTATGGCACGGTACAACAGCAAATGAATTCAGGTTAGGTGTCTTAATAGTTGCAGTCTCGTGCCACTTCTAACACCTTCCGTACCAATCTATCCCTTAAACCCCGCGATATCTTGATTGTATTGTTTGTATTGTATTGCAACTTATATTGTTTTGTAATATAGATTGTATAATGGGATGACTTGCCGAAACCATGATATCAGTAAATGGATGTAACTGGAGAATCATGGATGTGACTGGAGAATCATGTAAATGGAAGTATATCCCTGGTTCGGTTCAGTCAATATAGATTGAATAAATTGAATATATGGATTCATATTGAATTTTAGTTTGTACTTGAATCATATTCAAGTTAGATTATTATAATGAGACTCAGTCTGAGTCAGAACAATTAGAAAAGAAATTGAAATCCTGAATTAGGTTTTGGTGTTATCGGTAACCGCTGCATATGGGCGACAGGATTTGTGTCCTTTTCAAAGACGATTACCGTGTTGATAACACCGTTTGTTAAGTTGTCTACCTTAAATAGGCAAGCACCCACATCTCCGGCTCCCTGAGGCTCAAGAGACTGGTCCCGCTTAAACCAATATTTACTAAGGTCCTTAGGGTAATTTATAGAACTTGAGGGGGTTTTATGTAAAAAAATAATATTGTATAATTTTCAAAATACACCTCAAGTATTTTATTATCATCTTTAAGGTTTTCATAGATGTAGATTTTATCATTGTGATATTTCTAGTGAATAAGACCTAATTTTCATAATATAGGGTATTTAATTGTAAAGTGTTGGACTTGTATGGAATTTCATGGTATTTTCATGTAAAGTGATCCTTTTGACTTGGAAAAGTTGGAATATTGATATTATAACAAAAATAGATATTTTGATAATACATATATATATATATATATATTTATAAAAAAATAATTTTAATTTATTATTTTCTAGAAATCTCATTTCCTTAAGATATTTGTATTTTAAATCTCTCGAGACTGAATGCTCCTTGCGGAGGTCTGCATCTCGCACTACTAAGCCCGAGGATGTGCGATAATCCGCACCATCCCGAACGGGTTCTCCAAATGGGTTGTAGCGGCGCTTTGCAAAGATTTGTAAAAATACGTAATATTGTAGAAAACGGTTTTTATAAGTTAAACGTAGTTTTGTGTAAAACGGTATTTCCTGAATCTATATTTCCCAAAATGTATTATGCTATATTGCATATGAGTGTTGTGAAGAGGTAGGTCATTACCTCGTGATCTATCTGAAGGTATAGCAAGATTAATGATGTTTTAAAGTCGAAACTATATTACATGGTATTTTACTGAAAAAGTACGTTAAAAATTGCAATAAGAAATATTTTTCTATGAAACTTGTTCAACATGTTTTGTTACTGATTAATAGTCAAGATATAAGAGTTTAGTATGGTTGTGTTAAGAAAAATTGAACTTTATAAAGGAAACCGAATCGGAAGTCGGGTTTAACTCCTCTTCCGTCGAGTTTTAATAAAAGAAGTTTTAAGAATAGATTAGAGAGAAGGGAGGTGTGACTTACTGGCTTAGAGCTTAGAAAAGAGGAATGGGGAGTGGAATTAGGTTCCGATGCGTCGTTTCGTCGCCGGGAGTTAAGATCGCCGGATTTTCGCCCTTTGCTAACTCCACCTGTACACAAAATTCTAGAGAGTTTTCTTGAAAGTTTGGACAGAATTGTGAGTGAGGGGTGTGTGTTTAGGGGTGGTATTTGTTGCGCCCCGGCAGCGCCCCGGCCGTCTATCCGAGGCCAAAATGCGGAATCAAAAAATTTCCTTACTTGGAAACTGGCGCTACCGCGGACAATAAAACCCGGATCGTTAACCATTAACCTATACTAGCTAACAAGAGATGGGAAGAGAAGTATACCGAGTGATCCGAGTCCTCCGGTCTTCTTGTCATCGTCCCGATCTCCCGCGGAAAGTCTTGTCTCCACATTGTCGCCTCCTCGCCGGAAAGGGCACCACATCGCCTGCGTCTTTTACGGACTCCCGCCTCAATACCGAGGCAACTCGGGCATGAAGCCGGCAACTCGACATGCTCAAGATATGCTGTAGAATGTGTAGTGTAGAGGCTATGTCTCATTTGGGGTTTGTTGCCATTTGAAGATGATGGAGGAAATGAGATAAGAAAAATGGTGCTTGCATTTTTCTAGCATGAATGAGATCAAGAAATGAAACTCTCAAGAAGAAGCTCTCTTCTTCTTTCTCTCTCAAATGTTTTTTAACCATTTTCATCAAGTGAGAAGAATTTGGTGGAGGAATGAATATGAAGCATGAAGGGAGGTGAGTGTAGGAGCACAAGTGGTGACCACAACCAAACAACATCATCACAAACTCAAATCAACCTCTAATCACCTCAAATCACCAAAAAGCAAGTGATGATGAAAGATAAGAATGGTATCAAAAAGATGCTATCATAATTAATCATCTTACAAATAAAACCTCCACAATATGTTATTTGTAAACTTGCAAATAACACCCTCCATCCAAAAAGTCCGGCCGGGAAAGAACAAAGGAAAACCGGCCGGAACGGAATGCAAACTGGCAACTCCAGAAAACTGGTCCCGTAATAAATTACAGGAAAAACCCCGATACTGTGCATACACACCCGCATCTGTATTCCGACCGGATACAAATGCAATGAGACAAAATCTACACTGTACTAAACTAGTACCGGCTTAAACCAAAGCCGGCTAGTAAAATCCGTTCGATCCTGATCCGTGCAATACCGCACGTATCTGATCGAACCCTGCCATATAACTATACGGCCACTAGTACAAAACTGTCCGATCCTGATCCGTGCAATACCGCACGTATCTGATCGGACCCTGCCATATCTCCATACGGCCTCTACAGCGTTTCGCCCGAAAGCTTGAGTAACTGAAAATGTGGTGGACTCTAAAGACTCGTCAATACAATGGCCGTGGATTTAACCACTAGCACGTCAGAGGTATTAGCCAATACGTGACGGGCCACCAGCTATTGACCAAAAGGGACGTCGATGAGCGAACTCATCCTGACACCCTACTGAGCCTGTCAGTGACAATATCCGTACAGTCCGGTCCGTTCGTCTATGAGGATCGCATGTCGGGCCTAGGGGGTTGGTAAAAGTCAGACCCCCAAAGGCGGTACAAGTCGTGTCGGAGTGTAGCCCAGAACGCCCTGAGATACTACTGGAATACCTACCAGTAAATCTCCTGCCTCGGCCGAGGGCTTTGCGTAATGGCTCTCCTAGACACAGCGCGACCTCACCCCCAATACCGAGAGAGACGAACCCCTGCAGATCCGCTCACTGCCTCCATGTGGCTCGGGACTGTACCCAACTAAAACCTGTTTGCACGACTCCTTTGAGCCGTGGTAGGGTAGTAATCAAAGCACAGTGGGAACTCACACGAGACAAATGACGATCTCAGGTCGATGAACTAACCTGTACACATGTCACCAGGGAACTGCTATCTGACGTCTGGTATAATCCCAACTAGCAGGTTCCCGGCGAGTCCTGTCCGGTGTACTCATAACCCAATGAGCACCTGTATACATCTTAGGTGAACCAACTGACACCAGTGGCTTGTGAGACCGGCCACCGCCCCTCGTCGGGGTCTCGACTGTATACACTAGTCTACTAATGGAGTATCGATGCCCAGTCTCGAAACTCCCACGACTAGGGACCATTTAAGGATGTGCTTATAGATCCCAGCTCCCACGTATATGATCGCCATCATACTGCTGGTCGTCAAGCAAGAATCCTAGGGGCTCTATCAACGTGTAATAGCGACCTGTAAGGTCACCTGAAACAGTACACGATGATAAAGGTAAACCAGATAGCATACTATCATCTCGAGTAAGACTGTCCTACCGGGATAGGTCCTCCCTCAATCATTGCAATCACGTGCCAGTGATCCAATAATTGACTCTGAGGGCACTATCTCCAACAGTATTTATAGGGTAAAACTAGGGTTAGGGTAGGTGAAAGGTTGTATTGAAAATTGTATTAAAAATATATTAAAAATGGAGTAAATAGGATTTTAAAGGGGCTCTATTACTGTGCATGATATTTAAAGTATACATGGATACTGGGGAGGCCAATAGACAGAAGTTTTGTGTTGGGGAATCGGTGGTCCGGCCGAGTCCGGCAGGCGGCGGCGGCCTAGTCGGCCGAGTCGCCAGCCGATTCGGGCTTAGTCAGGCCGGGGTCGGTCGCCGTGGGTCCGTCGTCGTTTGGTCTTTCCCCCGGTCCATTTTGTTTTACATGTGTAGTGTGGTTTTACGGGTTTAGCACGTGTAGACTCTTGGACTTCTAAAAATTTAAAATAAAACAATATTAAAAATAATGTGGGGGATGGGATTTGAACTCTGGTGCTTTGGTTCAGCAGTGCAAGGTCTTACCAATGAGCTACAAGCTCCTTCTTGCTATTAAAAAGCAAAACAAACTTATATCTTGTGCAGAAAGTTGTACAGAAAGTTGTACAGAAAGTTTAGGGTTGTTACATTTTCAGAGAGGTTAAACCTCTGTCAATGGTATTTTGACCATTAACGACCACCAAAATCACTATTTTTGAAAATTTTGGGTTGAGTTTTTTAAAAGAACTAAGTTCTTGATTTGGAGGAACTAAGTTCCTGGAGTATTATGGACTCCATTTTCTTTCCTTTTAAACTTGTTCTTCCCTAAATATTTGATTCTCCAGAACAAGATCTTCCCGATGAAAATTAAATTCTCAACTTTTGGGAGTCTTGTCTTGTGGATCTCAAATTCAGAGAAAGAACTAAGTTCTTTTAAAATGGTTAAACCCTAAAATGTGATATGATAGATAAATGAGGTATTTTTGATCTCTTCTTTTTTTCTTTACCTAGGGTTTTGAGAAGGAAGATTTTCTTTTTGAGAGCTCGCTGTATTTTTTGTAGAAGCTTATGGGGGGGGTTCCCTCTATTTTTGAGACTTGAAGTCTCAGGTCCTTTATATATCGGAGGCAAATTATTAATTGGTTTTGAGAAAATCTCTCATTGAGAGATTCTAATTGATTTAATTGGTCTCAAAATTGATTTGGGGAATTTACCCACCGTTGGATCTTTGATCCAAGTGTTTCTTTTTTTTACAGAATATGTTGTTCTTGTTTTTTTAACAATATGGGGAAATATTTTCCCATATACATAATTTATTCTGTAAAATGGTGATTTTTAATCACCATTGGATTTTTAATCCAAGGGTTCTCTGTTTTACAGAGAGCAATCTTTTTTGTTTAGAAAGATTGAAAGAATATATTCCCAAAATAGAATTTTATTCTATTATTGGATCATTGATCTAACCGAGAGTATCTTGCTTATTTAGAAAGACTTGGAAGATATTTTCTCCTAATAGAATTTAATTCTATATTTTGATAATTTATCATCTCCATTGGATTTTTGATCCAACGGCTTTGTTTAATAGAGAGTATCCCAAATTCTCATATAGAATTTAATTTTATTGATCTTGACTTGGGCGCTGGCACTCACGTGTTGTGCACATGGGCACCACTTAAGAATTTAATTTTTATGATGGGTACTCCTGTGCTTTGCACATTGGCGCCACGTGATGAGCACGTGCGGTGCCATATAAGAATTAAATTCTTATTCAAAATGCGTTTATGTGCTTTGCACATTGGCGTGGCGTGAGAAGCACGTGCGGCGCCACCACAAAATTGGTGCTGGCGCTGGCGCCCTCATGAGAAACACGTAAGGCGCTGCCCCATTAAATTTCAACAGAGCTTTGCTCTTTTATTATGTTTAAACATTGGGAGAACAAATTCCCCCCACCGTTATTCTCACGTGGCTCACACGTGAGTGCAACGGTGTCATTTTTTCCACCGTTTGATCTTCTAAGGAGTTGAACCGTCCCTTCACATCTTATAAATAGGGCTTTTGGCCCTTGAGATGACTGCTGTTTCGTCATCTTTTTTCTTCTTCTTTGAGAATTCAATTCTCTTCTCAGAGCTTAGATCTCTGCTCACAGAACTTTCTCAGAGTTAAACTCTGTAAAAACATTGGTAAGAATTATGACCAAAATTTTAACTCTTAAAAGAAATTTTGTTTTGGATTTTTAACCCATTAACAGAGCTTGGCTCTTTTTCTTGAAATGATATCTTAAAGATCTTCAAACTTTATTTAGGTAGACCATGGGTCTTAGAGATCTTAGGCTTTTACCCTATTATTGACTCTGATTTTTGAGGGTTCTCTGGAATTTAATTTTAGTATATTTCCTATGGGGATTTCTGAGATTTAATCCCATCATCGGAGGAATTTAATTCTGGTTTGTATTACAGAGCTTAGCTCTGAGAAATTTTTTTTGAAAATTTTTGGGAATTTTATTCCTCTTTTCTTTTTTTAGGGTTCTGGTGTAAATTCTTCTCACAGATTTAGATCTGTTGTAGAACACGTTCTTTGAGGACATTGGGAGTTTTGAACTCCACTGTTCAATGAGATTTTTCATTTAATGAAAATCCTTTTGGATTCTCACAATGGGTGCATGTCTCATCATTAATGAGGCATCACCTTGATTTTGTGGAGCCCACTGTTTTTTGGACTGTAGTGTTTTTAATATGCCGTAATGATGTACAAATTTGGGTGTTTTTGAAAATACTAAAACCCTTAGTTGTAGTTAATTACATCATGCCGATAACTAACTCTCCACGGTTTTTTTAGGTACTATGGCTTCCGATTCCTTTTCCCCTACGTTCGTTCGGAGAGTGTTTTTGCCGATGCGCCTACAAATCGAGAAGTCTTTCCGCTCATCCGGGACTACGACCCAGAGCAGAAGTCTCTTCATTTGTGGGGGTCATGGTACAATTACATTATCCGGGGTCGGCGCGGCTTTACTTGTACGGTGCTGCCAGAAACGATCCCGTCGATTCATTACGCTGACCCTCCGCAGGTCGCTTATGTAGCGGAAGAGGTCAACTGGACCTACGAAGGTCATCTCCAACCTTCCATGGCGTCGATACCATTGCAGCCACCGATGGCCCTAGACATTCTGGGGTGTCGCATATTCTAAGGAGAAGCGCGTCCTTGAGGCCAGGTCTATACGATAGGAATGACCCTCTATCATCCGGCTGGTTATCTACAGTGGGCCCGCTATATTTTGTCGGCCAAGAAGTCGCTGCTGCTGAAGACCGGGTTATATCCAGCGATCTACGCGTCCTTCTTTTATTACCACACCCCTCATGCGTGGTGGGTTAAATCCTTCCTGGAGCAATGGAATATCCCGACACACACATTTCTCTTATCAGATCGGGAGGTGACAATCTCGCTGGAGGAATTCGAGGAAATATCCGGGTTACCCATCAGAGGAGAGCATTATGGGGAGATACTTCCTCCTGACGAGTACGTCTCCGCTACTGAATCAGTGGTTATGGGTCTTACCCCAAAAAATGCTGTTTGACACAAGTTTTTGAGCTTGATCAAAGTGTTGAACAAATATGAGAGCTTATTCTTAGAGTCCGGGGGGCATGGTGTAAGCTTTACGGACTTTGTTGCTCGTTTCCTTCGGCCGGAGGTTTTATCTAAGAAAGCTGCGAAGTTCGCCAAGCTCGATGATTCATTAGGATTTGGCTTGGACAAACTGCCGACTGTGGAGGCGGATTTAAAGCAATTCTTTATTCCGGATACCCCAGTCGTCCCTTTCGCCAAGATTGCCGCTCCAGAAATTGATGAGGAGACATTCTTTATGGGGTTCATCGGCTTGTGGCTAAGCTGGTTTGCGCTTCCATTGCACCCCCACTATATGAGATCGTTTGTCTTTTATCCGGCTCATCGCATTGCGGTGGGGACACGTATGGCTATTAGGGTTGCCAGATTAGCGCATTTATATTATGGTCTGAGTATAGCGGCCGATACTACTCAGCCGGGTTTGAAGCCCGTAAATCTCCTATTGCACTACTTCACTTCGTGGATTGAGATGCACGTGATGGGTGCTTTTGGTGTGCATAAACGGCCTAGATTTTATGAAGGATATAACTTTCCTCGGGTCATGCAATTGGTCGATACTTCTTCTTCAGACCCAATACAGCGAGAGGCTCGGCGATTGCTTCTTCTCCTGCGCATGGTTGGGGATAGCATGACCTTCGTCGACAGGGTCCTGACCATTGGTAAGGAACCCTCCAAGGTAATCCAGCCACTCCATGATGTTTTCAAGGATGGAGCTTTTGCATTGAAGGTCCGGGAAATCGTTCATTTGTATTCTATCAGGTAGGGTTTCCTCGTATTCAGACAGAACGCCTCGGTGTTATTTATGAGATATAACCCACATTGTTTCGCCCAGCAATCCGGTTACAACCAAGGCATTCCCCTTGAAGCGTTCCTTATTGACCCGGTTGCTACAGAAGAGAGCGTTCGCAACGCGGTGCATCACTTCATGCGGCTAAATACGGGGTCTCATTTCCTGATTAGTGAGCCGAGCCATATCCCTGAGGCCTCGAATGCTTTTATTTCTTGGTATCAGCATGCCACAGGTGCCGTCATCAAAGAGAAAAGGCGGATGCTTCTCAACCATAAGAATTCTGTCCCAGCCAGTAATTCCGCGGTCCCACTGCGACGAGCAATTGCCCGTCCTTCTTTAAGAGAGAGCGCCATGGCTGTAATTCCGTGAGCCTTTCCGGCTAAGCCATGGCCGGATGTGAGTGCTCTTGTGACTGTGGTGGCTATAGCATCCCCCAAGTCGGGTATTGGCTTGGAGATCGGAACTCGCCATCTGAAGAAGCCCGTTAGGAGAAAACTTTTGTCGTCGGGTGTTGGTGTCGGTTCGCAGAAGAAGAAGAAGTCTTTATTCTCTGCCGACGTTGTATTTGGTCAGGAGCCTCATGCTCCTTACAGCGAGGGCTTGTCCAAATACGGTACCAACGACGGTCTGTTCGGAGCCTCTATCGATGAGAATGCCGCCACTGATCTTCAAGCCGCTATTGAGGCTTCTGAGAGATTAGCCCGCGAGAAATCAGGGCTCACTTCTTTTGCGGCGTCCGGTATATTTCATTTACATTCTTCTGTATACACATTTTTTTGAATTTATCATGCTTTATTAACGCTCTTTTCTTAATAGGAATCTCCACTGAAGAGGCTCCCTTGGTGTCCCTCAAGACATTTGAGGAAGAGGAGCGGCTTCGTGTTTCCATGGGTCTCGGTATGATTTGTTTCGCGATGCCTTTACATATTTAGTTCATTTCATTCACACCCTGACTCCCTTCTTCTTTCTGTTATAGGAACCACCGCAACTCATGTTGTTTCGAGTACAATGCCATCCTCAGGTGGTGGTGCGGAGGAGCTTTCAGAGCCACCGGCTACGGTTGAGGTCATCCCGGGGGCGCTACGAGAGGCATCGCAAAAGCAGCCGATGATGGATGTTGCAGCAGATCTGGAGGCCGAGCCTAATTTAGACAATGACGTTCCCCTGTCGGAGGTTTTGAGATCTATTCGTACAGTCAAAACTGAGAGGAAGCGCAAAAAGCACGCAACAAAGGAGCGTCAGGCTAACTTGGCTGCAGGCGCAGGATCGAGCGATGCCCGACCCTCTGACATTCCCATGGAGGACATTCCTCCTGCCTTTTCCATCGCTCATAGGCAGGTTGCGCGTGCGGCTCGCGAAGAGGCGGAGCAGCTCCTTCAAGGTAAAACAGCGCACGATCCCTTATTGAAACCTAGTAGGACTTGCTTGCCTTTCCAGGTTTCTTCTTACAATAGTTTTTCTCAAATTATAACACATTTGTCCTTGAATGATGCGACATGGACGAGTTTGGGTATTAATATGGTGAGTGAAACGCCAGCGTTTGAAGGGTCTGGGGCGTCAGGCCTTCCTGTCGAATCAGGGACTGCTCCAACTGCCGCTTCCACCCCCTGTGGATCCCCGGCCTCACCAGGTGATGTGAGCCTGACGACGGATCTTATTGATTCGGGGGACGAAAGTGTCGATGCTGAATCCACCTCCCCGATGATGGTGGAAACCGAGGAAGCCGTCATAGCTGGTGACGCTCTAGACACTGTTATGGTTTCTGCCCCATCAGGTATTCCTCGAGCTATTACTTTTGGGTTCTCAATCTTGCTAGACATCTCTGCTGATATCCCCTTTATTCTGAATATAGGCGTGGTAAGCCCCGGCGCTGTGCTGATTGAAGAATCACCGTCAGCCATTGCCATGACGGTCACTGCTCCACCTCTTTCTTTTGTACCCCCGTAAAGATTTTTCATTTCCTTGTTTCAGTGTACATATTATTTCTTGGATCAATTTCTTTACCATACATCGTTGCAATCTTGCAGGAGTGCTTTTTGACCGCTTATACCAGATGTTAAGCTCGCACTTCGCCTTCCAATCGGAATTCGTTCCCCCTTCAGGCGTTGGTTAGTATATTCTTCATCTTTTATTTCATCTTTTCATGAGTAATCATTCTATTGCTAAGCTTTTTTCGTATTGGCCACAATCGTACGGCTCGAGGGACATAACGAAGGAATAGTAGAGCCCCCAAGCTTCTTGATTTGCCACTTTCGAATACTGGTATGTTAGATCTCATTCATCATCGTCCTTTTTAATTCTTAGGTTAAAATCTGACCCTTCTTTGTGCGAGCTTTATTCTGCAGTAGCTACATCAGCTTTGGCTCCTTTTGAGTCTCGCATATCTATGCCCGTATGGCCGTTCGCTAAGCATCAGTCCTCCAGGGGTGCGGCAAATAGCAGGCGGATGCTAAGCAAATTTATTGAAGACCTTAACGTTGAAGCTCTCACTTCTGCTGCGGTCTTTGCAGACAAGGTCAACCCTATGCTGGCGACGCATGTGAATTTCCACAATGAATACTTCGTCGGCATTTGGATTGACTACTATAGGAGAATTGAGGCTTATCTCAATGAGATCGAGCGCAAGCGTCTTACACTTGAAGCATTAACCTCGAAGGCTCAATTGATCGCATGTATCGAGCAAAGTGCCGCTTCCATTCAATACTTCGAGCAGAAGTTGGCCCTGAAGCAAAAGGAACATGAGATAGCTTCTAGCGAATCCAGCCAATTGCGTGCCTAGGTCGATGCGAACGCCGCGCAGCTGCAAATTATTTTTGGGAATCTCTTGCAATGAATTTCTAAGGAAATGGCGCTGAGGCAGCACCTCGACTCTACCAAGTGGGGAATGCAAGGTTGCGAAGTGGATAAGCAGGAAATTTGTCACGACCCAAATGTGGCACATGACCGGCACTTAAATCACGTGACATCTAAAGACGTCGACGCGGTTCAAGTAAGCCGAAACCCGGAATCTAAACCCTTTTTAAAAATATTGGAGGTGAGTTTAAAATAGTCATCAGATGGAATCAATTTAAACAACATTTAACTAAGTATGTTTGAAAAGCATCTATGACGTTTTGAAATTTGATAGCACCTCCTTTGCATTTTTTTTGTATAACCCGATACAATATAATAATATAAATAGCATCCCAACGGGAGCTAGCTTCCATGCCCAAACAGTGGAGCAACCAAGAAAAAGATATACGACGCACAATGGCGAAGAAAAGGAAATCGAAACAAAATCAACAATCTAACATGGTCGACTCCAATGAGTGCGACACCACAACACACAAACTCTAGGTCACGCTTCTAAGTCCACAATATACCATTTCTAAGTTGATGGAGTTTTCACTAGATACAAGAATATATGAATAACCAAGTGTGAATACGATACAATAGTAACTCACTTACCAAAGCAATCACCGAAAGGAATGTGTGCCCAAAGCCACTGATAATCCAAGCGGTAAAACCTGTAAGAAACTGTGGCACAACGGAGATGAGTTGCCAACTCAGTGAATAAAAGTACATCTAAAGGTAAAAATTGAAATGCACGACGATACCTAGGTCATAAGTATAGTACTATCATAATCTGTACGATATACTATATGATATACATATGTATCATAATGAAACACTAACTATCATGCAATCCCAATTAGAATATATCCAATACAAATAACCTATATCTAGGTATAAGCCGAATGTAACCGAAAAAATATATATATATATATATATATATATATATATATATATATATATATATATATATATATATATATATAAACCCCTTCTTTAAAATAGCCGCGGTATAGATATGTCCCGGCATAAAGCAGACGTGACAGTATAAAATATAATAGATATCTTATTTAAGATATACGTTCTGCTATTTTAATGAATAGTGTTAAGAGGTTTACTATTTAAAAGATTTCAGTGTCATCTCAGACACGTCAAAACAATGAGGCTATAGCTCGATTTTGAAATCCTTTTTATATGCAACTACTCGTAAAAAAGTATGCGGGTACTGTCCCCCGGATCAGTCCTGGTTGGATACAATAACTAGGATATAACTGTGTACCTCATGATAGCAATATATCAATATATATGGATGTCCAGCATCAACAACCGAAATCAGAAATCTCTCGTATCCATCACCGACACGCAAATCCTCAAATCTCTCGTGTCCATCACCGATACGTAAATGCAGATACCGTTGAC
Source organism: Agapanthus africanus (assembly GCA_030015575.1). NCBI lineage: Eukaryota > Viridiplantae > Streptophyta > Magnoliopsida > Asparagales > Amaryllidaceae > Agapanthus > Agapanthus africanus. The sequence goes on from CM057350.1 coordinate 135,595,442, forward strand.
ACCATCTCAACAGATGATCGCCACCCGATATCCCTGGCCCCGGTCAGTTTTCCCTGGATATCAGCCGTGTCCAATCGAACCCCGATCAGTATCCCTAGGATATCTACCGTGCTCATCTCTATCTCCGGTATCGAGTATCCTCGCTAGGCTCCCCGCCTCAATGCGGCTATCCTGCCCCTCGGTCTCGACCGGGCCCACCATGTATCCGACTGTATAGCCCCCCATTCAGTCCGGATAAGTAACAAGTCCAAAACCGTATAGCCCCCCACTCGGTTCGGAATAAAATAACCAGAAAACATAAAACTCATGGTGGACGTCAACTCATCATATCCAGAAATATCAAGTAAAGAATGAGAATATTTGCATAAATCATTCTCATGATATTATATATATATATATATATATATATACACACACACATATATAACAGTGTCCCATACCACCGATATATATCATCAAAATAAAATGTCCAGAAAACTCATAAAATCAAATATAACATTCATAGTACTGGTATTCACAATACTTAACAAATAATAAGGTAAAGTACGTAAATAAATCATACAAGCAAATAAACGTATCAATTCTACTGTGTCATGGCAATACTAATGATGTGTGGTGTAACATACGCGTCTGTGCTTGTGTAGCATGACAATCATTAGTATTTGTGCAAGTGTTCTAAAAGTGTAATAGCCTACTCATATCGACATCTAGATATGCAATATATCATAACGGTGTTACAGTGACATGGCAGTACCAATGAGGTGTAGTGTAACATAGGTATACGTGCTTGTGCATCATAGTACTCATTGGTAGTTGTGCAGTGTTCTATCAGAGTGTTCGTATTATGTAAACGTATAACATTGATAAATATAACGCGAACATGTAAAGTAAATCTAAGCGTAACTGATAACTGTAATTACTTGCTATGAGCTATACCATTATCTTTGAAAAGGGAACGAAACGTTGGTTTTGAGATAAGGAAGCTGCCTTAGGTTAAAATAGATATTCGTTTTGAAAATTAGCACCGCATCCTTGTTTTTATCATATAAAAGAGAAATGAATCGTAGTTTTTAAAAGAATATAGCTCACACAAGTATTACATCCTAAAACGGAATATAATCTAACTCTACGAGTCTAAAAGAAAAACTTGGCCGTTATTCGGTATATGAATCTCATCACTTCCAATACATGTACTTTCTTGTATAATACCTCATAGTACCATTGTATCTGTATCATCTCAAGTACGGCATGATTCCTCGAACAAATCCATCGAACCATATCCATATGGTACGGCTATAACATTACGTATGTATCTCATTTAAAACTATGTATGAAACTATATGCAATGAAGGACATACTAGATGCGATACTATACCAATATCTTTAATAAACACTAATCTAACTAGCTATCATAATACTATTTATAAGGTTGCGGGGGTGCTATACGCCATCCACCCGACTTTCCCAGTAGATGTAAATCTACTCACCAACTTAATAAGCTTGCTGAAATCCACGCTGCCATATCCGCCAACTCCGTCTCAGAAATCCTCGCGACGGCACCTATAATCGTATTTAAAACCACATCGATGTAAATATCATATTGAAATCCAAAACAACTAGATAGGCACCTATAGGTTAGAACCTTCAGATTAATTACCTCAAAAACGATCAATTACCTCTGAACTTAACGTACGAACGTTAACGTTTCAGTTGCAGTAAAAATGCGAAAACCCGTATCGTAAATATCTGAAATTTGGTAAAACCATTACTAAAACGTTCCCATATTATACTGTGTAAATATTTAGACAAAACAAACAATACAGAGACTTATAAAATACCAAAACAAAGCTACAGAAGAAAAATCAACACCAAAAGCCTAAGGAAGGCCGGCGTTGCCGGAAAATAGTGGGATGTCGCCGGTTCACACATAGAGTTAGGGGCTCGGGCTTTAGGTGAAGTCTCCTAGTGGTCTTATTATACTTTTGGTATGATAGTTTCTCTAGTGATTATACCTATTAGTTCAAGATTCAATTAAACTCTCATAAATATCACAAAAGTTCATGTTTTCTGTTCTGCATATGAAAACTGATATTTGAACAGAATTGATTTAGTAAAGAGAGGAGAAGATATACCTATTGGGATAATTTGCAAGAGAACACCAGCTCAAGGATTGCTTATGGAAGCATCTAGAATTTGTAATGGATCAAGCTTGATGATATGCACAAGTGATGAAGGGACTAAAGTTTTCTATTTTGAAATGAAGAACACATAGGAATTTAGGTGTTGGAGCTTGAAGAGTTGAGTTTTTGTTCAGTTGAGAGGCTGAGGAATTTACTAGGTATTGTGTGGTGTAGAGAATGCATGAGGTAAAGGTTGAGAGGTGGAGGTGGCATGGAGGAAAGAGGAGGTGTCATCAAGAGAAGGAATGGTGCATTCATGCAAGGTGATATGTAAAGAGAAGAAGGAGGAGGTGGAGGGATATGTACAAGGGTGAAGATGGGGTGTTTTATGAAGGTTAGCATAGAATATCATATGCCATCCATGATAAAAGAAATACAACAATAAAGAAAAACTTTCATATTATAAATCCAAATCCACATGACATAAAAGATATGAAATGATAAGTTTATCACCTAATTATCATTAGCTTAATGACAATAACAATGTCATGTTAAAATAATTAAAATATCATTTTTATGACATCACACACTTTTATTCATATTTTACCTAAATAACCACATTTTTACGGATATACTTCCGATACCAAAAGTCGTATGTGATATCACTTTACAAACTTTATTTGAATTCATATTTAAAATTATAAATTAATATTTAAAATTTTTCCAAAATGTTTCAGTCTCTCCCCCTTAAAGAAATTCGGTCCTCGAATTTAAATTAAACCCTTTCTTGAAACATTTTTCTCAATCCAATCAACTCATTTCAAAACATTTTTCCGGGGACCAAATTTAAAACATAAAACCCGCTCGATATAACAAAACTCCCAATTCTCTTATGAGCTAAAACACATCATAACGCAACCGTGTGCGTGAAACTCAAAATATATAAAACTCACATAACTGTAACTCTAGCTAGTGTTATGAGAATTACTCCAGTTATGATGCAATTTGTTAAATACGAGAACCGTTGTGTATCTTAAGCATACAATCAATTCTATAGTCGTAGTGCAATATTGATGCACACGACCAAGTGAAAGTTTTTATATAAATGAAATCTATAACATATCTTATCAAGTTCAAAGCACGAAAACAAAATCAACCCTAATGGGTTTGCGTGCAAACCTCAAACCATACGTCACGGTGTGCATGAAAACAAGACAACGCTAAGTGCAACAAGCGTGCACGAAACGATATCCACTGCATTTACTGTGCATGGAACAAAAGTGTGCAAAATAGTATCAAGGGCATCGGAGTGCACAAAATCAACATCAAGTGCATCAGAGTGCACAATATTAAAACCAAGTATACCTAGGGTATATATATAAAATCTTTTAACCATGTGTATCTGATATGCACGGAAATATCAGTGTAGTGCATCCGGTGTACATAACACTCCAATCGAGTGTAGTCACCTCGCGCGAAAATCTCGACAAGTGCACCTGGTGTGCACAAAATATAAATCAAAGTGAAATCATTGTACATGGAAATCTCATCAAGTGCACCTGGTGTGCACAAAACATCATGTGACCCACAAATCCAAAAAATGCATACGTTAAATAACAAACGTTGAATTTTCCTTTCTTCAATATTGGAAACAAAATATTTGGATCATAAAAACGCAATTCGAACTCAATTGATAATCGAAGCATATTCTCTTCAATGTCGAAAGGTGTTTATACCACCGGAATTGGCATAGCAAGGATTACCACTTGCCGTCTGCCACGTTCTAACGTTCTCTGTCTCTGAATTCTGGTTCTTCTTGCGGATCTCTAATACCATGGCTTCCTTATGCGATCGTCAGGTAAGGAGCAACGACATAATCAGTCCTCCTGCTGATACCTCTCACTACATCCCCTTGACCAGGAGTCCAGTCTCTTGTAACGCAACATGTTGATAACGACAATCTCTAATCTCTACGGGTTTGCTAACAACTGATTCTGGGTCCAATCTTAATTATTATCAACTTCTAGAAAGAACTCCTTCAGGTCTCTGTTCCCCTCCGAATGGCGGCGACGACATGGGCGTCTTGCCTGAGATTCGGGGCAGATGCTAATTGGTGCTATCCGTCTACCTCTCCGAAGATGCCAAGTTGATTTATGGCACCGTGTATCGAAGGTTTAGACGGATGCGTCCGATGTAGCAGACTTCGTCAGATTCCCCCTCGTTTGAGGGGTTTTTTGATTGTGGGGATGCTCTTCCCTGCAGGCGCAAGCCCCTGCAGTTAATTACGCTACCGCATCGCGGTAACAACTTTCTCCTTCTCCAGCTGGTCACTTCGTGTCGTGTGTATTTATTTTATGTTTAGTTGCCCGTGGATTGTATACGGAGACTGAGTTATGTCGTCGCCCGTAGGGCGTGGACTAGTCCAAATCCGTATTATCTTAGATTTGGGTTTGAGGGTTTGGGTTTAAGGATACGTTAGCCTCATTTGAGCCTAAGATCGACTTAAACGTTCGTTAAGGATACGTTGGTCTAGTTTTTAGACTAAGATCAACTCAACGGGATTGTTTAGATCCGACAAGAGAGCAATAAAAAGGGGGGGCTCTGTTGTTTAGTTTAGTGACATTGCGGTCAATAGGTAGTTTAAGGACATTGCGGTCCATGGGTAGTTTAAGGACATTGCGGTCCAATGTTAGTTTTAAGACGTTGCGGTCAAGGTTAAGGACTTCATAGTCCGTGGATTTAAGGACTCCACAGTCCGTAGTTAGTTTTAAGACATCCCGGTCAAGGTTAAGGACCTCATAGTCCGCGGATTGAGGGACTCCACAGTCCGATGTTAGTTTTAAGACATCACGGTCAAGGTTAAGGACCTCATAGTCCGTGGATTTAGGGACTCCACAATTCGTTGTTAGTTTTAAGACATCGCGGTCAAGCTTAAGGACCTCATAGTTCATGGATTTAGGGACTCCACAGTCCGTATCAATATGTGGTCATCGGGACCCGTCACCTCTTTGAAGACGTTGAGGAATTACAACGCCACGTATCAAAGGAATGAAGAGATGTACCCTTGAACCGAGGTAGATTAAATAATTTTTGGCTCAATTTGGAACCAAGACCAATTAATTATATTATGAGCCCGTTGGCTCAGTTGAATTTGAATTGAGGACTTATGGCCAGCTTGGGCTAAGTCCAATCATGTTTAGGATATTGGCCCTCTGTTGGTCGAGGGGAGGCTTTGCCTCTGGATATTTAGCCAATTGGGCTGAAATTAGTGTTAAACGCTAGCAACAGGGGGTTCAAATTAGTGTTAAACACTAGAGCAAGTCAGTGTTAGACACTAGCAACAGGGATATCAAATTAGTGTTAAACACTAAAATAATCAGTGCTAAACACTGGTGGCAGAGATTTTAATTTGGTGTCGAACACTAAGAAAATTAATGTTAAACTCTGTCAACAGAGATTTAATTTAGTGTTAAACACTAAGAAATTCAGTGTTAAACACTGCAAGAAAGCTTTTTAATTAGTGTTGAACACTAAGGCAAAACAGTGCTTAACACTGGGCTCAGGGGTTCCAATTTAGTGTTAAACACTAAGGCAAGAGGGGTCACGTGGTAACACGTGAGGGCACCCTCCCTTTATTTTATTCTGTCAAAAGCATTGAATACTTTGGAGCATCACGTGCTGTCACATGATGGGCATCTTGGTGCTTGTATGTTAAAGCTTCCGCCAAAGGTCACGTGGGTCACGTGAGGCACTGCCTCAAAGGGGCCTTTTTTTGTGGATCTTTTCGGGGGTCACGTGGTAGCACGTGACCCTGCCTCTTTGTGTGTTTTTTGGAAGATCTGTTAATCCCTTTAAGAATTAAATTCTTCGCAGGGTTGAACCCTAACAATAATTTTTTGAGGAATTAAATTCCTATTTCCTTTTATATTCTGGGATAGAGTTGAACTCTGAATTTTTTGTAGGAATTAGATTCCTCATATATGTGAAGAACTGCATTCTATCATAGGGTTAAACCCTAATAACAGCTTTAAGGAATTAAGTTCCCACTCTCTTTTAGAGAATTATTCTGAGGAATGTGATTCTGTCATAGGGTGAAACCCTAATTTCTTCTTTCTTAAAGGAATTAAATTCCTGTTATTTTAACAGAACTAAGTTCTTAACTAGGGTTAAACCCTGATTCTGTTCATTCTGAAGGAATTAAATTCCTATAAAATAGGGTTAAACCCTAATTTTATTTTAAAGGAATTAAATTCCTATAGTTTTGTGAGAATTAAATTCTCAAGCTTCCATTCCCTCTCTATGCTTTGGATCTGCATGGCAGGATCTCAACCCAATGAGAATTAAATTCTCAATTCAAGGGGAGATGTGCACTTTACAGATCCTCCACTAAAGAGAAAACTATGTTCTTCTGTTTAATATCAGAGTTAAACTCTGTTGAGAATTAAATTCTCTTTTAAGGCCTTCCCTTTCTTACCTAAGCTTTTCTTTTGCAGAAGATCCAAATTCCTCCAAAGTATCAAGGCTCAATTTTTCTCTTTTTTCTTTTTCTCTCTGTATATCGATCTCCCTGTATATCTCTCTCTGTGTGTCTCTTGGCTCCTATTTATAGGAGACGCAGCAGAATCAATTAGTTTTTTTTGATGAATCTTTCACTGAGAGATTTGATTTGTATTCACCATTCGTTTGGACCTTTGGATTATTAGGGGAATTTTATTCACCATTGGATTTTAAATCCAGAGATTTTCCTTTGTTATTTCGGTTAGATTTTAAGGGGAAATCTTTCCAAATTCAAGATTTTTCCATAGATAGGTGATATTTAAGAATCTTTAAATTTTTAATTCAATCGGTTCCAAATAATCATTTTCCTTTGGAAAGATTTGAGAGATCTTTTCTCAGAATTTAATTCTGCTAACAGATAGGCTTTGAAAGCCGGTCACGTGTGGCCACGTGACCTCTGGTCATGTGTGGGCACGTGACCCCTGGTCACGTGTGGGCACGTGACCCTCTTGGAACGAGCCCTCTTCTTCTTTTTGCGCTCTGCCTTCTGGCCGCTGCTTAGCCGTCATGTGCCACCACGTGACCCCTGGTCACGTGTGAGCACGTGACCCTCGTCTGGAGCCTTTTTTTCTTGATTTAATTAGAGAATGAGTCCGCTGCTTTTAAATGTCACGTGCCAACACGTGACCCCTGGTCACGTGTGAGCACGTGACCTCTTCTGAAGCCTTTTCCTTGATTTGATCAGGGAACTGATGTGCCTTTGAAGCTGCTTTTAAATGTCATGTGCCAACACGTGACTGCTGGTCACGTGTTAGCACGTGATGCCTCTTCTGTAGGCTTTCCTGATTTTAAATCAGGAAACAAATGCCCCCACAGCGTTGTTCTCACGTGTCTGCACGTGAGTGCAACGCTGTCACCTCTTGTGACCGTTGGATTCCTCTAGGGATTTGGGGAGATGAAGCGTTTCCATCACCTCCTATAAATATTGGGGTCATTTCAGAAGAGCCTCCACTTTGCTTATCTTCCTCCTTGCAAACTTTTTCTGAGAATTTAATTCTCTTCTTCCAGAGCTTAGTTCTCTGCCTTGAAACAATTTTCAGAGTTTAACTCTGTTCGAAAAGGATTCTTTTCCTCAGGTAATGTCCCTGAACAAACGATGAACTTTCACATTCCTCTAGATTTTAAATCCACAACAAGGGTTTTTACCCTTTAAACATGAACCCATGAAACCAATTAATCTTCAGCAGTAAATCTCTTTTAGGGTTCATCTGATCCTCCAAGGAGGTGATGATGACAGTTCGAATCCATGGAGTTTAATTCCGTTCACAGAGAAAAGTTTCTGGGGATTTAATTCCCCTTTCCAAAAGGGATTCAATTCCTGTGAAGAACTGAGTTCTTTCCCATAGAGGCTTCTTATGGTCTCCTTGCCCTAAGCTGTCCTTCTGTAATCAATGCAACAGAAGCTTTGTAACAATTCTCATGACCTTTATTTCAGGTATTATGGATGCTCATATGTATGGTCTTGACGAAATCATTTCCTACGGGAACATTCGTGCACTGGGCCGCAGTAAAAACCAGGAGTTCACCAATGCTCAATGCGCTGAGATTATGAGCCGCTTTAGCGAGTACAACCATCGGCTACTCCCCCGTCGCTCTTCTCTTTTGAGACTCATCGTGCTGGCAATTTGGGAGGCGCTTCCTCTCTTCTGCGCTGGTGTACCGCTCAGGGCATTGGACGCTGCCGAGGACAAGATACATTCGGTGTACTTGATGAGCTTGATCTCAAAGAGGAGGCGAGATCACCTCATTGATCTCTTGCACCAGGCCTTTCAGCAGTCAGCCATACTTGACGCCTATCGGAGGGTGGAGGACATTCGTAAGGACCCCGACGCTTGTGATCGTGAGAGAAAACATACTCGGGAGGTTCGAAATGCTTGGAGGATCTTGGACAAAGTTAAGCTTGAGTTTCTCAATCCGTGCCCCGCGTCTGAAGTCTTACCATTATAAACGTGTTTTCTTTATTTTGTATGACTTTCTTGAAGTATGAATGATAAGTTCTATTATGTCTTTGTATGCTTGCATGCCTCTCTGCGGGATTTTTTCATTTCACTATTGTTGTTGCTGATGCTTTTAATATGCATGGTGCTATTCCATTTTTAGTGCACGTCAAGTTTGGGGCTCACGTGGTCTGCACGTGGGGTCCTTTGATGGGACTGTTCAAAATTTTTCCATGCCACATTTTTAGTGCACAATATCAGATGCAGAAAAGGAGCCTTGGAAATAGTTCCACCCCCTGATTTTCGATGCCTTTCCTTTTTTTTGGGCCTTGGAAATAGCTTCATCATGCAAGGTTTTCCGCGCTCAACACTTAATGCACTTCTTTATATCTGAGGCTATAGCCTTCTTTTCCCTTCACAGAGAGATTTATATATATTTTTTATTTTGGTGTAATTTGCCTTGAGAAACAACCGAGCGCCATGGCCTGCAATCGCCCTCATGCTCGTCGACAGCCATGGGAAGTTCCTATCGAGGAGATGATCCCCCGCTTTGCTGCTCGGTTGGTGGATCCACTCCTTACCGATGACGAATGCGACTCGGCAATGTATGAACTCTCGATCCGTAGGGGGTCCCCCCTCCCGATGGGGTCCCTCTGGCTCCGGATGATTCTCGCGGCCGTGCTTGCCGACATCCCTCCTCACCCGGCGGAGATGACCCTGGCGATGCTTGACGCGGCTGAAGAAAAGCTCGAGTGCTTTCACGAAGCGTGCCTGATTACTCAGGCTTTGAAGGATTGCTCAATTCATCTGCTGAGCCAGATAAAGGCCCGGCGAGCTATTATGTCTGCTTTCGCGGACGAACACGGCGCCAATCGATGGGGAGCGACTCCTCGCGAGAACCGTCGCTTTGATGTGCTGGAGAAAGCAGAGAGAGAGATGGAGAATTTTGTCCTCTGCTTTGTTAACCCTTGTGCTATTGATCCCGTGTTTGGTGACCTTTTCCCGTTAGCGTAGCATTTTTAAATTAGTCCTTCTTTTTGTATGCTTTATGTTGAACTTCCATGTAGGCTCGGTACTCGTATGTATGTTTTCAATTGCATGAATAAACTTTGTGTTCTTTTTACGAAAACTTCCTCTAATTATCAACATTGTCATGATGTAGCATGCGCATTAAAGCCTCGAATTTTATTTCTTTTTCGGATGTTCATATGATTGTGAACACATGCTCGATAGGATAAACATCGAAAATTTTCTCGTTGCTTTTCATACCAGGTGATGTGAGCGCGTTTTAGATCGATTATTGCTGTCGACCGGAAGCCCATTAATGTGATCTTGAGCGTGTATGTCCCGTTTCCAAGGTTGCGGTCACGAAAGTAAGCTTACATGGCCTGATAGGGCGACACGTGGCGAACATATTGTTGTGCGAGAAAAAGGGCTCGGCCGTAAATTCTCGGAGAGAGAGCTGGCTTCTAAAGCGCTGAGCGAGCTTCAGGCGAGTCTTACTGCCAAGGCCAAAAAAGCTTATGAGCTCTGGCGGGTGCTTCAAGAGTCTATCAGGGAGGTGGTGACTCTTGATAAAGCTGCTACGTTCACTCATGAAAGGGTCGAGGCTCATAAGACCACCGAGAAAGAGCTCAAAGGCCGGCTCGCTTCGTATCAAGCCCAGCGGGCTCAGGCGGAGGCCCGTCTTCTGGCGATCTTAAATCATGAGGCCGTGGCCCAACAAAAGCAGGATGAGCTGACCAAGCTGCTAAATCGCCCGCCGGCTTGAAGCATTTGTATCTTTTCCTTGCTTTTTGTATATACTCATAGATGAGAGTATTTTCTTTTGTTCTTTCATAAATTGTACTTTGTATCCATTTTAGTTTATGAATAAAAGATACATTTTTCTTCTCAATGATGCGTCTCCTTTTTGTTGAATGTGTTTTGCGGACAATTTATCTTGATCTCCTTGCAGGGCAGCGATAGCTTAGGATTCAGGGTTAAGATCTGCTTCCTAAGACTTTTGCGCCTTATGAGCCACGAGGGTCTTATAAAGAGTTTTTTCTCCCCATGGGTCGAGAGGACCCCATAGGTGTAAGTTCTTCTTAAGAATCGTGAGGATTCTTAAGCGGGTTGTCCCTTGAGAGTCGTAAGGATCTCACAAGAGAGTTTTTCTTCCTTACAGGTCGTGAGGACCTGCAAGTGCTGGATGTGGTCACCCCTATTCGTGTTTTATGGAATCAGGGGTTTCTCGAGGCATCTTAGTTTAAAGACGTCGCGGTCAAGGTTAAGGACCTCATAGTCTGTGGATTTAAGAACTCCACAGTCCGATGTTAGTTTTAAGACATTACGGTCAAGGTTAAGGACCTCATAGTCCGTGGATTTAGGGACTCCACAGTCCGATGTTAGTTTTAATACATCACGGTCAAGGTTAAGGACCTCATAGTCCGTGGATTTAAGGACTCCACAGTCCGATGTTAGTTTTAAGACATCACGGTCAAGGTTAAGGACCTCATAGTCCGTGGATTTAAGGACTCCACAGTCCGATGTTAGTTTTAAGACATCACGGTCAAGGTTAAGGACCTCATAGTCCGTGGATTTAGGGACTCCACAGTCCGATGTTAGTTTTAAGACATCACGGTTAAGGTTAAGGACCTCATAGTCCATGGATTTTAAGGACTCCACAGTCCGATGTTTGGTTGCAGGGACCCGTCACCGCTTTGAAGACGTTAAGGAATTACAATGCCAGGTATCAAAGGAGTGAAGAGATGTACCCTTAAACCAAGGTAGAATCCGTAGGGAATCGGGGTGGTTGATCGTTAGTTTTAAGACATTACGGTCGAGGTTAAGGACATCATAGTCCGTGGATTTTAAGGACTCCACAGTCCGGTGTTTGCTCTGGATGCTTCACATGGGTTCACTGTCGTGCTTGGCGAGGACCAGGCTCCGCTCTGGGCATTTTCCATGGGGTCAAAGAGTGACGTTATCCGCGTTCCACGTGACCAGGAATTTTGCACTAGATGCTTCACACGGGTTCACTGCCATGCTCGGCGAGGACTAGGCTCCACTCTGGATGCTTCACACGGGTTCACTGCCGTGCTCCGCGAGGACCAGGATCCGCTCTGGACGTTTTCCACGGGGTCAAAGAGTGACGTTATCCGCGTTCCACGTAACCAGGAATTTTGCACTAGATGCTTCACACGGGTTCACTGCCGTGCTCGGCGAGGACTAGGCTCCGCTCTGGACGCTTCACACGGGTTCACTGCCGTGCTCCGCGAGGACCAGGATCCGCTCTGGACGTTTTCCACAGGGTCAAAGAGTGACGTTATCCGCGTTCCACGTAACCAGGAATTTTGCACTAGATGCTTCACACGGGTTCACTGCCGTGCTCGGCGAGGACTAGGCTCCGCTCTGGATGCTTCACACGGGTTCACTGTCGTGCTCTGCGAGGACCAGGATCCGCTCTAGACGTTTTCCACGGGGTCAAAGAGTGACGTTATCCGCGTTCCACGTAACCAGGAATTTTGCACTAGATGCTTCACACGGGTTCACTGCCGTGCTCGGCGAAGACTAGGCTTTAGTCTGGATGCTTCACACGGGTTCACTGCCGTGCCCTGCAAGGACCAGGATCCGCTCTGGATGTTTTCCGTAGGGTCAAAGAGTGACGTTATCCGCGTTCCACGTAATCAGGAATTTTGCTGATTGTATCCGCATTTCACGGAATGGAGGTTTGACTGTTGGTGATATGTATATTGCCGAGCCATGGAACTGAGAGTTGCCGCTGTTCCATTTAGCTTAGAGTTGTGTCCGTTGTTACGAGACGAGTGTTGAAACGATCTCCAGGTCTCCTTTGGCCCGCCGACATTTGGCTTCTTCTTCTGATGAAACCGGGGGGAGAAGTATGACCCCTTTTTTGTTTACGCCCTTGGATTGTGTACAGGGTGTGATGGAATATCACCTGTAGGGCATAAATTAAAACTTTTTATTTTATTTTATTTTATTTCTCTTTCCGCGATGCTCTATCATTTCAGCTTTTATATCGCGAAGGTCGCGATTGCCCCATCATTTCGGCTATTTTTCGCGGTGCCCAATCATTTCGGCTATTTATTTATTTTCTACTCGCTGCTTTTTATTGCGAGTTGCCCCATCATTTCGGCTATTTTTCATGCATACATTTTTGCTTGCTGCTTTTTATTGCAAGTTGCCCCATCATTTCGACTATTTCGTAGGCATGTGTGGCTTGCTAGTCTTTTTGCCGCAAGCTTGGGTTTTAGACGCCTCTTTCGGCATCAGCATCGTTGCAACTAGGGTGTTGCCAGGAGCGAATCATCATTTGCCTCTGTCGATGTTGAACAAAAGTGGCTTAGTAAACAGGGTTAAGGGTCCTGTCGACCAAGGCTTTTGACTTCATGAGCCGTAAGGGTCTCACAAAGGTATTTCTCCCTACAAGTCGTGAGGATTTTGTAGGTGTGTTTTCTCCTTGGGAATCGTGAGGATTCCTAAGTGTAGGGTTCCTAGGCACGCACTAGAGGTCTCACAAGGCATCAACCATGCCAATTTCAAACTTTACAAGTGCCGAGAAACCCTAATACGGATTCGTTGACTAGAGTTTAGGCGAAAAGGAAACTAGTTAACATTTTAACTAAAAGAAAGAGGCTACAACCTTTGTAGATCCTGTTCTCCACTTCCTTAGCTCCACGTAGACGTCCTCTTGCTGTCCATATCGAATCCCGGACTCTAGCATCGGCTTCATCGGAGAAATGGGCGGGCTAGGTCGTCGGCTTCGATGCCGAAGATGATCTACGTCGAGGCAACACAAGATCAAGCTCCAACTTCACCAAGCAATGAAACTTGTGAAGAAAACACCCTATACTACTTGGCAAGAGGTAGAGGATGAAGAAATAGGAGGTGGGTTCACTTTAGAATTGGATTTCTCACTCTTTTACTCAAGATGCCATTAATGGATTCAAGCTTTCTTCTTGATCAAGAGGAAGAAGATGATGATAGAATACGATAAGTGTTAGATTAAAAATGAAAATAATATGAATACTTATCATATACTAACCATGGTCAAGTGTAGAGAGTAAACTAGGGTTAGGTGAATGGTTAGGTTAAGAGAAGAAAACAAAAATGGTCAAGGTTTCAACCCTTCATGAAGCTTCATGAAAGAAACAAGAAAAGCCACCATTTCCATTTTCTTTTCCAAAATCAATAATCAAAATAAATAAATGAATAAGTAAACAAAACCCTAACCATTCATATAACCATGGTTTAATCTTTACACAAACTCAAGTTAACATGTATCATCAAACATGATACAATCAAGTGCACACAAAAATATATCACATATACAATGTGCACATCAAGTGAGAAAATCCTTTCAAAATGAACCAATACTAGTTAATGCAAAGTAATATATCAAATATATAATTATACATTAAATCATTAAATCAACACTTGATTCAATGATCCGGTCATGTCGCACATAACTGACTAGTATCCAATGTATCGACTTATCGAATCAATCTTCGATTCGATAACTAGGTTATATCGCATACAACCAATCGAAACATTCATCGCGAGAATGAAATATGTTATCACATACATGCATTATTCTTGGTCCTGCACATATCTCATATGCGCTCCTATTTCGTTTCGCTTGAGCCAGGAAACCTCTGTGTAGGACTCTAAAGACTCGTCAATACGCTGGCAGCAGATGATGATCATATCAAGTACCCACAAGCCGCAAGCGGTCTGCTAAACGTAACGGCCACCCGGGTATTGAGCGATCAGAAGATTGACGAGCAAGCCCGCTCACACTCCTGTGAATCCAACCAGTAACACTTACCGTACAGTCCGGTCTGTTCGTCTGATATGTCGCATATCAAGTCTAGGGGTGGTAAACGTCAGACCCAAATAACCGATAAGTCGTGCCGATGTGAGGCTCATAACGGGTCGAGAAAGTACTGGTAACACTTACCAGCAAAACTCTGATCAGCCCTGGTCAGGGACTTCCCTGTTACGGCCAATCGAGCACAGCGCAACATCAACCCCCAATACCGGGAGAGACGAAACCCCTCCTATCGCTCATTGCCTCCATGTGACTCGGGACTGTACCCAAAAACCACCGATTTGCACGCCCTCATGGACATGGTAAGGTGGAGATCAAAGCACAGTGGGAATCACACAAGACTCTATGACGATCTCGGGTCTACAGACTAACCTGCACAAGTGTCACCTGAGAACTGCCATCTGACGTGAGGTATAATACCATCTGGGAGTTCTCGGCGAGTCCGTCCAGTGTACCCAGTCTCCACTGAGCACCCGTATACCATCTCTGATGTCAAACACCAATGGATATGGGATCATCCATCGCCCATCTCATGGGTTGAGAAGCGTATACGCTAGTCTACACTGGTATATCGATGCCCCGTCTCGATACACCCATGACTAGGGACCATGAAGGATGTACCTATGGACTACCATGTCCCCACTAGTATGATCTGCATCATAGTCTAGGTAGTCAAGTACACATCCTAAGGGCTTTACCAACATGTAACTATAAGACAGTTTAAAGAGACTAGTATACATGTTAAGATAAAGAGCAACCAGATAGCATACTATCATATCGAGCAAGAAAGTCATCTCTATATATGTCTAAGCATCCAATATAATATACATCATCTGTACAATACTGGCCTCTAGGGCATACATACAACTAACAATCTCCCACTTGCACTAGGGCCAGCTGCTGTAGTATCGCATACCGAGCATCCCGAAGAGTCTCTCAAACTGTATCTGGGGAATGGCCTTCGTGAGTGGATCCGCCGTGTTGTTCTTCGTGTCAACCCTCCTGACCTCGATCTCCCGGCGATCAACTATCTCCCGGATCAGGTGATACCGCCTCAGAATATGCCTGGATCGCTGATGGGACCTGGGTTCCTTGGCCAAAGCCACCGCTCTATTGTTATCGCAATACAAAGGTATTGGATGCTCAATGGATGGAACCACTCCAAGTTCAGTAATGAACTTCTTGATCCAGACAGCCTCTTTAGCAGCATCGTTGGCAGCGATGTATTCAGCCTCCATTGTCGAGTCTGCCACGGTTTCCTGCTTGGAACTCTTCCAGCTAACCGCCCCTCCGTAAAGGGTAAAGACAAATCCCGACTGCGACTTAGAGTCGTCCTTATCACTCTGGAAGCTCGAATCGGTAAAGGACTCCACTTGGAGTTCTCCGTTACCATACACCAAGAGCATCTCTTTAGTCCTTCGTAAGTACTTGAGAATGCTCTTAACAGCTGTCCAGTGACTTTCTCCAGGATCAGCTTGATACCTGCTCACTACACTTAGTGAGTATGCTACATCAGGTCTGGTACATAGCATCGCGTACATGATAGAGCCTACAGCCGAAGCATAGGGTATCCCTTGCATGCGAGCTCTCTCCAAATCAGTCTTGGGAGACATCTCTTTGGAGAGAGTGACTCCACTGATCGTGGGCAAGTTCCCACGCTTGGATTCTTCCATACTAAACCTCTTTAGTATGGTGTCAATGTACCTGGATTGGGACAATCCCAATATCCGTTTGGATCTATCCCTATAGATCCTAATTCCCAATATGCAGGAGGCATCACCAAGATCTTTCATTGAGAATCTTTGTGAAAAGAAGAGCTTGACCGATTGCAGCATAGGAATATCATTTCCTATCAAGAGTATGTCGTCCACGTACAATACGAGGAAGATAACCTTACTCTCTGCCACTTTCTTGTAGATACAAGGTTCATCTGGGTTTTTGACGAAATCAAACTCTTTGATAACGACGTCAAAGCAGATGTTCCAACTCCACGATGCTTGCTTTAATCCATAAATGGATTTAAGCAGCTTGCACACCTTTGCGCTGCTCCCACTGTCTACGAAGCCCTCTGGCTGAGTCATGTATACGCACTCTTCTAAATCACCATTTAGAAAGGCGGTCTTAACATCCATTTGCCAGATTTCATAGTCATGATATGCAGCGATGGCAAGCATGATCCGGATGGATTTAAACATAGCCACTGGAGAAAAGGTTTCGTCATAGTCCACACCTGGTCTTTGACGAAAACCTTTTGCAACAAGTCTAGCTTTGAAAGTCTCCACTTTCCCATCTACACCAAGTTTTTTCTTGAAGATCCACTTGCTCCCGATGGGTTTTACCCCTTCAGGAGCAACTTCCAAAGTCCATACTTTGTTGGTGTACATGGATTCCATCTCGGACCGCATAGCATCCAGCCATTTCACTGAGTCCCTACTCGTGATGGCCTGCTCGAAGCTAGTTGGGTCATCATCCTCCATGATGCAATCCTCGCTCCCACCATTCATGAGAAAACCGTAGTATCTCTCAGGTGGGCGAGGAACCCTACTAGATCGGCGGAGAGGCTGAGGTTCATTTGGAGCTACTGAATCTTCTGGTTCCACTAAATCTTCAGTTACGGTTTGTGTATCTGGAACCTCTTCAAGCTCTACCACTTTGCCACTAATTTCTTTTTCAAGGAATTCCTTTTCTAAAAAGGTGGCATGTTGAGCAACAAACACTTTTTGTTCCTCACTGTGGTAGAAAAAATACCCATATGAGTTCTTTGGATATCCCACAAACTTGCAAAGAACTGACCGTGCTTCGAGCTTGTCCGGATTTTGTCTTTTGACATAGGCTGGACAACCCCATATCTTAACTCGTTTAAGATATGGCCTCTTCCCACTCTATATCTCATATGATGTGGTAGGTACAGATTTAGTTGGAACTTGATTCAATAGGTATGCTGCTGTCTCCAGCGCATATCCCCAGAAGGAAATAGGTAACTCAGCTGTGCTCATTATAGAGCGCACCATATCTAATAGGGTGTGATTCCTCCGTTCTGATACACCGTTGTGCTGTGGTGTATATGGAGGAGTCAGCCGAGAGAGAATCCCATTCTCTTTTAGGAAGTCCAGGAATTCATTGCTCAAGTATTCACCTCCTCGATCAGATCGAAGGATTTTAATACTTTTTCCGGTTTGGTTTTCAACTTCTTGTTTATATTCTCTAAATTTCTCAAAAGCTTCTGATTTGTGTTTCATCAGGAACACATATCCGAATCTAGAGAGATCATCAGTGAATGTAATGAAGTACGAAGAACCATCCCTGGCATGTGTAGACATGGGACCGCATACATCACTATGTATCAGTCCCAAGAGTTCGGTAACTCTTTCTCCGTGTCCCGAAAATGGAGTTTTGGTCATCTTGCCTTTGATACATGACTGGCAAGTGTCATAAGATGAAAATTCGAATGGTTTCAAATATCCATCCTTATGTAACTTAGCCAGTCGTGTTGCATTGATGTGACCCAGTCTACAATGCCACAAGAAGGATTCGTTCAGTTCAGAACTCTTCCTCTTGTGTGTGTTTGTTATGCTCAGCACTGTTGATTGATTTAGAACATAAATGCCATTGCACAACGTGCCTGATCCAACCAACTTTTGGTTACGGAAAATGTTCATAACATTATCCTGTAATACAAAATTATATCCCTCTTTACTCAACAAAGAAACCGATATAATGTTGCATATCAGGTTCGGCATGTAATAGCATTCGTTCAGAACCAATGTATTACCAGTTGGTAATGCAAGGTGATATTCCCCGACAGTCTTAGCTGCAACAATTGCACCATTTCCAACTCTAATGTCTTTATCACCTTCTCCAAGTTCTCTACCTTTCCTGAGCCCATGTAACTGATTACATATATGGGATCCTGATCCGGTATCTAATACCCAGGACGTAGAGCAAATGGAGAAACAGTTCTCTATAACGAACACACCCGAAGAAAATGCATCAACATGTACTTTCTTCAATCGGGTGGCATGGGAATCCTGGTATTCCCCTATATCCTGTTCAATCCTATAACTCTTATAAGAAAGAACGGAACCAACGTTCCCCAGCACAGTATAACATGCGGGTTCGGTCAATACATCCATATTATTATCTTGATTAGGGCATGAAATGGTCGCTACCTGGAGAGAGAGAGAAGAAAACACTTTAGCGTATGCTCTTGCAAGATCAGATTGGTTATTATCTTATCTAATCAGGATGGCTCCCACTGGTTTTTATCAAATCTTCCTTCAAACCCTAAAAGGAAAGACTAGCCGGGATTAATTACACCCTACAACTTCGCCAATCTTTCAGCCAGGCCAGTGTCGGTACTTTGAGGGAGGTTCCCCGTGCTTTCGCACGGACCTAATTAAAGTAAACCTCGTTTTCCCAGAGGCGTAACCCCGTTGACACCTTTCTAGACACCTACTAGATTGGCTAATTGTAATGTGTAAATCTCTCCCAGGAGTAACTCTTACTCGCAGTGGGTATCGGGATCCAACTATCTCATAGAAGGTATGCAATCTCATTGCAAATTTCAACACTTGAAATTCCCGATAATGCTTTTGCCCCAAACGATCTATGACCTTGACAAGGTCAACAAACCATAGACCGTAAGTCAAGTTCAACCCGTCATTTCTTGATTGAATCAAACCCACCCGCATGACCCTTGACAAGGTCAACAAGGCCGTACGACTACCCTAATCCAATCTGCATCATATGCATAAACAGATAAATACTGGTCAGCTACCGCACCCTGCGCCTTGACAAGGTTAACAAACGCAGCACGAATACTAAACAGGACTTATCTGAAATGACGGAGGGCTACGACAGGTTTTTCTGAAAACCTATTGCGTAATGAACTTGATATCGTTGTAGAATCGAATGAAGTTTTGAAATGGAGTGATTTTGAGGCTTTTCTAGTTTTGCTAAAGGGGTCACTCCCGATGAAGGGATCGTCGGCCCTTTCCTCGTCGAATGAGGTGCGGGATATATCATATATATCGCTGTGCAAAGCAAAACTCCAAAAACAATCAAAAGCAAACCGAGTGTGTAGCATCTGCCAGTTATTGCTAAAGGGGTCACTCCCGGTGAAGGGATCTCGGCCCTTTCCTCATCAAATAAGGTGCAGGGTATATCATATATACCGCTAGCAAAGCAAAACTATAGCTACCCTTTTTGTTTAAAATTTGATTCTACAACATCTTTTAGGTTTCTTTTCTTTCATTAATCACATTAATGAAGTCCCATCATTTAAGTCACCTAAACATCACAGATAAATACGACGTACACTTATGCCATCCGCATTCGCCTCGATGTCCCCTCGTGCACCGTTAGGTTAGGTAACTAACGACAGAGCAGGGCAGGGCTAGTGCGGGTGTAAAACATAAGTAATGTCTATATAATATATCATATATACTATATACAGTATCCATCAGAACATATCAAATGATCACATCACAGATATCGCAGCAGAAAATATCATATGAAATATTGGATATACTAGGACGTCCGTGTTTTTAATATGAGCCAGTATAAAACACGGATTCCACCGTCGTGATGAGTAGCCAATCCCACACCCCTAGACCCCTACGAGAGCGGCAAGCAACCCTACCAATTCTAGGGTTAGGAGACCCGGACTCGACTCCTCGAGATGGTCTCCCACTGAACCCTAGAACCCGGTTACTTGTGCTCCCCTCCTTGGGTCTATCCTAATGCGGAAAAGTAAATAATATACAAAAGGTGACAACTTCCACAACCTGGAAGTGCCCCAATAAAAGAATATTACATACAATTTTTTACATGAATGAAAATGAAAAGCACTCATCTCACATAAAAACCCCTGGCTACTCAAACACGACGATCCAATATAACATATCCAGCAGCACATAACATCATATATCATCAACGTAAGTAAATATGCGCATCCCAATTGTCGTTGACATATAGCAACGAAACCGGCGATATCACATATTACACTTACGGTCACAGAAAAGAAAGTGTAAAACTACAACAGTTGGAATTCGCAACCTCTTTAGACATCGCATGCCTAATCAAATGAAATACTTAGACATCACATGCCTAACAATTATAAACCCCGCATTTTAGTCTCATTATCGAAAACTCTTTTCAATATCAAGTGAAACTAAACCGCTAGATTTATAACATTCATTCAGTTATCTCATAACTGTTTGTGAATTCCAATTATTGTATCCCATTCCGGATAAATAGAAAATATTAAACTTTCCGATCGAACATTCGAACACCCAAGTTTTCCCGAAAACATTCAACACATGAAATAGGTTCAAAGACATTCACTTCATGCCTCAGCACCAACGGTCCAGCCGTAGAAGGGTCAAGCCAACGCCTCACATGTGGCACGCCGTACTGCCCCAAACCCGAAGGTTCAAAGGGCAGTTCAAGACGGTCACATAATCGAGTTAAGGTTTGTTGTCTTCTAGAGGGACCATCGCGTTACTTGCACTACTCAGAACGTCCTTAAACCACAGAAAAATCCAACACTTGGAA
Source organism: Agapanthus africanus (assembly GCA_030015575.1). Classification (NCBI taxonomy): domain Eukaryota; kingdom Viridiplantae; phylum Streptophyta; class Magnoliopsida; order Asparagales; family Amaryllidaceae; genus Agapanthus; species Agapanthus africanus. Next base: position 135,616,444 of record CM057350.1, read on the forward strand.
ATTTCCCGGCAGGGGAAAGATTGGGTATTTACATCCGGTCGAACTTTTTAACATATTTTAAAATTATCCGGAAAAACACATAGACAAAGTTTGATAATCCGATCGAATCTTCGATTCCCAATACAACCCTAGAATACTCAACTGTTGAGTGCATATTAAAAATTCCCAGAAAACTCGGCACCTGAAAACATGAATTACTGTGCAAATATTGGAAGCAGATCCCATCATTTGGCTGCGGAACCGCCGCAGAAGCCAGGCTTCTGCCGCGGTTCCGCCGCGCTTTAAACATATCATGAGGTAATTTTTACACCGTAATTCTTAGAATTCCCTGCTGAATTTTTTAAGCATTTTTAATCTGGAAAAAACCCAGTTTTTGAAAAAAGTCCAGAGAGCATGAAAAGTTAGGGTTTCGATAATTGTTCGGATTTCAAACGTCGTCTAGACTTTGCCTAAGGCTCTTGCTAGGCTCTGATACCACTGTAGGTCAGGCAGCCACCCCATCCAATGGGGTCACCGTGGCACCAACGGGTCCCTCAGCAGCTACTTTTTACGCATGCCCCCTCGCGAGGACTACAACCCGCCGGAACACCTTCCGGTCTCGGGACACCCTGGGGGTAAGAGCCTATGCTTCGCCACACTGTCACACAGTGAGAACCCCCCATAGGTCGACATCCAATGCCTAGTAGCTCTGATACCATGTTGGTCAGGTAGCCACCCCATCCAATGGGGTCACCGTGGCACCAACGGGTCCCTCAGCAGCTACTTTTTACGCATGCCCCTCGCGAGGACTACAACCCGACGGAACACCTTCCGGTCTCGGGACACCCTGGGGGTAAGAGCCTATGTTTCGCCACACTGTCACACAGTGAGAACCCTCCATAGGTCGACATCCAATGCCTAGTAGCTCTGATACCACTGTAGAGTTCCTAGGCACGCTCTAGAGGTCTCACAAGGCATCAACCATGCCAATTTCAAACTTTACAAGTGCCGAGAAACCCTAATACGGATTCGTTGACTAGAGTTTAGGCGAAAAGGAAACTAGTTAACATTTTAACTAAAAGAAAGAGGCTACAACCTTTATAGATCCGGTTCTCCACTTCCTTAGCTCCACGTAGACGTCCTCTTGCTGTCCATATCGAATCCCGGACTCTAGCATCGGCTTCATCGGAGAAATGGACGGGCTAGGTCGTCGGCTTCGATGCCGAAGATGATCTACGTCGAGGCAACACAAGATCAAGCTCCAACTTCACCAAGCAATGAAACTTGTGAAGAAAACACCCTATACTACTTGGCAAGAGGTAGAGGATGAAGAAATAGGAGGTGGGTTCACTTTAGAATTGGATTTCTCACTCTTTTACTCAAGATGCCATTAATGGATTCAAGCTTTCTTCTTGATCAAGAGGAAGAAGATGATGATAGAATATGATAAGTGTTAGATTAAAAATGAAAATAATATGAATACTTATCATATACTAACCATGGTCAAGTGTAGAGAGTAAACTAGGGTTAGGTGAATGGTTAGGTTAAGAGAAGAAAACAAAAATGGTCAAGGTTTCAACCCTTCATGAAGCTTCATGAAAGAAACAAGAAAAGCCACCATTTCCATTTTCTTTTCCAAAATCAATAATCAAAATAAATAAATGAATAAGTAAACAAAAGCCTAACCATTCATATAACCATGGTTTAATCTTTACACAAACTCAAGTTAACATGTATCATCAAACATGATACAATCAAGTGCACATAAAAATATATCACATATACAATGTGCACATAAGGTGAGAAAATCCTTTCAAAATGAACCAATACTAGTTAATGTAAAGTAATATATCAAATATATAATTATACATTAAATCATTAAATCAACACTTGATTCAATGATCCGGTCATGTCGCACATAACCAACTAGTATCCAATGTATCGACTTATCGAATCAATCTTCGATTCGATAACTAGGTTATATCGCATACAACCAATCGAAATATTCATCGCGAGAATGAAATACGTTATCACATACACGCATTATTCTCGGTCCTGCACATATCTCATATGCGCTCCTATTTCGTTTCGCTTGAGCCAGGAAACCTCTGTGTAGGACTCTAAAGACTCGTCAATACGCCGGCAGCAGATGATGATCATATCAAGCACCCACAAGCCGCAAGCGGTCTGCTAAACGTAACGGCCACCCGGGTATTGAGCGATCAGAAGATCGACGAGCAAGCCTGCTCACACTCCTGTGAATCCAACCAGTAACACTTACCGTACAGTCCGGTCTGTTCGTCTTATATGTCGCATATCAAGTTTAGGGGTGGTAAACGTCAGACCCCAATAACCGATAAGTCGTGCCGATGTAAGGCTCATAACGGGTCGAGAAAGTACTGGTAACACTTACCAGCAAAACTCTGATCAGCCCTGGCCAGGGACTTCCCTGTTACGGTCAATCGAGCACAGCGCAACATCAACCCCCAATACCGGGAGAGACGAAACCCCTCCTATCGCTCATTGCCTCCATGTGACTCGGGACTGTACCCAAAAACCACCGTTTTGCACGCCCTCATGGACGTGGTAAGGTGGAGATCAAAGCACAGTGGGAATCACACAAGACTCTATGACGATCTCGGGTCTACAGACTAACCTGCACAAGTGTCACCTGAGAACTGCCATCTGACGTGAGGTATAATACCTTCTGGGAGTTCTCGGTGAGTTCGTCCAGTGTACCCAGTCTCCACTGAGCACCCGTATACCATCTCTGATGTCAAACACCAATGGATATGGGATCATCCATCGCCCATCTCATGGGTCGAGAAGCGTATACGCTAGTCTACACTGGTATATCGATGCCCCGTCTCGATACACCCACGACTAGGGACCTTGAAGGATGTACCTATGGACTACCATGTCCCCACTAGTATGATCTGCATCATAGTCCAGGTAGTCAAGTACACATCCTAAGGGCTTTACCAACATGTAACTATAAGACAGTTTAAAGAGACTAGTATACATGTTAAGATAAAGAGCAACCAGATAGCATACTATCATATCGAGCAAGAAAGTCATCTCTATATATGTCCAAGCATCCAATATAATATACATCATCTGTACAATACTGGCCTCTAGGGCATACATACAACTAACACTAAGTGCATGTCCTCCTGCAAGTCGTAAGGATCTTACAAAAGGGTCATCTCCTCATAAGTCGAGCGGACTTACAAGGGTTGCTCACCATATGGACATATCCCTAGTCACGGGTGGGACTTTGCTGGGGAAATGTTTATTCGCGCCCGTGTATTGTATACAAGGGTCAGTATTGAGCCAGTTGTAGGGCAATATCGAAGGTTGTGGGGGATTTGCTTAAGAACAGGTTTAGGTTTTTGTAAGTTAAGACTTTCAAATCTCATGAGCCGTGAAGGTCCCATAAGAGAATTCTCCTTACGAGTCGTGGGGATCTCGCAAGTGTATTTTCTCCTTAGGAATTGTGAGAATTCCTAAGTGTGTTGCTCCCTTGTCAGTCGTAAGGATCTCACGCGGGTGGTTTCTCCTTGCAAGGTCGTGAAGATCCCGCAAGTGTCCTTTAACGAGGTTGCGCCCTTTCGGGTTTTCACAAACACTCGCCGGTAGCCTTGCTGTTTTTACTCACGGAGCCCTTTCGGGTTTTCATCCGTGCCCTTTTTGCTTATGGACATACCGTTTTTTTATTCTTTTTATTTTATTCTTATTATTTTTTTACGAGGTCGCGCCCTTTCGGGTTTTCACGAACACTCGCCGGTAGCCCTGCTGTTTTTTCTCACGGAGCCCTTTCGGGTTTTCATCCGTGCCCTTTTTGCTGATGGACATACCATTTTTATTTATTATATATTTTTCTCTTTTTTTTATCCCGTCAGCCTAAAGATGCTGCGGTAGTAGTTTAGGGACGTTTCGATCCGTCGTTAGTTTAAGGACGTTTCGGTCCGTTCAGGGGAAGGCCGGCTACTGCTTATAAAGTCTGAGTTTAGGAAGATAGCGAGCGGACATAGTCGTCATCATCTATCATTGACCTAGACTGTGGCTCATTAAGCGTAGTATTTCTTTAGGAAGCGGCCGTTTATTGGCCTGAAAGGCCTTTCACCGTGCATGTCCATGAGTAGATAGGCTCCACCCTGGTAGACCCTGTCTGTGATGTACGGGCCTTCATAGTTTGGCTCAAATTTTCCCCGCTTGGCACGATTGGGGATCATAGGTCTTTTGACCACTAGTATGAGTTTGCCTTGGCGAAATGTCCTCGGCCTGGTCAATCTTTCGTACGAGCGCGTCATCTTTGCTTTGTAGGCCTCCAGATTTTGTTGCGCTATGAGCCGGGTTTCATCGAGGGCATCAAGCTCCTCAAGCCGAAGGTGAGCATTTTCTTCGTCTGTCAGCTCGTAGTGGACTGCCACTCGTAGAGAGGGTAACTCTATCTCGAGGGGGAGTACCGCTTCCGTACCGAATACCAGTGCGTATGGCGTCGTGTTCGTGGCCGTCTTGAACGTAGTTCGATATGCCCAAAGAGCCTCTTGCAGTCTCTCGTGCCAGTCTTTCTTATTTAGGGATACCGTCTTTTTTATGATCTTTTTCAAGGTCTTATTGAAGGCCTCGGCCAGACCGTTAGCTCGTGAATTATAAACTGAGGAGTATCTCCAGTCTATATTATGCTGTTGCGCGAAACGGCTAATCTTATGGCTTCTGTAGGCTGGTCCGTTATCGGAGATAATCCGCCGTGGAGTTCCGAACCGATAAATGACGTGCGTTTTGAAAAAGTGGAGGATATTCTCCGTCCTCACTTCCCTTAGCGGTACTGCTTCCGCCCATTTGGAGAAGTAATCAGTCGTCGCTAGGATGAAACGATGTCCCCGGGACGATGCTGGTTCGATGGGGCCGACTATGTCAGTCCCCCACATTTCGAATGGCCAGCTAGCCACCGTCGGATGTAGTGGATTCGGATGCTGGTGGATGAAATCCCCGTGGATTTGGCATGAGTGACACTGCTTCGCATATTCGAGGAAGTCCTGAATCATCGTAGGCCAATAGTAGCCCATCCGTTTGATCTTTAACTTCATCTTTGGGCCCGCTTGGTGAGAACCGCAGAGTCCGTCGTGAACTTCCTGGACGACTCTTTTCGCTTCGTCAGGTCCTAAGCATCTCAGCCACAGAGAATCAAACGACCTCTTGTACAGAGTATCATTGACGAAAGCGAAAGATAGAGCTCGTTTCATGAGCTGGTGTCTTGAGGATGCTTCTTCAGGCATTCGGTGGGACTTAAAGTAGTCTATGAAGACTTCCCTCCAGTCCTCGGCCTCCTCACGGTCTTTTATTTGTAGGGTCGTCAGCTCAGTCGCTCCCTTTTCTTCGTATGATTCCGGGGATATTTCTGCTGGGGCGAGCACTCGACGGCTTTGTACCATGATTTTGACGTCATCGAGGTTCTCGTCAGCCAGTTCTTTAGCGAGCTTAGCTAGCGCGTCCGCTTTACTATTTTCCGCGCGTGGTATGCTTTCCAAAGTATAGGAGGGAATTTGGGTCAACAGTTGTTGCACTTTTTCGCCGTACTTCACCAACTCCGGTTTGCACGTCTGGTAGTCACCATTTACTTGACTAACGACCAGTTGAGAATCCCCGTATATAAGAAGGTCTTTAATTCCCATGTCAATGGCGATCTCGAGGCCCGCTATCAAAGCTTCGTATTCGGCTTCATTGTTCGTCCTTGATTCCGTTAAGGAGAAAGCAAAGCGCATTATCCCTCCTTGCGGGGTCACGAAGATAAGGCCTACTCCCGACTTGACTATAGGGGTACTTTGTTTGCACTTTTTCATGGAAGATACTCCATCGAAATAAAGTTCCCATTGGGTATCATCACCGTCGACCGCGTCAAATGCATGTTCGTCCGGCAAATCGCAACTTAGAGGAGAGCCGGCAGGTATCGGGTGCTCAGCGAGGAAGTCGGCGATGGCCTGGCCTTTCACTGCCTTGAGAGGTTGATATGTTATTGAGAACTCCATCAAGAGCAGGGCCCGTTTAGCGAGTCGACCTGTCAGTATGGCCTTTGACATCAAATACTTAAGAGGGTCCACCTTTGAAATGAGACGGACCTCATGTGCCAACGTATAGTGCCTGAGCTTTGTTATCGCGAAGATCAATGCCAGGCAGTGTTTTTCAATGAGGGAGTAGTTGCTTTCCGCCCCCAGCAGAACTCGACTTAAGTAATAGAGTGCTCTTTCTTTCCCTTGATCGTTCTCTTGTGCCCATAATGCGCCTAAAGAACCTTCGAGGGCGGTTGTATAAAGAATGAGAGGCTTTCCTTTGACCGGCGCAGCCAACACTGGAGGGTTCTGCAGGTACTGCTTGATCTCGTCCAGTGCGCCTTGGCATTTGTGATCCCAAATGAATGGAGTTCCCTTCTTCATCACGTGGCTGTAAGGATGGCACTTGCCTGAAAGATTGGCGATAAACCGCCGGATGTATGCGAGCTTCCCTTGGAGAGACCGCAACTGTTTGAGGGTTCTTGGCGGAGGCATTCCCATGATCGCCTTGATCTTAAATGGATCTATTTCGATACCTCGGTGTCGGATGATGAATCCCAGGAATTTACCCGAGGAGACTCCGAACGCGCATTTGAGGGGATTCATCTTCAAATTATATTGCCGAAGGCGTTGAAATACAGTCTTCAGATGCTCTAAATGCTCTTCGTATGACATGCACTTCACTACGAGGTCATCAATATAGCACTCGACGATTTCATGTATGAGATCATCGAAGATCTTTGTCATGGCCCTTTGATAGGTAGCACCGGCGTTCTTTAGACCAAAGAGCATAACCTTGTAGCAGAATATACCCAAAGGGGTCCGGAAAACGGTGTGCTTCTGGTCTTCGAGATGCATCTTTATCTGATTGTACCCTGATAAACCGTCCATAAAGGAGAAAACCTCGTGAGTGGACGTGTTATTTATCATTAGCTCGATTACCGGTACTGGGAAATCGTCCTTCGGGCAGGCTTTATTGAGATCCCTGAAATCCACGCATATGCGCACCGTCCCATTTTTCTTCATTACCGAAACGATGTTGGCAATCCAGTCAGGATATTGGACTTCTTGGATAAATCCAGAATCGATCAGCTTCTTGACTTCGGTGTTGATGCTCATTTCAAGCTCGAGCCGCACCCTTCTTGTTAGTTGTATGTATGCCCTAGAGGCCAGTATTGTACAGATGATGTATATTATATTGGATGCTTGGACATATATAGAGATGACTTTCTTGCTCGATATGATAGTATGCTATCTGGTTACTCTTTATCTTAACATGTACACTAGTCTCTTTAAACTGTCTTACAGTTACATGTTGGTAAAGCCCTTAGGATGTGTACTTGACTACCTGGACTATGATGCAGATCATACTAGTGGGGACATGGTAGTCCATAAGTACATCCTTCAAGGTCCCTAGTCGTGGGTGTATCGAGACGGGGCATCGATATACCAGAGTAGACTAGCGTATATGCTTCTCGACCCATGAGATGGGCGATGGATGATCCCATATCCATTGGTGTTTGACATCAGAGAGGGTATACGGGTGCTCAGTGGAGACTGGGTACACTGGACGGACTCGCCGAGAACTCCCAGATGGTATTATACCTCAAGTCAGATGGCAGTTCTCAGGTGACACTTGTACAGGTTAGTCTGTAGACCCGAGATCGTCATAGAGTCTTGTGTGATTCCCACTGTGCTTTGATCTCCACCTTACCACGTCCATGAGGGCGTGCAAAACGGTGGTCTTTGGGTACAGTCCCGAGTCACATGGAGGCAATGAGCGATAGGAGGGGTTTCGTCTCTCCCGGTATTGGGGGTTGATGTTGCGCTGTGCTCGATTGGCCGTAACAGGGAAGTCCCTGGCCAGGGCTGATCAGAGATTTGCTGGTAAGTGTTACCAGTAGTTTCTCGACCCATTATGAGCCTCATATCGGCACGACTTATCGGTTATTGGGGTCTGACGTTTACCACCCCTAGACTTGATATGCGACATATCAGACGAACAGACCGGACTGTACGGTAAGTGTTACTGGTTGGATTCACAGGAGTGTGAGCGGGCTAGCTCGTCGATCTTCTGATCGCTCAATACCCGGATGGCCGTTACGTTTAGCAGACCGCTTGCGGCTTGTGGGTGCTTGATATGATCATCATCTGCTACCGGCGTATTGATGAGTCTTTAGAGTCCTACACAGAGGTTTCCTGGCTCAAGCGAAACGAAATAGGAGCGCATATGAGATATGTGCAGGACCGAGAATAATGCGTGTATGTGATACCGCATTTCATTCTCGCGATATATGTTTCGATTGGTTATATTCGATATGACCTAGTTATCGAATCATTGATTCGATAAATCGATACATTGGATTCTAGTCGGTTATGTGCGACATGACCGGATCATTGAATCAAATGTTGATTTAATGATTTAATGTATAATTATATATTTGATATATTGCATTTCCTTAACTAGTATTGGTTCACTTTATATGGATTTTCTCACTTGATGTGCAAGAAGTATATGTGATATACTTTTGTGCACATATTTGTATCATGTTTGATGATGCTTGATCATTTTGTTAAGTGTAAAGAATTAAAACCATGGTTAAGTGTTGATTAGGGTTTTGCATATTCATTTATTTATTTATTTATTTATTTGAAAAGGATTATGATGAGAATGGTGGCTTTCTTTGTTTTAAGTTGAAGCTTCATGAAGCTTTGACTTTTGTAACCATTCTTGTCTTCATGCTTAACCCTAACTCATCCAAGTAACCATGGTCTATTCTCTACACTTAACTATAGTTAGCTTATGATAAGTATTGAATTATTATTTATTTTATCTCAACACTTATCATAAAACTAGCTTCATCTTCTCCTTCTTCTTCAAGATAGAAACCTTGATGCCATCAATGGCAACTTGAGTTCTAGTGAGAGAAATCCAATTCTAAAGTGAACCCACCTCCTATTTCTTCACCCTCTATCTCTTGCCAAGTTGTTTTGCGTGTTTTCTTCACAAGTTTCACAACTTTGTGAAGTCGGAGCTTGAACTTGTGATGCCTCGACGTAGATCGTCTTTGACACGAAGCCGACGACCTAGCTCGCCCGTTTCTCCGATGAAGCCGACGATTGAGTTCGGGATTCATGATGGACAGCGAGAGGACACCCACGTGGAGCTAAGGAAGTGGAGAACCGGATCTACAAAGGTTGTAGCATCTAACTTTTAGTTAAGTAGTTAACTAGATTCGTATTTCGCCTAGAAATCTAGCCGACGATCCGTATTAGGGTTTCTCGGCACCCATAAAAATTTAAATTGGCATGTTCGATGCCTTGTGAGACCTCTATAGTGTGCCTAGGAACCCTACAGTGGTATCAGAGCCTAGCTAGAGCCTTAGACGAAGTCTAGACGGAGTTTGAAGTCCGAACGAACCGAAACCCTAACTCACAAAATGCTCTCTGTACATTTTCTAAAATCTGGGATTTTTCCAAATTAAAAATATGCAGAAAAATCAGCAGGTGATTCTAAGAGTTACTGTGAAATTCGACAGCCCAAATCCACCAAGTCGCCGCGTTTCCGCGACATGAGCCTAGCTCATGCGGCGGTTCCGCGGCCGTACGGCCTCATTAAACAATGAATTCTGCACAGTAATTCTTATTTTCCAGTGCTGGTTTTCCTGGGAATTTTTAAAATTTATTCAAGAGTTGCATTTTGTGGGGTTGTTTTGGAGCTTCGATAGTTCGATCGGATTATCAAATTTCGTCTATATATATATTTTTCCGGATAATTTTTGGTATGTTAAAAGGTTCGACCGGATATAAATACCCAACTTTTCCCCTGCCGGAAAATATCCAAGTGTTGGATTTTTGCATGGTTTAAGGACATTCTAAGTAGTGCAAGTAACGCGATGGTCCCTCTAGAAGACAACAAACCTTAACTCGATTATGTGACCGTCTTGAACTGCCCTTTGAACCTTCGGGTTTGGGGCAGTACGGCGTGCCACATGTGAGGCGTTGGCTTGACCCTTCTACGGCTGGACCGTTGGTACTGAGGCATGAAGCGAATGTCTTTGAACCTATTTCATGTGTTGGACGGTTTCGGGAAAACTTGGGTGTTCGAATGTTCGATCGGAAAGTTTAATATATTCTATTTATCCGGAATGGGATACAATAATTGGAATTCATAAACAGTTATGAGATAACTGAATGAATGATATAAATCTAGCGGTTTAGTTTCATTTGATGTTGAAAATAGTTTTCGATAATGAGACTAAAATGCGGGGTTTATAATTGTTAGGCATGTGATGTTTAAGGTATTCATTGGATTAGGCATGTGATGTCTAATAAGATTGCGGATTCCAACTGTTGTAGTTTTACACTTTCTTTTCTGTGACCGTAAGTGTAGTATGTTCATATCGCCGGTTTCGTTGCTATACGTCAACGACAATTGGGGTATGCATACTTACTTACGTTGATGACATGTGATGTTATGTGTTGCTGGATATGTTATATTGGATCGTCGTGTTTGAATAGCCGGGTTTTTTTTATGTGAGATGAGTGTTTTTCATTTTCATTCATGTAAAAACTTGTATGTAATATTCTTTTATTTGGGGCACTTCCAGGTTGCGAAAGTTGTCACCTTTTGTATATTATTTACTTTTCCGCATTAGGATAGACCCAAGGAAGGGAGCACAAGTAACCGGGTTCTGGGGTCCAGTGGGAGACCAACTCGAGGAGTCGAGTCCGGGTCTCCTAACCCTAGAATTGGTAGGGTTGCTTGCCGCTCTCGTAGGGGTCTAGGGTGTGGGATTGGCTATTCATCACGACCGTGGAATCCGTGTTTTATACTGGCTCGTATTCAAAACACGGACGTCCTAGTATATCCAATGTTTCATATGTTTCTTCTGCTGCGATATCTGTGATGTGATCATGTGATGTTCTGTGATAGATACTATATATAGTATATATGATATATTATATAGACGTTACTTATGTTTTGCACCCGCACTAGCCCTGCCCTGCTCTGTCGTTAGTTACCTAACCTAACGGTGCACGAGGGGACATCGAGGCGAATGCGGATGGAATAAGTGTACGTCGTATTTATCTGTGATGTTTAGGTATTTAAATGATGGGACTTCATTAATGTGATTAATGAAAGAAAAGAAACCTAAGATGTTGTAGAATCAAATTTTAAACAAAACAGGTAGCTACAGTTCTTGCTTTGCATAGCGGTATATATGATATACCCTGCACCTTATTCGATGAGGAAAGGACCGAGATCCCTTCACCGGGAGTGACTCCTTTAGCAATAATTGGCAGATGCTACACACTCGGTTTGCTTTTGATTGTTTTTGAGTTTTGCTTTGCACAGTGATATATATGATATATCCCGCACCTTATTCGATGAGGAAAGGACCGAGATCCCTTCACCGGGAGTGACTCCTTTAGCAATAACTGGCAGATGCTACACACTCGGTTTGCTTTTGATTGTTTTTGAGTTTTGCTTTGCACAGAGATATATATGATATATCCCGCACCTCATTCGACGAGGAAAGGGCTGACGATCCCTTCACCGGGAGTGACCCCTTTAGCAAAACTAGAAAAGCCTCGAAATCACTCCATTTCAAAACTTCATTTGATTCTACAACGATATCAAGTTCATTACGCAATAGGTTTTCAGAAAAACCTGTCGTAGTCCTCCGTCATTTCAGATAAGAACTGTTTAGTATTCGTGCTGCGTTTGTTGGCCTTTGTCAAGGCGTAGTGTGCGGTAGCTGAATAGTGATTATCTGCTTATGCATATGATGCAGATTGTTTCAGGGTAGTCGTACGACCTTGTTGGCCTTTGTCAAGGGCCGTGCGGGTAGGTTTGATTCAATCAAGAAATGACGGGTTGAACTTGACTAGCATGCTATGATTTGTTGGCCTTTGTCAAGGTCATAGGACGCTAGGGGCAAAATATTATCGGGAATTTCAAGTGTTGAAATTTGCAATGAGATTGCATACCTTCTATGAGATAGTTGGATCCCGATACCCGCTGCGAGTAAGAGTTACTCCTGGAAGAGTTTTACACATTACAATTAGCCGATCAAGTAGGTGTCTAGAAAGGTGTTAACGAGGTTACGCCTCTGGGAAAACGAGGTTTACATTAATTAGGTTCGTGTGAAAGCACGGGGGACCTCCCTCAAAGTACCGACACTGGCCTGGCTGAAAGATTGGCGAACTTGTAGTGTGTAATTAATCCCGGCTAGTCTTTCCTTTTAGGGTTTGAAGGAAGATTTGATAAAAAGCAGTGGGAGCCATCCTGATTAGATAAGATAATAACCAATCTGATCTTGCACGAGCATACGCTAAAGTGTTTTCTTCTCTCTCTCTCCAGGTAGCGACCATTTCATGCCCTAATAAAGATAATAATATGGATGTATTGACCGAACCCGCATGTTATACTGTGCTGGGGAACGTTGGTTCCGTTCTTTCCTATAAGAGCTATTGGACTAAACAGGATATAGGGGAATACCAGGATTCCCATGCCACCCGAATGAAGAAAGTACATGATGATGCATTTTCTTCGGGTGTGTTCGTTACAGAGAACTGTTTCTCCATTTGCCCTACGTCCTGGGTATTAGATACCGGGTCAGGATCCCATATATGTAATCAGTTACATGGGCTTAGAAAAGGTAGAGAACTTGGAGAAGGTGATAAAGACATTAGAGTTGGAAATGGTGCAATTGTTGCAGCTAAGACTGTCGGGGAATATCACCTTGTATTACCAACTGGTAATACATTGGTTCTGAACGAATGCTATTACATGCCGAACCTGATATGCAACATTATATCGGTTTCTTTATTGAGTAAAGAGGGATATAATTTTGTATTACAGGACAATGTTATGAACATTTTCCGTAACCAAAAGTTGGTTGGATCAGGCACGTTGTGCAATGGCATTTATGTTCTAAATCAATCAGCAGTTCTGAGCATAACTAACACACACAAGAGGAAGAGTTCTGAACTGAACGAATCCTTCTTGTGGCATTGTAGACTGGGTCACATCAATGCGACACGACTGGCTAAGTTGCATAAGGATGGATATTTGAATTCGTTTGAATTTTCATCTTATGACACTTGCCAGTCATGTCTCAAAGGCAAGATGACCAAAACTCCGTTTACGGGACATGGAGAAAGAGTTACCGAACTCTTAGGACTGATACATAGTGATGTATGCGGTCCTATGTCTACACATGCCAGGGATGGTTCTTCATACTTCATTACATTCACTGACGATCTCTCTAGGTTCGGATATGTGTTCCTGATGAAACACAAATCAGAAGCTTTTGAGAAATTTAGAGAATATAAACAAGAAGTAGAGAACCAAACCGGAAAAAGTATTAAAATCCTACGATCTGATCGAGGAGGTGAATACTTGAGCAATGAATTCCTGGACTTCCTAAAAGAGAATGGGATTCTCTCTCAGCTGACTCCTCCATATACACCACAGCACAACGGTGTATCTGAAAGGAGGAACCGCACCCTATTGGATATGGTGCGCTCTATGATGAGCACAGCTGAGTTACCTATTTCCTTCTGGGGATATGCACTGGAGACAGCAGCATACCTATTGAATCAAGTTCCATCTAAATCTGTACCTACCACACCATATGAGATATGGAGTGGGAAGAGACCATGTCTTAAACGAGTTAAGATATGGGGTTGCCCGGCCTATGTCAAAAGGCAAAATCCGGACAAGCTCGAGGCACGGTCAGTTCTATGCAAGTTTGTGGGATATCCCAAACATTCACATGGATATCTTTTCTACCATGCAGAGGAACAAAAAGTGTTTGTTTCTCGACATGCCACCTTTTTAGAAAAGGAATTTCTTGAAAAAGAAATTAGTGGCAAAGTGGTAGAGCTGGAAGAGGTTCCAGATACACAAATCGTAACTGAAGATTTAGTGGAACCAGAAGATTCAGTAGCACCCAATGAACCCCAGCCTCTCCGCCGATCTAGTAGGGTTCCTCGCCAGCCTGAGAGATACTACGGTTTTCTCATGGATGGAGGGAGCGAGGATTACATCATAGAGGATGATGACCCAACTAGCTTCAAGCAGGCCATCACGAGTGGGGACTCAGTGAAATGGCTGGATGCTATGCGGTCCGAGATGGAATCCATGTACACCAACAAAGTATGGACTTTGGAAGTTGCTCCTGAAGGGGTAAAACCCATTGGGAGCAAGTGGATCTTCAAGAAGAAATTTGGTGTAGATGGGAAAGTGGAGACTTTTAAAGCTAGACTTGTTGCAAAAGGTTTTCGTCAAAGACCAGGTGTGGACTATGACGAAACCTTTTCTCCAGTGGCTATGCTTAAATCCATCCGGGTCATGCTTGCCATCGCTGCATATCATGATTACGAAATCTGGCAAATGGATGTTAAGACCGCCTTTCTAAATGGTGATTTAGAAGAGTGCGTATACATGACTCAGCCAGAGGGCTTCGTAGACAGTAGGAGCAGCGGGAAGGTGTGCAAGCTGCTTAAATCCATTTATGGATTAAAGCAAGCATCACGGAGTTGGAACATCTGCTTTGACGTCGTTATCAAAGAGTTTGATTTCGTCAAAAATCCAGATGAACCTTGTATTTACAAGAAGGTTGCAGAGAGTAAGGTTGTCTTCCTCGTATTGTACGTAGACGACATACTCTTGATAGGAAATGATATTCCTATGCTGCAATCGGTCAAGCTCTTCTTATCACAAAGATTCTCAATGAAAGATCTTGGTGATGCCTCCTGCATATTGGGGATTAGGATCTATAGAGATAGATCCTAACGGATTTTGGGATTGTCCCAATCCAGGTACATTGACACCATACTAAAGAGGTTTAGTATGGAAGAATCCAAGCGTGGGAATTTGCCCACGATCTCTGGAGTCACTCTCTCCAAAGAGATGTCTCCCAAGACTGATTTGGAGAGAGCTCGCATGCAAGGGATACCCTATGCTTCGGCTGTAGGCTCTATCATGTACGCGATGCTATGTACCAGACCCGATGTTGCATACTCACTAAGTATAGTGAGCAGGTATCAAGCTGATCCTGGAGAGAATCACTGGACAGCTGTGAAGAGCATTCTCAAGTACTTGCGAAGGACTAAAGAGATGCTCTTGGTGTATGGTAACGGAGAACTCCAAGTGGAGTCCTTTACCGATTCGAGCTTCCAGAGTGATAAAGACGACTCTAAGTCGCAGTCGGGATTTGTCTTTACCCTTTATGGAGGGGGGAAGAGTTCCAAGCAGGAAACCGTGGCAGACTCGACGATGGAGGCTGAATACATCGCTGCCAACGATGCTGCCAAACAGGCTGTCTGGATCAAGAAGTTCATTACTGAACTTGGAGTGGTTCCATCCATTGAGCATCCAATACCTTTGTATTGTGATAACAATGGAGCGGTGGCTTTGGCCAAGGAACCCAGGTCCCATCAGCGATCCAGGCATATTCTGAGGCGGTATCACCTGATCCGGGAGATAGTTGATCGCCGGGAGATCGAGGTCAGGAGGGTTGACACGAAGAACAACACGGCGGATCCACTCACGAAGGCCATTCCCCAGATACAGTTTGAGAAACTCTTCGGGATGCTCGGTATGCGATACTACAGCAGCTGGCCCTAGTGCAAGTGGGAGATTGTTAGTTGTATGTATGCCCTAGAGGCCAGTATTGTACAGATGATGTATATTATATTAGATGCTTGGACATATATAGAGATGACTTTCTTGCTCGATATGATAGTATGCTATCTGGTTACTCTTTATCTTAACATGTACACTAGTCTCTTTAAACTGTCTTACAGTTACATGTTGGTAAAGCCCTTAGGATGTGTACTTGACTACCTGGACTATGATGCAGATCATACTAGTGGGGACATGGTAGTCCATAAGTACATCCTTCAAGGTCCCTAGTCGTAGGTGTATCGAGACGGGGCATCGATATACCAGAGTAGACTAGCGTATATGCTTCTCGACCCATGAGATGGGCGATGGATGATCCCATATCCATTGGTGTTTGACATCAGAGAGGGTATACGGGTGCTCAGTGGAGACTGGGTACACTGGACGGACTCGCCGAGAACTCCCAGATGGTATTATACCTCACGTCAGATGGCAGTTCTCAGATGACACTTGTACAGGTTAGTCTGTAGACCCGAGATCGTCATAGAGTCTTGTGTGATTCCCACTGTGCTTTGATCTCCACCTTACCACGTCCATGAGGGCATGCAAAACGGTGGTCTTTGGGTACAGTCCCGAGTCACATGGAGGCAATGAGCGATAGGAGGGGTTTCGTCTCTCCCGGTATTGGGGGTTGATGTTGCGCTGTGCTCGATTGGCCGTAACAGGGAAGTCCCTGGCCAGGGCTGATCAGAGATTTGCTGGTAAGTGTTACCAGTAGTTTCTCGACCCGTTATGAGCCTCATATCGGCACGACTTATCGGTTATTGGGGTCTGACGTTTACCACCCCTAGACTTGATATGCGACATATCAGACGAACAGACCGGACTGTACGGTAAGTGTTACTGGTTGGATTCACAGGAGTGTGAGCGGGTTAGCTCGTCGATCTTCTGATCGCTCAATACCCGGATGGCCATTACGTTTAGCAGACCGCTTGCGGCTTGTGGGTGCTTGATATGATCATCATCTGCTACCGGCGTATTGACGAGTCTTTAGTGTCCTACACAGAGGTTTCCTGGCTCAAGCGAAACGAAATAGGAGCGCATATGAGATATGTGCAGGACCGAGAATAATGCGTGTATGTGATACCGCATTTCATTCTCGCGATATATGTTTCGATTGGTTATATTCGATATGACCTAGTTATCGAATCATTGATTCGATAAATCGATACATTGGATTCTAGTCGGTTATGTGCGACATGACCGGATCATTGAATCAAATGTTGATTTAATGATTTAATGTATAATTATATATTTGATATATTGCATTGCATTAACTAGTATTGGTTCACTTTATATGGATTTTCTCACTTGATGTGCAAGAAGTATATGTGATATACTTTTGTGCACATATTTGTATCATGTTTGATGATGCTTGATCATTTTGTTAAGTGTAAAGAATTAAAACCATGGTTAAGTGTTGATTAGGGTTTTGCATATTCATTTATTTATTTATTTGAAAAGGATTATGATGAGAATGGTGGCTTTCTTTGTTTTAAGTTGAAGCTTCATGAAGCTTTGACTTTTGTAACCATTCTTGTCTTCATGCTTAACCCTAACTCATCCAAGTAACCATGGTCTATTCTCTACACTTAACTATAGTTAGCTTATGATAAGTATTGAATTATTATTTATTTTATCTCAACACTTATCATAAAACTAGCTTCATCTTCTCCTTCTTCTTCAAGATAGAAACCTTGATGCCATCAATGGCAACTTGAGTTCTAGTGAGAGAAATCCAATTCTAAAGTGAACCCACCTCCTATTTCTTCACCCTCTACCTCTTGCCAAGTTGTTTTGGGTGTTTTCTTCACAAGTTTCACAACTTTGTGAAGTCGGAGCTTGAACTTGTGATGCCTTGACGTAGATCGTCTTTGACACGAAGCCGATGACCTAGCTCGCCCGTTTCTCCGATGAAGCCGACGATTGAGTTCGGGATTCATGATGGACAGCGAGAGGACACCCACGTGGAGCTAAGGAAGTGGAGAACCGGATCTACAAAGGTTGTAGCATCTAACTTTTAGTTAAGTAGTTAACTAGATTCGTATTTCGCCTAGAAATCTTGCCGACGATCCGTATTAGGGTTTCTCGGCACCCATAAAAATTTAAATTGGCATGTTCGATGCCTTGTGAGACCTCTATAGTGTGCCTAGGAACCCTACACTTCTCGGCGCCTGCTTGACTGGCTTGATATTCGGGGATATTGCTAATTTATGCACAGCAATCTCCGGATCTAATCCCGGCATCTCGGAATAGTTCCACGCGAAGCAATCTTTATACTGTAGAAGCACATCCTTTAACGCAGCCACCCTTTCTTCAGATAGCAGCTCGCTAACGAATGTCGGTCGCGAATCATCTGCCGACCCCAACTCAATCTTCTTGAGGTTATCTGCGGTGGTATGTATGCCTTCTTCCAGTTCTTTCGGAGCCGGTGGAAATTCTGAGATTACCTCATTGTCATTGTTTTCGAAGCACCAAGGAGCTCATCTATGTCCTCGGGCTTCTCTTTTAACATTGCAATCATGTGACAAGTGCGAATCCGCTTCCAAGACGGGTGTGGATCTGGCTCTGCCCTTGCGGCTTTAGGTTCGTGCTTTTGTGGCGGCGTTACCCTCCAGCTGCTGGATAAAGCAAATCTGCCTTGTTGGTACTGGTCTTCGACCCAGTTCTTGAAGGTGAAGCAGTCTTCGATAGGGTGTCCTATGGCTCGGTGATAAGAGCAATAGCCCGGATGGGAAACTTTGTTAGCTTGCTCAGGGTGCTTAGACTCCGGAAGTGCGATCATTTGATGTTTTATAGCGAGCTAGAGTAACTTCTTCGTCTTGTCTCGGGGGAAGGAATACGCTCGACTCATCTTCTTCATGAGGGGCAAATCCGGACCGCACAATGCCCGATCACACGACTCTCTAATCCTGTGTCGTTTTTGTCGACTCCTTTTTTCGCTTCTTGAATTACTTCTGCTTTTGCGTCGGGCCTTTTGTACAACGGGTTGACAGGGAGCGTCTTTGTCTTTTGCAGCCTGCTGAAACAGACGTTGCGTCCTGGCCTTCTCGTAGATGGTCATCTCACGGTTGTGGTCTTCTCGAGCCTTTTGACCCGCTTTCCTGATAAGCTTGGCCACTTGTTCTTCAAATGACGGACTCGGCACTTCACTCGCGGGATCCAATTTTGACGAGGGGTTAGCATTCTCCGACGAGGTATCCTCCTCCCCATCGAAGTTATATATGGTGTAGCTGCCGTGGACTCGCTCCCGTTTCCCGGACCTCACATATCCAAGCCCATGCGTTTCCATTCTCCTGTTGGGCAATTTGCGCTGAGTCCCAGGGACATTCCAAATCCTGTTGTAGAACCGAGCTTGTCGAACAGTCTGTTTTAAGGGTACTCCTTGGCGCTTCAATAGCCTCTTTAGTCCATTTGTGTAATATCTGGGCAAACGGATGGGTTGGAGCCTGTCGAGTGTAGCATCCGCGCCATGCCATATCTCTTTCTCCACTCTCGTTTCTGTGGATTGGTAGAATAGGATCATCTTTTCACCCTTTCGCCTGGGAGGGATGTAAAACGTCTGCAGGTCCTGTACATTGTGAGCTTGAAGTGTGTCTAGATCTTTGTAGTATTTCCGCGGCACCATGGTGATTTGCAAACTCTGATCATCACTAGGGGATGCCTGTATTGACGGCCGACTGGAGAACACGGCATTAACTTCATCTTCCGAGTCACTTCCGAAGATCAACATGGGGGCGGGCTTTCCCGGGTTGTTGCGTCGAGACGGCCCAGCATAAACTATCTCTTCTCCTTCTTCGGTATCGCTCCCGAAGACGGGGATGGTGGCGGCGGCTTTGTTCTCCGGCTTGCGACACCTCTCCGTATCCTCGAAATCTGGCAAAAAGTACTTCGCATCTTCGTACTTGCGGACTTCGTTCACGGAAAATGGGTTCAGCTCACCTGTTATGGTATATTCGAAGCCATCCCTAAAGTATTTCATACACTAATGCTGTGTAGAAGGGATGATGTTGTACTCATGTAACCAAGGACGACCGAGCAAGGTGTTGTAGCAGGTCTTGGCGTCAATGACGTGAAATTTGATGTCCGTGACGAGTAGTCCAAAGCGTAATGTTAATATTACGGATCCGAGAGTCCGTGACGACTGGGAGTCGAAACCGGAGATGGTAATTTTGTCACGAGCAAGGTGCTGTACGCTCATGCAGATTTCCTTCAACACCCAAACATTAAGGAGATTGACTGAGGATCCATTATCCACCAGGATCTTGCCTATCTTGATATCATGGCAGTATCCAGAGACATATAGGGGACGGTTGTGGTCGCACGTCCCGAGAAAGAGGTCTTCGTCACCGAAAGTGATGTCGGCCGTATGCACTTCTTCCAGTTCATTCTTCATCCTTTCTTCGGCGAGGAAGGCTTGGAATTGCTCGGGTTCTTGTAACGCCTTGATTAATGAATCTCGCACTTCTTTTGATAATAGGAAGGCGTCGAGAATAATGAGCTGAGAAGGTAGCTTCCTTAGGTGCGCTAGGATGTTGTAGTCCACTTTACCCTTCCTGGGAGGATCTTTGGCAGCCAACTCTTTCGTGACATGGTCATCTAAGGTGATATCCTCAGTGGCCTTTTCCTTTCCCTTATCTTTTCTATTTGCAGGCCCGAGATTCTTTTCCGGGAGCGTGCGATTGCGCAACTGAATGTTTTCGCAGGCCTCTGGTTCTTCCTCTTTCTCTAAAACGGATTCTTTAAAGAGAGGGCCCAGAGCCATTTCTTCATCAGAGTCTCTCCCAAAGGTGAGAACTTGTGACCCTCCGGCATTAACCATGTAATAGTTGCCAGTAGTTCTGTTGTGCCCGTCTGCAGTACTTCTTCGTTCCCGACGAGTCTTGCGTTTCATGCGCTTAAAATGTTGCCGACGAGCAACATATCCCTGCCACCATATCCTAAAGGCGTCGCACTCCTCCGTAGGGTGTGAAATTTTTCGATGATATGTGCAATAATTAGGGTGCCTCTTCGCCCCATTGAGCGTGTTTTCTTCCGAGGGTGGTAGCTTCATTCCCATTGACATGGCTTTGGCAAACCTTTTCCTCGTCTTGAATATCTTTTTGTCTGCCTCGGATGCCTTTCGATCTGGTGGGAGTACTTCAACTCTTTCGTTTAGTCGCCTGCGTTTGGCTCCTTCCGATGCGGCCATCTCACGCTCCTGACCCGCTTTACTCTTCAGACGAATCTCGTCTAGAAAGGCGTCGATCATTTCATCTGTTGGCCATACAAGTTCTGGCTCAGGCTCTGTCCCCAGTTTCTTAGTGCTAGGAGTTTTTTCATCGTCGATAAACGAGTGGGAGATTACATTACAACTCGCTACATATCCCTCGGATTCATCCGACGAACTCTCTCCATCATCTTCCTCTTGAAAGATGCAGTTGAGGAACTCTTGCAGCGTGACAGGAGTTCGCGCCTTTTGATTGTACTCTTCCAGCGCGTCGATTTGCTTCTGCAAGTTCGTGCGCTTGTCTCCAGGCTTCACGGGCTTTTTGGATTTCTTCTTCTTTTTCTTCGAAGATTTTGACGGTTGGGTGTGAGTATTTGGGCCATCACTACGAGTCTTCGTAGTTGGGCGCGGCTTCAACATCCCTTCGATAATTTGAGGTTCAAGCGGGTCCTTCCATTCGACCGCCGGGCACACATGAAGGTCCCTCAGCATTCTTTTGGTTTTAGTTGACAGCACGACCTCCCATGGAGCTTCTTCAATAAAGGAACAGGTTGCCCCCGGTGTATCTGCTTTCTTAGGAGTATGCGGCTGTGGCGGGTTCACCTTCCACTTTTCGGATAGTGCAAACTTCCCCTGGAGGTATTGATCTTCAATCCATCCTTTAAAAACGAAGCAATCCTCAATCGGATGGCTTACCGTTTGATGTTAGGGGCAATAGTTGGGGTTGTTCATCTCAATGGGTTGTGGCAGTCGTCTTGGGTTTGGCAGGTTTATAAGTCTGTTACATACTGCCAACTCGAATAACCGTTTCTTCTTATCCCGCGGGAACGAGTAGGGGCGCTTCATCTTCTCGTTATAATACCGGTGTCTTTCTTCCAGTTGATCCGCCAGCTTTAGGGCATTGGGTTGTTGCTGGGCATTCGCGACGAAGGTTGCCTTTCCTTTACCCTTGTCATTCCGAGGTTCTGGCTTCGGGGGAGGCAGTCTATGACCCATCTGGTCCATCTGAGCCAACTTGTCGATTAGAGCCTGGAATGTGGTTGGCTTAAAGAACATCATAAACTGGGAGATAGTTGCATGAGGGTCTAGGGTTCCCACGAACATGCCCACTGCGGGCGCTTCCTCAATGCGTTGTTCGCATTTCGACCATAAATTTCGCCAGCGTATAGCATACTGGACCCACGTTTCGCCTGGTTTCACCCTGGCATTAATTAATGCCGTTATTGGAGTGTGTTCGCTGGCGCTTGCGAATCGCTGAGTGAATAGCAACTCCATTTCAGCGAATGTCTTGATAGAATCGTTCGGGAGTTCCGAATACCATTCGAACGCTGTTTCTGATAAGCTGCCCACGAACTGGCGAAGCAACAGTTTATCATCACCGCCAGTGTTACCGCAAAGTGCCCTGAACTGGGCAACATGTTGGTGGGGATTGCCGGTCCCCTTATACACATAGAATTTTGGTATTGTATAACCCGGCGGATATTTGATTTGGTCGTACCAGCTTGGATACGGCCGCCCCGTTTTTACGACTTGACCGGCTGCCTCAGTCGCATGATGAACCCGGATTTGCTGGGCTATATAGTCGTCCAAGTCAGCCCTAGAGATTATCTCCTCCTTGGCCGTTGAGAGAGCCGGTGGTGGATTTAACGTTTCCCCCTGTCGTCTTCAAGGACGATCGGGGGATCCTCAGCGGGTGGGTCTTGTTGGATCATCATTCCCACCATATCCTGGAATAAGTGGGCTATCTGCTTAATATTGGCCGCTTGTTCCGCAGCCTCTTTATCTTTCTTTTCCAACATCCTCCGAAGGAACTCAGCGTCGGTTTCCTGTTCTTGTTGCTGATCCGAGGACGCCTCGGGGCTTTCTTTTGGCCCAGTAAGCGCGGCCATTGCGATCATCATTTCCTGGAGCTTTTGTTGTTGCTCCTGTGCTTTGGTTACTGACCGTGTAAGCGGTCTATGACCTGTAGAAGCACGGCTGTCTTCCTTCCCCGATGCCATATATACAGTGTGGACCATCCTGCCCCCAGCCTTAGGGCGTCTAGGTTCAGTGCTTTTAGCTCTCGTTGCAGGCCCGGGGATCTTCTCCGGCCTCCTCTTTTTATGAGCAGTGGAAGTTGAGGGGGCCGTTGAGGTGGGCACCCAGACAGCTTTTCGTGGCTTAGCCTGGTGACTGACTTCCTGTTGTATTTTCAGCTTCTTGTGCTGGCGGGAGAAGTTTGGATCGATCATCGAGTCTCGGGCCTGCCGCCAGACTTTATAGATTCGGGAGGACAGCCGTTGAGGAGATTGGGGCTGTTCTGTCTTTACTTCTATAGCCCTTTTCAGCGGATGGGGAGACTTCTTTAGCACCGTGGTAGGAGAATTCCTACGCACCTTATTTAGCATTTCGAAGCTGTTCCCAGTTGGAACAGCGGCATTAACTTCTGCCATCGGGGCTGGAGGAGTTAGCCCAGAAGAGGAGTTGCCCCCGGCCTTCCTTACTCGGCGCCAATGGCGACGTCGAGCGTGTCGAGCTGTTGGGGCTGGTTTGGCGATGGGGATGGTTTTGTCTTGCCCCATGTCTAGATGAGGCGCCGCTGGTGCCAGCCTCTTGAAGGCTGATGTCTTTTGAGGGGCGATGTTCAATCTGTCAAAAACAGACCCTCGAGCAGGAGCAGGTGCCGGAATAGTCAGCCTTGAAAAGACCGACTCTTTAGCAGGAGAATCCGTCTTGATGACTTCAGGAATGGAGATGGCTGTCTTCTTTGGAGCAGCCTTCTCTGGGATTGTAGACCCCGTCGTGGTTTCACAGGAGCTCTGGCCTAGTCTGGAGAAGACCGACTTCTTGGGAGCTTCCGCTGTCAGCACCGGAGCGGTGAAGCTTGTCGGCGGGAGCATGGTCCCAAAAAACAACCCTGTGGTGGCTCGAGTGACCTGTTCCATGGGCATTGTGAATAGCGAAGCAGCTTGGGGTCCGTAGGCTATACCTCCTGGTGAGGCAGAGCGTTGGTTGCAATTGCAGTTGGAGCATGTCGCGCAAGCGGAAGCCATTGATTCTTTGCTTTCTACAATAAGCAAGACGCCGAATCTTAGTGCCTTGAAACCCAAGGGCAACCCTTAGCGAACCGTGTTTGGTTCACGAACACGACACACGAAGTGTGGAGTGGAAAGAGGAAAAGGTCCCACCGGACGTGCCAGAATCTGTTCCCCTCCGAATGGCGGCGACGACATGGGCGTCTTGCCTGAGATCCGGGGCAGATGCTAATTGGTGCTATCCGTCTACCTCTCCGAAGATGCCAAATTGATTTATGGCACCGTGTATCGAAGGTTTAGACGGATGCGTCTGATGTAGCAGACTTCGTCAGATTCCCCCTCGTTTGAGGGGTTTTTTGATTGTGGGGACGCTCTTCCCTGCAGGCGCAAGCCCCTGCAGTTAATTACGCTACCGCATCGCGGTAACAACTTTCTCCTTCTCCAGCTGGTCACTTCGTGTCGTGTGTATTTATTTTATGTTTAGTTGCCCGTGGATTGTATACGGAGACTGAGTTATGTCGTCGCCCGTAGGGAGTGGACTAGTCCAAATCCGTATTATCTTAGATTTGGGTTTGGGGGTTTGGGTTTAAGGATACGTTAGCCTCATTTGAGCCTAAGATCGACTTAAACGTTCGTTATGGATACGTTAGTCTAGTTTTTAGACTAAGATCAACTCAACGGGATCGTTTAGATCCGACAAGAGAGCAATAAAAGGGGGGCTCTGTTGTTTAGTTTAGTGACATTGCGGTCAATAAGTAGTTTAAGGACATTGCGGTCCATGGGTAGTTTAAGGACATTGCGGTCTAATGCTAGTTTTAAGACGTTGCGGTCAAGGTTAAGGACCTCATAGTCCGTGGATTTAAGGACTTCACAGTCCGTAGTTAGTTTTAAGACATCCCAGTCAAGGTTAAGGACCTCATAGTCCGCGGATTTAGGGACTCCACAGTCCGATGTTAGTTTTAAGACATCACGATCAAGGTTAAGGACCTCATAGTCCGTGGATTTAGGGACTCCACAATCCGTTGTTAGTTTTAAGACATCACGGTCAAGGTTAAGGACCTCATAGTCCGTGGATTTAGGGACTCCACAGTCCGTATCAATATGTGGTTATCGGGACCCGTCACCTCTTTGAAGACGTTGAGGAATTACAACGCCACGTATCAAAGGAATGAAGAGATGTACCCTTGAACCGAGGTAGATTAAATAATCTTTGGCCCAATTTGGAACCAAGACCAATTAATTATATTATGAGCCCGTTGGTTCAGTTGAATTTGAATTGAGGACTTATGACCAGCTTGGGCTAAGTCCAATCATATTTAGGATGTTGGCCCTCTGTTGGTCCATTAGAGGGGAGGGTTTGCCTCTGGATATTTAGCCAATTGGGCTGAAATTAGTGTTAAACGCTAGCAACAGGGGTTCAAATTAGTGTTAAACACTAGAGCAAGTCAGTGTTAGACACTAGCAACAGGGATCTCAAATTAGTGTTAAACACTAAAATAATCAGTGCTAAACATATTGGAGATAGTGCCCTCAGAGTCAATTATTGGATCACAGGCACGTGATTATAATGATTGAGGGAGGACCTGTCCCAGTAGGACAGTCTTACTCGAGATGATAGTATGCTATCTGGTTTATCTTTATCATCGTGTACTGCTTAGGTGACCTGACAGGTCGCTATTACACGTTGATAGAGCCCCTAGGATTCTTGCTTGACCACCAGCAGTATGAGGGCGATCATATAAGTGGGAGCTAGGGGTCTATAAGCATATCCTTAAAAGGTCCCTAGTCGTGCGAGTTTCGAGACAGGGCATCGATACTCCAGAGTAGACTAGTGTATACAGTCGAGACCCCGACGAGGGGCGGTGGCCGGTCTCACAAGCCATTGGTGTCAGTTGGATCACCTAAGATGTATACAGGTGCTCATTGGGTTATGAGTACACCGGACAGGACTCGCCGGGAACATGCTAGTTGGTCTTATACCCGACGTCAGATAGAAGTTCCCTGGTGACATGTGTACAGGTTAGTTCATCGACCTGAGGATCGTCATTTGTCTTGTGTGAGTTCCCACTGTACTTTGATTACTACCCTACCATGCTCAAAGGAGACGTGCAAACAGGTTTTAGTTGGGTACAGTCCCGAGCCACATGGAGGCAGTGAGCGTATCTTCAGGGGTTCGTCTCTCCCGGTATTGGGGGTGAGGTCGCGCTGTGTCTAGGAGAGCCATTACACAAAGCCCTCGGCCGAGGCAGGAGATTTACTGGTAGGTATTCCAGTAGTATCTCAGGGTGTTCTGGGCTACACTCCGACACGACTTGTACCGCTTTTGGGGGTCTGACTTTTACCAACACCCTAGGCCCGCCATGCGATGCTCATAGACGAACGGACCGGACTGTACGGATATTGTCACTGACAGGCTCAGTAGGGTGTCAGGCTGAGTTCGCTCACAGACGTCCCTTTTGGTCAATACCTGGTAGCCCGTTACGTATTGGCTTATACCTCTGACGTGCTAGTGGTTAAATCCACAACCATGGTGTTGACGAGTCTTAAGAGTCCCCCACATTCAGTTACTCAAGTTTCGGGCGAAAAGCTGTAGAGGCCGTATGGAGATATGGTAAGGTCCGATCAGATACGTGCGGTATTGCACGGATCAGGATCGGACAGTTTGTACTAGAGGCCGTATGGAGATATGGCAAGGTCCGATCAGATACGTGCGGTATTGCACGGATCAGGATCGGACAGTTAGTACTAGAGGCCGTATGGATATATGGCAGGGTTCAATCAGATACGTGCGGTATTGCACGGATCAGGATTGAACGGATATTACTAGCCGGCTTTGGTTTAAGCCGGATCCTAGTATAGTACAGTGTAGTTTTGTCTCATTGCATTTGTATTTCGGTCGGAATACAAATGCGGGTGTGTATGTACAGTATCAGGGTTTTCCTGTAATTTATTACGGGACCAATTTTCTGGAGTTGCCAGTTTGCTTTCCGTTTCGGCCGATTTCCTTTGTATCGTTCATTGGCCGAAGATTGGTGGAGGAGGGCTTATTTGCATTTGTGCAAATAAGCTTTTGTGGAGGGGGTCTTTGCATTTTGTTGTATCATGATGACTTAGCCTCCATTGACTTCTAGGATCATGATGGTTCATGATTGCTTATCTTTTGTCATGGTGATGGTGATGGATAATGATGGTGGAGTATGATTTTGGTTGTGATGATTCTTGATCATCATCACACCTTTTCTCTCTCTCTCTCTCTTGCATTACGAGGGTCTCTCTTTTGTTTTTGGATTCATACTCTCCTCTCTTGCTCTTGCTCATGCCATGGCCGGCCACATTGGGGTGGGCTGTCCAAATTTTTGGGTGTGGGATTTGTTGTTCTTTTGATGCTCCAAAAATCCCCAAGTCCCTCTACATAGTTCTTGTATCATCCCTCCACCAAAATGGCACCTCCATGAACCCCAAAATGAGACATAGCCTCTACACTATATTCTACAGCAAATCTTGGGCACGTCGACTAGCCAGCTTCGTGCCCGAGTTGCCTCGGCATTGAGGTGGGAGCCCGTAAAAGATGTAGGTGATGTGGTGCACTTCCGGCGACGAGGTGGAGACAGGACATTCCGCGGGAGATCGGGACGATGACGAGAAGACCGGAGGACTCGGATCAGTCGGTATATCTCTATTCCCCATCTTGTAGTTAGCTAGGACTAGTTAATGGTTCGATCCGGGTGTTTAGTGCGCGGTTGTGCCGGTTTGCTAGTTTGCAAAATTAAAGTTTTTCGCTTCCGCATTTGGCCATCGGATTGACGGCCGGGGCGCCGCCGTGCACTTACAGTGGTATCAGAGCCAGGCCATTAACATAGTCTAGCTTTGTCTAATGTGTTTTACATTTCCGATCGAACAAAATTCCAAAAACCCGCGTTTTCACATACATCAGTTTTCTGTCGATTTTTTTCTGGCTCGAAATTTTTTTCAGGTTGTAGAAAAGTGATGTACTGAAAGTCCTAAGAATGCTGGAGAAATTCGACACATTGATCTTTCAAGGGGAGCGCGGAACCGCGGCCAAACCCCACTTGGGGCCGCGGTTCCGCCGCGGTATGGAGAGATCGATGCGTCAAATTTTTCCAGTGGGCTTCTAGGGTGAAAATAGGGTTTCTGGAATATTATTTTTGGGCCCAGAATTTCTTGATGTGCTACAGTAGTACTTGGGGGCCCACTTGGTAAATTTGATCGATCGGATATTTTAAACACATTGGTTCACAGTATTTACATTATATATACGACCGTGAATGTCACTTGATCGGTAAATCCTGTCTAACTGCTATAGCCCGGTTAGACGGATTTGCGAACGTGAATTTCACGTTGGTGTTCTGTGATTTTGCTGTGATGTTGCGGATCGGTCGTGGGGGATAGCCTGGATGCAATGCTAGTACAGTTTTGTTGTATTATGTACATTTGATATTGCGGGGCGAGCGTTCGACATGTGGACTGCCGTCACTGCCTGTTTGTATTATTCTTTTGGGACACGACCAGGTTGCGGTCGATGTACCCATTGTATGTATATTTTACTTTCTGTACTAGGATTGCCCATCGGAGGGGTGCACGGATAGCCGGGTTATAGAGGGCAACAAGCCCGCATCTCATGGCATTGAGACGGAGGGGGCTTCACTCTAGGATTGGCGGGCTATTCGCCGCACTCGTAGGGGGTACAGGTTGACCCAGGAGGGGTGCCCAAGTTACCGGATTCCGTGAAGTGCTGGGTGGTCCATTCACGTTGCCTCGCTTCAGGTTTTGGCGGGTAACTTGCCGCGCCTATAGGGGTCTAGGATTTCATTGCACAGGCTATCCACACGACCAGGGGAACGTCGGGTTTCAGCAGTGGCTCTGTGAAACCCGGGGATCCCAGATATCTGTATTGTTCTGTGATGCTGTACATTTCTGTGATGTTGCATTTTTTATCACGCCTTGAGCGAAAATTATATATTGATATATATTAGTAGATGTTGTATATGTTTTGCATCCGCGCTAGTCCAGTCCCCGCTCTGTCGTTAGTTAGCTAACCTAACGAGTAATGACGGGACCCAGTGGCGAATGCGGATGGCATATACGTACATCAGTATATTTTCGTTCTTTGTGGTGTGATCAATTGATGGGACTGCGTTGATTCGGATCAATGCAAATAAAACAAACCTAATCTGATGTTGTTGGAACACTTTTCAAAAGGCTGTTATTGCAAGGACGTTGTAACGTTTTGAAAATCGTTTCGGTGAAATTTCAAAAAAACGGTAAAATAAGGGGGTTTTCTGTAAAAAGTCAAAATACAAATATCTTATTATAAAAATTAAATATACATATTCTAGCTATGTAATTGCTAGTATTTGGTGTTTATTGACCCACTGGTGAAATTTCAAATTTTCTGAAAAATTTTCCGAAAATAATTATTTTAATATTATTTTAAGCCGTCACTAATATATTTAATTAGGGAAAATTACAAATTGGAATGAGTTGAAATAAATTTTGTGCATCATAATACATTAAATAAAATTTTATCATGTGGGTTTTGAAACGAAATCGTTTGCCAAAACGGTTTAGAAAATATCGAAGAAAAATGCTTTTTTTAGTGTAAATGGATGTTTGGGGTATTGTATTTGTCATTTTCCATCACCCCACACCCATACCCACACTCACACACCCCCATTTTCCCTCCCCCTTGGCTGAATTCAGTAGCCCCCCCTCTCTTGTCCCCACTTGTTTTGCAAAAGAAAAGAAATGAAAGAAAAGAAAAGAAATGGATAAAAGAGTTGACCTTTTGTTGACTTGGACTTTTCCCTCACCATACCTCACACCACAACCCCTCTCTCCTCTCCCCCACATGCTTGTGGCCGGCCCTTCCAACAGCAGCCCCCCTCCCCTTTTTTCTCCTCCATTCCTCTTCCAAAATGCTTAAAAATTGCCTCAAAACCCATCAAATAAATCCCAAAATCCAAATCCAAATCCAACTCCTACCCATTTCTCATTAGCCTTTCTAGCATGGATCTAGGGATCAAAATAGCATTTTAGGAGGCTAGATCTTGACCTTGATCTCATCATGGGAGGTATAATCTCATGCTTTTGTTAAAATTTGTTATCTAGTTGTTTTAATCTAAATTAACTAAGTGCTTAATTAGGTTTTGATGAGTTTAATTGCATGATTAAAGATTTCAAGTTAGGTTTTGTTGTGGAAATGGGTTATGATAAATTGTGCATGGTTTTGTGTTGTGGATTAACATCTTAAGTTTTATAGAAAGCTAATTTAGTTGCTAATTCCAAACCATTACTTATAAAATGCCCTAATTAAGTTATTTTGCTAACTAGAGTTTCGGAAAAATTGTTAAATGCTTTAGATTAAAATATAATTATGGTTTTATGCCATTATTAATATTATAATGAGTGGTTTAATGACTTTGGATCATGCAAAACCAAGCTTAATTGTTAAATTGTGAATTTTGCTTTAAAAAGAGTTAAAATCGGTATTTTTGCAAACTAGTTTTTTTTGAACAAATATGGTTTGGTGAAATTAAATTATGGAAATGATTTATATGAATTAATTAAGATGGTTAGTGAGCCTGATGGCCATTAGTTTTGTTAAAATATCATGTTTTATACAAAAACGGGTAAATTTTGCTTGCTAGATTTTCGGAAAAATAGCTTTTAAAGTGAGTTTGAGGTTTTTGTGAATTTTAACCTATTCTGTATTTAAATTAGTATTCGTGAATGTGCAAATGAGTGTACTTGGGTTTTTCTCGATGGTCGGGCGTTTGCACGCCGACGTCGAGGGTTTTTGGATTGGTTTGTGAGAGCAACCATAGGTTTTGACCTATGTGGGATTCGTGCGTCGTTTTGGTCATGAGTCGGGTTTTAATGCGATATGGTGCGTTTTGATATGTAGGTACCCCATGTGGACTTCGAGACGACAAGCAAGCGCGTGGCGACGTCGGCACCGGCGAGCGAGGACCAGGTGAGTAGATTTATATCTACGGGGAGAAGTCGGGTGGATGGCGTATAGCACCCCCGCAGTCCGTGGTGGTGTATACGGATGCGTATACACACCAACAATTATTATATGTTATTTGGGATTAATAACGATGTTTAGGATGGATATTGGTGTGTTGGATTATTTTAGTGTTGCGAACCCTAGGGTAGTGTTGCACTACACATACACACATACATACTTGCATACATTCCTATTTATATGTGCTCATGGGATTCTTTATACTTATGTGTTCACATGGGTATAGGACTATGTGTTCACATACGAATTTGAGGATGGTACTTGGGATTGAGCTGAGTCGATGAGATTTGTTTTGTGGTTGTGATATCGGTGATATGGCAGGATTCGTACTTGAGGTACGTCCTGGTGTTATAGTGGATCTTGGGGCGGCGATACGGGTGAATAGTGTTATAAATAAAATGGTCGACATGTGATCGTGATATGAGGCATGATATGCTAGGATATTGATATTAGGCCGTATCGGGCGATGTATACCCCTTGATGATGATATGTGCTGACGATATCGGTTTGTACGAGATTGTCGATCAGTAGTCAGATCATGAGTATATTGAGGATATTAGTATTGTACTAGACATAGGTCAGTACCCTAGACTATGATCTTGGATAAACAGGATACCAGAGGAATAGTGTGAGGAATATGATATTGACCCGTACCCAGAATTGGGGATGCCGTACGACGGATTTACGTACGAGCTATATCTTGATGATTGATCCGCACTCTTGACTTGGGATGTCTGATTATAGATATGATATCGGATATGATATTATTGAGGCGGGATCACCGACTAATATATATACAGGTATGTATATGGATCGACTCAGATGTTAGGCGGTTTCCTTACCTGTAGTCCAGCTTGTTAGCTTAGCCTTTTAGTTTAGTTTAGTTGTTATATTAGATTCGATTCTTACCTATTTCAAAAACTAACGAATCGTGGGTATTTTAAAAGATAGCCCAAGGGATCCTACGGATATTTCGAAAGACGTATCTTTTCATAAAAACACCGTAGCCCCTATTTTCAAAACCCTATGATTCGTGTTATTTCAAAAGGCACCATTTGTAGGACTTATATTAGATTAATGCAGGTTAGTTACAGTTGCGTCTAGTATTCAGCTCCCGCTTATTATTGTGGTTCGCTTCGCATCGCATACTTATGCTATAATTTCTTATTGCAATGTTGATATCATATTGTTAGGATACCAGCACCATTACCGATGATGCGTATGTACCACGTACACTTACTTGCCGGCTCACACACATCTTCATCGGTAATTGCCATGTCACGTACACCTTAGAAAATATTATTGCCTGACATAGCGTACTTGCCTTATATGTTAGTTTAGACATTGTAGTTATTACCTGCTACTTCATGCATACTGTTATTCATTGTTATGCCGCATTCATGGATTCTCATGCATATATTCACTATTTTACGTGTTATTGAGGTTTTGGATTCGGATTTCCATGAGATTTTCTGGATTTGGAGGAAAACCGCAAAAACATAAATAAACCTTTTTTCTCTTTTAAAATAAAAAGTGCGGTTTTTCCCATGATGTATGAGTCGTCCACCATGAGTTTGCTGATGGATTTCGAGACCCGATTCGAGGAGACGGATGAACCGTTTCGGGTACATGGTGGACCCGGTAAGGTACCCCGGGGCAAGAAGCGCGTGATGATGACGATGTGAGCCTGGCAGGGGAGCACTACCTACCGGTGATTTTACCCGACGCGTCGGATATCCGGAGGATACCGTCGTGGTCTTGAGATGGATGGTAGGGGCCGGTCTGGACTGACGACGCCTTAGATATTGTGATCGAGATATTGAGATTTCAAGATATTGAGGTACAGAGACTGTGATACAGAGATATCGAGATATTGGGATTACGTTTTGTGCCGATGCTAGGCACTGTTTTATGCTGATTTCATTATGATACCTCATTTTAAAAATAAAAGGAAATCTCACTAAATTATGAAAACAGTTCTTCATTTACATGTATTCTGTTTTCATGCATTCATACCTCATTCATATGATATATTGCTACCTGAGGCACTGACACGGGCACATGAGATTACACTTGGGTTAGATATTTACCCTAGCCTTGTTATAGGTTGCATGGTATATATATAATTGAGGATATATTATGATCATTGACCTAGGTTGCGTTATTTATGCGATTTCTGTGCGTAGATATTTTTCTATTCACGAGTTGGCAACTCACCCCCGTTGTGCCCCAGTTTCTTGCAGGTTTGCCGTACAGGTTTCATTACGGCTTGCGGGCATAGTTTCCTTCGGGTGATTTGCTAGTAGGTGGGTTTACTTGTATCGTACCCCCATTATATATCTTGTATATTATTATTCTGTTGTATCTCGAAGTTCCATCAACCAAACATGTATTTATTTTGAGATAGAGACCAGTGATGTTATTCCTTCGACCTTAGAGTCGCGCGTTATATTTCTGCGGTTTTCTTGTGGTTTGAGTTTCCTTTTGAATTTTGATCCTCGCCGTTGGCGTTGTATATTATATTGCTTGTGTGGTTGTGACCGTCGATTGACGAAGAGCTAGCTCCCGCTTGGGGATGCCTTTTATTGATTTCGTATACTATTCATGTTGTATCCCGTTTGGGAGCCAGTATTTACAAAGGAGACTCTGCCGAAATTTTCGGGAAATATTGATGTTTTTTTTAAAACCGCATAATTCGGCTTATGCTATTAAAACTACTTGTTTAAATTGGTTTTCCTTCACTCTACTACTTTTCTTGGTTTGCATTTCTGGGTTTTCGGCTTACTTGGATTACGTACGCCTTGAGACGTTTCGTAGTTTAAGTGCCGGTCATGTTCCGTACTTTCGGGACGTGACAAAGTTGGTATCAAAGCGTTAGGTTTTACCTTCGGAGCGTAGGATGACCCTTGGTTGATGGAATAAGTGACTAAAGTAGAGTGACGTACCGTGGGTATGTTCCGCGGCATATTTACGATACGCTACTCCACTTAAGGAGCCTTAGGATATACATTTCTTTACTCAGTATCATATTCATTCCTGATCTAGACTCATCGGTACCAGTTATGGTTTTGCTGCCACGATTACGGGCAGGGATAGCTACGGCTAGAGTTGCGGTCAGCATGAGCTCGTCAAGAATGAGGACGGACCAGGGCGAAATTCCGGCGACACACGATTGCGGAGATGTGTCTTTTTATTGTGTTTCCGCGCCACGAGCGTTTGGCGGATCGCCTTTATGAGGTTACTCGGATGTGCTGATCGACACTAGAGAATTGAGCCAATGATAGAGGCCAGCCAGATTTTGATGACCGTTGGTGTATTGCTTACTCACGATGTTGAGGCACTGTTCAGCGTGCAGACGAGTGAACCAGTTGTTGCTGCGAGCGTCGAGATATCGCCCCATATGTTGGAACTATTGCAGTACAGGTTGTACTAAGAGATGATAGAAGGTCGCTAGTCACCCGGGGATGAATGACTAGGACATGTGGTTCGTTCGCCTACCCTATGAGAGGTCATTAGATAGATTGATTCCAGCAAGAGACGACTTCACGCGGAGACGTTGAGAGTCGACAGAGATGATCGAATGTCAGAAACCTATTATTCCAAGTTTAAAGTATTCGGAAGGGCATGCAGGCAATTCTATGGACCCTCTAGAAGAATGAAACCCTAACTTGACTTAATGACCGTGTGAAAGCCTTTGAACCTTCGGGTTTGCGGCAGTTCTGCGGCGCCATTATTGAGGCTTGGGTTTGCCCTTCTACGGCTGGACTACCGATGCTGTGGTATGTACTCGATACTATTAAACTGTGCCCAGGATGTTGAGCTCTTGGGGGATTATGAGGTTTTGACGACTCGATCGGATGGCTCGACTTAATTCGGATGCTAGGTGGTGAGATGCATTTCTTCGGAGACTCCCGATACGAGGATAGCCGTTGGAGCTCAGTCCATGTAGCCGCGACGAGACAAGTCCAAAGCAGACGACATTAGAGAAAAGTGAAGTAAGAGGTTCGTACCAGATCTAGATGAGATGACGTTCCACTCCGCCGACCTCAGAGATGCGATGCGCGTGCCGAGGCATGGTACTTGGATATACCTTCCAGAAGGAGTCGCGATGAGTATGTAGCCGTTCAGGAACGAGAAGAGATCTAGTAAGGGACGATGACTTCCGGACAGTTCGGCAGAGGCGAGATTTGGGAGAGACCTCGACAGGACCTTTCTGGAATGAATTACGAGAAGAACTTGACCCAGGAGTGGTCATTGTTACGCACACCAGCAGGCCAGAGTTCATGATCATCGACGAGACATCCCACTAGTGACCGCGACAGTTGGCCCGAGATTCTTAGAGGATGCGCTTGAGCGGTACTATTCCGCCATTATTGATTTCGAT
Organism: Agapanthus africanus; assembly: GCA_030015575.1. Lineage (NCBI taxonomy): Eukaryota > Viridiplantae > Streptophyta > Magnoliopsida > Asparagales > Amaryllidaceae > Agapanthus > Agapanthus africanus. The sequence continues at coordinate 135,651,828 of CM057350.1, forward strand.
GTTTTGGGTGATTTATTCGAATGATTTGATTTTGATGATTGAGGATTTACGATCTTTGCACAGGGTTGCACTTGATATCGTTTTCGTGCTTGGGTTTCTCATGTTTGTGATTATATGGATTTCATACAGTTGAGTTGATTTCGTGCGTATATACGCACACGATTTGGTTTTTGTACTCGGTATGATTCACATATGCTTGCAGTGCAGTGATACGCATTTTGTGCACTTAGATGCACTGGACTTCGATTTCGATTGTGATACTCGATATTTGTTTTGTGCACCTTGTGCACCTGATTTGATTTTGCGCATGTTCGGCACTTGATATTGGATTTCATGATTTCGTGCATGATGGATGCACCTGGTATGGATTTTCACGCATGTTTTGAGAAGAAATTTTGGTTCACACCAGATGCAATAAATCGAGATTCTTCGTGCGTGTCAGACGCACCTGTCCTTGCTGTCAGGCACACACGTTGCCTATGACAGATGTTGTGTGCACACCCGATGCACTTAGATGTTGTTTCTGTGCGCATGTATGGCACATATATGGATTTTGATTTCCATGCGCACCAGACGCACATAGCATTATATGCATATTTTGGGATTGATTTCTTATGGAGCAGTACGTTTTTATGATGATTGCTATGAGTTTTTGTACTGAGCAGGACTAGTCAGAGGACAGTACCTGAATATATTTTGCGTGCATTGATAGTTATTGAAGGGATTTCCAAAAAGCGAGCTATAGCCTCAGTATTTACCTGCGTGTCTGATATGACACGAAATGTTTAAAACAAGGAGACCCTTCTAAATTGTTTCCAAAACGGCGGAACGTACATTTCAAACAAAGGTATATATGTATATAGTTATTTTCTTATGATAGACGTCCACCACTGTGCAGTGTTATACGCGTGCACAGCGACTTAAAGAGATTTGGCATGCATTTTCTTCAGATACTTACATATATAGATTCGATATTTACATGTATAGTTTCGAGTTATATCATATTGGCTTTGCTTTGGATTTGGTAGTGATGTCTTCCCCATGACTCCGATGATTGCGGGATGCTTGACGGAGTTGTGATTTGAGTTATATGCTCATTTTTCATGCGCATGCGCTGCGCTACGATTTGTTTTATGTATTTACAATTTCGGAGCCCCGACGACTTGATGGTTTTGGTTTAGATGTTTTAGTATTTGGGAAGAGTTTTAATTTAAATTCGGGGACCGAATTTCTTTAAGGGGGAAGATTGTAACGTTTTGAAAATCGTTTCGGTGAAATTTCAAAAAAACGGTAAAATAAGGGGGGTTTCTGTAAAAATTCAAAATAACAAATAACTTATTATAAAAATTAAATATACATATTCTAGCTATGTAATTGCTAGTATTTGGTGTTTATTGACCCAATGGTGAAATTTCAAATTTTCTGAAAAATTTTCCGAAAATAATTATTTTAATATTATTTTAAGCCGTCACTAATATATTTAATTAGGGAAAATTACAAATTGGAATGAGTTGAAATAAATTTTGTGCATCATAATACATTAAATAAAATTTTATCATGTGGGTTTTGAAACGAAATCGTTTGCCAAAACGGTTTAGAAAATATCGAAGAAAAATGCTTTTTTTAGTGTAAATGGATGTTTGGGGTATTGTATTTGTCATTTTCCATCACCCCACACCCATACCCACACTCACACACCCTCATTTTCCCTCCCCCTTGGCTGAATTCAGCAGTCCCCCCTCTCTTGTCCCCACTTGTTTTGCAAAAGAAAAGAAATGAAAGAAAAGAAAAGAAATGGATAAAAGAGTTGACCTTTTGTTGACTTGGACTTTTCCCTCACCATACCTCACACCACACCCCCTCTCTCCTCTCCCCCACATGCTTGTGGCCGGCCCTTCCAACAGAAGCCCCTCCCCTTTTTTCTCCTCCATTCCTCTTCCAAAATGCTTAAAAATTGCCTCAAAACCCATCAAATAAATCCCAAAATCCAAATCCAACTCCTACCCATTTCTCATTAGCCTTTCTAGCATGGATCTAGGGATCAAAATGGCATTTTAGGAGGCTAGATCTTGAGCTTGATCTCATCATAAGAGGTATAATCTCATGCTTTTGTTAAAATTTGTTATCTAGTTGCTTTAATCTAAATAGACTAAGTGCTTAATTAGGTTTTGATGAGTTTAATTGCATGATTAAAGATTTCAAGTTAGGGTTTTGTTGTGGAAATGAGTTATGATAAATTGTGCATGGTTTTGTGTTGTGGATTAACATCTTAAGTTTTATAAAAAGCTAATTTAGTTGTTAATTCCAAACCATTACTTATAAAATGCCCTAATTAAGTTATTTTGCTAACTAGAGTTTCGGAAAATTGTTAAATGCTTTAGATTAAAATATAATTATGGTTTCATGGCATTATTAATATTATAATGAGTGGTTTAATGACTTTGGATCATGCAAAACCAAGCTTAATTGTTAAATTGTGAATTTTGCTTTAAAAAGAGTTAAAATCGGTATTTTTGCAAACTAGTTTTTTTTGAACATATATGGTTTGGTGAAATTAAATTATGGAAATGATTTATATGAATTAATTAAGATGGTTAGTAAGCCTTATGGCCATTAGCTTTGTTAAAATATCATGTTTTGTACAAAAACGGGTAAATTTTGCTTGCTAGATTTTCGGAAAAATAGCTTTTAAAGTGAGTTTGAGGTTTTTGTGAATTTTAACCTATTCTATATTTAAATTAGTATTCGTGAATGTGCAAATGAGTGTACTTGGGTTTTTCTCGATGGTCGGGCGTTTGCACGCCGACGTCGAGGGTTTTTGGGTTGGTTTGTGAGAGCAACCATAGGTTTTGACCTATGTGGGATTCGTGCGTCGTTTTGGTCATGAGTCGGGTTTTAATGCGATATGGTGCGTTTTGATATGTAGGTACCCCATGTGGACTTCGAGACGACAAGCAAGCGCGTGGCGACGTCGGCACCGGCGAGCGAGGACCAGGTGAGTAAATTTATATCTACGGGGAGAAGTCGGGTGGATGGCGTATAGCACCCCCGCAGTCCGTGGTGGTGTATACGGATGCGTATACACACCAACAATTATTATATGTTATTTGGGATTAATAACGATGTTTAGGATGGATATTGGTGTGTTGGATTATTTTAGTGTTGCGAACCCTAGGGTAGTGTTGCACTACACATACACACATACATACTTGCATACATTCCTATTTATATGTGCTCATGGGATTCTTTATACTTATGTGTTCACATGGGTATAGGACTATGTGTTCACATACGAATTTGAGGATGGTACTTGGGATTGAGCTGAGTCGATGAGATTTGTTTTGTGGTTGTGATATCGGTGATATGGCAGGATTCGTACTTGAGGTACGTCCTGGTGTTATAGTGGATCTTGGGGCGGCGATACGGGTGAATAGTGTTATAAATAAAATGGTCGACATGTGATCGTGATATGAGGCATGATATGCTAGGATATTGATATTAGGCCGTATCGGGCGATGTATACCCCTTGATGATGATATGTGCTGACGATATCGGTTTGTACGAGATTGTCGATCAGTAGTCAGATCATGAGTATATTGAGGATATTAGTATTGTACTAGACATAGGTCAGTACCCTAGACTATGATCTTGGATAAACAGGATACCAGAGGAATAGTGTGAGGAATATGATATTGACCCGTACCCAGAATTGGGGATGCCGTACGACGGATTTACGTACGAGCTATATCTTGATGATTGATCCGCACTCTTGACTTGGGATGTCTGATTATAGATATGATATCGGATATGATATTATTTAGGCGGGATCACCGACTAATATATATACAGGTGTGTATATGGATCGACTCAGATGTTAGGCGGTTTCCTTACCTGTAGTCCAGCTTGTTAGCTTAGCCCTTTAGTTTAGTTTAGTTGTTAGATTAGATTCGATTCTTACCTATTCCAAAAACTAACGAATCGTGGGTATTTTAAAAGACAGCCCAAGGGATCCTACGGATATTTCAAAAGACGTATCTTTTCATAAAAACACCGTAGCCCCTATTTTCAAAACCCTATGATTCGTGTTATTTCAAAAGGCACCATTTGTAGGACTTATATTAGATTAATGCAGGTTAGTTACAGTTGCGTCTAGTATTTAGCTCCCGCTTATTTTTGTGGTTCGCTTCGCATCGCATACTTATGCTATAATTTCTTATTGCAATGTTGATATCATATTGTTAGGACACCAGCACCATTACCGATGATGCGTATGTACCACGTACACTTACTTGCCGGCTCACACACATCTTCATCGGTAATTGCCATGTCACGTACACCTTAGAAAATATTATTGCCTGACATAGCATACTTGCCTTATATGTTAGTTTAGACATTGTAGTTATTACCTGCTACTTCATGCATACTGTTATTCATTGTTATGCCGCATTCATGGATTCTCATACATATATTCACTATTTTACGTGTTATTGAGGTTTTGGATTCGGATTTCCATGAGATTTTCTGGATTTGGAGGAAAACCGCAAAAACATAAATAAACCTTTTCTCTCTTTTAAAATAAAAAGTGCGGTTTTTCCCATGATGTATGAGTCGTCCACCATGAGTTTGCTGATGGATTTCGAGACCCGATTCGAGGAGACGGATGAACCGTTTCGGGTACATGGTGGACCCGGTAAGGTACCCCGGGGCAAGAAGCGCGTGATGATGACGATGTGAGCCTGGCAGGGGAGCACTACCTACCGGTGATTTTACCCGACGCGTCGGATATCCGGAGGATACCGTCGTGGTCTTGAGATGGATGGTAGGGGCCCGTCTGGACTGACGACGCCTTAGATATTGTGATCGAGACATTGAGATTTCGAGATATTGAGGTACAGAGACTGTGATACAGAGATATCGAGATATTGGGATTACGTTTTGTGCCGATGCTAGGCACTGTTTTATGCTGATTTCATTATGATACCTCATTTTAAAAATAAAAGGAAATCTCACTAAATTATGAAAACAGTTATTCATTTACATGTATTCTGTTTTCATGCATTCATACCTCATTCATATGATATATTGCTACCTGAGGCACTGACACGGGCACATGAGATTACACTTGGGTTAGATATTTACCCTAGCCTTGTTATAGGTTGCATGGTATATATATAATTGAGGATATATTATGATCATTGACCTAGGTTGCGTTATTTATGCGATTTCTGTGCGTAGATATTTTTCTATTCACGAGTTGGCAACTCACCCCCGTTGTGCCCCAGTTTCTTGCAGGTTTGCCGTACAGGTTTCATTACGGCTTGCGGGCATAGTTTCCTTCGGGTGATTTGCTAGTAGGTGGGTTTACTTGTATCGTACCCCCATTATATATCTTGTATATTATTATTCTGTTGTATCTAGAAGTTCCATCAACCAAACATGTATTTATTTTGAGATAGAGACCAGTGATGTTATTCCTTCGACCTTAGAGTCGCGCGTTATATTTCTGCGGTTTTCTTGTGGTTTGAGTTTCCTTTTGAATTTTGATCCTCGCCGTTGGCGTTGTATATTATATTGCTTGTGTGGTTGTGACCGTCGATTGACGAAGAGCTAGCTCCCGCTTGGGGATGCCTTTTATTGATTTCGTATACTATTCATATTGTATCCCGTTTGGGAGCCGGTATTTACAAAGGAGACTCTGCCGAAATTTTTGGGAAATATTGATGTTTTTTTTAAAACCGCATAATTCGGCTTATGCTATTAAAACTACTTGTTTAAATTGGTTTTCCTTCACTCTACTACTTTTCTTGGTTTGCATTTCTGGGTTTTCGGCTTACTTGGATTACGTACGCCTCGAGACGTTTCGTAGTTTATGTGCCGGTCATGTTCCGTACTTTCGGGACGTGACAGACGTTCACTTTTGTTTTGCATCGTGGTATTCAGTTGGAATATCCTGCTCCTCAGTCGATGAGGCAAGGGCCGAGATCCCTTCACCAGGAGTGACCCCTTGGACAGAAGTTTGCGTCAGGGCAATAACTTTATTATAGCCGATTACTTTTGCTTTGCATCGTGGTATTCAGTTGGAATATCCTGCACCTCATTCTACGGGGAAAGAGCCGAGATCCCTTCACCGGGAGTGACCTCTTTAGCGAAGGTTTTCGTCACTATATTTCTAAAAAGCTATCCGTTCCTTCAACGATATCAAGTTCATTACGTTAAAGGTTTTCGCCAGAAACCATTCGTAGCCCTCCGTCGTTTCATATAGGTGGTCAATAGTATTCAAGCTGTGTTTGTTGGCCATAGTCAAGGCACAGTGTTTGGTAGCTGTTGGGTGTTCATATGTAGCATAGATAGATGCGTTGGTTTGGGACAGTCGTATAGCCTTGTTGGCCCTAGTCAAGGGCTTGTACGGGTGGGTTCAAATCAACCTGGACAATGACGGGTAGAACTTGACATGTGACTTATGATTTGTTAGCCTTAGTCAAGGTCATAAGAGCATGGGGCAAAAATCACATCGGGAGTTTCAAAAGAACTGAAACTTGCCAGATATGCGCATACCTTCTGGAGTGTGATACCGTGAGCGGATTCCGTCACGTTGTCATGCGATGATAGTTGGATCCCGATTCCCACTGATGAGTTAGTCTACTCCTCGGGTGACCCCGACTAATTCTTCTTTCAGGTTTGGAGGAGAATTTGACGGCACAGTGGGAGGTTTCCAGATTAGATAAATTGGTAACCATTCTGATCTAGGATAGAGTGGACGCTGAGTGTTTCTTTTCTCTCTCTCTTTGGCAGCGACTATTGACCCGACCCTAAGACTATGACTCAGTGACCAAAATTAACCGAACCTTCTAAAACACTGGCTTTTGGATTATCAGAGTTGCAAACCTCATTGCCACTCCTACTTTTACCCTTTTCTCCAGGACACCCCGTATTACTACGAACGTCCACTTCCATTGGACAAAACCATCGTATGGTTATATACGAACTCGAAGGGATTTATTCGAGGATGGTTTCCGGTTCTGGAGAAAACGGATAGGATTATTCAGTTGTCTTTTCCTTTTACCTTCTCTCAAGTTGCGAGTACTCCTTGGTTTAGGAGATAGTACACCTATTACGCAAATTGGATAGTCTTCTTCCAAACCTTAGGCTGGTGCCGATAAGTGGGGAATGAAGAAAACCAATTAGCATAACGATGGTGTACAGAAGGTATTAAGTTAAGACAAAGCAAGGGATTAGTAAGAGGGCAAAGTAAATTGCAACTGATATTCACGACCAAACCAGGTATTTCATTACCACTCCCACTTCACCTTTGTATTTCTCCAGGACACTCCGTATCACTACGAAGATCCACAGTTTATTGGATACTCCATCGTATGGTTATATACGAACTCGAAAGGAACTTGTTCCAGTTCGGGGATGGATTCTGGTTCAGGAGAAATAGGAATAAGGTTTATTCGGTTGTCTTTTATCTTCGCCTTCTCTTGCATTGCGAGTGCTCCTAGGATTAGGACTGTACACCCATTAGGCTTTTTTGATAGTCTTCTTCCAAACCATAGGCTGGTGCCGAACGGTAGGGAAGGAAGAAAACCATTTGGCCTAAAAGGGTGTGCAGAAGGTAATGACTAAAGACATATAAAGGGATTTGGAGAGGTGGCAAAGAATTATACGGTTACAGTCGTGAATCTGGAAGAGGCATTACTAGGAATACCGGGATACCCCATCGAAACATTTCAATGTTTCAGTTTCACTGTGTACTGTTAAAAGAAAACTGATTTCCCGATTAGACACTTGCTCCAGGGTATGTATTTACCAAGACTGATTCTCACATCTGTATGGTTTTACAGATGTTGAGTGGGAGTAAATTATTGGGAATTGGGTGATCATCCTCATTATATCGGGATTTGTTGTAATCAGTGATATTTGAGGAAGTCACCTGGGTTGTTTGCCGGACGGCAAATATTTGGTTTTGAATATCCGCTGTTATGCACCAATTTCAAATTGATATATCTGTACGTCTATTTTTATAGAGTGAGATATACCTTTTTAAAATTATGTCTGTGACATTTACCTATATCAGTGGATAGTTAGGTAAGGAGCATTAAACAGCGGTGTAATTCTTCTTAACCATAAGTACAGTTTTCAACCTACGACACACAGTGAATGAGTTATCAGACTCAAGGGACTTATACAGAGTATTGTATGTTGTCCAGGGTCCATCAGGACAGAGGGGTTGGTCCTCGTACTATATTCGGTTTACTTATGACTTCTCTAGTTTTTAGACAGGTGTTTCGTGGAAACACAGGGTCCGAATTTTGAGAAGTTATAGGTATTTGAATAGAGTAGAGAACCAGGTGTAGCAAGTATCGGGATTCTTCAAAGTGATCGAAGATGTAGATACTTGTGTATGGTATTCAGTTGATAGTAATGATAAAGAGAACTTGCTTCTCTTTCAGGTTACTCATAATTGGAAGCGTTCCTAAGTTGAGTAACGCTGATCGGCCTCCTTCCATTTAGTTGACATGCACTGGAGACAGTTGCATGATTTGAATCTGGTTCAATTAAATCAGTGCCTCTGGTTCTATATTGGATATGGAATAGTTCATATCTTAACGATGTTAAGGTACGGGGAGTTGTCCGGTTTATGATTAAAACCAGACACTGGACAACTTAAGGCATGTTTCTGTAATGGCTGTTTGTGGGTTGACCCAGGCTATGACGAGGGTTGACTTTCTACCATCTGGATGAACAATAGCGATATTGTTCTAGGACTCACCACAGTTTTATTAAAAATGGATTTTTTCAGAAAACAGTAGTGGGAGTATGGCAGAACTGGAAGTGATTCCAGAACCGCAAACGATTACTGAAGATTTGATAAGGAACCTAAAGATTCAATCTGGTTTGACATTCCATTGGCCACTCCGCAGATATGGTGGGTAACCTCAGGCACCCGAGAGGTACTCCGGTAGCCTCAAGGACGGTGACAGAGAGGTTCTTGTTTACCCAGACATGCCATTGCTGTTGTTCCAGGCTGCGAGACCCGGCAGGAGAATGAGTATAGCGTCGTTCTAAACTTGCTTTAGAAGTGTACGTGTATATGACTCTGCCAGAGGGTTGTCGTAGTCAGTGGGAGCAGCGGAAGTATTGGTGGACAGGTGGCTTATGTCTATTTATAGACTAAAGCAGATGTAGCGGAGATAGATCATCTATTTCTGACGTGACAGTCATAGGTTTGACTTCATCAGAATAGGGGATGAATCTGTTGAGAAGGAAGTAGGGTGTGTTGTCATGGTATTTGGATGACATACACAGAGTAGGAAAAGATATTCCTATACTACGATCGGTTATACTTTGGTCGTCACACAGTAGTTTCTCCAAATGGGACTTGGACATTATATCAGACATACTGGTCACTAGATCTATGGTTTTAGATCTAGATTTGGGTGGTTTCCCAATCAGGGTACATAGACAGCATTCTATGAGTATTTAGAATGGACGACTTGATTGTAAAGAATTCTTGTTTGTGTAGTATGAAAATTGTAAAGAAATCACAACCAAAAATTATTTGACCGCAATTAACTACGGTGTCGGATGTAGATTGTAAGTGAGTGCGGATCGTCCACAGGGACAGTGTAATAGTTCGTCTTTCGAATTTAGATGAGTTGAAACTTTAAAGAAAAGAAAACAAACAATTCATGATTTTATATTTGAAGTTCAAGAATTAGAAAATCTAGATCTAATAACAAGAAAAGATAGAATCAAGAATTGATAGTTTGATGATTTTTCCAAACCAAATATCAAGAATCAAAATGAGGCTCGTAGGAATCGATCGGATCTATAGATGTGATGTAATCTTACAATTACGTATTCTTATCCTTCGATGAATTGATACTAGATCGATGATGATCGATCGAGAATTAGGGATTTCTTATGAAACTAGGGTTTCATCTTATCCTTTGTTCTTTCGTCGATATCATTCACATTCCAGCCTCTAGTAAATTCAAGAAACGATCGTAGATCCCTAATTTCGAGCGATCACATTCAAGAAAGCATCGCGACGAAACTAGGTCATCGATTCTTGAACTTGCTAGGGTTTACAAAGCTCGTAAGACTCAAGAATCGTGTTAAGATTTGTTACATCATCATTCTATTGATCGTCTCGACTCCTTAACGAGCGGAGGTTTACTCAAACATCACAACAAGAACCACAATCACAAATTGAGATCTAATCATGATGCAAGAATTAATAGAAAGCAAGATTAAAGAATTTCACCTTTTATTTATATCAACAATTTCGTTACATTCGCTCAAGAACTACAAGAGGAAGAACTCGATCGTCGATTTGGCTTCACTCGTCTGCTTGAGTCGCGGATCGGCTTGGATCACTTGCCCGATTGAAGATCGGCTCGGCTCCTAAAAGGTTGAAGGCATCTCGCTTGATTTGGTACTCAAGATCTTGAATTTGGAGTGGAATTAGGGTTAGGGTTTCGCACAAGCCTTGTCACTAGACTTGTGGAAGAAGATGAAGAATTAGAATGATGAGAGAAGACTAACTAATGATGAACTCTATGAACTCCCCAACCCTTAGATCTAGGTTCCTATTTATAGCCATCAAAACCCTAGATCTAGGATTTGAATTTTAAGTTTCCCTCCAAAAGTTTGTTAGATGAAATTTGAATTTCCCTCCAAAAGTTTGTTGGATGAAATTTGAATTTCCCTCCAAAAGTTTGTTGGATGAAATTTAAATTTCCCTCCAAAAGTTAGTTGGATGAAATTTGAATTTCCCTCCAAAAGTTTGTTGGATGAAATTTGAATTTCCCTCCAAAAGTTTGTTGGATGAAATTTAAATTTCCCTCCAAAAGTTAGTTGGATGAAATTTGAATTTCCCTCCAAAAGTTTGTTGAATGAAATTTAAATTTCCCTCCAAAAGTTAGTTAGAGGAGAAGCTTCTAGATGTGATTAGTTAGGAGGGAGCTTCTAGAAGAGGTTAGTTAGGAGCTTAATTAGGATTAGCTTTGCTTAATGATCTTTGCTGATCTGGCAGAAGACTCTAGAGAATTCTGGAATTTGACGTGTCAAAATGAGGTGTAGGGCTTGAGATAGGAGTTTTGCACTGAAAATTGAGCGATGATGTGGCAAAAGCGCCGCGGTTCCGCGGCGCAAGCACGCTCCGGCCGCGGTTCCGCGGCGCTTTAGAGGCTTCAGGGCTTGGTTCTTCTGGTGCTTGTTGGGCTTGAGTTGTGGGCCTTTTTTTGATATGTTGAATTGTATTTTTCCCTCTATATTGCTACCAGATCTGAAAACATGGAGTTGGTGTATTTTTTTATCAGCTTCTTTTGACTTTGCTCCTGCAATTTCCTGCAAAAATCTCGAGACAAGTGTTGCGCAAATACAGAGATGATGCGATGCTATGAAATGCGGTCAATTTCCCTTAAAGTGCCGGTTTTAGAGTCTAACACATGCAATCTAATATTTAACGACTGATTTGCTAATATGTGAAATATGAATGCCGAACACTTCTAAATGAGTGCAAATGATAAGGAAATTGCCGGTTAAAAGATGCAATATTTTCGACTGATCAAATTCCCCCAAACTTATTTTCGATCGTCTCGAGCGAACATTTTATTAAAAAGAGAAGGAGAAAATAAAGAAAGAGAAAAACTAACTAGCACACTTTCGTAGGCAACACGATTGCACTGAGCACGTGCAACAAGCCTTTAAACCTCTAGGTGTCCATAGTAGGAGGAGTGTTGTCTCCTGAGGGTTTTCAGCGGATTGCACCCACAAAATCCAATAATAAAAGGAAGATCATGAATATTACATTTAAAGATAAGAATTGTAAAAGAAAAACTTTGAAAATTAGGGTTTCCAACTAAGCTAGCTTTTCAGTTGTCATGAGCCCTATCTTAATGGTCATGAAAAGATGTCAGAAATCACGTCCTCCCTCAATAAAACATCGCCTTATTCTTCATTCCTATCTTTCTTCCAAAACATCGATCATATCACCCTACGTGTGTATAAATACATCCCTACACCCGGAGAATTCAATTCAAGCTATCATACTCTTGCCCATCAGCCTCAGTACTTTTTAATTAATGAATATTTAGATGAGATTGCTCACACACTTTCATGCGACCGTTAATACTTCTTGAGGTACTAACCGACCGATTACTCCTGTGCTTGCTTACTTGGTGTATTTTCCTCGTCTTGCACCACCTCAGACATAGCAGTGACTCCCAGACCAGTTGGCCTTAGGGCACTAGGTGAAGAAGCACCCTCGCTATATATTTTTTATTGCCCTCGGTGATAACAAAACCAGTGTCCATTTTTCTCACCACTTTATATTTTCTTCATTTTTTTTATTTCCTTCATACTTTTAGCTTTAAGACAAGAGCATTTCAAGGTATCCTCTACTATCCCAGGTTTCAAGACGTGGGTAAGTGCGAATAGCAGGGTAGCAACGTTCAAAATGTTTGGCTTCCAGAATAGAAACTATTTTTCAGACTTATTTTTATTCTCAGATTAGTGACGTCTTTCATCTTACTAACCCTTGGGACAACGGCTCATAACTACTTATTACTAGTTCGTATAAGAAAACTTCTAATTTTCTTGGTTTTCTTAAATTTTTCTAATCTCATGAATGCAATTTTTCACTATCTAAACTTTTATTATCTTATTTATGTACAAAAATATTTTTATAGTTTTGAAAAATTTTAAATTTTTATCGGTTTTCGAAAAATGTTTTGTGCTTATGCAAAGTATGATGCAAATGATGCAAAAATAAGCACAAACCTCCCCCAAACTTGTTTTCAACAGTGTCCTCACTGTTGCCATCAGCTAAATCTCGAAAAAACCTGTAAGCTTGGGAGGAATTTATTAGTGGGGGCAAAATATTTAAGTGAAGAACCTCCCCCAAACTTATTTTTGGCTTATAACTTTACAAAAAAAATTCTTTTCAAGAGCCCGAAAAAAATGTACCCCCCAAACTTGAGTTATGCAATGTTAAGCTTTGAAAATCATATGAGGGGATCAAAAGATCATTGGTCGATGCCAAGCTTTGCAAAGACCGAATGTCAACACCAACCATTCAAAAATTTTGTCAATGCAGTGCTCTGGTTGGTGGAAGAAGAAGTGGGGAAAGGTTAAGTGGTGGAAGAGAATGTGTGTGCGTCTCATTTTGGAGAGACGATGCAGTGAATGTGATGGATTACTCGCATTCTTTTTACAATTCAGAAGAAGGGGTGGAGGTTCAATTTCAGTGATTGGGACATGATTCATCTCAACACCCGTGTCATTCAAAAATGCGAGTTCATCAGCGAATATTTCCTCAAAAGTTCCATCTATACCCCGATGAATAATATCATCACAAAGTGCGGGGTGATCTTCAGACTCTAAAAGCAGTTCATAATCAGTGTTAGTTGTTGACCCGGACATCTCGGTGGAAGAGTCCGTATGTATATGATACATAGTTAGGTCAAACAACAACGTATGAAAAGAGTCAAGATCAGTATAAAGAGGATCATCAAATTCGCTGCTGTCGACATCCATTAAGTCGACAGAACAGACCTGAGCAGTAGGTTCGGAGGGTACACTTCCCAACTTGTAAATGTTTAGTTCTATTGACCTATTCCCGAAAGATAGGGTCATAGAACCGTTACGACAGTTGATAATAGCATTAGAAGTGGCCAAAAAGGGGCGACCTAAAATCACCGGAATTTGATTCCGTGGGTTCGCTACAGGCTGTGTATCAATTACAATAAAATCTACCGGGAATATAAATTCTCCGATTTTTATTAACACATCCTCCAGTTCACCTCTAGGTTTGATGATTGATCGGTCAGCCATCTGGAGAGTTATGCTCGAGGGCTTTAACACTCCGATACCTAGTTGCTCGTATACCGAGTAAGGAAGTAAGTTAACACTAGCGCCAAGGTCAAGTAATGCACGGTTGATGTGTTTCTCCACAATAGAAATGGAAATAGTAGGACAACCAGGGTCCTTACGTTTCCGTGGTAATTGTTGGGGAAAAGCCGTGTCTACAGTACTTGACATGAAGATTTTTTTAGGCACTTGAGTCTTTCTCTTCCTAGTGCACAAGTTCTTAAGGGTTTTTGCATAAGACGGAACTTGTTGGATAGCATCTAGGAGAGGGATGTTGATGTTAACTTCCTTAAACATGTTCATAATCTTCTCCATATGTGGACTTGGTGTGTTAGCCCTTAACCGATTAGGATAAGGTGCTTTAGCAATAAGCGCTGGGTCCATCATAGGAGAAGGAAGTGTTTGTGGAATCGATCCCAAAATAGAAGTGGGGATCATCCGTGGAGGGGTAAAAGAGGTGGGCTGAGGTGGCGAGCCTTTTGGGAAACGAAGAATAGGCTCGGAAGAAGGTGGTGGGGTAGAAGAACTGGGGTCAGAATTAGAAGTGTGTGTGTGAGGAAAGGTCTCAGCCGGGGTGTTATTGATTGATTTTTCAGTATCATCAAACTCTTCCCCAACATGAGTGTCAAGCACTCTTCCAGATCTCAACGTGATTGCATCCACAAGATGTGAATAGCCAGGAAAAGGTTGAGCTGGAAGTTTCCCTTTCTCTGTTGCACTCATTTCGGCTCTTAGTTGTGCAATTTGTTCTTCCATCGATTTGATGTTCTCATTTTGAGAGATAATGATCTTCATCATATTCTCGACGGAAGATTGCAAACTTGCCGTCCCTTGGATGGATTGTTTCATGAAAGTATCCAAGGTTTGTGCTAGTGCAGAGGTATTATCTGTACCGGTCAATTGCAAAGGACTAGATGGTGCAAAAGTGTTGACCGGATTTTGAAAGTTTTGTGCTTGAAAGGGGTGCTGACTTAATTGTGGTGGTTGCTGTTGTGGTGGAGGGAACCTTTGGAATTGATTCGGGTTTGGAACCGTGTTTTGAGATTGTGATTGGTTCCAAGCAAAATTAGGGTGATTCCTCCAACCCTGATCATATGTGGAGGAGAATGGATCGTTTCTAGGTCTTTGAAATGCGGCATTGGTATGCTCATGACCTTGAAACGGATATTCTTCCATCAAGTCAGACGGATCAGAACAGCAGCCACATACAGTTTTGGAGAGTGATATTTGACTTAGGGCGGCTAAAAATTTGTTTTCCATAGTTTCAAGTTTCTTTTGCATAGCCGAAATGTCAGCTCTAACTCCTATGGAAATATCATTGCCTTCCCTAGACGATTGACTCACACCCTCCCACTGTAAAGATTTTTCAGCGAAATCTTCTAGAAAATTCCAGGCTTCCCCATCATCTTTAGTCATGAAGTTGCCTTGACACATGGATTCAAGGGTCTGTCTTGTGTAAGGAGTAATGCCCTCATAGATGATTCGGCACAGTTCCCATCTCGGGATGTCGTGATGTGGACATTGGACTAACAGATCCTTGAATCGTTCAAGACATTTTGAAAATGTTTCATTTGGAAGCTGGGTGAATTGATAGATTTCGCTACGGACTCGAGCTGTCTTATGATGTGGGTAGAATTTCTTAAGGAAAGCTTTGACGAATTCGTCCCAATTTGAAATGGAATGTGCGGTAGTGTTATATAGCCACTTCTTGGCTAAATCGCACAAAGTGAATGGGAGAAGACGAAGACGTAAAGCATCCACAGAAAGCTGTGAAGTACCCATCATTGCGCATACATTTTCAAATTTCGTGATAAACACGTATGCGTCTTCAGACTCGAGACCGTGAAATTTTGGTAGAAGGTTGATGTATTGGGGTTTTACTTGAAAATTTTCCCCGTTGGCTGGTGGAATGGAAAGACAGGTGGATAGGGGGCCTCGTGTTGGATAGCACCTCTCTTGGAGAGAGATGCGAGGTGGATTCTGCGTACCAACGGAAGGCGGCAGGGTAGTGGAAAAGAAGTTCGATGGAGACGGATCCATCGATGTGGGTGTGGTGGTGGGTAAAGAAAGGTAAGTGTAGAAATACCGACTTTAGGGTCGATCGGGGGACGCGGACTAAACAGGCACTAGAATCCTGTTGTCCAGCCTATCTTGTACTAAAAAGGGTTAGTACAAGTGGCAGCGTGACTTTATAATTAGGGGAGATGATATGAATGCGGTGTTTGTTTTGAAAATTGATACGGATTTTTTAAAATATGATGCAACACAACAAATGCAACACACAAACCCTAATTTCTAGTGGTCACCTAGGTCCGGCTCTAGATCGCTCCTAACTGCCAAAAGACAAGTCGCAGGATAGAATCCTCCACCGCCTCTTTGTCCCCCTGTGGCCGGATAAGTGCCAGGTAAGTGGGAAGGTACTCCACTACGTAAGTAGTGGGCCTAATTAAAAACCACTAGCCTTAGACACACTCGCCTTAGGCACCACAAGAAAACGCGGATAAACAATGAATTACCCACGGCCTTCTCTTGTCCTAATTGAGCGCGACGGTCCTTAGAGTCATCTCTAGATTTTTTTTTTAATTAATGAGGGTCAATGCGGATGCAAGTTTTGTGATTTTTGGGGCCTAGGAAGGGTAATGAAATCCCCACCTAATTTGGATTTGGCCGTGCCCCTTAATATCCGTATTAATTATGCAAACAACCAAGAATCAAAACACGCACAAATTTTTATTTTGCTTTTTGCGGCGCTGCGATTTATTTGCAAAGAAACCTGCAGCAAAATGTTAATTGGAGTAGATGAGGAAGTAGATAAGAAAGTAAAGAGAGTTACTAAAAATTTTTGAACAGTGATTCCACTGTAGCACCGCGGTTCCGCCGCGGGAGTCGCCTAATGCCGCGGTTCCGCGGTGGAAATATCATATCACTGCACGAAACTTTCACAGTAGGTTCCTGTTCACTTAAAAAGCACTCTGGAATTTTCAGAATAATTTTTCCCAAGCTCCAATGATCCCAGATTTCCTCGCAATCAAATCACAAAACACGTATTAGGATTTGTGCGAGTTTAGATCTAAAAATTATAATGGAATAAATTTTTCAACTCAAATTTCAAAATGCGAACAATTAGCGCACTATCCCCGGCAATGGCGCCATTTGATTGTAAAGAATTCTTGTTTGTGTAGTATGAAAATTGTAAAGAAATCACAACCAAAAATTATTTGACCGCAATCAACTACGGTGTCGGATGTAGATTGTAAGTGAGTGCGGATCGTCCACAGGGACAGTGTAATAGTTCGTCTTTCGAATTTAGATGAGTTGAAACTTTAAAGAAAAGAAAACAAACAATTCATGATTTTATATTTGAAGTTCAAGAATTAGAAAATCTAGATCTAATAACAAGAAAAGATAGAATCAAGAATTGATAGTTTGATGATTTTTCCAAACCAAATATCAAGAATCGAAATGAGGCTCGTAGGAATCGATCGGATATATAGATGTGATGTAATCTTACAATTACGTATTCTTATCCTTCGATGAATTGATACTAGATCGATGATGATCGATCGAGAATTAGGGATTTCTTATGAAACTAGGGTTTCATCTTATCCTTTGTTCTTTCGTCGATATCATTCACATTCCAGCCTCTAGTAAATTCAAGAAACGATCGTAGATCCCTAATTTCGAGCGATCACATTCAAGAAAGCATCGCGACGAAACTAGGTCATCGATTCTTGAACTTGCTAGGGTTTACAAAGCTCGTAAGACTCAAGAATCGTGTTAAGATTTATTACATCATCATTCTATTGATCGTCTCGATTCCTTAACAAGCGGAGTTTTACTCAAACATCACAACAAGAACCACAATCATAAATTGAGATCTAATCATGATGCAAGAATTAATAGAAAGCAAGATTAAAGAATTTCACCTTTTATTTATATCAACAATTTCGTTACATTCGCTCAAGAACTACAAGAGGAAGAACTCGATCGTCGATTTGGCTTCGCTCGTCTCCTTGAGTCGCGGATCGGCTTGGATCACTTGCCCGATTGAAGATCGGCTCGGCTCCTAAAAGGTTGAAGGCTTCTCGCTTGATTTGGTACTCAAGATCTTGAATTTGGAGTGGAATTAGGGTTAGGGTTCCGCACAAGCCTTGTCACTAGACTTGTGGAAGAAGATGAAGAATTAGAATGATGAGAGAAGACTAACTAATGATGAACTCTATGAACTCCCCAACCCTTAGATCTAGGTTCCTATTTATAGCCATCAAAACCCTAGATCTAGGATTTGAATTTTAAGTTTCCCTCCAAAAGTTTGTGAGATGAAATTTGAATTTCCCACCAAAAGTTTGTTGGATGAAATTTGAATTTCCCTCCAAAAGTTTGTTGGATGAAATTTGAATTTCCCTCCAAAAGTTAGTTCGATGAAATTTGAATTTCCCTCCAAAAGTTTGTTGGATGAAATTTAAATTTCCCTCCAAAAGTTAGTTAGAGGAGAAGCTTCTAGATGTGATTAGTTAGGAGGGAGCTTCTAGAAGAGGTTAGTTAGGAGCTTAATTAGGATTAGCTTTGCTTAATGATCTTTGCTGATCTGGCAGAAGACTCTGGAGAATTCTGGAATTTGACGTGTCAAAATGAGGTGTAGGCCTTGAGATAGGAGTTTTGCACTGAAAATTGAGCGATGATGTGGCAACAGAGCCACGGTTCCGCGGCGCAAGCGCGCTCCGGCCGCGGTTCCGCGGCGCTTTAGAGGCTTCAGGGCTTGGTTCTTCTGGTGCTTGTTGGGCTTGAGTTGTGGGCCTTTTTTTGATATGTTGAATTGTATTTTTCCCTCTATATTGCTACCAGATCTGAAAACATGGAGTTGGTGAAATATGAATGCCGAACACTTCTAAATGAGTGCAAATGATAGGGAAATTGCCGGTTAAAAGATGCAATATTTTCGACTGATCACGACTCCTGGCAAGGTAGTGTACCTGCAGGTGATGGAGTCACCCTCTCTAAAGGTGTCTTATAGACTAAAGGGGAGAGGGATGTGCATGATTGGCAGATCACTTGCTCAGGCAATTGAGTCAATCATGAGATGTCAAGTACCACACCAGATGTTGTTCTTGCACTAGATGCGATAAGTTGACATTGATCCTATCCTAGAGAAACAGTCGGAAGCAGTTTTAGAACATAAGTACATGTTCTAGAGATATGATAACGACAGCCTCTTTCGGGAGACAGTTATCATTCCAGGCTTCCAAGGTGACATGGACGACAAGGAGGTTGTCAGAGTTATATTTTTCCTTCTGATGAGGGGCAGTATTTTAGACAGGTGGTCCAAGGCAATACTGAGGGAGGCATGGCGCAGGATACTGATTAAGTTCAGTTGACGATACAGTCTAAGAAGTTTGGATTTGGAGTTCATTTATGAGCTAGGTCCCATCAGACATCCAGACACATTCTAAGACAGGTATTGCTCATTTCGGGAGATGGGTTTCTCCGCGAACTTGAGATATAGAGAAACATAGAAAGAAACATCAAAGCGGATCCACTCACTGAGGCTATTCCTCGAACGCAATAGTTTCGCAAACGGGATTTGTGAGACTGACAAGTAGAGGAATTGGGTGTTCGGTATCACACGGGCTGTGAGTATGCGACATCGAAATAATTAGCCTTGAGTGCAAGTGGGAGATTGTTGGAGATAGTGCACTCAGAGTCAATTATTGGATCACAGGCACGTGATTACAATGATTGAGGGAGGACCTGTCCCAGTAGGACAGTCTTACTCGAGATGATAGTATGCTATCTGGTTTATCTTTATCATCGTGTACTGCTTAGGTGACCTGACAGGTTGCTATTACACGTTGATAGAGCCCCTAGGATTCTTGCTTGACCACCAGCAGTATGAGGGCGATCATATAAGTGGGAGCTGGGGGTCTATAAGCATATCCTTAAAAGGTCCCTAGTCGTGCGAGTTTCGAGACAGGGCATCGATACTCCAGAGTAGACTAGTGTATACAGTCGAGACCCCGACGAGGGGCGGTGGCCGGTCTCACAAGCCATTGGTGTCAGTTGGATCACCTAAGATGTATACAGGTTCTCATTGGGTTATGAGTACACCGGACAGAACTCGCCGGGAACATGCTAGTTGGTCTTATACCCGACGTCAGATAGAAGTTCCCTGGTGACATGTGTACATTTTAGTTCATCGACCTGAGGATCGTTATTTATCTCGTGTGAGTTCCCACTGTACTTTGATTACTACCCTACCACGCTCAAAGGAGACGTGCAAACAGGTTTTAGTTGGGTACAGTCCCGAGCCACATGGAGGCAGTGAGCGTATCTTCAGGGGTTCGTCTCTCCCGGTATTGAGGGTGAGGTCGCGCTGTGTCTAGGAGAGCCATTACACAAAGCCCTCGGCCGAGGCAGGAGATTTACTGGTAGGTATTCCAGTAGTATCTCAGGGTGTTCTGGGCTACACTCCGACACGACTTGTACCGCTTTTGGGGGTCTGACTTTTACCAACATCCTACGCCCGCCATGCGATGCTCATAGACGAACGGACCGGACTGTACGGATATTGTCACTGACAGGCTCAGTAGGGTGTCAGGCTGAGTTCGCTCACAGACGTCCCTTTTGGTCAATACCTGGTAGCCCGTTACGTATTGGCTTATACCTCTGACGTGCTAGTGGTTAAATCCACAACCATGGTGTTGACGAGTCTTAAGAGTCCCCCACATTCAGTTACTCAAGTTTCGGGTGAAAAGCTGTAGAGGCCGTATGGAGATATGGCAAGGTCCGATCAGATACGTGCGGTATTGCACGGATCAGGATCGGACAGTTTGTACTAGAGGCCGTATGGAGATATGGCAAGGTCCGATCAGATACGTGCGGTATTGCACGGATCAGGATCGGACAGTTAGTACTAGAGGCCGTATGGATATATGGCAGGGTTCAATCAGATATGTGCGGTATTGCACGGATCAGGATCGAACGGATATTACTAGCCGGCTTTGGTTTAAGCCGGATCCTAGTATAGTACAGTGTAGTTTTGTCTCATTGCATTTGTATTTCGGTCGGAATACAAATGCGGGTGTGTATGCACAGTATCGGGGTTTTCCTGTAATTTATTACGGGACCAGTTTTCTGGAGTTGCCAGTTTGCTTTCCGTTTCGGCCGATTTCCTTTGTATCGTTCATTGGCCGAAGATTGGTGGAGGAGGGCTTATTGGCATTTGTGCAAATAAGCTTTTGTGGAGGGGGTCTTTGCATTTTGTTATATCATGATGACTTAGCCTCCATTGACTTCTAGGATCATGATGGTTCATGATTGCTTATCTTTTGTCATGGTGATGGTGATGGATTATGATGGTGGAGTATGATTTTGGTTGTGATGATTCTTGATCATCATCACACCTTTTCTCTCTCTCTCTCTTGCATTATGAGGGTCTCTCTTTTGTTTTTGGATTCATACTCTCCTCTCTTGCTCTTGCTCATGCCATGGCCGGCCACATTGGGGTGGGCTGTCCAAATTTTTGGGTGTGGGATTTGTTGTTCTTTTGATGCTCCAAAAATCCCCAAGTCTCTCTACATAGTTCTTGTATCATCCCTCCACCAAAATGGCACCTCCATGAACCCCAAAATGAGACATAGCCTCTACACTATATTCTACAGCAAATCTTGGGCACGTCGACTAGCCAGCTTCGTGCCCGAGTTGCCTCGGCATTGAGGTGGGAGCCCGTAAAAGATGTAGGCGATGTGCACTTCCGGCGACGAGGTGGAGACAGGACATTCCGCGGGAGATCGGGACGATGACGAGAAGACCGGAGGACTCGGATCAGTCGGTATATCTCTATTTCCCATCTTGTAGTTAGCTAGGACTAGTTAATGGTTCGATCCGGGTGTTTAGTGCGCGGTGGTGTCGGTTTGCTAGTTTGCAAAATTAAAGTTTTTCGCTTCCGCAATTGGCCGTCGGATGGACGGCCGGGGCGCCGCCGTGCACTTACAAAACACTGGTGGCAGAGATTTTAATTTGGTGTCGAACACTAAGAAAATTAATGTTAAACTCTGTCAACAGAGATTTAATTTAGTGTTAAACACTAAGAAATTCAGTGTTAAACACTGCAAGAAAGCTCTTTAATTAGTGTTGAACACTAAGGCAAAACAGTGTTTAACACTAGGCTCAGGGGTTCCAATTTAGTGTTAAACACTAAGGCAAGAGGAGTCACGTGGTAACACGTGAGGGCATCCTCCCTTTATTTTATTCTGTCAAAAGCATTGAATACTTTGGAGCATCACGTGCTGTCACGTGATGGGCATCTTGGTGCTTGTATGTTAAAGCTTCCGCCAAAGGTCACGTGGGTCACGTGAGGCACTGCCTCAAAGGGGCCTTTTTTTGTGGATCTTTTCGGGGGTCACGTGGTAGCACGTGACCCTGCTTCTTTGTGTGTTTTTTAGAAGATCTGTTAATCCCTTTAAGAATTAAATTCTTCACAGGGTTGAACCCTAACAATAATTTTTTGAGGAATTAAATTCCTATTTCCTTTTATATTCTGGGATAGAGTTGAACTCTGAATTTTTTGTAGGAATTAGATTCCTCATATATGTGAAGAACTGCATTCTATCATAGGGTTAAACCCTAATAACAGCTTTAAGGAATTAAGTTCCCACTCTCTTTTAGAGAATTATTCTGAGGAATGAGATTCTGTCATAGGGTGAAACCCTAATTTCTTCTTTCTTAAGGGAATTAAATTCCTGTTATTTTAACGGAACTAAGTTCTTAACTAGGGTTAAACCCTGATTCTGTTCATTCTGAAGGAATTAAATTCCCATAACATAGGGTTAAACCCTAATTTTATTTTAAAGGAATTAAATTCCTATAGTTCTGTGAGAATTAAATTCTCAAGCTTCAATTCCCTCTCTATGCTTTGGATCTGCATGGCAGGATCTCAACCCAATGAGAATTAAATTCTCAATTCAAGGGGAGATGTGCACTTTACAGATCCTCCACTAAAGAGAGAACTATGTTCTTTTGTTTAATATCAGAGTTAAAATCTGTTGAGAATTAAATTCTCTTTTAAGGCCTTCCCTTTCTTACCTAAGCTTTTCTTTTGCAGAAGATCCAAATTCCTCCAAAGTATCAAGGCTCAATTTTTCTCTTTTTTCTTTTTCTCTCTGTATATCGATCTCCCTGTATATCTCCCTCTGTGTGTCTCTTGGCTCCTATTTATAGGAGAAGCAGCAGAATCAATTAGTTTTTTTTGATGAATCTTTCACTGAGAGATTTGATTTGTATTCACCATTCGTTTGGACCTTTGGATTATTAGGGGAATTTTATTCACCATTGGATTTTAAATCCAGAGATTTTCCTTCGTTATTTCGGTTAGATTTTAAGGGGAAATCTTTCCAAATTCAAGATTTTTCCGTAGATAGGTGATATTTAAGAATCTTTAAATTTTTAATTCAATCGGTTCCAAATAATCATTTTCCTTTGGAAAGATTTGAGAGATCTTTTCTCAGAATTTAATTCTGTTAACAGATAGGCTTTGAAAGCCGGTCACGTGACCTCTGGTCACGTGTGGGCCCGTGACCCCTGGTCACGTGTGGGCACGTGACCCTCTTGGAACGAGCCCTCTTCTTCTTTTTGCGCTCTGCCTTCTGGCCGCAGCTTAGCCGTCACGTGCCACCACGTGACCCGTGGTCACGTGTGAGCACGTGACCCTCGTCTGGAGCCTTTTTTTCTTGATTTAATCAGAGAATGAGTCCGCTGCTTTTAAATGTCACGTGCCAACACATGACCCCTGGTCACGTGTGAGCACGTGACCTCTTCTGAAGCCTTTTCCTTGATTTGATCAGGGAACTGATGTGCCTTTGAAGCTGCTTTTAAATGTCACGTGCCAACACGTGACTGCTGGTCATGTGTTAGCACGTGATGCCTCTTCTGTAGGCTTTCCTGATTTTAAATCAGGAAACAGTCTCCTGCTGACCTTAGCTATCCAACCTGTCCGGAACTATCACTCATTACTGAATCCACTTTCTCTTTAGTAACAACTGTCATTCCATTTTGATTTCCCTCCTGAAAGTGTAGTCGTGCGCGTATAAGTATATGTATCAAGTCTTCAATATTGCTGGTGACAAATAACTGTCCACTGAAACTTCGCACCATTTTCCTGTTCCATAAATCTCCAATATCAACCACTTAAGGAGCGCCATACGATAATCATGCGAATTGCAAGTCCTACTCGGTTGTGACTAAGCTTGGAGTCTTACCAAACACAGGAACACGAATCTGACACCTATGATACTACGTAGAAGAATCTGGCTAAGCTCACCTTCTAAAACTCGTCCCCATTTGTCGGAGGAAAACTTACTGCACGATCTCTTTCTCAAGCGACTTGCATCTGGTCTGAGCAAGACCCATCGGAAAAATCTAACTAACTTCCTCGACTTCACATCGGAGAGCCACTATGGATTAAAAGTCCTAACCATCCCACATCTGAACGGCTACAACTCCTTCTGATCCATCTACACTTGTAAACATCGTCAACTTTTAACTTCATGAACTCTGGAAGCAACATCTCGATAACTTCAGCAATGATTGGTACCGCTGTCTGAACAGTAGGCGACACCACGATCTTCGAAGAGGGGAAAACATCACGCCTCAAGTCCGGCTAATCTCCATCAATGACTCTACCATCTGGTGCGGATCCCGAAGAAACTCGCTTCAATATTAGAATTCGATCAATATTAATAAACGACGTGTCTCTATATCACCGGGAAAGTCACCCTGGTCAGTCCTTATCCCAGACAAGTCTGCTCTGACTGTACCTCTAACTGCAGCACTCTCGACTTCCATAAACATGGTGACCGGAATAATCAACATGCACCGACGAGGATAGATCAATGAAATGAATAGAAGGGAGATCTCAAGATATAAATCCTAAGGTAACTTAGGCGGAGTATCATATCGTAAATATGCCGCGGAACATATGTACGGTACGTCACTCTACTTAGTACTTACTCCATCAACCAAGGTCATCCTATATAACGAAAGTTCGGGTATAAGACCCCCAAAGTCAAGTCTAAGTCCTATAAGGTAAGTCCAGGTAACAAAAGTGCATGCCTAGATCCCATATAGCCAACCTAAACTCGAACAAAGGTTAAACCAAATGCTGTGATAACAACTTTCCCACGACCCAAATGTGGCACGTGACCGGCACTTAAATCACGTGACATCTAAAGACGTCGACACGGTTCAAGTAAGCCGAAACCCGGAATCTAAACCTTTTTAAAAAATATTGGATGTGAGTTTAAAATAGTCATCAGATGGAGTCAATTTAAATAACATTTAACTAAGTATGTTTGAAAAGCATCTATGACGTTTTGAAATTTGACAGCACCTCCTTTGCATTTTTTTGTATAACCCAATACAACATAATAATATAAATAGCATCCCAACGGGAGCTAGCTTCCACACCCAAACAGTGGAGCAACCAAGCAAAAGATATACGACGCACAATGGCGAAGAAAAGGAAAGCGAAACAAAATCAACAATCTAACATGGTCGACTCCAATGAGTGCGACACCACAACACAAAAACACTAGGTCTCGCTTCTAAGTCCACAATATACCATTTCTAAGTTGATAGAGTTTTCATTAGATACAAGAATATATGAATAACCAAGTGTGAGTACGATATAATAGTAACTCACTTACTAAAGCAATCACCGAAAAGAATGTGTGCCCAAAACTGCTGATAATCCAAGCGGTAAAACCTGCAAGAAACTGTGGCACAACGGGGATGAGTTGCCAACTCAGTGAATAAAAGTACATCTAAAGGTAGAAATCGAAATGCACGACGATACCTAGGTCATAAGTATAGTACTATCATAATCTGTACAATATACTATATGATATACATATGTATCATAATGCAACACTAACTATCATGCAATCCCAATTAGAATATATCCAATGCAAATAACCTATATATAGGTATAAGCCCAATGCAACCGAAATATATATATATATATATATATATATATATATATATATATATATATATAAACCCCTTCTTTAAAATAGCCGACGTATAGATATGTCCCGGCATAAAGCAGACATGAAAGTACGAAATATAATAGATATCTTATTTAAGATATACGTACTGCTATTTTAATGAATAGTGTTAAGAGGTTTACCATTTAAAAGATTTCAGTGTTATCTCAGACACGTCAAAACTATGAGGCTATAGCTCGATCTTGAAATCCTTTTCATATGCAACTACTCGTAAAAAGGTATGCGGGTACTATCCCCTTGATCAGTCCTGGTTGGATGCAATAACTAGGATATAACTGTGTACCTCATGATAGCAACAAATCAATATATGTGGATGTCCAGCATCGACACCCGAAATCAGAAATCTCTCGTGTCCATCACCGACACGCAAATCCTCAAATCTCTCGTGTCCATCACCGATACGTAAATGCAAATACCGTTGACACCATCTCAACAGATGATCGCCACCCGATATCCCTGGCCCCGGTCGGTATTCCCTGGATATCAGCTATGTCCAATCGAACCCTGATCAGTATCCCCGGGATATCTACCGTACTCATCTCTATCTCCGGTATCGAGTATCCTCGCTAGGCTCCCCGCCTCAATGCGGCTATCCTGCCCCTCGGTCTCGACCGGGTCCACCATATATCCGACTATATAGCCCCCCCACTCAGTCCGGATAAGTAACAAGTCCGAAACCGTATAGCCCCCCAACTCGGTTCGAAATAAAATAACCAGAAAACATAAAACTCATGGTGGACGTCAACTCATCATATCCAGAAATATCAAGTAAAGAATGAGAATATTTGCATAAATCATTCTGATGATATATTATATATATATATACATATATAACAGTGTCCCATACCACCGATATATATCATCAAAGTAAAACGTCCAGAAAACTCATAAAATCAAATATAACATTCATAGTACTGGTATTCACAAAGCTTAACAAATAATAAGTTAAAGTACGTAAATAAATCATACAAGCAAATAAACGTATCAATTCTACTGTGTCATGGTAATACTAATGATGTGTGGTGTAACATACGCGTTTGTGCTTGTGTAGCATGACAATCATTAGTATTTGTGCAAGTATTCTAAAAGTGTAATAGCCTACTCATATCGACATCTACATATGCAATATATCATAACGGTCCTACAGTGACATGGCAGTACTAATGAGGTGTAGTGTAACATAGGTATACGTGCTTGTGCAGCATAGTACTCATTGGTAGTTGTGCAGTGTTCTATCAGAGTGTTCGTATTATGTAAACGTATAACATTGATAAATATAACGCGAACATGTAAAGTAAATCTAAGCGTAACTGATAACTGTAATTACTTGCTATGAGCTATACCATTATCTTTGAAAAGGGAACGAAACGTTGGTTTTGAGATAAGGAAGCTGCCTTAGGTTAAAATAGATATTCGTTCTGAAAATTGGCACCGCGTCCTTATTTTTATCATATAAAAAAGAAACGAATCGTAGTTTTTAAAAGAATATAGCTCACACAAGTATTACATCCTAAAACGGAATATAATCTAACTCTACGAGTCTAAAGAAAAAACTTGGCCGTTATTCGGTATACGAATCTCATCACTTCCAATACATGTACTTTCTTGTATAATACCTCATAGTACCATTGTATCTGTATCATCTCAAGTACGGCATGATTCCTCGTACAAATCCATCGAACCATATCCATATCGTACGGCTATAACATCACGTGCGTATCTCATTTAAAACTATGTATGAAACTATATGCAATGAAGGATATACTAGATGCGATACTATACCAATATCTTTAATAAACACTAAGCTAACTAGCTATCATAATACTATTTATAAGGTTGCGGGGGTGCTATACGCCATCCACCCGAATTTCCTAGTAAATGTAAATCTATTTACCAACTTAATAAGCTTGCTGAAATCCACGCTGCTATATCCGCCAACTCCGTCTCAGAAATCCTCGCGACGGCACCTATAATCGTATTTAAAACCACATCGATATAAATATCATATTGAAATCCAAAACAACGAGATAGGCACCTATAGGTTAGAACCTTCAGATTAATTACCTAAAAAACGATCAATTACCTCTGAACTTAACGTACGAACGTTAACGTTTCAGTTGGAGTAAAAATACGAAAACCCGTATCGTAAATATCTGAAATTTGGTAAAACCATTACTAAAACATTCCCAGATTTTACTGTATAAATATTTAGACAAAAAAAATACAGAGACTTATAAAATACTAAAACAAAGCTACTGAGGAAAAATCAACACCAAAAGCCTAGGGAAGGCTGGCGTCGCCGGAAAATAGTGGGATGTCGCCGGTTCACACATGGAGTTAGGGGCTCGGGATTTAGGTGAAGTCTCCTAGTGGTCTTATTATACTTTTTGTATTGCTAGTTTTTCTAGTGATTATACCTATTAGTTCCAGATTCAATTAAACTTTCATAAATATCACAAAAGTTCATGTTTTCTGTTCTGCATATGAAAACTGATACTTGAACAGAATTGATTTAGTAAAGAAAGGAGAAGATATACCTATTGGGATGATTTGCAAGAGAACACCAGCTCAAGGATTGCTTATGGAAGCATCTAGGATTTGTAATGGATCAAGCTTGATGATATGCACAAGTGATGAAGGGACTAAAGTTTTCTATTTTGAAATGAAGAACACATAAGAATTTAGGTGTTGGAGCTTGAAGAGTTGAGTTTTTGTTCAGTTGAGAGGCTAAGGAATTTACTAGGTATTGTGTGGTGTAGAGAATGCATGAGGTGGAGGTTGAGAGGTGGAGGTGGCATGGAGGAAAGATGATGTGTCATCAAGAGGAGGAATGGTGCATTCATGCAAGGTGATATGTAAAGAGAAGAAGGAGGAGGTGGAGGGATATGTACAAGGGTGAAGATGGGGTGTTTTATGAAGGTTAGCATAGAATATCATATGCCATCCATGATAAAAGAAATACAACAATAAAGAAAAACTTTCATATTATAAATCCAAATCCACATGACATAAAAGATATGAAATGATAAGTTTATCACTTAATTATCATTAGCTTAATGACAATAACAATGTCATTTTAAAATAATTAAAATATCATTTTTTATGACATCACACATTTTTTTCACATTTTACCTAAATAACCACATTTTTACGGATATACTTCCGATACCAAAAGTCGTATGTGATATCACTTTGCAAACTTTATTTGAATTCATATTTAAAATTATAAATTAATATTTAAAAAATTTCCAAAATGTTACAAAATTGCTGAGAAGCTGTCATCATGCTTGCAACAACGGGCCCGAGTTGAAGCTATGCTAGCTGTAATAGTAACGCGTAAGGAGGAGCTGCGGGAAGAGAGTGGCAGGTTGCCATTTTATTGAAAGCACCGCCTTCTTAACGACTAAAACTGTATTCCACCTTTTTTTATTTAAACTGTATCTTTCAAACACTTTTGATTCATGAATAAAATATTCATTTTTCTTGCATGCGCTCCTCTGTGTTTGATGTCTCAATTTAGCGCTAATTAGTTTATTCGCCCGTTTTGGAGTCTCTAGTTTATTTACTCGTTTTGGAGTTTGTAGTTTATATATTCATTTCGGAGTTTGTAGTTTATGTACTCATTTCGGAGTTTGCAGTTTCTTTACTTATTTCGGAGTATCTTTAGTTTACCTCCCTTAGGTTTACAGGCAAAATTTTCCTAACGTTGTATGTAGATAACCTCCATTCTTTTTACAACAGAGGTGTTAGGTTTATGGTACTAGGGTTTTAGTCCGTGGTACCGTCGCGCTGGTTGATATATTCCTCGATATGCAGTCTTTAAGCCATTGTTCGAGTATCCCCGCGACTGTCGTATCTCTGATCCCTTCGGGGGCTGGATAAGACGTCTTCAAGTAATCTCCTTAGGTCATATTACCGTCGGAAGAGCAAGCGTTAGGAATTTTCCATGGCGCTTTTTACTTGAGGTTAGGCTCAATTTGGAGCCCCGATGAGTCATAACCGCACCCTTCTGGAGTGGGATGATCTCCAACGGTCTTTTAGGCTTTATATGAGTTGTCGTCAAGACCCGAAGTTAGGAATATGCTGTCACTTTATTTTTGCTTTGACGATATCGTGTCGATTCTTTGCTGAAATATGGTAGACATCTGTATGACCTCTATGCTGTATATATCACAATTGAAGTCCGGAGCTAGGAATATGCTATTGCTCCAATTTCATTTGATAATTGCGTTCGCATCCTGCTGAAATGACGGGGAACGCCGGGATAGTCTTTATGTTGTATGTGTACCGTCAAGACTTGGAGCTTGGGTTTTTGCCATGGCTCTATTTTTGCTTTGACCCTTGGGTCTTTTGTTGATGTTGTGTCTGCACCCTGTTGGAATGAGAAGAACGTCGAGCTGATCTCTAGGCTGTAGATGTTGCCGTCGATATCTGGCTCTCCCTTTGATGGAGCCTGGTGGGAAAATATGGTTCCCTTTCTTTCATTTATGCCCATGGATCGTATACAAAAGTTAATATGGGCATATTTGCAGGGCGAAAAAAATTTATTTTCATTTTTTTCTTTCCGCGATGCTCTATCTTTTCAGCTTTTATGTCGCGAAAGTCACGATTGCTCAATCATTTCGGCTATTTATCGCGGTGCCCGATCATTTCGGCTGTTTTCGTTTTTACTCGATGCTTTTTATTGCGAGTTGCCCTATCATTTCGGTTGTTTATTATTATTATTATTATTATTTTGGGGAGTTGAAATCTGATACCAATCTTGGCATCAATATCGCTACCACTGGAATATTGCTGGGAGCGAATCATCATTTTCCGCCAGAGGACTTGGAGTTTGACGCCTATTAGGGCATCGGCATCGCTGCAACTGGAATGTTGCCAGGAGCAAATCATCATTTTCCTTGAGAGGACTTGGAGTTTGACACCTGTTTAGTCATCAGTATCTCCACAACTGGAATGTTTCCAGGAACGAATCATCATTTGCCTTTGCTGGTTTGGACAATGGTGGCTTAGCAAACAGGGTTAGGATCCTGTCGACTAAGGCTTTATGGCTTTATGAGCCGTAAGGGTCTCATAAAGGTATTTCTCCCTATGAGTCAAGAGGATCTCGTAGGTGTATTTTCTCCTTAGGAGTCGTGAGGATTCCTAAGTGTGTTTTCTCTTATAAGTCGTAAGGATCTTACAAGAGTGTTTTCTCCTTATAAGTCGAGAGGACTTACAAGTGTCGTTCATCATATGGGGACATTTCTCGCCATTGATAGAACTGTTAGTTGTATATATGCCCTAGAGGCCATTATTGTACATATAATGTATATTATAGTGGATCCTTGGACATACATATGGAGGACTTTCTTACTCAACATGATAGTATGCTATCTGCTTGCTCTTTATCTTAACATGTACATTGATTGTCTCTATGTTACATGTTGATAAAGCCCTTAGGATGAGTACTTGACTACCAGGATTATGATGCAGATTATACTAGTGAGGACAGTGTAGTCGCTAAGTACATCCTTCAAATGTTCTTAGTCATAGGTGTATCGAGACAGGGCATCGATATACCAGAGTAGACTAGCGTATAGCTGTAGGGTGTTTTTCGTCACCCCATTGAGATGGGAATACGTGCGCTTGTCAAGCGCATTACAGATTCCCCCTGCCTAGGGTAGGCTGGAGTTTATTGATTGTGGGGATCCGAATCTCCGGCAGCCGCGGACTAAGCTGCCGTTAATTACCCCTCGCCTTTGGAGCGAGGGAACCTCCGATTAACGGGTTAAACTGGTCATGCGAACTCAATGTGCAATATTGTGTTTTGAAGGGGTTTTGGATATATCGGGGGCCCCGCAGAGTTTTTTACGGGGGTCCCGCTACCCGGATAGCGGGCTAGGGGTCAAGGGAGCTAGCAGCCCCCTTGCGGGGTGCGGGGCAGCGCCCCGTTAGAAATTTTTTCTAACGGAGGACAGTGTCGTGGAGTATGTGTGTGTGTGTATATGTATACATATGTATATATATGTGTGTGTGTGTGTGTGTGTGTGTGTGTATAAGGGGAAAAGGCATCCAAAGGATGCGTGGGGCCAGCGCCAGCGCCAGCGCACCACGTGTCAGCACGTGGGTGCTCGGGCGCTAGCGCTCTGAGCGCAAGAGCGCTAGCACTTTGAGCGCTAGCGCACCACGTGTTAGCACGTGGGCGCTCGGGCGCTAGCGCTTTAGGCGCTAGTGCTCTGAGTGCAAGAGCGCTAGCGCTTTGAGTGCTAGCGCACCACGTGTCAGCACGTGGATGCTCAGGCGCTAGAGCTTTGGACGCTAGCGCTCTGGGAGCAAGAGCGCTAGCGCACCACGTGTCAGTACGTGGACGCTCGGGCGCTAGCGTTTTGGACGCTAGCGCTCTGAGCGCTAGCGCACCACGTGTCAGCACGTGGGTGCTCGGGCGCTAGCGCTTTGGGCGCTAACGCTCTGAGCGCAAGAACGCTAGCGCACCACGTGTCAGCATGTGGGCGCTCAAGCAGCAAAAGGTACTTGGTCCCTGCAATGGGAGTTGTACTCCCAGAAAGGAGCACTTTTTTTGTGTGTGTGTGTGTGTGTGTGTGTGTATGAGGAGTTAAACTCCAAGGATGTTTTGAAGCTGATGAAGGGCTTCTCCCCTTGAGCCCTAGTTCTTCCCTAAAGTGGGGTTTCTGGAGATGGGTCTCCTTCTTCTTCCTTTGTTGGCCGGATCTTGAAGATCAAGAGATGTGAGATTTTAAAAATCTCTTCTTTTTGAGATCTAATGGTAGATCCAAGTTCCCCTTTGTGGGTTTTGTGGTGAAAAACTATTTAGTTTTGAAAAAGGAAGAGTAAAACTCTTAATTTAATTCAAAAGAAAGAAGAAAGTTTTAGAACCTTGAGGAAGGAGAAAGAGGCACATGCCCTAATTTTTTGAGGGGAATGAAAAGTATATTAGATATTTTCATTATATTGCCTTATATAGGCTTACATATTTACATATAGCCCATTGGGCTTTACAAAATGGCATTTTGCCCATCCCATGGCTTATGTGTCATTTCTTTTTGCACTTAAGCCATGGGCTTACAAAAATTTGGCTTTATGCCCATTTTGTTTACATTCATGCATAAAAAATTATATAAAAATTATTTATTACATGATTTTATGTTGGCATGGGGAGGCTGGCCGCGGGCTCGACTTGGGCATGGGCCCGCCTGACCTGGGCTTGGGCCCACCTGGCTTGGGGTTGACCTTGACTTTGACTCGGTTAACCGGGGTGCAAATTTTGACCCCAACAAAGTGCCCCATCAATAAATGCACACCGCACATTTGAGTTGTGTGCATGAAATTGATGG
The DNA here is from genome assembly GCA_030015575.1 of Agapanthus africanus. Lineage (NCBI taxonomy): Eukaryota > Viridiplantae > Streptophyta > Magnoliopsida > Asparagales > Amaryllidaceae > Agapanthus > Agapanthus africanus. Next base: position 135,685,099 of record CM057350.1, read on the forward strand.
ATCTTGAAGCTGGAATTCGAGGTGGAACATCATTCCAGGAGCGGAGCATCCCTCGGGGAGCATGATTCCCGGGATCGGAGCATCATTCTGATTTGCGGAGCATAATTTCAGAGTCGGAGTATCGTTCCGAAGGGCGGAGCATGATTCCAGGGATTGGAGCATCATTCCGAAGGGCAGAGCATGATTCCAAGGATCGGAGCATCATTCCGAAGGGAGGAGCATGATTCCAGGGTTCGGAGCATCATTTCGAAGGGCGGAGCATGATTCCACGGTTTGGAGCATCATTCCGAAGAGCGGAGCATGATTTCAGGGTGTTAGTTATATGTATTCCCTAGAGGCCATTACTGTACATACGATGTATATTGTAGTGGATGCTTGTGTTGGATATAGTGCCCTCAGAGTCAATTATTGGATCACAGTCACGTGATTGCAAGATTGAGGGAGGGCCTATGCCGGTAGGACAGTCTTACTCGAGATGATAGTATGCTATCTGGTTTATCTTTATCATCGTGTACAGCTTTAGGTGACCTTACAGGTCGCTATTACACGTTGATAGAGCCCCTAGGATGCTTGCTTGACGGCCAGCTGTATGATGGCGATCATATACGTGGGAGCTGTTAGTGTATATGCCCTAGGGGCCATTATTGTATCATACTAGTTTGTATATTACTTAATGGAAGCTTGGGATATTCACATGTATATAACAGTCTTGCTAAACATGGTAGTATGCTACTTGGTTTTTCTATCTTAATATGTGAGTATACGTATTGATAGAGCTCTTAGGATCTTGCTTGACTACTGGTATTGTGATGGCAGTCACACTAGTGGGGGCTGGGTAGTCTACAAGCACATCCTTATTCAGGTCCCTAGTCGTAGGATTATCGAGACAGGGCATCGATACTCCGGAGTAGACTAGTGTGTACTCTTCTCATCCCAGTTGGGGAGATGGTCTGTCCCACAGCCGTCAGTACGTCGTACTGGAGATAGTATGCAGGTGCTTGTTGGGTTACGGGTACACCGGACAGGACTCACAGGGAACTGTTGGATGGTTTTATACCAGTCGTCAGTGAACAGTTCCCAGGGGACATGAGTACAGCATAGTCCGCAGACTTGACACTGCTACTTCGCCTCGAGTGTGTCCCACTGTTCTTAGATTGCTACCCTACCACGGCTCAAAGGAGTCATGCAAACAGGTAGCAGTTGGGTGCAGTCCCGAGCACTTGGAGGCAGTGGCGGTTAGACAGGATTCGTCTCTCCCGGTATTGGGGGTTGATATCGCGCTGTGTCAGAGAGCCATTACGCAAAGTCCCTGGCCAGGGCAAGCGAGATTTGCTGGTAGGTTCCAGTAGTTTCTCAGGGTGTAATGGGCTTCCCTCCGACACGACTTATACCGCTATTAGGGGACTGACGCTTGCCGCCCCCCTAGGCCCGATATGCGATAGTCTTAGACGAACGGACAGGATTGTACGGAGATTGTCACATCAGACTCAGTAGGAGTTCGGATGGGTTTCCTCATCGGCCTTCTTATCGACATCTACCTGGGGACCGTTACGTACAGCTAGTGCTGCTTGCGGTATGTGGTTAAACCCACTGCCAGCGTAGTAGTCGAGTCTCTAGAGTCCCACACAGAGAGTTTCCCTACTTCAGGCGAAACGATATAGAGGTCGTATGGTTTTACGACAAGGGTTCGGACGCATACGTGTGTTTACGCACGTACGACTTCCGGACAGGTTTTACCAGTCGGCTTTGGTTTAAGCCAGTTATTGGTATCCGGTTATTGGATTTATACAGTCTAAAGTTTTTCTGTATTTTTGCGGAAAGGAGGGGCGTTCTCGTAATTGCGCGAGAAGCTTCTAGATAGTGGTGACTAAGGAGGTTTAGGTGGCATATACAATGAATGTGATTAGTGAGTCATATGGATGATTCATCCATGTCATTAATGCATCATAAATGCTTAATGACTCATGGAGATGAATCATCACTAGATATTATCAAGCATGGTTGTTAAATTGTTTTATTTTCTTTTCTTGATAAAAAGAAATGCTTGATATATATTATCATAACTCATTATTCTCACTTCATTATCATGTTCACCTTCTCTCTCCTCAAGCTCTCCCTCTTCAAACCCTAATCCTCCCCTCTCATGTGTTGAGTACAAGGATTAGTTAGACTTATTAAACCATAACCCTCACTCTATTTCACCTAGCTTCTTTGATTAGCACTTAAAGAAGTTTAGTTGCTTCAAGTTTAGAGACTAAGCTTGGAGTAAAGCTCTCGGGTGGATCGTCTACTACTTCGAGGAGGCCGAGGAGGAGGTGGAGTTCGTAAAGACGAAGGACACGGTTCTTTAGGTATAATCCCTTTACATAGTAGTTGTTAACTTCTATGTTTGATGTTAGTTATCGTTTAGCTTCGATTCATGCGGTTAGTCGATGTTTAGCATATAAACAAGATCGTTTTTCATATTTCCGCCTCCCCGCAAGTCATGGGGTGTTGTACATCGACTTACAGTGGTATCAGAGCCTCGCTAAACAATAAATAACTTACTTGCAAATTTGTATGAATTTCGAACGAAAAAAACGAAACCGGAAAAGCCCGAAATCATGAGTTTCTGTCGTTTTTTAAATGAAGTCCAAAATTTTTTCAGGGATGTTCAGAAAGCTTGAAAAGACAGTAGATGAACACCCAAGAAAATTGGGCCCCTGAATCGCCTAAAGTGCCGCGGAACCGCGGCGGATCCCACCGATCCGTCGCGATTCCGCCACCGAGTTGGCGATTCAGGAACCCAATTTTCCTGTGTTGCTTCTCTGTGATATTTGGAATTTTCTGGAATTTTTTATTTTTTCTCAGGTTTCAGATTTACAGAGAAGTATTGGAGCAAAATTAAAAGTGTTTAATCGATCGAAATTATACAGTATTTGCTTGTTGGATTATATCTGTGTTTGTATAATGTGTTCGTAAACCTCCCCTTACTGCTAGTATGTCGGTTGGCAGGGGGTTGCACATTTCTGTAATGGATTATCTGTTTGTGTATATGAACTGTGTTGGACTGTTGTGATGTATAGCCGGGGTTTTGTGATGGGTTATTATTTAATTCATTTGATGTAAATGTAATTTGTTGTAATATTATTTTGCGGGGCACATCCAGGTTGCGGTTGTAGCCACCGTTGTATTATTTCATTTTACTGTTTTTGCTCCTAGGACAGACCCAAGGTGGGGTGCACAAACTGTCGGGCGGGTAGTTTGCCGTACCCGTTGGGGTCTTGGGTGGGGTAATGGCTATTCATCACAACTGTGTAATCCGTATTTTGTTGCAGGCTCAAAACAAACACGGATTGCTTGCAAATCCAATAAAGTTCATCTGTGATCTGGAATGCCTATTATTGCGTCTGACGAATGTACAATATCTATATATGATAGCTATTTAGACGTCACTTATGTTTTACACCCGCGCTAGCCCAGCCCCCGCTCTGTCGTTAGTTAAGTAACCTAACGGGTGATGACGGGACCCCGTGGCGAATACGGATGGCATAAGAGGACGTTGTATTTTCGTTGTTTTCTGCAATGATAGGTTAATGATGGGACGCATTATTTATAATGCAAAGAAAATAAACCAAAAAGTTTAATCGTTGGAACAATTTAAAAGAAACCACTCGGTTAATTTTAAAAACAGATATTTTTAAATGCGGAGCTTTAACCACTCCTTTTAAAAGCTATCAGGTTCCTTCGGTTATATCAAGTTCACTACGTTCATGGTTTCGCCAAAACCATTCGTAGCCCTCCGTCATTTCATCTGGGTATTCAGTAGTATTCAAGCTATGTATTTTGACCTAACGCCAAGGCATAGTGTTTGGTATCTACTGGGTATTAATTTGTTGCATAGATAGATGAGTTAGTTTGGGACAGTCGTATTATCATTTTGGCCGAACGTCAAGGATATATACGGATGGGTTCAAATTGACAAGATAATGATGGGTAGAACTTGACATGTGACTTATGACATTTTGACCTAACGCCAAGGTCATAAGAGCATAGGGCAGAAAAATATATATCGGGAATTTCTAAAGAAACTGAAATTTGCAAAGAGTTGCATACCATTTGGAGTTTGATGAATGTTGGTAGGATTCCTTCGACATTATCATACAATGATATTTGGATCCCGATCCTACTGTGAGTATATGCTACTTATCAGGAGATTCGTCACTTAACGATCAATGCTATAAACCAAGTAGGTGTCAAGAAAGGTGTCAGCGGGGTTACGCCCCCAGAGAAAAGAGGTTATTTAATTAAGGAACTTCGTGAAAGCGTTGGAAAACCTCCCTCGAAGTATCGACACTAGCCTGGCTGAACGGTTAAGCAAGAATTGTACAGTGAGAATAGTCCTGGCTAATTCTTCTTTTATGGTTTGAGGAAGGATTCGAGAAACAGTGGGAGCCATCCAGTTTAGATAAACTAAAAACCACTCTAAACTTGCAAGAGCATCATGCTAAAGAGTTTTCTTCTCTCTCTCCTAATTGCAGCGACCCTGAAAATGACTGGACTTAAGTTACTTTTAGAGAAAAATATACTGACAGGGCCAAACTATAAAGATTGGCTGCGGAATGTCAAAATGGCTTTGACCTATGACAAATTGGGGTACGTCCTCACCGCTACGGCACCTACTGTCCCTGGTCCCAAATCCAGCAATGCGGATAAGGAAATCCGCAAAACCTGGGATTTAGATTGCGCGAAAGCCAAGTGCATCGTGCTTGCCTCGATGAACAATGAACATCAGAGGAGGCACGAGGATATGGACCTAGATGGCATATTTCTCCATACAAAGGAACTTTATGGAGAGCAATCTCGTATAGCAAGATACGAGACCTCTAAGAACTTGTTTCGAGCGAGGTTGGCTGTCGGGTCATCGGTAGGAGAACATGTCCTAAAGATGATCGGCTATATTGAAGAGCTCGCAGACCTTGGGATGACTTTGGATAATGAGCTCTATACAGACCTTATTCTCCAGTCCCTTCCTCACATCTACGCCCAGTTTATCCTGAACTTCAACATTCAAAGAAAAAAAGTTGAACTTCCGAAACTCCTGAACATGTTAAGGAGTGCAGAGGGCACCTTGCAGAAGACAAGGGAAACACCCGCTATGTTTGTTAGCAGTACATCTTCTTCCGGGTCCAAGGCAAGGGCCAAAGGAAGGAAGAAGAAGGCCGCCACCAAACCTAGAGGAGGTGTTAGTAAGGTGGGAGGGAAGGGAAAGAAAAAGTTTGCGGTACCGGTAGTTGGCCAGGATGAGTGCTTCCATTGTCACAGGAAAGGGTACTGGAAGAAGGATTGCAAGGCGTGGAACGCCAAGAACCAGGAACTGAAGCAAGCTGTGGCTTCGACTTCAGGTGTGTTTGTAATTGAGAATTGTCTGTCGATCAACTCTACTTCCTGGGTATTGGATACCGGATCAGGATCTCATATTTAGAATTCATTGCAGGCACTGAGAAACCGTAGAGTGCTGAAGGAAGGTGATATGACCCTAAAGGTTGCTAACGGAGCTAGCGTGGGAGCTGCGTCCGTCGGGGATTATCACCTAGGATTGACGAGTGGACACATTTTGGTTTTACATAACTGTTTTTTTGTACCAAGCTTAACGTGTAATATCATATCAGTTTCCTTGTTATCAAATAAAGGTTATGATTTCACGTTTGTATGAGATGTTGTTAACATCCACCTTAATTTTGGTTTGATTGGGTCCGGTACACTAAATAACGGTATATATGTTTTAAACCAACTCCAAATTTTCAATGTCCAGAACACACTTAAAAGAAAGTCTCCAGATTTAAATAAAGCTTTCTTATGGCATTGTAGACTGGGTCACATCAATGAGAGAAGGTTGACTAAGTTGCATAGAGAAGGATATTTGGACTCGTTCGAATATCAAACTTATGACACTTGTCAATCTTGTCTCAAAAGAAAGATGACAAAGACTCCATTTACTGGACATGGAGTAAGAGCGAGCGAGCTCTTAGGACTCATACACAGCGATGTATGCGGTCCAATGTCTACACATGCAAGAGGTGGTTTTTCCTATTTCATTACTTTCACGGATGATTACTCAAGATACGGATTCATTTATCTGATGAAACATAAATCCGAGGCTTTTGAGAAATTCCAAGAGTATAAGAATGAAGTAGAAAACCAAACCGGCAAAAGTATCAAGACACTTAGATCTGATCGAGGTGGTGAATACTTGAGTGCCGAGTTCCTAGGTTACCTAAAAGAGAAAGGAATTCTCTCTCAGCTTACTCCTCCATACACTCCACAGCATAACGGTGTATCGGAGAGACGGAATCGAACCCTATTGGATATGGTACGATCCATGATGAGTAATGCTGAGTTACCGCGATCTTTCTGGGGTTATGCGCTAGAATCAGCGGCATATCTTTTGAACATGGTTCCTACCAAGACTGTGCCTACCACTCCATATCAGATGTGGAGCGGGAGGAAACCCCATCTACAGTATATAAAGATTTGGGGATGTCCAGCTTTTGTTAAAAAGCAGCATGTGGACAAGCTCGAGGCACGATCAGTAAAGTGTAAGTTTGTGGGATATCCAAAGAATTCCAGGGGATATCTATTCTATTATGCAGAGGAACAAAAGGTATTTGTTTCTCGTAATGCCCATTTTCTAGAACATCAGTTTTTAGAAAAGGAATCAAGTGGGAGCGAAATAGAACTGGAAGAAATTCCAGAACCACAAACTAATACTGAAAGTTTGGTAGAACCGGTAGTTCAAGAAGAACAGGACATTCCCGCACCCCTCCGCAGGAGTAGTAGGCCGTCTCATCCGCCTGAGAGATACTACGGTTTTCTCATAGATGGGGATAGAGAGGATTGCATCATAGATGATGATGAACCTACTGACTTCCAGCAGGCCATCCAGAGCGGCGACTCGGTACGATGGCTAGATGCAATGCGGACCGAAATGGAGTCCATGTACACCAACAAAGTATGGACTTTGGACTTTGCTCCAGATGGGGTAAAACCCATAGGATGCAAATGGATCTTCAAGAAAAAGATTGGTGTAGATGGACAGGTGGAAACCTATAAGGCTAGACTTGTTGCAAAGGGTTTTCGTCAAAGACCTGGTTTGGACTATGACGAAACTTTTTCTCCAGTGGCTATGCTCAAATCCATTCGGGTCCTTCTTGCTATTGCTGCCTTCCATGATTATGAAATCTGGCAGATGGACGTAAAGACAGCTTTTCTGAATGGAAATTTAGAAGAGTGCGTCTATATGGATCAGCCAGAGGGTTTCAATCAGAGTGGGAGCAGCGGAAAAGTATGCAAGCTGCTTAAGTCCATTTATGGACTAAAGCAGGCATCGCGGAGTTGGAACATCTGTTTTGATGAGACAGTCAAAGAATATGACTTTATCAAAAATCCAGATGAACCGTGCATATATAGTAAAGTTGTAGCCAGAAGTGTCGTATTCCTCGTCTTGTATATGGATGACATTCTATTGATAGGAAATGACATTCCTATGCTACAATCTGTCAAAGGATTCTTGTCACACATGTTCTCCATGAAAGACCTGGGTGATGCCTCTTACATTCTGGGGATCCGGATCTATCGTGATAGATCCAAGAGGATGTTGGGACTTTCGCAGTCCAGGTATATCGACACTGTACTGAAAAGATTCAGTATGGAAGATTCTAAGCGCGGTAATCTACCGGCTTGTCACGGAATCACCATCTCCAAAGAGATGTCTCCCAAGACTAATTTAGAAAGGGAACGCATGTCTATTATACCCTACGCTTCTGCGGTAGGCTCTATAATGTATGCGATGTTGTGCACCAGACTAGATGTAGCTTACGCACTGAGCGTGGTAAGCCGGTATCAGTCAGACCCAGGGGAGAAGCACTGGATAGCAGTAAAGAACATTCTCAAGTACCTGAGAAGGACTAAGGAGATGTTCTTGGTTTACGGCGGAAAAGACCTCAGGTTAGAGGCCTTTGCTGATTCCGGCTTCCAGAGTGATAAGGACGATTCCAAGTCCATGTCGGGTTATGTCTTTACCCTCAATGGAGGGGCGGTGTGCTGGAAGAGCTCCAAGCAGGACACCGTTGCTGACTCAACGATGGAATCGGAGTATATAGCTGCTTGCGATGCCGCAAAAGAAGTAGTCTGGATGAAGAAGTTCCTAACAGAACTTCAGGTGGTTCCTACCATAGTTGATCCAATACCTCTGTATTGCGACAACAACGGAGCTATAGTTTTAGCGAAGGAACCAAGGTCCCATCAGAAGTCCAGACACATCTTAAGGCGGTATCACCTGATCAGGGAGATCATTGATCGTCAGGAGATCGAGGTACGGAGAGTTGCTTCTGAAGAGAACATTGCTGATCCATTCACGAAGGCCCTACCTCAGATTCAGTTCGAGAGGCTACTCGAGATCATCGGTCTTCGATATGCCAGTACATGGCCCTAGTGCAAGTGGGAGATTGTTAGTGTATATGCCTAGGGGCCATTATTGTGTCATACTAGTTTGTATATTACTTAATGGAAGCTTGGGATATTCACATGTATATAACAGTCTTGCTAAACATGATAGTATGCTACTTGGTTTTTCTATCTTAATATGTAATAGAGCTCTTAGGATCTTGCTTGACTACCGGCGTTGTGATGGCAGTCACACTAGTGGGGGCTGGGTAGTCTACAAGCACATCCTTATTCAGGTCCCTAGTCGTAGGATTATCGAGACAGGGCATCGATACTCCGGAGTAGACTAGTGTGTACGCTTCTCATCCCAGTTGGGGAGATGGTCTGTCCCACAGCCGTCAGTACGTCGTACTGAAGATAGTATGCAGGTGCTCGTTGGGTTACGGGTACACCGGACAGGACTCACAGGGAACTGTTGGATGGTTTTATACCAGTCGTCAGTGAACAGTTCCCAGGTGACATGAGTACAGCATAGTCCGCAGACTTGACACAGCTACTTCGCCTCGAGTGTGTCCCACTGTTCTTAGATTGCTACCCTACCACGGCTCAAAGGAGTCGTGCAAACAGGTAGCAGTTGGGTGCAGTCCCGAGCACTTGGAGGCAGTGGCGGTTAGACAGGATTCGTCTCTCCCGGTATTGGGGGTTGATATCGCACTGTGTCAGAGAGCCATTACGCAAAGTCCCTGGCCAGGGCAAGCGAGATTTACTGGTAGGTTCCAGTAGTTTCTCAGGGTGTAATGGGCTTCCCTCCGACACGACTTATACCGCTATTAGGGGACTGACGCTTGCCGCCCCCTAGGCCCGATATGCGATAGTCTTAGACGAACGGACCGGACTGTACGGAGATTGTCACATCAGACTCAGTAGGAGTTCGGATGGGTTTCCTCATCGGCCTTCTTATCGACATCTACCTGGGGACCGTTACGTACAGCTAGTGCCGCTTGCGGTCTGTGGTTAAACCCACTGCCAGCGTAGTAGTCGAGTCTCTAGAGTCCCACACAAAGAGTTTCCCTACTCCAGGCGAAACGATATAGAGGTCGTATGGTTTTACGACAAGGGTTCGGACGCATACGTGTGTTTACGCACGTACGACTTTCGGACAGTTTTTACCAGTCGGCTTTGGTTTAAGCCAGTTACTGGTATCCGGTTATTGGATTTATACAGTCTAAAGTTTTTCCGTATTTTTGCGGAAAGGAGGGGCGTTCTCGTAATTGTGCGGGAAGCTTCTAGAAGGTGGTGACTAAGGAGGTTTAGGTGGCATATACAATGAATGTGATTAGTGAGTCATATGGATGATTCATCCATGTCATTAATGCATCATAAATGCTTAATGACTCATGGAGATGAATCATCACTAGATATTATCACAACTCATTATTCTCACTTCATTATCATGTTCACCTTCTCTCTCCTCAAGCTCTCCCTCTTCAAACCCTAATCCTCCCCTATCATGTGTTGAGTACAAGGATTAGTTAGACTTATTAAACCATAACCCTCACTCTATTTCACCTAGCTTCTTTGATTGGCACTTAAAGAAGTTTAGTTGCCTCAAGTTTAGAGGCTAAGCTTGGAGTAAAGCTCTCGGGTGGATCGTCTACTACTTCGAGAAGGCCGAGGAGGAGGTGGAGTTCGTAAAGACGAAGGACACGGTTCTTTAGGTATAATCCCTTTACATAGTAGTTGTTAACTTCTATGTTTGATATTAGTTATCGTTTAGCTTCGATTCATGCGGTTAGTCGATGTTTAGCATATAAACAAGATCGTTTTTCATATTTCTGCCTCCCCGCAAGTCGTGGGGTGTTGTACATCGACTTACAGGAGCTGGGGTCTATAAGCACATCCTTAAAAGGTCCCTAGTCGTGGGAGTTTCGAGACAGGGCGTCGATACTCCAGAGTACACTAGTGTATACAGTCGAGACCCCGACGAGAGGCGGTGGACGGTCTCACAAGCCATTGGTGTCAGTTGGATCACCTAAAATGTATACAGGTGCTCATTGGGTTATGAGTACACCGGGCAGGACTCGCCGGGAACATGCTAGTTGGTATTATACCTGACGTCAGATAGCAGTTCCCTGGTGACATGTGTACAGGTTAGTTCATCTACCTGAGATCGTCATTTTTCTCGTGTTAGTTCCCACTGTGCTTTGATTACTACCCTACCAAGGCTCAAAGGAGTCGTGCAAACAGGTTTTAGTTGGGTACAGTCTCGAGCTATATGGAGGCAGTGAGCGGATCAGCAGGGGTTTCGTCTCTCCCGGTATTAGGGGTGAGATCGCACTGTGTCTAGGAGAGCCATTACACGAAGTCCTTGGCCAAGGCAGGAGATTTACTGGTAGGTATTCCAGTAGTATCTCAGGGTGTTCTGGGCTACACTCCGACACGACTTGTACCGCTTTTGGGGGTCTGACTTTTACCAACCCCCTAGGCCCGACATGCGATTCTCATAGACGAACGGACCGGACTGTACGGATATTGTCACTGACAGGCTCAGTAGGGTGTCAGGATGAGTTCGCTCATCGACCTCCCTTTTGGTCAATACCTGGTAGCCCGTTATGTACAGCTAGTACCACTGACGTGCTGGTGGTTAAATCCACAGCCAGTGTTTTGACGGGTCTTTAGAGTCCCCCACAGACAGTTTCTCAAGTTTCGGGCGAAACATTGTAGAGGCCGTATGGTATTATGGCAGGGTTCGATCATATATGTGCAGTAGTGCACGGATCATGATCGGACGGATCATACTAGTGGGCTTTGGTTTAAGCCGGATCCTAATATTAGATTTATTGGATTACTTTCGTCTCATCGCATTCGCATTCAGTCGGAATGCGGATGCATGTATGTATATACAGGTGAGGGATATCCTTGTGATCCGTCACGAGTTTACTTTGGTAGATGCCATTCTCTTTTTATTGTGGTAAACATTTAGATTAATGTTTACAAATGGAAATAATGGGCTCAAAATCATGATTAGGAGCATTAATTGTGACACATGCACAAGTGATGACTCATGGTCTCTTTACTTGTGCATATGTCACATTATTATTTATTTGATGGGTTGAAATGATAAGTGGAGAGAGAGAGGGCAGCCATATGGTTGTGGTTAGCCCTTGTATTTTTCATTCTTGCTCTCCATTATCATCTCAACACAAAAGAAAAAAAAAAGTAAACTTCTTCTTCCTCTTCTTTCTTGAGCTCACTATCTCCTCACTAATGGCATCCACTAAATCCTCCATCCACACAATGGATGCAAGAGACAAAGTGATCGCACAGATTCTCTACTTCACCTTGAACACGTCGGCTAGCGAACTTCGTGTCCGAGTTGCTTCGGACGAAGCAAGAGCCCGTAAAAGGATTCAAAGATGTGGTGCCCTTTCTGACGAGGAGATCGAGATTGGAGATGCTGCGAGGAGCTTGGGATGGTGGCCAAAGAATGAAGGACATAGATCGCTCGGTATAACCTTTCCAACCCTTCTCTAGTTTGCTAGTTATAGGTTAATGGTTCGATCCGGGATTAAAGTCTGCGATAGCGCCTGTTTCAAGTTTAGAAAATGTTTTCGTTTCCGCATTTTGGCCTCGGATAGTCGGCCGGGGCGCTATCGTATGTTAGTTGTATGTATGCCCTAGAGACCAGTATTGTACAGATGATGTATATTATATTGGATGCTTGGACATATATAGAGAGGACTTTCTTGCTCGATATGATAGTATGCTATCTGGTTGCTCTTTATCTTAACATGTATACTTGTCTCTTGATACTGTCTTATAGTTACATGTTGGTAAAGCCCTTAGGATGTGTACTTGACTACCTGGACTATGATGCGGATCATACTAGTGGGGACATGGTAGTCCATAAGTACATCCTTCAAGGTCCCTAGTCGTGGGTGTATCGAGACAGGGCATCGATATACCAGAGTAGACTAGCGTATACGCTTCTCGACCCATGAGATGGGCGATGGATGATCCCATATCCATTGGTGTTTGACATCAGAGATGGTATGCGGGTGCTCAGTGGAGACTGGGTACACTGGACGGACTCGCTGAGAACTCCCAGATGGTATTATACCTTACGTCAGATAGCAGTTCTCTGGTGACACTTGTGCAGGTTAGTTTGTAGACCCGAGATTGTCATAGAGTCTTATATAATTCCCACCATGCTTTGATTTCCACCTTACCATGTCCATGAGGGCGTGCAAAATGGTGGTTTTTGGGTACAGTCCCGAGTCACATGGAGGCAATGAGCGATAGGAGGGGTTTCGTCTCTCCCGGTATTGGGGGTTGATGTTGCACTGTGCTCGATTGGCCGTAACAGGGAAGTCCTTGGCCAGGGATGATTTAGAGATTTACTGGTAAGTGTTACCAGTAGTTTCTCGACCCGTTATGAGCCTCACATCGGCACGAGGGTCTGACGTTTACCACCCCTAGACTTAATATGCGACATATCAGACGAGGAGACCAGACTGTACGGGAAGTGTTACCGGCAGGCTTTTACAGGAGTTGGAGCGGGCTTGCTTGCTGATCTTCTGATCGCTCAATACCCGGGTAGCCGTTACGTCCAGCTAGTACCGCTGACGGCTTGTGGGTGCTTGATGTGATCATCACCTACTGCCGGCGTATTGACGAGTCTTTAGAGTCCTACACAGAGGTTTTACTGGCTCAGGCAAAACGAACTAGGAGCGCATATGTGATATGTACGAGACCGAGAATAATGCGTGTATGTGATACCGTATTCTATTCTCGCGACTTTTTGTATCGGTCGGTTATATATATGATATAGCCGGGTTATCGAATCAAGTGTTGATTCGATAAGTCGATACAATGGATGTTAGCCGGTTATATGAGATATGACCGGATTATTAAGTCAAGTGTTGATTTAATAATTAAGTGTATAATTGTATATTAGATATACTAATTTACATTTACTAACACTTATTCACTTTAGGGTTTTTCTCACATGTACACTACTTTAACATATAAATATGTTAAAATGTGTTATCTTATTGTATCATGGTTGATGATACAACATTCATGTGTGTATGAGAGATACACCATTCAATGTATTATGGTGGGTTATGATTATTTAAGATAATTACAAAATTAGTGGAGTTTTGGAATGAGCATGAAGCTTGTAGAAGCTTACTTTTCTTTGACAAAGTCTACTAGCTTTGTGTTTACCTTAGATTCTTTTTTACCCAACCATAATCAATTAGCTATGGTTATGGCTCTACAAGGGTTAGTATATGATACTCACTCACCATGGTTACCCTACACACTTGATCATTATCCTCTCCTCTTTCTTTTGTTCATCTTCCTCATTGAACAAAAGAAAAAGAAAACTAGAGTTTTGAAAAAGAGAGCAAAAGATCGTGAGAAATAAAAATCCAAAGAGAACCCACTTCCTATTTCTCCATTCTCTACTAGACTAGCACTTTAGTATAGAGTGTTTGCTTCACTAATTCTCAAATTAGTGAAGTAGTAGCTTGAGTCGGAATTCTCTCGACGTAGATCATCTTCGGCCTCGGAGACTTCAAGCAAGGTCGCATCCTTCGCGTCGTGAAGCCATGCAAGAGCCCGGGAGAACCTTAATCGCAGCGAAGGGACTTCAACAAGGAGCAAATGAAGTGGAGGACCGATTTATAAAGGTTGTATTTCGTGTTCCCTTTAGAGTAAAGTTGTTTACTTGCCTTTAGTTTCGCCTAAACTCTAGTACAAGATCTTGCTTAGGGTTTTTAGGTACATAAAATTTTTTAACGGGCATGGTCGATGCCTTGTAGAGCCTTGTTAGTGTGCCTAGTAACCCTACAGTGGTATCAGAGCCTAGTTAGAGCATTAGGCGATGCGTTAACGAACTTAAAACCCCGATCGAACCCGAAAACCTCAAAGTTAACCCCCTCTCTGTACATTTTTTCAAAACTGTGTATTTTCAGCATTAAAAATACCTAAAAAATTCAGCAGGGTTTTCTAAGCAATACTGTGCAAAACAAGCACCGGTGTCGTACAGATGACCGCGGTTCCGCGGCAAATACCTGCTTGTGCCGCGGAACCGCGGCAGTATGGTGAGATTGGTGTTTTGTGTTTGCACAGTAATGTTTAATTCTGCTGTTGGATTTTTATGGGTATTTTAAATTTGACTCAAGTGTTGAGTATTCAGGGGTTTATTTTGTTATCGTCGATTCGATTAGGAATTTTAAATTCGTTATTGTTTTCCGGATAATTTAGAAAGTATTAAAATGTTCGAATGGATATCATTAACTCAATTTTTCCCGGCACAAAAAACATTCAAGTGTTGAATTTTTCTCGGGTTTAAATTTTTCGGAAAAACGTGCATGTGACGCGATGGACCCTCTAGAAGACAACAAACCTTAACTCGATTATGTGACCGTCTTGATCTGCCTTTTGAACCTTAGGATTTGGGGCAGTACGGCGTGCCACATGTGAGGCGTTGGCTTGACCCTTCTACGGCTGGACCGTTGCTACCGTGATGTATTCTGGAATCTTTGAACTCCGCTCAAGTGTTGAGCTATTATGGAAATCTTGGGTATTTGATTATTCGATCGGAAAGTTTAATACTGTCTATTTATCTGGAATGTGATACAATATGTGGAATTCATACAGTTAGGCATGAAATGCGAAATATGTGATATTTCAGATTTACGATGTCTAAAGAGATTGTGGATTCCAAATGTTGTAGT
Source organism: Agapanthus africanus (assembly GCA_030015575.1). Classification (NCBI taxonomy): domain Eukaryota; kingdom Viridiplantae; phylum Streptophyta; class Magnoliopsida; order Asparagales; family Amaryllidaceae; genus Agapanthus; species Agapanthus africanus. Next base: position 135,700,269 of record CM057350.1, read on the forward strand.
TTTACACTTTCTTTTCTGCGACCGTAATTGTAATATGTGATATTGCCGGTTTCGTTGCTATATGTCAACGACAATTGGGATGCGCATATTTACTTACGTTGATGACATGTGATGTTATGTATTGCTGGATATGTTATATTGGATCGTCGCGTTCTGAATAGCCGGGGGTTTTTATGTGAGATGAGAGTTTTTTATTTTCATTCATGTAAAATTAAATGTATGTAATATTCTTTTATTGGGACACTTCCGGGATGAGGTTGATGTCATCTTTTGTATATTATTTACTTTTCCACACTAGGATAGACCCAAGGAGGAGAGCACAAGTAACCGGGTTCTGGAGTCCAGTGGGAGACCAACTCGAGGAGTCGAGTCCGGGTCTCCTAACCCTAGAATTGGTAGGGTTGCTTGCCGCTCTCGTAGGGGTCTAGGGGTGTGGGTTTGGCTATTTGTCGCGACCGTAGAATTCGTGTTTTATAGAGGCTCAAAATAAAACATGGACGTCCCAGTATATCCAATATTTCATATGTTTCTTCTGCTGCGATATCTGTGATGTGATCATGTGATGTACTGTGATAGATACTATATATAGTATATATGATATATTATATAGACGTTACTTATGTTTTACACCCGCGCTAGCCCTGCCCCGCTCTGCCGTTAGTTACCTAACCTAACGGTGCACGAGGGGACATCGAGGCGAATGCGGATGGCATAAGTGTACGTCGTATTTATCTGTGATGTTTAGGTGACTTAAATGATGGGACTTCATTAATGTGATTAATGAAAGAAAAGAAACCTAAAAGATATTGTAGAATCAAATTTTCAAATAAAAGGGTAGCTACAGTTTTGCTTTGCATAGCGGTATATATGATATACCCTGCACCTTATTCGATGGGGAAAGAGCCGAGATCCCTTCACCGGGAGTGACCTCTTTAGCAAAACTGGCAGATGCTACAACACTCGGTTTGATTTTTTGACTGCTTTTGGACTTTTGCTTTGCATAGTGATATATATGATATGTCATGCACTTTATTCGATGAGGAAAGAGCCGAGATCCCTTCACCGGGAGTGACCTCTTTAGCAAAACTAATGAAAGCCTCAAAATCACTCCATTTCAAAATTCACTCGATTCTACGACGATATCAAGTTCATTACCCAATAGGTTTTCAGAAAAACCTGTCGTAGCCCTCCGTCATTTCAGATAAGTCCTACTTAGTATTCGTGCTACCTTTGTTGACCTCCGTCAAGGCGTAGTGTGCGGTAGCTAAATAGTATTTATCTGCTTATGCATATGATGCAGATTGGATTAGGGTAGTCGTACGACCTTGTTGACCTTCGTCAAGGGTCGTGCGGGTGGGTTTGATTCAATCAAGAAATGACGGGTTGAACTTGACTTGCACCCTATGGTTTGTTGACCTCCGTCACGGTCATGGGATGCTTGGGGCAAAATATTATCGGGAATTTCAAGTGTTGAGATTTGCAATGAGATTGCATACCTTCTATGAGATAGTTGGATCCCGATACCCACTGCGAGTAATTGTTACTCCTGGGAGAGTTTTACACAGGATAATTAGCCGATCAAGTACATGTCTAGAAAGGTGTCAACGGGGTTACGCCTCTGGGAAAACGAGGTTTACTTTAATTAGGTCCGTGCGAAAGCACGGGGAACCTCCCTCAAAGTACCGACACTGGCCTGGCTGAAAGATTGGCGAAGTTGTAGGGTGTAATTAATCCCGGCTAGTCTTTCCTTTTAGGGTTTGAAGGAAGATTTGATAAAAAACAATGGGAGCCATCCTGATTAGATAAAATAATAACCAATCTGATCTTGCAAGAGCATACGCTAAAGTGTTTTCTTCTCTCTCTCTCCAGGTAGCGACCATTTTATGCCTTAATCAAGATAATAATATGGATGTATTGACCGAACCCGCATATTATACTGTGCTGGGGAACGTTGGTTCTGTTCTTTCTAATAAGAGTTATAGGACTGAACAGGATATAGGGGAATACCAGGATTTCCATGCCACCCGAATGAAGAAAGTACATGTTGATGCATTTTCTTCGGATGTGTTCGTTACAGAGAACTGTTTCTCCATTTTCTCTACGTCCTGGGTATTAGATACCGGGTCAGGATCCCATATATGTAATCAGTTACATGGGCTTAGGAAAGGTAGAGAACTTGGAGAAGGTGATAAAGACATAAGGGTTGGAAATGGTGCAATTGTTGCAGCTAAAACCGTTGGGGAATATCACCTTGTATTGCCAACTGGTAATACATTGGTTCTGAACGAATGCTATTACATGCCGAACCTGATATGCAACATTATATCGGTTTCTTTACTAAGTAAAGAGGGATATAATTTTGTATTACAGGATAATGTTATGAACATTTTCCTTAACCAAAAGTTGGTTGGATCAGGCACGTTGTGCAATGGCATTTATGTTCTAAATCAATCAACAGTTCTGAGCATAACAAACACACACAAGAGGAAGAGTTCAGAACTGAACGAATCCTTCTTGTGGCATTGTAGACTGGGTCATATCAATGCGACACGACTAGCTAAGTTGCATAAGGATGGATATTTAAATCCGTTTGAATTTTCATCTTATGATACTTGCCAGTCATGTTTCAAAGGCAAGATGACCAAAACTCCGTTTACGGGACACGGAGAAAGAGTTACCGAACTCTTGGGACTGATACATAGTAATGTATGTGGTCCCATGTCTACACATGCCAGGGATGGTTCTTCGTACTTCATTACATTCACTGACGATCTCTTTAGATTCGGATATATGTTCCTGATGAAACACAAATCAGAAGCTTTTGAGAAATTTAGAGAATATAAACAAGAAGTCGAGAACCAAACCGAGAAAAGTATTAAAATCCTTCGATCTGATCGAGGAGGTGAATACTTGAGCAATGAATTCCTGGACTTCCTAAAAGGGAATAGGATTCTCTCTCAGCTAACTCCTCCATATACACCACAGCACAACGGTGTATCGGAACAGAGGAACCGCACCCTATTAGATATGGTGCGCTCTATGATGAGTATAGCTGAGTTACCTATTTCCTTCTGAGGATAAACACTGGAGACAGCAGCATACCTACTGAATAGGGTTCCTACCAAATCTGTGCCTACCACCCCATATGAGATATGGGAGGGGAAGAGACCATATCTTAATTTTATTAAAATATGGGGTTGCCCGGCCTATGTCAAAAGACAAAAACCGGACAAACTCGAGGCAAGGTCTGTTTTGTGTAAGTTTGTTGGATATCCCAAGCATTCGCGAAGGTATATCTTCTACCACAGTGAGGAACAAAGGGTGTTTGTTGCTCAACACGCCACCTTTTTAGAAAAGGAATTTCTTGCAAAAGAGATTAGTGGCTCTGAGGTAGAACTGGAAGAGGTTCCAGCTGTACAAACCACAACAGAAGATTTGGTAGAACCAGAGGATTCGGTAGTTCCCGATGAACCCCAGCCACTCCGCCGATCTAGTAGGGTTCCTCACCCACCAGAAAGATACTACGGTTTTCTCATGGATGGTGGGAGTGAGGATTGCATCATGGTTGCTGATGACCCAACTAGCTTCGAGCAGGCCATCACGAGTGGGGACTCAGTGAAATGGCTAGATGCAATGCGGTCCGAGATGGAATCCATGTACACCAACAAAGTATGGACTTTGGAAGTTGCTCCTGAAGGGGTAAAACCCATTGGGAGCAAGTGGATCTTCAAGAAAAAACTTGGTGTAGATGGGAAAGTGGAGACTTTCAATGCTAGACTTGTTGCAAAAGGTTTTCGTCAAAGACCAGGTGTGGACTATGACGAAACCTTTTCTCCAGTGGCTATACTTAAATCCATCCGGATCATGCTTGCCATCGCTGCATATCATGACTACGAAATCTGGAAAATGGATGTTAAGACCGCCTTTCTAAACGGTGATTTAGAAGAGTGCGTGTACATGACTCAGCCAGAGGGCTTCGTAGATAGTGGGAGCAGCGGGAAGGTGTGCAAGCTGCTTAAATCCATTTATGGATTAAAGCAAGCATCGCGGAGTTGGAACATCTGCTTTGACGTCGTTATCAAAGAGTTTGATTTCGTCAAAAACGTAGATGAACCTTGTATCTACAAGAAGGTAGCAGAAAGTAAGGTTGTCTTCCTCGTATTGTACGTGGACGCATACTCTTGATAGAAAATGACATTCCTATGCTGCAATCGGTCAAGCTCTTCTTATCACAAAGATTCTCAATGAAAGATCTTGGTGATGCCTCCTGCATATTGGGAATTATGATCTATAGAGATAGATCTAAAAGGATATTGGGATTGTCCTAATCCAGGTACATTGACACCATACTAAAGAGGTTTAGTATGGAAGAGTCCAAACGTGGGTTTTTACCCACGATCTCAGGGCTCACTCTCTCCAAAGAGATGTCTCCCAAGACTGATTTGGAGAGAGCTCGCATGCAAGGGATACCCTATGCTTCGGCAGTAGGCTCTATCATGTACGCGATGTTATGTACCAGACCCGATGTAGCATACTCACTAAGTGTAGTGAGTAGGTATCAAGCTGATCCTGGAGAGAGTCACTGGACAGCTGTGAAGAGCATTCTCAAGTACTTACGAAGGACTAAAGAGATGCTCTTGGTGTATGGTAACGGAGAACTCCAAGTGGAGTCCTTTACCGATTCGAGCTTCCAGAGTGATAAGGACGACTCTAAGTCGTAGTCGGGATTTGTCTTTACCCTTTACGGATGGGCGGTTAGCTGGAAGAGTTCCAAGAAGGAAACCGTGGCAGACTCGACGATGGAGGCTGAATACATCGCTGCCAACGATGCTGCCAAATAGGCTGTCTAGATCAAGAAGTTCATTACTGAACTTGGAGTGGTTCCATCCATTGAGCATCCAATACCTTTGTATTGTGATAACAATAGAGCGGTGGCTTTGGCCAAGGAACCCAGGTCCCATCAGCGATCCAGGCATATTCTGAGGCGGTATCACCTGATCCGGGAGATAGTTGATCGCCGGGAAATCGAGGTCAGGAAGGTTGACATGAAGAACAACACAGCGGATCCACTCACGAAGGCCATTCCCCAGATACAGTTTGAGAGACTCTTCGGGATGCTTGGTATGCGATACTACAGCAGCTGGCCCTAGTGCAAGTGGGAGATTGTTAGTTGTATGTATGCCCTAGAGGCTAGTATTGTACAGATGATGTATATTATATTGGATGCTTGGACATATATAGAGAGGACTTTCTTGCTCGATATGATAGTATGCTATCCGGTTGCTCTTTATCTTAGCATGTATACTTGTCTCTTGATACTGTCTTATAGTTACATGTTGGTAAAGCCCTTAGGATGTGTACTTGACTACCTGGACTATGATGCAGATCATACTAGTGGGGACATGGTAGTCCATAAGTACATCCTTCAAGGTCCCTAGTCGTGGGTGTATCGAGACAGGGCATCGATATACCAGAGTAGACTAGTGTATACGCTTCTCGACCCATAAAATGGGCGATGGATGATCCCATATCCATTGGTGTTTGACATCAGAGATGGTATGCGGGTGCTCAGTGGAGACTGGGTACACTGGACGGACTCGCCGAGAACTTCCAGATGGTATTATACCTTACGTCAGATGGCAGTTCTCTGGTGACACTTGTGCAGGTTAGTCTGTAGACCCGAGATCGTCTTAGAGTCTTGTGTGATTCCCACTGTGCTTTGATTTCCACCTTACCACGTCCATGTGGGCATGCAAAACGGTGGTTTTTAGGTACAGTCCCGAGTCACATGGAGACAATGAGCGATAGGAGGGGTTTCGTCTCTCCCGGTATTGGGGGTTGATGTTGCACTGTGCTCGATTGGCCATAACAGGGAAGTCCCTGGCCATGGCTGATTTAGAGATTTACTGGTAGGTGTTACCAGTAGTTTCTCGAGCCGTTATGAGCCTCACATCGGCACGACTTATCAGTTATTGGGGTCTGACGTTTACCACCCCTAGACTTGATATGCGACATATCAGACGAGGAGACCGGACTGTACGGGAAGTGTTACCGGCAGGCTTTTACAGGAGTTGGAGCGGGCTTGCTTGCTGATCTTCTGATCGCTCAATACCCGGGTAGCCGTTACGTCCAGCTAGTACCGCTGACGGCTTGTGGGTGCTTGATGTGATCATCACCTACTGCCGGCGTATTGACGAGTCTTTAGAGTCCTACACAGAGGTTTTACTGGCTCAGGCAAAACGAAATAGGAGCGAATATGTGATATGTGCAAGACCGAGAATAATGCGTGTATGTGATACCGTATTCTATTTTCGCGACTTTTTGTATCGGTCGGTTATATATATGATATAGCCGGGTTATCGAATCAAGTGTTGATTCGATAAGTCGGTACAATGGATGTTAGCCGGTTATATGAGATATGACCGGATTATTAAGTCAAGTGTTGATTTAATAATTAAGTGTATAATTGTATATTAGATATACTAATTTACGTTTACTAACACTTGTTCACTTTAGGGTTTTTCTCACATGTACACTACTTTAACATATATATATGTTAAAATGTGTTATCTTATTGTATCATGGTTGATGATACAACATTCATGTGTGTATGAGACATACACCATTCTATGTATTATGGTGGGTTATGATTATTTAAGATAATTACAAAATTAGTGGAGTTTTGGAATGAGCATGAAGCTTGTAGAAGCTTACTTTGCTTTGACAAAGTCTACTAGCTTTGTCTTTACCTTAGATTCCTTTTAACCCAACCATAATCAATTAGCTATGGTTATGGCTCTACAAGGGTTAGTATATGATACTCACTCACCATGGTTACCCTACACACTTGATCATTATCCTCTCCTCTTTATTTTGTTCATCTTCCTCATTGAACAAGAGAAAAAGAAAACTAGGGTTTTGAAAAAGAGAGCAAAAGATTGTAAGAAATAAAAATCCAAAGAGAACCCACTTTCTATTTCTCCATCCTCTACTAGACTAGAACTTTAGTATAGGGTGTTTGCTTCACTAATTCTCAAATTAGTGAAGTAGTAGCTTGAGTCGGAATTCCCTTGACGTAGATCATCTTCGGCCTCAGAGACTTCAAGCAAGGTCGCATCCTTCGCGTCGTGAAGCCATGCAAGAGCCCGGGAGAACCTTGATCGCAGCGAAGGGACTTCAACAAGGAGCAAATGAAGTGGAGGACCGATCTATAAAAGTTGTATTTCGTGTTCCCTTTAGAGTAAAGTTGTTTACTTGCCTTTAGTTTCGCCTAAACTCTAGTACAAGATCTTGCTTAGGGTTTTTAGGTACATAAATTTTTTAAATGGGCATGGTCGATGCCTTATAGAGCCTTGTTAGTGTGCTTAGTAACCCTACACCATAGACTTACATGGTATTAGAGCACCGCCATTAACCTTTACTAGCTTGCTCTAACGTGTTTAAAACATCGATCGAACGAAATTTCCAAAACCGCGATTCCAATTTATGTAGTTTCTGTCAAAAAAAATTTTCGTCGAAAAATTATTTTGAGTATTGCAGAAAATCAGGCAGGCTTTTTTAAGACATCTGTGAAAATTTGGTAGCATGATGCTACAGTTACACCGCGGAACCGCGGCAATGACCCTGTTTTGGTCGCGGTTCCGCCGCCTTTTTGTGTCCTCTCTGCACCAAATTTTCTACAGTGGTTTTGAACTTGGAATTGGGGTTTCTGGAATATTTTGTTTGGGCCCAGATTTGTTAGAGTACTGGATTTGTGCTTGGGGCCCACTTCGGGAGATTTTGTCGATCGAATATTTTAAATACGTTAGTTTACAGTACTTACATTATATCTGCGACCGTGAATGTCATTTGATCGGTAAATCTTGTCTAATTGCTATAGCTCTTTTAGACAGATTTACGAACGTGACATTCACGTTGATGTTCTATGTTGTGCTGTGATGTTGCGGATTTGTCGTGGTGGATAGCCTGGATGCAATGATAGTACAGTTTGGTTATATTTGTACATTTGATATTGCGAGGCGAGCATCCGGCATGTGGACTGCCGTCACTGCCTGTTTGTATATTATTCTTTTGGGGCACGACCGGGCTAAAGTCGATGTACCCGTTGTATATATATTTTACTTTCTGTACTAGGATTACCCCGCGGTGGGGTGCACGGATAGCCGGGTTCTAGAGGGCAACGGGCCTGCATCTCATGGTTTTGAGACGGAGGGTCTTCACTCTAGAATTGGCGGGCTATTCGCCGCACTCGTAGGGGTACAGGTTGACCCAAGGAGGGGTGCTCAAGTTACCGGATTCCGTGAAGTGCTGGGTGGTCCATTCACTTTGCTGTAGGGGACTGCCTCGCTTCAGGTTTTGGCGGGTAACTTGCCGCGCCCATAGGGGTCTAGGATTTCATTGCATAGGCTATCCACATGACCAGGGGAATGTCGGGTTTCAGTTGCGGCTCTATGAAACCCGGGGATCCCAGCTTATCTGTATTGTTCTGTGATACTTATTACATTTCTGTGATGTTGCATTTTATCATGCCAGGAGCGATTATTATATATTGATATATATACTAGTAGATGTTGTATATGTTTTACACCCACGCTAGTCCAGTCTCCGCTCTGTCGTTAGTTAAGTAACCTAACGGGTGATGACGGGACCCAGTGGCGAACGCGGATGGCATATATGTACATCGTATTTTCGTTCTTTTCTGGTGTGATTAATTGATGGGACTGCATTGATTCGGATCAATGCAAGGAAAACAAACCTATTCTGATGTTGTTGGAACAATTTTTCAAAAAGCTGTTATTGCAAGGACGTTCTCTTTTGTTTTGCACAGTGGTTTTCGGTTATGAATATCCAGCACCTCAGTCGACGAGGAAAGGGCCGAGATCCCTTCACCGGGAGTGACCCTTTGGACAGAAGTTTGCGTCAGGGTAATAACTTCACTATAATCGATTACTTTTTGCTTTGCATCGTGGTATTCAGTTGGAATATCCTGCACCTCATTCTACGGGGAAAGAGCCGAGATCCCTTCACCGGGAGTGACCTCTTTAGCAAAGGTTTTCGCCACTATATATTTATAAAAAGCTATCCGGTTCCTTCAACGATATCAAGTTCATTACGTTAAAGGTTTTTCGCCAAAAACCATTCGTAGCCTTCCGTCAGAAAGGTAGCACTTAGTATTCATGCTGTGTATGTTGGCCTTCGTCAAGGCATAGTGTATGGTAGCTATTTGTTACTTTTCTATTGCATAGATAGATGCGTTAGTTTGGGATAGTCGTACTACTATTTTGACCTTTGTCAAGGGTATGTACGGGTGGGTTCTGTTGGATATAGTGCCCTCAAAGTCAATTATTGGATCGCAGGTACGTGATTACAATGATTGAGGGGGGACCTATACCGGTAGTACAGTCTTGCTCGAGATGATAGTATGCTATCTGATTTGTCGTTATCATCGTGTACATACTTTAGTTCACTATTGCATGTTGATAGAGCCTATAGGATTCTTGCTTGACTGCCAGCAGTATGATGGCGATCATATACATGGGAGCTGGGGTCTATAAGCACATCCTTAAAGTGTCCCTAGTCGTAGGAGTTTCGAGACAGGGCATCGATACTCCAGAGTAGACTAGTGTATACAGTCGAGACCCAGACGAGGGGCGGTGGCCGGTCTCACAAGCCATTGGTGTCAGTTGGTTCACCTAAGATGTATACAGGTGCTCATTGCGGTATGAGTACACCGGACATGACTCGCCGGGAATATGCTTGTTGGTATTATACATATCGTCAGATAGCAGTTCCCAGGTGACATGTGTACAGGTTAGTCTGTCGACCTGAGATCATCATTTGTCTCGTGTGAGTTCCCACTGTGCTTTGATTACTACCCTACCACGGCTCAAAGGATTCGTGCAAACAGGTTTTAGTTGGGAACAGTCCTGAGCTACATGGAGGCAGTGAGCGGATTGTCAAGGATTCGTCTCTCCCGGTATTGGGGGTGAGATCGCGCTGTGTTTAAGTGAGCCAATACACGAAATCCCTGGCCAGGATAATCGAGATTTACTTGTAGGTATTCCAGTAGTATCTCAGGGTGTTCTGGGCTACTCTCCGACACGACTTATACAGCTATTGGGGGTCTGACGTTTACCAGCCCCCTAAGCCCGATATGCGATACTCATAGACGAACGGACCGGACTGTACGGATATTGTCACTGTCAGGCTCAGTAGGGTTTCTGGATGAGTTCACTCGTCAGCTTCCCTTCCGATCAATATATGGGCAACCGTTACGTACAGCTAGTACCTCTGACGTGCTAGTGGTTATACCCAGTGTCAGTGTATTGATGAATCATTACAGTCCCCCACAGAAAGTTTCCCAAGTTCGGGCGAAACGTTGTAGAGGTCGTATGGTTTTATGGTAGGGTTCGATCATATTCGTGCACTTGTGCACGGATCAGGATCGGACGGATAATACTAGCGGGCTTTGGTTTAAGCCGGATCCTAGTATTATATTGTAGGAATAATTTTGCCTCATTGCATTTTGTATTCGGTCGGAATACAAATGCGGGTATGTATTTACAGTTGTGGGGTAATCCTGTAATTCGTTACGGGATTATCTTTTGAAGTTGCCAGTTTTCTTCACTCGGTTAAACATTAGATCTAATGTTTAATATATTTTGAGCTTTGTTAGCAATCCTTCTTGCCAAATTTCAGCAATCTTTCCTGCCCAATTTCGTGGGCTGTACTGTGAGAGAGGGTATGGGTATTCCTTTGTTTTGGTGAGGGAGTGCATTTAATGGGCATGGCCATGGGCAATTGTTGAGGTGGCTGTTGACATTTTGTTGAGTGTTGGGACATTAATTGAGCATGGGCTTTGATGGAGATATAGGTATGGAGAGGGGCTGATTTTGAGGGGGCTGTGGAATTCTTTGCTCATTTTTTCCTTTGTGGGATTTATTGATGAAGGGGAATGCTTAGACTCAATAGACATCACAAAATCCCCAGTGAACATTTCCTTCTCTGAAATTGGCCGAGCCCCCATTTTGATTGCCTTGGCTTCACATGCAAAATCCAATGCTCACTTCTCTTCTCAAATCATTGCAACTTCATTTACCTCCGCCCAATCGCTTGGGTGCCTTGAGACAGAATATTCTACACTCTTCTCTACTTCATCTTGGACATATCGGCTAGCAAACTTCATGTCTGAGTTGCTTCGGTTTGAAGCGGGAGCCCGTATAAAGATTCAACGACGTGGTGCCTTCTCAACGAGCGAGATTAAAGAGCGGATTTCACCGGGACAGCCGCAACAAGTTAGGGGAGCGGATTAAAGACCGAAGGACACGGATCGATCGGTATAATCTCTGAACTTAACTTTGTAGATTGCTAGTATACAGTTAATGGAACGATCCGGGATTTGGGTCGCGGTAGCGCCGGTTTCGTAAAAAGTTTTTTGTTCCGCATCTGGCGTCTGTTTGACGGCCGGGACGCCGCCGGGGCCCAACATGGTATCAGTGCCAAACTATTAACCGCTTACTAGCTTGTTCTAACATGTTTAAAATATTGATCGAACAAAATTTTCGAAACCGCAATTTCAAAACTTAAGTTTCTGTCGAATTTGTAAACTGGTCTAAAAATTATTTTGGGCACGTCAGGAAATCAGGCAGACTTTTGTAAGACCACTGTAGAAAACTGGGAAGTTGTTCCCTCAGGAACGCCGCGGAACCGCGGCCATACCCACGTATTGGCCGCGGTTCCGCCGCCGTTATGGGGATTCAATGCACCAAGTTTCTTATGGGGTCTTCATCTTGGAATTGGGGTTTCTGGAATTTTTATTTTTGGCCCAGATTATTTTGAGTACTGGATTTGTACTTGGGGCCCACTTCGGGAAGTTTTGTTGATCGAGATTTTAAATTTGTTAGTTTGCAGTGGTTACATTATATCTGCGACCGTGAATGTCATTTGAGCGGTAAATCTTGTCTAATTGCTATAGTTCTTTTAGACGGATTTGCGAACGTGACATTCACGTTGATGTTCTGTATTGTGCTGTGATGTTGTGGATTTATCGTGGTGGATAGCTTCTGTGCAATGGTAAAGCAGTTTGGATTTATTTGTACATTTGATATTGCGGGGCGGGCGTCCGACATGTGGACTGCCGTCACTGCCTGTTTGTATATTATTCTTTTGGGGCACGACCGGGTTGAGGTCGATGTACCCGTTTTATATATTTTCTTTTCTGTACCAGGATTACCCCGCGGTGGGGTGCACGGATAGCCGGGTTCTAGAGGGCAACGGGTCCACATCTTATGGCATTGAGACGGAGGGGGCTTCACTCTAGAATTGGCGGGCTATTCGCCGCACTCGTAGGAGGTATAGGTTGACCCAAGGAGGGGTGCTCAAGTTACCGGATTCCGTGAAGTGCTGGGTTGTCCATTCACTTTGCTGAAGGGGGATGCGTCGCTTCAGGTTTTGGCGGGTAACTTGCCGCACTCTTAGGGGTCTAGGTTTTCATTGCACAGGCTATCCACATGACTAGGGGAACGTCGGGTTTCATTAGCGGCTCAAAGGAAACCCGGGGCTCCCAGATTATCTGTATTGTTCTGTGATGCTTATTACTTTTCTGTGATGTTGCATTTATCATACTGTAAGTGCACGGCGGCGCCCCGGCCGTCAATCCGACGCCGGAATGCGGAAGCGGTGAAAAACTTTAATTTTTGCGGACTTAGCAAACCGGCACCACCGCGCACTAAACACCCGGATCGTAACCATTAACAAGTCGAAGCTAACTAGAAAATGGGTTTAGAGATATACCGACGATCCAAGTCCTCCGGTCTTCTCGTCATGGTCCCGATCTCCTGCGGAAAATCCTGTCTCCTCCTCGTCGCCGGAAGTGCACCACATCGCCTACTTTGTTTACGGGCTCCCACCTCAATGCCGAGGTAACTCGGGCACGAAGCCGGCTACTCGACGTGCCCAAGATTCGCTGTAGAATATGTAGTAGAACTTGTGTCTCAATTTTGGGGTAGTGGAGGTGCCATTTTTGGTGGAGGAAAGAAAGGATTTTGGAGATCAACTAGAGAGCTCTTTTCTTAGCACAATATGAACCAAAAATGCCACACAAAATGAATCAATCAACCCCACCCTAAAGTGGCCGGCCCATGTAGGAAAAAGGAGAGAGGAAAAAGTCAAGGGGGGGTGACCATATCAATCATGCAAGAAAAAGAGAGAGGAATGGTTATCATAATCAACCATGATCACAAAGCAATGCCAACACTCCACACAACCATCATCAACAACCATGATGCTAACAAAGTCAAGCCATCATGAAGTATGAAGTCAAGCAAGTCAATGGATGGTGCACCATCATGAAGACTATCATGATGCTACAAAAAGCAAAGACCCCCTCCACAAATGCCTATTTGCAACAATGCAAATAAACCCTCCTCCACCAACCTTCGGCCAATGAACGGAACAAAGGAAATTGGCCGAAACGGAAAGCAAACTGGCAACTCCAGAAAACTGGTCCCGTAATAAATTACAGGAAAACCCCGATACTGTGCATACACACCCGCATCTGTATTTCGACCGAAATACAAATACAATGAGACAAAATCCACACTGTACTATACTAGGATCCGGCTTATACCAAAGCCGGCTAGTAATATCTGTTCGATCCTGATCCGTGCAATACCGCACGTATCTGATCGAACCCTGCCATATAACCATACGGCCTATAGTACAAACTGTCCGATCCTGATCCGTGCAATACCGCACGTATCTGATCGGACCTTGCCATATCTCCATACGGCCTCTACAACCTTTCGCCCGAAAGCTGAGTAACTGAATGTGGGGGACTCTAAAGACTCATCAACACCTTGGTTGTGGATTTAACCACTAGCACGTTAGAGGTATTAGCCAATACATAACGGGCTACCAGGTATTGACTAAAAGGGACGTCCGTGAGCGAACTCAGCCTGACACCCTACTGAGCCTGTCAGTGACAATATCCGTGCAGTCCGGTCCGTTCGTCTATGAGTATCGCATGGCGGGCCTAGGGGGTTGGTAAAAGTCAGACCCCCAAAAGCGGTACAAGTCGTGTCGGAGTGTAGCCCAGAACACCCTGAGATACTACTGGAATACCTACCAGTAAATCTCCTTGCCTTGGCCAAGGACTTTGTGTAATGGCTCTCCTAGACACAGCACGACCTCACCCCCAATACCGGGAGAGACGAACCCCTGAAGATACGCTCACTGCCTCCATGTGGCTCGGGACTGTACCCAACTAAAACCTGTTTGCACGACTCCTTTGAGCCGTGGTAGGGTAGTAATCAAAGTACAGTGGGAACTCACACGAGACAAATGACGATCCCCAGGTCGATGAACTAACCTGCACACATGTCACCAGGGAACTGCCATCTGACGTCTGGTATATGACCAACTAGCATGTTCCCGGCGAGTCCTGTCCGGTGTACTCATAACCCAATGAGCACCTGTATACATCTTAGGTGATCCAACTGACACCAGTGGCTTGTGAGACCGGCCACCGCCCCTCGTCGGGGTCTCGACTGTATACACTAGTCTACTATGGAGAATCGATGCCCGGTCTCGAAACTCCAACGACTAGGGACCTTTTAAGGATATGCTTGTAGACCCCCAGCTCCCACTTATATGATCGCCCTCATACTGCTGGTGGTCAAGCAAGAATCCTAGGGGCTCTATCAACGTGTAATAGCAACTTGTCAGGTCACCTAAAGCAGTACACGATGATAAAGGTAAACCAGATAGCATACTATCATCTCGAGTAAGACTGTCCTACCGGGATAGGTCCTCCCTCAATCATTACAATCACGTACCTGTGACCTAATAATTGACTCTGAGGGCACTATCTCCAACAATCTCCCACTTGCACTCAAGGCTAATTATTGCGATGTCGCATACTCACAGCCCGTGTGATACCGAACATCCAACTCCTCTACTAGTCAGTCTCACAAAGCTCGTTTGCGGAACTATTGCGTTCGAGGAATAGCCTCAGTGAGTGGATCCGCTTAGATGTTTCTTTTTATGTCTCTCTATATCTCAAGTTCGCGGAGAAAGCCATCTCCCGAAAAGAGCAATACCTGTCTCAGAATATGTCTGGATGTCTGATGGGACCTAGCTCATAAATGAACTCCAAATCCAAACTTCTTAGACTGTATCGTCAACTGAACTTAATCAGTATCCTGCGCGCCATGCCTCCCTCAGTATTGCCTTGGACCACCTGTCCAAAATACTGCCCCTCATCAGAAGGAAAACTATAACTCTGACAACCTCCTTGTCGTCCATGTCACCTTGGAAGCCTGGAATGATAACTGTCTCCTGAATGAGGCTGTCGTTATCATATCCCTAGAACATCCACTTATGTTCTAAAACTGCTTCCGACTGTTTCTCCAGGATTGGATTAATGTCAACTTATTGCATCTAGTGCAAGAACAACATCTGGTGTGGTACTTGACATCTCACGATTGACTCAATTGCCTGAGCAAGTGATCTGCCAATCATGCCCGTCCCTCTCCCCTTTAGTCTGTAAAACACCTTTGGAGAGGGTGACTCCATTACCTGCAGGTACACTACCGTGCCAGGAGTCGTCCATCCTAAATACTCTTAGAATGCTGTCAAGTACCCTGATTGGGAAACCACCCAAATCTAGATCTAAGACCATAGATCTAGTAACCAGTATGTCTGATATAAAATCCATTTCCTTTGTGGAGAAACAACTGTGTGACGACCAAAGTATAACCGATCGTAGTGTAGGAGTTTCTTTTCCTACTCTGTGTATATCATCCAAATACCAGGATATCACACCCTACTACCTTCTCAACAGATCCATCCCCTATTCTGATGAAGTCAAACCCATGACTTTCACGTCAGAAATAGATGATCTATCTCCGCTACATCTGCTCTAGTCTATAAATAGACATAAGCAGCCTGTCCACCAATGCTTCCGCTGCTCCCACTGACTACGACAACCCTCTGGCAGAGTCATATAGACGTACACTTCTAAAACTGGTTTAGAAAGACGCTATACTCATCCTCCCGCCGGGTCTCGTAACCTGGAACAACAGCAATGGCAATTGTGGGTAAACAAGAACTTCCCTGTCACCGTCCTTGAGGCTACCGTAGTGCCTCTCGGGTGCCTGAAGTTACCCACCTTATCTGCGGAGTGGCCAATGGAATGTCAATCCAGATTGAATCTTTAGGTTCCTTATCAAATCTTCAGTAATCGTTTGTGGTTCTGGAATCACTTCCAGTTCTACCATACTCCCACTACTGTTTTCTGAAAAAATCCATTTTTAATAAAACTGTGGCGAGTCAAGAACAATATTGCTATTGATCTTCCAGATGGTAGAAAGTCAACCCGCGTCATAGCCTGGGTCAACCCACAAACAGCCATTACAGAAACGTGCCTTGAGTTGTCCAGTGTCTGGTTTTAAGCATAAACCGGACAACTTCCCGTACCTTAACAATGTTAAGATATGAACTGTTCTATATCCAATATAGAAACAGAGGCACTGATTTAATTGAACCAGATCCAAATCATGCAACTGTCTCCAGTGCATGTCAACTAAATGGAAGGAGGCCGATCAGCGTTACTCAACTTAGGAAGCATTTCCAATTATGAGTAACCTGAAAGAGAAGCAAGTTCTCTTAATCATTACTATCAACTGAACACCATACACAAGTATCTACATCTTCGATCACTTTGAAGAATCCCGATACTTGTGACACCTGGTTCTCCACTCTATTCAAATACCAATAACTTCTCCAAATTCGGACCCTGTGTTTCCACGAAACACCTGTCTAAAAACTAGAGAAGTCATAAGTAAACTGAATGTAGTACGAGGACCAACCCCTCTGTCCTGATGGACCCTGGACAACATACAATACTCTGTATAAGTCCCTTGAGTCTGATAACTCATTCACTGTGTGTCGTAGGTGGAAAACTGTACTTATTGTTAAGAAGAATTACACCGCTGTTTAATGCTCCTTACCTAACCATCCACTGATATAGGTAAATGTCGTAGACATAATTTCAGAAAGGTATATCTCACTCTATGAAAATAGACGTACAGATATATCAATTTGAAATTGGTGCATAACAGCGGATATTCAAAACCAAATATTTGCCGACCAGCAAACAGCCCAGGTGATTTCCTCAAATATCACTGATTACAACGAATCCCGATATAATGAGGATAATCACCCAATTCCCAATAACTTACTCCCACTCATCATCTGTAAAACCATACAGATGTGAGAATCGTACCTGGTAAATACATACCCTGAGTAAGTATCTAATCGGGAAATCAGTTTTCCTTTAACATTACACAGTGAAACTGAAACATTGAAATGTTCCGATGGGGTATTCTGGTATTCCTAGTAATGCATCTTCCAGATTCACGACTGTAACCGTATAGTTCTTTGCCACCTCTCCAAATCCCTTCATATGTCTTTAGTCTTTACCTTCTGCACACCCTTTTAGGCCAAATGGTTTTCTTCCTTCCCTACCGTTCGGCACCAGCCTATGGTTTGGAAGAAGACTATCCAATAAGCATAATGGGTGTACTGTCCCAATCCTAGGAACACTCACAATGAGAGAGGGTGAAGATAAAAGACAACTGAATAAACCTTATTCCTATTTCTCCTGAACCAGAATCCATCCCCGAACTGGAACCAGTTCCATTCGAGTTCGTATATAACCATACGATGGAGTATCCAAATAAACTGTGGATCTTCGTAGTGATACGGAGTGTCCTGGAGAAATACAAAGGTGATGTGGGAGTGGTAACGAAATATTTGGTTTGGTCGTGAATGGCAGTCGCAATTTACTTTGCCCTCCTTCTAATCCCTTGCTTTGTCTGAACTTAATACCTTCTGCACACCATCGTTATGCTAATTGGTTTTCTTCATTCCCTACCGGTCGGCACCTGCCTATGGTTTGGAAGAAGACTATCCAATTTGCGTAATAGGTGTACTATCTCCTAAACCAAGGAGTACTCACAACTTGAGAGAAGGTAAAAGGAAAAGACAACTGAATAATCCTATCCGTTTTCTCCAGAACCGGAAACCATCCTCGAATAAATTCTTTCGAGTTCGTATCTAACCATACGATGGTTTTGTCCAATGGAAGTGGACGTTCGTAGTAATACGGGGTGTCCTGGAGAAAAGGGTAAAAGTGGGAGTGGCAATGAGGTCTGCAACTCTGACAATCCAAAAGCCGGTGTCAAGAAGGTTCGGTCAACTTGGTCACTGAGTCATAGTCTTAGGGTCAGGTCAATGGTCGCTGCCAAAGAGAGAGAGAAAAGAAACACTCAGCGTGCACTCTAACCTAGATCAGAATGGTTACCAATTTATCTAATCTGGAATCCTCCCACTGTACCTCAAATTCTCCTCCAAACCTGAAAGAAGAATTAGTCGGGGTCACCCGAGGAGTATACTAACTCATCAGTGGGAATCGGGATCCAACTATCATTGCATGATAACGTGACGGAATCCGCTCACGCTATCACACTCCAGAAGGTATGCGCATATCTGGCAAGTTTCAGTTCTTTTGAAACTCCCGATGTGATTTCTGCCCCATGCTCTTATGACCTTGGCGAAGGTCAACAAATCATAAGTCACATGTCAAGTTCTACCCGTCATTATCCAGGTTAATTTGAATCCACTCGTACAAGCCCTTGACGAAGGTCAACAAGGCTATACGACTGTCCCAAACCAACGCATCTATCTATGCAACAGAAAGGTAACAAGCAGCTACCATACATTATGCCTTGACGAAGGTCAACAAACATAGCATGAATACTACGTGCTACCCGTCTGAAACGACGGAGGGCTACGAATGGTTTCTGGCGAAAACCTTTAACGTAATGAACTTGATATCGTCGAAGGAACGGATAGCTTTTAAAAATACAGTGACGAAAACCGTTGCTAAAGAGGTCACTCCCGGTGAAGGGATCTCGGCTCTTTCCCCGTAGAATGGGGTGCAGGATATTCCAAATGAATACCACGGTGCAAAGCAAAAGTAATCGGCTATAGTGAAGTTAATGCCCTGACGTAAACTTCTGTCCAAGGGGTCACTCCCGGTGAAGGGATCTCGGCCCTTGCCTCGTCGACTGAGGAGCAGGATATTCCAACTGAATACCACGATGCAAAACAAAAGTGAACGTCCTTGCAATAACAGCTTTTTGAAAAAGTGTTCCAACAACATCAGATTAGGTTTGTTTTTAACTCGCATTGATCCGAATCAATGCAGTCCCATCAATTGATCACACCAAAAAGAACGAAAATATACTGATGTACGTATATGCCATCCGCATTCGCCACTGGGTCCCGTCATTACCCGTTAGGTTAGCTTACTAACGACAGAGCGGGGACTGGACTAGCGCGGATGCAAAACATATACAACATCTACTAATATATATACCAATATATTATATTCGCTCAAGGCGTGAATAAAATGCAACATCACAGAAATGTACAGCATCACAGAAACAATACAGATATCTAGGATCCCCGGGTTTCACAGAGCCGCTGAAACCCGACGTTCCCCTGGTCGTGTGGATAGCCTGTACAATGAAATCCTAGACCCCTACGGGCGCGGCAAGTCACCCGCCAAAACCTGAAGCGAGGCAGCCCCCTTCAGCTCCGTGAATGGACCACCCAGCACTCCACGGAATCCGGCAACTTGGGTACCCCTCCTGGGTCAACCTGTACCCCCTACGAGTGCGGCGAATAGCCCGCCAGTTCTAGAGTGAAGCCCCCTCCGTCTCAATGCCATGAGATGCGGGCTTGTTGCCCTCTAGAACCCGGCTATCCGTGCACCCCTCCGCGGGGTAACCCTAGTACAGAAAGTAAAATATACATACAACGGGTACATCGACCGCAACCAGGTCGTGCCCCAAAATAATAATACAAACAGGCAGTGACGGCAGTCCACATGTCGGACGCTCGCCCCGCAATATCAAATGTACATAATACAACAAAACTGTACTAGCATTGTATCCAGGCTATCCCCCACGACCGATCCGCAACATCACAGCAAAAACAAAACATCAACGTGAAAGTCACGTTCGCAAATCCGTCTAACCGGGCTATAGCAGTTAGACCGGATTTACCGATCAAGTGACATTCACGGTCGCAGATATAATGTAAATACTGTGAAAAATGTGTTTAAAATATCCGACCGATCGAATATTAACAAGTGGGCCCCAAAACAATACTGTAGCAGTTACAGAAAATATGGGCCCAATTTTAATGTTCCAAAACCCATATTTTAAGCCCAGAAGGCCTCTGTAAAAAATTGGTGAAGTGATCTCCACAGTGTGCGGCGGAAGGGCGGCGGGAAGGGGGTTTTCGTGGCGGTTCCGCGCTCGCACTGTGGAGTTACTTCCTCGAATTTTTACAGAGCTCTTAGATTTTCCAGTACATCAATATTTTACAACCTGAAAAAATTTTCGACACCAAAAATTTCCAACAGAAAACTGATGCTAACAAAAATGTAGTTTTGGAACATTCGATCGATCGAAACAGAAAAACACACTACACCAAGCTAGACTAAGTTAATGGCGAGGCTCTGATACCACTGTAAGTGCACGGCGGCGCCCCGGCCGTCAATCCGACGCCGGAATGCGGAAGCGGTGAAAAACTTTAATTTTTGCGGACTTAGCAAACCGGCACCACCGCGCACTAAACACCCGGATCGTAACCATTAACAAGTCGAAGCTAACTAGAAGATGGGTTTAGAGATATACCGACGATCCAAGTCCTCCGGTCTTCTCGTCATGGTCCCGATCTCCTGCGGAAAATCCTGTCTCCTCCTCGTCGCCGGAAGTGCACCACATCGCCTACTTTGTTTACGGGCTCCCACCTCAATGCCGAGGTAACTCGGGCACGAAGCCGGCTACTCGACGTGCCCAAGATTCGCTGTAGAATATGTAGTAGAACTTGTGTCTCAATTTTGGGGTAGTGGAGGTGCCATTTTTGGTGGAGGAAAGAAAGGATTTTGGAGATCAACTAGAGAGCTCTTTTCTTAGCACAATATGAACCAAAAATGCCACACAGATGTTCCTAATGCTCCTCGTGAGATTTGCTCTTCACCATAAGGTCTTCGTGTAGCATTCGACGATCTCGTGTATGGGGTCATCAAAGATCTTTGTTATAGCCCTCTAGTAGGTAGCGCCAGCGTTCTTCAGACCGAAGGGCGTCACCTTATAGCAGAATATGCCCAGTGGGGTCCGGAAGGTGGTATGCTTTTGGTCTTCTGGATGCATTTTTATTTGATTGTATCCTGAAGGTCCATCCATGAAGGAGAAGACCTCATGGGTAGACGTGTTATCGATCATTAGCTCGGTAACAGGTACTGGGAAATCATCTTTTGGGCAAGCTTTGTTGAGGTCCCGAAAGTCTACGCAGACCGTCCCGTTTTTTCATCACCGGAACGATGTTGGCGATCCAATCAGGATATTGAACTTCTTGTATGAAACCGGAGTCGATGAGTTTCTTGACTTCAACGTTGATGCTCATCTCAAGTTCGAGTCGCATCCTTCTCGGCCCCTGTTTAATTGGCTTTACATCCAGCGATATAGCCAGTTTATGTACTGCTACCTTTGGATCTAGGCTTGGCATCTCGGAATAGTTCCACGCGAAGCAGTCTTTGTATTGCATGAGCACGTCTTTTAATGTGACTACCTATTTTTCAGATAGTAACTCACTGACGAACGTTGGCATTGGGTCATTTTCCATCCCTAAGTCAATTTTTCTTAGGCTGTCCGCCGTGGTGTGTATCCCATCTTTCAGCTCCTTTGGTACCGGCGGAAACTCTAAGATTACCTCGTCATCGTCTTCATTTGCGAAGCACATGTGGAGGTCATCCATAGTCTTGTGCTCTCCCTCTTTTGAGAGTGTTATCATATGGCAGGTACGAGTTCACTTCCATTCTTGATGTTGAGCCGGTCTTATCCTCATGGTATAGGTCCTCTTTGGCTCATGATTTTGCGGCGGGGTTACCCTCCAGCTGTTGGATAAAGCGAACCTGCCTTGTTGATACTGGTTTTCTACCCAATCTTTGAAGGTGAAGCGGTCTTCGAGGGTATGACCTATTACTCGGTAATAGGAGCAATAATCCAGATGATGGATCTCGTTTATTTGTTCGGGGTGCCGAGACTCCGGAAGTGTCATCATTTGGTACTTCATGACAAGGTTGAATTTTTCTTCATCTTGTCTTGGGGGAAAGAGTATTCCAGACCCATCTTGTTCGCGCTTTATGGCATTTCCACGAGCAAACTCTTTATAAAGGACGGGCACCAACCGAGTTTTTCTCAATTGCACGGCGTCTTGAATCCACTTTGTTGTTTTCGAACGTTGTTTGCCCTATTTTTTCCTTTATTTCGGGATTTTCCCTTTCGTGAGAACATACCGTGGGCCGGGGATGAAGAGCATTATAGTCTTCCTTCTCCGCAGATTGCTGGTTGAGACGCCGCATCCTGGCCTTTTCATATATGGCCATTTCACGGCTGTGATTGTCCTGGTTCTTTTGACAAGCTTCTTTTATTAACCCGTCAATTTGCTCTTCCAATGACAGACTTAACGTTCTTAGAGCGGGATTTCGCTCTGTCTCGATGTCACAGCTATTTGGAAGAGCGTTTTCCCCTTCACTGTAGCTGTTTATGACGCGGCAACTGCGGAACTAATCCCGTTTCCTGGACCGAACGTATCCGAGCCCGGTTGTCTCCATCTTCCTGTTGGACATCTTTCAATGAGTCCCGGGAATATCCCAAATCTTTTTCTAAAATTGGGCTTTCCAAACAATTTGTTCGAGGGGTACACCTTGGCATCTTAACAGCCTTTTCAAATCTTCCACATAGTATCTTGGCAGACGGATTGCTTGAAGCCTGTAAAGGGCAAAATCAGCACCATACCAGACTTATTTTTCTACTTTGGTCTCCATAGATTGGTAGAAGAGGATCGCCTTTTCACCTCTTCGCCTGGGAGGGACGTAAAAAGTTTGTAGTTCTTGTACGCTGTATGTATCGAGCGCATCAAGTTCCTTGTAATGCCGAGGTAGAGCCATTGTGATTTGCAGACTCTGATCTGTTTCGATAAGGGTTAGTACTGACGGGTGGATGGAGAAAACTATGTTGGCCTTGTCCTCTGGGTCACTGCCAAAGACCAAAATAGGAGTAGACGGTCTGGGCCTATTGTTTTCTTTCTGGGGTTGTCCCGAATAGACTATTTCTTCATCTTCCTTGGTATCACTCCCAAAGATCAGGATAGTGGCAAAAAAATTCTGTTTATCCTCCGGCTAATGACACATTTCCGTATCCTCGAAGTCTGGAAGGAAGTCCTTTGCGTCTTCATATTTTCGGATCTCGTTTACGGAGAATGGATTTAGCTCCCCTGTGACGGTGTATTCCAAGCCATCTTTGAAATACTTCATACACTGATGTTGCGTAGAAGGGATGACATTGTACTCATATAACCAAGGCCTGCCGAGCAAAGCGTTATAGCAAGCCTTGGCATCAATGACATGAAATTTGATGTCAGTGACGAGCAGTCCAAAGCGTAACGTCAGTATTATGGACTTGAGCGTCCATGACGACTGTGAGTCAAACCCAGAGATGGTAATTTTGTCTCGGGCCAAGTGCTGAACATTCAAGCAAATTTTCTTCAGCACCCTCACGTTGAGAAGGTTGACGGAGGATCCATTGTCGACAAGGATTTTCCCTATATTGATGTCGTGGCAGTACCTAGTGACGTATAACGGGCGATTATGTTCGCACGTACCGAGGAGGAGATCTTCATCGCTAAATGTAATGTCAGCCGTGTGGACCTCTGCCAGTTCATCTTTCATCTTCTCTTCAGTGAAGAAAGCTTGGAACTGATCGAGCTCTTGTAATGCCTTGATCATAGAATCTCGTTCCTCTTTGGACAAGAGGAGAGTATCCAATATGCTCAGTTATGAGGGTATTTTCCTCAAATGCTCTAGGACATTGTAATCCACCTTATTTTTCTTAGGCGGGTTCCTTGTTACGAGCTCTTTGACAACTCTATCGTCGAGGGAAATTTCCTCAGAGATTTTTTCTTTCCCTTTGTATTTTTTGCTCAAACCTTTGTTTGTAGGTCCGAAGTTCTTTTTAGGCAGCGTGCGGTTACGCTGCTGAATATTCTCGCAGTTTTTCTCCTCCTCTTCTTTCTCGGAGGTGGAGTCTTTGAAGAGAGGACTGAGGGGTATTTCGTCCTCAGAATCGCTCCCAAAAGTAAGAACTTGGGGTTTTCCCCCTTCCGAACTGGTATCAACCATATGACAGTTGCCGGCCGTTTCTTCACGCGCATCCGTCATACCATTTTTCCATCGGGGAGCTTCGCGCTTCATCCTCTTGAAGTGTTTTTGATGGGCAACGTATCCTTGCCACCACTTCTTGAAGGCACCTCATTCCTCGGTGGAGTGGGTAACCCTCCGATGATATAGGCAGTAGTTTGGATATGAATCCTCTTCGTCGAGGCATATGACCCCAGGAGTGTTTCCTAAAAGAGGGGGCCGCTTCATTCCCATGGACAGGGCTTTGGTGAACCGCTTCTCTATTTTGATCCTGCTCTTATTTGGCGCAGGCATGCTTTGGTTTGGTTAGAGTAATTTACGACTCATCCTTTCCGTGGCTTCCTCATCCTGACGCTGACTCTTAGCCTTTTCGTATATGGCTGTTTCGTGTTCTCGGTCAGCTATGCTTTTTCGAAAGGCTTCGTTTAACAGCCTGTCGATCGAGTCTTCTAGCAGTTCCGGAGATTTTAGCGCCGATTCTTCTCCCAGTTCCTCTGCGTTGTTTTCTGATGCTGAGGGAGTTTCTTTGTCATATAAAGACGAATGCGAGACCATGTGGCAACTTGATATACGGTCTTCGGTGTCTTTTGATGATTTATTTCCCTCATCGCAGTCACTATCTTCGTCCTCAAGAATATGCTTGAGGAACTCTTTGAGAGTGACCGGTGTCCGCGCCTTCTGGTTGTACTCCTCCAGCGCGTTAATGTATTTTTGTAGATCTGTGCGCTTTTCGTCATACTCGACAGGCTGCACAGGCTTCTTGGTCTTCTTCTTTTTCTTCGAAGACTTTGAAGGCTTGACTTGGGGTTTTTTTCCCTTTGTCAACAACTTCCGGTACGGGACGTGGTTTCAGCATCTCTTCAATAATTTCGGGTTTAAGTGGGATTTTTCACCTGACTGCTGGACATGCATGTAGATCCTTTAGCATTCTTTTGGTTTTTGCTGAAAGAACGACTTCTCATGGAGTTTCTTCCACGAGTGAGCATGATGCCCCTGGCGCATCCATCTTTTTAGGAGTGTGCTTCTAGGGTGGGTTTACAGTCCAGTTATCAGATAGCGTGAATTTTCCCTGTTGATACTAGTCTTCGACCCAGTTCTTGAAGACGTAGCAATCTTCAATTGGGTGGTTCCCCATTCTGTGATAGGAGCAGTAATTAGGGTTATTGACGTCGCTGGGTTGCGGTGGACACCGCGGGTCTGGCAATATGATGGGTTTATTACGCACTGCCAACTCAAATAGTCTCCTCGTCTTATCGCGGGGAAACGAGTAAGCACGTCCTAGTCTTTCCTCCAAGGATGGGCGCGGACGCGCACTGTTTTGGCGAGCAGCCGGTTTTGGGCCGCTTGGTTGTTGTTGCGTGTTGGCAACGAAGGATGCTTTCCCTTTACTCTTGTTATTTCAAGGGTCCTTATTTGAGGAGGAAGGCCCGTGGTCTATCTAGTCCATTTGGGCCAGTTTATCGATCAGAGCCTGGAAGGTCATTGGTTTGAAGAATGTCATGAACTGGGACACAGTCGTTTAAGGATCAAGGGTCCCGATGAACATACCCACGGCGGGAGATTCTTCAATGCGCTGTTCACACTTAGATCACAGGTTCCTCCACTGGATCGCGTATTTGACCCAAGTTTCTCCTGGCCTTACCCTATCATTGATTAATGCCGTGATTAAAGTGCGCTTGCTTGCGCTGACGAACCGTTGTGTGAAAAGCAGTTCCATCTCTGTGAATGTCTTTACGGAGTCATTTGGGAGCTCCGAGTACCATTCAAAGGCCGTTTCTGACAGGCTGCCAACGAACTGGCGAAGCAATAGTTTGTCGTCGCCTCCAGTGTTGCCGCACAGAGCTCTGAACTGTGCGACGTGCTGGTGAGGGTTGCCTGTCCTTTTGTATACATGGAACTTGGGGATCGTATATCCCGGCGGGTATTTGATTTGGTCATACCATCCTGGATACGGTCACCCAGTTCTGACGATCTGGCCAGCAGCCTCATTAGCTTGATGAGCTCTTATTTTTAAGCAATGTAATCATCAAGGACGGCCTTGGAGATCGTTTCCTCCTTTGCTGTCGATAAGGCCGGAGGAGGGTTTGATGTTTCGCCTCTGTCATCCTCGATGATTATCGACGGATCTTTGGCTGGGGTTTTTGGTTGGATCATCATTCCAACCATGTCCTGAAACAAGAGCGCCATCCGCTTCATGTTAGAAGCCTGTTCAGCGGCTTCTTTATCCTTTCGTTCAAGCACCCTTTGCAGGAACTATTTATCGGTCTCCTGCAATTGGCGTTGTTCGGCTTCTGGATCCGGACTTCCTTTCTGTCCAGTAAGTGCTGCCATTTTGGTCAGCATTTCTTGGAGCTTTTATTTTTGCTCCTGAGCTTTTGTCAGCGACCGAGTTTACGGTCGGTGACTCACCGAAGCACGGCTTTCTTCTTTCCCGGAAGCCATGTAGACCGTATGTACGATCATGCCCCTAGACTTAGGGCGTTTGGGTCCATCACCTTTGGGATTTGCCGCAGGCGGTGGGATTTTCTCCAGCCTCGTCCATTTATGGGAGATTGAAATTGAAGGAGCCGTTGTAACAGGCACCCATGTAGAAGAAGTCCTTCATTGTATGACGGAGGAGTGGTCCTTTTCTTGCCGAACCTTCAATTTCTTCGGTCGACGAGAGTAGTTTTGGTCAATCACAGAGTCCTGGACTTTTCGCCAGACCCTATGAATTGAGGAGGAGAGCCGCTGATGGGGCTGCTTCAGCTTTGCCTCCTGATCGCACGCTTTTGGCGTGTCGGATGTTCAAAGTTCTAAAGTATAACCGCGATCAAGACGGTGTCGCTATGCAGCTAGCCGGTTGAGCACGGGTCGATCCACAGGGAGATGGTTGTATGTCCTTTCTTGTTTTAGACGAGTCAATAAAGAATGAGTATATGTTTGTTCAAGTCTAACCTATGTGTATTATTTGCAAGTATAAAGTTGTTAAGGAAAAGATACGAAATTGTAAGCTAACGAAATCCGTACTCAAAACCTTTGAGCCGAGTCTTGACCAATTGAAGCTAGAGCAATCGGCAACAACGTGGATTAGGGGATTTAAGCACGGTATTCGTGGAATCCGGCTTATTTACCCTTGTCCTTCCGTTCTTGTCTCTTGCTTTCGCCTCCGGCCAAACCGAACGCAACCGGTCGCGGTTAGGAGTCACCGTTACCTTGTTAGGGTAGGGTGCCTAACGGAGCGCTTGCGTAACGTTTGGGCGGAGTTCAATGGAAAATAACGGGAAAAGGAAATGAGCAAAGAAATGTTAACTTACAATATCGTATTAATTCTTAACAACAACAATAATTACAACCATTCACAAAAAGAACAAAAAAAAGAGAGAACAAAAAGAACAAAGAAAAGAAAAGATTACAAGTAAGTAAGTGCATGGAATTTAAATTGCAAGAAAGTAAAGCAAGATAATAAAAAGCAAGTAATAAATAAGCAATAAAAAGAAATAGAAACTAGAACTCAAGACAAGCATGGGATCAATAGCCAACCCTTAAACTTGCAAGCTCAATCAAGAGGTTGCAAGATCAAGAGAAGGGTAGAGAACGCATGTGAAATGAAGCGCTAATTCCATAAGAAAATACGACCCTTGAGATCGATAACAAACCCTTAACCTTTCAAGCTCAATGAAGAGGTTGAAAGATCAAGAGAAAGCAAGGATCTCAAGGGGAAGTTAAATAAAAGAGAATGATACAAAAACCCTCATCTTCATTGATCTTCCACTCAAAAAGCTCTCACTACAATTTTCATGGAGAAAGAATGAAGAAGAAGAAGAAAAAGACTAAATCCTAACAAAAAGAGGCTAAAGAAGTTAACACTTGGCTTGGCTCAGTTCTGGAGTATTTATAGGCGGGTAAATGGAAACCTAGGGCAATAATCTGGCATAAGATGAAAGTACCAAACTGCCCACAAAAATTGACCCAGCAAGGAGCCTACATGGCCGCGGATCCGCGGCCTACACCCCCTATTGGCCGCGGATCCGCGGCCGTATAGAGGATTTGGGCCCTCCGTTTTTCTGTGCTTCCCTGGTCCTTTTTTCTCTGTAGTTTGGCACATGTCTTTTCTGATAATCTTTCCACATTTCTTCCAGAATTTCTGTTGATCAAAAAGATGATTTGATGTGGATCTTTTGCCATGATTGTCTCGAGCTCCGCGTAGATTTCTTGGATCTTGTGTTGCCATTGAGCCTTGTGCATGAAAATGACATTGATTTGCCATTTTGTCTCCTAAACTGGTGTGTGGCAACAGACGGATAAAGAGCGGAGATCCGTGTTTTATCTGTGAATGGCAGGAACCCGGATTTTGTCGTGTTTTTTCATGAATTTCACCGTTTAGAGCCGAGAACCTGTATCCTGCAATTACTAGCAAACACGGCTCAAGAGTACCTACCGATAAAAAACCGAGCGTAAGAATGGGCGGTATAAAATGCAATATTCTGGTATGAACAAATACCCCCAAACTTAACTTTTGCTCGTCCCGAGCAAAACCAATTATTCACAAAAATATAATGATAACCGCACTTTCGCAGGGAACGCGATTGCACTGAGCGCGTGCAACAAGCCATTAAACCTCTAGGTGTCCCTAGTAGGAGGAGTGTTGTCTCCTGAGGGTTTTCAGCGGATACTACCCACAAAATCCCGTCAAGCTAGTTTCGTAAGTTAACATCGATTCTACTCCTACAGTTTAGTATTTACGTTAGAAATTCTATCATCCTAAGTTAGAAATATCCAACCCTTATGTTTCACACCTCCTATCTTTTTTAACTTTAGATCCTATACGTTCCAAAAAAGTTTAGAAAGATGTTGGTTCTCCTGAGTTTTCCTTCTAAAGTGCGGCCTCAAATCAGGGATTTTTATCAACTTTACAGAAAACACAAGTCTTATTCTTTATTTCTATCTCTTATTCAAACATCAATTGTATACCCCTACGTGTGTGTATATTTGCACCCCTACACTCAAGAATTCAATTCAAGCTATAATACCCTTGCCCTAATACCTAATACTACTTCTTTTCATTTAATGATGGACGGTGTTGCTCACACACCTTTCATGCGACTATTAATGCTTCTTGAGGCACTAACGGCCGATTACTGAATGTGTGAGCTTAAAGCGTAAATAGCAGTTTCCAGGTCTTGACTTTCTTCTATTTTTCTTTTTCTTTTTCTTTTTCTTTTTCAAGACCGGATATATTTTTCAACATGCTCTTTTGGTGTTTAGCTTTAAATACCGTTTTTTCTTTCATACTAGGCTTTCAGGCAAGAGTATTTCAAGGTATCCTCTACTATCCCAAGTTTCAAGGTGCGTGTAAGTGCAGTTGTAGGGTATATACTTTCTAAATTTGAACTCAAGAAAAGAAACTATTTTTCAGACTTATCCTTCAGTAAAGCTTCAATACTTTCCCTTCATCTTGACTTAACTCAAGAACTGAACTCAAGATTACCTATTTCTCAAAAAAAAAAATGTAAGGACGTATACTTACCAAAGTTAGACAGAATGAGGGTTATTTTTAGGGTTTTCAATCCCTAAGCCTAGAATTTAGTTATTTCTATCATATCAATTAAACTTTCGGAATAAAGATCTAAGTTACCCTATTAGCTAACTTGACGACAAAGTTTTTATATATTTTGGAAATTTTTTAATTTTTGTGGGTTTTTAATAAGGTATGCAAATGCAAAATATACAAATGAATGCGAAGGAAGAAAACTTACCGAGCACACCCCCAAACTTAAACTTGACAGTGCCCTCACTGTCAGGCTACACCAAGAGGGTCAAAATTATCGGCGCTCCCTAGAAACAAATTATATACAAACAAAAAAGGAAAACAAAAAAAATATGTACAAAAAAAAAAGAGTCCCCCCCAAACTTAAGTAAAACAGTGTTTCCACTGTTAAGCGTTGAAGTTCAGGAATAGGGGGGAAAGAGAACAGTTTCAAACTATACAAGGCCTTACACAGCCCAAAAGAGAGTACCAACCATTCAAAGATCTTATCTCTATAATGTGCTGGTTGGTGAAAGAACGTGGAGAGGTAAGAAATGGAGATTACGCGAGACCGTATGGAGATAGAAGCGGTATACGGTCTCGGTATATGAGAGGAAGAAGAATGGCGGAAGGGAAAAAGAAGTGGAATACGAACTTGAGGGTGCAAATGGAGTAAATAGATTAGCACAATTTGTGATGACCGATGTGTGAAAAGCGATTGTGCTAATATATTTACCCGTCGAGAAATGGGGTCAAATCCCTCAAGATTCGTGAGAAACCATGGGTACGCCGAACTTGGTAAACCAGACATATGAAATGAAAGTGAGACGGGTTCTTGCAAGGTCGGAACGATGGAAAGGATGGAGGTAGGTGATTGAGGAAGGTCATCGGTTAAAGGTTCAGGAGGGTGTACACAATCAATGAAAGGAACAGGATGAATTGGAAAATCCGACTCATCAATTAAAACTGGTTCATCCTCAAAGCTATCCTCAAAATTCTCCTCCAAATTTAGCACATCCATGCATTTCTCTTCAAAATCCAGACGCATATGGGGTTCGGGAAAAATATTTAATGACTCGGGATGATGAATTGGAGAGAAAAACTCTGCCAGATCTACAGGTTCATCATCCAAAATATTCCCGGCGTCAATATCCTTAATCAAGTGAAAGTCAATTTTCTCCGATATCTCATCAAAAGCATGGATTTCGATCAATTCAGGTTCTAAGATGGAGGTGTAGAGATCAAAAGGATTGTTTGTGGTTTCACTTGGCAAGGTCCCTTCACAATCTGGCAAATCAAACCCTACAAAGTCGCATAACTCATTAAACATTCTATCTTCAATTGATAATTCAGTTGGGACACTTGATAGACTTTCAACACAGGAGTTGTGGGATTCAATTTGAAACGGGTAGGTTTGATTTGGAAGGGGGTACAGCTCACTCTCTCCACTCAAATTCACAGCCTGTCCGACCGCCTCTTCATACATTGGAAAATTTGGAGCTAGTTGAAAACTAGCTACCGGGGCACTAGGTTGTATGAGGGCGGCCATGGATGCATCCAAATCCATCATCTGTTGGTACGACGCTACCCTAAAGTCTTCCAAAGACTGTTCCAGACTAGACATGGGTTGGGAAGGGGTTTCAGTAAAAGATTCAAAGTTGTTTGGATACTGAAAACTCCCAAATGGCGGTTCTGAAGCAATGTCTGGGAAGGTGAAAAAGTAGGGTAGGAATGGTAGGAATTGAATGGCTGGACAGGGGTAGGATCAACATTTGGATAGGAAGATGAATGGAATTGTTGATCCCAAGAATTTGAAGTGGTGAAAGGAGTGAAAGATCGGCTACGGGATTGTTCTATACGTTCTGCAATAGACATAGGTCTTGGAGTTGCAACATGACTCAAAGAAGGGGTATCAACGTAAGAAGGGGTGAATGTTTGAAATGGTTGATACGAAGTGGATTGCGGAGTCAAATTGTTTGTCCTAGACGCGTCTATCCGATCTTTCAAAGAGATTTTGGGCATGGAGGGATCGTTTGACGTTCGGCCAAAGCAAGAACCGTAAGAAGTAATGTCTGGTTGTGGGTACCAAAGTTCGGCAAGAGTTTTGCGAGGTGGGGTACCCATGATATGAAGAGAGAAAGAAAGAAAGGCAGAGAAAAGAAGGGGGAAAAGAATGTGATTTTTTTTTAGATATATATTAACAGAAGAATGAAATATACACACAAAAAGAGTATGGACAAAAACAATCACGACACAAAAATACCACACACCTAATCGTTCTAGGGTTCACCTAGGTCAACTAGACCTGCTCCAGAACTTGATTGTCGAAGTAAAACTGTGTCGAGAAACGGGCTCAAGATACACTGATCACGAGGCCAGGTAAGTGCAGAGATAAGGGGAGGTTTTCCAACGCTTTCGCGAAGTTCCTTAATTAAATAACCCTTTCTCTTTTGGCGGTTGCACCGTTAACACTTTTCTAGACACCCCGTAAACAATATACCGTTAAGCGAGGTTCTAAACACAGTTAACTTCTCCTAGTGAGCGCGAAGTCCTTAAGGCTTAAAGTCTAATTTCTTTTAAAATTTGTGCGGGTACACGTTATGCTCAAGTTCGTGATTTGTGGGCCACGGAAAAGGTGATGAAATCCTTTACCGTATATTGTGGGGTTCGCTTGCCCTTAAGTCCGTATTAATTGATGCAATGCGCAATTCAATAAAAATTCTATAAAGAATCAAAAAATTGTTTTTTAGTTTAAGCGCGGCACTGCAACAAATACGGGTTAGTCAATTTTTAGCGTTTGTTAGCGAACTTGCAAAGAATCCTGCAAAGAATAGTATATTGGATGCGTCGGATTTGAGAAGAAGGTGTTAGTAAAGTACGTACCGTTAAGTTTTTGGGTTAGGAAACCCCCGTTGAATCAAATCCGGTAAGCTTGAAAAGTTCGCTTGCGCGGGTCAAACTACCCGGATCTTTGGCACTGTACTTTGCAATCACCTTAGCCTTGAATGTACACTTTTCTCCCCACAATCGCAGTTTGCAAATCTGCAAAAATCTGCACTCTTGCCCACAAAAATGATCAAAAAAAAAAGATTTTTTTTTTATAAATATATACAAAAAGAATATTAACCCGAATAACAAGAAAGAAAATACGCTACCGTCTCCCCGGCAACGGCGCCATTTGATCGCACGCTTTTGGCGTGTCGGATGTTCAAAGTTCTAAAGTATAACCGCGATCAAGACGGTGTCGCTATGCAGCTAGCCGGTTGAGCACGGGTCGATCCACAGGGAGATGGTTGTATATCCTTTCTTGTTTTAGACGAGTCAATAAAGAATGAGTATATGTTTGTTCAAGTCTAACCTATGTGTATTATTTGCAAGTATAAAGTTGTTAAGGAAAAGATACGAAATTGTAAGCTAACGAAATCCGTACTCAAAACCTTTGAGCCGAGTCTTGACCAATTGAAGCTAGAGCAATCGGCAACAACGTGGATTAGGGGATTTAAGCACGGTATTCGTGGAATCCGGCTTATTTACCCTTGTCCTTCCGTTCTTGTCTCTTGCTTTCGCCTCCGGTCAAACCGAACGCAACCGGTCGCGGTTAGGAGTCACCGTTACCTTGTTAGGGTAGGGTGCCTAACGGAGCGCTTGCGTAACGTTTGGGCGGAGTTCAATGGAAAATAACGGGAAAAAGAAATGAGCAAAGAAATGTTAACTTACAATATCGTATTAATTCTTAACAACAACAATAATTACAACCATTCACAAAAAGAACAAAAAAAAGAGAGAACAAAAAGAACAAAGAAAAGAAAAGATTACAAGTAAGTAAGTGCATGGAATTTAAATTGCAAGAAAGTAAAGCAAGATAATAAAAAGCAAGTAATAAATAAGCAATAAAAAGAAATAGAAACTAGAACTCAAGACAAGCATGGGATCAATAGCCAACCCTTAAACTTGCAAGCTCAATCAAGAGGTTGCAAGATCAAGAGAAGGGTAGAGAACGCATGTGAAATGAAGCGCTAATTCCATAAGAAAATACGACCCTTGAGATCGATAACAAACCCTTAACCTTTCAAGCTCAATGAAGAGGTTGAAAGATCAAGAGAAAGCAAGGATCTCAAGGGGAAGTTAAATAAAAGAGAATGATACAAAAACCCTCATCTTCATTGATCTTCCACTCAAAAAGCTCTCACTACAATTTTCATGGAGAAAGAATGAAGAAGAAGAAGAAAAAGACTAAATCCTAACAAAAAGAGGCTAAAGAAGTTAACACTTGGCTTGGCTCAGTTCTGGAGTATTTATAGGCGGGTAAATGGAAACCTAGGGCAATAATCTGGCATAAGATGAAAGTACCAAACTGCCCACAAAAATTGACCCAGCAAGGAGCCTACATGGCCGCGGATCCGCGGCCTACACCCCCTATTGGCCGCGGATCCGCGGCCGTATAGAGGATTTGGGCCCTCCGTTTTTCTGTGCTTCCCTGGTCCTTTTTTCTCTGTAGTTTGGCACATGTCTTTTCTGATAATCTTTCCACATTTCTTCCAGAATTTCTGTTGATCAAAAAGATGATTTGATGTGGATCTTTTGCCATGATTGTCTCGAGCTCCGCGTAGATTTCTTGGATCTTGTGTTGCCATTGAGCCTTGTGCATGAAAATGACATTGATTTGCCATTTTGTCTCCTAAACTGGTGTGTGGCAACAGACGGATAAATAGCGGAGATCCGTGTTTTATCTGTGAATGGCAGGAACCCGGATTTTGTCGTGTTTTTTCATGAATTTCACCGTTTAGAGCCGAGAACCTGTATCCTGCAATTACTAGCAAACACGGCTCAAGAGTACCTACCGATAAACAACCGAGCGTAAGAATGGGCGGTATAAAATGCAATATTCTGGTATGAACACCTCCACTGTGACTTCTGCAGGCGGGGGTGATTTCTTTAGCACCGCCGTTGGAGAGTTCTTTCGCACCCTCTTAAGCGGATCAAAATTGTTCTCGGTTGGAACAGCAGCGTCAACTTCCACCATTGGAGCTGGTGGGGTGAGTCCAGAAGGGGAGTTGCCCCCAGCTTTTCGCACTCGGCGCCAGTGGAGACATCGAGCGTGCCTTCCAGAAGAGACCGCCTCAGTTTTGGAAATGGCTTCGTCGCGCCCTCGGCTTTGCTGAGGGGCTGTTGTTGGTGTCATCCTGTTGAAGACTGACGTCCTGATGAGAAATGACCAATCTTTCAAAGACCGACTTTCTAAGTGGGGAAGCGCTTTTGACGGCTTCGCCCGTAGCAGGAGTTCGGAGGGCTATCCATTTTGGGGCAGCCCCTTCAGGTATCAAGAGCCTCTTTACGGACCCATTCGAGCTTTTGCTCAGCCTGTTGAAGACTGAGACGTCAGATTTGGACGACCCGTTGAGAAGGGCTGTTGTGGTCGCCAGTCGATCAAAGACCGACCTCTTGGGAGCTTCCACTTGTGGCGGTGAGGTATTGAAACTCACTGGTAGGAGGATGGTCCCAAAGAAAAATCCAGTAGTAGCTTGTGTAACTTGCCCCACGGGCATTGAAAAGATAGAGGCCGTGTTGGGCCCGTAGGTCACTCCTCCTTTTGGGGTAGAGTGAGAGTTGCTGTTGCAAGAGGTGCAGTTGGAAGCCATCGATTTCTCTGCACAGGAGCAAGACACCAAATTTTAGTATCTCGAATCCAAAGGCAACCATAGCAAACCGCGATTTTGTTCGCGAAACACGACACACGAAGTGTGGAGTGGAAAGAGAAAAAGGTCCCATCGAGCGTGCCAGAATCTGTTCTCCGCCGAAAGACAGGGACCGAGACGTTGGGATGTCTGGACTGAATTTTAGGGGCAAATGCTATTTTGACTTCTTCATCCACCTCTCCGAAAATACCAAGTTGATTTATGGCACCATATGTCGGAGGTTTGGACAGATACGACCATTATATTAGACTTCATCAGATTTCCCCTCATTTGTGAGGTTTTTTTTATTGTGGGGACGCTCTTCCCTGTAGGAGCAAGCCCATGCAGTTAATTACGTTATCGCATTGCGATAACCACTTTCTCTTGCTCCAACAGTTCACTTCGTGTCGTGTGTGTTTTTGTTTGTTTTGGTTGCTCGTGGGTTGTATACGGAGACTGGTTTATGTCGTCGCCCGTAGGGCATGGATTAGCTCAAATCCGTATATTTTAGATTTGGGTTTGGATCAAGGATTTGCTTGATGGGGTTTTGAACTTAGGTTGTATATTCCTTCAATTCAAAAATATTTTTGTTTTATTTAAGGATCGTTAATCTAGTTTGAGATTAAGATCAACTTAAATATATAAGTGGGCATTTGGGCTCAGTTTGTTTTTGCTAAGGCTACGTTAGTTTTATTTGAGACTAAGATCAACTTAACAACATTTTAGAATCATTTTTACTTAAGACCCAGCAAAAGAGCATTTGGGCTCAACTGTAAGAAAACTTCAGAGACTTAGCCAATTTGGGCTTAGTCTGCTTAGTCTTTTCTTTTTTTTATTCAAAAGTGCTAAGCACTTATTTGGGGTCTGTTTGTTCAACCCTTTTCTTTTTGTGTAAAAGTGCTAAGCACTTATTTGAGCTCCGATGCTCACATGTATATCATGTGAAGTATTTATTCATGGGCGCTGCCCAATCAGTGCTAAGCACTCAGCCGTTTTGGTTGCATATGAAGTGCTAAGCACTTTAATTCAGCGCACACGTGTATTTCACGTAAGGCGCTGGCCTTCTGTCTTGGGCGCCCACGTGGGAAGCACGTGAGGCACTGGGTCCTTTGCTTGAGGGCGCTTACGTGGGAATCATATGAGGCGCTGAGTCTTTTGTTGGGGGGCGTCCGCATGAGGAGCACATGCGGCACTGTCTCGTTTATTTTGGTCTTGCACCCTCACGTGAGGCGCTGGGTGCTGCCCAATCAGTGCCAAGCACTTAGCTATTTTGGTTGTATATGAAGTGCTAAGCACTTTAACTCAGCGCTCACATGTATTTCACATGAGGTGCAAGCCTTCTGTCTTGGGCGCCCGCGTGCTTTTAACATGAGGCGCTGCGTTTTCTTTTATGTGGAGATTTAATCTCTGTTGATGTTTTCAGAGAAGTTAAACCTCTGTCAATGGTATTTTGACCATTAACGACCAGCAAGATCACTATTTTTGAGGATTTTGGGTTGAGTTTTTTTTTAAAGAACTAAGTTCTTGATTTGAAGGAACTAAGTTCCTGGAGTATTATGGACTCCATCTTCTTTCTTTTTAAACTTGTTCTTCCGTGAATGTTTGATTCTCAAGAACAAGATCTTCCCGATGAGAATTAAATTCAACTGATGGGAGACTTGTCTTGTGGATCTCAGATCCAGAGAAAGAACTAAGTTCTTTTAAAATGGTTAAACCCTTAGATGTGATATGATAGGTAAAGAAGATATTTTTGATCTCTTCTTTTTTTCTTTACCTAGGGTTTTGAGAAGGAAGGTCTTCTTTTTGAGAGCTCACTGTATTTTTTGCCGAAGCTTATGGGAGGTTCCCTCTATTTTTTAGACTTGAAGTCTCGGGTCCTTTATATATTGGAGGCAAATTGTTAATTGGTTTTGAGAAAATTTCTCATTGAGAGATTGCAATTGATTTGATTGGTCTAAAAATTGATTTGGGGAATTTTACCCACCGTTGGATCTTTGATCCAAGTGTTTCTGTTTTTATTGAATATGTTATCCGGTTATATCACATATGACCGACTAATATTATTTATCTCTATATCATATTA
This sequence comes from Agapanthus africanus, assembly GCA_030015575.1. Classification (NCBI taxonomy): domain Eukaryota; kingdom Viridiplantae; phylum Streptophyta; class Magnoliopsida; order Asparagales; family Amaryllidaceae; genus Agapanthus; species Agapanthus africanus. The sequence continues at coordinate 135,737,870 of CM057350.1, forward strand.
TCAAATCAACACTTGATTCGACAATCTGGTTATATCATATATAACCGAACCGATAACAGATAACTGGCAGATTACAATACTGTATCACATACTCATATTTAATCTGGCCTACTCACATATCACATATGTGTCCTACTTCGTTTCGCTTGAACCAGAAAACTTCTGTGTGGGACTCTAAAAACTCGTCAATACGCCAGCAGTAGGTGATGATCACGTCAGTCACCCACAAGCTGTTAGCGGTACTAGCTGGACGTAACGGCTACCCGGGTATTGAGCGATATGAAGATCAACAAGCAAGCCTGTCCATACTCTCCAGGAAGCCTATCAGTAACACTACCATACAGTCCGGTCTCTTCGTCTGATATGTCGCATATCATGTCTAGGGGTAGTAAGCGTCAGCCCTAAGTAACGTGATAATTCATGCCGATGTCTGGCCTATAACGGTTCGAGAAACTACTGATAACACTTATCAATAAATCTCGGCAGCAGCCCTGGCCAGGGACTTCCAGTTATAGCAAATCGAGCATAGCGCAACATCAACCCCTAATACCGGGAGAGACGAAACCCCTCCTATCGCTCATTGCCTCCATGTGATTCGGGACTGTACCCAAAATCCACATGTTTCCACAACTCCACTTGAGCGTGGTAGGGAGGAAATCAAAGCACAATGGGAGCCATACAAGACTCTATGACAATCTCGGGTCTACAGACTAACCTGTACCAGTATCACCAGAGGACTGCTATCTAACGATAGGTATACTACCGCATAGGAGTTCTTGGCGAGTCCGTTCGGTATACACATTCTCCAATGAGCACCTGTGTACAATCTTTGATGTCACACACCAATGGTTGTGGGATCAACCATCGCCCTCTAAGGGACAAGGAACCTATACACTAGTCTACTCTAGAATATCGATGCCCTAGTCTCGATATTCCCTCGACTGGGAACTGATTAAAGGATGTACTTTTGGACCAACCTGGCCCCACTAGTATGATCTCATCATAATCCTGGTAGTCAAGTACATATCCTAAGGGCTTTATCAACATGTAAGATACAGATAGTATAAATACCAGTCTACATGTTAAAATAAAGGTAACCTGATAGCATACTATCATGTCGAGCAAGAAAGTCCTCTATATATATGTCCAAGCATCCATTATATGAACAATAATGGCCTCTAGGGTATACATATTCCTAACATTACCTATAGACTTCATGAGAGTTTGGACAAACTTGCTTGTTGATCTTCTATTCACTCAATACCTGGGTAGCCATTACGTCCAGCTAGTACCGCTGACGGCTTGTGGGTAACTGATGTGATCACTACCTACTGATGGCGTATTGACGAGTCTTTAGAGTCCCACATAGAAGTTTCCTGGTTCAAGCGAAACGAAGTAGGGCGCATATGCTGATATGTGCGGGGGTCTGATTAAATACGAGTATGAGATACCGTATTATAATCTGGCGGTTATTTGATATCAGTTAGGTTATATGTGATATAACCGGATTATTGAATCAAGTGTTGATTTGATAATGTGATATACAGATAAATGATATTAGTCGGTTATATATGATATAACCGGATTATTAAATCAAGTATTGATTTAATAATATGATATATATTTATTTTTAATATAATTGTATATTGACTAATATTATTAACTCACTAATTATTCTTCATAATATATATTAATATGTATGTGTATGTATATATATATATATATATATATATATATATATATATATATATATATATGAAGCATGGCATGGATTTTTTATTTTTAGAAAATAGAAAATGAGGTGGAAAATGGGGATACTTTTTTGTGGAATGGGCAAGCATGGATTTGTTATTTATTTTATTCATTTGCTTGCATTATTGAAGCATGGTTAAAAATTTTAATGGTTTAAAATTGTATGCTTCAATAATGTGTGAGCTTTGAAGAGCCATTCTACACTTCATTCTTCACTTGAGTCATTTTCTACACTTGAGCTCCTTGCTCTCTAGCTCTTTCCATTTTCTTCACCTCCTCCTCCAAGCTCAATCTCTCACACGAGTTGTGAAACCTTGAGCTTGTGAGAACCCTAGTGAGCAAACAAAACCCCTATTTCACCATCCTACACTTAATTAGCACTTGAGTGTAGTGTGTTTCTTTCACTAAAGAGTTTAGTGAAGAGCTAGCTTGGATTAGCGGATTTCGGGTGGATCATCTTCGGCACGAAGGTCATTGAAGCAAGTTCGTTCAACCTTCAAGTGGAGCCTAGTGGAATCGTAGGGACTACAACCCGGAGGTTTAGAAGTCTACAAAGGTTGTAGCCTTCTTTTCTTTATAATGTTTTTGTGATATTATAATTAAACCCTAATTATCTAGTTTAAGATCTTGGTTAGTGTTGATTCGCATCCTAAATTTTTAAAAATTGGCATGCTTGATGCTAGTAAAACCCAGTGGTGGTGCTAACATACACTTTCACTGACTCTAGTGGTTGAGCTTGACACAGAAGACGTGGTGGAAGAAGAACCCTCTCGGCTATCTGAAGCCTAAAAGGAAGAAGACCCACTGGACTCGGCCCTAGCAACTGGAGCCTCATCGTCCGACTCTACCCCTACATCTATAGACAACTCGGAGGAAGACATCTCACCTGATTCAAAAGAAAGGGACTCGTCGAGGAAAAATCAACGGAAGATCCGATCTATGCGGAGGAGCTCTGAGCAATCTTCATGCAACGAAAGAGAATTAAGGCAAAGTGTTGGTCCTAAGATGGTCCACTCTTATTTATACACCCCAAAGAGAATATCCTACGGCCCAGATCGATTCCTGCCAAAACGAAATGTCGCGCCTAGCGGCCGTCGAGGCTCCACGTGGCGGTCGACCATTGGGGACGTCTCTTCGTTAAAGGAGTCAGAGACAGCCTGTCACGCCCGCCAACCGACGTCAGACACGTGTCCCGTAGCCCAACTGACGATCGAGTGAAATGGCGCTCCCTCTTTAAAGCGCAATCATTTCACTGATCCGCTGACGCCATCGGGGTTACGCACGAAAATTTAGGCACACGGTGAGACGCTACGTGGATCCAAAGATCGAAACGACGCAACCACCAAACGCCATGTCGTTTCCGGGCAATCCACACTATGATTCTCGGCACCAATCTGAGCAGAAGAAAACCAAGCAGGCCACTCTCGACTCGACCCATAAATAGGTCGGAACGAGAGTGGGGGGCTAATGATAATGTTCACAATTGGTATTTTCTCAGATTACGACACGTGGCGGATGACGTGTCTCAAAGGCTACGGAGGTGGAATAAATGAGATGCATTGAGGGCGTTTCTCGGGACTTCGTCTCCGAGGACGAATCCGACCTTTTGGAGACCTTCCTAAGTACTTTCTATATTTACCTAGCAAACAGCCAACAGCTCGCCTCCGAGCAGTCCAGCGAGCTTTCTTAGCCTCCTTGTTCGTCTCCGAGCTTTCTCGGCTCCCCCAATCAACCGAGAGCGCTGAGCTCAAGCGCCCCCGCAACAGTTCCGCGTATCTCGCCAAAGCGAGATATCCGCCACCCCAGGTTCTGCGTCCCACGCTGGTGCGTCCCCCATTAATGGGCGTATCCCGTCATTAATGTGGGAATAACGCAGGGGCGTAACTGACGACGAGGATCACGCACCGGCTCGTTCTACGCGACCACTATATAAACCCCTCTTTCAGACGACTCAGGTAACTCGAATCCATTCCAATACGTCGTTACTCTGCCCTTATTCCACGGTACTAATTTGATCGTCGGAGGGTCCTACGGTGGTCACCCATCCCGGGACTTCTTTTGCAGATAGCTCGGTGTCGACACCAACCCATTGCGATCCACACACTCAACCCCCAAGTAAATCTCGACCGCTAAAAACTCGCCATCACAGGGTCGACAAAGGGCAACATCTGAAAGAGATACTAGCCTCCATCAATATCTATTTTGCTTTCATTTTAATATATAAGAGATTTTTTTGCTCATTATCTAGGTTTTAGTGTTTCAAAATTTTTTTGTTGTGTTTTAATAGTTCAATTAATTTTGATGATGAAGAAAGGGGTTTGAAAGAGCAAGATCACGGGATGTGTTCAGGACTATTATTATTGAGATATATGTGTGATCTGAGATGGGTTAAACTTGGTTTGTGAGGGCCTGTTTGGTTGCAGGATTATGGGTTTGGATTTGGATTTTGGATTGTGGAATCCTAGGATTCCACAATTTTGTGTTTGGTTGCAAAATTAGGATTTCTAGGATTCCTTTGTTTTGTATGGGGGGCCCACCACAAAAGAAGGATTAATGAATCCTAAAAATTTTTAAGGATTCTCAAGGATTTGGCACTATTCATTGTACTTTTAGATGGGCCCATGCACTTTATTTATTTAACAATCCTCTCTCTCTCTCTAAAATACTCAAATCCAAATCCTATTTTTTTCCACCAACCAAACAAAAATTACAAGGATCTATAAATCCAATACTAGGAATCCAAAACCAACCAAACAACAAATTACCAAATCCAGAAATTTCAACCGTACTAATTTTGGAATCCAAATTCCATAATCCTGCAACCAAACGCCCCTGAGAGGAAGAGGAAGGAAGAATAAAACTCAGTACCATTAAAAACAAGAAGAAGAGAAGAGATGCAACTTTAAATTTAAGAGGAAAACCGACACGTGGCTTAATCTTATTGGTGGAAGCAATTTTAACCGGCTGCACGGTTTCCAAAACGAAATTGGGAAAGCAATGAAGTATTTCCCTTATTTTTACTTTCTAGGAACCCATCCTAGCTTGAAGGCCTGTTTGGTTGCAGGATTATGAGTTTGGATTTGGATTTTGGATTGTGGAATCCTAAGATTTCATAATTTTGTGTTTGGTTGTAAAATTAGGATTTCTAGAATTCATTTGTTTTTTATGGGGGGCCACCACAAAATAAGGATTCTTGAATCCTAAAAATTTTTAAGGATTTGGCATTATTCATTGTACTTTTAGATGAGGCCCATGCACTTTATTTATTTAACAATCCTCTCTCTCTATCTTTCTCTAAAATCCTTAAATCCAAATCCCACTATTTTCACCAACCAAATAAAGATTATAAGAATCTATAAATCCAATACTAAAAATCCAAAACCAACCAAACAACAAATTACCAAATACAGAAATTTCAACCGTACTATTTTTGAATCCAAATTCCATAATCCTGCAACCAAACAGCCCCTCAAGGTCCTTTGGCCAGAAACCTGGTATTTTGTAGAGTGGTATATTTAATTAATCAAACATATGTACATTGTTATGAGAGAGGCAAGCTCCATGCACATGTACTCACGAGGCATATATTAAGTGGATTAGCCCTAGATTACTATCCCAAACAAAAATCAACATCAAGAAACAAGAAGCAGTCGTCATTCAAGAAGCTATAGCTATTGCTAGCTATTGCTAGTTTCAACAACAATGGAGGATGGCTTCGGCCCCTACACCCCACGACGTTATACCACCGCAGCTGTCTTCTTTGTTGATAAGGCCTATGATACAGAGAGGATATTCAACTTACGGCCACGCCACGACCATCTTCGTCTCCCTAACCTCTCCTACATCCCTCACCCCATCACCATCCTGTCCTCCTCCTTCGGCTTCGTCCTCTGCCGTGACTCCGCCAGCTCCTATCACGTATTCGACCCCCTCTCATATCCCTTGGCGGCCCACATGAGCCTCCCCGATCCTGACCGACGGCGCCATGCAGACGCCAGCCCCGCCGTTCTTGCCTTTCACCGCCCGCCCGTCTTCCCTCTTGTCACCGAAAACCATTTTTACGCCGTTTGCGCCATACATGAGGGCCGGGGGAACTACACCTTCGACACCTTCAACACGCTCTCCAGGGCCTGGACTTCGGCTCAGGGTCCCATCCATATTGGTGGCCGCAACACAAGAATCCTTTTGAACACGGGCGTTTCTTGCGAGGGACGAGCTTTCTGGCTTACCAATCGCCGGCAGCCGCTGGTCGTCATTCATGATCCTCATACCATGGCCACCACCACCTTGTATCTGCGTCTTCCGCTGACGGGTTTCTGGCCCCACATGAGGCCGCAGCTAGGAAGAATTGGAAGTTGCCTCTGCCTTGTTGTCGTGAACAGCCGTCGTTGTGCAGTGTTGTACTCTTTGAATATTCGGCAAGGATATTCCAGGATTCATCTACAAACATCGGCGAGTCTGTTAGGGGTGGAGACGCCGCTGCCTCTGAGGTTCGAGAGTGACAAATTGGAGGTGCTGTTTGCTTGTGCGGACGGGATAGTGCAGTTGTGGGAGGCCAACGCCTATCCGTTTCGTGGGACAAGGGTGGTGGAACTCGATGTTAGTAATAATGCTCCGGCGGTGGCGCTAGATGATATCGCCAATTCCGTTCCTTACGTTCTCCCTTCCGATATGCCTCATCTCGATGAACTCCCGCCTTCGCCTCGAGAAGAACTCTTCTTGAACATCAGGATTGATCCGTATCAGATTCTGCAAGTGATGATATTGCTGTGTGTGCTCATTCAATCCATGCAGGAGCAGTCTTGGTCTTCATTTTTATTTGCTTGTTTCTTGATCATATATGGCATTTTCTTTAATTAGCACTTTCTCCTCTTTTTTCATTTTCAGGAAAATCTTGGATGTTATTTGAAGTTTAAATAATATTGGTGAAATTAATATATTTTCTAGTCCAATTACTGCAAAATTAATGTGTGGCATAATAAATATAGATATGTGCTATTTAATGATGTTCATTGATTATCAATTGCTTTGTTTCCATCGTATCATCTTCCTTCATTTGTTTGTAGAATACATTGCTTCATTTGTTTTTTTGTTTTTTTTTTCTTAGTTACTTTTTGTTTGCATGGTTCTTGTTTGTAACAAAAAAGGAAAATGAATTAATTTTGACAAAAAAAGTTAATTAATTATGTTTAAAAGTAACTGAATCTTGATGGACTGAAATGGGTTCTTGATTAACTTTCTTTTATTTTCATCCAAAAAAACTATATTCTATTTTCCCCTATAGTTCAGGTTTTGTTTATGCCTTCAATTAGAACTCCTAATTCTTTATTTAACAATGGCTGAAAAGATGATAGTACTCTTTTTGGTGAATAAAAAATGATGAAATATTGAGATTGTATACTGATTAAATAAATAGGATTTTCCCTTTGCAAATAGAAATATTAATTTAAAAAATTTCTATTTATTATCTATTTTTGTAAATTACATGAAATACAATCAAACTTTTAGGTTTTCATCAAACATCATTAAGCTTTAAAAGAGATACAAATGTTGCAAGAAATACTTCAAATCAGAAGTCCGATAAAGAGAGATGCAGATGTCTAGATGTGCATAGAAGAGCATGACAAAACGCCAGAACAACGACAGTCATCTAAAGGCCAACAAGGCAGATGTCTGCAGAAGCCGTGAAGCCCAATCTAGAGCGCATGCAGACGTTTGCCCAAATGTGGTTCAGACGTTTGATCGAGGCATTGAAGAGATAAAGAGTCGGGACAAATGTCCACCCAAGTATGGGTCAGACGTCTGTCATTGGTGAATCTGTTACGAGTCAAATATTTCCATATTATGATTTATCTTTATTTATTATAAAGTTAGGATTTGCCTATATAAGAGGGGCTCTCATATGTATTCTTTAACAGCCAAATTTAATAGAAAGTGAGATCATTGTATTAAGAAACTGACAGTTAGGGTTTGTGTGATCTAGAGAGATTTGTGAGAAATCTCCTAGGGTTGCTCGGTATACTTGATTCAACAATTATAGTAGACATTGCGGATTTCGCTCTGCCGGAGACTAACCATACAGTGGGTGAACCTCTTTAACAAATCTCTCGTCTCTTTGATTCTTATTTATTTATTCTCACACCGTTATTAATTTTTATTTACGTTGTTAATTGCGTGATTGGTTGTTGATTGTGTGATTAGGTTTGTCGCGTGCATTATTCTGTTAAACGACTTCCCCTACTTCATCCCAACGACTGGTACCAGAGCGTGATTAAGAAATCTAGGCTTCTTCAATTTAACGTTCTAGATTAACGGTGGGTAACGACACTTATGTTCTCTTCCCCACTTTCTTAGACAGTTGTTTTGAAGGCGATGATTCAGATCATGTCACGCCCCGCTTCCCAAAATACGGAATACGATGGGTGAATAGTCCAGCCATGCTCCTACGTTCAAGAAATAATCCCGTCGTAATCACACTTCGGAATCTAGTATTACATGGTAACCCGTAAACACAGCACAAAAGTAAAGCAAATCACAATTCACAACTTTATTATATTGATCAATAGAGTTCAAGATACAATTATTCGAACGAATGAAACTACTAACCAAAAGAAATAATAATATCCTTATTGCAGGAAGAAGGTGATAACGCTAATGTCGCGGTATAAATCTCCGTGATCTCGAATGGAAAGTCCTATTCCTAAGCTGGGTCTACTACATTTTCTTAGCATTCACACTCAGGTCGTCAGGACGACACATATAACAATATATATAGTATGTAAAATGATATTATGTATGAAATGAACGGCATAATCTAGTAACATGAGAATATGGATTATCAAGTATATGTGAACAGTATGATATATGTATCATTTCAGCAATCCATGTAATGTATATGTCGCTGCCTATCAGTCACTAAGTTAATTGAAATCGGTCGATAGAAAAGAATGTTCGTGTTTAAAGGGTTTCATGCATACCCGAGACTACGATCCACTTTGTCCGGGACATAACCCTGCAACCGTGCCGTCAGGTCCACGACCTAATCAGTATATATATCACTACTATCGAATGATAATCCTCTAAATTACCGTACCTCGCTAAATACGAGTTCGATTCCATCTCAATTTCCCTATTTTCACAGGTTATAGTATGTGTTCAGGTATTAAATAGATTGTGAGCAAGTACGTATCACTTTCACTTTCAATCATGCTTTCGCTTATCAGTATCACTTTCAATTATGGTTTGCTATTATATTTGTCACAACCCAGTCACTAACACTTATCAAACGACAATGAAAACAATCTCTAATGTTTCAATGCCAACGGTCACTAAACGGTGGGTGTAAAACAATCACGAGATATGGTAGAAATGTATTAAATAAACGTTCACTAAATTAAGAGCAGCCGGTATCATATAGCTTGCAAAATTCACCATAAATCACAAGTATAAAATTAGACAAATCAATATAAAAGGAATATGAAGTATACTTAATTATCTAAGCAAAAAAATTAGTTTCATATAAATAGGCATTCAGGTTAAGAATTTATCATCATTTTAAATCAGCGATTAGTTGCTCCAATTCCAGTTTCAGAACTGGAAATGCAACTTCACACGCAGTTTACTACAGATTGAATTTAGTTTCAAGTGTTTCTCCAGTAGAATAAAACCTAGATCTATTTGTTAGATTTCTAGCTCATCAATCGGATCAGCAATAGCCTCTGTGCATTAGAAAATATGGTATGTTTAGTGTCAAGATATACAAACTGTCACTGCAGAAAACTGCAGGACACGTCGACAATGTAAAATATATTTAAAATACCAGACGACATTCAAATTGAATGAAACTAGAACCATATGTTAGAGAACTTAATTATATACGTGAAGATATAGGACTCCACGTATTTTTAGATTTATATAGGAATGTACAGATGTTTAAAAACAGGTATTAACATAAAATACTACTCTGGACTACAGTCCAGAGCTGTATTTCTCTCACGTTTCCAATATCATAACATGGACGTATTAAATAACTATTTATATAGGGTTAAATTTTATCGAGTTGCCTTCGATATGAGCCCTAGAACATCATGTTTCAATTTGTATTTAATTTACTATCAATTTTTCACCGAGATATGTACGGTGATATCAAGATTTAACGTCATAACATAGGGTCGTCATTTTGTGCATGAAACGTCGATGTTTTGCATCCAAATTTCCACACGGTGTTCATTAGTAGTAAAAGAATTTACTTGTCAGAAATTTCGCTATTTTAAATAGGGTTTTCATCTAGGCTTTCATGTCGAACACCTAGGTTAAGTACGAGTATCAATAGAAATATCGATTCTCATTAATCGATCCAAACTAATGTTATTCAGTTGAATTATAAAATGATATTGACATGGGATGGTAAACCTCAATATAATCGAACCAAGGGGTTCGCTAGAAAATTAATTGATTATGAATTATCGATATAGCTATATATATAGACATATACACCATATCATGTAACATTATTATTTCAATTAACTAATATAATAATTAGCGTGAGTAAGCAAGGGATGGGGGTTCCACTTGCCTTTGACAACGGTAACGATAATGACAATGACGGCGACATCACTGGCGCTACACAGTCACATCAACAGCACAACACGGCAACGATCAATAGCAATAATAAGGCTTGGGCTCGGCTATAGGTTTTGTGCAGCGGCGACAGTGGCTCAAGTGGCCGTTAGCGACAGTGATGGCCTTGACGGCGGCAACAGAGTGCAGAGTTGGGCGGCAGTTAAGAGGTGGCCAGTGAAAGTCGACGGTGGCGGCAGTGGTCTCGTCGGGGGTGAAGGGGGTGTCAACGGCGGCGGTAAGCGGTTGGTGCAGTTGGAGTTGGTGAATGGAGCTCGATTGATGGAGGGTGACAATGGTGGAGGTTGGTGGAAGTGGTGCAGAAGATCGTCGGCTTGACAGGAGATTGATGGAAGTGGTGCTGAAGATCGTCGGCTTGATGGGAGGTGGTCCCCGATGAAAGAGAGTGAGAGAGTGAGAGATAGAGAGAGAGGGAGTGAGAGGAAGAGAGATTTAGAGAGAGAGAGGGAGATGAAGGAACTCTAGCACCCTTTGATGGATTTTTAAAATGTTGCATAATATGTTTCCAAATTTCAAGAAAACTAAAATTCCAAACAACTAAGAATCATAACCATAGACTACTAAATTAGCAACTAAACCATACAAGATTAGAACCATAGATACCCTTGTAACATCTTCAAGTGCTCCAATTTGTGTTGGACTCTTTGTAGGCTCCTAGCGGTATGAACAATTTTGGTGAAGACCTCCTCCATCATAGATGATCCACCTTGGGAGCTCCAAGTCTTTGGCTCCAACCTTCAATCTTAAAGCTAACTAGATTAGATAATTTGCTAGGTTACCTAATCAAGTGATGTAGTTTAGATCACTATAATTTTCGTCTCTTTTTCTTTTCTTTTTCCTTAATCTCATTTGCTTTTGAAGAAGGGGAAAAAGAAGTGTACTTTCAGCTTGAAGAAGAAGAAGAAATATGAATATCTTAGTTAACCATTTAGAAAAATTGTTGCTAATATATTTCATTATCTACAAAATCCTAACATTTAGATTTTATTAACCATCCAAGTGTCTATCATCTTCTCTTCCCTCCACTTGTCACCACTTGAAGCAAGAGTGATGGTATGTTGCACCACAAGCACAACATAAAGCTAAAAAAAAAGCTAAACAAGAATAAATTAACTATATATATATATATATAGAGAGAGAGAGAGAGAGAGAGAAAGAGAGAGAGAGAGAATAATGGAGGAAAGAGGCCATTGGAGGAAATTTCCTCCTATGGCGCGTCGAAAAAATACAACCTCCACCATTTTTTCCGATGATCGGCACCCATCATCATCATCGTTATCATCTAAGATATACATACACCAAATTTCATGTGATTTCACCATTTTTTTCACCGTTGAATTAGCAATGTAAAAAGTTCTATTGTAGGTAAACCATTAATTTTGCACCAACTAAATCAACGATGAAAAAATGGTATAATCACATGAAATTTGGTGTATCCATATTTTAGATGATAAAGATGGAAGTGATATATACCGATCGTCGAAAAAAATCATGGAGTATGTATTTTTCCGACGCCAAAAGAGAAAATTCCCTCCTATGGCATCTTTCCTCCATTAACCTCATTTATATATATATATATATATATATATATATATATATATAGAGAGAGAGAGAGAGAGAGAGAGAGACACACACACACACATACATACATACATGTAATTAATTTCTAATGTTTTTAAAATACATAAAGAGACAAAATCTAATTAGTGACAGAATACTAGTAAACATATACACTAAATATATGTATCAATATATTAAATCGGTGCCCGATTTAATAACCGTCTTTTGAAAAAGATCGGCTAGTATTTCAACCGTCCGATTACTATTAGTGCAACAAGTACACTAGTTTTAATCGAACCCTGGTGCGTACCAATTTACCGCAACTATATCGTTTCGCTAAAACGTAAAACTCTCTGTGTGGGACTCTAATGACTTGAAAATTCGCTGGCAGTGAGTTACTGAAGAAAACCCCAAAAACTCATAAGCACGTCAATGACACTAGTTGTATGTAATGGATACCCAGGTATTGAACGAAAGGAGGATCGACAAGCAAGCCCGTCCGAACCTTTACAGAGCCTGTAAGTGACATCTACCATATAGTCTGGTTCGTTCGTCTGAGAGTATCGCATATCGGGTCTAGGAGGTGGTTAAAATCAGACCCCTAATAATACGATACATCGTGCCGGTATCTAGCCCAATACCATCCGAGAAACTACTGATCTGCCAGTCAATAAATCTCATCTTCCATGGACTTATGGTATTGGCCACCAGACACTGTGCGACATCGACTCCCTATACCGGGAGAGACAAATCTCTTCTATCACCCACTGCCTCCAAGTGTTTCGGGACTGCACCCAAAAACTACCTGTTTGTACAACTCAGTAGAGTCATGGTAGGGTAGAAATCAAAATACAGTGGGAACACACTCCAGACAAATGATGATGTCAGGTCAGCGGACTACCTGTACTAATGCCACCCGACAACTGCTATCTGACGTTAGGTATAATACCAACTGACATGTTCTCGACGAGTCCATCGATCCAGTGTAACTCATAACCCAATGTGCATCTATATACAATCTTTGGTGACTGACAAGCACCAATGGCTGTGAGACCGGCCATCGTCTCTCGTCAGGGTCAAGAAACGTATGCATTAGTCTACTCTGGAATATCGATGCCCAGTCTCGATATTCCCATGACTAGAGACATTTAAGGATGCGCTTATAGACTACTAACTCCTACAAGTCTGATCGCTGTCAGAATGCTGGTATTCAAGCAAGAATCCTATGGGCTCTATCAATATGTAATAGTGGTATGCTATACCACATAAAACATATACATGATGATAAAGACAAACCAGATAGTATACTATCACTTCGAGTAAGACTGTTCTACTCGTATCGGTCCTCCCTCAATTATCATAATCACCTGCCTGCAATCATAATAATTGACTTGAGGGCATTATATCCAATAATCTCCCACTTTCACTTAAGGCTAATTATTGCGTTATCGCGTACCCACAGCCTCTGTGCTACCGAATACACAACTTCTCAACTAATCAGTTTCATAAATCGTGTTTGTGAAACATTTGTGTTCGAGAAATAGCCTCAGTGAGTGGATCCGCTCCAATCTTTCTATCTTTATCTCTCTATATCTCAAATTCGTGGAGAACGACTATCTCCCGAAAAGAGTGATACCCTTCTTAGAATTTGTCTAGATGTCTGATGGGACTAAGTTCACAATATGAACACCAAATCCAACAAACTTCTTAGACTGTATTTTCCTCTAAATTTAATCAGTATACTGCGTCATGACTACCTCAGTATCCTCTTGGATGTCTGTCCAACATACTGCCCCTCAGAAGAGGGTAAATTTATAACTCTGACAGCCACTCTGTCATCCAGGTCACCTTGGAAGCCTGAAACGATAACCTCCTGCAGGAAGCTACCTGTTCCCGCCAAAATTTTGGCTCAAAACCCGTTCCATATAAAATAATAACAATAAAAGAAAAATAAATAAATAAATAAATAAATAATAATAATAAAAGAGAAAATCTCCCTTTCAGAGCAAAACTCTGTTCAAATCCTAAGGCGGGAAATGAAGCAATGCTTCTGTTTCCCCAATTAGAGCAAAGCTTTGTTTTAAAAGATAATAAAAATCAAATCTTAAAATAAAGAAGCAACGCTTCAGCTGACTTGCACTCTGCGCGACACGTGTCAAGAACAGATGCATTTGCGCCAAACAGAATTAAAATTCCAGTAAGGTCTTTCTGTCCTTGTTAAAACAAGAAGACTGTCTTCTGTAAAACAGAAGCCCTTGGATCAAAGATCCAACGGTGGGGAAAAATCCCCAAATCACTCAGAGAATGATCTCTTTAACAAATTTAACAAATTAACGAGCACTATATAAAGGCCCCTAGACCCCAATTCAAAACAGAACACACAACAACAACACAGAAAGACAAAAACACAGAAATAAAGAGAGAACTCCTCTAAAGAATTTTGAGAAGAATTCAGAAAGGAAAAAGAAGGTAAAAGCTTTATAAAAAGAAGAATTTCTTCTGAATAGATCATTGATCTAAGAACAAGATCAAGGATCTTCAATAAAAAATATAATAAATAACAAAGGCATTGCCTTTTTTATGAACCATTGGTTCTGGAATTTTAAAAGATTCTATTCTTTGATCTAAAATTGGATCAAGGTAATTAACAGTGCCCTGCACTTGTAAATCTGCACCGTTGCGCTCTTGGGTTGGCGCAAGCCACCAGAGAGCGCCACGTGTCGGCCTCAGAACAACTTGCGCTATGCGCTTCCAAAACAGAGCATTGCTCTCTTAAATTGGCGCACTGCATCAGAGCGCGCCACGTGTCAGCAGCGCAACAGCGCAGCGCAATGCGCTTGCGCTCACCAGAGTGTGACACGTGTACCCCCTCATGAGTTTGCGCCTTGCGCTCCTCAATTGGCGCAAAGTGCCTGACAAGCCACGTTGGGCATTGTCAGAACATTTAATGCAGCGCATTATTAAAGGGCAAAGTCCAATTAAGAGGTCCAATGGACCAAAACAAATGCTCTGCATTATTAAAGAAAAGGGGCAGAGCCCAAACAAAGGCCTAATAGGTCAAATGCAAATGAAAGGTTAAACATTCCCAACTGGACTTAGCCCAATCATGACCGTAAGTCCTCAAATTAAATTGACTGAGCAAGACTGCTCTCTTAAATCAATTTACATCCGGTTCAAGGGTACATCTCTGAACTCCTCTAACACCTATCGTTGTAATCCTTCAACGACGTCAGAGAGGTGACGGGTCCCGACAACCATATATTTCACGGACTGTGGGGTCCTTAAACTCATGGACTTATGCATCCTTAAACCAACGTTCGTCCCAAAATGGGAATGTTGGACCGAGACGTCCTTAAACTAATATTCGTCCCAAAATGGGAATGTTGGACCGAGAAGTCCTTAAACTAATATTCGTCCCAAAATGGGAATGTTGGACCGAAATGTCCTTAAACTAATGTTCGTCCCCAAATGGGAATGATGGACCCCCATGTCCCTAAACTGGAATATGGACCACTATGTCCCTAAACTGGAACAATAGAGCCAATTGCTCTCCTGTTGGATCTAAACGATCCCGTTAAGTTGATCTTAGTCTGGAAATTAGACCAATGTATCCTTAACAAACATTTAAGTTGATCTTAGCCTCAAATATGGCTAATGCATCCTTAAACTAAAAACCTTTAAACAGACTTTAGTCCCAAATTGGACTATAGATCTCCCAACTAACTTTGGTTCAAAAGGTACAACTCTGAACTCCTCTGACATCTGTCGTTGTAATCCTTCAACGTCGTCAGAGAGGTGATGGGTCCCAATGGCCATACATGCAATGGACCACTATGTCCCTAAACTGGAACAATAGAGCCAATTGCTCTCTTGTCGGATCTAAACGATCCCGTTAAGTTGATCTTAGTCTGGAAATTAGACTAACGTATCCTTAACAAACGTTTAAGTTGATCTTACCCTCAAATATGGCTAACGTATTCTTAAACCAAAACCCAAACCCAAACCTAAGAAAATACGGATTTGGACTAATCCACGTCCTACGGGCGACGACATAAATTAGTCTCCGTATACAATCCACGGGCAACCATAAACAAAACAAACACCCACGATACGAAGTGAAATTTTGGAGAAGGAGAAAGTTGTTACCGCGATGCGGTAGCGTAATTAACAGCAGGGGCTTGCGCCTGCAGGGAAGAGCGTCCCCACAATCAAAAACCCCTCAAGCGAGGTGGAATCTGACGAAATCTGCTACATCGGCCGCATCCGTCTAAACCTCCGATACACGGTGCCATAAATCAACTTGGCATCTTCGGAGAGGTGGACGGATAAAACCAAATAGTATCTGCCCCGAATCTCAGGCCTGTAGACGTCCACGTCTCGGCCGCCGTTCGGAGGGGAACAGATTCTGGTACGCCCGGTGGGACCTTTTTCTCTTTCCACTCCACACTTCGTGTGTCGTGTTTTTCCTACGATCAAATAATCGCGGTGTGTATGTTTTTGGTTGCCCTTAGGGGAGTGGATATTGAAGCCGGCATTTTGTCTCTATGAAGAATGGCATTTGCTCCCACCCCAGCAACTTAGGCTCTGTCATATCCGGCGGAGTCAAGTATGGGTCACTTGCAGGCTCAAATCTCTACAATCCGGCTCTTCAAGAAATCAACGGGATTCTTTTTGTGTAACATTTCAAAAAAAAAATAAAATATTAATTTTTGGGAATTTTTATAATTTAATATTATTTTAATGAATATTTTAATATTTTGGCATTATTAAATACAAATAAATGGGAAAAATTTTGGAAAAATTATGGAAAATTCTAAAATAAGGTATTTTAGGGAATTATGCTATTTTCTAAGTTTTTATGATTAGTTATATGCTAATTTAGTGCTAATCGCGATTAAAAATCGCTAATCGGATTTTTAGCATTTTTGTGCAAAAATGTGCACATATCATTTTTCTTACACTTGTGCATTTTTCCACCATGTTTCTTTTGGGGTTACTATTCTAGTGAGAAGGGTTTAGAGAGGAAAGAAAAAAAAAAGAAAAGGTAAAGTATGATGATTAGGCGAGAGGTAGGTATGGGGCTTACTTTTTGACTTGTAGAACCATTCCTCATCATTTTCCCCTTCTCATTCTCTCTCCTCTCCCTCCCCTTGCTGTTGCTGCCAATCCTCTCTCTCCCTCTTCACAAAAACCCTAGATCCACCATGAAATCCACCCCAAAACCCTATTCCCATTTCACAATAAATGTTCCCGAGCTCACTAGCTACACTTTGAGCCTAGCAAGAATGGATTTGGAGGACTTTGAGCAACTCAAGAATTTTCTTGAGTTGCCAAAGAAGGTAATTTCTGCACCCCTAGTTTAGTATTTCAATTCTTATTGCATCAATTCTAGTTTCATGTCGATATGGTGTCATTTGATGGACTTGTGAACTTCAAGTTAGGGTTTAGGGTTAGACCTGAGATTAAAAGTGAAATTGAGGCTTGTGATGACCCTAGAACCCCTGGTGCGATGATAGATTGGACCAAACCTGAAGCTAGAACACAGAATACGGATTGACGGAATCGATATCGGGGAAAACTGTGAATCTGTGATCGTATTTAGGAATCTGCTATCACCCCGAGACCCCAAAAATAAAACTGAGTTGACAGTGAGATGTGCAGGCACCATGGAACCACCACACCAAAACCTAGCCCCCAACTCCAAACCCCGGCCGCCAATTAATTCCTTCTGGCCGCAATTTGCGGCCAGAGTAGGAGGAAACCGTCTCGATTTTGGTGCATGGCCCTATTTCCAGTAATCTTGACCCTGGGTATGTCTAGTTTTGACTGATTCCAGTTAGGGTGAAATCTGGGTTGATTTTCTTGAGTTGGCGTATGATTTACGACTTGTTTTAGCATGGATTTTGGTATTTGGTGATTCGTTTCTGTCGGATGGTGTTTGGACGTCAACGACAAGTGGATATTGATTGTGTTTACACGCGAGACGATAGGTTTTTACCTATGCGAGTAGCGTGTGCTATTTTGGTTTCCGATGTGATTTTCATGTGCTTTAGCGTTGTGATATACTTGCAGGTACCCTATATGAAGTTGAGGCGAAGAAGATGAAGATGGCGACATCGACATCGGCACATGAGAAGCAAGGTGAGTAGATTATATCTACAGGGGGAAGTCGGGTGGATGGCGTATAGCACCCCCGCAGTCCGTAGTTGATATACTATATATATATATGATAGTTATAGTGTGTCATGGATATTGTGTTAGGTGTATTATGGATAGTTTAGGGATAAAGGTAACTAGTGTAGTTCATAGTCGCGAACCCTAGAATAGATTTACACCTGCACGCACATCTTTGCATATTCATTATACTTGCACTGCTTTTGATAATATTGGATGACATTGGAAATGAGTCGATGATGTTGGGCATTGTGCCGCGAGATCGGTGATTGATATGATTCGTATTTGGGATACGACATGTGATCTTTAGCGGGCCTTGGAACGTGTGCTTACACACCAGTGATAGATGGTATCGATTGTACTAGACTTAGATCAGTACCCCAGATTATGTGATATGATGATAGTGATACCTGATATGTGGTGAGATAATGTGATATTGACCCGTACCCAGCCATTGGGATGCCGTACGACGATTTACCGTACGAGCCTATATTGATGATAGATCCGCACTCATGACTCGAGGATGTCTTACGATATACTGTATCGTACGCGATATTATTGAGGCGGGATCACCGACTATTATATCTATATATATATCGACTCAGATTTAGGTGGTTTCCATACCTCTCCCGATTGACTTGATACTTAGATCTGTAGTTTGCATAGTAGATTCTTCACTGTGGTGTTGATTATTTGATTTACGCATATTCATGCTATTCGCATTGCTTTGCATATGTTTATTGCTATATTATTATCATGCTGTTAGGACACCAGCACCATTATCGATGATGCGTATGTTCCACGTACACTATTTGCCGGCTCACACACTTCATCATCGATAATTGCCATGCCACTACACTGTAGTACTGTTGCATTCATGATATGATTCTTGCATGGCATATGGTACACTTATACCTGTATACATACATAGATGATTCTGACTTGATTAGAGATTTGGGAACCGCAAGATATTCTTCAAAACTGATCCATTTTAAAAGAGCGGTTTCCCTCGACATGTGCACATTACTATTTCATGTTGCATGACTTACTGTTATGCTTACATTTCTCTACATGTCGCATACATCATATTATGGTTATATGCATTGAGATATGTTGTTTCCATGATATTTCTGGATTTGGGAATCGTGGGTATTTCAAAAGAGAATATATAATTATTTTAAAAACCCGGTTACCCTTGATATGATATTTCAGTGCGTCCATCTTGTGTTTTCTCGGTGCTGAGAGCGACATGTGAAACCCGATTCGAGGAGGCGGATGAGGCCGATTGCGGGTACATGGTGGACCCGGTATGGTACCCGGGGTGAGAACGGTTTCGCTGTGTAGTAGACGGTGAGCCTGGCAGAGGGACTACTACCTACCGGTGATTGTATTTGAGCTCGGCGGATATCTGGAGGATACCGACCGGAGTTGAGAGATGGACATGGGCTGACCCGTACTGCCGGGGCCGATGGCCGATACCGCAGACGGAGCCCCATATGGATGAGGATTTACGTGCCGATGCTAGACACGGGTTTCATGATGATTTCCATGATTTTGATTATATCCTCATATTTGCATGCATGATGCTTATTGTCATTGGGTGACAGGTGGACGGGATCCACATATATACAGACATTGATTACATACAGACTTTGACTACATTGATCATACTTCATTTGTATATATAACAGGGTATGAGGGCGCTGTTATATATACCCTTACACCAATATCAGTGGAATGGGACGCTAATATATGTGTATTGATTTTCATCTGATACTTCATCATATTTATTTCATGCAGACATACCTTATATTTATGACATGTTATTACCTGAGGCACTACCTACATGTTTAGATATTACATTGCCACCTTATCACGCTTCATACTTACTCTTGAGGTTTATATCATATACTGATCGTTTTGACTTAGGATTATGTCTTGCATTCGGTTTCTGCTTGTAGATATTTTCTATTCACGAGTTGGCAACTCACCCCCGTTGTGCCACAGTTCTTGCAGGTTTTGCCGTACAGGTTTCATAGCGGCATTTCTGGCATACTGCTTCCTTGCGAGTGAATTGGTTTTGGTAGGTGGGTTCTTTTGTATCAAGAACCACCATTGTACTTGTATTATTCATTGTATCTAGAAATTCCATCAACCAAAACTTGTATATTGTTTCAGACTTAGAAAACAGTGTTGTATTATTTCGACCTTAGAGTCACGCTTAGTAGTATTGCGGTTTTCATGCTTACTGAGTTTCTTTTTGGATTTGACCCTCACCTTTCGGCATTGTATATTATTGCTTGCATGGTTGTGACCGTCGATTGACGAAGAGCTAGCTCCCGCTTGGGGATACCTTTTATCATTTTATATATATTATCCTTGTTGTATCCCGTTTCGGGGCCAGTTTTTACAAAGGAAACTCTGCCGAAATTTCCAAGAAAGGTTACACTTTTTAAAAAAAATGGATATCCGGCTTAGTTATTTAAAAGCTTTGATTTTTTTAAAAACATGATTTCCTTACTTCTTAAAACCAGTTTTCCTTATTTACTACTTAAAATGGTTTTAGATTTCTGGGCTTTTGGCTTACTTGGATCAGATGGGGTCCTATAGACTTCATATGGTTCAAGGGCCAATCACGTGCTCTTTCGGGTCATGACAAAGTTAGTATCAGAGCGCTAGGTTGACCTTGGTTCGAGTCTAAGTTTGACTATGTGGAGCCTAGGGCGTTTATATATATACGGAACTTAGGCTTGACCTTACGGAACTTAGACTTAGTCGAGGGGGTATTCGATCCGAACTTTCGTCGCGTAGGACGACCCTTGGTTGATGGAATAGGTGACTAAAGTAGAGTGACGTACCGTAGGTATGTTCCGTGGCATACTTACGACACGCCACTACGCTTAAGGAGCCTTAGGATGTACATATTTTCGAGATCAGTGATTCTCTTCATATCCATGATTATACATCCATTTGAGATCCTCGATTCTATTAGTTCCATGATCATACTTTCATTGATGTTGTTCCTTCTTATGATCATGTATCCACTCTGGATCTGTTGTTTTCTTTCTTGCCATTGATCTGCTCTCTTCGATACTTGATTGAGGTTCCTGTCGCCATGTTGAGCGCAGTTTGGGCTGCTGCTAGGGTTACGGTCAGTGCGAGCTCGTCTGGGACGAGGGCCGACCATTGTATTTTCTGGTGACACGGGAACATCTCGAGTTAGTATCGATGATTGTGACCTCTTGTGGAGACGAGTGCTTGGTTTTACACCGGATAATCGGGCCATTGTTAGAGCTGCCAGTTGAGAGAGGACTGTTGATGTACAATATACCTCAGAGATTATGATGTCGCCTACCGTGCAGACAGATGGACCAGCTGTTGCTGAGATTGACAGGATGTCGTTTCCGGAGCTTGCGAGCTGAGATCGCCGGAGCTTCCAGGCGGATATGAGACAGATGACAGTTAGTCTTCCCGATTTGAGAGACGAAGGTGATTCGTTCGATTGTGCGTCGGAGCAGGACCAGTTGAGTTAAAGATTTCCAGTGTGGGGAGTCTTACTCAGATCTAGAGCAGACCGATTTAGAGATGACCGCCAATGTATCGCCTTTCCTGGAGGACTGCGGCGCTGTTCAGCGTACAGACGAATGAGCCAGTTGCTACTGCAAACGACGAGATATCGCCCAGATGATTGGAGCTACTGCAGCATGAGTATATACTTAGAGATATGATGGAAGGTCGCTAGTCACCGAGGAGGGATGCTAGGACAAGTGATTCGTTCGCTTACCCGGATGCGAGGTCATCAGATAGATTGCTTCCAGCTAGAGACGACTTTACGCGGAGACGTTGAGAGTCGATAGAGACGATCGAATGTCAGGAGCCCATTTTCCAAGTTTAAAGTATACGGAAAGACATGCAGGTGATTCTATGGACCCTCTAGAAGAATGAAACCCTAACTCGACTTAATGACCGTGTAAAAGCTTTTGAACCTTAGGGTTTGCGGCAGTTCCACGGCGCCATTAGTGAGGCTTGGGTTTGCCCTTTTACGGCTGGACCACCGACGCTGTGGCATGTACTCGATACTATCAAACTGTACTCAAGATGTTGATCCCTTGGGGGATTATAAGGGTCTGACGAGTCGATCGGACGATTCGACATCATTCAGACATCATGTGATGGGATGCATTGCTTGGGAGACTCCAGATACGAGCATAGCCGTTGGAGCGCAGTCCGTGCAGCCACGATGAGGCGAGTCCGAATCAGTCGATATTGAAGCAGAGTGAAGTGAAGAGTTCGCGAGAGATTTCGACGAAATGACATTCCACTCCACCGACATCAGAGATGCGATACACACGCAGAGGCAATGTATATGGATATAGCTTCCAGAAAGAGGCGCAATGAGTATGCAGCCATTCCGGAACAAGAATTAGCTTCAGTAAGGACGATGACTTCCGGGCAATTCGGCAGAAAAGAGTTATACGAGAGACTTTGGATGGACCGTAGCCGAGAACGTTGCAGTGCGCAGATAAAGACGTGACGTCGATGTGGACGATGATACAGACAAGCGGGACAAGAGGTTCGTGCGAGACGCTGACGAGCTGACATTACTTCCCGTCGAGACCAGAGACCTGATGTGCTTACAGAGGCGTTGGGATGCAACCAGATTCTGAGAAATGTTGTGCTGAGGACACAGATGTCCATTGAGCGAGAAGAGATTATGCAAGAGTACCAGCCTCCGTACAGATCGGTATAGGCACGATTGGAAGAGACCCTGAGCAGGATTCCTTCCAGGACACTGCTGCAATGATGCTTGCACCCAGGATCAGATGTGTGACGTGCATTCAGAGAGCCAGAGGCCGACGCCAGTAATATGCAGCTTTATGAGTGGTCGTGAGGATTGATCGAGAGATGACCAGAGAAGTGCCAGAACGGAATCGTCCCCGTTAGCACACCTGACAGGGCCGATGAGCCGATTGTTTGCGAGATAGGTAATCCGCAGAGAAGAGAAGGACCCAGAGGCAGAGGACGCCAGACCGTGAGCAAGAGGCAAGTGAATATCTTGCGCTGCTAGCATTGGATGCACCGACCCCTTCTCGACCGTGAAGGAGGAACTACCGACGACGGTATTTATGATTTGTGATTTTGTGATTCGGTTATCACGTATCCGTCATCTTGGATTTCGGTATTTTGGGCGTTCTGTTTGCATGATTTAGTTTTGATGACTGAATTTCATGATATTTGTTTTCACGCACCCACTGGGTATTGATATTTTGCGCATAGTCATTTCATTTGAGGTATTGATTGTGATTTCACGCCTATCTTATGCAGTGATTTGATTTACACTTCCAGCATAGTTTTCATGCACCTATAGTGTTTTGATATGCGATTTTGGTGCACACCAGATGCACTAAATCGAAATTCTTCGTGCATGTCAAATGCACCTGATTTTGCTGTCAGGCACATACGTTGCCTATGACAGATGTTTCGTGCACACCCGTTGCACCTAGATGTTGTTTTGTGCCCATGTATGGCACATATATGGATTTTGATTTCCGTGCGCACCAGACACACCGGATATTCTTATATACATTTTGGGGATTGATTTCTTATAGAGCAGTACATTTTTATGATTTTCGCTACGTATTGATGTTTTCGGAACGCCGACAATTTGGATTTTTACTGAAATGTTTTGGTATTTAGGGGTTTAAATTTAAATTCGGGGACCGAATTTATTTAAGGGGGGTAGATTGCAATATTTCAAAAAAAAATAAAATATTAATTTTTGGGAATTTTTATAATTTAATATTATTTTAATGAATATTTTAATATTTTGGCATTATTAAATACAAATAAATGGGAAAAATTTTGGAAAAATTATGGAAAATTCTAAAATAAGGTATTTTATGTAATTATGCTATTTTCTAAGTTTTTATGATTAGTTATATGCTAATTTAGTGCTAATCGCGATTAAAAATCGCTAATTGGATTTTTAGCATTTTTGTGCAAAAATATGCACATATCATTTTTCTTACACTTGTGCATTTTTCCACCATTTTCTTTTGGGGTTACTATTCTAGTGAGAAGGGTTTAGAGAGGAAAGAAAAAGAAAAGAAAAGGTAAAGTATGATGATTAGGCGAGAGGTAGGCATGGGGCTTACTTTTTGACTTGTAGAACCATTCCTCATCATTTTCCCCTTCTCATTCTCTCTCCTCTTCCTCCCCTTGCTGTTGCTGCCATCTCTCTCTCCCTCTTCACAAAAACCCTAGATCCACCATGAAATCCACCCCAAAACCCTATTCCCATTTCACAATAAATGTTCCCGAGCTCACTAGCTACACTTTGAGCCTAGCAAAAATGGATTTGGAGGACTTTGAGCAACTCAAGAATTTTCTTGAGTTGCCAAAGAAGGTAATTTCTGCACCCCTAGTTTAGTATTTCAATTCTTATTGCATCAATTCTAGTTTCATGTCGATATGGTGTCGTTTGATGGACTTGTGAACTTCAAGTTAGGGTTTAGGGTTAGACCTGGGATTAAAAGTGAAATTGAGGCTTGTGATGACCCTAGAATCCCTGGTGCGATGATAGATTGGACCAAACCTGAAGCTAGAACACAGCATACGGATTGACGGAATCGATATCGGGGAAAACTGTGAATCTGTGATCGTATTTAGGAATCTGCTATCACCCCGAGACCCCAAAAATAAAACTGAGTTGACAGTGAGATGTGCAGGCACCATGGAACCACCACACCAAAACCTAGCCCCCAACTCCAAACCCCGGCCGCTAATTAATTCCTTCTGGCCGCAATTTGCGGCCAGAGTAGGAGGAAACCGTCTCGATTTTGGTGCATGGCCCTGTTTCCAGTAATCTTGACCCTGGGTATGTCTAGTTTTGACTGATTCCAGTTAGGGTGAAATCTGGGTTGATTTTCTTGAGTTGGCGTATGATTTACGACTTGTTTTAGCATGGATTTTGGTATTTGGTGATTCGTTTCTGTCGGATGGCGTTTAGACGTCAACGACAAGTGGATATTGATTGTGTTTACACGCGAGACGATAGGTTTTTACCTATGCGAGTAGCATGTGCTATTTTGGTTTCCGATGTGATTTTCATGTGCTTTAGCGTTGTGATATACTTGCAGGTACCCTACATGAAGTTGAGGCGAAGAAGATGAAGATGGCGACATCAGCATCGGCACATGAGAAGCAAGGTGAGTAAATTATATCTACAGGGGGAAGTCGGGTGGATGGCGTATAGTACCCCCGCAGTCCGTAGTTGATATACTATATATATATATGATAGTTATAGTATGTCATGGATATTGTGTTAGGTGTATTATGGATAGTTTAGGGTTAAAGGTAACTAGTGTAGTTCATAATCGCGAACCCTAGAATAGATTTACACCTACACGCACATCTTTGCATATTCATTATACTTGCACTGTTTTTGATAATATTGGATGACATTGGAAATGAGTCGATGATGTTGGGCATTGTGCCGCGAGATCGGTGATTGATATGATTCGTATTTGGGATACGACATGTGATCTTTAGCGGGCCTTGGAACGTGTGCTTACACACCAGTGATAGATGGTATCGATTATACTAGACTTAGATCAGTACCCCAGATTATGTGATATGATGATAGTGATACCTGATATGTGGTGAGATATTGTGATATTGACCCGTACCCAGCCATTGGGATGCCGTACGACGATTTACCGTACGAGCCTATATTGATGATAGATCCGCACTCATGACTCGAGGATGTCTTACGATATACTGTATCGTACGCGATATTATTGAGGCGGGATCACCGACTATTATATCTATATATATATCGACTCAGATTTAGGTGGTTTCCATACCTCTCCCGATTGACTTGATACTTAGATCTGTAGTTTGCATAGTAGATTCTTCACTGTGGTGTTGATTATTTGATTTACGCATATTCATGCTATTCGCATTGCTTTGCATATGTTTATTGCTATATTATTATCATGCTGTTAGGACACCAGCACCATTATCGATGATGCGTATGTTCCACGTACACTATTTGCCGGCTCACACACTTCATCATCGATAATTGCCATGCCACTACACTGTAGTACTGTTGCATTCATGATATGATTCTTGCATGGCATATGGTACACTTATACCTGTATACATACATAGATAATTCTGACTTGATTAGAGATTTGGGAACCGCAAGATATTCTTCAAAACTGATCCATTTTAAAAGAGCGGTTTCCCTCGACATGTGCACATTACTATTTCATGTTGCATGACTTACTGTTATGCTTACATTTCTCTACATGTCGCATACATCATATTATGGTTATACGCATTGAGATATGTTGTTTCCATGATATTTCTGGATTTGGGAACCGTGGGTATTTCAAAAGAGAATATATAATTATTTTAAAAACCCGGTTACCCTTGATATGATATTTCAGTGCGTCCATCTTGTGTTTTCTCGGTGCTGAGAGCGACATGTGAAACCCGATTCGAGGAGGCGGATGAGGCCGATTGCGGGTACATGGTGGACCCGGTATGGTACCCGGGGTGAGAACGGTTTCGCTGTGTAGTAGACGGTGAGCCTGGCAGAGGGACTACTACCTACCGGTGATTGTATTTGATCTCGGCGGATATCTGGAGGATACCGACCGGAGTTGAGAGATGGACATGGGCTGACCCGTACTGCCGGGGCCGATGGCCGATACCGCAGACGGAGCCCCATATGGATGAGGATTTACGTGCCGATGCTAGACACGGGTTTCATGATGATTTCCATGATTTTGATTATATCCTCATATTTGCATGCATGATGCTTATTGTCATTGGGTGACAGGTGGACGGGATCCACATATATACAGACATTGATTACATACAGACTTTGACTACATTGATCATACTTCATTTGTATATATAACAGGGTATGAGGACGCTGTTATATATACCCTTACACCAATATCAGTGGAATGGGACGCTAATATATGTGTATTGATTTTCATCTGATACTTCATCATATTTATTTCATGCAGACATACCTTATATTTATGACATGTTATTACCTGAGGCACTACCTACATGTTTAGATATTACATTGCCACCTTATCACGCTTCATACTTACTCTTGAGGTTTATATCATATACTGATCGTTTTGACTTAGGATTATGTCTTGCATTCGGTTTCTGCTTGTAGATATTCTCTATTCACGAGTTGGCAACTCACCCCCGTTGTGCCACAGTTCTTGCAGGTTTTGCCGTACAGGTTCCATAGCGGCATTTCTGGCATACTGCTTCCTTGCGGGTGAATTGGTTTTGGTAGGTGGGTTCTTTTGTATCAAGAACCACCATTGTACTCGTATTATTCATTGTATCTAGAAATTCCATCAACCAAAACTTGTATATTGTTTCAGACTTAGAAAACAGTGTTGTATTATTTCGACCTTAGAGTCACGCTTAGTAGTATTGCGGTTTTCATGCTTACTGAGTTTCTTTTTGGATTTGACCCTCACCTTTCGGCATTGTATATTATTGCTTGCATGGTTGTGACCGTCGATTGACGAAGAGCTAGCTCCCGTTTGGGGATGCCTTTTATCATTTTATATATATTATCCTTGTTGTATCCCGTTTCGGGGCCAGTTTTTACAAAGGAAACTCTGCCGAAATTTCCAAGAAAGGTTACACTTTTTAAAAAATGCATATTCGGCTTAGTTATTTAAAAGCTTTGATTTTTTTAAAAACATGATTTCCTTACTTCTTAAAACCAGTTTTCCTTATTTACTACTTAAAATGGTTTTAGATTTCTGGGCTTTTGGCTTACTTGGATCAGATGGGGTCCTATAGACTTCATATGGTTCAAGGGCCAGTCACGTGCTCTTTCGGGTCATGACTTTTTGGGTCGATGCCCCTACCTCCCACCCTCAAGTGCCTCAACGCCGATGGAGAAAGCCCAGAGGATGTCTGTCAAGCAGCAGCCTTGCCGACGGAATTGGTCCTTAAACAACCGGCACATGCCAAAGACCAAGGTCGATGCAGGGGGCAGAATATTCAAGCTCTTCAAGAAATCAACAGGCTTCGAACTGCACTAACTGCAACAGCAGCTCTCGCTCTGTCCCATCCGGAGGAGTAACCTACGGGCCCCAAGCGGCCTCCCTTTTTACTATACCAGTGGAGCAGGTAACTCAAGCCACCACCAGGCTATCCTTCGGGACCATTCTCCCGCCAACGAGCTTCTGCGGTCCCGTACCATCGCAAGAAGCTCCCAAGAAGTCGTTTTTCAGCGCTCCTGTGCTTATTCACGCCTTACTCTACACACACAAAAATTGTGATAAGAAAAGAGTAGAAAGTGAAAAATTATATTTAAAAGATAGGAATAGTTTAAGAAAAACAAGAAAGTTAGATGTTTTCTTAAATGAAACGAGTAATAAGTAGCTATGAGCTGTTGTCCCAAGGGTTAGTAAGATGAAGGAAATTGCTAATCTGAGGATAAAAATAAGCCTGAAAAATAGTTCCTATTCTGGAAGCCGAACATTTGAACGTTGATACCCTACTATACGCACTTACACACATCTTGAAACTCGGGATAGTAGAGGATACCTTGAAATACTCTTGTCTAAAAGCCAAGTATGAAGGAAATAATAAATGGAAAAGAAAAGATAAAATGGTGAAAAGAAAAATGAACACTGGTTTTGTTATCACCGAGGCAGCAAAAAAAAAAATATAGTGAGGGTGCTTTATCACCTAGTGCCTTAGACCAACTGGTTTGGGAGCCACTGCTAAACCTTAGGTGTTGCAAGACGAGGAAAAACACCTAATTAGCAAGCACATGAGTAATCGGTCGGTTAGTAACTCAAGAAGTATTAACGGTCGCATGAAGAATGTGTGAGCAAATTCCGTCTAAATATCTATTAAAAAGTACTAAGGTAGATGGACAATAGTATGATTGCTTGAATTGAATTCTCTGAGTGTAGGGATGTCCAGTTCACACACGTAGGGGTATATGATCAATGTTTGAAAGAAAAGTAGGAATGAAAACTAAAGGCGATGTTTTATTGAGGGATAATGTGATTTCTAACATTTTTTCATGACCATTAAGATAGGGCTCATAGCAACTGAAAAGCTTGTATAATTGAAAACTCTTATTTTCAAGTTCTTTCTTTTATAGTTCTTATCTTCATATAACTTTCACCATCTCTCTTTTATTATATGATTTTGTGTGTATAATCCGCTGAAAACCCTCAGGAGACAACACTCCTCCTACTAGGGATATGCCACTGGCGCCGAGTAAGGAAGATTGGGGGCAACTCTCCTTCTGGACTGATTCCGCCGACTACAACCGCCCTCGAAGGTTCCTTAGGCGCATTATGGGCACAAGAGAACGACTAAGGGAAAGAAAGAGCTCTCTATTACTTAAGTCGAGTTCTCCTGGGGGCAGAAAGCAATTATTTTCCCATCGAAAAGCACTGTCTAGCGTTGATCTTCGCGATAACAAAGCTCAGGCACTATGCGTTGGTGCATGAAGTCCGTCTCATATCGAAGGTGGAACCCCTTAAATACTTGATGTCAAAGACTATATTGACAGGCCGGCTCGCTAAAGGGGCCTTGCTCTTGATGGAGTTCCCAATAACTTATCAACCTCTTAAGGCAGTGAAAGGCCAGGCCATCGCCGATTTCCTTGCTGAACATCCAATACCGGCCGATTCTCCCTTGAATTGCGAACTTCCAGACGAACAGGCGTTCAACACGATCGACGGAAATGGTACCCGATGGGAGCTTTTCGATGGAGCATCCTCCATGAAGAAGCGCAAACAAAGCACGCCGATAATCAAATCGGGAGTGGGCCTTATCTTCGTGACCCCGCAAGGGGGGATAATGCAATTCGCCTTCTCCTTAACAGAGTCGAGGACGAACAATGAGGCCAAATACGAAGCTTTGATAGTAGGCCTCGAGATTGCCATCAACATGGGAATTGAAAACCTCCTCATATACGGAGACTCCCAACTGGTCGTTAGTCAAGTGAATAGCGACTACCAACAGGACAAGTTCGCGCTGTCCGAAAACTGGAAGGTGAGCCCGCCACAACCACATGCTCCGAAAAAGGTGGACACGCCTGGGGCATCATGCTCATTCATAGAGAAAGCCCCATAGACCGAAAAGTCAGTAAACTAGAGATTCGCCTCAAATACGGCGACGGTGGACCGAAATGTCCTTAAACTAATAACGGACCGCAACGTCCTAAAACTTGCAAACGGCCAAAACATCTTTAAACTACTATCGCAGCATCCTCAGGCTGACGTGATTTAAAAATAATAATAATAATAATAAAATAAAAAAAATAAAAAAGAAGAAGACGGTATGTCCATAAGCAAAATGGGCATGGATGAAAACCCGAAAGGGCTCCGTGAGTAAAAACAGCAGGGCTACCGGCGAGTGTTCGCGAAAACCCGAAAGGGCGCGACCTCGTTGAAAAAAAGAAAAGAAAAAAAGAGAGAATAAAAAGAATAAAAAAAAGGTATGTCCATAAGAAAAATGGGCACGGATGAAAACCCGAAAGGGCTCCGTGAGTAAAAACAGCAGGGCTACCGGCGAGTGTTTGTGAAAACTCAGAAATCTAAACCAAGAAAAGTAGTAGAGTGAAGGAAAACCAATTTAAATCAAGTGGTTTTAATAGCATAAGCCGAAATATGCGTTTTAAAAAAAAATCAAATATTTCCTGAAAATTTCGGCAGAGTCTCCTTTTTAAATACTGGCCCCCAAACGGGATACAACATGAATAGTATACGAAATCAATAAAAAGGCATCCCCAAGCGGGAGCTAGCTCTTCGTCAATCGACGGTCACAACCCCACAAGCAATATAATATACAATGCCAAGGACGAGGATCAAAACTCAAAAGGAAACTCAAAACAACAAAAAATCTACAGAAATATAACGCGCGACTCTAAGGTCAAAAGAATAACATCACTGGTCTCTATCTCAAAATAAATACATGTTTGGTTGATGGAATTTACTAGATACAACTGAATAATATTATACAAGGTATAATGATGGGTACGATACAAATAAACTCACCTACTAGCAAGTCACCCGAAAAGAAGCAGTGCCAGCAAAGCCGTAATGAAACCTATACGGCAAACCTGCAAGAAACTGTGGCACAGCGGGGGTGAGTTGCCAACTCGTGAGTAGAAAAAACATCTACGAACAGAAATCGCATGAACAACGCAATGCTAGGTCATACGATCATAATATATCCTCAAATATATAACCAGCAGCCTATAACAATGGTTAGGGTAAATATCTAACCCAAGTGTAATCCCATGTGCCCGTGTCAGTGCCTCAGGTAGCAATATATCATATGGATGATGCATGAATGCATGAAAACAGAATACATGTACTAAAGCAACTGCTTTCATAATTTAGTAAGATTTCCTTGGTACTTTTAAAATGAGGTATCATAAATGAAATCAGCATAAACAATGTCTAGTATCGACACAAAACATAAATCTCAATGTCTCAAAATCTCAGGCTCCGGCTATGCGGACTGGCATGTATCATCAAATCTCAGTACCTCAATATCTCGAAATCTCAATGTCTCAATCTCAATATCTAGGGTGCCGTCAGTCCAGACCGGCCCCTACCATCCATCTCAAGACCACGACGATATCCTCCGGATATCCGACGTGTCGGGTAAAATCACCGGTCGGTAGTGCTCCCCTACCAGGCTCAACGCCATCATCTGCGATCCTCTTGTCCCGGGGTACCGCACCGGGTCCACCATGTACCCGAAATGGTTCCTCCACTCCTCGAACTCGTGTCTCGAAATTCATCAGCAAACTCATGGTGGGCGACTCATACATCATGGGAAAACCGCACTTTTTATTTAAAAGAGAGAAAAGAAGTTTATATAAGTTTTGCGGTTTTCCCCCAAATCCAGAAAATCTCATGGAAATCTGAATCCAAAACCTTAATAGCACGTAAAACAGTGAATATAGGCATGAGAATCCATGAATGCGGCATAACGATGAATAACAGTATGCATGAGGTGACAAGTAATAACTACAATATCTAAACTAGCATATAAGGTAAATACACTAATATCATGTCAAAACTACTAGCTAACAAGCTAAATCAAGCAATAATATTCTCTAAGTGTACGTGACATGGCAATTACCGATGAAGATGTGTGTGAGCCGGCAAGTAAGTGTACGTGGTACATACGCATCATCGGTAATGGTGCTGGTATCCTAACAGCATGATATCAACAATAGAATATGAATCATAATATAAACATGCGATGCGGAGCGAACAGCAATAATGAGCGGGAGCGAAATACTAAACACAACGATAACTAATCTGCAGTTAATGTCATAAGAGTCATACAACTATATTAAACTATAGGGCTGAGCTAACAGGCTAACTGAAGGTAAGGAAAACCGCCTAACATCTGAGTCGATACATATACATACCTGTATATATATTAGTCGGTGATCTCGCCTCAATAATATCATATCCGATACCATATCTATAATCAGACATCCCAAGTCAAGAGTGCGGATCAATCATCAATATATAGCTCGTACGTAAATCTGTCGTACGGCATCCCCAAATCTGGGTATGGGTCAGTATCACATTCATCAAATTATTCATTTGGTATTCTCTTTATCAAAGATCACAATCCGAGTATTGATCTATGTCCAGTACAATACTAATATCATCAATATAATCGTGATCTGACTGCTGATCTACAGCCTCATACAAACCGATATCATCATCATATATCGTTATAAAGAGATACACATCGCCTAATGCGAACTATTATGAATATCTTAACATATCTTATCTCATATCACGATCACATGTCAACCATTCAATGTATAACACTATGCACATGTATCGTCGTCCCAAGATCCGCTATAACATCAGGACGTATCTCAAGTACGAATCCTGCCATATCACCGTTCTCGCGGTCTCAATCAAATCTTATCGACTCATCTCAAATCCTAAATACTATCCTCAAATCCAGTATGTGAACACATAGTACCATACCCATGTGAACACATAAACACATAACCCCATATATGCACAGGTAATAACATAGATGTATGCATGTGTGTGTGTGCGTGTGTGGGTGTAACAACTACTCTAGGGTTTCGCAACTAACACTAAACTAATCCATGAACACCTAGCATCTACCTTTATCCTCAAAGTCTCATATTAACATAATATATATATAAGTGTATACGTATTCGTATACATCACTGCGAACTGCGGGGGTGCTATACGCCATTCACCCGACTTCTCCCCGTAGATATAAATCTACTCACCTGGTCCTCGCTCGCCGGTGCCGACGTCGCCACGCGCTTGCTTGTCGTCTCGAAGTCCACATGGGGTACCTACATATCATAATACACCGTATCGCATTAAAACCAAATTCGAAATCGAAACGGTATACGAAAATCAAATCGGCACGCGTATCACGCATATGTCAAAACTTATCGCCTACACATGCAAGAATAGCCAAACCAACTCTCGATGTCGATGTACAAACGTCAACCCATCGAGAAAAACCCAAACACACTTATTTCCACATTCACAATCACTAATTATAATATGAAATAGGTTGCAATTCACAAAAACCTCAAACTCACTTTAAAAGCTATTTTTCCGAAAATCTAGCAAGCAAAATTAACCGTTTTAGTACAAAACTTGATATTTAAACAAATCTAGTGGCCGCAATATCCACTCAATATCATAACCAAGTCATATAAACCATTCCAATAATTTATTCTCATCAAACTATATACGTTCAAAAAAACTAGTTTGCAATTTTACCCAAATTTCAACCATTTTAGCAAAAATGCATAAACAACAATTTAGCTTGGATTTGCATGATCTAAAGCATTAAACTACATTTTATAATGTTAATGAAGTCATGAAAAAACTAATTTCATTTTTAATCCCAATTATTTAACCAATTTTAAAAACCTAGTTAGCAAATTAGCATAATTATCATAATTTTTAAACTAACAATTAACAACTAGTAACCAATTTGGGTTTTGCATTCAATCAACATGTTCATCTACCCATTAAAACCATGATCAAACAATACAAACCCTAACTTGATCACAACCCACTCTCTAGAATTTCCAAACCCTAACTTAAAAATTTAAAACTAGCAATTCCACCAATTTAACACTTACATAAATTAGCTTTAAAAAATTAACTAACAAATTAAGCAAAAGGGTTAGAATTTATACCCAATAATTTGAAGATCCACAAGCACACATAGCCTCCCAAATTGAAATCTTGTTTCCTAGATCCATGCAATTTTGGCTAGTGAGAAATGGGTAGGAATTAGATTTTGATTTTGTGGGATTTTTGAACCATTTTGGATGATTTTTTGATAGAGTTTTGAAGAGAAAAGAGAAGGAGAAAGGGGGAGATGCTACTGGTCCAGGTTCGGCCAAGGGGAAGAGGGGGAAAAGGTGAGGGAATGGTGCCAAAAGATCCAAGTCAAAGCCCCTCCCAATTACCATAATACCCCCACCCAACTAATATATATAAAAACCTATATTTTAAACCATTTAAATGAGTTAAAGAAGCAAAAGAGTGGAGGGGAAATGTGGGCTGCAGGTGGTAGTGGGGCCGGCCAAGTGGAGGTGAGGGTGTGTGAGAGAGTGTAGAAGAAAATTTCATGCAAAAAGAACCCCTCAAGTTACAAAGATGCAAGTTTTAGTTTAATTATTCAAATTTTAGTTTTCCCTTAATATAACCAATTAGAACTTGAAATAAATTGCTAAAAATTTATATTACTCACTAGATTTTAGTTGACATGGTTCTATAGTGTGTAATTAGCCTATTCAAATTTGTATTTATCGCTAATTTAATGTATTTTCAACAGCTTAAAATAATATTAAAATAATAAATTTCGGAAAATTTTTCAGAAAATTAGAAATTTTATGAGTGGCTCAATAAACACCAAATACTAGCAATTTCATAGCTAGAATATGTATATTTAATTTTATAATAAATATATTTGTATTTTGAGTTTTTACTGAAAACCTCCTTATTTTACCGATTTTTCGAAATTTCACCGAAACGATTTTCAAAACGTTACACCGGGTGGATCATCTATGACAACGGAAGACCGGGGAACAAGCTCGATCCCGGAGAACCGACAGAGCAACAAAAGAAGGTCAAGCAATTTCAAGGTGGCTACCAGGAGCTAAGGATGAAGAACGAAGACCGAAGGACTCAAGCCTCTTTGTATAATCCTTCATCATAGTATATAGCCCTCTTAGTATAGCTAGTTAGTTTTATGGAAAGATCCGGGTTCTTGTGTTATCTTTGCGCCCTTTTAGAAACCCTAGAAAAAAATTTGTTCTGCAAACCGCCTCGTTTGGAGGCTCGGGCATCAAGATAACCCAACATGGTATCAGAGCCACCCTATAAAACCTATACTAGCTAGTTCAAACGTGTTTAAAATATCGATCGACCGGATTTTTCAAAAACCGCATTTCCATTCATGGGTTTTCTGTCGATTTTTAAAATTGCTCGAAAAATCAATTTTATGGTCTCAGAAAATCATGCAGGCATTTTTAAGACGACAGAAGAAAATTAGTCACGTGAACCCTCCAAACCACTGCGGAACTGTCGCGAAAACCCCCAATTGGCGGCGGTTCCACGGCCGTTTTGGGACCCACATGAACAAAATTTCTTCTGGGCCTCTTATTTTTGGAATTGTGGTTTCTGGAATAATTATTTTTTTGGGCCCAGATTTGTTACAGTGTTGGTTTAATACTTAGGGCCCACTTGGAAAGTTTAGTTGATCGTAATTTTAAAATACATATTTTGTTATCAGTACTTAGTTTAGATTCTGCGACCGTGAATGTCATTTGATCGGTAAATCCGTCTATTTGCTATATGTTCTTTCAGACGGATTTGCGAACGTGACATTCGCATTGATGTTTCTGTGATTGTGATGATGTTGTGGTTGGATTGCCGTGGTGGATAGCATGTGGTGCAATATTAGCAATACTGTTTATATTCATTTGTATATTTGTTATTGCGGGATGAGCGTCTGACATGTGGACTGCCTTCTTTGCCGGATTATATATTATTTTGGCGCACGACCGGGTTGAGGCCGATGTCACCATTTGTATATATTATTTTCTTTTTCTGTATTAGGATTACCCCATGGTGGAGTGCACGAATAGCCGGATTCTAGAAGGCAACAAGCCCGCATCTCATGGCGTTGAGACGAAGGGGGCTTCATTCTAGAATTGGTGGGCTATTCGCCACCCTCGTATGGGGTATAAGTTCTCATTGCACAGGCTGTCCACATGACCGGGAACGTCGGGTTTTATTTATGGCTCAAATGAAACCCGGGGCTCCAAGATTATCCACCATTTTGTATTGTTGGCTGAGTTTCTATGATGTTGATTATTATCATGCCTGGGACGAATGTTGTATATACTTACACACACACACATACACACACACACTAGTAGATGCTGTATATGTTTTGCACCCGCGCTTGTCTAGCCCCCGCTCCGTCGTTAGTTAAGTAACCTAACGGGTGATGATGGGGCCCCGTGGCGAATGCGGATGGCATATACGTACATTTTATTTTCATTCTTTTCTGGTGTGATAGCTTATATTGATGGGACCGCATTGATTTTGATTAATGCAAGAAAATAAACCTAAAGATGTTGTTGAAACAGATTTCGAAAAACCGACATTACAGACGTTCTCTTTTACTTTGAACAGAGGTATTCGGTTATGAATATCCAGCACCTCATTCGATGAGGCAAGGGGCGAGATCCCCTCATCGGGAGTGACCCCTTGAGTAAGAGTTTGCATCAACGTAATAACTTTAATATAGTCGATTATTTTCTCTTTGCATCGTGGTATTCATTTTGGAATATCCTACACCTCATTCGACGAGGAAAGAGCCGAGATCCCTTCACAGGGAGTGACCTCTTTAGCAAAAGTTTTCGCCACTATATATATTTCAAAAACCACTTGGATTCCTTCAACGATATCAGGTTCATTACGTTAACGGGTTTTTCGCCAAAAACCCAGTCGTATCCCTCCGTCGTTTCCTACAAGTAACACTTAGTATTCGTGCTGCGTTTGTTGACTCCGTCAAGACGTAGTGTACGGTAGCTGAGTGGTACTTGTTTGTAGCACTAGATGCGATTGGTCAGGACAGTCGTATAACCTTGTTGACTCCGTCAAGGGTTAGCGGGTAGGTTTGATGCAATCCAGAAAATGACGGGTTGAACTTGACTAGGACTCTTTGATTTGTTGACTCCGTCAAGGTCACTAGGGTCCTAAGGATAAAAACCACATCGGGAGTTTCAAACATACAGGAAACTTGCAGATTTAGCATACCTTCTGGAGTGTGGTGACTAGAGTGGATTCCATCTAGGTCATCACATAATGATAGTTGGATCCTGATCCCACTGATGAGTAGGATTACTCTTAGGAGAATTTCTCACTTAACAATCAATGCTATAAACCAAGTAGGTGTTTAGAAAAGTGTTAGCGGGGCTACGCCTCCAGAGAAAAGAGGTTATGTAATTAAGGAATTTCGCGAAAGTATTGGAAAACCTCCCTCGAAGTACCAACACTGGCCTGGCCGAAAGGTTAAGCAAGTATTGTGACGTGCGATTAATCCTGACTAATTCTTCTTTTAAGGTTTGAAGAAGAATTCGAGGAAACAATGGGAGCCGTCCTGATTAGATAAACTAATAACCAATCTAATCTTGCAAGAGCGCACGCTGAGCGTTCCTTTTCTCTTTCTCCAGGTAGCAACCATTTCACGCCCTAATCAAGATAATAAAATGTATTGCTTGACCGATCCGAATTCTTATTCAGGGCTGAGGAACGTCGGTTTGGCTCTAACTTATGATAACTGTCATGAGTATGAGCAAGGGAAAGAGGATTGTTTGAATTCCTTGATGACCCATTTAAGGAAGAAGCATACTATTGCATCTATTTCAGGTGTTCTTGTAATTGAGAACTGCTTTTCGGTCAGTCCTACCTCCTGAGTACTAAATACCGGATCAGTATCTCATATCTGTAATTTATTGCAGGGACTGAGAAAAAGTAGGATAGTTGGACCTGGTGATATGTCCCTCAGGGTAGGGAACGGAGCATAAGTTAATGCTGCTGCCGTCGGTGAATATCACATAGTATTGCCAAATGGCAATACTATGATTTTGAACAATTGCTACTATTTACCTTCCATGGTTTGCAACATCATATCAGTTTCTTTACTTGATAAAGATGGATATAACTTTGTTCTTGATAGAAATATCATGAACATTTACCTTGATAAGGTACTAGTTGCAGAAGGTACACTGTGTAATGGTATTTATATTCTAAATCAGAATACAGTTCTAAATGTACAAAACACACGCAAGAAGAAGAGTTCAGATATGATCGAATCCTACTTGTGGCATTGTAGACTTGGTTATATCGGAGAGAAAAGACTAAGTAAGTTGCATAAAGATTGACTTTTGAATACGTTCGAATTTTCATCTTATGAAACTTGTCAGTCTTGTCTCAAAGGAAAGATGACCAAATCTCCATTCACCGGACATGGAGAAAGAGCAGCAGAGCTCTTGGGACTCATACACAGTGATGTATGTGGTCCGATGTCTATACATGCAAGGGGTGGGTTCTTGTACTTCATCACATTCACCGACGATCTCTCTAGATTCGGATATGTGTATCTTATGAAACACAAATCTGAAGCTTTTGAGAAATTCAAAGAATTCAGAAACGAAGTAGAGAACCAGATTTGCAAAAGTATAAAGATCCTCCGGTCTGATAGAGGAGGGGAGTACTTAAGCACGAAATTCCTAGATTATTTAAAAGAGAATGTAATTCTCTCTCAGCTTTCTCCTCCTTACACACCACAGCACAACGGTGTATCGGAGCGGAGGAATCGTACCCTATTGGATATGGTTTGCTCCATGATGAGTAACACTGAGTTGCCTCTTTCATTTTGGGGACATGCGCTTCAAACAGCTGCATACTTACTGAACTACGTTCCATCCAAATCTGTGCCTAAGACTCCATATGAAGTATGGAGTGGACGAAATCCATATCTTAAGTGATTTAAGATATGGGGTTGTTCAGCCTATGTGAAAACATAGAAACCGAACAAGCTAGAGGCACGATCAGTTCTATGTAAATTTATGGGATATCCTAAGAATTCACTAGGATATCTGTTCTACCACACTGAGGAACAGGAGGTGTTTGTATCTCGCCATGCTACCTTTTTAGAAAGGGAGTTTCTTGCAAAAGAAACTAGTGGGAGTACGGTAGAACTGGAAGAAATCCATGAACCACAAAATATAACTGAAGATTTGGAGGAACCACTAGATTCAGTAATCCCAGACGAACCTCAGCCACTTCGCAGATTGGTAGGATTTCTCATCCGCCCGAGAGATACTACGGTTTTCTCATAGACGGGGATCGATAGGATTGCATCTTGGAAGAAGATGACCCTACCAGTTTCAGGCAGGCCATTATCAGTAGGGACTCTGATAAGTGGCTGGATGCTATGCAATCCGAAATGGAGTCCATGTACCCTAATAAAGTGTGGACCTTGGATATTGCTCCACCTGGGGTAAAACCCGTTGGATGCAAATGGATCTACAAAAGGAAA
This sequence comes from Agapanthus africanus, assembly GCA_030015575.1. NCBI lineage: Eukaryota > Viridiplantae > Streptophyta > Magnoliopsida > Asparagales > Amaryllidaceae > Agapanthus > Agapanthus africanus. The sequence continues at coordinate 135,777,683 of CM057350.1, forward strand.
CTTGGTGTAGATGGGCAGGTTGAAACCTATAAGGCTAGACTCGTTGCAAAGGGTTTTCGTCAAAGACCAGGTGTTGACTATGACGAAACTTTTTCTCCAGTGGCTATGCTCAAATCCATTCGGATCCTACTTGCCATTGCTGCCTTCCATGGCTATAAGATCTGGCAGATGGACGTAAAAACGGCCTTTCTAAACGGAAGTTTAGAAGAGTGCGTTTATATGGATCAGCCGGAAGGTTTCGTAGATAGTAGGAGCAGCGGGAAGGTGTGCAAGCTGCTTAAATCCATTTATAGATTGAAGCAGGTATCGCGGAGCTGGAACATCTGTTTTGATGAAACAGTCAAGCATTTTGACTTCATCAAGAATGAGGGTGAGCCTTGTATTTATAAGAAGATTGTAGGACGAACTGTCGTGTTCCTAGTCTTATACGTGGACGACATTATTTTGATAGGAAATGACATTCCTATGCTACAATCGGTCAAGCTATTCTTATCACAAAAGTTCTCCATGAAAGACCTAGGTGATGCCTCGTACATTCTGGGGATCAAAATCTACAGAGATAGATCCAAGAGATTACTGGGACTTTCACAGTCCAGGTACATAGAGACCGTACTAAAGAGATTTAGTATGGAAGATTCCAAGCGCAGTAACATACCCGCATTGCACGGAATCACCCTCTCCAAGGAGATGTCAAGGATTTAGAGAGGGTTCGCATGAGCACTATACCCTACGCTTCGGCGGTAGGATCTATAATGTATGTGATGCTATGTACAAGACCAGATATAGCTTACGCACTAAGCGTGGTGAGCCGGTATCAGTCGAACCCAGGTGAGGACTACTGGACAGTAGTAAAGAACATTCCCAAGTATCTCAGAAGGACTAAGGAGATGTTCCTGATTTACGGTAATTGTCACGCCCCGCTTCCCGGTATACAGGCAGAGGGCACGACTGGCCGCTACGTATTTACTCTGAAGTAAATACGCTAAGCGTATCTAAGCAATATAAAAGAAATGTACACAAGAGACAAATGAAATAAAACATCAACTTTATTTATTAACATTCTTTTGTATAATGCATGGAAAAGTAAATACATCTGAATGAAAGCAATGCCTAAACATGGGCATAACAGAAATGGAAAGTACTGAAATAAAATGTGTACAATGAAGCTAGAGCTCTGGGTCGTAAGCAAGTTGATCCAAGTCCTCACGGGTAGGCTCGATCTCTGGAAGGTCCGAATCACCTGACGACATTCAAAGAAGAAGAAAGAGAATGTCGTCAGCGAACAAATCGCTCGGTAAGTCCCAAAGATAAGGGAGAAGTAGAATAAACAAAGAGAGAGAGAGAGAGAGAGTAGTTTTTAAAGTTATATTATATGGTTAAACTGTTGTATTTAGTGTTAACGCTGTTGTTTGTAGCTTGGTACAGAAAGATGCCAGTGTATACAAGAGGAGTCTCACTTGCCCTGGAGACTAAGGTATCAGGAACTCAAGGAACCGTTTATGCCACGGTACAACAGCAACAGGAATATAGGTTAGGTGTTTTATGGTTACAGTCTCGTGCCACTTCTAACACTTTCCGTACCAATCTACCCCTTAAACCCCGCGAAGTAATGATTGTATTGTTTGCATTGTAAATGTGTTATTTGTACTATTCATTATTTATATATGTATCCATTTAATTAATTATTTAGGGACTATTATATGATAAGGGAAGTTTTTCTTGGCAGACCCATTGCTTGTGAGGTAAGGTATAAAGAAGAGAAAGATAAAGAGAAAAAGATGGAGAGAGGGAAAGAGAGAAGGGACTTACATACACAAGCCGGTATTGTCACCGACCTTGTCTATCCGCCGATAGCCTCGCGTTACAAGTGAGACCTCCTTGAGAATTTCTTCATGTTCTTCTTTGGGGAATTTAGATGAAGAGGGATATGTGAAATGATAGAAAGGTGTGATGATGAAAAGAAAGAGTAGTGAGATATAAAAAAGTTTATGGCCACTATAATTCTAATAAATCATGGCTCATAACCATTCTAATTATTTTGAGAGTTAAAAAGAAGATGAAATGGAAGGTCTCATTTGTATGTTATGAGAAGAATAGAAAATTGATAAAAAAAATTATTGCAAGAATGGGGATTTGAACATGTGATCTATGGAATAACAATGCAAGGACTTAACCAATGAGCTACAAGGTTGTTCATGCATATATTTAATTAGAATTAAATATATGTCGTTGCTTGAAAAGAAAGTGGGTTTTTGGGCTCATATTTTTATAAAAGAAAATGAAAATGATATTGGATTTGGGTTATGGGTTGGGTCATGTCTTGCATTTAATTTTGAATAGGTTAAGATTTAGTTTAAAGAAATGTGTTTGGGAAAAAATAGATGGAATGATAAAATAATATATTTAATAGAAAACAAAATATAATAAGAATAAATAAATACAATATTTTACTAAAGAAAGAAAACTCGAAGGTATCGTAATATTAGGGTCATTACAGTAATGGAGACCTCAGGGTCGAGTCATTTACCGACTCAAGCTTCCAGAGTGACAAGGATGACGGCAAGTCTGTCTCGGGTTTTGTGTTTACCCTCAACGGAGGGGCGGTGTGTTGGAGGAGTTCCAAACAGGACACCATTGCAGACTCGACGATGGAGGCTAAATACATTGTTGCAAGTGATGCCGCAAAAGAAACGGTCTGGATGAAGAAGTTCATAGCTGAACTTCAGGTAGTTCCGTCCATTGTTGACCCAATACCTGTATACTACGATAACAATGGGGCTATAGCTTTAGCGAAGGAACCACGGTCCCATCAGAAATCCAGGCACATCTTAAGGCGGTATCACCTGATCAGGGAGATAGTAGATCGCCAGGAGATCGAGATCCGGAGAGTGGATACAAAAGACAACACTGCGGATCCATTTACAAAGGCCCTCCCTCAAGCACAGTTCGAGCGGCTTTTTGAGATGTTGGGTATGCGGTACGCCAGCAGCTAGCCTTAGTGCAGACGTTGGGTGATCGGTACGCCAATTACTGGCCTTTAGTGCAACTGGGAGATTGTTGGATATATATGCCCTAGAGGCTAGTATTGTATATGTATACATATGGATGCTAGGGATATGTATGTACAGGATAATCTTGCTCAGTTTTATAGTATATTATTTGACCTGTCTTTGTCAGGATATGTGTATTTATTGTTGTTATATCTAGCATGCACATATTGATGAAGACTCGATATGGTAGTATACTATTATGCTTTGTCTTTATTTTAACGTGGCATATGTCATACTCATTATTACATATTGCGGTTACATGTTGATAAAGCCCGTAGGATCGTTGCTAGACTACCTGCGTTGTGATGGCGATCATACTTGTGGGAGCTGGGTAGTCGGTACGCACATCCTTAAATGGTCCCTAGTCATGGGAGTTTCGAGACTGGGCATCGATATCCCGGAGTAGACTAGTGTATACGTTTCTAGACCCCGATGAGGGGCGATGGTTTGGTCCCGCAACCATTGGTCTTTAGACCTAAGATCGTATACAGGTGCTCACTAGGGGTGAGTACACCGGACGGACTCGCCGAGAATTTCCAGATGGTACTATACCTATCGTCAGGTGGGAGTTCTCAGGTGATATTAGTACAGGTTAGTCTTTAACCCTGAGATCGGCATTTGTCTCGTGTGAGTTCCCACTGTGCTTTGATCACTACCCTACCACGGCTCTGCTGAGTCGTGCAAACAGGTTTTAGTTGGGTACAGTCCCGAGCCGCATGGAGGCAGTGAGCGATTGTCAGGGATTCGTCTCTCCCGGTATAGGGAGTCGATATCACACAATGTTCGATTGGTCAGGACCATAAGACCTTAGCCAAAGCAGTTGGGATTTACTGATAGGCTGATCAGTAGTTTCCCGGATTGGTCCTGAGCCACATCAGCACGACTTATCAGGTTATTAGGGTCTGACGTTCACCACCCCCTAGACCAGGTATGCGATACTCTTAGACGAAGAGATCGGACTGTACGGATATTGTCACGGATAGGCTCAGTGGAGATCCAGATGCGTTTGCTCATCGGCCTTCCTTTCGACAAGTACACGGGTAGTCGTTACGTACAGCTAGTGCCGCTGACGTGCTTGTGGTTATGGATTTACCCAGTAACTCACTGCCGGCGTACTGTCGAGTCTTTAGAGTCCCACACAGAGGGTTTCCCTGATTCAGGCAAAATGATGTAGTAGCCGTATTGGATACGTGCAGGGTTCGATCGATCGATGTACATTGTACTTGGATTTTCGATCGGACAGTTGGTAATACTAGCCGGCTTAGGTTTGAACCGGATTATTAAATCAGGTATTGATTTAATAATTTACATATATGTATTTCGATATATATTCTAGTATTACGTTCTTCGTGTTATTCTATCTATTTGGGCGTTCGGATTTTTATCCGAATGCAGGTATGTATATACAGTAGACCGAAATCCGTATTTATTACAGATTTCCTTCTAGAAGGTGAACACCTCATTATTGGTTATTTCCATTTATTCTAAATGGATAATGAGGTGGAAATTGAGTTATGGGAGGAATGGGGCATGACCATGCTTCAATAATCAACAAATGAATTTTCAATTCATTTGTGGTTACTATTGAAGCATGGTTGCCATTTGTTTATTCATGAAAAAGATATACAAAACCTTTGTGCATATTTTCTCTTTCATGGATGCTTCATAATTCTCTTGAGCTCTCATTCCTCTCTTTCCTCTCTAGCTTCTTCTACCTTCATCTTCTTCCTCTTCACTAGCTTCTCATGTGTTGAGAATCAAATGAAGAGGCAAGAAAGAGATAGCTTGACACTTAGAACTCTAAACTACACCCTAGATTACTTGGACTAGTATCCCAAGTTCTATAGTTGCTCTTTTGACACTTAGCAAAGAGCTAGAGCCATGGATCATATTCCCCGGGTGGATCATCTACGACAAAGGAAGACCGGAGAACAAGCTCGATCCCAGAGAACCGATGGAGCAACAAAAGAAGGTCAAGCAAGTTCAAGGTGGCTACCAGGAGCTAAGGATGAAGAACGAAGACCGAAGGACTCGAGCCTCTTGGTATAATCCTTCATCATAGTAGATAGCCCTCTTAGTATAGCTAGTTAGTTTTATGGAAAGATCCGGGTTCTTGAGTTATCTTTGCGCCCTTTTTGAAACCCTAGAAAAAATTTTGTTCTGCAAACCGCCTCGTTTGGAGGCTCGGGCGTCAAGATAACCCAACAGAGACTTAACCATGGCTTGGGATAATGGTTGGGTTAACAAATATCTCAAGTAAAACAAAATTACTGGACTAAGTCAATGGTCACTACAAGCTTCTAACCATGTCACTAATTTCCAACTAATTTTGATTTACTTTAAATAAATAAAACCTATCATTATGATAAGCATGGTGCGAGTCTCATACAACCATGTCTCATGTATCATCTAGCAAGACACAATAGAATGTACATTAATATATATCACATATATACTAAGTGTACACACGTGAGAAAAAGAAATTTTAAGTGAGCTAATATTAGTTAATGTAAGTTAATATATCAAATATATAATTATATATTAAATTATTAAATCAACACTTGATTTAATAATCCGGCTATATCACATACAACCGACTAATATCAAATGTATCAACTTATCGAATCAACACTTGAATCGACAGCCCAGCTATATCACATATAACTGACCGATATCACATATCGCGAGAATAGAATACGGTATCACATACATGTATTAATCTCGGTCCCGCACATATCACATATGTGCTCCTACTTCGTTTCTCCTGAGCCAGGAAATCTCTGTCTAGGACTCTAAAGACTCGTCAATACGTCGGCAGTAGGTGGTGATCATATCAGTTACCCACAAGTCACAAGCAGTCTGCTAAACGTAACGGCCACCCGGGTATTGAGCGATCAGAAGATCAACAAGAAAGCCTGCTCATACTCCTGCGAATCCAATAAGTAACACTACCATACAGTCCGGTCTCTTCGTCAGATATATCGCATATCACAGCCTGGGGTGGTAAACGTCAGACCGCAATAGCCTGATAAGTTATGCCGATGTGAGGCCCATAACGGTTCGAGAAACTACTGATAACACTTATTAGTAAATCTCAGCAACCCTGGCCAGGGATTTCTTATTATGGCTAATCGAGCATAGCGCAATATTAACCCCCAATACCGGGAGAGGCGAAATCCCCTCCTATCGCTCATTGCCTCCATGTGACTTGGGACTGTACCCAAAAACCACCGTTTTGCACGATCTCTTGAACATGGTAAGGTGGAAATCAAAGCACAGTGGGAATCACACAAGACTCTATGACGATCTCGCGTCGACAGACTAACCTGTACCAGTATCACCAGAGAACTGCTATCTGACGATAGGTATAATACCATCTAGGAGTTCTCGGCGAGTCCGTTCAGTGTATCCGGTCTCCACTGAGCACCCGTATACCTTCTCTCATGTCAAACACCAATGGATGTGGGATCATCCATCGCCCATCATATGGGTCAAGAAGTGCATACCCAGTCTAGTCTGGAATATCGATGCCCCGTCTCGATACTCCCACGACTAAGAACAATTGAAGGATGTACTTACCAACTACATCTGCCCCACTAGTATGATCCATATCATAATCCTGGTAGTCAAGTACTCATCCTAAGAGCTTTATCAATATGTAATAGAGAGACAATAAGTGTACATGTTAAGACAAAGAGCAACCAGATAGCATACTATCATGTCGAGCAAGAAAGTCCTCCCTATATATGTCCAAGAATCCACTATAATATACATCACATGTATAATAATGGCCTCTAGGGCATACATATAACTAACAATCACCCACTTGCACTAAGGCCATTTGTTGTAGTATCTCATACTCAACGCCCTATAAAAGTCTCTATAGGGAAAGGCCTCTGTGAGTGGATCCGCCGTATTATCCTTTGCGTCAACTTTCCTTACCTCGATCCCTTGGAGATCAACCATCTCCCAGATCAGGCGATACTGTCCTCAAAATATGTCTGGATGGCTGATGGGACCGGCGTTCCTAAGCCAAAACCACAACTCCATTGTTGTCACAATAACAGTTATTGGACGCTCAATGGAAGGAACCATGTTCATCTCATGAACAAGAAATATCCAGACATCCACTTTGGTAGCATCATTGGTAGCGATGTATTCAGCCTTTATTGTCTAGTTTGCCACGATATATAGCTTGGAACTCTTCCAACATACCGTCCCTCCACTGAGGGTAAAGACAAAGCCCGAGACTGACTTTCAGTTAACCTTATCACTCTGGGAGCTGGAATTGGTAAAGGACTCCCACTGGAGTTATCCGTTACAAAACACCAAGAACATTTCTTTAGTGCTTCTCAAGTACTTAAGAATGTCTTACACAGCTATCCAGTGATTCTTCCAAGATCCGATTGATTCCTAATCACTACACCTAGTGAGTTAGCTATATCTGGTCTGGTACATAACATCACATACATAATAGAGCCTACTGCCGAAGCATAGGGTATCCCTTGCACGCGAGCTCTCTCCAAATCAGTCTCGGGAGATATCTTTTTGGAGAGAGTGATTCATGAGTAAGTAGGCGAACCACCATGCTTAGAATCTATCATACTAAACCCCTTTAGTACGGTGTTAATGTACCTGGATTTGGGACACTCCCAACATCCACTTAGATCTATCACCATAGATCATAATCCATAAGATGTAGTAGGTATCATCCAAATCTTCCATGGAGAACCCACTTGATAAGAGGAGCTTGACTGAGTGTAGCATAGGAAACCATTTCCTATCAAGAGTATGTCATCTACATACAATACGTGGAAGACAACCTTATTCTCTACAACCTTCTTGTATATACAAGGTTCATCTACTTTTTTGATGAACTCAAACACTTTGACTTCCACATCAAAACAGATGTTCTAACTCCACGATGCGTGCTATAATCCTGATGGACTTAAGCATAGCCACTGGAGAAAAGGTTTCATCATAAACCATACCTGGTTATTGACGAAAACCTTTTACTACAAGTCTAGCTTTGAAAGTTTCAACTTTTCCATCTACACCAAGAATCTTCTCAAGATCCACTCACTCCCGATGGGTTTTACCCTTTCAGGTGCAACATGCAAAGTCATACTTTGTTGGTGTACATGGATTCCTAGTCGAGGGTGCAACATGCAAAGTCAAGGGTAGTCCACAAGCACATCCTATAATTTTTCCTAGTCGAGGGTGTATCGAGACAGGGCATCAATATTCCAAAGTAGACTAGTGTATAAGCATCTTGACCTATATGATGGGCGATGGATGATCCCACATCCATTGGTGTTTGACATCAAAGATAGTATACGGGTGCTCAGTGGAGACTGGGTACACTGAACGGACTCGCCGAGAACTCCTAGATAGTATTATACCTATCGTCAGATAGCAGTTCTCTGGTGACACTGGTACAGGTTAGTCCATCGACCCGAGATCGTCATAGAGTCTTGTATGATTCCCACTGTGCTTTGATTTCCACCATACCACGGTCAATAAATCATGCAAAAAGATGGTTTTTGGGTACAGTCCCGAGTTACATGGAGGCAATGAGCGATAGGAGGGGATTCGTCTCTCCCGGTATTGGGAGTTGATGTTGCGCTATGCTCGATTGGCCATAACAGGAAATCCCTGGCCAGAGTTGCTGAGATATATTGGTAAGTGTTATCAGTAGTTTCTCGAATCGTTATGGACCTTGTATCGGCATGACTTATCAGGCTATTGGGGTCTGACGTTATACCACCCCAGGCTTCGATATGCGACATATCTGACGAATAGACCGGACTGTACGGTAGTGTTACTGATTGAATTCTCAGGAGTATGAGCAGGCTTACTTGTTGATCTTCTGATCACTCAATACCTGGGTGGCCGTTATGTTTATCAGACCGCTTGCAACTTGTGGGTTTTTGATATGATCATCACCTACTGCCGGCGTATTGACGAGTCTTTAGAGTCCTACACAGAGGTTTCCTAGTTCATGCGAAACGAAGTAGGAGCACATATGCGATATGTGCGAGACCAAGATTAATGCACGTATGTGATACAGCATTCTATTCTCGCGATATGTGATATCGATCGATTATATGTGATATAGCCGGGTTATCGGATCAAGTGTTGATTCGATAGATGTTACATTTGATATTAGTCGGTTATATGTGATATAGCCGGATTATTAAATCAAGTATTGATTTAATAATTTAAAGTATAATTATATATTTGATATATTAACTTACATTAACTAATATTGCTCACAAAACATTTCTTTTTCTCACTTGTGTACACTTAGTATATATGTGATATATATTAATGTACATTATTTTGTGTTATGCTAGATGCCACATGCTGTTAGTGTGATATGCCCTAGAGGCCATTATTGTATAGTACTAGTTTGTATATTACATTTTGGAAGCTTGGGATATATACACAGATTTATGACAGTCTTGCTCGATATAGTAGTATGCTACTTGGTTTGTATCTATGTTAATATGTGTGTATGTTTCTTTTAACGTATCACTGATACATATTGATAGAGCCCTTAGGATGTTGCTTGACTACCAGCGTTGTGATGGCAGTCACACTAGTGGGGGCTGGGTAGTCCATAAGCACATCCTTATATAGGTCCCCAGTCATAAGATTATCGAGACAGGGCATCGATACTCCAGAGTAGACTAGTGTATACGCTTCTCATCCCAGGAAGGGAGATGGTCTGTCCCACAGCCATCAGTACGTCGTACTGGAGATAGTATGCAGGTGCTCGTTAGGTTACGAGTACACTGGATAGGACTCGCTGGGAACTGTTGGTTGGTACTATACCTATCATCAGTTATCAGTTCCCAGGTGACATGAGTACAGGTTAGTCCGTTGACTTGACACTGCTGCTTCGCCTCGAGTGTATTCCCACTGTTCTTAGATTACTACTCTACTACGGCTCTATTGAGACGTGCAAACAGGTAGTAGTTGGGTGCAGTCCCGAAGCACTTGAAGGCAGCGGCTGTTAGATAGGATTCGTCTCTCCCGGTATTGGGGGTTGATATCGCGCTGTGTTTGGAGAGCCATTACACAAAGTCCCTGGCCAGGGCAAGCGAGATTTACTGGTAGGTACTCCAGTAGTTTCTCAGGTGTTTTGGACTACACTCTGACATGACTTATACCGCTATTAGGGGACTGACGTTTACCTCCCCCTAGGCCCGATATGCGATACTCTTATACGAACAGACCAGACCGTATAGAGATTGTCACATTCAGGCTCAGTAGGAGTTCGGATGGGTTTCCTCATCGGCCTTCTTATTGACATCTACCTGGAGACCGTTACGTACAGCTAGTACTGTTAGTTATATATATGCCCTAGAGGCCATTGTTGTACATATGATGTATATTATAATGGATGCTTGAATATATATAGAGAGGACTTTCTTGCTCGACATGATAGTATGCTATTTGGTTTCGCTTTGTCTTAACATGTTGACTTATATTAGTTTACTGTCTTGCTCTCACATGTTGATAAAGCCCTTAGGAAATGTACAAGACTACTGGGACTATGATGAGATCATACTAGTGGGGCCACGGTAGTCTATGAGTACATCCTATAGTTGTTCCTAGTCGAGGGTGTTGTAGGGTTCCAGGCACACTCAAGAGGTTCCACAACTGATCAACCATGCCAAATTCAAAAATTATGTGCCGAGAAACCCTAATGAAGATCGTTAATTAGAGGATAGGCGAAACTACAAGCAAGCAAACTACTTTGCTACTAAGTGAAAGGGATTACAACCTTTGTAGATCCGGTCCTCCACTTCTTTAGCTCCATGTTGACGTCCCTCCGCTGCGATCATCGGAATCCCGGACTCTAGTGATGGTTTCATCGGAGAAATGAGCGGGCTAGGTCGTTGACTTTGGTGCCGAAGATGATCTACGTCGAGGCGATTCTAACTCAAGCTCCATCTTCACTTGGTCATGAACCTTATGAAGAAAACACCCTATACAACATGGAAAGTGGTAGAGGATGAAGAAATAGGAAGTGGGTTCACTTTGGATTTGGATTTCTCACTTGATTTCAACACTTGAAATTTTCTAGCAAGCTTTCTTCTTCATGAAGAAGAAGAAGAAGAAAGAAAAGAATGAATAATGAATAATAGAAAATCAAGTGAAGCCTTATCATATTGCAACCATAGGTGAGTGAACACATGTAGAGAATAAACTAGGGTTTAGGTGTAATGGTTAGGTTAAAGGATAAAACAAAATGGTAGACTTTTTCAAAGATGCTTTGAAGCTTCATGAAGCTTCAAGCCAAAATAAGAAAAGCCACCATTTAGTTTTTCCAAAAATAAATAAAGAAAGAAAATAAAACCTAATCATTAACCTAAACATGGTTTACATCATACACACACCCAAGTTTGCATGTATCATTAAACATGATACAAACTAGTGCACAAAAATATATCATATATACAACTTGTGCACATCAAGTGAGAAAATCAATCTTAAGTGAACAAATATTAGTCAATGTAAAGTAATATATCAAATATATAATTATACATTAAATCATTAAATCAACACTTGATTTAATGATCCGGTCATACTGCATATAACCGACTAATATCAAGTGTATCAATGTATCGAATCAACATTTGATTCGGTAACCCGGCTATATCTCATATAACCGTCCAATGATACAAATCGCGAGAATATAATTCAGTATCACATACTGGTATTATTCTCGGTCCCGCACATATCTCATATGCGCTCCTATTTCGTTCGCTTGAGCCAGGAAACCTCTGTGTAGGACTCTAAAGACTCGTCAATACGCCGGCAGTAGGTGATGATCATATCAAACACCCACAAGCCGCAAGCGGTCTGCTAAACGTAATGGCCACCCGGGTATTGAGCGATTAGAAGATCAACGAGCAAGCCCGCTCACACTCCTGTGAATCCAACCAGTAACACTTACCGTACAGTCCGGTCTCGTCGTCTGATATGTCGCATATCTCGCCTAGGGGTGGTAAACGTCAGACCCCAATAGCTCGATAAGTCGTATCGATATGAGGTCTATAACAGTTCGAGAAATTACTGGCAACACTTACCAGTAAATCTCAGCAATCCTGGCCAGGGATTTTCGGTTATAGCCAATCGAACACAGCACAACATCAACTCCCTATACCGGGAGAGACGAATCCCCTCCTATCGCTCATTGCCTCCTTGTGAATCGGGACTGTACCCAAAAATCACCGTTTTGCACGCCCTCTTGGACGTGGTAAGGTGGAAATCAAAGCACAGTGGGAATCACACAAGACCCTATGACGATCTCGGGTCTACAGACTAACCTGTACCAGTGTCACCAGAGAACTGCCATCTGACGTAAGGTATAATACCATCTGGGAGTTCTCGGCGAGTCCGTCCAGTGTACCTAGTCTCCACTGAGCACCCGTATATCATCTCTGATGTCAAACACCAATGGATATGAGATCATCCATCGCCTATCTGTATGGGTCGAGAAGGTATACGCTAGTCTACTCTGGTATATCGATGCCCCGTCTCGATACACCCACGACTAGGGACCTTGAAGGATGTATTTATGGACTACCATGTCCCTACTAGTATGATCCACATCATAGTCCAGGTAGTCAAGTACACATCCTAAGGGCTTTACCAACATGTAACAGAGAGACAATCAGTGTACACGTTAAGGTAAAGAGCAATCAGATAGCATACTATCATGTCGAGCAAGAAAGTCCTACCTATATATGTCCCAGCATCCACTACAATATACATCCAATGTACAGTAATGGCCTCTAGGGCATACATATAACTAACAATCTCCCACTTGCACTAGGGCCATCTGTAGCAGTGGTTGCAGTATCTAATACTCAACCATCCTATATAAGTCTCTCTCTGGGAAAAAGCCTTTGTGAATGGATCCGCCGTGTTGTCCTCTGAGTCTTCTCTCCTAACCTCGATCACCCTGGAGATCAACTATCCCCATGATCAGGTAATGCTGCCTCAGAATATGTCTGGGTCACTGATGGGACCAGGGTTCCTGGGACAAAGCCACACTTCCATTGTCATACAATGGTAGGAACCTAGTTCATCTCATGAACCAATATACACCCAAAGTTCCTCTTTGGTAGTATCTTTAATAGCGATGTTACCAGCCTTTATCATCTAGTTTGCCACGGTATCTAATTTGGAACTCTTCCAACATACCGTCCCTCTACTGAGGGTAAAGACAATGCCTGTGACTGACATTCAGTCGTACTTATCAGCCTGGAACTTTTCCAGTGATTCTCCCCAGGATCGATTGATACCATCTCACTAAACCTAGTGAGAACCCTAATATCCATTTAGATCTATCTCATAGATCCAAATCCCAGAATTTAGGATGTATCACCTTTATCCTATATGGAGAATCTTTGTGATAAGAGGAGATTGACCGTGCGTAGCATAAGAAACTCTTTTCCTATCAAGAGTATGTTGTCCATGTATAAAACGAGGATGACCACCTTACTCTCTACTACCGTTTTGTATATACAAGGTTCATCTACCATTTTGATGAAGTTAAACTCTTTGACTACCACTTCAAAACAGATGTTCCAACTCCGCGATGCCTGCTTTATTCTGTAAAGCAACCTGCACACGTTTCCGCTGCTCCCACTGTTTACGAAGACCTCTGGCTGTGTACTTATAGACGTTCTCTTCTAAATCAATATTTAGAAAAATAGTCATGACACCCAACCGCCAGATATCGTAGTCATGGTATGTAGCCGTGGCAAGTTGGATCTGGATGGACTTAAGCACAGCCACTGGAAAAGGTTTCATCATTATCCACGCCTGGTCGATGATGAAAACCTTTAACAAGTCTAGCTTTGAAAGTCCTAAATTTTCCATTTACACCAAGTAATCTTCTCAAGATATACTTGCTCCTGATGGGGATTTAACCCTTCAGATATAGCATCCAAAGTCCATACTTTGTTGGTGTACATGGATTCCATCTTAGATTGCTAAGCACCCAGCCATTCTTACAGAGTCCCCACGCTTGATGGCCTGCTCGAAATTAGTTGGGTCATCATCTCATGATGCAATCCCCGCTCCCACTGTCATCGAGAAACCGAAGTATCTCTCAGGCGGATGAGGAACCCTGCTAGATCGGCGGAGAGGCTGAGGTTCGTCGGAGACTATTGAACCATTTGGTTCTATCAAATCATCAGCTGTAGTTTGTATAGCTGGAAATCCTTCCAGTTCTACAGAACTGACCTTGCCTCGAGCTTGTCCGGATTTTGCTTTTGACATAGGCCGGACAACCCCAAATCTTAACTTGCTTAAGAGATGGGCTCTTCCCATACCATATCTCATATGGAGTGGTAGGCACTGATTTGATTCGAACCCAGTTCAATAGGCATGCAGCTTCTCAAGTGCATAACCCCTTAAAAGATACAGGTAACTCAGTAATACTCATCATAAAGCACACCATATCTTATAGGGTGATATTGCTCCGCCCTGATACACCGTTGTGCTGTGGTATATTCAGAGGAGTAATGCTGAGAGAGAATCTCATTCTCCTTTAGAATAATCCAGAAATTCCGTGCTAAAGTATTCTCCTCCTTGATCTCATCAAAGGACATAATACTTATACCCGTATTTTGGTTCTCTACTTCTAATTTATATTCTGTGAATATCTCAAAAGCTTCAGACTTGTGTTTCAACAGGAACAAATGACTGAATCTTGAGAGATCATCAGAGAATGTAATGAAGTACAAAGAACCGGTCCTGACATGTGTAGACAGGGGACCTTACATACATCATCATGTATCAGTCCTAAAAGTTTACTAACTCTTTCTCTGTTTCCAATAAACAGAGTTATGGTCATCTAATCTTTGTGACATGACTGGCAAGTTTCACAAGATGTAAATTCAAACTAATTTAAATATGCATCTAAAATGTAACTTAAGCTAGTCGGGTCACATTGATATGACCTAGCCTACAATGCCTCAAGAAGGATCCGTTCTTTTCTGAACTCTTCCTCTTGTATGTGTTCTGTATACTAGGAACTGTAGTTTGATTTAGAACGTCAATGCTTTTAGATAACGTGCCTAAACCGATCAACTTTTGAAATGTTCAAAACAATTTTCAACAATACAAAATTATATCCTTCTTTAATAAATAAAGAGATTGATATGATTTTGTATATCAGGTTCGGTATCTAATAGCATTTGTTTAGAATCAATATATTTGTAATACAGGGTGACAGTGACCAACAGACTTGGCTGCAACACTTGCACCATTTTCTGTCTCATGAAACTTATCATCCGTTCTCAGTTCTCTACCTTTCTGTAGCCCATGTAATAGATTACATTTGCGGGATCCTGATCCGGTATCTAATACCTGGAACGTAGAGGATACTGAGAAACAGTTCTTTATAATGAACATACCCGAAGGAGATGCATCACATGCATTTTCTTCGTTTGGGCGGCATAGGAATCCTGGTATTCCCCTATTTCCTGCTCGTTCTTATAACATTTATAAGTTGGAGCGGGACCAATGTTCCCCAGCGCAGTATAACAAGCGGGTTCGGTCAATACATCCGTTTTATTATCTTGATTAAGGCGTGATATGGTCGCTACCTGGAGAGAGAGAGAAGAAAACACTCTGCGTGCGCTCTTGCAAGAATAGATTGGTTATTATTTTATCTAATCAGGATGGCTCCTACTGTTTTTTTTATCAAATCTTCCTTCAAACCCTAAAAGGAAAGACTAGCCGGAATTAATTACATGCTACAAGTTCGCCAATCTTTCAGCCAGGCCAGTGTCGGTACTTTGAGGGAGGTGCCCCGTGCTTTCGCACGGACCTAATTAAAGTAAACCTTGTTTTCCCAGAGGCGTAACCTCGTTAACACCTTTCTAGACACCTACTTGATCGGTTAATTGTAATGTGTAAAACTCTCCCAGGAGTAACAACTACTCGCAGCGGGTATCGGGATCCAACTATCTCGTAGAAGGTATGCAATCTCATTGCAAATTTCAACACTTGAAATTCCCGATAATATTTTCCCCCAAACGATCTATGACCTTGACAAGGTCAACAAACCATAGACCGTAAGTCAAGTTCAACCCATCATTTCTTGATTGAATTAAACCCACCCGCACGACCCTTGACAAGGTCAATAAGGCCGTACGACTACCCTAACCCAATCTGCATCATATGCATAAGCAGATAAATACTGGTCAGCTACCGCACACTGCGCCTTGACAAGGTCAACAAACGCAGCACGAATACTAAGCAGGACTTATCTGAAATGACGGAGGGCTACGACAGGTTTTTCTGAAAACCTATTGCGTAATGAACTTGATATCGTTGTAGAATCAAATGATTTTAAAATGGAGTGTTTTTTGAGGCTTTTCTAGTTTTGCTAAAGGGGTCACTCCCGGTGAAGGGATCGTCGGCCCTTTCCTTGTCGAATGAGGTGCAGGATATATCATATATATCACTGTGCAAAGCAAGAACTATAGAAGCAATCAAAAGACAAACCGAGGGTTGTAGCATCTGCCAGTCATTGCTAAAGGGGTCACTCCCGGTGAAGGGATCTCGGCCCTTTCCTCATCGAATAAGGTGCAGGATGTTCTACAAGGAACACCGCGATGCAAAGCAAGAACTGTAGCTACCTGTTTTTGAAAATTCGATTTCACAACATCTTTTAGGTTTCTTTTTCTTTCATTAATCATATTAATGAAGTCCCATCATTTAAGTCACCTAAACATCACAGATAAATACGACGTACACTTATGCCATCCGCATTCGTCTCGATGTCCCCTCGTGCACCGTTAGGTTAGGTAACTAATGGCAGAGCGGGGTATGGCTAGCGCGGGTGTAAAACATAAGTAACGTCTATATAATATATCATATATACTATATACAGTATCTATCACAGAACATCAAATGATCACATCACAGATATCGCAGTAGAAAAAACATATGAAACAATGGATATACTAGGACGTTCGTGTTTTATTTTGAGCCTGTATAAAACACGGATTCCACGGTCGCGATGAATAGCCAAACCCATACCCCTAGACCCCTACGAGAGCGGCAAGCAACCCTACCAATTATAGAGTTAGGAGACCCGGACTCGACTCCTCGAGTTGGTCTCCCACTGGACTCCAGAACCCGGTTACTTATGCTCTCCTCCTTGGGTCTATCCTAATGCGGAAAAGTAAATAATATACAAATGGTGACATCTTCCGCAACCTAGAAGTGCCCCAATAAAAGAATATTACATACATGTTTTTTACATGAATGAAAATGAAAAACACTCATCTCACATAAAACCCCCCGGCTATTCAAACACGACGATCCAATATAACATATCCAGCAACACATAACATCACATGTCATCAACGTAAGTAAATATGCCCATCCCAATTGTCGTTGACATATAGCAACGAAACCGGCGATATCACATATTACACTTACGGTCGCAGAAAAGAAAGTGTAAAACTACAATAGTTGGAATCCGCAACCTCTTTAGACATCGCATGCGCAACCAAATAAATTCCTTAGACATCGCATGCCTAACAATTATAAATCCCGCATTTCAGTCTCAAAATCGAAAACTGTTTTCAATATCAAGTCGGGCAATTCAACAAGATTCCCGACATCCTGATCGAATTCTCGTCGGTAACTTTAGTAGAAGGCCGCACCCCAATACCGTCGACGAAGTGCACTAAGGCGGAACACCGCTATCGTGAGCACCCGAACGGATGCTTTCCGCGGCGGGGTTCTCCTACAGTCACTTGGTCGGGGCTTTGGGGCGTGGCTATCTATTAAGTTTACCCGGCGAGTATCCGCGTACGCTACATGATTGCGACGGACTTTTGATCGCATCAAAATTCCGTGGCAACCTGTCAATTGAGACTAAACTGCTAGATTTTTAGCATTCATATTAGTTATCACATAACTACTTGTGGATTCCAATTATTGTATCACATTCCAGATAAATAGAAAATGTTAAACTTTCCGATCGAACAATCAAACACCCAAGTTTTCCCGGAACAACTCAATACATGAAATAAGTTTAAAAACATTCACTTCATGCCACAGTACCAACGGTCCAGCCGTAGAAGGGTCAAGCCAACGCCTCACATGTGGCACGCCGTACTGCCCCAAACCCTAAGGTTCAAAGGGCAGTTCAAGACGGTCACATAATCGAGTTAAGGTTTGCTGTCTTCTAGAGGGTCCATCGCGTTACTTGCACTACTTAGACGTTTTCAAACTACGGAAAAATCCAACACTTGGAAATTTCCAGGCAGGGGAAAAAGTGGGTATTTATATCCGGTCGAACTTTTTAACATGTTCTAAATTTACCCGGAAAAACACAAACAAAGTTAAACAATCCGATCGAAACATCGAGTCCCCAAAACAACCCAGAAAACTCAACTGTTGAGTATAGATTAAAAATTCCCATAAAATACAGGTATTACAGACGGGGATTACTGTACAAAGAACGTGCCATAATTTAACATTATGGCCGCGGAACCGCCGCTAAAGCCATGGTGGCGCCGCGGTTCCGCGGCTCATTTATTGACTTATGATTACGTGCTTCACAGTAACTCCTAGAAATCTCTGCTGAATTTTTTGACAATTTTTAATTCACAAAAATCCACGTTTTCAAAAAATGTACAGAGAGGGGTATTCGATTAGGGTTTCGGGTTCGATCGGACTTCTAATTTCGTCTACACTTCGCTTAAAACTCTAGCTAGGCTCTGATACCACTGTAGGGTTCCTTGGCACACTCAAGAGGTTCCACAACTGATCAACCATGCCAAATTCAAAAATTATATGCCGAGAAACTCTAATGAAGATCGTTAACTAGAGGATAGGCGAAACTACAAGCAAGCAAACTACTTTGCTACTAAGTGAAAGGGATTACAACCTTTGTAGATCCGGTCCTCCACTTCTTTAGCTCCATGTTGACGTCCCTCCGCTGCGATCATCGGAATCCCGGACTCTAGCGATGGTTTTGTCGGAGAAATGAGCGGGCTAGGTCGTTGACTTTGGTGCCGAAGATGATCTACGTCGAGGCGACTCTAACTCAAGCTCCATCTTCACTTGGTCATGAACCTTGTGAAGAAAACACCCTATACAACATGGCAAGTGGTAGAGGATGAAGAAATAGGAAGTGGGTTCACTTTGGATTTGGATTTCTCACTTGATTTCAACACTTGAAATTTTCTAGCAAGCTTTCTTCTTCATGAAGAAGAAGAAGAAGAAAGAAAAGAATGAATAATGAATAATAGAAAATCAAGTGAAGCCTTATCATATTGCAACCATGGGTGAGTGAACACATGTAGAGAATAAACTAGGGTTTAGGTGTAATGGTTAGGTTAAAGGATAAAACAAAATGGTAGACTTTTTCAATGATGCTTTGAAGCTTCATGAAGCTTCAAGCCAAAATAAGAAAAGCCACCATTTAGTTTTTCCAAAAATAAATAAAGAAAGAAAATAAAACCTAACCATTAACCTAAACATGGTTTACATCATACACACACCCAAGTTTGCATGTATCATCAAACATGATACAAACTAGTGCACAAAAATATATCATATATACAACTTGTGCACATCAAGTGAGAAAATCAATCTTAAGTAAACAAATATTAGTCAATGTAAAGTAATATATCAAATATATAATTATACATTAAATCATTAAATCAACACTTGATTTAATGATCCGGTCATACTGCATATAACCGACTAATATCAAGTGTATCAATGTATCGAATCAACATTTGATTCGGTAACCCGGCTATATCTCATATAACCGTCCAATGATACAAATCACGAGAATAGAATTCAGTATCACATACTGGTATTATTCTCGGTCCCGCACATATCTCATATGCGCTCCTATTTCGTTTCGCTTGAGCCAGGAAACCTCTGTGTAGGACTCTAAAGACTCGTCAATACGCCGGCAGTAGGTGATGATCATATCAAACACCCACAAGCCGCAAGCGGTCAGCTAAACGTAACGGCCACCCGGGTATTGACCGATCAGAAGATCAACGAGCAAGCCCGCTCACACTCCTGTGAATCCAACCAGTAACACTTACCGTACAGTCCGGTCTCGTCGTCTGATATGTCGCATATCTCTCCTAGGGGTGGTAAACGTCAGACCCCAATAGCTCGATAAGTCGTGTCGATATGAGGTCTATAACAGTTTGAGAAACTACTGGCAACACTTACCAGTAAATCTCAGCAACCCTGGCCAGGGATTTCCGGTTATAGCCAATCGAACATAGCACAACATCAACTCCCTATACCGGGAGAGACGAATCCCCTCCTATCGCTCATTGCCTCTATGTGAATCGGGACTGTACCCAAAAACCACCATTTTGCACGCTCTCTTGGACATGGTAAGGTGGAAATCAAAGCACAGTGGGAATCACACAAGACTCTATGATGATCTCGGGTCTACAGACTAACCTGTACCAGTGTCACCAGAGAACTGCCATCTGACGCAAGGTATAATACCATCTGGGAGTTCTCGGCGAGTCCGTCCAGTGTACCCAGTCTCCACTGAGCACCCGTATATCATCTCTGATGTCAAACACCAATGGATATGGGATCATCCATCGCCTATCTGTATGAGTCGAGAAGGTATACGCTAGTCTACTCTGGTATATCGATGCCCCATCTCGATACACCCACGACTAGGGACCTTGAAGGATGACCTTGAAGGATGTACCTATGGACTACCATGTCCCCACTAGTATGATCCACATCATAGTCCAGGTAGTCAAGTACACATCCTAAGGGCTTTACCAACATGTAATAGAGAGACAATCAGTGTACACGTTAAGGTAAAGAGCAACCAGATAGCATACTATCATGTCGAGCAAGAAAGTCCTACCTATATATGTCCCAGTATCCACTACAATATACATCCAATGTACAGTAATGGCCTCTAGGGCATACATATAACTAACAGGTGTATCGAGACAGGGCATCGATACACTAGAGTAGACTAGCGTATACGCATCTTGACCCATATGATGGGCGATGGATGATCCCATATCCATCGGTGTTTGACATCAAAGATGGTGTACGGGTGCTCAGTGGAGACTGGGTACACTGGACGGACTTGCCGAGAACTCCCAGATGGTATTATACCTCACGTCAGATGGCAGTTCTCTGGTGACACTTGTACATGTTAGTCTGTAGACCCAAGATCGTCATAGAGTCTTGTGAGATTTGTAAGTCCACGTTGCTCACCCCGGTTCTTACGGGGAGGCAGAAACGGTCAAAAACGATTTTTGGCGCAAAGGCAACATGGACTAAAAGAAGGATCTTTGCTAAACGACAAACTAGCAAACTACATAAGATGCTATCTACTATGCCATAGAGATTATACCTCACGATACCGGTCCTTCGGGTCTTCTCTCCGCTGTCCTGCTCGTCCATCCAAGCTCCGAGGATTGATCTGGATCTTGATCACCTCCGCGGCCTCCTTGAGTCGAAGACGATCCACCCGAGAGTTGTGCTCCGAGCTCCACCTCGAGCCAAGGCAACTAGGGCAACAAGATCGCTAGTCTTGATGTCCTAGGTTGTGTAGAAGTAGTAGATGGATGTTTTTTTCAACTAGGATCCTTTTTCTCTCAACACATGAGATCAAAGGAAATTTTCAAGAGGAGGAAGATGAAGGAGAACAACCATGGAGCTTTCTCATTTCTTTTTCAAGAGAGAGAATGAGAAATGAATTATGAACCAACAAAATGAACCATGGTTGCAATAATACACAAAAATCATCATTACCAATCCTTTCATGATAAAGTTGATGGCTACATTTGAATTGACCATTTTCATATCAAAAATAAAAAGAAAACCAAAGAATACTCTAGACATCTCATGAAGGTCCAAGTCAATTTTGGTCAAACGATCAACAAAGTCAAGTGTGGTCAAATGGTCAAAGCAATTTAGCCATAACATAATTATCACTAAAAAGATTAGTAAATAATGTCTCCGGCTCATAATGGTTTTGACCGAACCAACTGCCAAAACCCAAATGAGTCTACCTCAAAATGGTTTTGACCGAATCAACTATCGAAACCCTAATGAGGCACCTCCTGTTGGATATATGTATGCCCTAGAGGCCATTATGTGATAGTGGATGTATCTATACATGTATATATATATATTCGGTTTGCATTCTTGCTCGACATGATAGTATGCTATCTGGTTCTTCTTTATCTGACATGTTGATTTGATCATGCTTTTATTCATTCATACATGCTGATAAAGCCCTAAGGATATCGGCTTGACTACTCTGACTATGATGGAGATCATACTAGTGGGACATCTGTAGTCTATAAGCATATCCTGAAATGTCCCTAGTCGGAGGTGTATCGAGACGGGGTATCGATATACCAGAGTAGACTAGCGTATATGATACTAGACCCATGTGATGGGCGATGGATGTTCCCACATGCATCGATGTTTGACATCAAGATCATATACGGGTGCTCAGTGGTGACTGGGTACACTGGACGGACTCGCCGAGAACTCCTATATGGAATTATATCTATCGTCGGATAGCAGTTCTCAGGTGACACTGGTACAGGTTAGTCTGTAGACCCGAGATCGTCATAGAGCCTTGTGTGTTCTCCCACTGTACTTTGATTACCACCCTACCACGGCTCTACTGAGTCGTGCAAGCAGGTGGCCGTTGGGTACAGTCCCGAGACACATGAAGGCAATGAGCGATAGGAGGGGTTTCGTCTCTCCCGATATTGGGAGTTGATGCTGTACTGTGCCCGACTGGTTATAACAGCAAGTCCCTGGCCAGGGCTGCTGAGATTTGCTGATAAGTGTTATCAGTAGTTTCTCGATCTGTTATAGACCATTCACCGGCACGACTTATTGAGTTATTGGGGTCGACGTGACCATCCCTAGGCTCGATATGCAGCATATCTGACGAAGAGACCGGACTGTACGGTAGTGTTGCCGGATGGCTCGACGGGAGTTGTAACAGGTTCGCTTGTTTTCTTCTAATCGCTCAATACCCTGGTGGCCGTTACGTTTAGCTGACCGCTTGCGGCTTGGGGGTGCTTGATATGATCATCACCCACTGCCGGCGTATTGACGAGTCTTAGAGTCCCACATAGGAGTTACCTAGTCCAGGCGAAAAGTTGTGGTGCGCATATGCGATATGCGCTTGGACCCGATTAAAATGCGTGTATAGGATACCGTATATTAATTGGGCGGCTTGCTAATGGTCGGGTCATATGTGATATGACCGGGTTAGTGAATCAAGTGTTGATTCATCATTAGTTTCTCACTACAAATCCTATCTTGCTTATTTTGGATGTATGCATGCATGTATGCATTCATTCTTGTTCATGCACATATTGATGTGCAAGCACACATGCATACATACATCAATTTTTATCATGGTTGTTTATACAATGAGAATGGTGGATGTATAAGAATTACACCATGGTTATTTTTGGATTATTATTGGATTTAAATTAAAGCAAAAGAAAATGAAAAATGGGTTAAATCATTTAAGAGTTTCTACACTCTTCTAAACTCTACCATGCTCACCTAACTTTTAACCCATGGTTTATTTTCTTATTATGCTTTTAACTTAAATCAAATAATAACTTTAAATCTAACCATGGTTGGTTGTGAGAAAGAAAAATATATATAGTTATTTTTCTTTTCTCTTTCAATAGATAATTCATTCTCTTCTTCCACCATCTTCATCAACCTCCATGCTTTGCTCTCTAGTTCTTATAAGAGAGTAAAATACTCATAAAAATAGGATTTTGAAGTGAGATCCATAGCCACAACATCATTCTAATCAAGTTTAGCCAACTTGATTAGAGTGTTCTCTTTGTTTTTCAAAGTTGCAAGCTTGGACGGGAAACTCCGGGTGGATCGTCGTGGACGTGGGAGGAGTACAAGCGGACCTTCTTCCAACACCTTAGAGTCTAAGGAGTCAAGCAAAAAGGGAGCTTCAAAGGTTGTAGTCTCTAAACCCTAACTTTTGTTAGCTTAAAGTTTAGTAACCTTAATTTTCTAGGATCGATCCATATGCGTGTTAGTTTAGCACCTAAAAAATCATAACTTTTGGACATGTGATGCTTCAAAACTCTTCATAGGGTGCTAAACAAACCCTTCATTGGTATCAGAGCCGACCTAGAACGTTAGGCGACCTTTTTGCGAAGTAAAAAGTCCGATCGAACCAAAATACGGATTTATGGGATGCTGTCTGGAAATTTTTTAAAAACTGACTTTTTTCAGAATTAAAAATTCTCAAAAAATAGAGCAGGTAAAAATAAGACAATCTGGAGAATTCGTGCCCATGAACAGTTCATTTGGCCGCGGAAGCGCGGCATAAGTAAGCTTAGGCCGCGGATCCGCGGCCATATAAGGGGATCTTTGTCCAATTTTTGCACAGTGTTTTTCTTTACCTGCTATAGTATATTTTGAGTATGTTTAATCTGAATCTGCTGTTGAAAAATTCTGGAGATGTTTTTGGACTCGTGGTTTCGATCGGAATTTTCATTTCGTTTTCTTTTCCGGGTAAACTAGAAAGTATTGAAGTGTTTGAACGAATATCATTTACTCAATATTCACGGGGTTTAAATAGTTTGGAGATACGTGCAAGTCTTTTTGCGGTGGTCCCTCTAGAAGACAACAAACCTTAACTCGATTATGTGACCGTCTCGAACTGCCCATTGAACCCTAGGGTTTGGGGCAGTACGGCGTGCCACATGTGAGGTGTTGGCTTGACCCTTCTACGGCTGGACCGCCGCTACTGTGTCACACTGCAGATTTTTTTGAACCCTGCTCAAGTGTTGAGCTATAGTGAATCTTGGGTGCTTGATTGTTCGTTCGAAAACTTTAATACTGTCTGTTTGTCTGGAATGTGATACAATATGTGGAATTCATATAGTGTAGGCATGAAATACGAAATATGTGATATTTCGCATTTATGATGTCTAAAGAGAATCTGGATTCCAAATATTGTAGTTTTACACTTTCTTTTCTGTGACCGTAAGTGTAGTATGTTAGATATCGCCGGTTTTGTTGCTATACATCAACGACAATCGGGATACGCATACTTACTTACGTTGATGATATGTGATATTATGTGTTGCTGAGGTATGATGTGTAGGATTGCCGCGATCGAATAGCCGGGGTTTTTTTGTGAGATGAGAGTTTTGTATTTTCATTCATGTAAATTCAAATGTAATGTAATATTCTTTTATTTGGGGCACTTCCAGGTTGCGGTTGTGTCACCAGTGTTGTATATTATTTACTTTTCCGCATTAGGATGGACCCAAGGAGGGGAGCACATGTGACCGGGTTCTGGGGTTCAGTGGGAGGCCATCTCGAGGAGTCGAGACCGGGTCTCCTAAACTCCAGGATTGGTAGGGTCACTTGCCGCTCTCGTAGGGGTCCAGGGTGTGGGCTTGGCTATTCATCGCGACTGTGGAATCCGTATTTTCTATTCTGGCTAAATACTAAATACGGACGTCCTAGGATATCCCACGTTATATCTATGTTTCTGCTGCCTGTGTTCTGTGATATCTGGGACGAATGACATATTATATATATGATATATAGTAGACGTTGCTTATGTTTTACACCCGCGCTAGTCCCGTCCCGGTATGCTGTTAGTTAAGTAACCTAACGGTGCATAACGGAACATTGCGGCGAATGCGGATGGCATAAGCGTACGTGTTATTTTCGTTTCTTTTCTGTGATTGGCTTAAGGACTTAAATGATGGGATTACATTAATGTGATTAATGTAAAGAAAATAAACCTAAAAAGATGTTGTAGAATCGGATTTAAAAACTACTCGGCTATTTGTGAAAAAGCTACATTTCAAAACTGCGGAGCTTAAGCCACTCCTTTTGAAAACTGTTTGATTCTACAACGATATCAAGTTCAAAGCGTTAAAGATTTTCTTAAAAATCATTCGCAACCCTCCGTCATTTTAGGAAGTAGAGTACTTAGTATTCGTGCTACGTTTGTTGACTTTAGTTAAGGCGTAGTGTACGGTAGCTAAGTGATGTCTTCCTACACTGCATATGATGCAGATTAATTAGGACATTCATACGACTTTGTTGACCATAGTTAAGGGTCATATGGGTGGGTCTAATTGATCAAGAAATGACGGGTAGAACTTGACTGGTACTTATGATTTGTTGACTATAGTTAAGGTCATAAGTACTAGGGGTAAAAATTACATCGGGAATTTCAAGTGTTGAAATTTGCAATGAGATTGCATACCTTCCATGTGATGGTTGGATCCCGATCCCACTGTGGGCAATAGTTGCTCCTAGGAGAGTTTTACAGTTTACAATTAGCTAACTCATTAGGTGTCTAGAAAGGTGTTAACGGGGCTCCGCCTCTGGGAAAACGAGGTTTACTATAATTAGGTCCGTGCGAAAGCACGGGGAACCTCCCTCAAAGTACCGACACTGGCCTGGCTGAACGGTTAGCGAAGTTGTAGACTGTAATTAATCCTGGCTGGTTTTTCTTTTTAAGGTTTGAAAGAAAAACTTGATAAAAAGCAGTGGGAAACATCGATTAGACAAGATAATAAACCAATCTAATCTATGCAAGAGCTTTCGCTGAGTGTATTCTTTTCTCTCTCTTAATGGCAGATACCAATGACTGGACTTAAGCTTCTACTAGATAAAAACAAACTGAATGGGACCAACTATAAAGACTGGCTAAGGAATCTGAAGATCGCCTTGACTTATGATAAAGTATCATATGTCCTCACGGCTTCAGCCCCGCCCGTCCCAGGTCCAAAATCCTCAGTTGCGGACATTGAAGTCCGCAAGGCATGGGACGCTGACTGTGCCACGGCCATATGCCTCGCGCTTGCATCGATGGATAACACACATCAAAAGCAGCACGAGGACATGGACATTCACGGGATACTGCTCCATACAAAGGAGTTGTATGGGGAGCAATCCCGCGTATTACGATATGAAGCATCAAAGAAACTGTTTCAGATGCGAATGGCCCCTGGCACACCAGTAGGAGACTATGTGTTGAAGATGATAGCTCTTATAGAAGAGCTTGAGGACCTTGGATGGACAATGGACAATGAACAATATATAGATATTATTCTGCAGTCCCTCCCCTCCACCTTTGCTCAGTTCATAGTGAACTTCAACATGCATGGCATGGAGAAGGACCTCCCTGAACTCCTTAATATGTTAAGGAGTGCAGAGAGCACTATGAATTCAGCAAAGACTCCCGTTATGACCATTTGACAGTCTTCTTCTTCTCGCCCAAAAGCTAAGGCCAAGGGAAAGAAAAAGAAGAAACCCACTAATCCTAAGGGCGGAGTCAAAAAGGTGAAGGGAAAGGGAAAGTCCACGGCTGGAGACCCAGGGAAAGGCGAGTGTTTTCATTGCCACAAGACAGGACATTGGAAGCGCAATTGCACGGAGTACCTAAGTCTCAAGAAGAAGCATGGTGATGCTTCTGCTTCATGTGCGTTTGTGACTGAAAACTGTTTTTCTATAAACTCTGCTTCCTGGGTATTGGATACCGGTTCAGGTTCTCACATTTGCAATTCTATGCAGGGGCTGAGAAATAGCAAGGTTTTGAAGACAGGTGACCATACTCTCCGCGTTGGAAATGGTTCCAATGTACATACAGTCGCAGTGGGAGAGTATCACTTGGGGTTGCCATCTGGATGTATTTTGATTTTGAATCCATGTTATTTTGTACCAAGTATGCTATATAATATAATATCCGTTTCTTTGTTGGACAATGAAGGATATAATTTTGTGTTGCAGAACAATGTTATGAACATTCACCTAAATCAAATGTTGGTTGGGTATGGTACGCTTAATAACGGAATATATGTCCTAAATCAACACACAGTTTTCAGTATACAACACACTAATAAAAGAAAAAATTCAGAATTAAATGAAGCTTTTCTTTGGCACTGTAGACTTGGTCATATTAACGAAACAAGACTAAACAAGCTACACAAAGATGGATATTTAAACTCTTTTGAATATAAATCTTATGCAACTTGCCAGTCTTGTATCAAGGGTAAAATGACCAAAACTCCGTTTACCGGACACGGAGAAAGAGCTACTCAGCTCCTGGGCCTCATACATAGTGATGTATCTGGGCCTATGTCTACACAGGCTAGAGGTGGTTTTTCATACTTCATTACATTCACTGACGATTTCTCAAGATTCGGTCATGTATTTTTATTAAAGCACAAGTCCGACGCTTTCGAGAAATTCATTGAATATAAACAAGAAGTAGAAAAACAAACCGGCTTGAGTATTAAGATGCTTCGATCAGATCGAGGTGGTGAGTATCTCAGTACAGAATTTGCAAACTTCCTAAAAGAGAATGGGATTCTCTCTCAGCTCACTCCTCCTTACACACCACAGCACAACGGTGTGTCAGAACGACGGAATATGACCCTATTAGATATGGTCCGGTCCATGATGAGTGACGCTGAGTTACCAGTCTCGTTTTGGGGACATGCATTGGAGACTGCAGCATTTCTGCTAAACAGGGTTCCAACCAAAGCCGTGTCTACCACGCCATATGAGATATGGAATGGGAAGAGACCATCTCTTAAAAGAATTAAGATTTGGGGTTGCCCGGCCTATGTTAAAAAGCAGAATCCGGACAAACTCGAGACACGGTCAGTCATGTGTAACTTTGTGGGATATCCAAAGAATTCTTATGGATATCTGTTCTACCACAAAGAGGAACAAAAGGTGTTTGTTTCTCAGTATGCCACATTCTTGGAAAAAGAGTTTTTCACAGATAAAGATGATGGCAAGGTAGTAGATCTAGAAGAGGTTCTGGAGACACAAACTACAAATGACGATTTGGTTGAACCGGCTGTTGCAACAGAAACTGAAGAACCTCGGCCACTCCGTAGGTCTGGTAGGACTTCTCGCCCACCGGAGAGGTACTACGGTTTCCTCATTGATGGTGACAGAGAAGACTGTATCATGGAA
The DNA here is from genome assembly GCA_030015575.1 of Agapanthus africanus. Classification (NCBI taxonomy): domain Eukaryota; kingdom Viridiplantae; phylum Streptophyta; class Magnoliopsida; order Asparagales; family Amaryllidaceae; genus Agapanthus; species Agapanthus africanus. The sequence continues at coordinate 135,806,767 of CM057350.1, forward strand.
GATGATGATCCTACCAGTTTTCAGCAAGCTATCACGAGTGGTGACTCTGTGAAGTGGCTGGATGCCATGAGATCCGAAATGGAGTCTATGTACACCAACAAAGTATGGACTTTGGACGTTGTACCTCCTGGGGTAAAACCTGTAGGGTGCAAATGGATCTTTAAAAGAAAGATTGGTGTGGATGGGCAGGTAGAGACCTATAAGGCAAGACTTGTGGCGAAAGGTTTTCGTCAAAGACCAGGTTTGGACTATGACGAAACTTTTTCGCCCGTAGCCATGCTTAAATCCATTCGGATCCTACTTGCTATTGCTGCTCACTACGACTATGAAATCTGGCAGTTGGACGTTAAAACAGCATTTTTAAATGGAGATTTAGAAGAATGCGTTTATATGGATCAGCCAGAGGGCTTCATTGACAGTGGGAGCAGCGGGAAAGCATGTAGATTGCTTAAATCCATATATGGGTTAAAGCAGGCATCTCAGAGTTGGAACATCTATTTCGATGATGTCATCAAAGAGTTTGATTTCATCAAAAATCCAGATGAACCTTGTGTTTATAAGAAGGCTGTAGGAAGAGCTGTCACATTCCTCGTATTGTACGTGGATGACATTCTTCTGATAGGAAATGATATTCCTATGCTGCAGTCGGTCAAATCATTCTTATCACTAAGGTTCTCCATGAAGGACCTGGGTGATGCCACATACATCCTGGGTATAAGGATCTATAGGGATAGATCCAAAAAGTTATTGGGATTGTCCCAAACCAGGTACATCAACACCATCCTAAAGAGGTTTAGTATGGAAGACTCCAAGCGGGGTGCCTTACCCGCTTGCCATGGAGTCACTCTCTCCAAGGATTCTTGTCCAAAGACCGATGAAGAGAGAGCTCGCATGAGCATTATACCTTATGCTTCGGCAGTAGGATCTATAATGTATGCGATGTTATGTACACGCCCAGATGTAGCTTATGCACTTAGTGTTGTAAGCAGGTATCAATCCAACCCAGGGGAGAACCACTGGACAGCTGTGAAGAACATTCTTAAGTACTTACGAAGGACTAAAGAATTGTTCTTGGTGTATGGTAATACAGATCTCCAAATGGAGGCCTTTACTGATTCGAGCTTCCAGAGCGATAAGGATGACAACAAATCTATCTCAGGGTTTGTATTTACCCTCAATGGAGGGGCGGTAAGTTGGAAGAGTTCCAAACAGGATACCGTTGCAGACTCTACGATGGAAGCTGAGTACATTGCTGCAAATGATGCCGCCAAGGAAGCCGTCTGGATGAAGAAGTTCGTCTCGGAGCTAGGAGTAGTTCCAACCATTATTGATCCAATACCCTTGTATTGTGATAATAATGGGGCTATAGCGTTAGCCAAGGAGTCCAGATCCCATCAGCGGTCGAGACACATCCTGAGGCGATTTCATTTGATCCGGGAGATTGTAGATCGCCGCGAGATCGAGATTAAGAGAGTAGAAACAAAGAACAACGTCGCGGATCCACTCACCAAGGCCCTCCCTCAGCCACAGCATGAGCGACTTTTTGAGATGTTGGGTATGAGATACGCCAATAACTGGCCTTAGTGCAAGTGGGAGATTGTTGGATATATGTATGCCCTAGAGGCCATTATGTGATAGTGGATGTATCTATACATGTATATATATATATATTCGGTTTGCATTCTTGCTCGACATGATAGTATGCTATCTGGTTCTTCTTTATCTGACATGTTGATTTGATCATGCTTTTATTCATTCATACATGCTGATAAAGCCCTAAGGATATCGGCTTGACTACTCTGATTATGATGGAGATCATACTAGTGGGACATCTGTAGTCTATAAGCATATCCTGAAATGTCCCTAGTCGGAGGTGTATCGAGACGGGGCATCGATATACCAGAGTAGACTAGCGTATATGATACTAGACCCATGTGATGGGCGATGGATGTTCCCACATTCATCGATGTTTGACATCAAGATCATATACGGGTGCTCAGTGGTGACTGGGTACACTGGACGGACTCGCCGAGAACTCCTATATGGAATTATATCTATCGTCGGATAGCAGTTCTCAGGTGACACTGGTACAGGTTAGTCTGTAGACCCGAGATCGTCATAGAGCCTTGTGTGTTCTCCCACTGTACTTTGATTACCACCCTACCACGGCTCTACTGAGTCGTGCAAGCAGGTGGCCGTTGGGTACAGTCCCGAGACACATGAAGGCAATGAGCGATAGGAGGGGTTTCGTCTCTCCCGATATTGGGAGTTGATGCTGTACTGTGCCCGACTGGTTATAACAGCAAGTCCCTGGCCAGGGCTGCTGAGATTTGCTGATAAGTGTTATCAGTAGTTTCTCGATCTGTTATAGACCATTCACCGGCACGACTTATTGAGTTATTGGGGTCGACGTGACCATCCCTAGGCTCGATATGCAGCATATCTGACGAAGAGACCGGACTGTACGGTAGTGTTGCCGGATGGCTCGACGGGAGTTGTAACAGGTTCGCTTGTTTTCTTCTAATCGCTCAATACCCGGGTGGCCGTTACGTTTAGCTGACCGCTTGCGGCTTGGGGGTGCTTGATATGATCATCACCCACTGCCGGCGTATTGACGAGTCTTAGAGTCCCACATAGGAGTTACCTAGTCCAGGCGAAAAGTTGTGGTGCGCATATGCGATATGCGCTTGGACCCGATTAAAATGCGTGTATAGGATACCGTATATTAATTGGGCGGCTTGCTAATGGTCGGGTCATATGTGATATGACCGGGTTACTGAATCAAGTGTTGATTCATTATTAGTTTCTCACTACAAATCCTATCTTGCTTATTTTGGATGTATGCATGCATGTATGCATTCATTCTTGTTCATGCACATATTGATGTGCAAGCACACATGCATACATACATCAATTTTTATCATGGTTGTTTATACAATGAGAATGGTGGATGTATAAGAATTACACCATGGTTATTTTTGGATTATTATTGGATTTAAATTAAAGCAAAAGAAAATGAAAAATGGGTTAAATCATTTAAGAGTTTCTACACTCTTCTAAACTCTACCATGCTCACCTAACTTTTAACCCATGGTTTATTTTCTTATTATGCTTTTAACTTAAATCAAATGATAACTTTAAATCTAACCATGGTTGGTTGTGAGAAAGAAAAATATATATAGTTATTTTTCTTTTCTCTTTCAATAGATAATTCATTCTCTTCTTCCACCATCTTCATCAACCTCCATACTTTGCTCTCTAGTTCTTATAAGAGAGTAAAATACTCTTAAAAATAGGATTTTGAAGTAAGATTCATAGCCACAACATCATTCTAATCAAGTTTAGCCAACTTGATTAGAGTGTTCTCTTTGTTTTTCAAAGTTGCAAGCTTGGACGGGAAACTCCGGGTGGATCGTCGTGGACGTGGGAGGAGTACAAGCGGACCTTCTTCCAACACCTTAGAGTCTAAGGAGTCAAGCAAAAAGGGAGCTTCAAAGGTTGTAGTCTCTAAACCCTAACTTTTGTTAGCTTAAAGTTTAGTAACCTTAATTTTCTAGGATCGATCCATATGCGTGTTAGTTTAGCACCTTAAAAATCATAACTTTTGGACATGTGATGCTTCAAAACTCTTCATAGGGTGCTAAACAAACCCTTCACCTCCTCCTTCTTCGCTCCTCAATACTGTGCATACACACCCGCATCCGCATTCCATAGAATGCGAATGCACAGAAGACAAAACAAATCCATCCGTGCAATACTAGGATCCGGCTTAAACCAAAGCCCACTAGTATTGCCTGCCGGAACAACATACGCACACAAGTGCACGTAAGTGATCATAGCCCTGCCGTAAAACCATACAGCCTCTACACGTTTCGCTCAGTGCAGGGAAACTCTCTGTGTGGGACTCTAAAGACTTGACACTACGCTGGCAGTGGGTTTAACCACAGACCGCAAGCGGCACTAGCTATACGTAACGGTCCCCAGGTAGATGTCGATAAGAAGGCCGATGAGGTAAACCCATTCGAATTCCTATTGAGCCTGTAAGTGACAATCCCCATACAGTCCGGTCCGTTCGTCTGAGAATATCGCATGGCGGGCATAGGGGGGTGGTAAACGTCAGTCCTCTAATAATGGTACAAGTCGTGTCGGAGTGTAGCCCAGAACACCCTGAGATAACACTGGAAACCTACCAGTATATCTCGCTTGCCCTGGCCAGAGACTACTTGTGTAATGGCTCTCCTAGACACAGCGCGATATCAACCCCCAATACCGGGAGAGACGAATCCTGTCTAACCGTCACTGCCTCCAAGTGCTTCGGGACTGCACCCAACTACTACCTGTTTGCACGACTCCTTTGAGCCGTGGTAGGGTAGTAATCAAAGTACATTGGGAATACACTCGAGGTGAAGTGACAGTGTCAAGTCAGCAGACTAAGCTGTACTCATGTCACCTGGGAACTGATAACTGACGATAGGTATAATACCAACCAACAGTTCCCGACGAGTCCTGTCCAGTGTACTCGTAACCTAACGAGCACCCGCATACTATCTCAAGTACGACGTACTGATGGCTGTGGGACAGACCATCTCCCCCGCTGGGATGAGAAGCGCATACGCTAGTCTACTCCGGAGTATCGATGCCCTGTCTCGATAGTCCTACGACTAGGGACCTGTATAAGGATGTGCTTATAGATTACCCAGCCCCCACAAGTGTGACTGCCATCACAACGCTGGTAATAAAGCAAAGATCCTAAGGGATCTACTAATATGTATAAGCGATATGCTAAAAGAAACACATGCATATATTGAAGTAGAGACAAACCAAGTAGCATACTACCATTTTGATCAAGATTGTCTATACAACTGTGAATATCCCAAGTTTCCATCAAGTAATATACAAACTAGTATGATACAGTAATGGCCTCTAGGGCATATACACTAACAAGATTCCCACTGTGCTTTGATTTCCATAATACCACGTCCAAGAGGGCGTGCAAAACGGTGACTTTTGGGTACAGTCCTGAATCGCATGGAGGCAATGAGCGATAGGAGGGGTTTCGTCTCTCCCGGTATAGGGAGTTGATGTTGTGCTGTGTTCGATTGGCTATAACTGGAAGTCCCTAGCCAGGGCGGATATTGAGTACTACTGGTAAGTGTTATCAGTAGGTTCTCGACCTATTATGAGCCTCACATCGACACGACTTATCGGTTACTGGGGTCTGACATTTACCACCCCTAAACTAGATATGCAACATATTAGACGAAGAGACCGGACTGTACGGTAGTGTTACTGACTGGATTCACAGGAGAATGTACATGCTTGCTTGTTGATCTTCTGATCGCTCAATACCTGGATGGTTGTTACGTTTAGCTGACCGCTTGCAGCTTGTAGGTGTTTGATATGATCATCACCTACTGCCGGCGTATTGACAATTCTTTAGAGTCCTACACAGAGGTTTCTTGACTCAGGCAAAACGGAGTAGGAGCACATATGTGATGTGTGCACGACCGAGGATAATACGATATGAGATACCGTATTCTATTCTCGCGATATTAGATATCGGCCGGGTATATATGATATAGCCGGGTCATCGGATTAAGTGTTGATTCGATGAACTGATACAGATAATATTAGTCGGTTATTTGAGAAATAGCCGGATTGTCGGATCAAGTGTTGATTCGATAATTTAATGTATAATTATATATGTGATATGTTACATTACATTATCTAATATTGGCTCGCTTTATTGATCCATTTTCTCACCGGATAATACATTGATATATATGCGATATATGTTAATTGTATTATTTTCTTTTGTTACAAAAATATATTATATATGTGATATATAATATTGTAATAAGTTATAATTACTAATGCAACATGATTAGTGGAGATTAAACATGATTAGGGTTTGATTTGGGTTAGCTTTTTCATGATGATTTTAGAAGGTTTTGTTTTGTTTTAAGCTAAGATATTATGTGTTAATATTTGTGGAGATATTTCCTAACCCAACCCAAACCCCTTACCCTAGTTAAATCTCTATAATGGTTAAGTCTTTCTTTACTTGACCATGGGTTACATTTGTAACTATGATAACAATTCATTATTCTGTTAGTTATATGTATGCCCTAGAGGCCATTACTGTACATAGGATGTATATTGTAGTGGATACTGGGACGTATATAGGGAGGACTTTCTTGCTCGACATGATAGTATGCTATCTGGTTGAACTTTACCTTAACGTGTATACTGATTGTCTCTCTGTTACATGTTGGTAAAGCCCTTAGGATCTGTACTTGACTACCTGGACTATGATGCAGATCATACTAGTGGGGACATGGTAGTTCATAAGTACATCCTTCAATGTCCCTAGTCGTGGGTGTATCGAGACGGGGCATCGATATACCAGAGTAGACTAGTGTATACCTTCTCGACCCATACAGATGGGCGATGGATGATCCCATATCCATCGGTGTTTGACATCAGAGATGATATACGGGTGCTCAGTAAAGACTGGGTACACTGGACTGACTCGCCGAGAACTCCCAGATGGTATTATACCTCACGTCAGATGGCAGTTCTCTGGTGACACTGGTACAGAGTAGTCTGTTGACCCGAGATTGTCATAGAGTCTTGTGTGGTTCCCACTGTGCTTTGATTTCCATCTTACCACGTCCAAGAGGGCGTGCAAAACGGTGGTTTTTGGGTACAGTCCCGAGTCACATGGAGGCAATGAGCGATAGGAGGGGATTCGTCTCTCCCGGTATAGGGAGTTGATGTTGCACTGTGTTCGATTGGCTATAACAGGAAGTCCCTGGCCAGGGCTGCTCAGAGAATTGCTGGTAAGTGTTACCAGTAGTTTCTCGACCCGTTATGAGCCTCATATCGACACAACTTATCAAACTATTGGGGTCTGACGTTTACCACCTCTAGGCGAGATATGCGACATATCAGACGATCAGACCGGACTGTACGGTAGTGTTACTGGTCGGATTCACTGGAGTGTGAGCGGGCTTGCTCGTCGATCTTCAGATCGCTCAATACCCGGGTGGCCGTTACGTTTAGCAGACCGCTTGCGGCTTGTGGGTGTTTGATATGATCATCATCTGCTGCCGGCGTATTGACGAGTCTTTAGAGTCCTACACAGAGGTTTCCTGGCTCAAGCGAAACGAAATAGGAGCGCATATGAGATATGTGCGGGACCGAGAATAATGCGTGTATGTGATACCGTATTCCATTCTCGCGATGAATGTGTCGAATGGTTGTATGCGATATAACCTAGTTATCGAATCAAGGATTGATTCGATAAATCGATACATTGGATATTAGCCGGTTATATGCGATATGACCGGATCGTTAAATCAAGTGTTGATTTAATGATTTAATGTATAATTATATATTTGATATATTACTTTGCATTAACTAATATTGGTTCACTTTAGATGGATTTTCTCACTCGGATGTGCGCATTATATATGTGATATGATTTTGTGCATTTGCTTGTATCATGTTTGATGATACATGCTTTTTGGTTTGTGTAAAGATTAAACCATGGTTATTTAAATGGTTAGGGTTTTGTTTTTCATATCTATTTATTCATTTATTTATTTATTTTCTTTTTGGAAAAAGAAATGAGAAGAATGGTGGCTTTCTTTGTTTGTAGTTGAAGATTCATGAACCTTTGACTTTGTCTACCATTCTTATCTCATGCTTAACCTAACCATTTGATTTAACCCTAGTTCAATCTCTACACTTGACCATGGTTTAGATTATGATAAGTTTTGATTTTTCTTTTCATTTTTAATTAACTTATCATAACTCTTTCTTCTTCTTCTTCATCTTCTCCTTTGAAGAAGCTTGAGGTCATCAATGGTGATTGATGCAAATGAGTGAGAAATCCAATTCTAAAGTCTAACCACTTCCTATTTCTTCATCCTCTACCTCTTGCCAAGTAGTAGAGTGTGTTTCCTTCACAAGTTTCATGACTTGGTGAAGTTGTGAGCTTGATCTAGCGATGCCTCGACGTAGATCATCTTCGGCATGGACATCGACGACCTAGCTTGCCCATTCTCCGACGAAGCCGATGCTAGAGCCCGAATTCATTTTGGACAGCGGAGAGGACTTCGTTGCGGAGCTATGGAGGTGGAGCACCGGATTTACAAAGGTTGTATTTCCGTTTATCATTAGTTAAGTGTTAACTAGTTAGCTTTTTTGCCTAAACATCTTGCAAACGATCCGTAGTCGGGTCTCTCGGCACCGTTAAAATTTATTTTGGCATGTTCGATGCCTTGTGTAACCTCATTAGGGTGCCTAGGAACCCTACAGTAGTATCAGAGCCTAGCTAGAGCCTTAGGCGAAGTCCAGACGGAGTTTGAAGTCCGAACGAACCCGAAAACCCATTTCTAACATGCTCTCTGTCCTTTTTTGAAAACAGTGAGTTTTTCCAAATTAAAAATTGCTAAAAAATTCAGCAGGGAAAAATAAGAATTATGGTGCAAAAAGTTTCTGGTGAACAGTAAATTTCGCGGCGGATCAGCGGCAGAAGCATGGCTTCTGCGGCTGATCAGCGGCCACTTGATGACGTCAGCCCTGTTCCTTTGCACAGTAATTCCTAGTTCAAAGAGCTGAGTTTTCTGGGAATTTTTAATATTTATTCAAGAGTTGAATTTTTCTGCTGTGTTTTTGGGGATTCGGTGTTTCGATCGGAGTATCAAATTTTGTCTGTGTGGCTTTCCGGATAAATTTTAGAATATGTTAAAAAGTTCGACCGGATATAAATACCCAATTTTTCCCCTGTCGGGAAATTTCCTAATGTTGGATTTTTCCGAAGTTTAACGACGTTCTAAGTAGTGCAAGTAACGCGATGGTCCCTCTAGAAGACAACAAACCTTAACTCGATTATGTGACCGTCTTGAACTGCCCTTTGAACCTTCGGGTTTGGGGCAGTACGGCGTGCCACATGTGAGGCGTTGGCTTGACCCTTCTACGGCTGGACCGTTGGTACTGAGGCACGAACGGAATATTGTTAGACTTGTTTCATGTGTTGATCTGTATCGGGAAAACTTGGGTGTTCGATTGTTCGATCGGAAAGTTTAACATTTTTTATTTATCTGGAATGGGATACAATAATTGGAATTCACAATAGTTATGAGATAACTGAATGAATGTTATAAACATAGCACTTTAGTCTCACTTGATCGGTTGCCACGGAAATTTGATGTGATCAAAAGTCCGTCGCAATCACGTAGCGTACGCGGATACTCGCCGGGTAAACTTAATAGACAGCTTCACTCCATAGCCCCGACCAAGTGACTGTAGGAGAACCCCGTCACCGAAAGCATCCGTTCGGGTGCTCGCGGTAGCGGTGTTCCGCCTTGGTGCACTTCGTCGACGGTATCAGGGGTGCGGCCGCCTACTAAAGTTTGCGACGAGTATTCGATCAGGATGTCGGGAATCTTGTTGAATTGCCCGACTCGATATTGAAAAGTGTTTTCGATAATGAGACTAAAATGCGGGGTTTATAATTGTTAGGCATGTGATGTCTAAGGTATTCATTTGATTAGGCATGCGATGTCTATGCAGATTGCGGATTCCAACTGTTGTAGTTTTACACTTTCTTTTCTGTGACCGTAAGTGTAATATGTGATATCGCCGGTTTCGTTGCTATATGTCAACGACAATTGGGATGCGCATATTTACTTACGTTGATGACATGTGATGTTATGTGTTGCTGGATATGTTATATTGGATCGTCGTGTTTGAATAGCCGGGGTTTTTTTATGTGAGATGAGTGTTTTTCATTTTCATTCATGTAAAAACTTGTATGTAATATTCTTTTATTGGGGCGCTTCCAGGTTGCGGAAGTTGTCACCGTTTGTATATTATTTACTTTTCCGCACTAGGATAGACCCAAGAAGGAGGGCATAAGTAACCGGGTTCTGGAGTCCAGTGGGAGACCAACTCGAGGAGTCGAGTCCGGGTCTCCTAACTCTAGAATTGGCAGGGTTGCTTGCCGCTCTCGTAGGGGTCTAGGGGTGTGGGTTTGGCTATTCATTACGACCGTGGAATCCGTGTTTTATACTGGCTCGTATTGAAAACACGGACGTCCTAGTATATCCAATATTTCATATGTTTCTTCTGCTGCGATATCTGTGATGTGATCATGTGATGTTTTGTGATAGATACAGCATATAGTATATATGATATATTATATAAGCGTTACTTATGTTTTACACCCGCGCTAGTCCTGCCCTGCTCTGCCGTTAGTTACCTAACCTAACGGTGCATGAGGGGACATCGAGGCGAATGCGGATGGCATAAGTGTACGTCATATCTATCTGTGATGTTTAGGTACTTAAATGATGGGACTTCATTAATGTGATTAATGAAATAAAAGAAACCTTAGATGTTGTAGAATTGAATTTCAAAATAAAACAGGTAGCTACAGTTCTTGCTTTGCACAGCGGTATATGTGATATATCCTGCACCTTATTCGATGAGGAAAGGACCGAGATCCCTTCACCGGGAGTGACTCCTTTAGCAATAACTGGCAGATGCTACACACTCGGTTTGTCTTTTGATTGCTTTTAGGAGTTTTTGCTTTGCATAGTGATATATATGATATATCCCGCACCTCATTCGACGAGGAAAGGACCGACGATCCCTTCACCGGGAGTGACTCCTTTAGCAAAACTAGAAAAGCCTAAAAAACACTCCATTTTAAAATCATTCGATCCTACAACGATATCAAGTTCATTACGCAATAGGTTTTCAGAAAAACCTGTCGTAGCCCTCCGTCATTTCAGATAAGCTGTATATAGTATTCGTGCTGCATTTGTTGGCTTTCGTCAAGGTGCAGTTTGCGGTAGCTATATGCTGCTTATCTGCCAGCATACGATGCGATTGGATTAGGGTAGTCGTGCGGCTTTGTTGGCTTTCGTCAAGGGTCGTGCGGGTGGGTTTAATTCGATCAAGAAATGTACGGGTTGAACTTGACTAGCGGGCTATGGTTTGTTGGCTTTCGTCAAGGTCATAGCACGTTAGGGGCAAAATATTATCGGGAATTTCAAGTGTTGAAATTTGCAATGAGATTGCATACCTTCTATGAGATAGTTGGATCCCGATACCCGCTGCGAGTAAGTGTTACTCCTGGGAGAGTTTTATACATTACAATTAGCCGATCAAGTAGGTGTCTAGAAAGGTGTTAACGAGGTTACGCCTCTGGGAAAACGAGGTTTACATTAATTAGGTTCGTGCGAAAGCACGGGGGACCTCCCTCAAAGTACCGACACTGGCCTGGCTGAAAGATTGGCGAACTTGTAGTGTGTAATTAATCCCGGCTAGTCTTTCCTTTTAGGGTTTGAAGGAAGATTTGATAAAAAGCAGTGGGAGCCATCCTGATTAGATAAAATAATAACCAATCTATTCTTGCAAGAGCGCACGCTGAGTGTTTTCTTCTCTCTCTCTCCTGGTAGCGACCATATCACGCCTTAATCAAGATAATAATACGGAATATTGACCGAACCCACTTGTTATAGTGAGCTGGGGAACGTTGGTCCCGCTCCAACTTATAATTGTTATAAGACAGAGCAGGAAATTGGGGAATACCAGATTTCCCGTGCCGCCCAAACGAAGAGAGTGCATGCTGATGCATCATCTTCGGGTGTGTTAATTATACAGAACTGTTTCTCTGTAACCTCTACGTCCTGGGTATGTGATACCGGATCAGAATCCCAGATATGTAATCTGTTACATAGGGCTACAGATAGGTAGAGAACTGAGAACGGGTGATAAGTTTCATGAGGCAGAAAACGGGGCAAGTGTTGCAGCCAAGTCTGTTGGTCACTGTCACCCTGTATTACCAATACATTGATTCTGAACGAATGTTATTAGATACCGAACCTGATATACAAAATCATATCAGTCTCTTTATCAGTAAAGAAATGATAAAATTTTGTATTGATGGATAATGTTTTGAACATTTCCTATATCAAAAGTTGATCGTATCAGGCACGTTATCTAAAAGCGTTGAAGTTCTAAATCAAACTACAGTTCTTAGTATACGGAACACACACAAGAGGAGGAGTTCAGAAATGAACGAATTCTTCTTGAGGCATTGTAGACTAGGTCAGATCAATGTGACCCGACTAGCTAGAGTTACATAAAGATGCATATTTAAATCAGTTTGAATTTACATCTTGTGAAACTCGCCAGTCATGTCACAGAGATAAGATGACCATAGCTCTGTTTACTGGAAACAGAGAAAGAGTTAGTGAACTCTTGGGATGATACATGTTGATGTATGTAAGGTCCCCTGTCTATACATGCCAAGACCAGTTCTTTATACTTCATTACATTCTCTGATGATCTTTCGAGATTCAGACCTATGTTCCTGTTGAAACACAAGTCCGAACCTTTTGAGATATTCACAGAATATGATTTAGAAGTAGAGAACCAAAACACGGGTATAAGTATTATGTTCTTAGATGTGATCGAGGAGGAGAATACTTGAGCACGGAAATCCTGGTCTATTCTAAAGGAGAATGAGATTCTCTCTCAGCATTACTCCTCCGTATACACCATAGTACGATGATATGTCGGGGTGGAGCAGATACACCCTATTTGATATTTTGTGCTCTATGATGAGTACTGCTGAGTTACCTATTTCCTTTTGGGAGTTATGCACTTACGAAGTTGCATACCTATTGAATAGAGTTCAAATCAAATCAGTTGCCTACCACTTCATATGTGATATGGAAAGGGAAGAGCCCATTTCTTAAGTTAGTTAAGATTTGGGGTTGACCGGCCTATGTCTTAAAGCAAAATCCGGACAAGCTCGTGGCAATGTAAGTTATGTAGAACTGGAAAGGTTCCAACTATACAAACTGCAGCTGATGATTTGATAGAACAGAAGGATTCAATACTTACCAACGAATTTCAGCCTCTCCGCCGATCTAGTAGGGTTCCTCACCCACCTGAGAGATACTTCGGTTTCTCTATGACAGTGGGAGCGAGGATTGCATCATGAGATGATGACCCAACTAGTTTCGAGCTGGCCATCAGGAGTAAGACTCTATAAGAATGGCTGGATGCTTAATGATTTGAGATGGAATCCTTATACACCAACAAAGTATGGACTTTGGTTGCTATATCTGAAGGGTTAAATCCCCATCAGGAGCAAGTATATCTTGAGAAGATTACTTGGTGTAGATGAAAAAGTTGAGACTTTCAAAGCTAGACTTGTTAAAGCTTTTCGTCATCGACCAGGCGTGGATCATGATGAAACCTTTTCAAGTGACTATGCTTAAGTCCATCCAGATCCTACTTGCCACGGCTACATACCATAACTACGATATCTGGCGGTTGGGTGTCTTGACTGCTTTTCTAAATGATGATTTAGAAGAGTGTGTCTATAAGTACACAGCCAGAGGGCTTCGTAGACAGTGGGAGCAGCGGAAACGTGTGCAAGATGCTTTATAGAATAAAGCAGGCATCGTGGAGTTGGAACATCTGTTTTGATGAAGCGGTCAAAGAAGTTGACATCATCAAAATGGTAGATAAACCTTGTATAAACAAAATGGTAGTAGGGAGTATGGTGACGATCCTCGTAGAGTACGTGGATGACATACTCTTGATAAGGAAGGAGTTTCCTATGCTACGCTCGATCAATCTCCGCTTATCACTATGATTCTCCGTGTAGGATCAAAATGATACCTCCTAAATCCTGGATTTTGAATCTATGAGATAGATCTAAATGGATGTTAGGATACTCACTAGCTGTAGTGAGATGATATCAATCGATCCTGGGGAGAATCACTGGAAGGGTTCCAGGGTGATAAACACGACTGAATGTCAGTCGCAGGTATTGTCTTTACCCTCAGTAAAGGGACGGTATGTTGGAAGAGTTCCAAGCTAGATACCGTGACATACTAGACGATAAAGGCAGGATACATCGCTACTTAAGATGCTACCAAAGAGGATGTTTGGGTGTATACTACGTTCCAACCATTGTGAGACAATGGAGTTGTGGCTTATGCCAAGGAACGTCCGTCCCATCAGTGATCCAGACATATTCTAAGGTAGTGTCACCTGATCATGGAGATGGTTGATCTCCAAGGGATCGAGGTAAGGAGAGTAGACTCAGAGGACAAACACAGCGGATCCACTCACGAAAGGCCTTTTCCCAAAGAGAGACTTTTATGGGATGGTTGAGTATGAGATACTGCAACCACTGCTACAGATGGCCCTAGTGCAAGTGGGAGATTGTTAGTTATATGTATGCCCTAGAGGCCATTACTGTACATAGGATGTATATTGTAGTGGATGCTGGGACGTATATAGGGAGGACTTTCTTGCTCGACATGATAGTATGCTATCTGGTTGAACTTTACCTTAACGTGTATACTAATTGTCTCTCTGTTACATGTTGGTAAAGCCCTTAGGATCTGTACTTGACTACCTGGACTATGATGCAGATCATACTAGTGGGGACATGGTAGTCCATATGTACATCCTTCAATGTCCCTAGTCGTGGGTGTATCGAGACGGGGCATCGATATACCAGAGTAGACTAGCGTATACCTTCTCGACCCATACAGATGGGCGATGGATGATCCCATATCCATCGGTGTTTGACATCAGAGATGATATACGGGTGCTCAGTAAAGACTGGGTACACTGGACGGACTCGCCGAGAACTCCCAGATGGTATTATACCTCACGTCAGATGGCAGTTCTCTGGTGACACTGGTACAGAGTAGTCTGTTGACCCGAGATCGTCATAGAGTCTTGTGTGGTTCCCACTGTGCTTTGATTTCCATCTTACCACGTCCAAGAGGGCGTGCAAAACGGTGGTTTTTGGGTACAGTCCCGAGTCACATGGAGGCAATGAGCGATAGGAGGGGATTCGTCTCTCCCGGTATAGGGAGTTGATGTTGCACTGTGTTCGATTGGCTATAACAGGAAGTCCCTGGCCAGGGCTGCTCAGAGAATTGCTGGTAAGTGTTACCAGTAGTTTCTCGACCCGTTATGAGCCTCATATCGACACGACTTATCGAACTATTGGGGTCTGACGTTTACCATCCCTAGGCGAGATATGCGACATATCAGACGATCAGACCGGACTGTACGGTAGTGTTACTGGTCGGATTCACTGGAGTGTGAGCGGGCTTGCTCGTCGATCTTTAGATCGCTCAATACCCGGGTGGCCGTTACGTTTAGCAGACCGCTTGCGGCTTGTGGGTGTTTGATATGATCATCATCTGCTGCCGGCGTATTGACGAGTCTTTAGAGTCCTACACAGAGGTTTCCTGGCTCAAGCGAAACGAAATAGGAGCGCATATGAGATATGTGCAGGACCGAGAATAATGCGTGTATGTGATACCGTATTCCATTCTCGCGATGAATGTGTCGAATGGTTGTATGCGATATAACCTAGTTATCGAATCAAGGATTGATTCGATAAATCGATACATTGGATATTAGCCGGTTATATGCGATATGACCGGATCGTTAAATCAAGTGTTGATTTAATGATTTAATGTATAATTATATATTTGATATATTACTTTGCATTAACTAATATTGGTTCACTTTAGATGGATTTTCTCACTCGGATGTGCGCATTATATATGTGATATGATTTTGTGCATTTGCTTGTATCATGTTTGATGATACATGCTTTTTGGTTTGTGTAAAGATTAAACCATGGTTATTTAAATGGTTAGGGTTTTGTTTTTCATATCTATTTATTCATTTATTTATTTATTTTCTTTTTGGAAAAAGAAATGAGAAGAATGGTGGCTTTCTTTGTTTGTAGTTGAAGATTCATGAACCTTTGACTTTGTCCACCATTCTTATCTCATGCTTAACCTAACCATTTGATTTAACCCTAGTTCAATCTCTGCACTTGACCATGGTTTAGATTATGATAAGTTTTGATTTTTCTTTTCATTTTTAATTAACTTATCATAACTCTTTCTTCTTCTTCTTCATCTTCTCCTTTGAAGAAGCTTGAGGTCATCAATGGTGATTGATGCAAATGAGTGAGAAATCCAATTCTAAAGTCTACCCACTTCCTATTTATTCATCCTCTACCTCTTGCCAAGTAGTAGAGTTTGTTTCCTTCACAAGTTTCATGACTTGGTGAAGTTGTGAGCTTGATCTAGCGATGCCTCGACGTAGATCATCTTCGGCATGGACATCGACGACCTAGCTTGCCCATTCTCCGACGAAGCCGACGCTAGAGCCCGAATTCATTTTGGACAGCGGAGAGGACTTCGTTGCGGAGCTATGGAGGTGGAGCACCGGATCTACAAAGGTTGTATTTCCGTTTATCATTAGTTAAGTGTTAACTAGTTAGCTTTTTCGCCTAAACATCTAGCAAACGATCCGTAGTCGGGTCTCTCGGCACCGTTAAAATTTTAATTTGGCATGTTCGATGCCTTGTGTGACCTCATTAGGGTGCCTAGGAACCCTACATATTCATCACAAAATACTTCATCTTCTTCTTCCTCCTTAGAAAGCTTTCTAGCTTTTGATTTAGTGATGAATTAGTGTGAGAATTTGAAAATAAAAGAGAGATAAATTCCTATTTTATCATCCTCATCTATTCTAGCCACTTAGATTAGGGTGTTCATTTTTCTAATACTTGATTAGAGACGTAGAGCTTGAGTTAAAGTTTCTTTAAGGTAGATCATCTTCGAAAAGGAAGACTTCAAGAAAGCATGGATCGTTCGTCTTGTGGAGCCTCTCTTGAGTCCGGGAGTTCATGGATCGCGGCGAAGGGACTACTACTCGGAGCTTATGAAGCGAACGAGCGGACTACAAAGATTGTAATCCCTCTCTTTTAGATGTAATGATGTTTATTTGCATGTTTAACCCTAATTATCTAGCAAAGATCCTCGCTTTAGCTTGTTCGGCACTTCTAAATTTTAAATCGGGCATGGTTGATACCTTATAGACCCTTGTGACAGTGCCTAGTAACCCTACAGTGGTATCAGAGCCAAGCTAGAGCGTTAGGCGACGTGTATACGAAGTTAAAAGTCCGATCGAACCCCGAAACGTCAGTTTTGAACCCCTCTCTGGAATTTTTTTAAAATGTTGATTTTTTCTGTCTTAAAAATACTCAGAAAATTCTAAGGATTACTGTGAAAAACGACATCCTAATTCCCTTAAAGAGTCGCGGAACCGCGGCAATACCATGCCTTGCGTGGCGGTTCCGCGGCCGTACAGGGGTATTAGGGTTAGCTTTATTCACAGTAACATTCGTAGGTACTTTTGCATGCTTCTGGGAATTTTTAATTCTACTCAAGTGTTGATTTTTCTGAAGATCTTTTATATTCGTTGATTCGATCGGAAAGTTTAACTTCGTTTAAGTGTTTTCCGGATAATTTAGAACGTGTTAAAATGTTCGAATGGATATCAATAACTCACTTTTTCCCGACATGAAAAACTTTCAAGTGTTGAATTTTTCTTGAGTTTGAATCTTTCGGAAAAACATGCAAGCTTATCTGTGGACGCTCTAGAAGAACGTAACCTTAACTCGATTATGCGACCGACAAAACTTCCACTGAACCCTTGGGTTTGTGGTAGTTTAGCGTTGCCACATCTGAGGCGTTGGTTTGACCCTTCCACGACTGGTTCATTGGGGCGGTGACATGTTCTGGGATTTTTGAACTCCGCTCAAGTGTTGAGCTATTTGGGAATTCTTGGGTGTTTGATTATTCGATCGGAAAGTTTAATATTGTCTATTTATCTAGAATGTGATACAATATGTGGAATTCATATAGTTAGGCATGAAATGCGAAGTATGTGATATTTCGGATTTAAGATGTCTAAAGTGATTGTGGATTCCAAATGTTGTAGTTTTACACTTTCTTTTCTGTGACCGTAAGCGTAGTATGCTGTGTATCGCCGGCTTCGTTGCTATACATCAACGACAATCGGGATACGTATACTTGCTTATGTTGATGATATGAGATATTATGTGTTGCTGTGATATGTTATATTGGATCGTCGTATTCTGAATAGCCGGGGGTTTTATGTGAGATGAGGGTTTTTATTTTCATTCATGTAAAATTCTTTTGTATGTAATATTCTTTTATTGGGGCACTTCCGGGTTGAGGTTGATGCCACCTTTGTATATTATTTACTTTTCCGCATTAGGTAGACCCGAGGAGGGGAGCACAAGTAACCGGGTTCTAGGCTCCAGTGGGAGGCCATCTCGAGGAGTCGAGACCGGGTCTCCTAACCCTAGAATTGGCAGTGTTACTTACCGCTCTCGTAGGGGTCTTGGGATGTGGGTTTGGCTATTCATTGTGACCGTGGAATCCGTGTTTTATACAGGCTCGATATAAAACACGGACGTCCTGGTATATCTAATATTTCATATGTTATCTTCTGCTGCAATGTTCTGTGATGAGATCATATTACTGCCTGAGACGAATACTTATACTATATATATATATATATGTTGATATATAAATATTACTGCTTTCGTTTCCTCTGTGATGCTTAGGAAGCATAATTGATGGGATTTATTAATGAGATTAATAAAAGAAAAGAAACCTAAAAGATGTTGTAGAATCAAAACTTTATAAAAGGGTAGCTACAGTCTTGCTTTGCATTGCGGTATATATGATATGCCCTGCACCTTATTCGATGAGGAAAGAGCCGAGATCCCTTCACCGGGAGTGACCTCTTTAGCAAAACTGGCAGATGCTACAAACTCGCGGTTTAGTTTTTGATTGCTTCTATAGTTCTTGCTTTGCACCGTGGTATATATAATATACCCTGCACCTTATTCGATGAGGAAAGAGCCGAGATCCCTTCACCGGGAGTGACCTCTTTAGCGAAACTAGAAAAGCCTCATAAGCACTCCTTTTCAAAATCACTTGTTTCTACAACGATATCAAGTTCATTACGCTCATGGTTTTCTGAAAAACCTACGTAGCCCTCTGACATTTCAGATAGGTAATACTTAGTATTCGTGCTGCGTTTGTTGGCTTTCGTCAAGGCGTAGTGTGTGGTAGCCGACTATTGCTTATCTGTAGCATATGATGTTATTGGGTTAGGGTAGTCATGCGGCTTTGTTGGCTTTCGTCAAGGGTCGTGTGGCTGGGTTTAATTCAATCAAGAAATGTACGGGTTGAACTTGACTAGCGGACTATGGTTTGTTGGCATTCGTCAAGGTCATAGCACGTTAGGGGTAAAAGCATTATCGGGAATTTCAAGTGTTGAAATTTGCAATGAGATTGCATAGCTCCTATGAGATAGTTGGATCCCGATACCCACTGCGAGTAAGAGTTACTCCTGGGAGAATTTTACACAGGACAATTAGCCGATCAAGTAGGTGTCTAGAAAAGTGTTAACGGGGTTAAGCCTCTGGGAAAACGAGGTTTACTTTAATTAGGTCCGTGCGAAAGCACGGGGAATCTCTCTCAAAGTACCAACACTGATCTGGCTGAAAGATTGGAGAACTTGTAAGGTGTAATTAATCCCGGTTAGTCTTACCTTTTAGGGTTTGAAGGAAGATTTGATAAAAACAGTGGGAGACATCCTGATTAGATAAGATAATAACCAATCTAATCTTGTAAGAGCATACGCTAAAGTGTTTCCTTCTCTCTCTCTCCAGGTAGCGACCATGTCAGGCCTTAATCAAGATAATAATATGGATGTATTGACTGAACCTGCTTATTATACTGAGCAGGGGAACATTGTCCCGTTCTTTCTTATAAGTGTTATATGACTGAGTAGGAAATAAGAGAATATCTGGATTCTCACACCGCCCAAACGAAGAACAAGTATGCTGATGCATCTTCTTCAGAAGTGTTAGTTATTGAGAACTGTTTCTCAGTTCACTCTACGTCCTGGGTATTAGATACCAGATCAGGATCCCACATATGTAATACGTTACGTGGGCTACATAAAGGTAGAGAACTGGGAATGGGTGATCATTCCGTAAGAGTAAGGAATGGTGCTGATATTGCAGCCAAAACTGTTGGCGAATATCACCTTTTATTACCAAGTAGTAATACATTGATTCTGAACGAGTGCTATTATATACCGAACATGATGTGCAACATTATATCAGTTTCTTTATTAAGTAAAGAAAGATATAATTTTGTAATACAGGATAATGTTATGAACATCTTCCTAAATCAAAAGTTGATTGGATCAGGCTCGTTACATAATGGCATATACGTTCTCAATCAAACTACAGTCCTTAATATACAAAACACAAACAAGAGGAAAAGTTCAGAAATGAACGAATCCTTCTTATGGGATTGTAGACTAGGTCATATCAATGCGACACGGCTAGCTAAGTTACATAAGGATGGATATTTGAATCCATTCGAATTATCATCTTATGATGCTTGCCAGTCATGTCTTAAAGGAAAGATGACCAAAACTCCATTTAGTGGACACGGAGAAAGAGTTGAAGAACTCTTAGGGCTGATACATAGTGATGTATGCGGTCCCATGTCTACACATGCCAGGAACGGTTCTTCCTACTTCATTACATTCACTGACGATCTCTCAAGATACGGACATGTGTTCCTGATGAAACACAAGTCTGAAGCTTTTGAGAAATTCAGAGAATATAAGCACGAAGTAGAGAACCAAACGGGCAAAAGTATTAAGATCTTTTAATCTGATCGAGGAGGAGAATACTTGAGCACTGAGTTCCTAGACTATCTAAAAGAGAATGGGATTTTCTCTCAGCTTACTCCTCCTTATACACCACAGCACAACGGTGTATCGGAGCGGAGGAATCGCACCCTATTAGATATGGTGCGCTCTATGATGAGCAATGCTGAGTTGCCTATTTTCTTCTGGAGGTATGCGCTTGAGACAGCGATACATCTATTAAATATGGTTCCTACCAAATCAGTGCCTACCACTCCATATGAGATATGGAAGGGGAAGAGACCATCTCTTAAGTATGTTAAGATATGGGATTGTCTGGCCTATGTCAAAAGGCACAATCTGGACAAACTCGAGGCAAGGTCTGTCCTATGCAAGTTTGTAGGATATCCCAATAACTCACAAGGGTATATCTTCTACCACACTGAGGAACAAAAAGTGTTTGTTTCTCGGCATGCTACCTTTTTAGAAAAGGAATTTCTTGTTAAAGAAATTAGTGGCAAAGAGGTAGAGCTGGAAGAAGTTCCAGCAGAACAAACTACAACAGATGATTTATTAGAACCAGAGGATTTAGTAGCACCCAACGAACCCCAGTCTCTCCGTCGATCTAGTAGGGTTTCTCATCCACCTGAGAGATACTACGGTTTTCTCGTTGATGGTGGGAGCGAGGATTGCATCATAGAAGATGATGACCCGACTAGCTTCGAGCAGGCCATCACGAGTGGTGACTCTGTGAAGTGGCTGGATGCAATGCGATCTGAGATGGAATCCATGTACACCAACAAAGGACTTTGGAAGTTGCTCCTGAAGGGGTAAAACCCATTGGGAGCAAATGGATCTTTAAGAAGAAACTTGGTGTAGATGGAAAAGTGGAGACTTTCAAAACTAGACTAGTTGCAAAGGGTTTCGTCAACGACCAGGTGTGGATTATGACGAAACCTTTTTTCCAGTAGCTATGCTTAAGTCCATCCGGATCCTACTTGCCATTGCTGCATACCATGACTACGAAATCTGGCAGATGGATGTTAAGACCGCCTTTCTAAATGGTGATTTAGAAGAGTGCGTGTACATGACTCAGCCAGAGGACTTCGTAGATAGTGGGAGCAGCGGAAAGGTGTGCAAGCTGCTTAAATCCATCTATGAGTTAAAGCAAGCATCGCGGAGTTGGAACATCTGTTTTGATGTTGTAGTCAAAGAGTTTGACTTCATCAAGAACGTAGATGAACCTTGTATTTACAAGAAGGTTGCAGAGAGTAAGGTTTTCTTCCTCGTATTGTACGTCGATGACATACTCTTGATAGGAAAATGATGTTCCTATGCTGCAATCGGTCAAGCTCTTCTTATCACAAAGATTCTCAATGAAAGATCTTGGTGATGCCTCCTGCATATTGGGAATTATGATCTATATAAACGGATACTGGGATTGTCCCAATCCAGGTACATTGACACCATACTAAAGAGGTTTAATATGGAAGAATCCAAGCATGGGAACCTACCCACGATCTCTGGACTCACTCTCTCCAAAGAGATGTCTCCCAAGACTGATTTGGAGAGAGCTCGCATGCAAAGGATACTCTATACTTCGACAGTAGGCTCTATCATGTATGCGATGCTATGTACCAGACCCGATGTAGCATACTCACTAAGTGTAGTGAGTAGGTATCAAGAAGATCCTGGAAAGAGTCACTGGATAGCTGTGAAGAACATTCTCAAGTACTTGAGAAGAACTAAGGAAATGTTCCTGGTGTATGGTAACGGAGAACTCCAGGTGGGGTCCTTTACCGATTCGAGCTTCCAAAGTGATAAGGACAGCTCTAAGTCGCACTCGGGATTTGTCTTTACCCTCAATGGAGGGGCGGTGTGTTGGAAGAGTTCCAAACAGGATACCGTTGCAGCCTCGACGATGGAGGCTGAATATATCGCTGCCAACGATGCTGCCAAAGAGACTGTCTGGATGAAGAAGTTCATTACTGAACTTGGTGTGGTTCCGTCCATTGAGCATCCAATACCTTTGTGTTGCGATAACAATGGAGCTGTGACTTTGGCCAAGGAACCCAGGTCCCATCAGAAGTCCAAACATATTCTGAGGCGGTATCACCTGATCCGGAAGATAGTTGATTGCCGGGAGATCGAGGTCAGGAGAGTTGATACGAAGGACAACACTACGGATCCACTCACAAAGGCCATACCCCAGATTCAATTTGAGAAATTATTCGGGATGTTAGGTATGAGATACTACAACAGCTGGCCTTAGTGCAACTGGGAGATTGTTAGTTATATATATGCCCTAGAGGCCATTGTTGTACATATGATGTATATTATAATGGATGCTTGGATATATATAGAGAGGACTTTCTTGCTCGACATGATAGTATGCTATTTGGTTTCGCTTTGTCTTAATATGTTGACTTATATTAGTTTACTGTCTTGCTCTCACATATTGATAAAGCCCTTAGGAAATGTACTCGACTACTGGGACTATGATGAGATCATACTAGTGGGGCCACGGTAGTCTATGTGTACATCCTATAATTGTTCCTAGTCGAGGGTGTATCGAGACAGGGCATCGATACACCAGAGTAGACTAGCGTATACGCATCTTGACCCATATGATGGGCGATGGATGATCCCATATCAATCGGTGTTTGACATCAAAGATGGTGTATGGGTGCTCAGTGACCCACTGGACGGACTCGCTGAAAACTCCCAGATGGTATTATACCTCACGTCAGATGGCAGTTCTCTGGTGACACTGGTACAGGTTAGTCTGTAGACCCGAGATCGTCATAGCGTCTTGTGAGATTCCTACTGTGCTTTGATTTCCATCATACCACGTCCAAGAGGGCGTGCAAAACGGTGGCTTTTGGGTACAGTCCCGAATCGCATGGAGGCAATGAGCGATAGGAGGGGTTTCGTCTCTCCCGGTATAGGGAGTTGATGTTGTACTATGTTCGATTGGCTATAACTGGAAGTCCCTGGCCAGGGCGGATATTGAGTACTACTGGTAAGTGTTATCAGTAAGTTCTCGACCTGTTATGAGCCTCACATCGACACGACTTATCGGTTACTGGGGTCTGACGTTTACCACCCCTAGACTAGATATGCAACATATTAGACGAAGAGACCGGACTGTACGGTAGTGTTACTGACTGGATTCACAGGAGAATGTACAGGCTTGCTTGTTGATCTTATGATCGCTCAATACCTGGGTGGCTGTTACGTTTAGCTGACCGCTTGCAGCTTGTGGGTGTTTGATATGATCATCACCTACTGCCGGCGTATTGACGATTCTTTAGAGTCCTACACAGAGGTTTCTTGACTCAGGCAAAACGGAGTAGGAGCACATATGTGATGTGTGCAGGACCGAGGATAATACGATATGAGATACCGTATTCTATTCTCGCGATATTAGATATCGGCCGGGTATATGTGATATAGCCGGGTCATCGGATCAAGTGTTGATTCGATGAACTGATACAGATAATATTAGTCGGTTATTTGAGAAATAGCCGGATTGTCGGATCAAGTGTTGATTCGATAATTTAATGTATAATTATATATGTGTTATGCTACATTACATTATCTAATATTGGCTTGCTTTATTAATTCATTTTCTCAGCGGATAATACATTGATATATATGCGATATATGTTAATTGTATTATTTTCTTTTGTTACAAAAATATATTATATATGTGATATATAATATTGTAACAAGTTATAATTTCTAATTCAACATGATTAGTGGAGATTAAACATGATTAGGGTTTGATTTGGGTTAGCTTTTTTATGAAGCTTCTAGAAGCTTTTGTTTTGTTTTAAGCTAAGATATTATGTGTTGATATTTGTGGAGATATTTCCTAACCCAACCCAAACCCTTTACCCTAGTTAAATCTCTACAATGGTTAAGTCTTTCTTTCCTTGACCATGGGTTGCATTTGTAACTATGATAACAATTCATTATTCATCACAAAAGATTTCATCTTCTTCTTCCTCTTTAGAAAGCTTTCTAGCTTTTGATTTAGTGATGAATTAGTGTGAGAATTTGAAAATAAAAGAGAGCTAAATTCCTATTTCATCATCCTCATCTATTCTAACCACTTAGATTAGGGTGTTCATTTCTCTAATACTTGATTAAAGAAGTGAGAGCTTGAGTTAAAGTTTTTTCAAGGTAGATCATCTTCGAAAAAGAAGACTTCAAGCAAGTATGGATCGTTCGGCTTGTGGAGCCTCTCTTGAGTCCGGGAGTTCATGGATCGCGGCGAAGGGACTACTACTCGGAGCTCATGAAGCGAAGGAGCAGACTACAAAGGTTGTAATCCCTCTCTTTTAGATGTAAAGATTTTTACTTGCATGTTTAACCTTAATTATCTAGCAAAGATCCTCGCTTTAGGTTGTTCGGCACTTCTAAATTTTAAATCGGGCATGGTTGATACCTTATAGACCCTTGTGACAGTGCCTAGTAACCCTACAAGTACCACTTGTGGCCTGTGGTTAAACCCACTGCCAGCGTAGTATCGAGTCTTTAGAGTCCCACACAAAGGGTTGTTCACCTTTGGGCGATATGAGTAGATGTCGTATGGTTTTACGACAGGGTTCGTTCACATACGTGCACTTGTGGGTGTTCTGTTAGTTATATGTATGCCCTAGAGGCCATTACTATACATAGGATGTATATTGTAGTGGATGCTGGGACATATATAGGGAGGACTTTCTTGCTCGACATGATAGTATGCTATCTGGTTGCTCTTTACCTTAACGTGTATACTGATTGTCTCTCTGTTACATATTGGTAAAGCCCTTAGGATGTGTACTTGACTACCTGGACTATGATGCAGATCATACTAGTGGGGACATGGTAGTCCATAAGTACATCCTTCAAGGTCCCTAGTCGTGGGTGTATCGAGACGGGGCATCGATATACCAGTGTAGACTAGCGTATACCTTCTCGACCCATACAGATGGGCGATGGATGATCCCATATCCATTGGTGTTTGACATCAGAGATGATATACGGGTGCTCAGTGGAGACTGGGTACACTGGACGGACTCGCCGAGAACTTCCAGATGGTATTATACCTTACGTCAGATGGCAGTTCTCTGGTGACACTGCTACAGGTTAGTCTGTTGACCCGAGATCGTCATAGAGTCTTGTGTGGTTCCTACTGTGCTTTGATTTCCATCTTACCACGTCCAAGAGGGCGTGCAAAATGGTGGTTTTTGGGTACAGTCCCGAATCACATGGAGGCAATGAGCGATAGGAGGGGATTCGTCTCTCCCGGTATAGGGAGTTGATGTTGCGCTGTGTTCGATTGGCTATAACCGGAAATCCCTGGCCAGGGTTGCTGAGATTTACTGGTAAGTGTTACCAGTAGTTTCTCGAATTGTTATAGACCTCATATCGACACGACTTATCGAGCTATTGGGGTCTGACGTTTACCACCCCTAGGCAAGATATGCGACATATCAGACGATCAGACCGGACTGTACGGTAAGTGTTACTGGTTGGATTCACAGGAGTGTGAGCGGGCTTGCTCGTCGATCTTCTGATCGCTCAATACCCGGGTGGCCGTTACGTTTAGCAGACCGCTTGCGGCTTGTGGGTGCTTGATATGATCATCATCTGCTGCCGGCGTATTGACGAGTCTTTAGAGTCCTACACAGAGGTTTCCTGGCTCAAGCGAAACGAAATAGGAGCGCATATGAGATATGTGCGGGACCGAGAATCATGCGTGTATGTGATACCGTATTTCATTCTCGCGATGAATGTGTCGAATGGTTGTATGCGATATAACCTAGTTATCGAATCAAGGATTGATTCGATAAGCCGATACATAGGATACTAGTCGGTTATGTGCGATATGACCGGATCGTTAAATCAAGTGTTGATTTAATGATTTAATGTATAATTATATATTTGATATATTGCTTTGCATTAACCAGTATTGGTTCACTTTAAATGGATTTTCTTGCTTGATGTTCACAAGTTGTATATGTGATATACTTTTGTGCACATGTTTGTATCATGTTTGATGATACATGCTTATTTGGTTAAGTGTAAAGAATTAAACCATGGTTAAGTTGATGATTAGGGTTTTGCTTATTCATTTAATTATTTGCTTATTCATTTTGGAAATTAATAAAAGCATAAAAAGAAAAGCAAAATGATTTCTTTCTTTCTTTTTTCTTTCATGAAGCTTATTGAAGCTTCATGAAGATTTGACCAAGTGACCATTTTTGTCTTGTTCTTTTAACCCTAACCATTCACATAACCTTAGTTAGTTCTCTACACTTGACTATGGTTGATTATATGATAAGTATTATTTTCTTTTAACTTATCAAATGATTCATCTTCTTCTTCTTCTTCTTTACAAGAAGAAAAAGCTTGACCATCAATGGTGATTGATGAAAAAGAGTGAGAAATCCAATTCTAAAGTGAACCCATCTCCTATTTCTTCATCCTCTACCTCTTGCCAAGTAGTATAGGGTGTTTTCTTCACAAGTTTCATGACTTGGTGAAGTGGGAGCTTGATCTTGTGATGCCTCGACGTAGATCATCTTCGGCATCGTAGTCGATGACCTAGCCCGCCCATTTCTCCGACGAAGCCGACGCAAGAGTCCGGGATCCGGTTTGGACAGCGGAGGGACATCATTGCGGAGCTATGGAGGTGGACCACCGGATCTACAAAGGTTGTATTTCCGTACACTTAGTTAAATTGTTAACTAGCTTCTTGTTTCGCCTAAAATTCTAGTTAACGATCCGTATTAGGGTTTCTCGGCACATGTAAATTGTTAAATTGGCATGGTTGATGCCTTGTGAGACCTCATTAGAGTGCCTAGGAACCCTACAGTGGTATCAGAGCCTAGCTAGAGCCTTAGGCGATGCGTAGACGGAGTTAGAAATCCGTTCGGACCGAAACCCTAACCCTAAACATGCTCTCTGGACAATTTTGTAAAATATGGATTTTTCTATATTAAAAATATGCAGAAAAATCAGCTGGAGATTATAAGAATTACTGAGAAGCCCGTACCCCTGAATCCACCACAGTGCGGCGGAACCGCGGCATTAGCATGGCTAATGCGGCGGTTCCGCGGCCATGTGGTCTCTTCATGCGTTAAATTTTGCACAGTAATTCTTAGTTTGCTGTGATGGTTTTCCTGGGAATTTTTAATATTTTTTCAAGAGTTGAATTTTCTGGGTTGTATTGGGGTCTCGGTGTTTCGACCGGATTGTCTAATTTTGTCAGTGTGTGTTTTCCGGGTAATTTTAGAATATGTTAAAAAGTTCGACCGGATATAAATACTCAAGTTTTCCACTGTTGGGAAATTTCCAATTGTTGGACTTTTCCAGGGTTTAAAGACGTTCTGAGTAGTGCAAGTAACGCGATGGTCCCTCTAGAAGACAACAAACCTTAACTCGATTATGTGACTGCCTTGAACTGCCCTTAGAACCTTAGGGTTTGGGGCAGTACGGCGTGCCACATGTGAGGCGTTGGCTTGACCCTTCTACGGCTGGACCGTTGGTACTGAGGCACGAACTGAATGTTTTTAGACTTATTTCATGTGTTGGACTGTATCGGGAAAACTTGGGTGTTCGATTGTTCGATCGGAAAGTTTAACATTTTCTATCTTATCCGGAATGTGATACAATAATTGGAATTCATAAGAAGTTATGAGATAACTAAATGAATGTTATAAACACAGCACTATAGTCTCACTTGATCGGTTGCTACGGAATTTTGATGTGATCAAAAGTCCGTCGCAATCACGTAGCGTACGCGGATACTCACCGGGTAAACTTAATAGACAGCCTCGCTCTATAGCCCCGACCAAGTGACTGTAGGAGAACCCCGTCGCCGAAAGCATCCGTTCGGACGCTCGCGGTAGCGGTGTTCCGCCTTGGTGCACTTCGTCGACGGTATCGGGGGTGCGGCCGTCTACTAAAGTTTGCGACGAGCATTCGATCAGGATGTCGGGAATCTTGTTGAATTGCCCGACTTGATATTGAAAAGTGTTTTCGATTTTGAGACTAAAATGCGGGGTTTATAATTGTTAGGCATGTGATGTCTAAGGTATTCATTTGATTAGGCATGCGATGTCTATGCAGATTGCGGATTCCAACTGTTATAGTTTTACACTTTCTTTTCTGTGACCGTAAGTGTAATATGTGATATCGCCGGTTTCGTTGCTATATGTCAACGACAATTGGGATGCGCATATTTACTTACGTTGATGACATGTGATGTTATGTGTTGCTGGATATGTTATATTGGATCGTCGTGTTTGAATAGCCGGGGGTTTTTGTAGGGTTCCTAGGCACACTATAGAGGTCTCATAAGGCATCAACCATGCCAATTTCAAATTTTATGGGTGCCGAGAAACCCTAATACGGATCGTCGACTAGAATTCTAGGCGAAACATTAAACTAGTTAACGACTTAACTAAAGGAGAGAGGCTACAACCTTTGTAGATCCGTTTCTCCACTTCCTTAGCTCCACGTAGGCATCCTCTCGCTGTCCATCTCGAATCCCGAATTCAATCGTCAGCTTCATCGGAGAAATGGGCGGGCTCGGTCGTCGGCTTCGTGCCGAAGATGATCTACGTCGAGGCATCACAAGTTCAAGCTCCAACTTCACCAAGTTGTGAAACTTGTGAAGAAAACACCCAAAACCACTTGGCAAGAGGTAGAGGATGAAGAAATAGGAGGTGGGTTCACTTTAGAATTGGATTTCTCACTCTTTAGCTCAAGCTGCCATTAATGGTGTCAAGCTTTTTCTTTGAAGAAGAAGAAGAAGATGAAGATAGAATATGATAAGTCTTAGATTAAAAATGAGAATAATATCATTACTTATCATATAATAACCATGGTGAAGTGTAGAGAGCAAACTAGGGTTAGGTGCATGGTTAGGTTAAGAGAAGAAAACAAAAATGGTCAATTATTCAACTCTTCATGAAGCTTCATGAAAGAAACAAATAAAGCCACCATTTTTCTTTTCCTTTCCAAAATGAATAATCAATATAAATAAATGAATAAGTAAATAAAACCCTAACCATTCATATAACCATGGTTTAATCTTTACACAAGCACAAGTTAACATGTATCATCAAACATGATACAAACATGTGTACACAAAAATATATCACATATACAATGTGCACATCAAGTGAGAAAATCCTTTTAAAATGAACCAATACTAGTTAATGCAAAGTAATATATCAAATATATAATTATACATCAAATCATTAAATCAACACTTGATTCAATGATCCGGTCATGTCGCACATAACCGACTAGTATACAACGCATCGACTTATCGAATCAATCTTTGATTCGATAACTAGGTTATATCGCATATAACCAATCGAAACATTCATTGCGAGAATGGAATACGGTATCACATACACGCATTATTCTCGGTCCTGCACATATCTCATATGCGCTCCTATTTCGTTTCGCTTGAGCCAGGAAACCTCTGTGTAGGACTCTAAAGACTCGTCAATACGCCGGTAGCAGATGATGATCATATCAAGGACCCACAAACCGCAAGCGGTCTGCTAAACGTAACGGCCATCCGGGTATTGAACGATCAGAAGATCGACGAGCAAGCCCGCTCACACTCCTGTGAATCCAACCAGTAACACTTACCGTACAGTCCGGTCTGTTCGTCTGATATGTCGCATATCAAGTCTAGGGGTGGTAAACGTCAGACCCCAATAACCGATAAGTCGTGCCGATGTGAGGCTCATAACGGGTCGAGAAACTACTGGTAACACTTACCAGCAAATCTCTGATCAGCCCTGGCCAGGGACTTCCCTGTTACGACCAATCGAGCACAGCGCAACATCAACCCCCAATACCGGAAGAGACGAAACCCCTCCTATCGCTCATTGCCTCCATGTGACTCGAGACTGTACCCAAAGACCACCGTTTTGCATGCTCTCATGGACGTGGTAAGGTGGAGATCAAAGCACAGTAGGAATCACACAAGACTCTATGACGATCTCGGGTCTACAGACTAACCTGTACAAGTGTCACCTGAGAACTGCCATCTGACGTGAGGTATAATACCATCTGGGAGTTCTCGGCGAGTCCGTCCAGTGTACCCAGTCTCCACTGAGCACCCATATACGATCTTTGATGTCAAACACCAATGGATATGGGATCATCCATCGCCCATCTTATGGGTCGAGAAGCGTACACGCTAGTCTACTCTGGTATATCGATGCCCCGTCTCGATACACCCATGACTAGGGACCTTGAAGGATGTACCTATGGACTACCATGCCCCCACTAGTATGATCTTCATCATAGTCCACGTAGTCAAGTACACATCCTAAGGGCTTTACCAACATGTAACTATAAGACAGTTTAAAGAGACAAGTGTACATGTTAAGATAAAGAGCAACCAGATAGCATACTATCATATCGAGCAAGAAAGTCATCTCTATATATGTCCAAGCATCCAATATAATATACATCATCTGTACAATACTGGCCTCTAGGGCATACATACAACTAACAATCTCCCACTTGCACTAGGGCCAGCTGCTGTAGTATCGCATACCGAGCATCCCGAAGAGTCTCTCAAACTGTATCTGGGGAATGGCCTTCGTGAGTGGATCCGCCGTGTTGTTCTTCGTGTCAACCCTCCTGACCTCGATCTCCCGGCGATCAACTATCTCCCGGATCAGGTGATACCGCCTCAGAATATGCTTGGACCGTTGATGGGACCTGGGTTCCTTGGCCAAAGCCACCGCTCCATTGTTATCGCAATACAAAGGTATTGGATGCTCAATGGATGGAACCACTCCAAGTTCAGTAATGAACTTCTTGATCCAGACAGCCTCTTTGGCAGCATCGTTGGCAGCGATGTATTCAGCCTCCATCGTCGAGTCTGCTACGGTTTCCTGCTTGGAACTCTTCCAGCTAACCGCCCCTCCGTAAAGGGTAAAGACAAATCCTGACTGCGACTTAGAGTCTTCCTTATCACTCTGGAAGCTCGAATCGGTAAAGGACTCCACTTGGAGTTCTCCGTTACCATACACCAAGAGCATCTCTTTAGTCCTTTGTAAGTACTTGAGAATGCTCTTCACAGCCGTCCAGTGACTCTCTCCAGGATCAGCTTGATACCTGCTCACTACACTTAGTGAGTATGCAACATCGGGTCTGGTACATAGCATCGCGTACATGATAGAGCCTACAGCCGAAGCATAGGGTATCCCTTGCATGCGAGCTCTCTCCAAATCAGTCTTGGGAGACATCTCTTTGGAGAGAGTGACTCTAGAGATCGTGGGTAAGTTCCCACGCTTGGATTCTTCCATACTAAACCTCTTTAGTATGGTGTCAATGTACCTGGATTGGGACAATCCCAAAATCCGTTTGGATCTATCTCTATAGATCCTAATTCCCAATATGCAGGAGGCATCACCAAGATCTTTCATTGAGAATCTTTGTGATAAGAAGAGCTTGACCGATTGCAGCATAGGAATATCATTTCCTATCAAGAGTATGTCGTCCACGTATAATACGAGGAAGACAACCTTACTCTCTGCCACCTTCTTGTAGATACAAGGTTCATCTGGATTTTTGACGAAATCAAACTCTTTGATAACGACGTCAAAGCAGATGTTCCAACTCCGCGATGCTTGCTTTAATCCATAAATGGATTTAAGCAGCTTGCACACCTTCCCGCTGCTCCCACTGTCTACGAAGCCCTCTGGCTGAGTCATGTACACGCACTCTTCTAAATCACCATTTAGAAAGGCGGTCTTAACATCCATTTGCCAGATTTCGTAGTCATGATACGCAGCGATGGCAAGCATGATCCAGATGGATTTAAGCATAGCCACTGGAGAAAAGGTTTCATCATAGTCCACACCTGGTCTTTGACGAAAACCCTTTGCAACAAGTCTAGCTTTGAAAGTCTCCACTTTCCCATCTACACCAAGTTTTTTCTTGAAGATCCACTTGCTCCCAATGGGTTTTACCCCTTCAGGAGCAACATCCAAAGTCCATACTTTGTTGGTGTACATGGATTCCATCTCGGACCGCATAGCATCCAGCCATTTCACTGAGTCCCTACTCGTGATGGCCTGCTCGAAGCTAATTGGGTCATCATCCTCCATAATGCAATCCTCGCTCCCACCATCCATGAGAAAACCGTAGTATCTCTCAGGTTGGCGAGGAACCCTACTAGATCGGCGGAGAGGCTGAGGTTCATTAGGAGCTACTGAATCCTCTGGTTTCACTAAATCTTCTGTTGTGTTTTGTTCAGCTGGAACCTCTTCCAGTTCTACCTCAGAGCCACTAATCTCTTTTGCAAGAAATTCCTTTTCTAAAAAGGTGGCATGTTGAGCAACAAATACTCTTTGTTCCTCACTGTGGTAGAAGATATACCCTCGCGAATGTTTGGGATATCCAACAAATTTACACAATACAGACCTTGCCTCGAGTTTGTCCGGTTTTTGTCTTTTGACATAGGCCGGGCAACCCCATATCTTTATAAAATTAAGATATGGTCTCTTCCCTTCCCATATCTCATATGGTGTGGTAGGCACAGATTTGGTGGGAACCCTATTCAGTAGGTATGCTGCTGTTTCCAGTGCATATCCCCAGAAGGAAACAGGTAACTCAGCTACACTCATCATAGAGCGCACCATATCTAATAGGGTGCGGTTCCTCCGTTCTGATACACCGTTGTGCTGTGGTGTATATGGAGGAGTTAGCTGAGAGAGAATCCCATTCTCTTTTAGGAAGTCCAGGAATTCAATGCTCAAGTATTCACCTCCTCGATCAGATCGTAGGATTTTAATACTTTTTCCGGTTTGGTTCTCAACTTCTTGTTTATATTCTCTAAATTTCTCAAAAGCTTCTGATTTGTGTTTCATCAGGAACACATATCCGAATCTAGAGAGATCGTCAGTGAATGTAATGAAGTACGAAGAACCATCCCTGGCATGTGTAGACATTGGACCGCATACACCACTATGTATCAGTCCCAAGAGTTCAGTAACTCTTTCTCCGTGTCCCGTAAACGGAGTTTTGGTCATCTTGCCTTTGAGACATGACTGGCAAGTGTCATAAGATGAAAATTCAAACGGATTTAAATATCCATCTTTATGCAACTTAGCTAGTCGTGTCGCATTGATGTGACCCAGTCTACAATGCCACAAGAAGGATTCGTTCAGTTCAGAACTCTTCCTCTTGTGTGTGTTTGTTATGCTCAGAACTGTTGATTGATTTAGAACATAAATGCCATTGCACAACGTGCCTGATCCAACCAACTTTTGGTTACGGAAAATGTTCATAACATTGTCCTGTAATACAAAATTATATCCCTCTTTACTCAATAAAGAAACCGATATAATGTTGCATATCAGGTTCGGCATGTAATAGCATTCGTTCAGAACCAATATATTACCAGTTGGTAACACTAGGTGATATTCCTCGACAGTCTTAGCTGCAACAATTGCACCATTTCCAACTCTAATGTCTTTATCACCTTCTCCAAGTTCTCTACCTTTTCTAAGCCCATGTAACTGATTACATATATGGGATCCTGACCCGGTATCTAATACCCAGGACGTAGAGCAAATGGAGAAACAGTTCTCAGTAACCAACACACCCGAAGAAAATGCATCAACATGTACTCTCTTCATTCGGGTGGCATGGGAATCCTGGTATTCCCCTATATCCTGTTCATTCCTATAACTCTTATAAGAATGAACGGAACCAACGTTCCCCAGCACAGTATAACATGCGGGTTCAGTCAATACATCCATATTATTATCTTGATTAAGGCATGAAATGGTCGCTACCTGGAGAGAGAGAGAAGAAAACACTTTAGCGTATACTCGTGCAAGATCAGATTGGTTATTATCTTATCTAATCAGGATGACTCCCACTGGTTTTTATCAAATCTTCCTTCAAACCCAAAAAGGAAAGACTAGCCGGGATTAATTACACCCTACAACTTCGTCGATCTTTCAGCCAGGCCAGTGTCGGTACTTTTGAGGGAGGTTCCCCGTGCTTTCGCACGGACCTAATTAAAGTAAACCTCGTTTTCCCAGAGGCGTAACCCCGTTGACACCTTTCTAGACACCTACTTGATCGGCTAATTGTAGTGTGCAAAACTCTCCCAGGAGTAACTCTTACTCGCAGTGGGTATCGGGATCCAACTATCTCATAGAAGGTATGCAATCTCATTGCAAATTTCAACACTTGAAATTCCCGATAATATTTTGCCCCAAGCATCCTATGACCTTGACGGAGGTCAACAAACCACAGGGTGCAAGTCAAGTTCAACCCGTCATTTCTTGATTGAATCAAACCCACCCGCACGACCCTTGACGGAGGTCAACAAGGTCGTACGACTACCCTAATCCAATCTGCATCATATGCATAAGCAGATAAATACTAGTTAGCTACCGCACACTACGCCTTGACGGAGGTCAACAAACGTAGCACGAATACTAAGTAGGATTTATCTGAAATGACGGAGGGCTACGTCAGGTTTTTCTGAAAACCTATTGCTTAATGAACTTGATATCGTTGTAGAATCAAATGAAGTTTTAAAATGGAGTGATTTTGAGGCTTTTCTAGTTTTGCTAAAGGGGTCACTCCCGGTGAAGGGATCGTCGGCCCTTTCCTCGTCGAATGAGGTGCGGGATATATCATATATATCGCTGTGCAAAACAAGAACTCAAAAGCAGTCAAAAGCAAACCGAGTGTGTAGCATCTACCAGTTATTGCTAAAGGAGTCACTCCCGGTGAAGGGATCTCGGTCCTTTCTTCATCGAATAAGGTGCAGGATATATCACATATATCGCTATGCAAAGCAAGAACTGTAGCTACCTGTTTTGTTGAAAATTTGATTCTACAACATCTTAGGTTTCTTTTCTTTCATTAATCACATTAATGAAGTCCCATCATTTAAGTCACCTAAACATCACAGATAAATACGACGTACACTTATGCCATCCGCATTCGCCTGGATGTCCCCTCATGCACCATTAGGTTAGGTAACTAACGACAGAGCAGGACAGGGCTAGTGCGGGTGTGAAACATAAGTAACGTCTATATAATATATCATATATACTATATATTGTATCTATCATAGAACATCACATGATCACATCACAGATATCGCAGCAGAAGAAACATATGAAACATTGGATACACTAGGACGTCCGTGTTTTTAATACGAGCCAGTATAAAACACGGATTCCACGGTCGTGATGAATAGCCAATCCCACACCCCTAGACCCCTACGAGAGCGGCAAGCAACCCTACCAATTCTAGGGTTAGGAGACCGGGACTCGACTCCTCGAGATGGTCTCCCACTGAACCCTAGAACCCGGTTACTTGTGCTCCCCTCCTTGGGTCTATCCTAATGCGGAAAAGTAAATAATATACAAAGGGTGACATCTTCCGCAACCTGGAAGTGTCCCAATAAAAGAATATTACATACAAGTTTTTACATGAATGAAAATGAAAAACACTCATCTCACATAAAAACCCCCGGCTATTCAAACACGACAATCCAATATAACATATCCAGCAACACATAACATCACATGTCATCAACGTAAGTAAATATGCGCATCCCAATTGTCGTTGACATATAGCAATGAAACCGGCGATATCACATATTACACTTACGGTCACAGAAAAGAAAGTGTAAAACTACAACAGTTGGAATCCACAACCTCTTTAGACATCGCATGCCTAATCAAATGAAATACTTAGACATCACATGCCTAACAATTATAAACCCCGCATTTTAGTCCCATTATCGAAAACTCTTTTCAATATCAAGTGAGACTAAACCGCTAGATTTATAACATTCATCCTGTTATCTCATAACTGTTTGTGAATTCCAATTATTGTATCCCATTCCGGATAAATAGAAAATATTAAACTTTCCGATCGAACATTCGAACACCCAAGTTTTCCTGAAACCGTTCAACACATGAAATAAGTTCAAAGACATTCACTTCATGCCTCAGTACCAACGGTCCAGCCGTAGAAGGGTCAAGCCAACGCCTCACATGTGGCACGCCGTACTGCCCCAAACCCGAAGGTTCAAAGGGCAGTTCAAGACGGTCACATAATCGAGTTAAGGTTTGTTGTCTTCTAGAGGGACCATCGCGTTACTTGCACTAGTCAGAACGTCCTTAAACCACAGAAAAATCCAACACTTGGAAATTTTCCGGCAGGGGAAAAGTTGGGTATTTATATCCGGTCGAACTTTTTAACATATTCAAAAATTATCCGGAAAAACACATAGACAAAACTTGATAATCCGATCGAATCTTCGATTCCCAATGCAACCCCAGAACACTCAACTCTTGAGTCAATTTAAAAATTCCCAGAAAACTCAGCACTGTGAAATAGGAATTACTGTGCAAAGGAGGAAGGCCGACGTCATCATTAGGCCGCGGAACCGCCGCAGAAGCTATGCTTCTGCCGCGGTTCCGCCGCACACTATACTGTTCATTGGAAAAAATTTGCACCGTAATTCTTAGAATTCCCTGCTAAATTTTTTAAGCATTTTTAATCTGGAAAAAACCCGGTTTTTAGAAAAAAGTCCAGAGAGCACTTAGGTTTTAGGGTTTCGGTTCGATCGGGTTTCAAACGTCGTCTACACTTCGCTTAAGGCTCTAGCTAGGCTCTGATACCATTGTAGGGTTCCTAGGCACACTATAAAGGTCTCACAAGGCATCAACCATGCCAATTTCAAATTTTATGGGTGCCGAGAAACCCTAATACGGATCGTCGACTAGAATTCTAGGCGAAACATTAAACTAGTTAACGACTTAACTAAAGGAGAGAGGCTACAACCTTTGTAGATCCGTTTCTCCACTTCCTTAGCTCCACGTAGGCATCCTCTCGCTGTCCATCTCGAATCCCGAACTCAATCGTCGGCTTCATCGGAGAAATGGGCGGGCTCGGTCGTCGGCTTCGTGCCGAAGATGATCTATGTCGAGGCATCACAAGTTCAAGCTCCAACTTCACCAAGTTGTGAAACTTGTGAAGAAAACACCCAAAACCACTTGGCAAGAGGTAGAGGATGAAGAAATAGGAGGTGGGTTCACTTTAGAATTGGATTTCTCACTCTTTAGCTCAAGGTGCCATTAATGGTGTCAAGCTTTTTCTTTGAAGAAGAAGAAGAAGATGAAGATAGAATATGATAAGTCTTAGATTAAAAATGAGAATAATATCATTACTTATCATATACTAACCATGGTGAAGTGTAGAGAGCAAACTAGGGTTAGGTGCATGGTTAGGTTAAGAGAAGAAAACAAAAATGGTCAATTATTCAACTCTTCATGAAGCTTCATGAAAGAAACAAATAAAGCCACCATTTTTCTTTTCCTTTCCAAAATGAATAATCAATATAAATAAATGAATAAGTAAATAAAACCCTAACCATTCATATAACCATGGTTTAATCTTTACACAAGCACAAGTTAACATGTATCATCAAACATGATACAAACATGTGTACACAAAAATATATCACATATACAATGTGCACATCAAGTGAGAAAATCCTTTTAAAATGAACCAATACTAGTTAATGCAAAGTAATATATCAAATATATAATTATACATCAAATCATTAAATCAACACTTGATTCAATGATCCGGTCATGTCGCACATAACCGACTAGTATACAACGCATTGACTTATCGAATCAATTTTTGATTCGATAACTAGGTTATATCGCATATAACCAATCGAAACATTCATCGCGAGAATGGAATACGGTATCACATACACGCATTATTCTCGGTCCTGCACATATCTCATATGCGCTCCTATTTCGTTTCGCTTGAGCCAGGAAACCTCTGTGTAGGACTCTAAAGACTCGTCAATACGCCGGTAGCAGATGATGATCATATCAAGCACCCACAAGCCGCAAGCGGTCTGCTAAACGTAACGGCCATCCGGGTATTGAACGATCAGAAGATCGACGAGCAAGCCCGCTCACACTCCTGTGAATCCAACCAGTAACACTTACCGTACAGTCCGGTCTGTTCGTCTGATATGTCGCATATCAAGTCTAGGGGTGGTAAACGTCAGACCCCAATAACCGATAAGTCGTGCCGATGTGAGGCTCATAACGGGTCGAGAAACTACTGGTAACACTTACCAGCAAATCTCTGATCAGCCCTGGCCAGGGACTTCCCTGTTACGGCCAATAGAGCACAGCGCAACATCAACCCCCAATACCGGGAGAGACGAAACCCCTCCTATCGCTCATTGCCTCCATGTGACTCGGGACTGTACCCAAAGACCACCGTTTTGCACGCTCTCATGGACGTGGTAAGGTGGAGATCAAAGCACAGTGGGAATCACACAAGACTCTATGATGATCTCGGGTCTACAGACTAACCTGTACAAGTGTCACCTGAGAACTGCCATCTGACGTGAGGTATAATACCATCTGGGAGTTCTCGGCGAGTCCGTCCAGTGTACCCAGTCTCCACTGAGCACCCGTATACGATCTCTGATGTCAAACACCAATGGATATGGGATCATCCATCGCCCATCTCATGGGTCGAGAAGCGTACACGCTAGTCTACTCTGGTATATCGATGCCCCATCTCGATACACCCACGACAAGGGACCTTGAAGGATGTACCTATGGACTACCATGCCCCCACTAGTATGATCTTCATCATAGTCCAGGTAGTCAAGTACACATCCTAAGGGCTTTACCAACATGTAACTATAAGACAGTTTAAAGAGACAAGTGTACATGTTAAGATAAAGAGCAACCAGATAGCATACTATCATATCGAGCAAGAAAGTCATCTCTATATATGTCCAAGCATCCAATATAATATACATCATCTGTACAATACTGGCCTCTAGGGCATACATACAACTAACAGTTTTTATGTGAGATGAGTGTTTTTCATTTTCATTCATGTAAAAACTTGTATGTAATATTCTTTTATTGGGGCACTTCCAGGTTGCGGAAGATGTCACCGTTTGTATATTATTTTCTTTTCTGCACTAGGATAGACCCAAGGAGGGGAGCATAAGTAACCGGGTTCTGGAGTCTAGTGGGAGACTAACTCGAGGAGTCGAGTCCGGGTCTCCTAACTCTAGAATTGGTAGGGTTGCTTGCCGCTCTCGTAGGGGTCTAGGGGTGTGGGTTTGGCTATTCATCATGACCGTGGAATCTGTGTTTTATACTGGCTCGTATTGAAAACACGGACGTCCTAGTATATCCAATATTTCATATGATTCTTCTGCTGCGATATCTGTGATGTGATCATGTGATATGTTCTGTGATGGATACTTTATATAGTATATATGATATATTATATAGACGTTACTTATGTTTTACACCCGTGCTAGCCCTGCCCCGCTCTGCCGTTAGTTACCTAACCTAACGGTGCACGAGGGGACATCGAGGCGAATGCGGATGGCATAAGTGTACGTCGTATTTATCTGTGATGTTTAGGTACTTAAATGATGAGACTTCATTAATGTGATTAATGAAAGTAAAAGAAACCTAAGATGTTGTAGAATCGAATTTCAAAATAAAACAGGTAGCTACAGTTCTTGCTTTGCACAGAGGTATATGTGATATATCCTGCACCTTATTCAATGAGGAAAGGACCGAGATCCCTTCACCGGGAGTGACTCCTTTAGCAATAACTGGCAGATGCTACACACTCGGTTTGTCTTTTGATTGCTTTTAAGAGTTTTTTCTTTGCACAGTGATATATATGATATATCCCGCACCTCATTCGACGAGGAAAGGACCGACGATCCCTTCACCGGGAGTGGCTCCTTTAGCAAAACTAGAAAAGCCTCAAAAACATTCCAGTTTAAAATTATTTGATTCTACAACGATATCAAGTTCATTACGCAATAGGTTTTCAGAAAAACCTGTCATAGCCCTCCGTCATTTCAGATAAGTTGTATATAGTATTTGTGCTGCATTTGTTGGCTTTCGTCAATGTGCAGTTTGCGGTAGCTATATGCTGCTTATCTGCTGCATACGATGCGATTGGATTAGGGTAGTCGTGCGGCTTTGTTGGCTTTCGTCAAGGGTCGTGCGGGTGGGTTTAATTCAATCAAGAAATGTACGGGTTGAACTTGACTAGCGGGCTATGGTTTGTTGGCTTTCGTCAAGGTCATAGCACGTTAGGGGCAAAATATTATCGGGAATTTCAAGTGTTGAAATTTGCAATGGGATTGCATACCTTCTATGAGATAGTTGGATCCCGATACCCGCTGCGAGTAAGAGTTACTCCTAGGAGAGTTTTACACATTACAATTAGCCGATCAAGTAGGTGTCTAGAAAGGTGTCAACGGGGTTACGCCTCTGGGAAAACGAGGTTTACATTAATTAGGTTCGTGCGAAAGCACAGGGGACCTCCCTCAAAGTACCGACACTGGCTTGGCTGAAAGATTGGCGAACTTGTAGTGTGTAATTAATCCCGGCTAATCTTTCCTTTTTGGGTTTGAAGGAAGATTTGATAAAAAGCAGTGGGAGCCATCCTGATTAGATAAAATAATAACCAATCTATTCTTGCAAGAGCGCACGCTGAGTGTTTTCTTCTCTCTCTCTCCAGGTAGCGACCATATCACGCCTTAATCAAGATAATAATACGGATTATTGACCGAACCTGCTTGTTATACTGAGCTGGGGAACGTTGGTCCCGCTCCGACTTATAATTGTTATAAGACAGAGCAGGAAATTGGGGATTACCAGAATTCCCGTGCCGCCCAAACGAAGAAAGTGCATATGGTGCATCTTCTTCGGGTGTGTTCGTTACACAGAACTGTTTCTCAGTATCCTCCGCATCCTGGGTATTTGATACCGGATCAGGATCCCAGATATGTAAACTGTTACATAGGGCTACAAAAAAGTAGAAAAACTGAGAACGGGTGATAAGTTTCATGAGACAGAAAACGGGGCAAGTGTTGCAGCCAAGTCTGTTGGTCACTGTCACCCTGTATTACCAGAATACATTGATTCTGAATGAATGTTATTAGATACCGAACCTGATATACAAAATCATATCAATCTCTTTATTAGTAAAGAAATGATAAAATTTTGTATAGTTGGATAATGTTTTGAACATTTCCTATATCAAAAGTTGATTGGTTCAGGCACGTTATCTAAAAGCATTGATGTTCTAAATCAAACTACAGTTCTTAGTATACGGAACACACATAAGAGGAAGAGTTCAGAAATGAACGAATCCTTCTTGAGGTATTGTAGACTAGGTCATATCAATGCGACCCGACTAGCTGAAGTTACATTTAGATGTATATTTAAATCAGTTTGAATTTACATCTTGTGAAAACTTGCCAGTCATGTCACAAAAATTAGATGACCATAGCTCTGTTTATTGGAAACAGAGAAAGAGTTAGTAAACTCTTGGGATGATACATGTTGATGTATGTAAGGTCCCCTGCCTACATATGCCAGGACCGGTTCTTTATACTTCATTACATTCTCTGATAATCTCTCAAGATTCAGACATATGTTCCTGTTGAAACACAAGTCCGAACCTTTTGAGATATTCACAGAATATAAGTTAGAAGTAGGGAACCAATAAGGGTATAAGTATTATGTCCTTTGATGTGATCAGGGAGGAGAATACTTGAGCACGGAATTCCTGGACTATTCTAAAGGAGAATGAGATTCTCTCTCAGCATTACTCCTCCGTATACACCATAGCACGATGGTATATCGGGGCGGAGCAATCACACCCTATATGATAAGGTGTGCTCTATGATGAGTACTACTGAGTTACCTATTTCCTTTTGGGAGTTATACACTTGAGAAGCTGCATACCTATTGAATAGGGTTCAAATCAAACCAGTTGCCTACCACTTCATATTTGATATGATAAGGGAAGAGCCCATCTCTTAAGTTAGTTAAGATTTGGGGTTGTCCAGCCTATGTCTGAAAAGCAAAATCCGGACAAGCTCGAGGCAAGGTCTGTAATGTAGAACTGGAAAGGTTCCAGCTATACAAACTACAGCAGATGATTTGATAAAACCAAAGGATTCAATAGTCACCAACGAACCTCAGCCTCTCCGCCGATCTAATAGGATTTCTCACCCACTTGAGAGATACTTCTGTTTCTCTATGACAGTGGGAGCGAGGATTGCATCATGAGATGATGACCCAACTAGTTTCGAGCTGGCCATCAGGAGTGGGACTCTGTAAGAATGGCTGGATGCTTAGCGATCTGTGATGGAATCCATGTACACCAACAAAGTATGGACTTTGGCTGCTATATCTGAAGGGTTAAATCCCCATCAGGAGCAAGTATATCTTGAGAAGATTACTCGGTGTAGATGGAAAAGTTGAGACTTTCAAAGCTAGACTTGTTAAAGCTTTTCATCATCGACCAGGCGTGGATTATGATGAAACCTTTTCAAGTGGCTATGCTTAAGTCCATCCAGATCCTACTTGCCACGGCTACATACCATGACTACGATATCTGGCAGTTAGGTGCCATGACTACTTTTCTAAATAATGATTTAGAAGAGAACGCCTATAAGAACACAGCCAGAGGGCTTCGTAGACAGTGGGAGTAGCGGAAACGTGTACAGGATGCTTTATAGGATAAAGCAGGTATCGCGGAGTTGGAACATCTGTTTTGATGTGTTAGTCAGAGAGTTTGACTTCATCAAAATGGTAGATGAACCTTGTATAAACAAAAAGGTAGTAGGGAGTATAGTAACGATCCTCGTAGAGTACGTGGATGACATACTCTAGATAAGGAAGAAGTTTCCTATGCTACGCTCGGTCAATCTCCGCTTATCACAATGATTCTCCATATAGGATCAAAGTGATACCTCCTAAATCCTGGGTTTTGAATCTATGAGATAGATCTAATTGGATGTTAGGATTCTCACTAGTTGTAATGAGATGGTATCAACCGATCCTGGGGAGAATCACTGGAAGGGTTCCAGGGTGATAAGGACGACTGAAAGTCAGTCGCAGGCATTGTCTTTACCCTCAGTAAAGGGACGGTATGTTGGAAGAGTTCCAAGCTAGATACCGTGGCATACTAGACGATAAAGGCTCGATACATCGCTACTTAAGATGCTACCAAAGAGGCTGTTTGGGTGTATAATAGTTCATGAAATGAACTTCGTTCCTACCATTGTGAGACAATGGAGTTGTGGCTTATGCCCGGGAACCCCGGTCCCATCAGTGACCCAGACAAATTCTAAGGCAGTATCACCTGATCATGGAGATGGTTGATCTCCAGGATGATCGAGGTTAGGAGAACAGACTCAGAGGACAACACGGCGGATCCACTCACAAAGGCCTTTTCCCAGAGAGAGACTTTTAAGGGATGGTTGAGTATGAGATACTACAACCACTGCTATCAGATGGCCCTAGTGCAAGTGGGAGATTGTTAGTTATATGTATGCCCTAGAGGCCATTACTATACATAGGATGTATATTGTAGTGGATGCCGGGACATATATAGGGAGGACTTTCTTGCTCGACGTGATAGTATGCTATCTGGTTGCTCTTTACCTTAATGTGTATACTGATTGTCTCTCTGTTACATATTGGTAAAGCCCTTAGGATGTGTACTTGACTA
Organism: Agapanthus africanus; assembly: GCA_030015575.1. NCBI lineage: Eukaryota > Viridiplantae > Streptophyta > Magnoliopsida > Asparagales > Amaryllidaceae > Agapanthus > Agapanthus africanus. Next base: position 135,851,020 of record CM057350.1, read on the forward strand.
CCTGGACTATGATGCAGATCATACTAGTGGGGACATGGTAGTCCATAAGTACAACCTTCAAGGTCCCTAGTCGTGGGTGTATCGAGACGGGGCATCGATATACCAGTGTAGACTAGCGTATACCTTCTCGACCCATACAGATGGGCGATGGATGATCCCATATCCATTGGTGTTTGACATCAGAGATGATATACGGGTGCTCAGTGGAGACTGGGTACACTGGATGGACTCGCCGAGAACTCCCAGATGGTATTATACCTTACGTCAGATGGCAGTTCTCTGGTGACACTGCTACAGGTTAGTTTGTTGACCCGAGATCGTCATAGAGTCTTGTGTGGTTCCCACTGTGCTTTGATTTCCATCTTACCACGTCCAAGAGGGCGTGCAAAATGGTGGTTTTTGGGTACAGTCCCGAATCACATGGAGGCAATGAGCGATAGGAGGGGATTCGTCTCTCCCGGTATAGGGAGTTGATGTTGCGCTGTGTTCGATTGGCTATAACCGAAAATCCCTGGCCAGGGTTGCTGAGATTTACTGGTAAGTGTTACCAGTAGTTTCTCGAATTGTTATAGACCTCATATCGACACGACTTATCGAGCTATTGGGGTCTGACGTTTACCACCCCTAGGCAAGATATGCGACATATCAGACGATCAGACCGGACTGTACGGTAAGTGTTAATGGTTGGATTCACAGGAGTGTGAGCGGCCTTGCTCGTCGATCTTCTGATCGCTCAATACCCGGGTGGCCGTTACGTTTAGCAGACCACTTGCGGCTTGTGGGTGCTTGATATGATCATCATCTGCTGCCGGCGTATTGACGAGTCTTTAGAGTCCTACACAGAGGTTTCCTGGCTCAAGCGAAACGAAATAGGAGCGCATATGAGATATGTGCGGGACCGAGAATCATGCGTGTATGTGATACCGTATTTCATTCTCGCGATGAATGTGTCGAATGGTTGTATGCGATATAACCTAGTTATCGAATCAAGGATTGATTCGATAAGCCGATACATAGGATACTGGTCGGTTATATGCGATATGACCGGATCGTTAAATCAGGTGTTGATTTAATGATTTAATGTATAATTATATATTTGATATATTGCTTTGCATTAACCAGTATTGGTTCACTTTAAATGGATTTTCTTGCTTGATGTTCACGGGTTGTATATGTGATATACTTTTGTGCACATGTTTGTATCATGTTTGATGATACATGCTTATTTGGTTAAGTGTAAAGAATTAAACCATGGTTAAGTTGATGATTAGGGTTTTGCTTATTCATTTAATTATTTGCTTATTCATTTTGGAAATTAATAAAAGCATAAAAAGAAAAGCAAAATGGTTTCTTTCTTTCTTTTTTCTTTCATGAAGCTTATTGAAGCTTCATGAAGCTTTGACCAAGTGACCATTTTTGTCTTGTTCTTTTAACCCTAACCATTCACATAACCTTAGTTCTCTACACTTGACCATGGTTAATTATATGATAAGTATTATTTTCTTTTAACTTATCAAATGATTCATCTTCTTCTTCTTCTTCTTTACAAGAAGAAAAAGCTTGACCATCAATGGTGATTGATGAAAAAGAGTGAGAAATCCAATTCTAAAGTGAACCCACCTCCTATTTCTTCATCCTCTACCTCTTGCCAAGTAGTATAGGGTGTTTTCTTCACAAGTTTCATAACTTGGTGAAGTGGGAGCTTGATCTTGTGATGCCTCGACGTAGATCATCTTCGGCATCGTAGTCGATGACCTAGCCCGCCCATTTCTCCGACGAAGCCGACGCAAGAGTCCGGGATCCGGTTTGGACAGCGGAGGGACATCATTGCGGAGCTATGGAGGTGGACCACCGGATCTACAAAGGTTGTATTTCCGTACACTTAGTTAAATTGTTAACTAGCTTCTTGTTTCGCCTAAAATTCTAGTTAACGATCCGTATTAGGGTTTCTCGGCACATGTAAATTGTTAAATTGGCATGGTTGATGCCTTGTGAGACCTCATTAGAGTGCCTAGGAACCCTACATGTTCGGTGTTTGGGCAGTAGATACTAGTGGGCTTTGGTTTAAGCCGGATCCTAGTATTGGATTTTGGATTGGTTTAGTCTCATTGTATTCGTGTTTCTCGGAACACGGATACGGATATTTACATACAGTTGACAGAGGCAGAGGAGGAGACACCTCATTAGGGTTTTGACAATTGACTTGATCAAAACCATAATAAGATGGAGGAAATTAATTAATAGTTTTAATAAGAGATAATTGTATCATGGCTAATATTGGTTTGACCATTTGACTTGTTGACCCATGTTGACTTAGATATTTTTGTTAAGCATGAGATATTTTCTTTGAGCATGCTTAGCATTAATTGTCATATGATAAAGGTCAAATCAATACACCATCACAATTATCTTAATTAATATTATTATTATCATATTCCTTCATATGAGAGCTTTGTCCTCTCATTCTCATATTATCTTTCTCTCCACTTCCTCTCTCAAAACTTTAATCTTTCATGAGTTGAAAATCAAAAGCTTTTGAGACTAAACCACCAAAATAATTCTCTACTCACTCTAGGGTTCTTAGTCTAGCAAGACAAGCACTCCAGTTACTTCATTGTTGAGGTAGAAGCTCAAGGTAGAGGCCTTCGGGTGGATCTTCTTCAATATAGAGAAGCCGGTGAGGAGGAGCCATCTACATCATTCCAAGGAGCTCACAACAAGGTGAAGAAGGAGTTCAAGACTAAGGTATAATCATCTAACCTAGTAGTTAAAACTCTAAGTTAATTTGTTAGTTATTGTTTAGCAAAGATCCTAATGCATAGTCTATGTTACCTTATGATAAAAATTCGATTTTTAATATTTTCGCCTCCCCGTAAGTACCGAGGTGGGTATCATAGACTTACACATGCTACGTGGGTGTATGAGACTTGCACCATGCTTATAATAATGTGAGGTTTTATTTATTTAAATTAATTCAATATTAGTTGGAAATTTTCATTCTTAGAAGCTTGGAGAAGCTTGAAGCATCTTTGACTTGGTCCACTAGTTTTGTTTTACTTGTAGATATTTATTAACCTAACCATTATTGTTAGCCATGGTTTATTCTCTACATGAGTTAGTATATGACACTAACTCACCCATGGTTGCTATTCTCACCTCATGAGTTCATTCTCTCATCTTCATTCTTCATCTTCTTTTTCATTGAGAAAGCTTGCTAGCTTTTCTCTGGGTGAGAAAATATTGTGAGAAAAAGAAAACTAAAGTGAGCCCATTTACTACTTCATCATCCTCTACTATTAGCCATTTAGTTTAGGATGTTTGCTTCACTAAACCCTAATTTAGTGAAGAGGTAGAATGAGCTTGAGTCTTCTCGACGTAGATCATCTTCGGCCTCGAAGACATCGAGCAAGCTTGTTCATTTCTCCAAGGAAACCCATACTAGAGTTCGAGAGATCATTACTCGCAGCGAAGGGACTACTACACGGAGCTTTAGAAGTGAAGGACCAGTCTACAAAGGTTGTATTCCTCATTCACTATACTTGCAAAGTTGTTTGTATGATATTTTGTTTAAATCTCTAATTAAGATTCTAGGGTTAAGGTTCTTTAGAACGGCAAAAATTTGAAAACGACATAGACGATGCCTCCCGAAACTTTGCTGCCGACCTAGGGAACCTTACAGTGGTATTAGAGCCAAGCTGGATATTTAAACGATAGATTACGAAACCGAAACTGCTCCGAAACTTGAAACACTAAATCTGGTTTCTGTTACATGGGCTATAGAAAGGTAGAGAACTGAGATTGGGTGATATGTCTCTAAGTGTTAGAGAATGGTGCAATTTTTGCAGCCAAGTCAGTTGGCAAATATCACCATGTATTACCAAATGGGTAAATACATTGATTCTGAACAAATGTTATTAGATAACGAACCTGATATACAACATTACATCAGATTCTTTATTGAGTTAAAGAAGGATATAATTCTGTATTAGAGGATAATGTTGTGAACATTTTCCTGAATCAAGAGTTGATTGGATCAGGCACGTTATGAAATGGCATATACGTTCTAAATCAAAAGATGTCAAATTTTTTTTTAAACAACTGCAGAATGTTGTATGAGATATAACATGAACACAATAGAAATTTGAAGCATTTTTCTCTAAAAATGGTCGGCCACATAGGTCTTAAAACTGTCCTGCTCGGTTCATTTTGCTCCCCCGGGCTTCAAATTTTTAGGGAGTTCCAGTCTCTGGGTTTTGGTGTTTCAGATGTTTGTTTTTGCTAAATTTGTATGTGATGTTAACTTTCTGCAAAGGCAACTCGGAGTGTTTCGTAGTCGTAATTCTAACATGTATTCGGGTTATTTAGACGATATTAAAAGGTTTTAATGGATATCAATAACCCAATTTTTCGTCGCTGGAAATTTTCCAAGTGTTGGATTTTTTCCAAGTTTAAAATCGTCAGAAAATCATGCAAGCGGTTCTGTAGACCCTCTAGAAGAAGAATACCCAAACTCGACTTTTTGGATCGCGGAACCGCGGTGATACCCTAGGGTTTGCCGCAGTTCCGTGGCGACATGAGTGAGGCATGGGTCGGCCCTTCTACGGATGGTTATAGGAGCTGTGGCGTATTTTGGGTACATTTTGAACTCCGCTCAAGTGTTGAGCTTTTCGGGAAACTTTTGGTGTTTGCTTATTCGATCGAAAAGTTTAACTTCGTCTAGCTATCTATGATTGTGATACAATATTTGGAATCCACACAATTAGTTATGAGATAACTAGTTTGAATTTTATAAATCTAGCAAGTTAGTCTCAGTTGATCAGTTGCCACGGAATTTTGATGCGGATCAAAAGTCCGTCGCAATTATATAGTGTACGCGGATACTTGCCGGATAACCTTACTAGATTGCCATGGCCCATAGCCCCGACCAAGTTACTGTAGGAGAACCCCATCGCCAAAAGCATCCGTTCGGGGGCCCGTGGCAGCGGTGTTCCGCCTTAGTGCACTTTGTCGACGGCATCAGGGGTGCGGCCGTCTACTAAAGTTTCCGACGAGCATTCGATCAGGTTATCGGGAATCTTGTTGAATTACCCGACAGGTTATTGGAAAGTGTTTTCAATATCGAGACAAAAATGCGGGGTTTATAATTGTTAGGCATGTGATGTCTAAGGAATTCGTATGGTTGGGCATGAAATCCAAAGTATGTGATACATTGGGTTTATGATATCTAAGGTGGTTGCGGATTCCAATTGTTGTAGTTTTTCCCTTTCTTTTCTGCGACTTAAGTGTAATATGTGGTGTATCGCCGGTTTCATTGCTATACGTCAACGAAAATTGGGATATGCATATTTACTTACGTTGATGACATGTGATGTTATGTGTTGCTGTGATATGTTATATTGGATCGTTGTGTTTTGAATATCCGGAGGTTTTTATGTGAGATGAGAGTTTTTCATTTTCATTCATGTAAAAGGTTGTATGTAATATTCTTTTATTGGGGCACTTCCGGGTTGAGGATGATGTCACCATTGATGTATATTATTTACCTTTCCGCATTAGGATGGACCCAGGGAGGATAGCACAAGTAACCGGGTTCTAGGGTCCAGTGGGAGACCATCTCGAGGAGTCGAGACCGGGTCTCCTAACTCTAGAATTGGTATGGTTGCTTGCCGCTCTCGTTGGGGTCTAGAGATGTGGGTTTGGCTATTCATCGCGACCGTGGAATCTGTGTTTTACACTGGCTTAATCTAAAACACAGAATTCCTAGTATATCCAATCTTTCATATGTGTTCTTCTGCTGCTGATATTTTGTGATGTGATCACTTGATATTCTGAGACGAATGCCTATTTTATATATATGATGTATAATAACTATTGATGCTTTCGTTTCTTATGTGATACTTAGGAAGCATATTTGATGGAACTTCATTAATGAGATTAATGAAAGAAAAAGAAACCTAAAGATGTTGTAGAAACTTGTTTTAAAACTGGTAGCTCTAGTTCTTGCTTTGCATAGCGGTATTCCTTGTAGAATATCCAGCACTTTATTCGATAAGGAAAGAGCCGAGACCCTTTCACCGGGAGTGACCACTTTAGCGAAACTAGCAGATGCTACAACCCACTTGGTTTGTCTTTTAATTGCTTCTATAGTTTTTGCTTTGCATAGTGATATTTGTGAAATATCCTGCACCTTATTCGATAAGGAAAGAGCCAAGATCCCTTCACCGGGAGTGACCTCTTTAGCAAAACTAGTAAAAGCCTCAAAAACACTCCTTTTCAAAATCTCTCGATTCTACGACAATATCAAGTTCATTACACAAAAGGTTTTCTTAAAAACCTCTCGTAACCCTCTGTCGTTTTAGGAAGTAGAGTACTTAGTATTCGTGCTACGTTTGTTGACCATAGTTAAGGCGTAGTGTGCGGTAGCTAAGTGATGTCTTCCTACACAGCATATGATGTGATTAATTAGGACAGTCATATGACTTTGTTGACCATAGTTAAGGGTCATGTGGGTGGGTCTAATTAATCAGAAAATGACGGGTAGAACTTGACTAGTGCTTATGATTTGTTGACCATAGTTAAGGTCATAAGTCACTAGGGGTAAAATATTATCGGGAATTTCAAGTGTTGAAATTTGCAATAAGATTGCATACCTTCTATGAGATAGTTGGATCCCGATACCCACTGCGAGTAAGAGTTTCTCCTGGAAGAGTTTTACACATTATAATTAGCCGATCAAGTAGGTGTCTAGAAAAGTGTTAACGGGGTTACGTCCCTGGGAAAACAAGGTTTATTTTAATTAGGTCCGTGCGAAAGCACGGGGAACCTCTCTCAAAGTACCGACACTGGCCTGGCCGAAAGATTGGCGAACTTATAAGGTGTAATTAATCCCGGCTAGTCTTACCTTTTAGAGTTTGAAGGAAGATTTGATAAAAACAGTGGGAGCCATCCTGATTAGATAAAATAATAACCAATCTAATCTTACAAGAGCACACGCAGAGTGTTTTCCTCTCTCTCTCTTGGTAGCGACCGTGTCACGCCTTAATCAAGATAATAATATGGATGCATTGACCGAACCTGCTTATTATACTGAGCTGGGGAACGTTGGTTCCGCTCTATATTATAATTGTTATAAGTCCGAGCAGGAAATAGGGGAATATCCGGATTCCCATGCCATCCAATCGAAGAAAGTGCATAATGATGCATCTTCTTTGGGTGTGTTCATTACCGAGAACTATTTCTCAGTATCCTCTACGTCCTGGGTATGTGATACCGGATCAGGATCCCGCATATGTAATATGTTACATGGGCTACCGAAAGGTAGAGAACTGAGATATGGTGATATGTCTCTAAGTGTAGAGAATGATGCAAGTGTTGCAGCCAAGTCAGTTGGCAAATATCACCTTGTATTAATATATTGATTCTGAACAAATGTTATCAGATAACGAACCTGATATACAACATTACATCAGATTCTTTATTAAGTTAAAGAAGGATATAATTTTTTATTGGAGGATAATGTTGTGAACATTTTCCTGAATCAAGAGTTGATTGGATCTGGCACGTTATATAATAGCATATACGTTCTAAATCAAACCACAGTTCAAAGTATTTAGAACACATACAAGAAGAGTAGTTCAGAAATGAACGAATCCTTCTTGCGGCATTATAAACTAGGTCATATCAATGCGACACGATCAACTAAGTTACATAAGAATGAATATGAGAATCTGTTCGAATTTTCATCTTATGATACTTGCCAGTCTTGTCACAAAGGTAAAGTGACCAATACTCCGTTTACTGGAAACAGAGAAGGAGTTACTGTACTCTTGGGGACAGATATATGATGATGTATATGGTCCTTTGTCTACAAATGTCGAGATTGGTTCTTTGTACTTCATTATATTCACTGATCATCTCTCGAGATTCGGACATATGTTCCTGTTGAAACACAAGTCTGAAACTTTTGAGAAATTCAAGGAATATAAGCTTGAAGTTAAGAACCAAACGGGTAGAAGTATTAAGTCTTTCGATGTGATCGAGGAGGAGAATACTTTTGCATGGAGTTCCTGGATTATTTAAAGGAGAATGAAATTCTCTCTCAGCTTGCTCCTTCGTATACACTACATCACCACGGCGTATCGGGGCGGAGGTATCGCACCCTATGAGATGTGACGCGCTCTATGATGAGTACTGTTGAGTTACCTGTTTCCTTTTGGTGTTATGCACTTGAGAAGCTGTATACCTATTGAATGGGGTTCCATCCAAATCAGTGTCTACCACTACATATGAGATATGGAATGGGAAGAGATCATGTCCTAAACGAGTTAAGATATGGGGTTGTCCGGCCTATGTTGAAAGGCAGAATTCGGACAAACTCGAGGCAAGGTCAATTATGTAAGTTTGTTAGGATATCCCAAACATTTGCGAGGGAATATCTTCTACCACATTGAGGAGAAAAATGTGTTTTGTTTCTCAGCATGCCACCTTTTTTAGAAAAGGAATTTCTTGTGAAGAAATTAGTGGTCATGAGGTAGAACTGGAAGGAGTTCCAGCTAGACAAACTAACAGCTAATGATTTGGTGAAACCAAAGGATTCAATAGTCTGAAACGAACCTCAGCCTCTCCGCGAATCTGGTGGGGTTCCTCATCCACTTGAGAGATACCACGGTCTTCTCGGTGACAGTGGGAGCGAGGATTGCATCATGGTTGATGATGGCCCAACTAGGTTCAGGCAGGCCATCATGAGTAGGAACTTTGTGTAAAGGCTGGATGCTATGCGATCAAAGATGGAATCCATATACACCAACAAAGTATGACTTTGCATGTTGCACCTAAAGGGGTAAAACCCATTGGGAGCAAATGGATCTTAAGAAGATTCTTGGTGTAGATGGAAAAGTTGAGACTTTCAAAGCTATGCGTAGGTCCATCAAGATCAGTGCGAGCATCGCAGAGTTGGAACATCTGTTTTGATGTGGCGGTCAAAGAGTTTGACTTCATCAAAAAGGTAGATGAACCTTGTATATACAAGAAGGTAGTAGAGAGTAAGGTTGTCCTCTATGTATTGTACGTAGATGACATACTCTTGATAGGAAATGGTTTCCTATGCTACACTCGGCCAAGCTCCTCTTACCACGAGGATTCTCCATGGAAGATCTGCATGATACCTACTACATCTAAGTGGATGTTGGGAGTGTCTCAAATCCAGGTATATTAACACCATACTAAAGGGGTTTAGTATGGAGGATTCTAAGCGTGGTGGTTCGCCCACTAATTGAGGAATCACTCTCTCCAAAAAGATGTCTTCCTAGACTGATTTGGAGAGAGCTCGCGTGCAAGGGATGTCCTATACTTCGGCAGTAGGCTCTATCATGTATGCGATGTTATGTACCAGACCAGATGTAGATGACTCACTAGGTGTAGTGATCAGGAACCAATCGGATCTTGGGAGAATCACTGGACAGCTGTGGAGGACATTCTTAAATACTTGAGAAGCACTAAAAGAAAGTTCTTGGTTCCAGCTTCCAGAGTGATAAGTTCGACTGAAAATCAGTCACAGGCATTGTCTTTACCCTCAGTAGAGGGACGTTATGTTGGAAGAGTTCCAAGCTAGATACCATGACATAGTAGACGATAAAGGCTAGATACATTGCTACCAACGATGCTACCAAAGTAGATGTCAAGACATTACATGTTCATGAGATGAACAAGGTTCCTACCATTGAGCGTCCAATAACTGTTATTGTGACTACAATGGAGTTGTGGCTTTAGCCTAGGAGTAACGGTCCCATCAGCGATCCAGACATATTCTGAGGCAAGTATCGGAGATGGTTGATCTCCAACGGATCGAGGTCAAGAGAGTTGACACGAAGAATAACACGGCGGAGCCACTCACCAAGGCCTACTTCCCTAAATACCATTTTTGAGATTTTGGGATGGTTGAGTATGAGATACTACAACCACTGCTATATTGTTGGGTATTGGATACTACAACAGATGGCCTTAGTGCAAGTGGGATATTGTTAGTTATATGTATGCCCTAGAGGCCATTATTGTACATGGGAAGTATATTGCAGTGGATTCTTGGACATATATAGGGAGGACTTTCTTGCTCGATATGATAGTATGCTATCTGGTTGCTCTTTTTCTTAACATGTTGACTTGTATAAGTGATGTTGTCTTGCTCTGACATGTTGATAAAGCCCATAGGATGTGTACTTGACTACCAGGACTATGATGGAGATCATACTAGTGGGGCCAAGAGTAGTCCACAAGTACACCCTATAATTGTTCCAAGTTGAGGGTGTATCGAGACAGGGTATCGATATTCCAGAGTAGACTAGCGTATACGCATCTTGATCCATATGATGGGCGATGGATGATCCCACATCCATTGGTGTTTGACATCAAAGATAGTATACGGGTGCTCAGTAGAGGCTGGGTACACTGAACGGACTCACCGAGAACTCCTAGATGGTATTATACCTATCGTCAGATAGCAGTTCTCTGGTGACACTGGTACAGGTTAGTCCGTCGACCCGAGATCGTTATAGAGTCTTGTGTGATTCCCACCGTGCTTTGATTTCCACCATACCACGGTCAATAGATCGTACAAAAAGATGGTTTTTGGGTACAGTCCCGAGTCACATGGAGGCAATGAGCGATAAGAGGGGATTTGTCTCTCCCGGTATTGGGAGTTGATGTTGCGCTATGCTCGATTGGCCATAACAGGAAATCCCTAGCCAGGATTGCTGAGATCTACTGGTAAGTGTTATCAGTAGTTTCTCGAATCGTTATGGACCTTGCACCGGCATGACTTATCAGGCTATTGGGGTCTGACGTTATACCACCCCCAGGCTTCGATATGCGACATATCTGACGAAGAGACCGGACTTTACGGTAGTGTTACTGATTGGATTCACAGGAGTATGAGCAGGTTTGGTTGTTGATCTTCAGATTGCTCAATACCCAGGTGGCTGTTATGTTTAGCAGACCGCTTGCGACTTGTGGGTGTTTGATATGATCATCACCTACTGCCGGCGTATTGACGAGTCTTTAGAGTCCTACACAGAGGTTTCCTGATTCATGCGAAACGAAGTAGGAGCACATATGTGATATGTGAGAGACCGAGATTAATGCGCATATGTGATACCACATTCTATTCTCGCGATATGTGATATCGGTCAGTTATATATGATATAGCCGGGTTATCGGATCAAGTGTTGATTCGATAGATGTTACATTTGATATTAGTCGATTATATGTGATATAACCGGATTATTAAATCAAGTGTTGATTTAATAATTTAATATATAATTATATATTTGATATATTTACTTACATTAACTAATATTTGCTCACTAAACATTTCTTTTTCTCACTTGTGTACACTTAGTATATATGTGATATTTATTAATGTACATTATTTTGTGTCATGCTAGATGCCACATGCTACATGGGTGTATGAGACTTACACCATGCTTATAATAATGTGAGGTTTTGTTTATTTAAAGTAATTCAATATTGGTTGGAAATTGTCATGCTTGGAAGCTTGGAGAAACTTGAAGCATCTTTGACTTGGTCCACTAGTTTTGTTTTACTTGTAAATATTTATTAACCTAACCATTATTGTTAGCCATGGTTTATTCTCTACATAAGTTAGTATATGACACTAACTCACCCATGGTTGCTATTCTCACCTCATGAGTTCATTCTCTCATCTCCATTCTTCATCTTCTTCTTCATTGAGAAAGCTTGCTAGCTTTTCTCTAGGTGAGAAAATATTGTGAGAAAAAGAAAACTAAAGAGAGCTCATTTCTTACTTCATCATCCTCTACTATTAGCCATTTAGTTTATGGTATTTGCTTCACTAAACCCTAATTTAGTGAAGAGGTAGCATGAGCTTGAGTCTCCTCGACGTAGATCATCTTCGGCCTCGAAGACATCGAGCAAGCTTATTCATTTCTCTAAGGGAACCCATACTAGAGTTCGGGAGATCACTACTCACAGCGAAGGGACTACTACACGGAGCTTTAGAAGTGAAGGACCGGTCTACAAAGGTTGTATTCCTCATTCACTATACTTGCAAACTTGTTTGCATGATGTTTTGTTTAAATTCTAGTTAAGATTCTAGGATCAGGCTTCTTTAGAACGGCAAAAATTTGAAAACGGTATGGACAATGCCTCCCGAAAGCTTGCTGCCGACCTAGGGAACCCTACAGCTGGAACTCCTTCCAGTTCTACCTCATGACCATTAATTTCTTCATAAGAAATTCCTTTTCTAAAAAGGTGGCATGCTGAGAAACAAAACAACTTTTGTTCCTCAGTGGGGTAGAAGATATACCCTCGCGAATGTTCGGGATATCGAACAAACTTATACAGAACTGACCTTCCCTCGAGCTTGTCCGGATTTTCTTTTCAACATAGGCCAGACAACACAATATCTTATCTCGTTTAAGACATGGTGTCTTCACATTCCATATCTCATATGGAATGGTAGGCACTGATTTGGATGGAACCCCATTCAATAGGTATGCAGCTTCTTAAGTGCATAATACCAAAAGGAAACAAGCAACTCAGCAGCACTAATCATAGAGCGCACCATATCTCATAGGACGCGATACCTCCGTCTCGATACACCAATGTGCTATGGTGTATACGAAGGAGTAAGTTGAGAGAGAATCCCTATTCTCCGTTTAGAAAATCCAGGAACTCCATTCCCAAGTATTCACCTCCTCGATCACATCGAAAAACTTTAATATTTCTACCCGTCTGGTTCTTAACTTCAAGCTTATATTCCTTGAATTTCTCAAAAGTTTCAGACTCATGTTTCAACAGGAACACATGTTCGAATCTTGAGAGATCGTCGATGAATGTAATGAAGTACAAAGAACCAGCCCTGGCATTTGTAGACATAGGACCGTATACATCATCATGTATCCTTCCCGAGAGTTCATTAACCCTTTCTCTGTTTCCAGTAAACGGAGTATTGGTCATTTTACCTTTGAGACAAGACTGGAAAGTATCATAAGTTGAAAATTTGAACATATTCAAATATTCATCCTTATGTAACTTAGCTAGTCGTATCGCATTGATATGACCTAGTCTACAATGCCACAAGAAGGATTCATTCATTTCTGAACTACTCCTCTTGTGTGTGTTCTATATACCTTAAACTGTGGTTTGATTTAGAACATATATGCCATTACATAACGTGCCTGATCTAATCAACTTTTGATTAAGGAAAATTTTCATAATATTATCCTGCAATACAAAATTATATCTTTCTTTAACTGAATAAAGAAACTGATGTAATGTTGTATATCAGGTTCGGCATGTAATAACATCTGTTCAGAATCAATGTATTAACCATTTGGTAATACAAGATGATATTTGCCAACTTTATTTGGCTGCAGCACTTGCACCATTTTCTAACACTTAGAGACATATCACCCAATCCCAGTTCTCTACCTTTCTGTAGCCCATGTAACTCTTACATATGTGGGATCCTGTTCCGGTATCTCATACCCAGGACGTAGAGTGTACTGAGAAACAGTTCTCGGTAATGAACACATCCGAAGAATATGCACCATCATGCCCATTCCTCGATTGGGTCACGTAGGAATCCGGATATTCCCCTATTTCCTGCTCAGACTTATAACAATTATAAGATAGAGTGGAACCAACGTTCCCCATCTCAGTATAGTAAGCAGGTTCGGTCAATACATCCATATTATTATCTTGATTAAGGCATGTTACGGTCGCTACCAGGAGAGAGAGAGAAGAAAACACTCAGCGTATGCTCTTGGAAGATCAGATTGGTTATTATTTTATCTAATCAGGATGGCTCCCACTGTTTTTATCAAATCTTCCTTCAAACCCTAAAAGGTAAGACTAGCCGGGATTAATTACACCCTACAAGTTCGCCAATCTTTCGGCCAGGCCAGTGTCGATACTTTGAAGGAGGTTCCCCATACTTTCGCACGGACCTAATTAAAATAAACCTCATTTTCCCAGGGGGCGTAACCCCGTTAACACCTTTCTAGACACCTACTTGATCGGCTAATTGTAATGTGTAAAACTTTCCCAGGAGTAACTTTTACTCTCAGTGGGTATCGGGATCCAACTATCTCATAAAAGGTATGCAATCTCATTGCAAATTTCAACACTTGAAATTCCGGATAATATTTTACCCTTAGCGTCCTATGACCTTGACGGAGGCCAACAAACCATAGGCTGCTAGTCAAGTTCAACCCGTATATTTCATGATTGAATTAAACCCACCCGCACGACCCTTGACAGAGGCCAACAAAGTCGCACGAATTCCCTAATCCAATCTCATCTTATGTTGCATATAAGCACTAGTTAACTACCGCACACTACGCCTTGACGGAGGCCAACAAACGTAGCACGAATACTAAGTAGTACTTATCTGAAATGACGGAGAGCTACGAAAGGTTTTTAAGAAAACCTTTTGTGTAATGAACTTGATATCGTTGTAAAATCAAGTGATTTTGAAAAGGAGTGTTTTTTAGGCTTTTACTAGTTTTGCTAAAGAGGTCACTTCCGGTGAAAGGATCTCGGCTCTTTCCTTATCGAATGAGGTGCTGGATATTTCATAAATACCACTATGCAAAGCATGAACTAAAAAACAATCAAAAACAAAACCGAGTGGGTTGTAGTATCTACCTGTTTCGCTAAAGAGGTCACTCCTGGTGAAGGGATCTCGGCTCTTTCCTTATCGAATAAGGTGCTGGATATTCTACAAGGAATACCGCTATGCAAAACAAGAACTAGAGCTACCAATGTTTAAAACAAGATTCTGCAACATCTTTAGGTTTCTTTTATTTCATTAATCTCATTAATGAAGTCCCATCAATTATGCTTCCTAAGCATCACAGAAGAAACGAAAGCAGTAATATTTATTATATATCATATATATAATAACAACATTCATCTCATCTTATAAAGTGATCACATCACAAAATATCAGCAGCAGAAGAAGTCATATGAAATATTGAATATACTAGGAATTCCGTGTTTTAAATTAAGCCAGTAAAAAATGCGGATTCCACGGTCACGATGAATAGCCAAACCCACATCCCTAGACCCCTACGAGAGCGGCAAGCAACCCTACCAATTCTAGAGTTAGGAGACCCGGACTCGACTCCTCGAAATGGTCTCCTACTGGACCCTAGAACCCGGTTACTTGTGCTCCCCGCCTTGGGTCTATCCTAATGCGGAAAAGTAAATAATATATATCAATGGTGACATCATCCTCAACCCGGAAGTGTCCCAATAAAAAAATATTACATACAAGTTTTTACATGAATAAAAATGAAAAACTGTCATCTCACATAAAAACCCTCGGCTATTCAAATCAGGACGATCCAATATAACATATCACGGCAACATATAACATTACATGTCATCAACGTAAGTAAATTTTCGTATCCCAATTGTCGTTGACATATAGAAACAAAACCGGTGATACACCACATATTACACTTACGGTCGCAGAAAAGAAAGTGAAAAACTACAACAATTGGAATCCGCAACCACTTTAGACATCATAAACCCAATGTATCACATACTTTGGATTTCATGCCTAACCAAATGAATTCCTTAGACATCACATGCCTAACAATTATAAACCCTGCATTTTAGTCTCGATATTGAAAACACTTTTCAATAACCAGTTTGTAATTCAATAAGATTCTCGACAACCTGATTGAATGCTCGTCGGAAACTTTAGTAGACGCCCGCACCCCCGATGCCGTCGACGAAGTGCACTTAGGCGGAATACCGCGGCCGCGAGCACCCGAACGGATGCTTTTGGCGACGGGGTTCTCCTACAGTCACTTGGTCGGGGTTATGGGGCATAGCTATCTAGTAAGGTTACCAGGCAAGTATCCACGTACGCTACGTGATTGCGACGGACTTTGGATCCACATCAAAATCCCGTGGCAACCGATCAAATGAGATTGAATTGCTAGATTTATAAAATTCAAATTAGTTTTCATAAAACTAAATATTGTGGATTCCAAGTATTGTATCACAATCACAGATAGCTAGCTGATGTTAAACTTTTCGATCGAATCAACAAACATCCAAATTTCCCCAAAGAGCTTAACCCTTGAGCGCAATTTTAAAATACCCAGAACATACCACAGCACCTATGGACCAACCGTAGAAGGGTCAACCCTTTCCTCACCTATGGCGCCGTGGAACTACCGCAAACCCTAAGGTTTTGTGGCAGTTTCGATGGTCATAGAATCGAGTTAGGGTTTCGTTCTTCTAGAGGGTCCATAGAAAATGCCTGCGAGATTTTCTGAAGATTTAAACTTGGAAAAATCCAACACTTGGAAAATTTCAAGTGAGGGAGAAAATGGGTTATTGATATCCGTTCGAACATTCTAACGTTGTCTAAATAACCCGAAACGATGTTTGAATTACGACTACGAAACACTCCGAATTGACTTTATAGAAATATATCACATACAATATCAGTAAAAACAAGCAATGCCTGAAATACCAAAACTCAGAGACTGGAACACCATTAAAAATTGAAGCCAGAATGCATCTAAAAAGATGGTGGGGCCGGTTTTTTAGTGCATGTGGCCGGCCAAAATCCGGCGGGGAGGGCTCAAATTTCTGTGGTGTTCGTGTTATATCTCATATAATATTCTGCAATTGCTTAAAAAAATTTTAGACACCTAAAAATTTCGACAGAAAGTTTTTGTTTCGGGTGTTTCGGAGTTGTTTCGGTTTCGTAATTGTACAAATATCGTCTAATTCTCTAGCATGGCTCTGATACCACTGTAGGGTTTCCTAGAGTCGCCGCTGCGTTTCGGGAGGCATTGACCATGCCATTTTCAAAAAAATTAGCGCGCTAAAGAACCCTATCCTAGAATCTTAACTAGAGAATTAGACGAAACTAGAATATAAACATCTTTACATCTAAGTGAACAAGAAATACAACCTTTGTAGACCGGTCGTTCACTTCAAAAGCTCCGTCTAGTAGTCCTTTCGCTCTAAGTAGTGAACTCCCGGAATCTAGAAAGGCTCCACAAGATGAAAGGAATAAGCTTGCTTGAATTCTTCGAGGCCGAAGATGATCTACGTCAAGGAGATACTAACCCAAGCTACGTCTTAACTAAGTGATGAACTAGTGAAGAAATAACCCAATCTAAATGGCTAGTCTAGAAGAGGTTGATAAAGTAGGAATTTTGTTCTCTCACTCATTTTCTTCACCTCCCAAAAAGCTAGAGAGCTTGAGAAAGAAGATGAAGAAAAGCAAAGAATGGAGAGAAGCAAGTAAAGAATGAATCAAGTGGTGAGAATAGAAACCATGGGTGAGATAATATCTCATACTAACTCATGTAGAGACTTAACCATGGCTTGGGATAATGGTTGGGTTAACAAATATCTCAAGTAAAACAAAACTAGTGGACTAAGTCAATGGCCACTACAAGCTTCTCCAAGCTTCTAACCATGTGACTAATTTCCAACTAATTTTCATTTACTTTAAATAAATAAAACCCATCATTATGATAAGTATGGTGTGTGTCTCATACGACCATGTCTCATGTATCATCTAGCATGACACAAAAGAATGTTTATTAATATATATCACATATATACTAGGTTACACAAGTGAGAAAAAGAAATCTTAAGTGGGCTAATATTAGTTAATGTAAGTTAATATATCATATATATAATTATACATTAAATTATTAAATCAACACTTGATTTAATAATCCGGCTATATCACATACAACCGACTAATATCAAATGTATCAACTCATCGAATCAACACTTGATTCGACAGCCCGGCTATATCATAAATAACCGACCGATATCACATATCGCGAGAATAGAATACGGTATCACATACACGTATTAATCTTGGTCCCGCATATATCACATATGTGCTCCTACTTCGTTTCTCTTGAGTAAGGAAAGCTCTGTGTAGGACTCTAAAGACTCGTCAATACGTCGGTAGTAGGTGGTGATCATATCAGTTACCCACAAGCCGCAAGCGGTATGCTAAACGTAACGGCCACCCGGGTATTGAGCGATCAGAAGATCAACAAGCAAACCTGCTCATACTCCTGCGAATCCAATAAGTAACACTACCGTACAGTCCGGTCTCTTCGTCAGATATGTCGCATATCATAGCCTGTGGGTGGTAAATGTTAGACCCTAATAACCTGATAAGTCATGCCGATGTGAGGCCCATAACGGTTCGAAAAACTACTGATAACACTTACCAGTAAATCTCAGCAACCCTGGCCAGGGATTTCTTGTTATGGCCAATCGAGCATAGCGCAACATCAACCCCCAATACCGGGAGAGATGAAATCCCCTTCTATCGCTCATTGCCTCCAAGTGACTCGGGACTGTACCCAAAAACTACCGTTTTGCACGAACTCTTGAACGTGGTAAGGTGGAAATCAAAGCACAGCAGGAATCACACAAGGCTCTATGACGATCTCGCGTCGACAGACTAACCTGTACCAGTGTCACCAGAGAACTGCTATCTGACGATAAGTATAATACCATCTAGGAGTTCTCGGCGAGTCCGTTCAATGTACCCGGTCTCCACTGAACACCCGTATACCTTCTCTCATGTCAAATACCAATGGATGTGGGATCATCCATCACCCATCATATGGGTCAAGAAGCGCATACGCTAGTTGATTAAGAGAAGTTTTGTCGATCAAAAATATTTACCGCAATCAAGAACGGCGTCGCATGAAGCTAGCCGGTGAATACGGGTCGGTCCACAGGGATGTGTAAATCTCCTTTAAGTTCTTACGAGTTAATTCCAAATGGTGTTTGGATTTATAATTAAACCTAAAAATTGAAGTTGTATGAGACTAGGATTAGAAACTTGCTAGGATTAGGTTTAGGAAAAATTTGGTAAACAAAGATCTTCATCTCTTTCCATTGCCATTAATTAAAGATATCATATTAGTGTTATGGTAAATATTTATAAAGGGGATTAGGATGATTGGGATGATTGATTCTTCCTCTAGATCCTTGTCCTTCCTTTATTAATCTTTACCCTAACCTCCATGGAAAACCTTAAAATCCGGGCCTTTAGACTACGGAATTCACCGTTACCTCGAGGGTAAAAGTGCCGTAGGGAGCGGAATAAGAAGGTATGCATGGAGTTCTAATGTTCATAAAAGTTTGGCAACGAAAAGAGATGAGAGATCTTCGTCAATCAAATCCTTCCCTATTCCTAACCCTAACAAGCGAGGAAACTACTCGCTCATTGAGGGGATGAAAAAAGACAAGAGTTTATTCAAGAGAGAAAACATCGATTGCAAGTTAATAAAAGCTAAACTAAATTAAACTAAGGCGAGAAAGTAAATTACCTAGGGCAGATATATAAAAACTAGAACTACTGCAAGGAAAATCACCTACTTACTTTTGATGCACTCTAACTTCAAGAAAACAGAATTTTATTCATGAGAAGAGGCATAAGAAAATACAAGGTCTTGGGTTCTATTTATAGGACATAGAAACCCTAGGTTTACAATTGCACCGCATGTCTAAAATTACAAATATACCCCTAGAAAAATCTTTCCAAAGTCGCCAAAAATTATGGAAAAATTTCCTGCGCACTAGGGCACAGGACGGCCGCGGATCCGCGGCATGGGCGTGCTTGGGCCGCGGATCCGCGGCCCAATGATGGGATCATCATTTGATTTTTCTTGGGCTTGGTTTGGTTCTTCTGGGCTTCTTGTTTCTTTATTCTTTTTATCAGTTGGGCTTCTGTATTAATTCCAGATTTTCAGTGAACACTTTGCAATGGATCTTTTAACCGTCTTTCTTGCAAATTTGGATCTTGAGTTGCCTTGTTGATGGTGAACCGTTCTTCTGCTGGGTTTTACTAAGATCCTCCTAATTGTTGGTCAAAAGTCCTTCTTTTGTGTCGTCTTTTGTGTTTTTCACTGTTTTTGCTCCAACGACCTGTAACCTGTAACATGTAGCAGACATGGGTCAAAAGCACATGTTTTTATTCTTAAAAGCATAAGAATGGGGAATATAATAATGCAATATTATGGTCTGAACAAATACCCCCAAACTTATCTTTTGCTCGCCTTCGAGCAAACTTATTATTTTATTTATTCTCGATAAAAATCTAACCTAGCCGCACTTTCGCAGGGAAACGCGATTGCACTGAGCTCGTGCAACAAGCCGTTAAACCTCTAGGTGTCCCTAGTAGGAGGAGTGTTGTCTCCTGAGGGTTTTCAGCGGATACTACCCACAAAATCCTATCAATTTGGTTTTTCGACTTTTGTTTTCTAATTAGGTTTTCTAACAAGGAATTCTATTATCGTCAACCCGCAAATTCTCCACCCATATTCTTCACACTTTCTCATTATTTAACTTAAGATTATATATGTTCTATAGAATTACCTAGCTTTCGGCATTTCTTAAGTTTTCCTTCTAGGGTTCCATCTCTACTTAGAAATTTCTATCAACTCTATTAAAGATACAAGTTTTATTCTTCACTCCTTTCTCTCATCTAAACTCTAATCACATATCCCCACGTGTGTGTAAATATCATCCCTACACTTGGAAATTCAAATCAAGCAATCGTACTCTCGTCCATTGTCAAAAGCACTTATTAATTGGTGATCTTTCGCTTTCACATCCTTCATGCGACTGTTAATACTTCTTGAGGTACCAACAACCGATTACAAGATGCGTTAGCACTTTAAAGCGTACTTCCTAGCTTTGCAATACCCAAGGCTTTTAGCAGTGACTCCCAAACCAGTTGGTCTAAGGCACTAGGTGATGAAGCACCCTCGCTAAATATTTTTCTATTTTTACAGCCTTAAGTAATCACAAAAACCAGTGTCCATTTTTTTCTTTATTCACTTTTTTTTTGTGCTAAGGACTTTAGACAAGAGTATTTCAAGGTTTCTTCTACTAATCCAAGTTTCAAGGTGCGTGTTTGTGCGTTTTGTAGGGTATATGTTTTCAGAATCTAGACTTAAGCTAGGAACTATTTTTCAAACTTATTCTTTAATAAAAGTTTTAATAGTTTTCCTTCGTTTCGACTTAGCCCAAGAACTGAACCCAAAATTTGCCTATTTCTAAATAATCTACAAAGACAAATACTTTCTACCGTTAAAC
The DNA here is from genome assembly GCA_030015575.1 of Agapanthus africanus. Lineage (NCBI taxonomy): Eukaryota > Viridiplantae > Streptophyta > Magnoliopsida > Asparagales > Amaryllidaceae > Agapanthus > Agapanthus africanus. Next base: position 135,872,173 of record CM057350.1, read on the forward strand.
TCTAAGAAAGGTTATTTTTAGGGTTTTTAATTTGCTAAGTCTAAGATTTAGTTTTTCCTAGCCAGTTACCCTATTTATCAAACTCAAGTCAATTAACCAGAATTGAATACATTAATTTTTATAATTTTTGAATTTTTTCAATTTTTATGGGTTTTTCTGTTTTCTAATTTTTTTTTATTTTTCAAATTTTCAAATTTTTATGATTTTTTTATATAAAGATGCAATGCAGAAATATACATATGAATGCAAAAGGAAAAACTTACCGATCATACCCCCAAACTTATAATGGACAGTGTCCTCACTGTCATGCTGCACCAAGTGGGTTGATAATATCGGCGAGTTCCTGCTTATTATTATATTTACATATTATATACACACCCCCAAACTTATTTGAAATAATGTTTTGGAAGAAAAGAAATCTGGGGGTGAAAGTGGAGGAATATTACTCAGTGTAGATCGGCTCCTGCAAGAACAGGAGCTCCTCCGAAGGGTCCGCTGTGAGGAACGGTTTCAAACGATACCCATTTACTTTGAAAAGCGTACCGTCCTACGGGTTTTCCAGATCAACCGCACCGTGCGGATAAACGGTGCGGACTACAAAAGGTCCTCTCCACCTAGAACGGAGCTTGCCGGGATGAAAATGTAACCGAGTATCATATAATAAAACCTGTTGACCTGGTTTAAATGTCTTTCGCAAAAGGTTTTTATCATGAAATACCTTAACTCGGTTTTTAGCAATCACGGCATTATCATATGCCTCATCCCGCAGCTCTTCTGGTTCATTTAACTGCAGCTTTCGGTTGCTGCCCGTAACTCCTAAGGATAGATTCAGCTCTTTAATGGCCCAAAATGTCTTATGCTCAATTTCTACTGGAAGGTGGCAGGCCTTCCCGTAAACAAGCCGGTATGGAGACATGCCAAGATCGGTCTTGTATGCAGTACGGAAAGCCCATAGTGCATCGATTAATTTTAGTGACCAATCTTTACGGTTTTTAGAAACCGTTTTCTCCAAGATTTGCTTAATTTGTCGATTCGAGATCTCGGCTTGTCCACATGTTTGGGGATGGTATGGCGTTGACAGCTTATAGGTGATAGAGTATTTGCGCATTAGGGACTCAAAAGTCCTATTGCAAAAGTGAGAACCATTATCACTTATTATCGCACGAGGGTGCCCAAATCGAGAAAAGATGTGTTCTTTTAGAAATCGAACGACAACCTTGTTGTCATTCGTTCGACTTGGTATAGCATCGACCCACTTTGAAACATAGTCAACAGCCAATAGAATATACACATTTCCAAAAGAGTTAGGAAATGGTCCCATGAAGTCTATACCCCAAACATCAAAAATGTCTACAACCAAAATTGGTTGGAGCGGCATTTCGTTTCTCCGCGATATCCGGCCCAAGTGTTGGCACCGGGAGCAAGTTTTACAGTATTCGAAAGCATCTTTGAAGAGTCGTGGCCAATAGAAACCACATTGCAAAACTTTCTCGGCTGTCTTCTTTGGGCCAAAGTGCCCGCCACATGCTTGATCGTGGCAAAAAGACAGCACACTCTTAACCTCAGTTTCAGGCACACACCGACGAATGATTTGGTCGGGACAATATTTAAAAAGATAAGGTTCATCCCAGTAAAAATGCTTTACTTGGGACAAAAATCGAAGTTTATCTTGTTTCGACCAATCTTTAGGTATCAAGCCGGTGGCTAAGTAGTTTACAATATCGGCGAACCATGGTTCGCAAGAAACAGTCAAGAGTTGCTCATCGGGGAAAGTATCAGTGATAGGCAGTTCAAGTGTAGGCGAAGAAGGAAGTCGTGAAAGGTGATCGGCCACTACGTTTTCACATCCCTTTTTGTCCCGTATAATAAGGTCAAATTCTTGTAGCAAGAGGATCCAACGTATGAGCCTAGACTTAGCATCCTTCTTCGCAAAAAGGTGGCGAAGAGCTGAGTGATCCGTGTACACTATAACTGGAGAGCCGATTAAATAAGGCCGAAAATTTTCAAGTGCAAACACAACCGCTAAAAACTCTTTTTCTGTTGTTGTGTAGTTTAATTGGGCCTCATTTAATGTTCGGCTAGCGTAGTAAATTACATGCGGCATCTTGTTAATGTGCTGTCCAAGAACAGCACCAATTGCAAAATCTGATGCGTCGCACATAATTTCAAAGGGATGCGTCCAGTCTGGAGATGAAAGGATGGGCGCAGAAATGAGTGAGTGTTTCAAAGACTCGAACGCTTTCATGCAAGTTGAGTCGAAAACAAAAGTAGTGTCCTTGGCCAACAAGAGAGTCAAGGGTCTAGCAATCTTGCTAAAGTCCTTGATGAACCGTCTATAGAAACCGGCATGGCCAAGGAAAGCTCGGATATCTTTGACGCATTTAGGAGGAGGAAGATTAGAAATGACTTCGATTTTTGCTCTATCAACCTCTATGCCGTTTTGCGAGATGACATGTCCTAAGACAATACCTTCTCGTACCATAAAGTGGCACTTCTCCCAATTCAAAGTCAGGTTCTTTTCCCTACAGCGGGTGAGAACTGCGTCAAGATGTCGTAAACACTCATCGAAGGAGTCACCAAAAATGGAGAAATCATCCATAAAGATTTCCAAAAACTTCTCCACCATATCCGAAAAGATCCCCATCATACACCGCTGAAATGTAGCGGGTGCATTGCATAACCTAAAGGGCATGCGACGATAAGCAAAAGTGCCAAAGGGACAAGTAAATGTAGTCTTGTCTTGATCCTCTTTGGCTATGGGGACTTGATTATAACCGGAATAGCCATCTAAAAAGCAGTAGAATTCGTGTCCCGCCAATCGTTCTAGCATTTGGTCAATGAATGGTAAAGGAAAGTGGTCCTTCCTTGTCGCGGCATTGAGTTTCCGGTAGTCGATGCAAACTCGCCACCCAGTTTGGGTGCGCGTGGGAATTAACTCATTTGCCTCATTGGTGATGACCGTGATGCCCGATTTCTTTGGCACGACATGAATGGGGCTAACCCATTGGCTATCCGAGATAGGGTAAATGATACCGCTATCAAGACACTTAACAATCTCCTTCTTGACCGCCTCTTTCATGATGGGGTTGAGGTGTCTTTGTGGATCCCTTGCCGGCTTGGCATCATCCATCAAGTGTATATGATGTTCGACTATGAGGGGACTAATCCCCTTGATGTCCGCCATAGACCAGCCTAAAGCTTGCCGATTATTGCATAAGACCGTTAAAAGAGCCTTCTCTTGCTCAAGAGCTAGAGAGGCCGAGATGATAACGGGTAAGGTCTCATTTTCACCTAGATAAGCATATTTTAGGTGCGACGGCAAAAGCTTTAGTTCGAGTTTAGGTGGTGAAACAATAGATGGTAACAATGGAGTAACTGTTTCAAACTCGAAGGATTCCATCAAAGGTTCAAATTGAGTGTACGCTACCGAGTCGGATGGTTCAACTAACTCATCCGAAAAAGCAAAAGACTCAAACTCGGGTGGAGAGTCTTCAAGATCATCAACAAAGGTGAAACACTCATAATCTTTGTCCGTCGTGAAAGCTGTGTCGGATTCTAGGAGGAACGCACTAGTGGCGTCAATATTACTGTGATCAAATATGAAATTTTCGAACTCACAGTCCTCCTCTGCGATCTCATCGATCGAGCACACATCAAGTACGCTAGAATTAGGCTCGCAAGGCTGACTTCCTAACTTGAAAATGTTAAGTTCAACTGCCATCTTGCCAAAAGATAGATTCATTGAACCATTACGACAGTTGATTACCGCGTTAGAAGTCGCGAGGAATGGTCGACCAAGTATCACCGGAATTTGATTACGGGGGTTAGCGACAGGCTGTGTATCCATAACAATAAAGTCCACGGGGAAAATGAAATCCCCTACTCTAATTAACACATCCTCCAACTCTCCCCTAGGGTGGGTGATTGATCGGTCGGCCATTTGGAGAGTACAATGAGTAGGCTTGAGCTCTCCAACGCCTAATTGTTCGTACACCGAATAGGGTAGCAAATTGACACTAGCACCAAGATCTAATAGTGCTCTATTGATGGTCTTGTTCCCAATTGTGATCGAAATAGTAGGACAACCGGGGTCCTTGTGCTTTGGGGGTAAAGAATTGACAAGAGCATCACTAACAGCACTAGCTACGAAAACTTTCTTTGGTACTTGTGACTTCCTTTTTTTGGTGCATAAGTCCTTTAAGATTTTTGCATATGAAGGAACTTGTTGGATTGCATCCAAAAGAGGGATATTTATGCTAACCTGCTTGAACAACTCTACAATCTTCTCCATCTGTGGAGTTGGTTTATTGGATCTCAACCGATTTGGAAAAGGAACATTTTGAAAAGTTGTTGATCCAATTTTTGTGGATCAGATTGTTGAGTTGGAACGGAACCCCGTGTAGATGTGTTCGTGTTGTGAGGAGAGGGTCCGTTCGAGCTAGAAGAAGTAGAGCCATGTGAAGGATGGAGAATAGGCTCTAACGAAGAAGAAGAGGAAGATGAAGAAGATGAAGAACCACCGGCCGAGGTGTCATGGTGAATACCCACATTGTTTTGCAGCACTTTTCCGGATCTCAACGTAGTCACAGCATTCACGTTATGATTCTGTTGTTCATGTGCAACATGTGCGTGATCGGGATTTGGGAGTGGTTGAGACGGAAGCTTTCCTTTCTCTCGCTCTTTCAATGCTGCGTTGAGTTGTGCGATTTGTGCCTCAATAGCTTTGATGCTTTGATCGTGTGAGGCACTGTTTTGCACCAAAGATTGGACAGAAGTCTCTATCCTAGTTGTGGACTGTGCAGATTGCTTTAGGAATGCTTCTAGACTTCTTTCGAGCGAGCTAACAGCATTTTGAGGGGGAACAAAATTGTTGGGCACAAAATTGTTCATCTGATTAGGGTAAGGTTGCTGTTGGAGAGGCTGCTGAAATTGAGTTTGTGGAGGTGCTTGTTGTTGTGGAGGAGGAGCCCTTTGAAAATTGTTGTTTCCTTGGGGTTGTTGATTGTGGTTCCAAGCGAAATTAGGGTGGCTCTTCCAACCCGGATTGTATGTCGAAGAGTATGGATCATTTCTTTGTCGTTGCTGAAAGGCAGCATTGACCTGATCTTGTCCTTGAGTGGAAGCAGTGTAAGGACACTCTTCGGTGAGATGTGATGGATCCGAACAACAAGCACAAACAGTTCGTGGGGGCACAACAGGGGCAGGAGAAGGTGCTGAGATTTTGGTCTCAAGCGCTTCTAGTTTTTTCGTAAGAGCGGCCATCTCGGCCTTCATAGCAATTGACATCTCTACTTGATGTATGCCTGCCCTAGGTTGACCAATAGAAGAAGATGATGTGGTCTTGGTGCTCTCCCATTGAATTGTTTGCTCACTAACATCCTCAAGAAACTGCCACGCTTCCTCACTAGACTTGGACAGAAAGTGACCTTGGCTAATGGTTTCTAGCAACTGCTTCGTTGCCGGGTTCAATCCCTCGTATAGTGTTTGGCAAAGTTGCCATGTTTCGATCCCATGGTGAGGGCATTGAACAAATAGGTCTTTGAATCTTTCAAAACATTTCCAAAATGGTTCGGCAGGAAGCTGTGAAAATTGTATAATTTCATTACGGATTTTTGCAGTTTTGTGATGAGGATAGAACTTTTTAAGAAAAGCTTTCACAAACTCGTCCCAATTTCTAATTGAGTGTGATGCGGTGCTGTATAGCCACTTCTCGGCTAGATCACATAAGGTGAAAGGAATGACCCTTAGCCTTATAGCGTCATCACTTAATTGGGTAGTTTTCATCATGGCGCAAACGTTTTGGAATTTGTTGATAAAGATATATGCATCTTCGGATTCCAAACCATGAAACTTAGGCAGCATGTTGATGAAGTGGGGTTTGATCTCAAAATTGTCCCCATTAGCCGGTGGGAGGGAAAGACAAGTAGGAAGGGCGGTGCGGACGGGGTAGAAAAGATCCTGGAGCGCGACTCGTGCGGGCGCTTCGACAGGCGGAAGATTCGGGTTATTCGCACCTAACGGAGGTGGAATCCTTCCCGTCGGTAAGGTATTGTTAGGATCGTATCCCGACATACCTTCGGAAGAATGTGATGGTGAAAGTGAAGAAGTGGACAAGATTTCGACTTCGGAGTCGAAAGGTTCGTCGGTCGGTACCAACGAAACACGGACTAATCGGACGCTAGGGTCCCTAGTCCAACCGGACATACACTAGAAGGGTTAGTGTAGTCGAAAGATGAAAGACAGAATGTGAAGGTAAGAAAACGTCAATGAGAAGAAGTGGTGTAAGTGAGTGCAAAGATTCTTTAGCGACAAGTTGCAAGTTCTGAAAAGATTTTCCTTTTTCTTTTTTTTTTTTAAGTGAGCTTTGTGCAAATAGATTTTTTCGAAAAGAGACTAGTGACACAAATGCAATTAACCACACATGCACAATCAGGCCTAAGTCTAGGGTCACCTAGGTCAGCTAGACAGCTCCTAACTGTTCCAAAAGGCTAGAGATAGGACCTCAAACCGCCTCTTCACGGACAAGTACGGCCAGGTAAGTGGGAAGGAACCACCACTACAGTGGGCCTAATTAAAAACCACTAGCCTAGACACCGCAATGTCGGTTAGGATAAACGGCCGATGCCTATACTAGTCCTCTGTCCTATTGAGCTCGAGGTCCTTAGGGCTGAGTCTAATATTTTTTAAATTAAAAGTGGTCAATGCAAATGCTTTAAGTGATTTCTGGGGTCCTGGGAAGGGTGATGAAATCCCCACCCAATCTGAATTGGTCAATAGCCCCTTAAAGTCAGATTAAAATATGCAAAGCAGTAAATCACTTGCAATCAATTTGCTTTTAAGCGCGGCGCAAAGAATCCTGCAGAAAATCAATTATTGGAAGGGGGAAGAAGATTTTTAGCGCAAAGAATCCTGCAGAAGATTTGACAGAAGATATATGGGGATTTGCAGAGGGGAGAATAAGGAAACAAACAGTGCAATTTTTTTCCAGAGAACTCCACAGAGCGCCGCGGAAGCGCGGTCTTGACCAGGTAAGTGCCGCGGAAACACGGCTCCTCGGGGGCTTTAGGTCTCCAAATTTCTTCAGCTGCTCTGTACTTTCAATCTCCTGCTGTTTTGATGTATCTTTTTCTGTGTCCCCTTCTGTGTTGTTTCAGATTCGTCAATCCTGCAAAGATCCACAAAGAAAACCCTTCAAACAATAAAAGATGATAAAAATTTTTTATTTTTTTTTGTTTTTGGAATTTTTCAGATTTTTATGATTTTTTATATTTTAGATTAACCCGAAATTACAAAAAGAAAATTTTACGCCATCCCCGGCAACGGCGCCATTTGATTAAGAGAAGTTTTGTCGATCAAAAATATTTACCGCAATCAAGAACGGCGTCGCATGAAGCTAGCCGGTGAATACGGGTCGGTCCACAGGGATGTGTAAATCTCCTTTAAGTTCTTACGAGTTAATTCCAAATGGTGTTTGGATTTATAATTAAACCTAAAAATTGAAGTTGTATGAGACTAGGATTAGAAACTTGCTAGGATTAGGTCTAGGGAAAATTTGGTAAACAAAGATCTTCATCTCTTTCCATTGCCATTAATTAAAGATATCATATTAGTGTTATGGTAAATATTTATAAAGGGGATTAGGATGATTGGGATGATTGATTCTTCCTCTAGATCCTTGTCCTTCCTTTATTAATCTTTACCCTAACCTCCATGGAAAACCTTAAAATCCGGGCCTTTAGACTACGGAATTCACCGTTACCTCGAGGGTAAAAGTGCCGTAGGGAGCGGAATAAGAAGGTATGCATGGAGTTCTAATGTTCATAAAAGTTTGGCAACGAAAAAAGATGAGAGATCTTCGTCTCTCAAATCCTTCCTTATTCTTAACCCTAACAAGCGAGGAAACTACTCGCTCATTGAGGGGATGAAAAAAGACAAGAGTTTATTCAAGAGAGAAAACATCGATTGCAAGTTAATAAAAGCTAAACTAAATTAAACTAAGGCGAGAAAGTAAATTACCTAGGGCAGATATATAAAAACTAGAACTACTTCAAGGAAAATCACCTACTTACTTTTGATGCACTCTAACTTCAAGAAAACAGAATTTTATTCATGAGAAGAGGCATAAGAAAATACAAGGTCTTGGGTTCTATTTATAGGACATAGAAACCCTAGGTTTACAATTACACCGCATGTCTAAAATTACAAATATACCCCTAGAAAAATCTTTCCAAAGTCGCCAAAAATTATGGAAAAATTTCCTGCGCACTAGGGCAAAGGACGGCCGCGGATCCGCGGCATGGGCGCGCTTGGGCCGCGGCCCAATGATGGGATCATTATTTGATTTTTCTTGGGCTTGGTTTGGTTCTTCTGGGCTTCTTGTTTCTTTATTCTTTTTATCAGTTGGGCTTCTGTATTAATTCCAGATTTTCAGTGAACACTTTGCAATGGATCTTTTAACCGTCTTTCTTGCAAATTTGGATCTTGAGTTGCCTTGTTGATGGTGAACCGTTCTTCTGCTGGGTTTTACTAAGATCCTCCTAATTGTTGGTCAAAAGTCCTTCTTTTGTGTCGTCTTTTGTGTTTTTCACCGTTTTTGCTCCAACGACCTGTAACCTGTAACATGTAGCAGAAATGGGTCAAAAGCACCTGTTTTTATTCTTAAAAGCATAAGAATGGGGAATATAATAATGCAATATTATGGTCTGAACAAATACCCCCAAACTTATCTTTTGCTCGCCCTCGAGCAAACTTATTATTTTATTTATTCTCGATAAAAATCTAACCTAGCCGCACTTTCGCAGGGAAACGCGATTGCACTGAGCTCGTGCAACAAGCCGTTAAACCTCTTGGTGTCCCTAGTAGGAGGAGTGTTGTCTCCTGAGGGTTTTCAGCGGATACTACCCACAAAATCCTATCAATTTGGTTTTTCGACTTTTGTTTTCTAATTAGGTTTTCTAACAAGGAATTCTATTATCGTCAACCCGCAAATTATCCACCCATATTCTTCACACTTTCTCATTATTTAACTTAAGATTATATATGTTCTATAGAATTACCTAGCTTTCGGCATTTCTTAAGTTTTCCTTCTAGGGTTCCATCTCTACTTAGGAATTTCTATCAATTCTATTAAAGATACAAGTTTTATTCTTCACTCCTTTCTTTCATCTAAACTCTAATCACATATCCCCACGTGTGTGTAAATATCACCCCTACACTTGGAAATTCAAATCAAGCAATCGTACTCTCGTCCATTGTCAAAAGCACTTATTAATTGGTGATCTTTCGCTTTCACATCCTTCATGCGACTGTTAATACTTCTTGAGGTACCAACAACCGATTACAAGATGCGTTAGCACTTTAAAGCGTACTTCCTAGCTTTGCAATACCCAAGGCTTTTAGCAGTGACTCCCAAACCAGTTGGTCTAAGGCACTAGGTGATGAAGCACCCTCGCTAAATATTTTTCTATTTTTACAGCCTTAAGTAATCACAAAAACCAGTGTCCATTTTTTTCTTTTTTCACTTTTTTTTTTTTGTGCTAAGGACTTTAGACAAGAGTATTTCAAGGTTTCTTCTACTAATCCAAGTTTCAAGATGCGTGTTTGTGCGTTTTGTAGGGTATATGTTTTCAGAATCTAGACTTAAGCTAGGAACTATTTTTCAAACTTATTCTTTAATAAAAGTTTTAATAGTTTTCCTTCGTTTCGACTTAGCCCAAGAACTGAACCCAAAATTTGCCTATTTCTAAATAATCTACAAAGACAAATACTTTCTACCGTTAAACTCTAAGAAAGGTTATTTTTAGGGTTTTAAATTTGCTAAGTCTAAGATTTAGTTTTTCCTAGCCAGTTACCCTATTTATCAAACTCAAGTCAATTAACCAGAATTGAATACATTAATTTTTATAATTTTTGAATTTTTTCAATTTTTATGGGTTTTTCTGTTTTCTAATTTTTTTTTATTTTTCAAATTTTCAAATTTTAATGATTTTTTTATATAAAGATGCAATGCAGAAATATACATATGAATGCAAAAGGAAAAACTTACCGATCATACCCCCAAACTTACAATGGACAGTGTCCTCACTGTCATGCTGCACCAAGTGGGTTGATAATATCGGCGAGTTCCTGCTTATTATTATATTTACATATTATATACACACACCCAAACTTATTTGAAATAATTCAAATCCTGTGTGTTGTAGGTTGAAAACTGTATTATGGTTAAGAAGAATTACATCATTATTGAATGTACCTTATCTAATCATCAATTGATAAAGGTAAATGTTATAAACATAATTTCAAAAAGTGATATCTCACTTTATTAAATAAACGTACAAATATATCGGTTTGAAATTAGTGCATAACAACGGATATTCAAAAACCAAATATTTGCCGTTAGACAAAACCCAGGTGATTTCCTAAAAAATTACCAATCACAAAAATTCTGATATTGAGGATCTAATCACCCAATTCCCAATATTCTACTCACACTTAGCATCTGTAACACTATACAGATGTGAGAATCAAATCCGGTAAGTACATACCCTGGAGTCAGAATTTAATTGGAAAAGCAGTCTTCAATTAATACCGCACAGTAAAACTGAAACATGAAAATGTTTCCAGAGGGTGGTAGGGTATTTCCAGTAATGCCTCTTCCAATACCAGACTCATGATATTAGTTACAATTTCCATTGCCCTTACTCCAATCCCTTTATATGTCTTTACTTCTTACCTTCTGTACAGCATATTTAGCCTAACTGGTTTTCTTCTTTCCCTACCTTTCGACACCTGCCTAAGCTTTGAAAGAAGACTATACAATAAGAATAATAGATGTACTCTCCTAATTCAAGAAGCTCTCACAACCTGAGAGAAAGTTAAAGGAAAAGACAACCGAATAATCCTATTCTATTTCTCCAGAACCTAGAGCTATCCTAGAACTGAAATAAATTTCTGCGAGTTCGTATGTAACTATATGAGATGGTTTTATCCATTTTATATGGATCTTCAAAGTAATACAGAGTGTTATGGAGAAATGCAAAGAGTAAAGCAGGAGTGGTATGGATATATGCAACTTTGTCATGAATCGTGACAATCCAAAACCGGATGGTTAAAATGCCATTCAACTAGGTGTTAAGTTATAATTTAAGGTCGGTCATGGCCGCTGCCAAAGAGAGAGAGAAAAGAAACACTCAGTATGCACTATACCTAGATTAGATTGTTTTTTAGTTTATCTAATAAGGATAGTGTTTATCGCAGAAAACTGCATTTCAATACCACTCATTCATTATCTGTTTTGTTATAGATCGGTACTATTAACCAGTGTTCTCAGTAATTACAGATTACAGTTATCCGTGATAAAATACTGGAAACACATTCAAATGCACGGATATTACATTGGTGAGCCGACACTGCAATCGGAACTGCAAACCGATCAATATTTCAAGAGTTTCTTTTTGCAACATGCATGTGTACACAATTTTTATCTAAATGGTCCAACACATACAAGTGTGTACACTAGCTTGTTGGTACATGGACCTAGAGAGGGGGCCGCCTTAGTGCAAGTAGGCACATGTGAGGTGATGTGTGTTTAATGCAAAAAGATGTGTTGTGATTTAAAAAGCATCAAGTTTCCCTCCAATCTACTGAATACAACCCATGCTTCTACAAAGAAATCAAGCAATACCGGTGGAATTGTCGAGAGAACACAAGACTTCCACACCAATACGAGCCAAGTTACTCGGACAAAAACTGGCGACATGCCTCCAAAAACCGGCCCCACTGGTTTTCCTGTAGCCAAAGTGCTCCAATTTTCTTCAGCCCATCCCTTGTTGTCACATGATCTTATTTTTATTACTTGTTTAATCTTTTTTGGTGCCTATAAAAGCCAGATCAGTGAGCAAGGGAGGGGGTCTCATATAGTGTCTAAGACTTCATGCTCTTTTTTTTGTTTTCATTTTGTTCTTGTACATAGCTAGTTCCCCTTGAGTTCTTTGTCTTATCTTGATCTTGCAACCTCTTCATTGAACTTGCAAGTTTAAGTTTTGGTTATTGAACTCAAGCTTTGTATCATTACTTGGAAATAATAAAGCTCTCATTTTGCACTTTAGGTTCTTAGTATTTTATTTCTCTTGGTTTCCTTACTTATATTTTCATTCTTGCCATTTACTTACTTGCTCTTTTATTTCCATACCATTTACTTACTTGCTTGTTGTTTTATTCTTGTCTTTGTATCATTTCTTTTGCTCTTTCTTTATTTTTGTGATGGTTTGTAAATATTTTTGTTGTTAGGAAAAAGATTGGTTGTGTAAGTTAAGGTTTTCGTTTCTCATTTCCTTTGCCCGATATTTTCCAACTGAACTCCGCTCAAACTTACGCAAGCGCTCCGTTAGGCACCCTACCCTACCAAGGTATCAGTGATCCCTAACCGCGACCGGTTGCGTTCGGTTTGGTCGGAGGCGAAAGCCAAGCGACAAGAACGGACGGACAAGGGTCAATAAGCCGGATTTCACTAATACCGTGCTTAAGTACCCTAATCCACGTTGTTACCGATTGCTCTAACTTCAATAGTCAAGTTCGGCACAAAAGATTGAGTACGGAAATGCATAACTTACACTAACCTAGCTATTCCGAACAAACTTATACTTGCATATATACACTTAGGTTAGAAACGAACCATTCCGAACCGCGCATTAACTCATGATAACAAGAACCTAAAATGCACTGTCTCCCTGCGGACGACACGTACTCATCGCGGCTAGCTATACGCGACACCGTCCTGATTGCGGTTAACTTTAGAACTTTAAAATACGAAACACCAAAAGCGTGCAATCAAATGGCGCTGTTGCCGGGGAGACGGTAACGTTTTTATTCTTGTTATTTTGGGTTAATCTTGTTTATATCACTAACACCATTTTTAAAACAAAACAAACTAAAAAATTCAAAAAAAAATTCAAAACCAAAACAAAAATTAACATATCTAACTATTTTGTTCTCTAGATTTTTGACCTGCAAGAACTCTGGGACTAAGTAAAAAAGATAAACAATAATATTGAGACACTTGTTAGATATGTATGCCCTAGATGCCTGTATTGTATAGGATACTAGGCATGTATATGTACAGAAACAATATTTGCTCGAAATGATAGTATACTATCTGGTTTATCTTCATCTTAACGTGTGATGTGTTGTATTTCATATCTTTATATACATGTTGATGAAGCCCTTAGGATTATGATTGAATGTCAGGATTATGATGTTGATCATACTAGTCGGGCCTGGGCAGTCTATAAGCATATCCTTTAATAGTTCCTAGTCGAGGGTATATCAAGACAGGGCATCGATATTACCAGAGTTGACTAGTGTGTACGTTTCTTGACCCTGGGGGCGATGGTTGATCCCACAACCATTGGTGTTTGACATCAAAGATTGTACGCAGATACTCATTGGAGAATGGGTACACCGAACATGACTCGCCGAGAACTCCTAGATGGTATATATACCTATTGTCAGATAGCAGTTCTCTGGTGACACTTGTACAGATTAGTCTGTAGACCCGAGATCGTCATAGTGTCTTATGTGATTCCCACTGTACTTTGATTTCCTCCCTACCACGGCTCTACTGAGTCGTGCAAACAGGTGGATTTTGGGTACAGTCCCGAATCATATGGAAGCAGTGAGCGATAGGAGGGGTTTCGTCTCTCCCGGTATAGAGAGTTGATGTCGCGCTATGCTTGATCGGCCATAACAGCAAATCCCTGGCCAGGGTTATCGAGATTTACTGATAAGAGTTATCAGTAGTTTCTCGAACAGTTATGGGCCGTAAATCAGCATAACTTATAAAGTTACTAGGGTCTGACATTTACCACTCCTAGACTTCATATGCGACGTATCAGACGAAGAGACTGTACTGTACGGTAAGTGTTGCTTACAGGATCATTAGGGTTGTGATGAGTTTGCTCATCGGCCACCTTTTCGTCATGTACCTGGGTAGCCGTTACGCACAGCTAGTATCGCTGACGTGCTTGTGATTAAACCTACTGCCAGCTTACTGTCGAGTCTTTAGAGTCCCACACAGAGGGTTCCCTGGTTCAGGCAAAAGATGTAGAGGCCGTAAGTTGTTACGAAAGGGTTTCGATCATGTTCGTGTAATTGTTACAGGAATAATGATCGAAAGGATAATACTAGTAGGCTTTGGTTTAAGCCGGATACTGATATTATATTATTGGATTATTTGTATTCATATTTTTCGGAGTCCGGATACGGGTATACTTATACGGTATACGGTGGAGGCGTATTCTTGTAATTGTTATAAGAATACCTTCTAGAAGGAGAAACCTCATAAATGGGTTTTTATTTTGTGAAAATAAAACAGTGAGGTGGAATTTGGAGAAAGTCTAAGTATGGATGAAGGAATGGCTAAATTCATTTGGAGTTGCTATTGAAGCATGGTGCATTTTTTTATTGCATGCTTCAATTATTTTCATTTTGAGCCATATCATTTTTCTATACTTGATTTTTTCATTCATCACATTCACCTTCTCTCTCCTCATTATCTCTTTCTTCCTCCTCTTTGCTTTAACCTTCACATGAGTTGTGAATCAAAAGCTTAGAGAAAAATAATAATCCAATACTTGATCTCTATATCATCTAAGTGATTACTTCTAGCGCTCTTGATCTCTCAGTTAAACTCTTGTGAAGAGTTTGTAGCTTGTTCGATAGCTCTCGGGTGGATCATCTTGGATCTTGAGGTGGCCGGAGATTGAGTTCTTTGCGACCACAAGGAGCCTAGGAGTTGCATCAAAAAGAAGACCCGAAGGACCGGTTCATTAGGTATAACCCTTTCATAGTAGTTAAGAAATCTAGATAGGGTTTGCTAGTTAAGGTTTAAGCACATGATCTTGGTTTTATGTGGGTGTTGCATGCAAGAATTTTATTGTTTGCCACTTCCGCCTCCTCACAAATGTTATGAAGGTATTCAACATCCACTAACATGGTATCAGAGCCTATCTTAAACCTTAAATAGCTTGTAGCAACGTTAGAATTCCGCCGTTTTTTGTCGCGCAAAAAATGGCGGAAAAAAAGTTTTGAAAATCGAAGTTTTAAGTTGTTTGCATACCCTACGGGCTCACAGTTTGAACCAAGAAGCCGCGGGGTAGAGCACACACACCCCAGGGATACCCCGAGGGGACCATAGGCCGGACCCACACTCCAAGACCACCTCGAGGTGGCCTTGGGGGTGGGTGACCCGAGAGCACCCCAATAGGGTGCTCTCGGGTCTGCCAACCCCTTGGGGCCACCTCGAGGTGGCCCCCGGGGGTGGGTACCCCTCGAGGCCCCCCATTAGATAGTATTTTTTGTATTCTTCACCTCCACGAAGATTCGGATGGGTATCGAGTTTGTTTCGACTCCCGGATTAGCTCAAAACGATCGGTTTTTGAAAACTAGCTCACTGTTTTTTTTCAAGTGTTGGAAAATTTAATAGTTAGCTAATCTCGTGCGGAATTCTATTGTCGCGGTTACTTTACAATCTTAGTGTTATATATGTTTGTTTGGAAACGTCGACTAATTGCTATACATCGATTAGTCGGGGTTGCACACATCTGTATTGATATCATGTGATGGTATGTGTCTATGAATATGTTGGATCATTGTGATGAATAGCCGGGATGTGAGAAGAGAGTTTTTCTTTCATTCATATAATTTGTAAAAATTAATGTAATATTATTTTGCGGAGCACATCCGGGTTGAGGTTGTAGCCACCATTGTATATTTTCTTTTTACTGTTTTTGCTCCTAGGATAGACCCAAGCTGGGGTGCACAAACTACCGGGTTCTCGAAGTGCCGAGTGGCCTACTCACTTTGTTGAGGGAGGTTGCTTCATTTTAGGAATTTGGCGGGTAGTTTGTCGCACCTATAGGGGTCTAGGGTGGGGTTTGGATATTCATCACGAACGTGGAATCCGTCTTTCATTAAGGGCTTAAATAAAATACGGAATTCCTAGTATATCCAATGTATTCATCTGTGATCTGAAATGTTTATAAATGCGTGCGACGTATGGCTATCTATATATGAGATATATAATAAACGTTGCTTATGTTTTGCACCCGCGCTAGTCCAGCCCCCGCTCTGCCGTTAATTAAAGTAACCTAACGGTGCATGACGGGGCCCCGTGGCGAATGCGGATGGCATAAGCGTACGTTCTATTTTCATTTCTTTTTTGTGATGTTTAGGAAACGTAAACGATGGGACAAAATTAATGTGATTAATGTTAAGAAAAAGAAACCAAAAGATGTTGTAGAATCAAACTTTTTAAAATGGGTAACTCTAGTTTTTGCTTTGCATAGTGGTATTCCTTGATGAATATCCAGCACCTCATTTGATGAGGAAAGGGCCGAGATCCTTTCACCGGGAGTGACCCCTTTAGCGAAACTAGCAAATGTTACAAAGCACTCGATTGTTTTTATAGTTGATCTAACTTTTTCTTTGTATCGTGGTATTCATGAATATCCAGCACCTCATTCGATGAGGAAGGAGCCGAGATCCCTCACCAGGAGTGACCTCTTTAGCAAAATTAGAAAGATACTACAAAACCATTCGACTTTTTAAACTGGAGCTTAAACCACTCCTTTCACTAGATTCTACAACGATATCAAGTTCAAAACGTTAAGGGTTTTCATAAAAACCATCCGTTGCCCTCCGCCATTTTAGGAAGTAAAGTACTTAGTATTCGTGCTACGTTTGTTAACTATAGTTAAGGCGTAGTGAATGGTAGCTAAGTGATGTCTTCCTACAAAGAATTTGATGCGATCGATTAGGACATTCGTATGACTTTGTTGACCATAATTAAGGGTCATGCGGGGGGTCTAAATCTATCACGAAATGGCGGGTAGAACTTGACTAGTGCTTATGATTTGTTGACCATAGTTAAGGTCATAAGACACTATGGGTAAAAATCATATCGGGAATTTAAAGAGTTGAAATTTGCAATGAGATTGCATACCCTCTATTTGATAGTTAGATCCCGATCCCACTGTGAGTAAAAATTACTCCCGGGAGAGTTTTGCACTTTACAATTAGCTAATCCAGTAGGTGTCTAGAAAGGTGTCAACGGGGTTATGCCTCTATGAAAACGAGGTTTATTTTAATTAGGTCCGTGCGAAAGCACGAGGGACCTCCCTTGGAGTACCGACACTGGCCTGGTCAACCGGTTAGCGAACTTGTAGATTGCAATTAATCCTGGCTAATTTTCTTTTTAAGGTTTGAAGGAAAATTTGATAACAAGCAGTGGGAGACATCGATTAGATAAGATTAATAACCAATCTAATTATGCAAGAGCAATCGCTGAGTGTCTTCTTTTCTCTCTCCTAATGGCAGATACCCATGACGGGATTTAAGCTTTTATTAGACAAGAATAAACTCACGGGACCGAATTACAAAGATTGGCCAAGGAATGTAAATATTGCCCTGACCTATGATAAGGGCGGATAGTCCTGACTACTCCAGACCCTCCTAGCCCAGGCCCTGATTCTTCAGTTGCGGATAATGAAATCCACAAGACATGGGATATAGACTGTGCAACAACTAAGTGCCTTGCGCTTGCTTCTATGAACAATGATCATCAGAAGCAGCACGAGAAGATGGATGTGCAATCCATCTTTCTCCATACAAAGGAGTTGTATGGAGAGCAATCTCGTACTCTCCGATATGAGGCATCTCGAAAGTTGTTTCAGATGCGGATGGCTGCTGGCACGTCTGTAGGTGACCATGTATTGAAGATGATTGGACTTATCGAAGAACTTGAGGACCTGGGTTGGACCATGGAGAACGAACAGCATGTTGATATTGTTCTACAGTCCCTTCCCCCTGCCTTTGCTCAGTTCATTGTAAACTTCAACATGCACAACATGGAGAAGACATTACCTGAACTTCTCAATATGTTGAGGAGTATAGAGAGCATGCTAAAGATAGTGAAAACTTCCGCTCTAATTGCTGGCCATCTTCCTCTTCCGTCCTGAAAGCCAAGGCCAAGGGAAAGAAGAAGAAGAATCCCATCAAGCCGATAGGAGGAGTGAAAAAGGCACCAGGAAAGGACAGGATAGGGGCTGCTGCGACAGGACGAGGGGAATGCTTCCACTGCCACCAGACTAGGCACTGGAAAAGAAATTGCATTGGATACCTAGCCGGCCTCAAGAAGAAGAAGCATGGTGATGCTTCCACTTCAGGTGTGTTTGTAACAGAAAATTGTTTTTCAATTAACTCTGCTTCCTGGGTATTAGATACCTGGTTAGGATCTCACATCTGCAATTGTGTGCAGAGGCTGAGAAATAGCAGGTTTTTGAAGAAAGGTGTTCACACTCTCCGAGTTGGGAATGGTTCCTCTATACATGCTGTAGCAGTGGGAGAATATCATCTTGGTTTGCCTTCGGGTTGTATATTGGTTTTGAACCCATGTTATTTTGTATGTTCGATGTTATGTAATATTATATTTATATCGTTGTTGGACAATGCTGGATATAATTTTGTATTACAATCTAATGTTATGAACATTAACCTTAATCAAGAGTTGATTGGGTCTGGTACATTAAATAACGGGATATACGTCCTAAACAGCACACAATTTTCAATATACAACACACAAACAAAATGAAGATTTCAGACATAAATGAAGCTTTCATTTGGCATTGTAGACTTAGTCATATTAATGAAACAAGACTAACCAAGCTACATAAAGATGGATATTTAAACTCTTTTGAATATAAATCTTATGTGACTTGCCAGTCTTGTATCAAAGGTAAAATGACCAAAACTCCGTTTAGTGGACATGGAGAGAGAGCTACTGAACTCTTAGGCCTCATACATAGTGATGTATGTGGACCAATGTCTACACATGCGAGAGGTGGTTTTTCATACTTCATAACTTTTACAGATGATTTCTCGAGATTTGGACACGTGTTCTTGTTGAAACATAAGTCTGAAACCTTCGAAAAGTTCAAGGAGTATAAATCTGAAGTAGAAAAATAAACAAGCTTGGGTATCAAGAAACTTCGATCGGATTGAGAAGGTGAGTATCTAAGCTCAGAGTTTCTAGATTTCCAAAAAGAGAATGGGATTCTCTCTCAGCTCACTCCTCCGTACACACCATAGCACAATGGTGTGTCAGAACAGAGGAATCGTACCCTATTAAATATGGTACGATCAATGATGAGTGATGCTGAGAAACCACTTTCATTATGGGGGCACGCATTGGAGACTGCGATTTATCTATTGAATAGGGTTCCGACCAAAACCGTGCAACCACTCCATATGAGATATGGTATGGGAAGAGACCATCTCTTAAACGAGTTAGGATATGGGGTTGTCTGGCTCATATGAAAAAGCAGAATCCGGAAAAACTCGAGACACGATCGGTTTTGTGTAAATTTGTGGAATATCCAAAACACTCGTATGGATATCTTTTCTACTACAAAAAGGAACAAAGGGTTTTTGTTTCTCAGTATGCCATATTTTTAGAAAATGAATTTTTTACGAATGATACTGTTGGCAATGCGGTAGAATTGGAAGAAATTCCAGATACACAAATAATTACCGATGATTTGGTTGACCTAAGGTTTCAATAGAACCTGACGAACCTCAGCCACTCCATAGATATAGTAGGACTTCTCGCCTACCTGATAGATACTACGGTTTTCTAATTGATGGTGATAGAGAAGATTGCATCATGGATGATGGTGATCCTACTAGTTTTCAGCAAGCTATCACGAGTGGTGACTCAGTGAAGTGGCTGGATGCCATGAGATCCGAAATGGAATCCATGCACACCAACAAAGTAAGGACTTTGGATGTTGCACCTTCTGGAGTAAAACCCATAGGGTGAAAATGGATCTTTAAGAGAAAGATCGGTGTGGATGGTCAGATGGAGACCTATAAAAGTAGGCTGGAAGCAAAAGGATTTCGTCAAAGACCAGGCTTGGACTATGATGAAAACTTTTCACCAGTCGCAATGCTCAAATCCATTCAGATCCTGCTTTCTATTGCTGCTCACTATGATTATGAGATCTGACATATGGATGTTAAAACGACATTTCTAAATGGTGATTTAGAAGAATGCATTTTTATGGATCAGCTAGAAGGCTTCATTGATAGTGGGAGCAGCAGAAAAGCATGCAAGTTGCTTAAATCCATCTATAGATTAAAGCAGGCATCACGGAGTTGGAACATCTGCTTTGATGATACAATCAAAGAGTTTGGTTTTATCAAAAATGTAGATGAACCATGTATTTATAAAAGAATTGTAGAGAGTACTGTTACATTCCTCGTATTGTATGTGGACGACATTTTCTTGATAGGAAATAATGTTCCTATACTACAATCAGTCAAACTATTCTTATCGCAGAGGTTCTCAATGAAAGACCTGGGTGATGCCTCGTATATTCTGGGGGTTAAGATCTATAGAGATAGATATAAAAAATTATTGGGATTGTCTCAATCGAGATACATTGACACCATACTAAAGAGGTTTAGTATGGAAGATTCCAAGTAAGGTAATTTACCCGCTTGTCACGGGATCACCCTCTCCAAAGAGATATCTCCAAATACTGATGAGAAGAGGGCTCACATGAGTATTATACCTTACGGTTTGGCGGTAGGATCTATAATGTATGCGATGTTGTGTACTCGTCCAGATGTAGCTTATGCACTGAGTGCAGTAAGCAGGTATCAATCCAATTCAGGGGAGAAACACTGGACTGTTATGAAGAACATTCTAAAGTACTTGAGAAGAACTAAAGAAATGTTCATGGTGTATGGTAACGGAGATCTCCAAATGGAGGGTTTTACCGACTCCAGCTTCCAGAGAGACAAGGATGATAGTAAGTCCATCTCAGGGATTGTATTTACCTTAAATGGAGGGGCGGTATGTTGGAAGAGTTCCAAGCAAGATACCGTCGCTGACTCCACGATAGAAGCTGAGTATATTGCTGCTAATGATGCCGCAAAAGAGGTAGTCTGGATGAGGAAGTTCATTTCTAAACTTCAGGTGGTTCCATCCATTGTTAATCCAATACCTCTGTATTGCGATAACAATGGAGCCATGGCTTTGGCAAAGGAACCGCGATCCTATCAGAAATCCAGACATATCTTGAGGAGGTATCACCTCATCAGGGAGATAGTGGATCGCCAGGACATTGAGGTACAGAGGGTAGACACGAAAGACAGCACAGCAGATCCATTCACCAAGCCTATCCCTCAAGTCCAGTTTGAGAAACTGTTCGAGCTGTTGGGCATGCGGTACGCCGGAAACTGGTTCTAGTGTAGACAGAGGGTACTTATTGCACCAACTACAGGCCTTAGTGCAAGTGGGAGATTGTTAGATATGTATGCCTTAGAGGCCTGATTGTATAGGATGCTAGGCATGTATATGTACAGAAACAATCTTTGCACGAAATGATAGTATGCTATCAGGTTTATCTTCATCTTAACGCGTGATGTGTTGTATTTCATATCTTTATATACATGTTGATGACGCCCTTAGGATTATGCTTGACTGCCAGGATTATGATGTAGATCATACTAGTGGGGCCTGGGCAGTCTATAAGCATATCCTTTAATTGTCCCTAGTCGAGGGTATATCGAGACAGGGCAATGATATTACCAGAGTAGATTAGTGTGTATGTTTCTTGACCCTGGGGGAGATGGTTGATACCACAACCATTGGTGTTTGACATCAAAGATTGTACACAAGCTGCTCATTGGAGAATGGGTACACCGAACAGGACTCGCCGAGAACTCCTAGATGGTATATATAACTATTGTCAGATAGCAGTTCTCTGGTGACACTTGTACAGGTTAGTCTGTAGACCCGAGATCGTCATAGTGTCTTGTGTGATTCCCACTGTGCTTTGATTTCCTCCCTACCACGGCTCTACTGAGTCGTACAAACAGGTGGATTTTGGGTACAGTCCCGAATCACATGGAGGCAATGAGGGATAGGAGTGGTTTTGTCTCTCCCAGTATAGGGAGTTGATGTCGCGCTATACTTGATCGGCCATAATAGTAAATCCCTTGCCAGGGTTCTCGAGATTTACTAATAAGAGTTATCAGTAGTTTCTCGAACCGTTATGGGCCGTAAATCAGCATGACTTATAAAGTTACTGGGGTCTGACATTTACCACCCCTAGACTTCATATGTGATGTATCAGACGAAGAGACCGGACTGTACGGTAAGTGTTGCTTACAGGCTCGTTAGGGTTGTGATGAGTTCGCTCATCGGCCACCTTTTCGTCATGTAACTGGGTAGCCGTTATGCACGGCTAGTGCCGCTGACGTGCTTATGGTTAAATCCACTGCCAGCTTACTGTCGAGTCTTTAGAGTCCCACACAGAGGGTTCCCTAGTTCAGGTAAAAGATGTAGAGGCCATAATTTGTTACGGTAGGGTTTCGATCATGTTCGTGTAATTGTTACAGGAATAATGATCGAAATGATAATACTGCTAGTCTTTGGTTTAAGCCGGATACTGGTATTATATTATTGGATTATTTGTAATCGTATTTTTTGGAATTCGGATACGGGTATACTTATACGGTATACGGTGGAGGGGTATTCTTGTAATTGTTACAAGAAAACCTTCTAGAAGGAGACACCTCATAAATGGGTTTTTATTTTGTGAAAATAAAACAATGAGATGGAATTTGGAGAAAGTCTAAGCATGGATGAAGGAATGGCTAAATGCATTTTATATTCATTTGGAGTTACTATTGAAGCATGGTGTATTTTTTTATTGCATGCTTCAATTATTTTCATTTTGAGCCATATCATTTTTCTATGCTTGATTTTTTCATTCATCACATTCACCTTCTCTCTCCTCATTATCTCCTTCCTCCTCTTTGCTTTAACCTTCACATGAGTTGTGAATCAAAAGCTTAGAGAAAAATAATAATCCAATACTTGATCTCTACACTATCTAAGTGATCACTTCTAGCACTCTTGATTTCTTAGTTAAACTCTTATGAAGTGTTTGTAGCTTGTTCGATAGCTCTCGGGTGGATCATCTTGGATCTTGAGGTGGCCGGAGATCGAGTTCTTTGCGACCACAAGGAGCCTAGGAGTTGCATCAAAAAGAAGACCCGAAGGACCGGTTCATTAGGTATAACCCTTTCATAGTAGTTAAGAACTCTAGATAGACTTTGCTAGTTAAGGTTTAAGCACATGATCTTGGTTTTATGTGGGTGTTGCATGCAAGAATTTTATTGTTTGCCACTTCCGCCTCCTCACAAATGTTGTGAGGGTGTGCAACATCCACTAACAACACTAGTAGAACACTTAAACTCCAGAAGAAAATTGGAGCCCAAATTCAAATTTCAATCCGTCGAGATCCTTCATAAGTCCGGCGCTGCCGGCCTGCTCTCCCCCTTTTGCTACAAAATTTTTCCCTATGCTCTAGTGTTCTAATTTTGTCCTAATTTTATTGCTTGATTTTTATAATTTTAGGTGTGCAAGTTTTTGGGCATTCATATCGCTTTTTAGCACTAATAATCCATTTTCCGACATTTGTAGATTTCACGGAGTTGCGAACTGCGATTGTGTGGAGCAAAGTGTACATTCAAGGCTAAGGTGATTGCGATGTACAGTGCTAAAAATCCGGGTAGTTCTACCCACGCAAGCGAACTTTTCAAGCTAACCGGATTCACTTCAACGGGGGTTTCTTAACCTAAAAACTTATCGGTACGTATTTTCCTAACATCTTCTTCTCAAATCCGACGCATCCAATATACTATTTTTGCAGGATTCTTTGCAAGTTCGATATCAAACGCTAAAATTGACTAACCCGTATTTGTTGCAGTGCTGTGCTTAAACATAAAAATCGATTTTTTTAGGTTTTTAACAACCTTTTCATTGATTTGCGCATTGCATCCATTAATACGGACTTAAGGGCAAGCGACTCCACAACATACGGTAAAGGATTTCATCACCTTTTCCGTGGCCCAAAAATCACGAAATTGAGCATAACTTTTACCCACACAAATTTTAAAAGAAACTAGACTTTAAGCCTTTAAGGATTTCACGCTCATTAAGAGAAGTTAACTGTATTTAGAATACCGCTTAACGGTATATCGTTCACGGGGTGTCTAGGAAAGTGTTCACGGCAAAACCGCCAAAAGAGAAAGGGTTATCTAATTAAGGACCTTCGTGAAAGCGTTGGAAAACCTCCCCTTATCTCTGCACTCACCTGGCTTCGTGATCAATATATCTTGAGCCCGTTTCTCGAAACATTTTTACTTCGACAATCAAGTTCTTGAGCAGGTCTAGTTGACCTAGGTGAACCCTAGACCGATTAGGTGTGTGGTATTTTGTGTCATGATTATTTTTTTTTGTGTTTATATTTCATTTTTTTGTTGATAACTAACTTTATAAAAAAAATTCTCATTCTTCTTCCTCTCCTTCTCTTCATATCATGGGTACCCCACCTAGAAAAACTCTTGTCGAACTTTGGTATCCACAACCAGACATTACTTCTTACGGTTCTTGCTTTGGTCGAACTTCGAACGATCCCTCCATGCCCAAAATTTCTTTGAAAGATTGGATAGACGCGTATAGGATAAACAACTGGACTCTGCAATCCACTTTGTATCAACCGTTTCAACCTCCACCACCTTCTTACGTTGATACCCCTTTTGTAACTCCAAGACCTATGTCTATTGCTGAACGTATTGGACAATCCCGTAGCCGATCTTTCACTCCTTTCACCATTTCCAATTCTTTTGATCAACAATTCCATTCACCTTCTTATCATAACATTGATCTTAATCTTGTCCAACCATTCGATTCCTATCAATCCTACCCGACTTTTACACCCTCACTAGACATGTCCTCTGAACAGCCTTTTGGGAGTTTCCAGTATCCAAACGAGTTTGAACCTTTTACCGAAACCCCTTCTCAATCCATGTCTAGTCTGGAATAGTCATTGGAAGACTTTCGGGTAGCGTCATACAAACAGATGATGGATTTGAATGCGTCCATGGCTGCCCTCATACAACCTAACGAACCGGCAGCTAGTTTCCAACTAGCTCTAAATTTTCCAATGTATGATGAGGCGATAGAACAGATTGAGAATTTGAGTAGTGAGAGTGAGCGGTACACCCTTCCAAATCAAACCTACCCATTACAAATTGAATTCCATAACTTCGGTTTTGAAAGTCTATCGAGTGTCCCAAATGATTCACAAATTGAAGATAGAATGATTAATGAGTTGTGCGACTTTGTAGTGTTTGATTTGCCCGATTGTGAAGGGTCCATTTCAAGTGAAACCAATCCTAATCCTTTTGATCTCTACACCTCTATCCTAGAACCACAATTGATTAAAATCCATGCTTTTGATGAGGTGTCTAAGAAATTTGATTTTCACTTGATTGAGGATATCGACGCTGGGAATATTTTGGATGATGAACCAGCAATTTTGGATGAGTTTTTCTTTCCAATTCATCATGTCCTTTCACTTCTGTGTGGACATCATTCTGAGTCATTAGCTGTTTTTCCCAAACTTCATATGTGTCTAGATATTGATGATAAAGGCATGTATAAGATGAATTTTGAGGAGAATTTTGAAGATAGTTTTGAGGATGAACCAGTATTACTTGATGAGTCGTATTTTCCAATTCATCCTGTCCATTTCATTGACTGTGTACACCCTCCTGAATCTTTAACCGATACTACTCCTCGATCACTTCCCTCCATCATTTCCATCGTTCCGACCTTGCAAGACAACGTATCACTTTCACTTCCTATATCTGGTTTACCAAGTTCGGTCTACCCATATTTTCTCATGAATGTTGAGGGATTTTCCCCCATTTCTTAACGGGTTAATAGATTAGTACAATCGCTTTTTACATATCGGTCATTACAAATTGTACTAATTTATTCACTCCATTTTCACCCTCACGTTCGTACTCCATTTCTTTTTCCCTTCCGCCATTCTTCTTCTCATATACCGAGACCATATACCACTTCCTTACCCATACGGTCTCGCGTATTCTCTTTTTCTTTCCTCTCTGCATTCTTTCACCGGCCCGGGCCTTATCCCGATAAAATTTTTGAATGGTTGGTGCCCACTTTTGGCCTGTGTAAGACCTTGTATAGATTGATACTGTTCTCTCCCCCCTAATTCTGAACTTCACCGCTTAAACAGTGGAAACACTGTTTTACTTAAGTTTGGGGGGATATTTTTGTGTATATATTTTTGTTTTGTATAAAAAAAAATTGGTGGGGAGCGCCGAAAATTTTGACCCTCTTGGTGTAACCTGACAGTGAGGACACTGTCAAGTTTAAGTTTGGGGGTGTGCTCGGTAAGCTTTCTACCTTCGCATTCATTTATATATTTTGCATTTGCATACATATTTAAAAACCCATAAAAATCGAAAAAAATTTACAAAAATATAAAAACTTTGTCGTCAAGTTAGCTAATAGGGTAACTTAGATTTCTATTTCCGAAAGTTGAGTTGATACGTTAGAAATAACTAAATCCTAGGCTTAGGAATTGAAAACCCTAAAAATAACCTTCCTTCTATTTAACCTTGGTAATTATACGTTCTTGCAGTTTTTTTATAGAAGTAGATAATCTTGAATTCAATTCTTGAGTTAAGTCAAGATAAAGGGAAAGTATTGAAAGCTTTACTGAAGGATAAGTCTGAAAAATAATTTCTATTCTTAAGTCCAAATTTAGAAAGTATATACTCTACAAACTACACATACACGCACCTTGAAACTTGGGATAGTAGAGGATACCTAGAAATACTCTTGCCTGAAAACCTAGTAAGAAAGAAAAAACGGTATTTAAAGCTAACCACCAAAAGAGCATCATTGAAAAATATATCCGGTCTTGAAAAAGAGGAAGAAAAAAAAGAAAAAAAAGAAAAAATAAATAAAGTCAAGACCTGGAAACTGCTATTACGCTTTAAGTTCACACATTCAGTAATCGGCTGTTAGTGCCTCAAGAACCATTAATAGGCGCATGAAAAGTGTGTGAGCAAAACCGTCCATCATTTAACGAAAAGAAGTAGTATTAGCTATTAGGGCAAGGGTACTATAAGTTGAATTGAATTCTTAAGTGTAGGGGTGAAATTTTACACACACGTAGGGGTATACAATCGATGTTTGGAGGAAAGATAAAAATAAAGAATAAGACTTATGTTTTCCGTAAAGTTGATAAAAATTCCTGATTGGAGACCGCACTTTAGAGGGAAAACTTAAGAGAAACCGAGATCTTTCTAAACTGTAAAACGTATATGATCTGAGGTTGAATAAATTAGAGGCGTGAAACATAAGGGTTAAATATTTCTAACTTAGGATGATAGAATTTCTAACCCAGATACTAAACTGTAGGAGTAGAATCGATATTAACTTATGAAACTAGCTTGACGGGATTTTGTGGGTGTAATCCGCTGAAAACCTTCAGGAGAAAACACTCCTCCTACTAAGGACACCTATAGGTTTAACGGCTTGTTTCACGAGCTTAGTGCAATCGCGTTCCCTGCGAAAGTGAGGTTAGGATTTTTTGTTTTGCTCGGGACGAGCAAAAGATAAGTTTAGGGGTATTTGTTTATCACAGAAAAATGCATTTCAATACCACTCATTCATTATCTGTTTTGTTATAGATCGGTAGTATTAACCAGTGTATACTCAGTAATTACAGATTACATGTATCCATGACAAAATACTGGAAACACATTCAAATGCACGGATATTACATTGGTGAGCCGACACTGCAATCTGAACTGCAAACCGATCAATATTTCAAGAGTTTCTTTTTGCAACATGCATGTGTACACACTTTTTATCTAAATGGTCCAACACATACAAGTGTGTACACTAGCCTGTTGGTACATGGACCTAGAGAGGGGGCTGCCTTGGTGCAAGTGGGCACATGTGAGGTGATGTGCGTTTAATACAAAAAGATGTGACGTGATTTAAAAAGTATCAAGTTTCCCTTCAATCTACTGAATACAACCCAGGCTTCTACAAAGAAATCAAGAAATACCGGTGGAATTTTCGAGAGAACACAAGACTGCCACACCAATACGAGCCAAGTTGCTCGGACAAAAGCCGGCGACATGCCTCCAAAAACCGGCCCCACCGGTTTTCCTGTGGCCAAAGTGCTCCAATTTTCTTCAGCCCATCCCTTGTTGTCATATCACCTTATTTTTATTACTTTTTTAATCGTTTTTTGTGCCTAAATAAGCCAGATCAGTGAGTAAGGGAGAGGGTCTCATATAGTGTCCAAGACTTCATACTCTTTTTTGTTTTCATTTTGTTCTTGTACATAGCTAGTTCCCCTTGAGTTCTTTGCCTTCTCTTGATCTTGCAACCTCTTCATTGAGCTTGCAAGTTTAAGTTTTGGTTATTGAACTCAAGGTTTGTATCATTACTTGGAAATAATAAAGCTCTCATTTTGCACTTTGGGTTCTTAGTATTTTATTTCTCTTAATTTCCTTACTTGCATTTTCATTCTTACCATTTACTTACTTGCTCTTTTATTTCCGTGCCATTTACTTACTTGCTTGTTGTTTTATTCTTGTCTTTGTATCATTTCTTTTGCTCTTTCTTTGTTGTTGTGATGGTTTATAAATATTTGTGTTGTTAGGAAAAAGATTGGTTGTGTAAGTTAAGGTTTTCGTTTCTCATTTCTTTTGCCCGATATTTTCCAACTGAACTCCGTCCAAACTTACGCAAGCGCTCCGTTAGGCACCCTACCCTACCAAGGTATCAGTGATCCCTAACCGCGACTGGTTGCGTTCGGTTTGGCTGGAGGCGAAAGCCAAGCGACAAGAACGGACGGACAAGGATCAATAAGCCGGATTTCAATAATACCGTGCTTAAGTACCCTAATCCACGTTGTTGCTGATTGCTCTAGCTTCAATAGTCAAGTTCGGCACAAAAGATTGAGTACGAAATTCCATAACTTACACTAACCTAGCTATTCCTAACAAACTTATACTTGCATTTATACACTTAGGTTAGAAACGAACCATTCCGAACCACGCATTAACTCGTGATAAAAAGAACCTAAAACGCATCGTCTCCCTGCGGACGACCCGTACTCATCGCGGCTAGCTACACGCGACGCCGTCCTGATTGCGATTAACTTTAAAACTTTAAAATACGACACGCCAAAAGCCTGCAATCAGATAGCTCCTACCGTTTCCTCAAATTCTCCTTCAAACCCTAAAAGGAGAACTAGTCAGGATAATCTGAGGAGTAATACTTACTCATCAGTAGGAATCGGGATCTAACTATCATCGTGTGATAACTTGATTGAAGCCACTCAAAATCACCACACTTTAGAAGGTATGCATATACTTGGCAAGTTTCTCCTATGTTTGAAACTCCCGATATGATTTTTTTCCTAAGCGCTTATGACTCTGACAAAGGTCAAAACATTATAAATCGCAATTTAAGTTCAACCAGTCATTGTCCATAATAATCTAGACCCATTCGTACTAGCCTTTGGTGAAAGTAAAAACAGCTGCAAGACTGTCCTAGATTACAACAACAACTGAGCCTTTTATCCCAAGCATATGGGGTAGGCTACATGAACCAACATGAGAATCACGTCGGGTCCAGCACATGAATCCTCCGCCTCCACTCACTCCAATCGAACAATATACTTTCATTGAGTCCTTTGGCAACCATATCGTTTCGTATCACCTCCATCCATGTTTTCTTCGGTCTCCCTTTTGCCCTTTTGCCATTGCCCATATCGAGAGTATCTATTCGTCGAACCGGTGCTTCCATAGGTCTGCGTCGCACATGGCCAAACCATCTTAGCCGGTTTTCCCGCATCTTCTCCTCCACAGGTGCTACACCAACTTTTGCACGAATATCCTCATTTCGCACCTTATCTTTTCTAGTGTTACCGCAAATCTAACGAAGCATGCGCATCTCCGCTACGTACATCTTCTGTGTATGATGCTTCTTAGGAGCCCAGCATTCTGTACCATATAATAAGGCAGGCCGAATAGCGCTCCGATAAAACTTCCCTTTCAATTTTAACGGAAAGTTACGATCACAAAAAATCCCTGTTGCACTCCTCCATTTCAACCAACCAGCTTGGATCGTTTGATTAACATCACTATCAATCTCCCCATTCTTTTGGATGATGGAACCTAAATATCTAAACTGGTTGCTCGGTGATATCTCTTGCCCTTCCAATGTTATACCAATATGGTTTTGACTTCTCTGGTTACTAAATTTGCAATGCATATATGCTGTCATGGACCTGCTCAATCTGAATCCCCGAGATTCCAATGTTTGCCTCCATAATTCCAATTTGGCATTAACCCCTGCTTTTGTCTCATTTACTAGAACAATATCATCAGCGAATAGCATACACCAAGGTACCTCATCTTGGATAGTTATTGTAAGTTCATCCATCATGATGGTAAATAGGAATGGACTTAATGCAGATCCTTGATGTAAACCAATTGTAATCGGAAAATCACTCGTTAAGCCGCCGCAAGTTCTGACATTTGCCACTACTCCATCGTACATATCCTTGATTATGTCAATATACTTGACGGGGATCCCCTTCTTCATCATTGTCCCCCATAATACCTCTCTAGGTACCTTGTCATATGCTTTTCCTAAATCAATAAATATCATATGCAAATCTCTTCTCCTCTCTCGAAAACGCTCGACAAGTTGACGAAACAAATGAATAGCCTCTGCCGTCGATCGTCCAGGCATGAACCCAAACTGGTTCTCTGTTATCTTAATATCCTTTCTTAGCCTGTGTTCAATCACTCTCCTCCAAAATTTTATGGTGTGACACATAAGTTTTATTCCACGGTACTTTGAGCAACTTTGAATGTCACCATTTTTCTTGTAGATAGGTACAAGGATACTTTTCCTCCATTCATTTGGCATCTTTTTTGTCTGCCAAATCTTATTAAACAGATCTGTCACCCATTTAATGCCTATTTCTCCTAAGCATCTCCAAATCTCGATAGGAATCCCGTCAGGACCAACCGCTTTTCTTGAACTCATTCTGTTTAAAGTTTCTTTAACCTCAGGTAGTCTTATTTTACGCATGAAATCACGGTTTATATCTTGAGATTGAATGACAAGTCCATCCAAATTCTTAGTAAAGCTCTCATTTAACAATTTGTCAAAATAATCTCTCCATCTTTCCTTGATATCCTCATCTCGAACTAAAACCTTCTGATTTTCATTTTTGACACACTTCACCCCACATAAGTCTCTAGTCTTCTTTTCCCGCTACCGAGCAATCCGGTATATATCATTTTCAGCCTCTTTAGTGTCTAATTTCTCATACACCTCCTTGTAGACCTTAGATTTAGCTTCCCGAACAGCTTTCTTAACTTCCTTTTTAGCCATTTTATACTTCTCAAATCTCTCCACATCTCTACTTTTCTTCAAATCTTTATAAGAATCCCTTTTAATTTTAATAGCAGCCTTTACTTCTTCATTCCACCATGATGTGTCTTTAGATGGTGGAGCACCACCTCTCGACTCACCAAGTAGATCTCTAGCTACCTTCTTGATACAACTAGCCATTTTGTTCCATGTTCCGTCTAAATCATCTTCCGCTTCTTGGACTACACGATCTATAAAAGGCTTTTGGTTATCTTCTTTCAATCGCCACCATTTAATTCTAGGCTCTACCTTACGTCTAATCTTCCTAGGTCCTCTTCTAAATCGAAAATCTAAAACTAAAAGTCTATGTTGAGTGGTTACACTCTCAACTGGCACTACCTTACAGTTGATACAACAACCTCTATCTATTCTTCTCGTCAGAAAAAAGTCTATTTGACTAGCACTTGATCCGCTCCTAAAAGTGATAAGGTGGGACTCCCTTTTCCTAAACCAGGTGTTTGCTAAGATCAAGTCATAAGATAAGGCAAAATCTAGAATCGAGTCACCTACTTCATTCCTTTGTCCAAAACCAAAACCTCCATGGATAGTATCAAACCCACTACGACTAGTACCTACATGTCCATTAAGATCACCACCAATAAATAACTTCTCTTCACTAGGTATACTTTGCACCATCTCGTCTAAATCCTCCCAGAATAGACGCTTACCGGCATCATCAAGACCTATCTGTGGTGCATAAGCACTAATAACATTAAGGATCTCTTCACCTAGAATAAGCTTTACCAGTAAAATTCTATCACCTTTTCTCCTAATCTCAACTACATTCTTAAGCAACTGTCTATCTATGATTATGCTTACCCCATTACGATTTTTATCTCTACCCGTATACCAAAGCTTATAACCCCAAGGCTCTAAGAATCTACTCTTTTCAGCTACCCACTTAGTTTCTTGCAAACACATAATACCAACTCTCCTCCTAATCATCACATCCACTAATTCTATTAGTCTACCCGTAAGGGAACCTATGTTCCAGGAAGATAGACGGATCCTATGAAACCCTTGCTTATTTGTCACTACACCCGGGGTCCGATATAGCGCGCTATTTCTGGACGACGACCCTTGCTTATTTGTCACTACACCCGGGGTCCGATGTAGCACGTCGTTTCTGGACGACGACCCTTGCTTATTTGTCACTACACCCGAGGTCCGATATAGCGCGCCGTTTCTGGACGACGACCTAGAAGCCCTTGCATACTTAACACTGCACCCAGGATCCGATGTAGCGCGTCGCTGAGTAGGGGACTCCCCAACGATATTCTTATTATGGTTCATGTCATAGAATGTGACAAAGTTCTACGTTGGCTGTCACAAGTCTACCACAACCCTCACCCTTTCTCATCCGGACTTGGGAACGGCAACGGTGGGTTTATGCATCTAATGCTGCAGAAAAGCACTATATAGCTACCGAACACTACGTCTTGACATAGATAACATACACATCACGAATACTAAACAATACTAATCTGAAATGACGGAGGGCCATAGATGGTTTTTGGCGAAAAACCTTTAACGTAATGAACTTGATATCGTTGAAGAAACCGAATAGCTCTGGTACCACTTGAAGGAACTCTAACACCCTTGGATGGATTTTAAAAATGTTGCACAATAGGTTTTCAAAATTCAAGAGAGCAAAAATTCTAAACAACCAAGAATCATAACCATAGACTACTAAACTAGCAACCAAACCATACAAGATTAGAACCATAGCTACCCTTGCAATATCTTCAAGTGCTCAAATTTGTGTTGGACTCCTTATAGGCTTCTAGTGATATGAACAAGCTTGGTGAAGACTACCTCCATCATAGATGATCCATCTTGAGAACTCCAAGTCTTTGGCTTCAAGCTTCAATCTTGAAGCTAACTATATTAGATAATTGCTAGGTTACCTAATCTAGTAATGTAGTTTAGCTCACTATAATTTTTTTCTTCTTTTCTTTTCTTATTCCGTAATCTTTTTTCTTTTGAAGAGGAGGAAAAAGAAGAGGACTTTGAGCTTGAAGAAGAAGAAGAAATATGAATATCTTAGTTAACCCTTTAGAAAAATGGTTGCTACTATATTTCATTCTCTACAAAATCCTAGCTCTTGGATCTTTTCAACCATCCAAGTGTCCATCCTCTTCTCTTCCCTTCCCTTGTCACCACTTGAAGCAAGAGTGAAGGTATGTTGCACCACAAGCACAACATAACACTAAAAGAAAAAGAAGCTAAAAAAGAATAAATTAATTAAATATCATATATATATATAATACATATATACATGTAATTAATTTCTAATGTATTTAAAATACATAAAGAGACAAAATCTAATTAGTGACAAAATACTAGTAAACACATACACTAAATATATGTATCAATATATTAAATTGGTACCCGATTTAATATCCGTCTTTTGAAAAAGATCGGCTAGTATTTCAACCGTCCGATTACCGTTAGTGCAATAAGTACACTGGTTTTAATCGAACCCTGGAGCGTACCAATGTACCACAACTACATCGTTTATCCAAAGTAGGAAACCCTTTGTGTGGGACTTTAAAGACTCGACAATACGTTGACAGTGAGTTACTGAAAAAAATCCTTAAAACTCACAAGCACGTCAGCGACACTAGCTGTACGTAACGGCTACCCAGATATTAAACGAAAGGAGTATTGACAAGTAAGACCGTCCGAACCCCTACAAAGCATATAAGTGACATATGCCATTCAATCCGGTCTGTTTGTCTGAGAGTATCGCATATCAGATCTAGAGGGTGGTTAAAGTAAAACCCTTAATAACGCGATACACCGTTCCGGTATCTATCCCAATACCATCCGAGAAACTACTAACCTGGCAGTTAGTAAATCTCACCTGCCATGGCCATGGACTTATAGTATTGGCCACCAAAAACTGTACGACATCGACTCCCTATACCGGGAGAGACGAATTCTGATTGACATAGGAGGAATGCGCAACGATTATGTTATGCGTACTTCTTCTACTTACTGCAATCAAGATGGTGTCTCTTGGTAGCTAGCTGGTTGAGTACGAGTCATCTACTGGGAGATGGTATATTTTCGTTCTTGTTTTAGACGAGTTAATTAACGAATGTATGTGTTTGTTCAATTCTATCTTAAGTGTTTGTATTTTATGTTCAAGTAAACTTGTTAGGGTTAGGGTTGGTTAGTAGAGTTAGGATTAGTCTTTTGCTTGTCTTTTACCATTCTTAGAATGATGTTGGAATAATCGAAAGTAGTGGAGATTAGGAGGACATAGGAATGGGATTTGTGAGTTTAAGCAAGCTTTCCAACGCTAAATCCATTCATAGTTCCCTTTTTCCGTCCGTTACATGCTCTTATTTCCAACCCTAGGCCAAACATACACAACTAAATCTCCAATTAGGTCACAACTACATGTCACGTTGTAGTGCGCCTAAACGAATTCTCGACTTAGGTCGCGGCTATATGTCACTTATAGCGCACTTAAAGAAAGGGGTTATGTTTGTTTGGTCTAGATTCACTTCAAGTTGTTTGGCGAAGAGAAACACAAGGGAATTTTCCATCCCTCATACTACCTTCCTTAGCCCTAACAAGTGAGTAAATTATTCACACATTAAAAGAAAAATAAACAAGAAAGAAGAGAAGAAAAAATGGAAAAATACGGTTTTACAAAGATAACAAGCTAACTACTTGGGCCATCACCTAAGCAAGGGACTCTATTGAGTATCATAGCTTGAAAATACGGATTAGAAGAGAAAAAAAGAGAAACAATAAAAGAAAACCAACAACTAATTTAACAAACAAGTAATAAAAGTTACACTAGGAATTAAAATTACAATGCAAGAAATTAAAAATACAAGATATAACAAAAACCCTCATCTTCATTAATTTTCCACTCAAAATGCTCTCACTACAATTTTCATGGAGAATAGATGAAGAGGAAGAAGAACAATACACTAAACTACACTAATTTAAGGAAAAGAAAAAGCATCCATGGTTGGCTCAAATCAGGAGTATATATAAGCAGAGGAGTGAAACCCTAAGGCCATATTCTGAGCCCATAGAAACTTACAAAACTATCCCTGAAAAATGGTCACGAGGTGCTACGTAATGGTCGCGGTTCCGCCGCTTAAAACCCCCTTTAGCAGCGCTTCCGCGGTCGTTTGGAAGAATTGGGGCCTCATTTTTTCTGTGCTATCTCGTGTAGCTTTGTTCTTCTGTTTGACAGGTTCAAAATTGCAAAATGATTCCAAAATATCTTCAGATTTCCAACAGTCCAAAATTGCTATTCCTTTTTACTTCTGGCCTTTATCTCCCTCGAGTTCCGCGCACCCCTTGATCTTTGTGTTGCCTCCCTCATGCTCTGTGCTTGTCCGAGACACGAATGACCGCTGTATTCATCTTGTCTCTTGAACTGGTAGACAACACCAGACGGATGTGGATGCCCGGAACCCGGATTTAATCTGTTTTTGGCAATTATTCTGAACTTTGTCATAACTATGGAGATTGTACATGATTTGCATTATTCTGGACTGGGAACCTATAACCTGTAATTATATAGCAAACACGGATTAAAAGCACATACCTATATACAAACAAGCAGAAGAATGGGTGGTATTAAATGCAACATTCTGGTGTGAACAAATACCCCAAAACTTATCTTTTGCTCGTTCTGAGCAAAACCATTTATTTTTAAAAAGTGCTAAGCTCACTTTCGTAGACATCACGGTTGCACTTAGTGTGTACAAGAAGCCGTTAAATCTCTAGGTGTCCCTAGCAGGAGGAGTGTTATCTCCTGAGGGTTTTCAGCGGATACTACCCACAAAATCCCGTCAAGCTAGTTTCATAAGTTAATCTTGATTTTAATCCTACAGTTTAGCATCTAACTTAGAAATTCCATCATTCTAAGTTAGAAATATACATCCCTTATTTTTCACACCTCCTATTCATTTAAGCTAAGATCCTATACGTTTTGACAGTTTATAAAGATCTCAGTATCTCTTGAGTTTTCCTTCTAAAGCACAGTCTCCAATCCGGAATTTTTATCATTTTTACGGAAAATATAAGACTTATTCTTTATTCCTACCTTTCCTCCAAATATTGATCGTATACCCCCACGTGTGTGTAAATTTAACCCTACACTTAAGAATTCAATTTAGACTATAGTACTCTTGCCCTAATACCTAGTACTACTTCTTTTCATTAATGATGGACGGATTTACTCACACACCTTTCATGCGACTACTACTGCTTTCTGAGACACTAATCAGCCGATTACTGAACGTGTGAGCTTATTAAAGCGTAAATAGCAGTTTCCAGGTCTTGTAATTTATTTTTTCTTTTTTTTTCTTTTCTTTTCAAGAGCGGATATATTTTTCAATGATGCTCTTTTGGTGATTAGATTTAAATACCGTTTTTTCTTTCATATTAGGATTTTAGGCAAAAGTATTTCTAGATATCCTCTACTATCCCAAGTTTCAAGATACGTGTAAGTGCAGTTTGTTGGGTATATACTTTCTGAATTTAGACTCAAGAATAGAAACTATTTTTTAGACTTATCATTCAATAAAGCTTTCAATACTTTCTCTACATCTCGACTTAATTCAAGAACCGAACTCAAGATTATTTACTTCTAAAAAAATTGTTAGAACGTATATTTACCAAGGTTAACCGAAGGAGGGTAATTTTTAGAGTTTTCCATTTCTAAACCTAGGATTTAGTTATTTCTAACCTATCAAACTAAATTTTCGGAATAAAAATCTAAGTTACCCTACTAGCTAAATTAACGACAACGTTTTTATATTTTTGGAATTTTTTTAAGTTTTTATGGGTTTTTAAATAAGTTTGCAAATGCAAAAATATACATATGAATACAAAGATAGAAAGCTTACCGAGCACACCCCCAAACTTAAACTTGACAGTGTCCTTACTGTCATGCTATGCCAAGAGGGTCAAAATTATGGAGGGGTCAAAATTTGTCGGTTCTCTCATGTTTTTATTTTATTTTTTATAAAATAAAAATTAAACAAAATATATACACACTAAAAAGGTCCCCCCAACTTAAGTAAAACAATGTTGCCAGTGTTTAAGCGTTAAATTTCAGAGTTAGGGGGAGGGAACAGTTTCAATCTATACAAGACCATACACAGGAAAAAAGTTAATACCAACCATTCAAAATTTTTATCATGATGACATAATGGTTGGAGAAAGAACATGTAGAGAATAGAAATGAAGAATATACGAGACCGTGCGTTGGCGGAAATAGGATATGGTCTCGGTAGAGGAGAAGATAGGCGATGGGGAGAAAGAAATGGAATATGAACTTGAGAGTGGAAATGGATTGAATGGATTAGTACAGTTTGTAATAATCGAAGTGTAAAAATAGAATGTACTAATCCATCAACATGTTGAAAAAGGAGGTCAAGCCTCTCAAGATTCGCAAGAAAACATGGGCCAACCGAACTTGGTGAACCAGACGTATGAGAGGAAATTGATACAGCGTCTTGCGAAGTGGAAATGATGGAAAGGAAGGAGTGAAGTGATCGAGGAATGGTATCGGTTAAACGTTCAGGAGAATCGTCACAGTCAAAAGAAGTGTAACACCCGAGCCCAATAATACTATTTATATTACTAGTTGAGGGTGATATATTGCTCATTCCAATTATCCTGATTGTTTGGTGCTTTTTGCAAAATTCTAACCGGTTAAGTCATTTTGGTACATAACAAATTTTAACTCCTAAAATGAAATTAAAAAGGTCCATGTTGGCCTACTTGTCGCCACTAGTCGCGTGGTAGCATCCGCACGTCGAGATTCCGTCCCGTTCGGCTAAACGGGCAAGTTTGGACGACTACGCACGCGTACAAGTGTCCGACTTGGGGGCATGCATTTTAATCATTAAACACCTCTTTTCAAAATTTGGAACCCGCTTAAAATCCTATAATTTGAATTTGGAGCATTTGGGCGCAACCCGGGCGCGATTTGGAAATGTTTCATTTAGCGCCAAAAGTGCCCGTTTGATTAAATATATTTTAAACCATAATAATATATTTCGTTACTATTTTTACGTTAAAAAAATCTTTTTTAAAATCTTTTTAAATTTTCTGTGTTATTTTTCCTTCACCTCCAGCCAATCACGAGCTCTTGATTTAACGAGTGGGGCCCCCTTCAACCGCCTCTCTCTCTGTCTCTCTCATCAATCTTTCCCTCTCCTCCTATTTTTAAAACCACGCAGCCGCCTCTTCTTCTCCCATCGCGAGAGAAACCCACACGAAACCCTAACCCTAGCCCTCGCGACCTCACCGCCGACCTCCCCGTGACCTCGTCGCCGCCATCAACACCTCCTCGACCTAGCCGCACCTTCCTCCCCTCGTTCTCCCGCTCTCTTCCATGCCTGCACCCAACCCCGACGACGCCATCTCTCAGCCGTGGATCCCGCCGTCGAGGCCGCCTCCCGTCGCCGACGACGCCCGCGACTCCCTCTCTTCCTCCTCGTCCCGACTTCGTCGTCACCTTCCTCGTCCCCTCACCGGACCACCACCAGACCCGAGCAGAACCCTAACGCCAAACCTCCAGGTCGCCGGAAATCGCGCCGACGACCCTCGTCGACGTCTCCCGCGCCACCTCCTTTCCCCCTCGATCACCAGAGCCGACCACCACCCTCCTCCACTCGTCGCACCCCCTCTCCAGCGAACCCAGTGGCTGTTACGGCCTTCGCAGCCGCCGTCGCTGCCTCACCGGCATTCCAGTGCCGTCGAGCCATCGTGGTTGCACCCTGCTTCTTCCCTGTAAGTTTTCCTTGTCCTTCCTTTTGGTACAATCCCCCTCGCTGGTCGTTATTTGCGTGTATCATATCATTATTGCTAACTTCGTTGCCGTTGTTTTTGCCGGAATCCGACCGTGCCGTCTTTGGAACCCAACGCTCCAGCGAAGTACCCCTGGTCCGTGTGATCCCGTTGTTCTCTGTTGGGACTCGATCCGTGGCCCGTGCTATCATATCGTGTTTTCTGCCGACATCGCATCCGTGTTCCGGTTTGCAAAACCGTCGAGGCAAGTATCTGAATACTTGCTTAAACATGCTAGCGTGCGAGATCTAGTCTTGCCACGCAATTGAATTCATACTATATAAGACAACAACTTAATGATGGAAATTGATATTATATTATGAGTTAGAATTGACTGTTGCAGTTATCCTTATCATGGAATCGTTATAATAGTTCCTCGAAATTAATCAACCCACTATCAATCTATAATTCAACTAAATAAAACAATTGGATCATATCTGCTTTAATTGTTAAATCATTCACGAGACAATTAGTATACTTAGTGTAAATTCCTGTAGCCTCATTACTTCATGATTGTGGATATTGCTTCACCCTGTGATTGTTGCACCCTAAAGATGCTTGAACCTGTTAATAAGAGAATACAAAACATCATTTTGTTTGCATGGAATAATATGGTTATTTACTGTTTCCTGCTGCTATTCATTATTTGATTGTACACCTGTTGTGAGCACATAACCGATTGCACTACATATTGGCCTGACCCTGCTACACATGACATATACATGCATACCGACTCATCCTGTTGTACCATGACATTACTTGTTTCATGATCTCCTGCCTAATGCCGACAAACCCGACCATCCCTGCTGTCTATCCAGACAGACCTACTCTTACCGGATTTTGTGTTGGCATTAGTCCTTGACTACTGAATACCTGACCTGACATACATAGCTTGGGGGTATGGGGAAATCAAAGGTGAAACCGACTTGTAACTCAACAGTTCGATACATTGATCTGATCAGTCTTACGGGCTTGGCCAGCTCCGGAGTGTTGATGCTGACATCACTCGTCCATCCTACTACCTTTTACTGCTTAGCGGCACATCTCGGATTCAGCCCCGAGGGTTTTGACCGTGGTCCCGGGCACGCACGGGATACTATTGAGTTACATCGACGATTCATCAATTGGTTTCAAAGACTATAGAGTAGAAACCTGATAGAAAAGTTCAGTCACCATTGCACATTACCCTGCTCTGTTACTTCTGAGTACTGCTTTATTCATGTTCATATTTGCATTGCTTATTACCATGTTTATATTATATACTTGATGTCTTGTCGCGCTGACGTCTGGGTTTTGCATGGCCCAGATTCCGTACCACTATCGACGACCGAGCAGGAATACTTCAGCCAGCAGGCTGAACTGTGAGTTCTTTAGGGTTTAGTTTATTTATTTTCATTTCATTTCCAGATGTGAGCCCGCATTATGGGACGTACTGTTTATTCATTGTATTGGATCATTAGCTTCCGCACTTATTGTTTATTGATTCTTGTTATTATGGAGTTGGACATGTATTAGATTAGCTTATTATCCTGTTCTTGATATCTCTACAACCGTAATGTGACTGTGGACGGATACGTCCTACCCACAGGTAGCATGGTTGGCTATGTCACGTGCCCAATCTTGCGTACTCTGGGAAGCGGGGCGTGACATGGTTCTTTTGGTATCAGAGCAATAGGTTAATTGGGTTGATTCTTTGTAGTTGGGTATTGCACCCGATACACGAATCAGGATACCCGTGATTAAGAAACATGTTCTGCCACTTTGACCGTTTTACCATCCTTGAATCATTCTTCCGGATCATGTCGACATGCAAACTTACTTTGCATTGTTAACTCGAAAACCTAACTTCTTGTTATCTCTAGGACTTAGGCGACTTGGGTGGAGTTAAGTAATTGCGGCTATGATACCGCGG
The DNA here is from genome assembly GCA_030015575.1 of Agapanthus africanus. Lineage (NCBI taxonomy): Eukaryota > Viridiplantae > Streptophyta > Magnoliopsida > Asparagales > Amaryllidaceae > Agapanthus > Agapanthus africanus. Next base: position 135,913,344 of record CM057350.1, read on the forward strand.
CATAGCTACAATGCAGTACTCTATTTAAGTATCTTGGAGTTCTAGCCTTGATTTATATATTGAATCTATCATCATGCTAATGTTGGTTGTTTTGATTTCAGGACCATGGCAGATAAGAATTTCAAGACGTATCAAAGACGTGTGGATGAAGCCGCCATGTTAGGAGTGATACGTGGGATGTTGGAAAATCAGAAGAGGCAAACTGAGCTGATCCAGCAGCAAGCGGATACATTTCAGGAGAGTTTGCAGGCTATTCAGCAGTCTGTAAACACCGCTGTGGCGAAGCCAGTCGACCGAGTAGGGACCGTGGCAAATTTCAGACGTTTGGGTCCTACTACTTTCACTGGTCTGGAGGAGCCGTTACCAGCCGAGCAGTGGCTAGTGGACACAGAGAATTTACTGATTGCGGCACAGATCCCAGACGACAAGAGAGTTGATGTGGTGCGCATTCAGCTGGTGGATTACGCCCGAGAGTGGTGGCTTGTGGAGGAGACCCGCTTGTCCAAGCCAATCAGTTGGGCGGATTTCTCCAAAAGTTTCTTGGAAAAGTTCTTCCCGCGGACTGCACGGGAGGAAATGGAGGAGAAATTTATTGGGCTGAGACAAAATGGAGCAGCTGTGGATGTACATGCAGCGGAGTGGACAAGACTCAGCCGTTTCGTTGGACCCTTAGTCGCCAAGGAGGCAGACAGGGCGCGAAGATTCTTGCGCAGTTTGGATGTGGAAATCCAGAGGCAGATTGTCTCCCTGGGTTTGACCACTTTCTCGCAGGTTCTTACGGCAGCCAGAGAGCAGCAGAGTTTATCAGGATCGAAAGGGAACCTTCACCAGACAGCAGTTGCGGCCAGGAAGCCTGCATTTGTGCCTAACCGAGATCATGGGCGCAGAGGTATTCCAGTGGACCGTCGAGGTGTAGCGCCAATGAAGAAGCCTGTGATCGTTGATCGAAGGAAGAGCGTGACTTGTGATTACTGCCGATTACCTGGGCACGTGCAGAAGGAGTGTCGAAGGAGACTGGGACTTTGTCTGGTTTGTGGAGCAGCCGATCACGCAGTTGGTGCTTGTCCGTCGAAGCTTCGCACGAGAGATGATATACGGAAGCCTCCGCAGAGACCGTTCCAAGGGCAGAAGCAGCTGACACAAGGACCCAACCAGGGTCGAGCTTTCACATTGACAGCTGAGGAAGCCAAGGCATCAGGAGAAGTGGTTTCAGGTACTGTACTCGTTCGTGGTTTTCCCGCATTGGCATTATTTGATTCCGGAGCATCCCACTGTTTTATGTCATCCAAATTTATAACTACACACTCGATCACCTGCACGACCCTGTCTAGTTTCTGGGACATACACACTGGGAATGGGAAAATCATAGCTAGTAAGGAATGTAAAGATTGTACGGTTGTTGTTTGTGGACGGGAGCTGTTTGCAGATTTCTTGGTGATTGATACGGGCAGTTATGAAGTAGTCTTGGGAATGGATTTTCTTGGCACTTTCCACGCACACATTGATTGTAGGGCAAGGAAAGTAATTTTCCAGATTTCCGGACACCCTGCGTTTACTTTCATTGGAGGAAGCAGTTCTGTCGGGCCAGTCGAGTTTAGGGCTAGGCCGACGAACAGTGTTCTTGCGGCTATGGTAGTGGATAGTAATGAAGAGCCGGCAGTTGTCCGCGACTTTATGGATGTGTTTGAAGATATTTCGGGCTTACCGCCGAAGCGAGATGTGGAGTTTGCGATTGACCTTATTCCTGGTGCAGCGCCAGTATCAAAATCTTATTATCCGATGGCACCGGTGGAATTGGAAGAAGTTAAGAAACAAGTTGGTGAATTACTCGAGAAGGGATGGATTCGAAGCAGCAACTCACCTTGGGGAGCTCCAGTTCTTTTAGTAAAGAAGAAGGATGGCACGAGAAGGATGTGTATTGATTATCGAGAATTGAACCGGGTGACTATTAAGAACAAGTACCCGATCCCTCGCATTGGAGAACTTTTTGAGCAGCTTAGTGGCGCGAGGGTATTCTCGAAACTGGACCTGCGATCAGGATATCATCAAGTCCGAGTGAAAGCAGAAGACATTTGCAAGACGGCGTTTTGAACTCGGTATGGGCATTTCGAGTATTTAGTGATGCCCTTCGGAGTGACTAATGCGCCGGCAATATTCATGGATTTGATGAACAGGATCTTTTCACCGTTCTTGGACCAGTTTATTGTGGTATTCATTGACGATATTCTGGTGTACTCGAGGAGTCCGGAGGAGCATGCTGAGCACTTAAGGATCGCACTGCAAACGCTGAGACAAGAGAAGTTATTTGTGAAGATGAGTAAGTGTGAATTCTGGCTGGAGGAAGTGAAGTTTCTGGGGCATGTCGTGTCGGGCGATGGAATCGCCGTCGATCCCGAAAAGATTGCAGCAGTTCGAGATTGGCCTATTCCAAAGAATGTTGCGGAGATAAGAAGTTTCCTTGGACTCGCCGGATACTACAGGAGATTTATGGAGAACTTCACTCGTTTAGCTGAGCCGTTAACCAAGCTCACGCGTAAGGAGGTACCGTTTGTTTGGACGGATGGATGTGCATTGGCCTTTGAGACGTTGAAGCAGAAATTGATAACCGCCCCTATCCTGACCGTACCGGATAATTCAGGAGGACTGGTGATTCATAGCGACGCATCCGGAAAGGGATTGGGATGTGTTTTGATGCAGAATGGGAAAGTCGTCGTTTACGCATCGAGACAACTGAAGACTCATGAGAAGAACTATCCGACTCATGACTTAGAGCTTGCAGCCGTGATCTTCGCCCTGAAGATTTGGAGACACTACCTTCTGGGCGAGAGAGTTGAAGTCTTTACGGATCACAAGAGTTTGAAATATGTGTTCACTCAGAAGGAGTTGAACATGAGGCAACGCAGATGGTTGGAGCTGATGGCCGACTACGACCTTGATCTTAAGTACCATCCGGGAAAAGTTAACGTCGTGCCAGATGCGCTAAGTCGGTTACCAGCAATTCAGGTATTGACCGCACAAAGGGAGATCATTGCGGATTTTCAGAGATTTGACTTGGAGGTTGTGCTTCCACGTGCTACAGGACAGTTGATGCAGTTGCAAGTACAGTCGTCCTTAGTTGAGAAGATTAAAGTGGCGCAATCGCAGGATGCTAGACTGCAAAGGTTTCGGGAGTAGGTTGAAGCCGGACTGCGAACCGATTTACTGATCCATGAAGACGGTTCGTTGAGATATGGTAGCCGTGTGTGTGTGCCAAAAGGAGATGTGCGTGAAGAGCTTATGAAGGAGGCACACAGTTCAGCTTACTTTGTACATCCAGGAGGGACAAAGATGTACCGAGATATTCGACAGCACTTCTGGTGGGAAGGTATGAAACGGGAAATTGCTCGCTTCGTGGCTAAGTGCTTGGTATGTCAGCAAGTCAAGGCTGAACACCAAAGGGTTGCTGGTTTGTTGCAACCACTTCCGATTCCTCAGTGGAAGTGGGAACATATAACCATGGATTTCGTGACGGCTTTACCGCGGAGTCCAAAGGGCAACAATGCAGTATGGGTGATTGTTGATCGATTGACCAAGGCAGCTCACTTTATTCCTTTTCGGGTTGGTCAATCGACGGAGACTTTGGCAGAGCGATACATGCAGGAGATTGTCAGATTGCATGGAGTGCCGATAAGCATCGTGTCCGATCGGGACACTCGGTTCTTGTCGCACTTTTGGAGGAGTTTACAAGAAAGTTTGGGGACTCGATTGAAGTTTAGCACAGTTTATCATCCTCAGACTGATGGACAATCAGAGAGAACGATCCAGACCCTTGAAGATATGTTGAGAGCTTGCATGTTGGACTTCAAAGGTTCTTGGGAAGATCATCTACACCTGGTGGAGTTTTCGTACAACAATAGCTTCCAAGCGACTATTCAGATGGCTCCGTTTGAAGCGTTGTATGGTCGTAAGTGCCGTTCACCGGTTTGTTGGGATGATGTTGGTGAACAAAGGTTACTAGGACCAGATTTGGTGGTACAGACAGTCGAGAAGGTGAATACAATCAGGAAGCATATGAAGGCAGCTCAAGATAGACAGAAAAGTTGGGCCGACACGTCAAGAAGACCTCTAGAGTTCGCCGTGGGTGATTTGGTATTCTTGAAGATATCACCGACTAGAGGGGTGATTCGCTTTGGAAGTCGGGGAAAGCTTAGTCCTCGATTCGTTGGACCCTTCGAGATATTGGAGCGTGTTGGAGAGGTAGCGTACCGTTTGGCGTTACCACAGTCATTGGCTGGAGTGCACAATGTGTTTCATGTATCTCAACTACGGAGTTATGTCCGAGATGAGACCCACGTCTTGGATCATTCGGAGTTAACCGTACGGGAGGACCTAACTTTTAAGGAGCGACCAGTCGAAATCAAGGATCGAAGAGAAAAGGTTCTTAGGAACAAGGTTATCCTTCTTGTACTAGTTTCTTGGGGTAATCGATCGCATGGAGAATCCACTTGGGAGCGAGAAGACGAGATCCGACAGAAATTCCCTCACCTTTTCCAGTAGTTAGCTATCTTGTATTCTTGGAATTTCGAGGACGAAATTCTGTTTGTAGTTGGGTATGATGTAACACCCGAGCCCAATAATACTATTTATATTACTAGTTGAGGGTGATATATTGCTCATTCCAATTATCCTGATTGTTTGGTGCTTTTTGCAAAATTCTAACCGGTTAAGTCATTTTGGCACATAACAAATTTTAACTCCTAAAATGAAATTAAAAAGGTCCATGTTGGCCTACTCGTCGCCACTAGTCGCGTGGTAGCGTCCGCACGTCGAGATTCCGTCCCGTTCGGCTAAACGGGCAAGTTTGGACGACTACGCACGCGTACAAGTGTCCGACTTGGGGGCATGCATTTTAATCATTAAACACCTCTTTTCAAAATTTGGAACCCGCTTAAAATCCTATAATTTGAATTTGGAGCATTTGGGCGCAACCCGGGCGCGATTTGGAAATGTTTCATTTAGCGCCAAAAGTGCCCGTTTGATTAAATATATTTTAAACCATAATAATATATTTCGTTACTATTTTTACGTTAAAAAAATCTTTTTTAAAATCTTTTTAAATTTTCTGTGTTATTTTTCCTTCACCTCCAGCCAATCACGAGCTCTTGATTTAACGAGTGGGGCCCCCTTCAACCGCCTCTCTCTATGTCTCTCTCATCAATCTTTCCCTCTCCACCTATTTTTAAAACCACGCAGCCGCCTCTTCTTCTCCCATCGCGAGAGAAACCCACACGAAACCCTAACCCTAGCCCTCGCGACCTCACCGCCGACCTCCCCGTGACCTCGTCGCCGCCATCAACACCTCCTCGACCTAGCCGCACCTTCCTCCCCTCGTTCTCCCGCTCTCTTCCACGCCTGCACCCAACCCCGACGACGCCATCTCTCAGCCGCGGATCCTGCCGTCGACGCCGCCTCCCGTCGCCGACGATGCCCGCGACTCCCTCTCTTCCTCCTCGTCCCGACTTCGTCGTCACCTTCCTCGTCCCCTCGCCGGACCACCACCAGACCCGAGCAGAACCCTAACGCCAAACCTCCAGGTCGCCGGAAATCGCGCCGACGACCCTCGTCGACGTCTCCCGCGCCACCTCCTTTCCCCCTCGATCACTAGAGCCGACCACCACCCTCCTCCACTCGTCGCACCCCCTCTCCAGCGAACCCAGTGGCTGTTACGGCCTTCGCAGCCGCCGTCGCTGCCTCGCCGGCGTTCCAGTGCCGTCGAGCCATCGTGGTTGCACCCTGCTTCTTCCCTGTAAGTTTTCCTTGTCCTTCCTTTTGGTACAATCCCCCTCGCTGGTCGTTATTTGCGTGTATCATATCATTATTGCTAACTTCGTTGCCGTTGTTTTTGCCGGAATCCGACCGTGCCGTCTTTGGAACCCAACGCTCCAGCGAAGTACCCCTGGTCCGTGTGATCCCGTTGTTCTCTGTTGGGACACGATCCGTGGCCCGTGCTATCATATCGTGTTTTCTGCCGACATCGCATCCGTGTTCCGGTTTGCAAAACCGTCGAGGCAAGTATCTGAATACTTGCTTAAACATGCTAGCGTGCGAGATCTAGTCTTACCACGCAATTGAATTCATACTATATAAGACAACAACTTAATGATGGAAATTGATATTATATTATGAGTTAGAATTGACTGTTGCAGTTATCCTTATCATGGAATCGTTATAATAGTTCCTCGAAATTAATCAACCCACTATCAATCTATAATTCAACTAAATAAAACAATTGGATCATATCTGCTTTAATTGTTAAATCATTCACGAGACAATTAGTATACTTAGTGTAAATTCCTGTAGCCTCATTACTTCATGATTGTGGATATTGCTTCACCCTGTGATTGTTGCACCCTAAAGATGCTTGAACCTGTTAATAGGAGAATACAAAACATCATTGTGTTTGCATGGAATAATATGGTTATTTACTGTTTCCTGCTGCTGTTCATTATTTGATTGTACACCTGTTGTGAGCACATAACCGATTGCACTACATATTGGCCTGACCCTGCAACACATGACATATACATACATACCGACTCATCCTGTTGTACCATGACATTACTTGTTTCATGATCTCCTGCCTAATGCCGACAAACCCGACCATCCCTGCTGTCTATCCAGACAGACCTACTCTTACCGGATTTTGTGTTGGCATTAGTCCTTGACTACTGAATACCTGACCTGACATACATAGCTTGGGGGTATGGGGAAATCAAAGGTGAAACCGACTTGTAACTCAACAGTTCGATACATTGATCTGATCAGTCTTACGGGCTTGGCCAGCTCCGGAGTGTTGATGCTGACATCACTCGTCCATCCTACTACCTTTTACTGCTTAGCGGCACGTCTCGGATTCAGCCCCGAGGGTTTTGACCGTGGTCCCGGGCACGCACGGGATACTATTGAGTTACATCGACGATTCATCAATTGGTTTTAAAGACTATAGAGTAGAAACCTGATAGAACAGTTCAGTCACCATTGCACATTACCCTGCTCTGTTACTTCTGAGTACTGCTTTATTCATGTTCATATTTGCATTGCTTATTACCATGTTTATATTATATACTTGATGTCTTGTCGCGCTGACGTCTGGGTTTTGCATGGCCCAGATTCCGTACCACTGTCGACGACCGAGCAGGAATACTTCAGCCAGCAGGCTGAACTGTGAGTTCTTTAGGGTTTAGTTTATTTATTTTCATTTCATTTCCAGATGTGAGCCCGCATTATGGGACGTACTGTTTATTCATTGTATTGGATCATTAGCTTCCGCACTTATTGTTTATTGATTCTTGTTATTATGGAGTTGGACATGTATTAGATTAGCTTATTATCCTGTTCTTGATATCTCTACAACCGTAATATGACTGTGGACGGATACGTCCTACCCACAGGTAGCATGGTTGGCTATGTCACGTGCCCAATCTTGCGTACTCTGGGAAGCCGGGCGTGACAGGAAGGGACATGATGAATTGGAAAATCCGAATTATCTAATAAAACTGGTTCATCATCAATGATACCCTCAAAATTCAGCTTATTTATGCATTCATCATCATCAACATCCAGACGCATATGAGGTTTAGGAAAAATAGTTAACGGTTTGGGATGATACCCACACGGATGTGAAAGGACATGATGAATTGGTGAGAAAAATTCATCCAAAATTTTGGATTCATCATCCAAATTATCCCCAGCATCGATATCCTCAATCAAGTGAAAGTTAAATGTTTCAGACACCTCATCAAAAGCATGGTTTTAAATTAGTTGTTGTTCTAGAGTGGAGGTGTGGAGATCAAAAGGATTGGTATTAGTTTCACTTGAAATGGACCCTTCACAATCGGATAAATCAAATACTACAAAGTCGCACAACTCATTAAACATTCTATTTTTAATTGGTGAATTGTTTGGTGTACTAGAAAGATAATTGAAACTGGAGCTGTGGAATTCAATTGGGAACAGGCATGTCTGGTTTGGAAGGGTGAACTGCTCACTCGCACTACTCAAATCCTTAAATTGTCCTATCGCCACATCATACGTTGGAAAATTTTGAGCTAGTTGGGAACTAGTTGCTGGTTCGTTAGGTTGTATGAATGCGGCCATGGATACATTCAATTCCTCTATCTGGCGGCACGAAACTACCCTAAATTCTTCCAAAGTTCATTTAAGACTAGACATGGGTTGTGAAGGAATTTTAGTAAAAAAATTCAAATTCGTTTGGATACGTGAAACTCTTATACTGATGCTTAGAAGCAATGTCTAGGGAAGGTGCAAAAATTGGGTATGATTGATAGGAATCGAATGGATGTGAAAATAGACAGGATTAGGATCAATATTATGATAAGAAGGTGATTGGAATTGTTGTCCTGGGGATTTTGGAGTGGTGAAAGGAGTGAAAGATCAGCTACAAGATTGTTCAATTTTGTCAGCAATGGACATGGGTTTCGGAGTCACAACATGACTCTTAAAAGGGGTATCAACGTAAGAAGATGGGAAAGATTGAAACGGTTGATACGAAGTGGATTGCAGTGTCCAATTGTTGGTTTTAGACCTGTTTATCCAATCTCTCAAAGAAATTTTTGGTATGGATAGATTTTTCGAAGTTCAACCGAAACAAGAACCGTTTGACGAAATGTCTGGTTGAGGATACCAAAATTCGGTAAGAGTTGGTCGCTTTTGGGTACCCATGATATGAAAAGAGTGAAAGGTAGGAAGGATGGAAGGTGGGCGAATTTTTATGATTTTTTTAATGATTTTTTTTTGAGTTTTTGGATTTTTGAAATTATTTATTTTGGTTTTTGAAAAATACGGAATTATGCGACTAAACTTTAAACAAACATAATCACAATCACAATATGCACAAACAACACCTAGAGTTAGAGTGTTCAAAGTCCAACTAGACCGCTCCTAGACTTCCAAGAAACAAGTTGCAGGATAACCCTCAAATTTCCTCTTCACTGCCAATTATGGCCAGGTAAGCACAAGTGAGGAAAATAGAGTTCCGCTCATGAATCACCATGAGACGAGCCTTTTAAAATAATCTCCTCACTTGTCTACCCTCAGCACCACAAAATCAAGTTTAGATAAACGACCGATTCCCTGCAACCTTCAGTTGTCCTAAATGAGTGCGACAAGTCCTTATAGGTTTGGTCTAGATATTTTTTATTAACTCAAGATAATGCGTATCTTTTTTGTGATTTGTAGGGTCTTAGGAAGGATGATGAAATACCCACCCAATCTTAATTGGTTTTATAGCCCCTTAATGTCCGTTTTATTGTATGCAAAACGATATACAAACAAAATCTAAACAACAAAAAATTATTTGACGGCGGTGCAATTTGTGCAAAGAAATATGCAGAAAACACAATTCAGTAGAGTTTAGAAGGAAATCTGGAGAAGGGGAAGAGGTAAAAAAAAATTGGGGCTCAGAAGCCAAAGACCGACCGCGGAATCACCGCCATTCCCTATGTTCGACCGCGGAACCGCTGTGGAAATGTTGAATTGGGGCTTCAAATTTGTTCTGTGCACTCCCCTATTTCTTCTCTTTTGTATCCAAGCTTCTGTTTTTTTATTTGATCACTGTACTTGCTCCATATTTGCTTGCACACTTGTACAAAAATTATTAATAAATAACAAGATGGTTTTTATTTTTATATTTTTTATATACGAAAATTAACCCGAATGACAAGAAAGAAATATGTTACCATTCCCTCGGCAATGGAACCATTTGATTGAAAGAGTTTCGCTATGTCGTACTTAAGTTCTAAAGTAACCGCAATCAAGATGGCATCGCGTGTAGCTAGCCGTGATGAGTACGGGTCGTCCGTAGGGAGATGGTATGTTTTAGGTTCTTGTTCTCACGAGTTAAGCCAAAGGTCGGAAAAGTTCGATTCTATCCTATGTGTTTTGTATATGCAAGATAACGCTTATTAGGGATAGAGTTAGGTTAGTTTAGATTAAGAAAATCTGTATGCTTTGCTTTGTGCCTCACTTGAATATTGATGCTAGGATAATCGGCGACAACATAGATTAGGGTGTTTAAGCACGGTATTTGTGACTGTGCGTGAAATCCGGCTTATTGATCATTGTCCTTCCATTCTTGTCTCTTAACTTCCCCTCCGGCCAAACCAAATGCAATCAGTCACGGTTAGGAATTACCGCTACCGTGATAGGGTAGGGTGCCTAACGGAGTGCTTGCATGAGGTTTGGACGGAGTTCAATAGGCAAGTTAAAGGGTAAAGGAAAGTATGAAGAGAAACCTAACTTAAACATCACCTCTCATTCCCTAACAAGAAGGATTACTCAAAAACCATTATTAACATGAAAAGAGAATACAAGATATAAGAGATCGAAGAAAATAACATTGAAAGAAAATAAAGATGTCACGACCCGAAATAGCACGTGATTGGCACTTGAATCTTATGAAGTCTATAGGACCCCATCTAATTCAAGTAAGCCAAAAGCCCAGAAATCTAAAACAATTTTAAAGAGTAAATAAGAAAACTAGTTTTTAAGAAGTAAGGAAAACATGTTTTAAAAACAAGGTTGTTAAATAAATATGCCGAATATACATTTTAAATCCTCAATGTCTTTTCTGAAAATTTCGGCAGAGTTTCCATTGTAAATACTGGCCCCGAACGGGGTACAACAAGAATAATATATATACAATGATAAAAGGCATCTTCAAGCGGGAGCTAGCTCTTCGTCAATCGACGATCACAACCACACAAGCAATATAATATACAACGCCGAAAGGCGAGAATCAAAACTCAAAAAGAACTCAAAATCAGCATGAAAACCATAATACTACAACGCGCGACTGTAAGGTCGAAATAATACATAACTGGTTTTCTAAGTCTGAAAAAACATACAAGTTTTGGTTGATGGAATTACTAGATACAACTGAATAAAATAATACAAGGGTGGTCACGATGCGAGTGAACCCACCTACCAATGTAATCACCCAGAAAGGAAGCAGTGTGCCAGAAGAGCCGCAATCAACCTGTATGGCAAAACCTGCAAGAACTGTGGCACAACGGGGTAAGTTGCCAACTCGTGTATAGAAAACATCGCAGAGTAGAAATCGTATGCATGACATAATTCTAGGTCAATACGATCAGTAATAATATATCCTTAATATTAATAAGTCTGAAGCATGATAAGGTGGCTAGGGTAAACATCTACACATAAGTATAGTACCAAAAGCTCGTGTCAGTGCCTCAGGTAGCAATATATCATAAATATGAGGTATGATCAATGTAATCAATGTTAACTATATCAGGAAGTCTATGAGTATGTGGATATCATCCAACTATGTGATCAATGTCTGTATGTATGTGGATCTCGTCCACGTGTCACCCAATGACAATAAGCATCATGTATGTAAATATCATAAAGCATATGCATGGAAGTATGAGGATGTAAATCAACATGTGTCGCTCGCGACATATCAAATCATGGAACCTGAGTGTCAAGCATCGACACTCGAAAACATCATGAAACCTGTGCCTAGCATCGGCACGTAAATCCTCATATACATAAGGCTCCGTCAGGCCGGATCGGCTCGTCTCATCTCTCAACTCCGGTCGGTATCCTCCGGATATCCGCCGAGCTCAAATACAATCACCGGTAGGTAGTGGTCCCTCTACCAGGCTCACCGTCTAGCTACACAGCAGATCCGTTCTCGTCCTGGGGTACCATACCGGGCCTACCATGTACCTGCAATCGGCCTCATCCAGCACCTCGATTCGGGTTCACATGTCACACGTCTCAGAACCGAGAAAACGCATGGTGGACACACTGAAATATCATATCAAGGGAAACCGGGTTTTTAAAACGATACATATTCTCTTTTTGAAATAATCACGGTTCCCAAATCCAGAAATCTCATGAAAACAAATATCTCAATGCGTATAATCATAAGCATGATGTATGCGACATATAAAGGAAATGTAAGCATATCAGTATATCATGCAAGGGGTTATATCCTGAATGCAACAGTCCTACAGTGTAGTAACATGGCAATTATCGATGATGAAGTGTGTGAGCCGGCAAGCAGGTGTACGTGGAACATATGCATCATCGATAATGGTGCTGGTGTCCTAACAACATGGATTTGATATAACAATAAACATATTTAACATGCAATGCGATGCAAACAGTAAGAATCTACATCAATGTACCTTTATCATACTGTTTTGCCATTTGAAAGAAGACGCATCAGGGTTTTTAGGAAAATAAGGGCTACGGTGTTTTTAAGAAAGGATGCGTCTTTTGAAAATATCCGTAGAATTCCTTTGCCTGTCTTTAAAATACTCTCGATTCGTTAGTTTTTGAAATCGATATGACCTCAGCCTAGCCTAACATCTACTAGCAAAACTACAGCTCTAACTAACAAGTAAATCAGGAGGGGTATGGAAACCACCTAAATCTGAGACGATACATACATATATATATATAATAGTCGGTGATCTCGCCTCAAAGGTACCACGTACGATACAATATCATATGACATCCTCGAGTCATGAGTGCGGATCTATCATCAATATAAAGCTCATACGGTAAATCATCGTACGGCATCCCAAAAGCTGAGTACGGGTCAATATCACATTCCTCTCATCAATTATTAGGTATCCTTATCATCATATCTCATAATCTAGGGTACTGATCTAAGTCTAGTACAAATCGATACCATTTAGGTAATTATGAATGCGTGTGTGAAACACACGTTCAAAGGCCCGCTAAAATCACATGTCGTATCCCAAATATGAATCACAATATATCACCGATCTTATGGCACTATGCCCAATCTCAATCGACTCATCTCCAAACATCATACACTATCCTCGTCACCTAAGTATATGTATAACGAATATGCAGGTGTGTGCGTGTGGGTGTAAGCCTATTCTAGGGTTCGCAACTAGGAACTATACCAGTTTACTTCTACGCCCTAATCTAACCCTTGTACACCTAACCTCATCTCAAAAATCCATGAAACACAATAAGCTATCATATATATATATAGAGTATATATAGTATACTAGACATCGAACTGCGGGGGTGCTATACGTTATCCACCCGACTTCCCCCGTAGATATAATCTACTCACCTTGCATCTTGCGTGTCGGTGTCGATGTCGCTTCCATATTCTTCATCATATGAAGCCCTCTTGAAGGTACCTACAAGATAACACAATCAAAATTTCACATTAAAATCACATCGGGAAAACCAAAACGACACGCTAAGGCCTATAGGTTAGAACCTATGGATTACGCTTTCAAAACCATCAAACAACCCTCGATATCATCGTACGAACGTCAAGTGATCGAGGTAAAACACAAATACAAGAATCCAGAATTTAAAATACGCAAAACGGAAACACGAATCAAAACAGCAACTCAGGAAAAAGGCTCCAGATTCTACCCTATGTCAAATTGGACAATTTTGCATATGCCAGGGGTCTAGTTTATAGATGTAGGAGCTACAGAACAAGAACGAGCCAAAATGCTCCAGGTCTCGCCGCAAATTGCGGCCAGAAGGAATAAATCTGCGGCCATGGTTGGGAGTTAGGGGCTACGGTTTTGGTTGTAGCTTCCTAGGTGCCTGCATGTATCACTGTCCATGCAAAATAATTTTCAGAGTCTCGGGGAGATAGCAGATTCCATTTAACCTTCACAAAATCACAGTTTTTCCGATATCGGCTTTTCTAAATCCGTATTCCGGGTTTCAAGTCTCTGGTTTGAGTCTAAATCCTAGCATTAGGGGATTTGTGTGGCCTCTACTAAGCTTAATTACCCATCACCACTCTCAATTCCTATTAACCCTAACTAGGTTTTTCCTAAGTCCACAAAACCACTCGATATCGACATGAAACAAGTATGGATGGATAAGGAATTAAAACACTACTCTGAAGGTGCAGAAATAACCTCCTTTGGCAACTCAAGAAAATTCTTGAGTTGCTCAAAGTCCTCAAAATCTTCTCTTTCTTGGTCCAATGTGTTTCCCTTGAGCTTGTGTATCTATTTAATGAAATGGGATTTGGGTTTAGAGTTTGTTTTGGAGATGAAATAGGGTGATTTGTAGAGGAGGGAGGAGAAGGCGGCAGCAGCAGCAGCATGTGGAGATTGAGGGGAGAGGAATGAGTGAAGAATGAAGAGGAATGGCCAAGTCAACACACCCTCACCTTTCTCTCTCTCACCCATACCCATTATTCTAATATTCTACCTTTTTCTTTTCTTTTCTTTTCTTTTCCCCTCTTTAATGATTCATCAACCATGCCATAAAATATGTAGGAAAGCTATAAGTATATGTAACAAGTGAAAAAAAGATATGGTGCATGTTTTGCACAAATATGCTAAAAATTCGATTAGCGATTTTTAATCGCGATTAGCACTAAATTAGTGTCAAACTAATCATAAAAACTTAAAATTTGCATAATTCACATAAAACACCCTCTTTTAGTAATTTCCATAATTTTCCAAATTTTTTCCAAATTTATCGGTATTTAATTATACCGAAATATTAAAATATTCATTAAAATTAATATTAAATTATAAAAATTTCCCAAAAATAATATTTTATTATTTTGAAATGTTACAATCTTCCTCCCTTAAAGAAATTCGGTCCCCGAATTTAAATTTAAACCCCTAAATTCTAAAACATTTCAATAAAAAGTCCAAGTCGTCGGGGCTCCGAAATCATCAATACATAAGACACATCATAGCGCAATGCACGCGCATGAGTAATGAGTAAATAACTCAAAATCAAAACTCCGTCAAGCATCCCTCAATCATCGGAGTTATGGTAAAGACACAAATGTCAAATCCGAAACAAAACCAATATGATATAAATCAGAACTATATATGTAGACATCAAATCTATACATGTAAATAGCTGAAGTAAATGCATGCCAAATCTTTTTAAGTCGCTGTGCGATGCGCATAACACTGCACAGTGGCGGACATCTATTATAATAAAATAACTATATACGTATATATCCTTTGTTTAATATGTACGTTCAGCCTTTTTGAAAACAATTTAGAAGGGTTTCCTTATTTTAAACGTTTCGTGTCATATCGGACACGTAGGTATATACTGAGACTATAGCTCGCTTTTTGGAAATCCCTTCAATAACTATCAATGCATGCAAAATATGTCCAGGTACTGTCCTCTGACTAGTCCTGCTCAGTACGAAAACAAATAGCAAATATCATGAAAGCGTACTGCTCTATAAGAAATCACTCCTAAAATGTATATAAGAATACCCTGTGCGTCTGGTACGCACGGAAATCAAAATCCATATATGTGCCATACATGTGCACAAAAACATCATCTAGGTGCAACGGTTGTGCACGAAACATCTGCCAAGGTCAACGGGCGTGCCTGACAGCAAAATCAGGTGCATCTGACATGCACGAAGAATCCCGATTTAGTGCATCTGGTGTGCACCAAAATCGCATCTCAAAACATGCGCTCAACACGCGTGAAAATCCAAATCAGGTGTACCACGGTATATAATCTCACAATCATGTACATCAGTATGCACAAATCAAATCAAAACATTAAAAGTGTATGAAAACTACGCCGAAAGCATAAGTCAAATCACATGCATAACATAGACATGAAATCAAAATCAACATATCGAATGACATCGAACCGAAGTCAGGTGCAACAGTGGTGCACGAAAACAAATATCATGGAACTCGGTCATCAAGACTAAATCATGCAAATAGACCGCCTAAAATACCGAAATCCAAGGTGACGGATACGTGATAATCAAATCACCAAATCATAAATCATAAATATCGTCGTCGGTATATCCTCCTTCAAAGTTGGGAAGGTGTCGGTGCCTCCAATGCTAGCAGCGCAAGATATCTACTTGCCTCTTGCTCACGGTCTGGCGTCCTCTGTCTCTGGGTCCTTATCTTCTCTACGGATTACCAATCTTGCAATCCATCGGCTCATCGGCCCTTTCAGGTGTGCTAACGGGGGCGATTCCGTCCTGGCACATCTCTGGTCATCTCTCGGTCAATTCTCACGGCTACTCGTAAAGCAGCACGTCACTGGTGCCGACCTCTGGTTCTCTGAATACACATTATACATCTAATCCTGGTGCAAATCTTATCGCAGCAGTGTCCTAAAAGGAATTCTACTCAAGGTCTCTTCCGATCTCGCCTATGCCGAACTGTATGGAGGCTAGTGCTCTTGCATAATCTTTTCTCGCTCTCTGGACATTTGCGTCCTCAGCACAGCATTTTCTCGGAAACTGGTCGCATCCCAACGCCTCTGTAGTCATATCCGACCTTTAACCTTAACGGGGAGTAACAACAGCTCGTCAGTATCTCGTACGAACCTCTTGTCCCACTTGTCCAATGTCGACTGATTCGGACTCGTCTTCTCATGCCTGCATGGACTGCGCTCCAACGGCTATACTCGCATCTGGAGTCTCCCAAGCAATGTATCCCATCACATGATATCCGAATGATGTCGAACCATCCGATCGACTCGTCAGAACCTCATAATCCCCCAAGAGATCAACATCTTGAATACAGTTTAATAGTATTCTAGTACATACCACAGCACCTGTGGACCAACCGTAGAAGGGCAAACCCAAGCCTCACAAATGGCACCGCTAAATTTCCACAAACCCTAAGGTTCGAAGGCGTTCCATGGTCATTACGTCGAGTTAGGGTTTCATTCTTTTAGAGGGTCCATAGCATTACTTGCATTGTCTTCCGAATACTTTAAACTTGGAATCGGGTTCCTGACATTCGATCGTCTCTATCGACTCTCAACGAATCTGCGTGAAGTCGTCTCTAGCTGGAATCAATCTATCTGATGACTTCGCATCGGGGTAAGCGAATGAATCACATGTTCTAGTCATTCATCCTCGGGTGATTAGTGACCTTCCATCATATCTCTGAGTATATACTCATGCTGTAGTAGCTCCAACATCTGGGGCGATATCTCGTCATTTGCAGCAACAACTGGCTCATTCGTCTGTACACGGAACAGTGCCTCAATCATCATGAATAAGCGATACATCAATGGTCATCACATCCTGGCTGGCCTCTATCAGTGGCTTAATCCTCTGGTACTGATCTGCACGTCCGAGAAATCTCGTGGAAGCGATCCATCAAACGCTCATGGCGCAAAAACACAATAAAACGACACCTTTATACGCGATCGTACGCCTCTGGAATCACGCCCTGGTCAGTCCTCGTCCGTGACGAGCTCGTGCTGACCTCAACTCTAGCAGTAGCTCTCTCTGCCCGTGTAATTGTAGCGGCAAAATCATAACCAATTACGATGAGGATAGATCATAGGAATGAATATAATACTGTGCAAGGAAATGTACATCCTAAGTTTTCTTAAGCAGAGTAGCGTAACGTAAATATGCCGCGGAACATACGTTCGGTACGTCACTCTACTCAAGCTACCTACTCCATCAACCAAGGGTCATCCTACGCGACGAAAGTTCGGGTATAATACCCGCTCGACTAAGTCTAAGTTCCGTAAGGTCAAGCCTAAGTTCCGTATATATATATATATATATAAACGCTCCAGGCTCCGTATAGTAAAACTTAGACTTGAACCAAGGTTAACCTAGCGCTTTGACACCAATTTTGTCACGACCCGAAATAGCACGCGATTGGCACTTGAATCATATGAAGTCTATAGGACCCCATCTAATTCAAGTAAGCCAGAAGCCCAGAAATCTAAAACAATTTTAAAGAGTAAATAAGAAAACTAGTTTTTAAGAAGTAAGGAAAACATGTTTTAAAAACAAGGTTGTTAAATAAGTATGCCGAATATACATTTTAAATACTCAATGTCTTTTCTGAAAATTTCGGCAGAGTTTCCTTTGTAAATACTGGCCCCGAACGGGGTACAACAAGAATAATATATATACAATGATAAAAGGCATCCCCAAGCGGGAGCTAGCTCTTCGTCAATCGACGGTCACAACCACACAAGCAATATAATATACAACGCCGAAGGGCGAGGATCAAAACTCAAAAAGAACTCAAAATCAGCATGAAAACCATAATACTACAATGCGCGACTCTAAGGTCGAAATAATACATAACTGGTTTTCTAAGTCTGAAACAATATACAAGTTTTGGTTGATGGAATTACTAGATACAACTGAATAAAATAATACAAGGGTGGTCACGATGCGAGTGAACCAACCTACCAATGCAATCACCCAGAAAGGAAGTAGTGTGCCAGAAGAGCCGCAATCAACCTGTACAAAAAAAACCTGCAAGAACTGTGGCACAACGGGGGTGAGTTGCCAACTCGTGAATAGAAAACATCGCAGAGTAGAAATCGTATGCATGGCATAATCCTAGGTCAATACGATCAGTAATAATATATCCTCAATATTAATAAGTCTGAAGCATGATAAGGTGGCTAGGGTAAACATCTACACATAAGTGTAGTACCAAAAGCTCGTGTCACTGCCTCAGGTAGCAATATATCATAAATATGAGGTATGATCAATGTAATCAATGTCAACTATATCAGGAAGTCTATGAGTATGTGGATATCATCCAACTATGTGATCAATATCTGTATGTATGTGGATCTCGTCCACGTGTCACCCAATGAAAATAAGCATCATGTATGTAAATATCATAAAGCATATGCATGGAAGTATGAGAATGTAAATCAACATGTGTCGCTCGCGACATATCAAATCATGGAACCTGAGTGTCAAGCATCGACACTCAAAAACATCATGAAACCTGTGCCTAGCATTGGCACGTAAATCCTCATATACGTAAGGCTCCGTCAGGACGGATCGACCCGTCTCATCTCTCAACTCCGGTCGGTATCCTCCGGATATCCGCCGAGCTCAAATACAATCACCAGTAGGTAGTGGTCCCTCTGCCAGGCTCACCATCTAGCTACACAGCAGATCCATTCTCGCCCCGGGATACCATACCGGGTCCACCATGTACCCGCAATTGTCCTCATCCAGCTCCTCGATTCGGGTTCACATGTCACACGTCTCAGAACCGAGAAAACGCATGGTGGACGCACTGAAATATCATATCAAGGGAAACCGGGTTTTTAAAACGATACATATTCTCTTTTTGAAATAACCACGGTTCCCAAATCCAGAAATCTCATGAAAACAAATATTTCAATGCGTATAATCATAAGCATGATGTATGCGACATATAAAGGAAATGTAAGTATATCAGTATATCATGGAAGGGGTCATATCCTGAATGCAACAGTCCTACAGTGCAGTGACATGGCAATTATCGATGATAAAGTGTGTGAGCAGGCAAGCAGGTGTACGTGGAACATATGCATCATCGATAATGGTGCTGGTGTCCTAACAGCATGGATTTAATATAACAATAAACATATTTAACATGCAATGCGATGCAAACAGTAAGAATTTACATCAATGTACCCATGTCATACTGTTTTGCCATTTGAAAGAAGACGCATCAGGGTTTTTAGGAAAATAAGGGCTACGGTGTTTTTAAGAAAGGATGCGTCTTTTGAAAATATCTGTTGAATTCCTTTGCCTGTCTTTAAAATACTCCCGATTCGTTAGTTTTTGAAATAGATATGACATCAGCCTAGCCTAACATCTACTAGCAAAACTATAGTTCTAACTAACAAGTCAATCATGAGGGCTATGGAAACCACCTAAATCTGAGTCGATATATATATATATATATATATATATATATATATATATATAATAGTCGGTGATCCCGCTTCAAAGGTACCCCGTACGATACAATATCATATGGCATCCTCGAGTCATGAGTGTGGATTTATCATCAATATAAAGCTCGTACGATAAATCATCGTACGGCATCCCAAAAGCTGGGTACGGGTCAATATCATATTCCTCTCATCAATTATCAGGTATCTTTTTCATCATATCTCATGAGCTGGGGTATTGATCTAAGTCTAGTACAAATCGATACCATCTAGGTAATTATGAATGCGTGTGTGAAACACACGTCCAAAGGCCCGCTAAAATCACATGTCGTATCCGAAATACGAATCACAATATATCACCGATCTTATGGAACTATGCCCAATCTCAATCGACTCATCTCCAAACATCATACACTATCCTCGTCACCTAAGTATATGTATAACGAATATGCAGGTATGTGCGTGTGGGTGTAAGCCTATTTTAGGGTTCTCAACTAGGAACTATACTAGTTTACTTCTACGCCCTAATCTAACCCTCATACACCTAACCTCATATCAAAAATCCATGACACACAATAAGCTACCATATATATATAGTATATATAGTATACTAGACATCAAACTGCGGGGGTGCTATACGCCATCCATCCGACTTCCCCCGTAGATATAATCTACTCACCTTGCATCTTGCGTGTCGGTGTCGATGTCGCTTCCATCTTCTTCATCATATGAAGCCCTCTTGAAGGTACCTACAAGATAACACAATCGAAATTTCACATTAAAATCACATCGGGAATACCAAAACGACACGCTAAGGACTATAGGTTAGAACCTATGGACTACGCTTTCAAAACCATCAAACAACCCTCGATATCGTCGCACGAACGTCAAGTGATCGAGGTAAAACACAAATACGAGAATCCATAATTTAAAATACGCAAAACGGAAACACAAATCGAAACAGCAACTCAGGAAAAAGGCTCCAGATTCTACCCTAGGTCAAATTGGACAATTTTGCATATGCCAGGGGTCTAATTTATAGATGTAAGAGCTACAGAACAAGAACGAGCCAAAATGCTCCAGGTCTGGCCGCAAATTGCGTCCAGAAGAAATAAATCTGCGGCCATGGTTGGGAGTTAGGGGCTACGGTTTTGGTTGTAGCTTCCTAGGTGCCTGCATGTATCACTGTCCATGCAAAATAATTTTCAGAGTCTCGGGGAGATAACAGATTCCATTTAACCTTCACAGAATCACAGTTTTTCCGATATCGGCTTTTCTAAATCCGTATTCCGGGTTTCAAGTCTCTGGTTTGAGTCTTAATCCTAGCATTAGGGGATTTGTGTGGCCTCTACTGAGCTTAATTACCCATCACCACTCTCAATTCCTATTAACCCTAACTAGGTTTTTCCTAAGTCCACAAAACCACTCGATATCGACATGAAACAAGTATGGATGCATAAGGAATTAAATCACTACTCTGAAGGTGCAGAAATAACCTCCTTTGGCAACTCAAGAAAATTCTTGAATTGCTCAAAGTCCTCAAAATCTTCTCTTTCTTGGTCCAATGTCTTTCCCTTGAGCTTGTGCATCTATTTAATGAAATGGGATTTGGGTTTAGAGTTTGTTTTGGAGATGAAATGGGGTGATTTGTAGAGGAGGGAGGAGAAAGCGGCGGCGGCAGCAGCAGCATGTGGAGATGGAGGGGAGAGGAATGAGTGAAGAATGAAGAGGAATGGCCAAGTCAACACACCCTCACCTTTCTCTCTCTCACCCATACCCATTATTCTAATATTCTACCGTTTTCTTTTCTTTTCTTTTCTTTTCCCCTCTCTAATGATTCATCAACCATGACATAAAATATGTAGGAAAGCCATAAGTATATGTAACAAGTGAAAAAAGATATGGTGCATGTTTTGCACAAATATGCTAAAAATCCGATTAGCGATTTTTAATCGCGATTAGTACTAAATTAGTGTCAAACTAATCATAAAAACTTAAAATTTGCATAATTCACATAAAACACCCTCTTTTAGTAATTTCCATAATTTTCCAAATTTTTTCCAAATTTATCGGTATTTAATTTTACCGAAATATTAAAATATTCATTAAAATTAATATTAAATTATAAAAATTCCCCAAAAATAATATTTTATTATTTTGAAATGTTACAAAAGAGCATCAAATGAAATTGCATGTAGAAGATACCAGGAACCAAAGTTGCAAGAATGAAAGCTTAATTAAAGTTCAAATGAGAGTACAAGATAATGAATTCAAATACTAAAATCTAACTTTGCAAGCTCAGTTAAGAAATTGCAAGATTAGATAAAAGTTAAGAACTCAATATTAATCCTATCTATTATGTACAAAGCTTGACTAACATTACAAAAAGTAAAAATGAAATGAAGTGAAAGCAGTCTAAGTATCGCTTGAAGCTTGATCTCTATTCTGGTATTTATAGTCACTTCATCAACAAAAAAAATAATAAAAGTGAGATGATATGACATAGAGGAGTTCCCAGAAGAAATTTGGAGCCAAGTTGTGAAAATTGGGCCGCCAGTGTCAGGGAAATTGGAATAACTGGCGGTTTTTCGGCGGCCAGTGGGGCCCGTGTTCTTGTTGTGATTTTTTGACCTCTCCACCATCTCTCTGGTATTGTTTGATTTTCTCATAAATTCATTGGATTTGATCTGGAGATTTGGAGGGAAATATAATTTTTAAATCACATCAACACTTTTCTAGCACTCATTACATATGCCTACTTGCTCGTCCACTTGCCCACTTGCACAATTTGAGTTCACACCATGACATGGCTGGTTCATGCACCATAATTATGAGTTCACACTTATATCTAATCATGTCATGTTGGACCATTTGGATAAAAATGTTGTGCACACTTGTTTTGTTGAAAATCTTCTTGAATAAAGATCGGTTATTCATTCTGGTTGTAGTGTCGGCTCACAAATGTCGTTTCCGCGTATTTTGCGTGTGTTTCCAGTGTTTTGTCACGAATACATGTATCATGTACTTATTGAGCATACACAGATTAATAGTACCGATATATCACAAAAATGATAATGAATGAGCGGTATTAAAATACAGTTTTTCGTGATGAACAGCTAGAAACTACAAACCCTAGAATCTAAACTAAGCACATGAACTAGACAACTACAAGGAGGCTTTAGCAACTATAAAATAAGGTTATACAAAGAGATCGAGTCCTTCAGTCTTCACCTCGTCTTCCTTAGCTCATTGGGGTCTCCGTGATCGAGCTTGACCGCCGGTCTTCCTCCATTGAAGATGATCCACCCGAAAGATATGGTTCATGACTCTAGCTCCACACTAAGAATTAAGTGGAGCAAATAAAATTCCTAGCTTTCTACACTAGGATGTCTAGAGATGTAGTGAGTTGTTCTTGTAATTTTCTACCTCTCTTTAACCCTTAATTCTCAAGTCATGAGAGTGTAGGATTGAAGGTGGAGCTCAAGAAAAGGAGAGAGAAAGAGAATGGTGAATGATGTTGGATATATATGCCCTAGAGGCCTACATTGTATAGGATGCTTGAGATATGTATGTACATGACAGTCTTGCTTGATATGATAGTACGCTATTTGGTTTGTCTTTATCTTAACGTATGATATATTTTACTTGGTGTTTATATATATATATATATATATATATATATATATATATGTTGATAAAGCCCATAGGGTGTTTGTCTGACTACCGGCGTTGTGATGGCAGTCATACTAGTGGGAGCTGGATAGTCAATAGGCACACCTTTAGATGTCCCTGGTCATAGGAGTATCGAGACTGGGCATTGATACTCCGGAGTAGACTAGTGTATACATATCTAGACCCTGAGGAGGGGCGATGGATTGGTCCCGCAGCCATTGGTGGAGTGCACCTAAGATTTTATACAGATGCTCACTGGATGTGAGTACACCGGACAGGACTCGCCGAGAACTGACTGGATGGTATTATACCTAACGTCAGATAGCAGTTCTTAGGTGACATGTGTGCAGATAGTCCGTTGACTTAAAGTCATCATTTGTCTCGTGTGAGTTCCCACTGTGCTTTGATTATTACCCTACCACAGCTCAAAAGAGTCGTGCAAACAGGTTTTAGTTGGGCACAGTCCCGAACCATATGGAGGCAGTGAGTGACTGTTAGGGATTCATCTCTCCCGGTATAGGGAGTTGATATCATACGGTGATCGGTTGGTCATTACCATAAGTCCCTAGCCAGGGCTGATTGAGAATTACTGATGGACTGATCAGTAGATTCTTGGATGGTCTTGAGCCATGCCGACACGACTTGTACGGTTATTAGGGGTCTGACGTCCACCACCTCCCTAGACCATACATGCGATACTCTTAGACGAACAGACCGGACTGTGCGTATATTGTCACGGACAGGCTCAGTAGGATTTCGGATGGGTTACCTCATCGGCTTTCTTCTTGACAACTACCTGGGGACCATTACGTACAGCTAGTGCCGCTTGCGGTCTGTGGTTAAACCCACTGCCAGCGTAGTAGTCGAGTCTTTAGAGTCCCACACAGAGATTTCCCAAACCCAGGCGAAAAGATATAGAGGTCGTATAGTTTTACGACAAAGGTTCGGACGCATACGTGTTTAAACGCACGTACGACATTCGGACAGTTTTTACTAGCCGGCTTTAGTTTAAGCCAGATTCTAGTATCGGGTTATTGGATTTATACAGTCTAAAGTTTTTCCGTGTTTTCACGGATGCGAGGGGCGTTCTCGTAATTTCCAAGAAGCTTCTAGAAGGATGTGACATGAGGGGTTGAGGTGGCTTTTTCATTAATTGCTTTAGTGACTCATTCATATGAATCATCATATCATTAAATGCATCATTAATGCATCATTAATGATCTAATGACTCACATGATGAATCACTCTTCTTGAATAAATGAAGCATGGTGAATAATCATTTAATTGATATTATTTGATAATTCATTATGTATCATATATTCAAGTGAGAAGCTTTTTATTCTCATTATCATCTCCACCTTCTCTCTCCTCAAGCTCTCTCTCCTTCACCAAACCCTAATCCTACCACTCATGAGTTGAGAACAAGGATTAGGAAAGACTAAACACTCCATAACCAATCTCTATATCATCTTAGTTCCTTTATTAGCAACTAGAGAAACTAAGTAACCTCAAGTTTAGAGGTTATAGCTTGGATTAGGGTTCTCGGGTGGATCGTCTATCACGGAAAGAAAGCCGAGGAGGACGTGGAGATCCAAAGAGGCCATAGAGATCATAAAGACGAAGGACTAGAATCGTTTGGTATAATCTTTTAACATAGTAGCTTAGAACTCTATGCCTTTTGTTAATTATCGTTTAGCAAAGATCTTCGGTTAGTCGATGTTCGCTTAATAAATAAGATCGTTTTTCATATTTCCGCCTTCCCGCCACTCGTGGGGTGTTGCACATCGACTTACAGTGGTATCAGAGCCTCACTAAACAATAATTAACACACTTGCAAAGTTGTATGAATTTCGAACGGAAAACAAACCGGAAAAAACCCCGATATCATGAAGTTTCTGTCGATTTTAAAATGAAGTCCAAAAATTTTTCAGGGACCTCCAGAATGACCAGCATGAAAATATAAGAACACACAAGAAAAATGGGATCCTGAATCAGCCAAAGCACCGCGGAACCGCGGCCGATCCCACCGATCCGCCGCGGTTCCGCCGCCGAGTTGGGGCCGATTCAGCCCAGTTTTCTTCTGTGCCTTCTTTGTGATATTTGGGATTTTCTGGTATGATTTTATTTTTGCTCAGGTTTCAGATTTGCAGAGAAGTATTGGAGCAAAATTTAATGTGTTTAATCGATCAAAATTATACGGTGTTTGCTTGTTTGATTATATCTGTGAATTGTATTATGTGTTCGTAAACCTCCCCTAACTGCTAGTATGTCGGTTGGCAGGGGGTTGCACATATCTGTGATGTTATATATAACTGTTTGTGTATATAAACTGTATTGGACTGTTGTGGTGATTAGCCGGGTTTTGTGATGGGTTATTTTATTAATTCATTCGATGTAATTGTAATAAGTTGTAATATTATTTTGCGGGGCACATCCAGGTTGCGGTTGTAGCCACCGTTGTATTATTCTTTTTACTGTTTTTGCTCCTAGGATAGACCCAAGGTGGGGTACACAAACTACCGGGTATTTTAAAGTGTTGAGGTAGACCGCTTCACTTCTGGTACTTGGCAGGTAGTTTGCCGTACCCGTAGGGGTCTGGGGTGGGGTAAATGGCTATTCATCACAACTGTGTAATCCGTATTTCGTTGCAGGCTCAAAAGAAACGTGGATTGCTTGCAAATCCAATATTGTTTATCTGTGATCTGGAATGCCTATTATTGCGTCTGACGAATGTACAATATCTATATATGATAGCTATTTAGACGTCACTTATGTTTTACACCCGCGCTAGCCCAGCCCCCGCTCTGTCGTTAGTTAAGTAACCTAACGGGTGATGACGGGACCCAGTGGCGAATGCGGATGGCATAAGAGGACGTTGTATTTTCGTTGTTATCTGTAATGATAGGTTAATTGATGGGACGCATTATTATTAATACAAAGAAAATAAAACCTAAACTGAATCGTTGGAACAATTTCTAAAAACCACTCGGTTTTCTTGAAAAAGCAAATTTTAAATGCGGAGCTTAAACCACTCCTTCTAAATAAAAGCTATCTCTGTTCCTTCGATCATATCAAGTTCATTACGTTAACGGTTTTTTGCCAAAAACCAGCCGTAACCCTCCGTCGTTTCAGATAGACAGCACATCGTATTCATGCTATGCTTGTTGGCCTACGTCAAGGCATAGTGTATGGTAGCAGTGTGTGTGCCTATTTGTTGCATAGATAGATGCATTAGTTTAATACAGACGTACACCTTGTTGGCCTACTTCAAGGGCTTGTACGATGTACTTAAATTGATCAGGACAACGACGGGTAGAACTTGACTTGCGTCTTATGACTTGTTGGCCTACGTCAAGGTCTATAAGAGCTTGGGGTAAAAATCACATCGGGAGTTTCAAACATAAAGGAAACTTGCAGATTTAGCATACCTTCTGGAGTGTGGTGACTAGAGTGGCTTCCATCTAGGGCATCATGCAATGATAGTTGGATCCCGATCCCACTGATGAGTAGGATTACTCTCGGGAATTTTTCTCACTTAACAATCAATGCTATAAACCAAGTAGGTGACTAGAAAAGTGTTAGAGGGGCTACGCCTCCAGGGAAAAGAGGTTATTTAATTAAGGAACTTCGCGAAAGCGTTGGAAAACCTCCCTCGAAGTACCAACACTAGCCTGGCTGAAAGGTTAAGCAAGTATTGTGACGTGTGATTAAATCCTGACTAGTTCTTCTTTTAGGTTTTGAAGAAGGATTTGAGGAAACAGTGGGAGCCATCCTGTTTAGATAAATTAATAAACCAATCTAAACTTGCAAGAGCATATGCTGAATGTTTTCTTTTCTCTCTCTCTGGCAGCTATCATGACTGGACTGAAACTATTACTTGAAAAAAATATACTGACCAGGCAAAACTATAAAGATTGGCTACGGAACGTCAATATCGCACTGACTTATGACAAAGCAGCATATGTTACCACCGCTGTTCCTCCCTTTATCCCTGGACCAGATTCCTCAGTTGTGGACAGGGAAGTCAGCAAAACCTGGGATCTAGATTGTGAGCGAGCTAAGTGTATCATGCTGGCGTCCATGAACAATGAACTCCAGAAACAGCACGAGAGTATGGATATAGGATCCATCTTTCTCCATGTCAAAGAATTGTATGGGGAGCACTCCCGTATCGTGAGGTACGAAACCTCAAGGAAACTCTTCTAGATGAGGTTAGCTCCAGGATCGCCTGTAGGAGAGCACGTCCCCAAAATGATCATCCTCATTGAGGAACTCGCAAACCTGGGATGCGTGCTAGAGAACGATTTGTATATCGATTTGATTTTGCAGTCCCTTCCCCACACCTTCTCTCAGTTCGTGCTGAACTTCAACATGCACGAAATGGAAGCGGATCTTCCAAAGCTCCTCAATATGTTGAGGGTAGCAAAGACCTCCTTGAAAAAGGAGAAGACCCCCGTTCTGTATGTTGGCTAATCATCTTCTTCTAAATCTAAAGCTAAAGCTAAAGGGAAGAAGAAGATGAAAGCCACTAAACCGAAAGGTGGGGTCAAGAAAGTGCAGGGAATGAACAAGGCAGGAAGGGTGAAGACAGAAAAGAATGAATGCTTCTATTGTCACAAGCAAGGGCACTGGAAGAAGGATTGTCAGGCCTTCAAAGCCAAGGACATGAACCAAGTAGTTGCTTCTACTTCAGGTGTGTTTGTAATCGAAAATTGTTTTTCAGTTAACTCTACATCATGGGTACTTGATACCAGTTCTGGTTCTCATATCTGTAATTCATTGCAGGATCTGAGAAATAATAGAGTGTTGGGAACAGGTGATATGACTCTCCGGATGGGCAATGGAATGCATGTAGATGCAATTGCAATAGGGGAATATCACCTAGGGTTTACTAGTGGACACATTTTGGTGTTGTACAGCTGTTTTTGTATTCCCAGTATGTTGTGTAATATTATATCAGTATCTTTGTTATCGAATGAAGGATATAGTTTTGCGCTTGAAAGAAATGTTATGAACATTCACCTAAATCAAGAACTGATTGGGTATGGCACACTCGAAAATGGCATATACATACTTAATCAACCTCAAATTTTCAATATTCAAAACACGCGTAAATGAAAGGCTCCAGATTCGAATCAAGCCTTCCTATGGCATTGTAGACTTGGTCATATAAATGAAACAAGGTTGACTAAGTTACATAAAGATGGATATTTAGATCCGTTTGAATATTCATCATATGCAACTTGTCAATCATGTATCAAAGGAAAAATGACCAAATCTCCGTTCACCGGATACGGAGAAAGAGCCACTGAACTCTTGAGACTTGTACACAGTGATGTATGTGGTCCGATGTCTACGCATGCACGAAGTGGTCACTCCTACTTCATCACTTTTACTGATGACTTCTCTAGGCATGGACATGTGTTCTTAATGAAGCATAAATCCGAGGCTTTTGAGAAGTTTAAGGAGTATAAAAATGAAGTAGAGAAACAAACTGGTAAAAGCATCAAGACACTTCGATCTGATCGAGGTGGAGAATACTTAAGTACCAGTTTTCTTGAATGCTTAAAAGAGAATGGAATTCTCTCTCAGCTTACTCCGCCTTATACACCTCAACATAATAGTGTATCAGAAAGGAGGAATCGCACTCTGTTAGACATGGTGCGTTCAATGATGAGCAGTGCTAAGTTGCCACTTTCCTTCTGGGGATTTGCTCTAGAATCAGCAGCATACCTATTAAATAGAGTTCCGACTAAGTCTGTGCCTACCACTCCATATGAAATGTGGAGCGGGAAGAGACCATATCTCAAGTATATCAAGATATGGGGGTGTCCGGTATATGTTAAAAAGCATAAACCGGACAAGCTCGAGGCACGATCGGTTTTATGCAAGTTTGTAGGATACCCCAAGCATTCAAGGGGGTATATGGTCTACCACACTGAAGAACAAAAGGTGTTTGTCGCTCGTCATATTGTCTTCTTAGAAAGAGAATTTCTTGCAAAAGAAATTAGTGGGAGCGCGGTAGAGTTGGAAGAAATTCCAGAACCTCAAACTGCTACCGAGGACTTAGTAGAACCTCAGATTTCAATAGAACATGATGAACCAACGCCACTCCGCAGATCTAGCAGGCTTTCTCATCCTCCTGAAAGATACTATGGTTTTCTTCTAGATGGCGATCGAGAGGATTGCATCATCAATGATGATGAGCCTACTACTTTTCAGCAGGCTATTACGAGTAGTGACTCGGTAAAATGGTTGGATGCTATGAGATCCGAAATGGAATCTATGTACACCAATAAAGTATGGACTTTAGAAGTTGCTCCTCCTGGAGTAAAACCAGTTGGATGCAAATGGATCTTCAAAAAGAAGATTGGTGCATTTGGACAAGTGGAAACCTACAAAGCTAGACTCGTAGCAAAAGGTTTTCGTCAAAGACCAGGATTGGACTATGATGAAACCTTTTCACCTGTAGCTATGCTTAAATCCATTCGGATCCTGCTTGCGATTGCTGCCTTCCATGACTATGAAATCTGGCAGATGGACGTAGAAACAGCTTTTCTAAATGGACATTTAGAAGAGAGTGTTTACATGGATCAACCGGAAGGTTTCTTAGACAGTGGGAGCAGCGGAAGAGTCTGCAAGTTGCTTAAATCCATTTATGGATTAAAGCAAGCATCGCGGAGTTGGAACATCTGCTTTGATGAGACAGTCATAGAATTTGACTTTATCAAAAATGTAGATGAACCATGTATTTATAGAAAGATTGTAGAAGGAGCAGTAGTCTTCCTCGTTTTATACGTCGACGACATACTACTGATAGGGAATGATATCCCTATGCTACAATCAGTAAAGCTCTTCTTGTCACAAAAATTCTCTATGAAAGACTTGGGAGATGCATCATACATTCTGGGCATTAAGATCTATCGTGATAGATCTAATAGAATGTTGGGACTTTCACAGTCCAGGTATATAGACACTATACTAAAGAGATTTAGTATGGAAGATTCCAAGCGCGGCAATATGCCCGCTTGTCATGGAATCACCCTCTCCAAAGAGATGTCTCCAAAGACTGATGAAGAGAGGGCTCGCATGAGCATTATACCCTACGCTTCGGCGGTAGGATCAATAATGTATGCGATGTTATGTACTAGACCGGATGTAGCTTACGCACTTAGTGTGGTAAGCAGGTATCAGTCTGACCCAGGTGAGAAACATTGGATAGCGGTAAAGAACATTCTCATGTACCTGAGAAAGACTAAGGAGATGTTCTTGATTTACGGTAATGGGGACCTCCAGGTAGAGGCTTTTACCGACTCCGGCTTCCAAAGTGACAAAGATGATTCTAAATCCATTTCGGGTTTTGTGTTTACCCTCAATGGAGGGGCGGTATGTTGGAAGAGTTCCAAACAGGATACCGTCGCAGACTCAACTATGGAGGCTGAGTATATAGCTTCTAGTGAAGCCGCAAAAGAGGCTGTCTGGATGAGGAAGTTCATTTCTGAACTTCAGGTGGTTCCGTCCATTGCCAATCCAATAGCTTTGTATTGCGATAACAATGGCACTATAGCTTTAGCGAAGGAACCAAGGTCCCATCAGAAATCCAGGCATATCTTAAGGCGGTTTCACCTGATCAGGGAGATCGTGGATCGTCGGGAGATCGAGATACGGAGAGTGGACACAAAAGACAACACGGCAGATCCATTCACCAAGGCCATCCCTCAAGTGCAGTTCGAGAGGCTGTTTGAGATGTTAGGCATGCGGTACGCCAGCAACTGGATCTGGTAGAGACAGTGGGTACTCATTGCACCAATTATAGGCCTTAGTGCAAGTGGGAGATTGTTGGATATATATGCCCTAGAGGCCTACATTGTATAGGATGCTTGGGATATGTATGTACATGACAGTCTTGCTTGATATGATAGTACGCTATTTGGTTTGTTTTTATCTTAACGTATGATATATTTTACTTGGTGTTTATATATATATATATATATGTTGATAAAGCCCATAGGGTGTTTGTCTGACTACCGGCGTTGTGATGGCAGTCATACTAGTGGGAGCTGGATAGTCAATAGGCACACCCTTAGATGTCCTTGGTCGTAGGAGTATCGAGACTGGGCATTGATACTCCGGAGTAGACTAGTGTTTACATATCTAGACCCTGAGGAGGGGCGATGGATTGGTCCCGCAGCCATTGGTGGAGTGCACCTAAGATTGTATACAGATGCTCACTGGATGTGAGTACACCGGACAGGACTCGCCGAGAACTGACTGGATGGTATTATTCCTAACGTCAGATAGAAGTTCTCAGATGACATGAGTGCAGATAGTCCGTTGACTTAAAGTCATCATTTATCTCGTGTGAGTTCCCACTGTGCTTTGATTATTACCCTACCACGGCTCAAAGGAGTCGTGCAAACAGGTTTTAGTTGAGCACAGTCCCGAGCCATGTGGAGGCAGTGAGTGACTGTTAGGGATTCGTCTATCCCAGTATAGGGAGTTGATATCGCACGGTGATCGGTTGGTCATTACCATAAGTCCCTAGCCAGGGCTGATTGAAAATTACTGATGGACTGATCAGTAGATTCTCGGATGGTCTTGAGCCATGCCGACACGACTTGTACGATTATTAGGGGTCTGACGTCTACCACCTCCCTAGACCATACATGCGATACTCTTAGACGAACAGACCGGACTGCGCGGATATTGTCACGGACAGGCTCAGTAGGATTTCGGATGGGTTACCTCATCGGCTTTCTTCTCGACAACTACCTGGGGACCGTTACGTACAGCTAGTGCCGCTTGCGGTCTGTGGTTAAACCCACTGCCAGCGTAGTAGTCGAGTCTTTAGAGTCCCACACAGAGATTTCCCAAACCCAGGCGAAAAGATATAGAGGTCGTATGGTTTTACGACAAAGGTTCGGACGCATACGTGTTTAAACGCACGTACGACATTCGGAAAGTTTTTACTAGCCGATTTTTGTTTAAGCCAGATTCTAGTATCGGGTTATTGGATTTATACAGTCTAAATTTTTTCTGTGTTTTCACGGATGCGAGGGGCGTTCTCGTAATTTCCAAGAAGCTTCTAGAAGGATGTGACATGAGGGGTTGAGGTGGCTTTTTCATTAATTGCTTTAGTGACTCATTCATATGAATCATCATATCATTAAATGCATCGTTAATGCATCATTAATGATCTAATGACTCACATGATGAATCACTCTTCTTGAATAAATGAAGCATGGTGAATAATCATTTAATTGATATTATTTAATAATTCATTATGTATCATATATTCAAGTGAGAAGCTTTTTATTCTCATTATCATCTCCACCTTCTCTCTCCTCAAGCTCTCTCTCCTTCACCAAACCCTAATCCTACCACTCATGAGTTGAGAAAAAGGATTAGGAAAGACTAAACACTCCATAACCAATCTCTACATCATCTTAGTTCCTTTATTAGCAACTAGAGAAACTAAGTAACCTCAAGTTTAGAGGTTATAGCTTGGATTATGGTTCTCGGGTGGATCGTCTATCACGGAAAGGAAGCCGAGGAGGACGTAGAGATCCAAAGAGGCCATAGAGATCGTAAAGACGAAGGACTAGAATCGTTTGGTATAATCTTTTAACATGGTAGCTTAGAACTCTATGCCTTTTGTTAATTATCGTTTAGTAAAGATCTTCGGTTAGTCGATGTTCGCTTAATAAACAAGATCGTTTTTCATATTTCCGCCTCCCCGCCACTCGTGGGGTGTTGCACATCGACTTACAAATGATAAAATCTTATCCAACCAAATAATGAAAGTATAGTTTTAGTAAATGGATTTTTTCAATATAAAAACCCAACCATACTTGAATAGTGTAGACAAATGAATTAACAATTCATTTGTCTACCCTATTCATCCATGCCTCCACCATTCTCAAGCCACCTCACCCTTCCACCTCATTTCTAATTTTCATAAATGGAAATGCAAAATAAATGAGGTGTCCTCCTTCTAGAATGTCTTTCCATATAAATACGGAATACACTTTACCGTATATACATACCCGTATTCGTATCAAAATACGAATACCCAAAGAGATAGAATAATACAAAGAACATAATACTAGAATATACATATCGAAAATATATATATGTAAATTATTAAATTAATACCTGATATAATAATCCGGCTTAATCCTAAGCCGGCTAGTATTATCAGCCGTCCGATCAAAAGTTCGGGTAGCTAGTACACTCATTTGATCGGAACCCAGCACGTAGCAAAATACGGCCACTACATCATTTCTCCTGAACCAAGAAAACCCTCTGTACGGGACTCTAAAGACTCGACAGTATGCCGGCAGTGAGTTACTGGATAAATCCATAACCATAAGCACTTCAGTAGCACTAGCTGTACGTAACGGCTACCCAGGTATTTGTCGAAAAGGAAGGCCGACAAGCAAGCTTATCTGAACCCCTACTAAGCCTATCTGTGACAATCTTCGTACAGTCCGGTCTCTTCGTCTAAGAGTATCGCATACCGGGTCTAGGGGTGGTAAACGTCAGACCCTAATAACCAGATAATTCATGCCGATGTGGCTCAGGACTAATCCGGGAAACTACTGATCTAACTATCAGTAAATCACAACTTCCTTGGCCAAGGTCTTATGGTGCTAGCAAACTTAACACAATGCGATATCGACTTCCAATATTGGGAGAGACGAATCCCCAACAATCGCTCAATATCTCCATGTGGGTCGGGACTGTACCCAACTAAAACCTTGTTGCACGACTCAGTTGAGCCGTGGTAGGGTAGTAATCTAAGTACAGTGGGAACTCACACGAGACAAATTACGACCTCAGGTTTAAAGACTAACATGTACTCATGTCACCTGAGAACTGCTATTTGACGATTGGAATAGTAACATCTAGAAGTTCTTAGCGAGTTCGTCCAGTGTATTCACCCCCAGTGAGCACCTGTATACGATCTTAGGTGCTAAAGACCAATGGCTATGGGACGAACCATCACCCCTCGTCAGGGTCTAGAAACGTATACACCAATTTAATCTGGAATATCGACGCCCTGTCTCGATACTCCCATGAACGGGGACATTTAAAGATGTGCTTGTAGACTACCCAGCCCCTATATGTATTATCGCCATCATAACATTGGTAGTCAAGCAATAATCATTCGGGTTTTATCAACATGCATTAACGATACGTAATATCAAGTAAAACATATACACATATTAAGATAAAGACAAACCAAATATCAAACTATCATATTGAGCAAGATTGTCCTGTACATACATATGTCCAAGCATCCACTATATATACATATACAATAATGGCCTCTAAGGCATTGATTGATCTAGAATTTATGTGTATAGTAGTTAACCACAATCAATAACGGTGTCGCACATAGCTAGACCGAGATGACTACGGGCCGTCCTCTGGGAAACATGGAACCTTTTACTCTTATTTTAGACGTGTTGAAAAAGAGAGGAGGGATAAAGAATATTGTAGAATGGTTGTAGGATCTAGATCTACCTTAAACACGGATGCAAAATATAGATCTAGATTAACTACGGATGTAAGTTTATATAAGAAGGGGGATTGTAGGGTTCATTAGGATTTAGTAGTTAAGGATGATTAATTAAAAATTACTCTTTCTATCCTTTAATAGATTTAAAACTAGAACGACAGTGATGCGTGTAGATTAGGATTTCTGGAGGGAAAAGGAATCCCACTCTTAACCCCTATCTCAACACGGAATTCCGTTCATATCTAGCCTTTACCAAAACAATCATTAATCTAATCTCTAATCGTGGTCGAGGCTAACAATGAATTGGTAGCGCGCCCGATTAGGATGCTAATGATTCTTTTGATAAAATTTATAAACTTTATAGGACGTAAAAAGAGTTTAGGTATTTTCATCATCCATTAACCTATAATCCTACGAACCCTAACAAGCGGAGAATTACTCGCGCATGTTGGGAGAAAAAGAGATGGAGAGAAAATGCATAATTAAACTACGAAGAAATAGAATAAGAAAAAGAAAGCTATCTTTATTAATCAACAATATTCATTACACTTTGATTTCTTAGAAAATGATTACAAGTACTAGTTGCTTCTCGATCTCTTCTAAGGAGGTAGATGAACCGTTGATGATCAGCCTAGATGCATGAGCCGTCTTGGACTTTGTGATCTCGTCGGCTTGATAATTTTTCCAAGAGGCTCTCGGTCTTTATTTATAGTCCCAAAACCAGAAATCTAGCTTCTAAATTTGGAAGCAACTAGTTATGATCCAACAGAAAAAATCCCACCTTCTGAACCCTCTGGCCTGCGGCGGATCCGCGGCCAATAGGGGGGTTTGGCCGCGGATCCGCGGTCAAAATGTGAGATCTCATGTTGATTTTTCTGGCCTTGCATCTTCATGACACGTGGTGATTAATGGAATCTTAGTAAACTAGAAATCTTTTCTTTCTTTCTGCCAGATTTGATTTCTTTAGTTTGCTTTCTTAATTAGGCATGTTTGCTTTAACAACTTTGATTCCTTTGATTTTAGCCCTGCAAATTCTGCATAATAACTCAACAAATAATATTTAGTAGAGTTTGTTATATTGAGATATTAACTTAACCATTAAGATTTTGGTCAAAGGTATTTAATAAAGTAAACATATTTTAAATGGGCCAAATGTTACATGGATATTATATGCTTATATTTTCCTACCAAATGTTAATCATAATATATAAACACATGAAAATAGTATTTTCACAGATAAACCCTCATATGTATCATATATTATAATAAACACCTTTTCTAATATAGAAATAGTAGGAAAAATGTCATATTAAATGTGCAGTTTTATCAACTGAACAAATACCCCCAAACTTATCTTTGATCGTCCCGAGCAAACTAGTTTATTCAAGAGAAGGAAAAAAAGAAAGGAGAAAACTAAGCACACTTTCGTAGGCAAACACGATTGCACTGAGCACGTGCAACAAGCCGTTAAACCTCTAGGTGTCCCTAGTAGAAGGAGTGTTGTCTCCTGAGGGTTTTCAGTGGATTACACCCACAAAATCCTATAATAAAAGAGAGATGGTGAAATTTACATATAAAGATAAGAACCATAAAAGAAAGACTTTGAAAATAAGAGTTTCCAACTAATACTAGCTTTTCAGTTGTCATGAGCCTTATCTTAATAGTCATGAAAAGATGTTAGAAATCACATCATCCCTCAATAAAGCATCGTCTTTATTCTTCATTCCTACCTTTCATCCAAACATTGATCATATATCCCTACGTGAGTGAATAGAACATTCCTACACTCGGAGAATTCAATTCAAGCTATCATACTCTTGTCCATCTACCTCAGTACTTTTTAATTTGGTGAATATTTAGATTGCTCACACATTTTCATGCGACCGTTAATACTTCGTGAGGTACTAACCGACCGATTACTCATGTGCTTGCTTATACGGTGTATTTTCCTCGTCTTGCACCACCTAAGGCTTAGCAGTGACTCCCAAACCAGTTGGTCTAAGGCACTAGGTGATGAAGCACCCTCGCTATATTTTTGTATCGCTGCCTTGACGATAACAAAACCAGTGTTCATTTTTCTCTTCACCATTTTATATTTTATTCAATTTTTTTTATTTTCTTCATACTTTGGGTTTTAGACAAGAGCATTTCAAGGTATCCTCTACTATCCCGAGTTTCAAGACGTGTGTAAGTGCATATAGTAGCGTATCAACATTCAAATGTTTGGCTTCCAGAATAGAAACTATTTTTCAGACTTATTTTTATCCTCAGATTAGTGGCTTCTTTCATCTTACTAACCCTTGGGACAACAGATCATAACTACTTATTACCAGATCGTTTAAGAAAACTTCTAATTTTCTTGGTTTTCTTAAACTATTCAAATCTTTTGGATGTAATTTTTCACTTTCTACTCTTTTGTTATAAAAGAAAAAATTTTAAAATTTTTGAAAATGTTGTGCTTATGCAAAGTATGATGCAAATTGATGTGTAAATAAGCACAAACCTCCCCCAAACCTGTTTACAGCAGTGTCCTCACTGATGTCATCCGTTAAGCTCAAAAACCTGCAGACTTGGGAGGAAATTATTAATGGGGGCAAGAATATATGAAAGTGAAAATCCTTCCCCAAACTTATTTTTGGCTCACAATTTTGTAAAAATCATTTTCTTTCAAGAGCCAAAATATCCCCCCCCCAAAACTTGAGTTAAACTATGTTAATCTTTTAAAATCACATGAGGGGGTCAAGGTTATTGGTCAATGCCAAGCTTTGCAAAGACCGAAGGTCAACACCAACCATTCAAAAATTTTATCGATGAATCACCAAGGTTGGTGGAAGAACATGTCACCTTTCGACGTGAAGAAGTAGGGAGGTGATAAGAGGTGTAATGGAAAAGGATTGCGTCTCAATTTGGAGAGACGACACAGTGATAGTGATGATGGATTACTCGCATTATCATGATTGTCCAGAAGAAGGGGTGGAGGTTTAATCTTTTTGTCTTGGAGTTGATTCATCTCAACACCCGTGTCTTGTAAAAATGCGAGTTCATCAGCGAAAATTTCCTGAAAGCTTTCGTCGATACCCCTAAGAATAATGTCATCAGAAAAAATGGGGTGGTCGTCAGACTCTATAAAAAGTTCCTCATCAGCGTTAGATGTTGACCCGGACAACTCGGTGGAAGTGTCCGTGTCAAGCAACAACATATGAAAAGAGTCAGAATTATGAGGTTGATCAAATTCGCTGCTGTCGACATCCATTAATTCGACAGAACACACATGAGCATAGGGTTCGGAGGGTTCACTTCCCAACTTGTAAATGTTAAGCTCAATTGACTTCTTTCCAAATGATAGGGTCATAGAGCTGTTTCTACAATTGATTACTGCGTTGGAAGTGGTAAAAAAAGGTCGACCGAGTATCACCGGGATTTGATTGCATGGGTTTGCCACAGGTTGTGTATCAATAACGATAAAGTCCACAGGAAATATAAATCCCCCTACTTTGATTAACACATCCTCTAGCTCACCCCTAGGTTGGGTGATAAATCGATCGGCCATCTGAAGAGTGCAATGCACAGGTTTTAACTCTCCGATCTCTAATTGCTCATAAAGAGAATATGGAAGCAAGTTAACACTAGCACCTAAATCGAGTAGAGCACGATTGATATTTTTATCCCCAATAGAAATAGAAATTGTAGGACTTCCGGGGTCCTTTCGTTTCTTGGGTAGTTGTTGTGTAAAAGCAATGCTCATATTACTCGCAAGGAAAACTTTTTTAGGTACTTGAACTTTTCTCTTCCTAGTGCACAAGTCCTTTAGGATTTTCGCATATGACGGAACTTGTTGAATAGCATCTAGGAGAGGAATGTTTATGTTAACTTGCTTAAAAATTTCCACAATCTTCTCCATTTGTGGACTTGGTCTGTTACCCCTTAACCTGTTTGGATAAGGTGCTTTATCAATAAGGGTTTGGTCCAACATTGGAGAGGATTGTGGGGATGGAGTGGATCCCAGAATTAGAGTGGGGATCATTTTAGGTAGATTCAAGGAAATAGGCGAAGGGTTCGAGCCTTGGGGAAAACGGAGAATAGGCTCGGATGAAGGTGGGAGACTAGACGAATTAGGGGAAGAAGAAGAAGCTGGGGTATCATTGGTGTCACTAACATCATCGCATTGCTCACCTACTCGGTTATTCAGCACTTTTCCCGATCTCAACGTAGTAACGACACTCACATTATAACTTTATGAGTGGCCAGGATTAGGTATGGGTTGAGATGGGAGGTTCCCTTTCTCTCTCACACTCATTGCGGCGTTTAACTGTGCAAGTTGGTTTTCTATTGATTTAATACTTTCGCCGTGAGAGGCGGAATCTTGCTTTATGGTATCAATAGAAGACTTCATCTCAGCCGACATTTGAATGGTATGTTTTATAAACATATCCAAAGTTTGTGCGAGTGAAGAGTTGTCAGTACCGGCCACTTGTGGTGTAGAAGTGTTGGCCGGATTTTGAAAATTTTGGGACTAAAAGGGGAGCTGATTATGTGGTTGTGGTTGCTGTGGAGGAGGTCTTTGATAATTGATTTGTAACTGATTTTGATTTTGGGGTTGGTTTTGGTTCCAAGCAAAGTTAGGATGATTCCTCCATCCTTGATTGTACGTGGAAGAATAATGATCGTTTCTAGGTCGCTGCTGAAAAGCAGCATTAGTTTAAAATGATGCATTCATAGGGCATTCTTCCGTTAAGTATGAAGGATCAGAACAGCAACCACAGACGGTCTTGGGAAGCGTGACCTGATTTAGGGAGAATGATGAGAACTTGTTCTCAATAGCGTCGAGTTTCTTCTGCATCGCTGCCATTTCGGCTTTTACTGCGATGGAAACATCGAGCTGATGAATACCTCTCCTAGATGAAGGTGGTCTTACGCTTTCCCACTGCAAAGTGTTTTCAGCGAGATCTTCCAGATATTTCCACGCTTCACCGTCATCTTTAGACATGAAATTGCATTGACACATTGTTTCAAGCATCTGCTTTGTCGCTGGATTAATGCCCTCATATATAATTCGACATAAATCCCATCTTTGTATTCCATGATGATGACATTGGACAAGCAGATCCTTGAAACGTTCAAAGCACTTCCAAAATGGTTCATTGGGAAGCTGGGTGAACTGGTTGATCTCGCTCCTAATATGGGCAGTCTTATGGTTTGGGTAAAACTTCTTAAGAAATGCAATTACGAATTCATCATAGTTAGTGATAGAGTGTGCGGCAGTATTATAAAGCCATTTTTCTGCCAAGTCGCACAGTGTGAATGGGAGAAGACGCAAGCGCATAGCATCCACAGTCAATTGTGAAGTACCCATCATTGCGCATACGTTTTCGAATTTGGTGATGAAAACGTACATGTCTTCCGACTCAAGCCCGTGAAATTTGGGCAGCAGATTGATGTAGTGGGGTTTAATTTTGAAATTATCCCCGTTAGCTGGTGGAATGGATAGACAAGTAGGAAGGGGACAACGGATAGGATAGCATCTCTCTTGGAGAGAGATGTGCGGTGGATTCTGCACATCTACGGGTGGTGGCAGCGTGGTGTTATAATTTGATGGAGTGTCGTCCTTCTCAGTTGTAGTGTGTGGTGGGGGAAAAGAAAATGAAGAAGCACCGACTTCGGAGTCGATAGCAGGAACGCGGACAAGACGGGCACTAGGATCCCGTGTCCAGCCGAGCATGCACTAAGCGGGTTTAGTGCAAGTGGCAGCGTGTGTGTGATTTAAAATTGGTTTGTTTTGAAAAAAGTGAGACTCAAGACAAATCACTCTAAAATGCACAAGCAACCCTAGAACTAAGGTTACCTAGGTCCAGTCTCTAGACCGCTCCTAGACTTCCAAAGGACAAGCCGCATGATCAATCCTCTACCGCCTCTTTACTACTCTTGTAGCCAGGTAAGTGCTAGGTAAGTGGGAGGCTCCCCACTACGAAAGTAGTGGTCCTAATTAAGTAACCACTTGCCTTTGACACACTTGCCTAGATACCACAAAAGTAATGCGGATAAGCGATAGATTACCCACGACCTTCCTCTGTCCTTAATGAGCGCGACGGTCCTTAGAGTCTGGTCTAGATATTTTTTAAATTAATGTAGGGTTGATGCAGATGCTCGGTTTATGATTTGTAGGGCTTAGGAAGGGTGATGAAATCCCCACCTAATCTGGATTTGGTCTTTTCCCCTTAAAGTCCGTATTAAAATATGCAAAACAAAACCAATCACGAAACTTTGCAAAAAGATTTTTGAGCGGCGATATTTTGCAACGAATCCTGCAGAAAATAGATTTTATTGGATTTGAGAGGAGAGAGGAAGATGTTAGAATCTTACCAGAGAAGACTGAAGCCCTAGATCACCTAACCGGCCGCGCTTCCGCCGCCGATTTGTAGTTCCGGCCGCGGATCAGCCGCAGGGAAGAGGGATCACTTGCTGAAATTTTTTCTTTTGCCTTCTGTGCTCCTCTGGATCTCTAAGAATGTCTCTATCTCTCTGTTTCCTCAAGTCAGTGACTCCAGATCTCCTTGCAAAAATTCACACACAAATCGTTAAATATGTAATTTGCAGTTTTGTTTTATTTATGATATAGATCGTATAAGAATTCAACACAAATAGTAAGAATAAAAAATTACGCACGTATCCCCGGCAACGGCGCCATTTCATTGATCTAGAATTTATGTGTATAGTAGTTAACCGCAATCAATAACGGTGTCGCACGTAGCTAGACCGAGATGAGTACGGGTCGTCCTTTGGGAAACGTAGAACCTTTTACTCTTACTTTAGACGTGTTGAAAAAGAGAGGAGGGATAAAGAATATTGTAGAATGGTTGTAGGATCTAGATCTACGTTAAACACGGATGCAAAATATAGATCTAGATTAACTACGGATGTAAGTTTATATAAGAAAGGGGCTTGTAGGGTTCATTAGGATTTAGTAGTTATGGATAATTAATTAAAAATTACTCTTTCTATCCTTTAATAGATTTAAAACTAGAACGACAGTGATGCGTGTAGATTAGGGTTTCTGGAGGGAAAAGGAATCCCACCCTTAACCCCTATCTCGACACGGAACTCCGTTCATATCTAGACTTTACCAAAACAATCATTAATCTAATCTCTAATCGCGGTCGAGGCTAACAATGAATTGGTAGCGCGTCCGATTAGGATGCTAATGATTCTTTTGATAAAGTTTATAAACTTTATAGGACGTAAAAAGAGTTTAGGTATTTTCATCATCCATTAACCTATAATCCTACGAACCCTAACAAGCGGAGAATTACTCGCGCATGTTGGGAGAAAAAGAGATGGAGAGAAAATGTATAATTAAACTATGAAGAAATAGAATAAGAAAAAGAAAGCTATCTTTATTAATCAACAATATTCATTACACTTTGATTCCTTAGAAAATGATTACAAATACTAGTTGCTTCTCGATCTCTTCTAAGGAGGTAGATGAACCGTTGATGATCAGTCTGGATGCGTGAGCCGTCTTAGACTTCATGATCTCGTCGGCTTGATAATTTTTCCAAGAGGCTCTCGGTCTTTATTTATAGTCCCAAAACCAG
Source organism: Agapanthus africanus (assembly GCA_030015575.1). NCBI lineage: Eukaryota > Viridiplantae > Streptophyta > Magnoliopsida > Asparagales > Amaryllidaceae > Agapanthus > Agapanthus africanus. Next base: position 135,955,857 of record CM057350.1, read on the forward strand.
AAATCTATCTTCTAAATTTGGAAGCAACTAGTTATGATCCAACAGAAAAAATCCCACCTTCTGAACCCTCTGGCCCGCGGCGTATCCGCGGCCAATAGGGGGGTTTAGCCGCGGATCCGCGGCCAAAATGTGAGATCTCATGTTGATTTTTCTGGCCTTGCATCTTCATGATACGTGGTGATTAATAGAATCTTTGTAAACTGGAAATCCTTTCTTTCTTTCTGCCAGATTTGATTTCTTTAGTTTGCTTTCTTAATTAGGCAGGTTTGCTTTAACAACTTTGATTCCCTTGATTTTAGCCCTGCAAATTCTGCACAATAACTCAACAAATAATATTTAGTAGAGTTTGTTATATTGAGATATTAACTTAACCATTAAGATTTTGGTCAAAGGTATTTAATAAAGTAAGCATATTTTAAATGGGCTAAATGTTACATGGATATTATATGCTTACATTTTCCTACCAAATGTTAATTATAATATATAAACACATGAAAATAGTATTTTTACAGATAACCCTCATATGTATCATATATTATAATAAACACCTTTTCTAATATAGAAATAGTAGGAAAAATGTCATATTAAATGTGCAGTTTTATCAACTGAACAGGCATACATATCCAACAAACTTCCACTTGCACTAAAGCCATATATTGGCGTATCACATACCCAACATCTCAAATAGTCTCTCGAACTGTGCTTGAGATAGTGCCTTAGTGAATGGATCCGTCGTGTTCTCTTTTGTGTCTACTCTCCGCACCTCGATCTCCCAGCGATCTATGATCTTCCTGATCAAGTGATACCGCATCAAGATGTGTATGGATCTCTGATAGGACCGTGGTTCCTTCGCTAAAATCATAGCTCCATTGTTGTCGCAATACAAAAGTATTGGATCAATAATGGACGGAACCACCTCAAGTTTAGTAATTAACTTCTTTATTCAGACGGATTCTTTTGCGGTATCATTGGAAGTAATGTATTCATCCTTTATCGTCGAGTCTGTGATGGTGTCCTGTTTGAAACTCTTCCAACAGACCGCCCCTCCATTGTGGGTAAACACAAAACCCGAGACAGACTTGTTTGTTAGTGCATGTTGCATGCTCCCACAACTCTTGTGAGGCGGTGGAAGCGATAAACGAAAATTTTGTTTGCATACAACACGCACTTTTCCAAAGATCTTGTCTAAACCATAACTAGAAAAACCTAACTAGAGATCTTATCTACTATGTTAGGGGTTATACCTCAATGATACGGTCCTTCGGGTCTTCTCTTTGGTGCAACTCCTTTGCTCCTTGCCACTCCTTAGCTCATTTGGATATTGCCGATGTTCTCGATCTCCGGCCACCCCAAGACCTAGATGATCCACGCGAGAGTCGTCGTGCAAGCTAGAAACTCTTCATAAGAGCTTAACCTAGAGACCAAATTTGCTAGAAGAGGCCACTAGGATCATGTAGAGATTAGGGTATTAGATTATCTTTAATCCTAAACTTTTGTTTCACAACACATGTGAAGGGTAAAGCTTAGGATGAAGGAGGAGAAGAGAAGAAGGAGAGATAAAGTGTTTGTGATAATGAGAGAGTTCAAGCATGAGAAAATGATATATTGCAAATGAAATAATTGAAGCATATAATATAAAATTAGCACCATGCTTCAATAGTAATTCCAAAACAATATAAAATTAAATAACCCATTCTTGCAACCATGCTTGGACTTTCTTATTTCCACCTCATTTATTTATTTTCATAAAATAAATAATGTCATTATGAGGTGGCACCTTCTAGAAGGTATTCTTGTAACAATTACAATAATACCCCTCCTCCATATACCGTATACCCGTATCCGAATTCCGAAAAAATACGAATACCATTAATCCAATATTATAATACCGGTATCCGGCTTAAACCAAAGCCTACTAGCATTATTGTTCCGATTATTATTCCTGTAACAATTATATGAACATAATCGAAACCCTGTCGTAACACCTTACGGCTGTCGTAACAACTTACGGCCTCTACATCTTTCGCCTGAATGAGAGAACCCTCTGTGTGGGACTCTAAAGACTCGACAGTACGCTGGCAGTGGGTTTAACCACAGGCGCGTCAGCGGCACTAGCTCTGCATAACGGCTACCCAGGTACATGACGAAAAAGTGGCCGACGAGGGAACTCATCACAACCCCAATGAGCCTGCAAGCAACACTTACCGTACAGTCCGGTCTCTTCGTCTGATACATCGCATATGAAGTCTATGGGTGGTAAATGTCAGACTCCAGTAACTTTATAAGTCATGCTGATTTACGGCCCATAACGGTTCGAGAAACTACTGATAACAAGTATCAGTAAATCTCGAGAACCCTGGCCAGAGATTTGATGTTATGGCTGATCAAGCATAGCGCGACACCAACTCCCTATACCGGGAAAGACGAAACCCCTCCTATCGCTCACTGTCTCCATGCGATTCGGGACTATACCCAAAATCCACCTGTTTGCACAACTCGGCAGAGCCGCGGTAGGGAGGAAATCAAAGCACAGTGGGAATCACACAAGATACTATGACGATCTCAGATCTACAGACAAGCCTATACAAGTGTCGCCAGAGAACTTCTATCTGACAATTGGTATATATACCATCTAGGAGTTCTCAGCGAGTCCTGTTCGGTGTACCCATTCTCCAATAAGCACCTGTGTACAATCTTTGATGTCAAACACCAATGGTTGTGGAATCAACCATCGCCCCCAGGGTCAGGAAACGTACACACTAGTCTAACTTGGTAATACCGATGCCCTGACTCGATCTACTCTCGACTAGGAACTATTAAAGGATATGCTTATATACTAACCAGGCCCTACTAGTATGATCTCATCATAATCCTGGTAGTCAAGCATAATCCTAAGGGCTTCATCAACATGCATATAAAGATATGAAATATAACACAAGTTAAGATGAATAAACCAGATAGCATACTAACATTTCGAGCAAAGATTGTTTCTGCACATATACATGCCCAGCATCCTATACAATACAGACCTCTAGGGCATACATATCTAACAATCTCCTACTTGCACTAAGGCCTGTAGTTGATGCAATAAGTACCAACTGTCTATACTAGAACCAGTTGCCTGCGTACCGCATGCCCAACAGCTCGAATAGTTTCTCAAACTGGACTTGAGGGATGGCCTTGGTGAATGGATTTGCTGTGTTGTCCTTCGTGTCTACTCTCTGTATCTTGATGTCCTGGCGATCTATTATCTCCTTGATGAGGTGATACCGCCTCAAGATATGTCTGGATTTCTGAAGGGACCTCGGTTCCTTTGCCAAAGCCATGGCTCCATTGTTATCGCAATACAGAGGTATTGGATTAGCAATGGATGGAACCACTTGAAGTTCGGAAATGAACTTCCTCATCCAGACTGCCTCTTTTGCGGCATCATTAGCAGCAATATACTCAGCTTCCATCGTGGAGACAGCGACGGTATCTTGTTTGGAACTCTTCCAACATACCACCCCTCCGTTTAGGGTAAATACAAATCCTGAGATGGACTTACTATCTTCCTTGTCGCTCTGGAAGCTGGAGTCGGTAAATCCCTCCATTTGGAGATCTCCGTTACCATACACCAAGAACATTTCTTTAGTTCTTCTCAAGTACTTCAGAATGTTCTTCACAGCAGTCCAGTGTTTCTCCCCTGGGTTGGATTGATACCTGCTTACTGCACTCAGTGCATAAGCTACATCTGGGCGAGTACACAACATCGCATACATTATAGATCCTACTGGTGAAGTGTAGGGAATAATGCTCATGCGATCCCTCTCTTCATCAGTCTTTGGAGACATCTCTTTGAAGAGGGTGATCCCATGACAAGAGGGTAAATTACCCCTCTTGGAATCTTCCATACTAAACCTCTTTAGTATGGTGTCAATGTATCTCGATTGGGACAATCCCAATAATTTCTTAGATCTATCTCTATAGATCTTAATCCCCAGAATGTACGAGGCATCGCCCAGGTCTTTCATGGAGAACCTTTGCGATAAGAATAGTTTGACCGATTGTAGCATAGGAATATCATTTCCTATTAAGAGAATGTCGTCCACGTACAATACGAGGAATGTAACAGTACTCTCTACAATCCTTTTATAAATGCATGGTTCATCCACATTTTTGATAAAACCAAACTCTTTGATTGTATCATCAAAGCAGATGTTCCAACTCCGTGATGCCTGCTTTAATCCATAGATGGATTTAAGCAGCCTGCATGCTTTTCCGCTGTTCCCACTATCAATGAAGCCTTCTGGCTGATCCATAAAAACGCATTCTTCTAAATCACCATTTAGGAATGCCGTTTTAATATCCATCTGCCAGATCTCATAATCATAGTGAGCAGCTATAGCAAGCAGGATCCGAATGGATTTGAGCATTACGACTGGTGAAAAGGTTTCGTCATAATCCAGTCCTGGTCTTTGACGAAATCCTTTTCCTACTAGCCTAGCTTTATAGGTCTCCACCTGACCATCCATACCGATCTTTCTTTTAAAGATCCATTTACACCCTATGGGTTTTACTCCAGAAGTTGCAACCTCCAAAGTCCATACTTTGTTGGTGTGCATGGATTCCATTTTGGATCTCATGGCATCCAGCCACTTCACTGAGTCACCACTCGTGATAGCTTACTGAAAACTAGTAGGATCATCATCATCCATGATGCAATCTTCTTTATCACCATCAATTAGAAAAACGTAGTATCTATTAGGTGGGCAAAGAGTCCTACTAGATCTATGGAGTGGCTGAGGTTCGTCGGGTTCTATTAAAATCTCAGGTTCAACCAAATTATCGGTAATTGTTTGTGTATCTAGAATTTCTTCCAGTTCTACCGCATTGCCAACAGTATCATTTGCAAAAAATTCATTTTCTAAAAATGTGGCATACTGATAAACAAACACCCTTTGTTCCTCTTTGTGGTAGAAGAGATATCCATACGAGTGTTTTGGATATCCCACAAATCTACACAAAACCGATCGTGTCTCGAGTTTGTCTGGATTCTTCTTTTTCCCATAAGCTGGACAACCCCATATCCTAAATCTTTTAAGAGATGGTCTCTTCCCATACCATATCTCATATGGAGTGGTAGACACGGTTTTAGTCGGCACCCTGTTCAAAAGATAAATCGCAGTCTCTAATGCGTCCCCCCAGAATGATATTGGTAACTCAGCATCACTCATCATAGATCGTACCATATCTAATAGGGTGCGATTCCTCCTTTCCGATACTCCATTATGCTGTGGTGTGTACGGAGGAGTGAGCTGAGAGAGAATCCCATTCTCTTTTAGGAAATCTAGAAACTCTGAGCTTAGATACTCACCTCCTCGATCTGATCGAAGTTTCTTGATACATAAGCCTGTTTATTTTTCTACTTCAGATTTATACTCCTTGAACTTTTTAAAGGCTTCAGACTTATGTTTCATCAAGAACACATGTCCAAATCTTAAAAAGTCATCAGTAAAGGTTATGAAGTATGAAAAACCACCTCTTACATGTGTAGACATTGGTCCACATACATCACTATGTATGAGGCCTAAGAGTTCAGTAGCTCTCTCTCCGTGTCCAGTAAACGGAGTTTTGGTCATTTTATCTTTGATGCAAGACTGGAAAGTCGCATAAGATTTATATTCAAATGAGTTTAAATATCCATCTTTATGTAGCTTGGTTAGTCTTGTTTCGTTAATATGACCAAGTCTACAATGCCAAATGAAAGCTTCATTTATGTCTGAAACCTTTCTTTTGTTTGTGTGTTGTACGTTAAAAACTGTATGTTGGTTTAGGACGTATATCCCGTTATTTAATGTACCAGACCCAATCAACTCTTGATTAAGGTTAATGTTCGTAACATTAGATTTCAATACAAAATTATATCCTGCATTGTCCAACACCGATACAGATATAATATTACATAACATAGAGGGTACAAAATAACACGGGTTCAAAACCAATATACAACCTGACGACAAACCAAGGTGATACTCTCCCACTGCTGTAGCATGTACTGAGGAACCATTCCCAATCCGGAGAGTGTGATCACCTTTCTTCAAAAACTTGCTATTTCTCAGCCCCTGCAGACAATTACAGATATGAGATCCTGACCCAGTATCTAATACCCAGGAAGCAGAGTTAATTGAAAAACAGTTTTCTATTACAAACACACCTGAAGTGGAAGCTTCACCCTGCTTCTTCTTCTTGAGGTCGGCCAAGTATCCTACGCAGTTTCTCTTCCAGTGCCTAGTCTGGTGGCAGTGGAAACATTCCCCTCGTCCTGTCGCAGCAGCCCCTTTCTTGACCCTTCCCGGTGCCTTTTTCACTCCGCCTCTCTGCTTGATGGGATTCTTCTTCTTCTTTCCCTTTCCCTTGGATTTGGCTTTTGGGACGGAGGAAGAAGATGGCCCAGCAATAAGAGCGGGAGTTTTCGCTACCTTTAGTGTGCTCTCTGCACTTCTCAACATATTGAGGAGTTCAGGAAAAGACTTTTCCATGTTGTGCATGTTGAAGTTTACAATGAATTGAGTAAAGACAGGGGAAAGGGACTGTAGAACAATATCAACATACTGCTTGTTCTCCATGGTCCAACCCAGGTCCTTAAGTTCTTCGATAAGTCCAATCATCTTCAATACATGGTCACTTATAGACGCGCCAGCAGTCATTCGCATCTAAAACAACTTTCGAGATGCCTCGTATCGGAGAGTATGAGATTGCTCTCCATACAACTCCTTTGTATGGAGAAAGATGGATTGAACATCCATCTTCTCGTGCTGCTTCTGATGTTCATTGTTCATAGAAGCAAGCGTGAGGCACTTGGCTGTGGCGCAGTCTATATCCCATGTCTTGCGGATTTCTTTATTCGCAACTGAAGAATCAGGGCATGGGATAGGAGGGGCTGGAGTAGCCAGGACGTATCCGACCTTATCATAGATCAGGGCAATATTCACGTTCCTTAGCCAATCTTTGTAATTCGGTCCCGTGAGTTTATTTTTGTCTAATAAAATCTTAAGTTTCGTCATAGGTATCTGCCATTAGGAAAGAGAAAAGAAGACACTCAGCGATTGCTCTTGCATAATTAGATAGGTTATTAATCTTATCTAACTGATGTCTCCCACTGCTTTTTATCAAATTTTCCTTCAAACCTTTCAAAAAGAAAATTAGCCAGGATTAATTGCAATCTGCAAGTTCGCTAACCGGTCAGCCAGGCCAGTGTCGGTACTTCGAGGGAGATTCCCCGTGCTTTCGCACGGACCTAATTAAAGTAAACCTCGTTTTCCTAGAGGCGTAACCCCATTGACACCTTTCTAGACACCTACTGGATTAGCTAATTGTAAAGTGCAAAACTCTCCCGGGAGTAACTTTTACTCACAGTGGGATCGGGATCCAACCATCAAATAGAAGGTATGCAATCTCATTGCAAATTTCAACTCTTGAAATTCCCGATTTGATTTTTACCCCTAGTGTCTTATGACCTTAACTATGGTCAACAAATCATAAGCACTAGTCTAGTTCTACCCGCCATTTCGGGATTGATTTAGACCCACCCGCAAGACCCTTAACTATGGTCAACAAAGTCATGCGAATGTCCTAATCGATCGCATCGAATGCTTTGTAGGAAGACATCACTTAGCTACCGTACACCACGCCTTAACTATAGTCAACAAACGTGGCACAAATACTAAGTACTCTGCTTCCTAAAATGGCGGAGGGCAACGGATGGTTTTTGTGAAAACCTTTGACGTTTTGAACTTGATATCGTTGTAGAATCGAGTGAAAAGAGTGGTTTAAGCTCCAGTTTAAAAATCGAATGGTTTTGTAGTATCTTTCTAATTTTGCTAAAGAGGTCACTCCCGGTAAAGGGATCTCGGCTCTTTCCTCATCGAATGAGGTGCAGGACATTCATGAATACCACGATGCAAAACAAAAGTTAGATCAACTATAAAAACAATCGAGTTCTTTGTAATATTTGCTAGTTTCGCTAAAGGGGTCACTCCCGGTGAATGGATCTCGGCCCTTTCCTCATCGAATGAGGTGCAGGATATTCAAAAATACCATTATGCAAAGCAAAAACTAGAGTTACCCATTTTAAAAAATTTGATTCTACAATATCTTTAGGTTTCTTTTTCTTCACATTAATCACATTAATGCTGTCCCATCATTTACTTTTCCTAAATATCACAGAAAATAAACGAAAATAGAGCGTATGTTTATGCCATCCGTATTCGCCACTGGGCCCCATCATGCACCATTAGGTTACTTAACTAACGGCAGAGCGGGGGCTGGACTAGCGCGGGTGCAAAACATAAGCAACGTTTATTATATATCTCATATATAAATATAGCCATTACAGATCATAGATGAATACATTGGATATACTAGGAATTCCACATTTTATTCAAGCCTTAATGAAAGATAGGTTCCACGGTCGTGATGAATAGCCAAAACCCCACCCTAGACCCCTATGGGTGCGGCAAACTACCCGCCAAATTCCCGAAGTGGAGCAACCTCCCTCAACAAAGTGAGTAGGCCACTCGGCACTTCGAAAACCCAGTAGTTTGTGCACCCCACCTTAGGTCTATCCTAAGAACAAAAACAGTAAAAAGAAATTATACAACGGTGGCTACAACCTTAACCCGGATGTGCCCCGCAAAATAATATTACATTGCTTTTTACAAATTACAATGAATGAAAGAAAAGAAAAAACGCTCTTCTCATATCCCCCGGCCATTCATCACCACGATCCAACATATTCATATACATATACCATCTCATGATATCATTACATAAGTGTGCAACCCTGACTAATCGACTTATAGCAATTAGTCGACATTTCAAACACACATATCATTAACCAAGAAGACCCAATTAGCCAAGCACTTTAGAATTTCGATCGATAATTTTAAACCATGCCAACACTTGTCACAATCCAGAGCATAAACAACTTTGTGTAAATTCCAGATATCCCAGAAACACTATTTTCTTAATCTAAACAAACTGCTGAAAAACGAGTCAACTCGGCCATGACTCGGCTGAGGATCGGCGGCCAAACACTGAGTTTGGCCGCGGATCCGTGGCGTTCCTGGTGAGTTAGAGTCTCGTTTTTCTACAGTGTGCTTAGAAAACCCTGCATGTATTTTTAAGGCCACTGAAATGATTTTTTGAACACTTTAAAAATCGACAGAAAACGGGGACAGAAAATGTGTTTTTCCGGGAAAAATTCGTCGATCGAAGTTCTAACTTTTGGCTAATAATCTAATTATGGTTTAGTTAAGCTCTGATACCATGTTAGTGCATGTTGCATGCTCCTACAACTCTTGTGAGGCGGCGGAAGCGATAAACGAAAATTTTGTTTGCATATAACACGCACTTTTCCAAAGATCTTGTCTAAACCATAACTAGAAAAACCTAACTAGAGATCTTATCTACTATGTTAGGGGTTATACCTCAATGATATGGTCTTTCGGGTCTTCTCTTTGGTGCAACTCCTTTGCTCCTTGCCACTCCTTAGCTCCTTTAGATGTTGCCGATGTTCTCGATCTTCGGCCACCCCAAGACCTAGATGATCCACGTGAGAGTTGTCGTGCAAGCTAGAAACTCTTCATAAGAGCTTAACCTAGAGACCAAGTTTGCAAGAAGAGGTCACTAGGATCATGTAGAGATTAGGGTATTGGATTATCTTTAATTCTAAACTTTTGTTTCACAACACATGTGAAGGGTAAAGCTTAGGATGAAGGAGGAGAAGAGAAGAAGGAGAGAGAAAGTGTTTGTGATAATGAGAGAGTTCAAGCATGAGAAAATGATATAATGCAAATGAAATAATTGAAGCATATAATATAAAATTAGCACCATGCTTCAATAGTAATTCCAAAACAATATAAAATTAAATAACCCATTCTTGCAACCATGCTTGGACTTTCTTATTTCCACCTCATTTATTTATTTTCATAAAATAAATAATGTCATTATGAGGTGGCACCTTCTAGAAGGTATTCTTGTAACAATTACAATAATACCCCTCCTACGTATACCGTATACCCGTATCCGAATTCCGAAAAAATACGAATACCATTAATCCAATATTATAATACCGGTATCCAGCTTAAACCAAAGCCTACCAATATTATTGTTCCGATTATTATTCCTGTAACAATTACACGAATATAATCGAAACCCTGTCGTAACACCTAACAGCTGCCGTAACAACTTACGGCCTCTACATCTTTCGCCTGAATGAGAAACCCTCTGTGTGGGACTCTAAAGACTCGACAGTACGCTGGCAGTGGGTTTAACCACAAGCGCGTCAGCGGCACTAGCTGTGCATAACGGCTACCCAGGTACATGCCGAAAAAGTGGCCAACGAGCGAACTCATCACAACCCCAACGAGCCTGCAAGCAACACTTACCGTACAGTCCGATCTCTTCGTCTGATACGTCGCATATGAAGTCTAGGGGTGGTAAATGTCAGACCCCGGTAACTTTATAAGTCATGCTGATTTACGGCCCATAACGGTTCGAGAAACTACTGATAACACTTATCAGTAAATCTCGAGAACCCTGGCCAGGGATTTGATGTTATGGCCGATCAAGCATAGCACGACACCAACTCCCTATACCGGGAGAGACGAAATCCCTCCTATTGCTCACTGTATCCATGCGACTCGGGACTGTACCCAAAATCCACCTGTTTGCATGACTCGGCAGAGCCGCGGTAGGGAGGAAATCAAAGCACAGTGGGAATCACACAAGACACTATGACGATCTCGGGTCTACAGACTAACCTGTGCAAGTGTCGCCAGAGAACTGCTATCTGACAATTGGTATATATACCATCTGGGAGTTCTCAGCGAGTCCTGTTCGGTATACCCATTCTCCAATGAGCCCCTGTGTACAATCTTTGATGTCAAACACCAATGGTTGTGGAATCAACCATCGCCCCCCAAGGGTCAGGAAACGTACACACTAGTCTAACCTTGGTAATACCGATGCCCTGTCTCGATATACACTCGACTAGAAACTATTAAAGGATATACTTATAGACTAACCAGGCCCCACTAGTATGATCTCATCATAATCCTGGTAGTCAAGCATAATCCTAAGGGCGTCATCAACATGCATATAAAGATATGAAATATAACACAAGTTAAGATGAAGATAAACCAGATAGCATACTATCATTTCGAGCAAAGATTGTTTCTGCACATATACATGCCCAGCATCCTATACAATACAGGCTTCTAGGGCATACATATCTAACATTATTGTCATCCTTATCACTTTGGAAGCTCAATTCGGTAAAAGACTCTACCTGGAGGTCGCTATTACCGTGCACCAAGAACACTTCCATAGTCCTTATCAGGTACTTAAGAATGTTCTTCACCGCTGTCGCATGGTTCTCCCTGGGTTTGACTAATACCGGCTCCCACGCTAAGCGCATAAGTTACAACTGGTCTAGTACATAGTATCACATAAATTATAGATCCTACCGCCGAAGCGTAGGGTATAATACTCATGTGAGCCCTCTCCTCATCAGTCTTGGGAGACATCTCTTTGGAGAGGGTGATTCCGTGCAAAGCGGGTATATTATCGCACTTGGAATCTTCTATACTAAATCTCTTTTGTATAGCCTCTATGTACCTGGACTGTGAAAGTCCCAACAATCTCATGGATCCATCTCTGTAGATCTTTATCCCCAGAATGTAGGAGGCATCACCTAAGTCTTTCATAGAGAACCTTTGTAACAAGAACAGCTTGACCGATTGTAGCATAGGAATGTCATTTCCTATCAAGAGAATTTCGTCCACGTACAAAACTGGGAATACGACAGTTCTTCCTACAATCTTCGTATATATACACGGCTCATCCTCGTTCTTGATGAAGTCAAATTTCTTGACTGTCTCATCAAAACAGATGTTCCAGCTCCACGATACCTGCTTTAATTCACAAATGGATTTAAGCAACTTGCACACCTTCCCGCTGCTCCCACTGTCCATGAATCTCTCTGGTTGATCCATATAAATGCACTCTTCCAAACTTCCATTCAAAAAATCCGTTTTTACGTCCATCTGCCAAATTTCATAATCATGGAAGGCAGGAATGGCAAGTAGGATCCGAATGGATTTCAGCATAGCGACTGGAGAAAAGGTTTCGTCATAGTCCACACCGGATCTTTGACGAAAACCTTTTGCAACAACTCTAGCCTTATAGGTTTCTACCTGTCCATTTACACCGATCTTCTTTTTGAAGATCCATTTGGATCCAACGGATTTTACCCCAGGAGGAGTGTTCAGACCAGAATATTGCATTTTAATACCGCCCATTCATTACCTATTTTTTGTATATATCGGTACTATTAACCGGTGTTTGCTCGGTAATACAGATTACAGGTATCCGTGATAAAATACTTGAAATACATTCAGAATCACGGATATATCATTTGTGAGCCGACACTGCAATCAGAACGGAGAACCGACCGATATCCCAAGAGTTATTTTGCAAATAAAGTGTGTGCACATACTTTTGGTCCAACACAATACATGTTGCACACAAATCTTGGAACATGGACCTAGTAGGGGCTGCCATGAATCATGGCACAAGTGGGCATGAGGTGATGTTGGTGTGACATGCATTTAATGCAATAAAGTGTGTGTTGACTTTATGATTCAAGTTTCCCTCCAATTCCTGGTGCACCATAAGTTCAAAACGAAGTAAATAAACTGCACCAAAATGATGTGAGGGGACATACAAACCCACACTGCAAATACGGGACCCACCCATCGGATTTGGGCCGATACCTTCACAGCCAAAACCGGCCTGGCCAGCCCCACCTCTTCCTCTGGCCTCCAGCTTTCTGTGGGCCCCTCCTTGCTGCCACGTAGCCCTATTTTTATTGTTTATCTTCTTTTCTTCTTTGCCTATAAATAGCAGGCAGAGGGTATGAGTTCATGGCCATTCTTTAGTCTCACTTTGTCCAAGTTTTACACTTTTTGTTTTTGTTTTCTCTTTCTCTTGTAAATAGCTTAGCTTCCCCCTTGAGCTCTCTACCTTAACTTGATCTTGCAAACTCTTCATTGAGCTTTCAAGTTTAAACTTTGGTCATTGATCTCAAGGTGTTGTATCTTCATATGGAATCAATAAAGCTCTTCTCTTTTGTGCCTTCAATTCACATGAGTTCTTTACCCTTCTCTTGATCTTGCAACCCCTTCATTGGGCTTGCAAGTTTAAGAGTTGGTTATTGATCCTATGACTTGTGTTTTGTTCCATGGTTCCTAGTGCTCTTTCTTTCTTATTTCTTTCTTGCTCTTTTACATTCATGCAATTTTTTACCTTGATTTACTTTCATGCACTTAAATTCCATGCACTTTAATTACTTGCTTGTAATCTATTCTTCTCTTTGTTTATCTTTTCTTTTGCTCTTTTTAGTTTGTTTTGTGAATGGTTATTAATATGTGTTGTTAGGAAAAGAGAAAGATATTGTAAGTTAATGTTTCGTTCCTCATTTCCTTTTCTCGTCTTTTCCATTTGAAAATCCGCTCAAACCTTATGCAAGCGCTCCGTTAGGCACCCTACCCTACCAGTGTAACGGTGATTCCTAACCGCGACCGGTTGTGTTCGGATTAGCCGGAGGCGAAAGCAAGAGATAAGAACGGACGGATTAGGGTCAATAGCCAGATTCCACGAATATCATGCTTAAGAACCCTAATCCACGTTGTTGCCGATTGCTCTACCTTCATTGGTTGAGTTCGGCTCAAAGTACTTGAATACGGAATCCATTAACTTACACTATCCTATCATTTCCTAACAAGCTTTATACTTGCATATAACATATAGGTTAGATTTGAACAATTCCGCCCTTGCGCATTAACTCGTTACGACAAGAACTATAAAACGCTCCGTCTCCCTGTGGATCGACCCGTGCTCAACCGGCTAGCTACAAAGCGACACCGTCTTGATTGCGGTTAAAAACTTTAAATTCTTCCAAGCAAGGAGCAATATCCAAGGTCCAAACTTTTCTGGTGTACATGGACTCCATTTCGGATCGCATAACATCTAGTCATTTATCAGAGTCCCTACTGTTAATGGCCTGCTCAAAACTAGTAGGATCATCTTCTTCCAAGATGCAATCCTCTCGATCCCCATCTATGAGAAAACCGTTGAATCTCTCGGGCGGATAAGAAATCCTACTAGATCTGCGGAGTGGCTGAGGTTCGTCTGGAATTATTGAATCTTGAGGTTGTACCAGATCTTCAGTTTCAGTTTGTTGTTACGGAATTTCTTCCAGTTCTACCGTGCTCCCACTTATTTCTTTTGCAAGAAATTTCCATTCTAAAAGGGTGGCGCGACGAGCAACAAACACATTTTGATTCTCGGTGTGGTAAAACAGATATCCTAGAGAATATTTAGGATATCCCACAAACCTTCATAAAACTGACCGTGCCTGAAGTTTGTCCGAATTTTGTATTTTTACATAAGCTAAACAACCCCATATCTTAATACATTCAAGATATGATCTTTTGCCACTCCATATTTCATATGGAGTCTTAGGTACAGATTTGGATGGAACCTGAATCAATAGGTATGCTGCTGTCTGAAGCACATATCCCTATAATGAAAGAGGAAACTCAACATTGCTCATCATGGAGCGAACCATATCCAATAGGTTACGATTCCTTCGCTCCAATACACCATTGTGCTGTGGTGTATACGGAGGAAAAAGCTGAGAGAGAATTTCATTCTCTTTTAAGTAGTCGAGGAATTCCGTGCTTAAGTACTCCCCTCTTCTATCAGATCGGAGGATCTTGATACTTTTGCTAGTTTGGTTCTCCACTTCGCTGTTATATTCCTTGAATTTCTCAAAAGGTTCAGATTTATGTTTTATCAAAAATACATATCCGAATCTAGAGAGATCATCGGTGAATGTAATGAAGTACGAGAATCCACCCCTTGCATGTATAGATATTGGACCATACACATCACCTTGTATGAGTCCCAAGAGCTCTGTCGCTCTTTCTCCATGTCCGGTGAACGGAGATTTGGTCATCTTCCCTTTGAGAAAAGACTGACAAGTTTCATAGGACGAAATTCGAACGGATTCAAATATCCATCTTTATGCAACTTACTTAGTCTTTTTTCACCGATATGACTAAGTCTACAATGCCACAAGTAGGTTTCGTTCGTATTTGAACTTTTCCTCTTGCATGTGTTTTGTATATTGATAACTTTGTTTTGATTTAGAACGTAGATACCATAACACAGTATACCTTCTGCAACCAATACCTGATTAAGGTAAATGTTCATGATATTTCTATTTAGAACAAAGTTATATCCAACTTTATCAAGTAAAGAAACTGATATGATGTTGTAAAACATGGAAGATACATAATAGCAGTTGTTCAAAATCATAGTATTGCCGCTTGGCAATACTAGGTGATATTCACCGACGGCAGCAGTAACAACTTATGCTCCGTTCCCTAATCTGAGGGATATATCATCAGGTCCAACCTTCCTACTTTTTTTCAGTCCCTGTAATAAATTAGAGATATAAGATCCTGATCCGGTATCTAGTACCCAGGAGGTAAGACTGACCGAAAAAGAGTTCTCAATAACAAGAACACCTGAAGGAGACACAATGGTATGCGTCTTCTTCACCGGGGTCATCAAGGAATTCATGCAATCCTCTTTCCCTTTCTCATGCCCGTGACATGTGTCACAAATCGGAGCCGAATTGACGTTCCCCAGCCCTAAATAAGAATCCGGGTCGATCAAGTTATACATTTTATTATCTTGATTAAGGCATGACATGGTTGCTACCTGGAGAGAAAGAAAAAAAACACTCAGCGTGCGCTCTTGCAAGTTTAGATTGGTTATTATTTTATCTAAAAATGATGGCTCCCACTATTTTCTCGAAGTCTCCTTCAAACCTTAAAAAGAGAACTAGTCGGGATCATTAATACCTTACAAGTTCGCTAACCGTTCAGCCAGGTGGGTGTTGGTACTCCGAGAGAGGTTCCCTATGCTCTCGCATGGACCTAATTAGAATAAACCTCATTTCCGCAGAGGCATAACCCCGTTAACACCTTTCTAGGCACCTAATAGGTTAGATAATTGTAAGGTAAAAATATCTCTCAAGAGTAATCCTACTCATCAGTGGGATCTGGATCCAACTATCATCACGTGATAACCTAGATGGAAGCCACTCTAGTCACCACACTCCAAAAGGTGTGCAACACTAGCAAGTTTCCTGTATATTTGAAACTCCCGATATGGTTTTTACCCCTAATGACTTTATGACCTTGACAATGCTAACATATCATATGTCGCTAGTCTAGTTCGGCCCGTCATTATCTTGATTAACTTAAACCCACCCCCATAACCCTTGACAATGCCAGCATAGCTATGTGATTGTCTTAAATAATCAGAAACAAAGGTACAAACAAGCAATACTCAGCTACCGATCACTACACCTTGACAATGCTAACATACGTAGTACGAATACTAAGTAATACTTGTAGGAAATGACAGGGCTATGACTGGTTTTTGACAAAAAATCTTTAACGTAATGAACTTGATATCGTTGAAGGAACCGAGCAATTTTGAAAAAGGAGTGGTTTAGGCTCTGCTTTTGAAAACTAGTGGTTTTGAAGAAAACCGAGTAATCTATAGTAATACAAACTTTTGCTCAAGAAATCACTCCCAGTGAAGGGATCTAGGCTCTTTCCTCGTCGAGTGAGGTGCAGTATATTCCTAAACGAATGCCTCTATGCAAAGCGAAAGAATGCGACTATAGTTTTTCGAAAAATTTGTTCCGACAATATCTTTTAGGTTTATTTTTCCTCGAATTAATCAAAATTAATGCGGTTTCATCAATTAAAACCCATCACACCAAAAAAAATGAAAATAGAATGTACGTATATGCCATCTGCATTCGCCATGGGGCCCCGTCATGCACCGTTAGGTTACATAACTAATGGCAGAGCGGGTGCTGAACTAGCACGGATGCAAAATATATACCACATTTATTTATCTACATATAAATATATAGTCATCTCAGGCATGATATAAGCAACATCACAGAAAAGCGATAAGCAATATGGAAAAGCGGACAATCTAGGAGCCTCGGGTTTCATTTAAGCCGCAAATGAAACTCGACGTTCCCCGGTCGTGTGGATAACCTGTACAATGTAGAACCAAGACCTCTATGAGGGCGGTAAATTACCCGCCAATCCCAGAAGTGAGGCAACCCCAAAAAACGAAGTGAGTAGGTCACCCAGCACTTCACGGAATCCGGTAACTTGAGCACTCAACCAAGGGTCATCCTAAAAAAACCCTACGACTACGGCGAGTAGCCCACAAATTCTAGAGTAAAGCACTCCGTTCTCAACGCTATAAGATGGAGGCTCATTGCCCTCTAGAACCCGGCTACTCGAGCACTCTGTCGCGGGGTTTATCCTAGAACAGAAAAGAAATAATATACAGCGGTGATATCGACCTCAACCCGGCCGTGTCCTAATAAAAGAATATACAACCAAGCAGAAACGGCAATCCACATATCGAACGCTCGCCCCTCAATAAAGAATATACAAATGAATTCAAAACTGAACAACAAAATTGCACAAAAGGCTATCTATCATGATAATCCGTCGAAACTGTCACAAAGATATCACAAGTAATATCACAAGTAAATAAGATGCATGTAACCCCTTCTAATCGACGTAAAGCGATTAGAAGACGTTTAAAAAACACATAATTACATCATAAAAGAAAGTAACGAAAACTACGACAATAAAATTCCATGCACAAATAGCAAACAAAACAAGTTTTTCGTGAGCTTGAAAAAACAGTTTACTAAGTCCTAAAATTCCATCGTTTTAAGCCAATCCGGTAGTCGAAACAAACTTGAAACTCGCCCGAACCTTTATGGAGTCAAAGGACCCAAAATTAACTCTCTCAAATGGGCTAAGGGTACCTACCCCTAGGGGCTACCATAAGGTAGCCCACAGAGGAAGGCAAACCCGAGCCTACCCTCATGGGGTAGGTCTCGGGTCCCCACCCCCAAGGCCGCCTTATGGTGGTCTCAAGGGGTGGGCCTGACCTTCGTCCCCCCTGGGCGATCCCCGAGGTACCCACGCAACATCCTACGGCTTCTCGGTCTAAACCGTAAACCCGTGGGGAGTGTAAACATCTTAAAACTTAGATTTTCGGGACTATTTTTGTCAGCAATTTTTGCGCGACAAAAACGGCGAAATTCGAATGTCGTAACTTGCTAGTTTATGTGTTTGGGTGGTTCTGATACCATGTTATAGTTCCTAGCGCCCTAACCGCTACCACCACGGCTTATGCGAAATGAAAAACAAAAAATTTAGAGGCGCTAAAAACTACAAACCCTAGAATCTAAACCAAACACATGAACTAGACAACTATAAGGAGGTTTTAGATACTATGGAAGAAGGTTATACCAAGAGATAGAGTCTTTCGGTCTTCACCTCTTCTTCCTTAGCTTCTTAGGATCTCCGTGATCGAGCTTGACCGCCGGTCTTCCTCCGTCGAAGATGATCCACCCGAGAGATATGGTTCATGGCTCTAGCTCCACACTAAGAATCAAGTGGAGCAACTAAAGTTCGTAGCTTGCTACACTAGAATGTCTAGAGATGTAGTGAGTTATTCTTGCAATTTTCTACCTCTCTTCATGTTAGTTATATGTATACCCTAGAGGCCATTACTGTACATACGATGTATATTGTAGTGGATGCTTGGACATATATAGGGAGGACTTTCTTGCTCGACATGATAGTACGCTATCTGGTTACTCTTTATCTTAACATGTACTCTAATTGTCTCTATGTTACATGTTGATAAAACCTTTAGGATGAGTACTTGACTACCAGGACTATGATGAGGATCATACTAGTGGGGACAGAGTAGTCGTCAAGTACATCCTTCAAATGTTCCTAGTCGTGGGAGTACCGAGACAGGGCATCGATACTCCAAAGTAGACTAGCATATACGCATCTTGACCCATATGATGGGCGATGGATGATCCCATATCCATCGGTGTTTGACATCAAGGATGGCGTACGGGTGCTCAGTAGAGACTGGGTATACTGGACGGACTCGCCGAGAACTCTCAGATGGTATTATACCTCACGTCAGATGGCAGTTCTCTGGTGACACTGGTACAGGTTAGTCTGTAGACCCGAGATCGTCATAGAGTCTTGTGTGATTCCCACTGTGCTTTGATTTCCATCATACCACGTCTAAAAGGGCGTGCAAAAAGGTGGCTTTTGGGTACAGTCCCGAATCACATGGAGGCAATGAGCGATAGGAGGGGATTCGTCTCTCCCGGTATAGGGAGTTGATGTTGTGCTGTGTTCGATTGGCTATAACAGGAAATCCCTAGCCAGGGTTGCTGAGATTTACTGGTAAGTGCTATCAGTAGTTTCTCGAACTATTATAGACCTCATATCGACACGACTTATCAAGCTACTAGGGTCTGACGTTTACCACCCCTAGGCGAGATATGCGATATATCAGACGAAGAGACCGGGCTGTACGGGAGTGTTACTGATTGGATTCGCAGGAGAATGTACAGGCTTGGTTGTTGATCTTCTGATCGCTCAATACCTGGGTGGCTGTTAAGTTTAGCTGACCGCTTGCAGCTTGTGGGTGTTTGATATGATCATCACCTACTGCCGGCGTATTGACGATTCTTTAGAGTCCTACACAGAGGTTTCTTGACTCAGGCAAAACGGAGTAGGAGCACATATATGATATGTGCGGGACCGAGAAAAATGTGTGTATGTGATACCGTATTAGATTCTCGCGATTTGAGATATCGGCCGGGTATATGTGATATAGCCAGGTCACCGGATCAAGTGTTGATTCGATGAACTGATTAAGATTATATTAGTCGGTTATTTGTGAAATAGCCGGATTATCGGATCAAGTGTTGATTTGATAATTTAATGTATAATAATATATTTGATATATTAAATTTCATTAACTAATATAAGCTCACTAAAAGATTCTTTTTCTCACTCGGGTAATACATTGATATATATGCGATATATGTTAATTGTATTATTTTATTTTGTTTCAATAAATATTATATATGTGATATATAATATTGCAACATGATATGGTTATTAATGCAACATGATTAGTGGAGATTAAACATGGTTAGGGTTTGATTTGGGTTAAGCTTTTCTAGAAGTTTCTAGAAGTTTTGCTTTTTGTTTTTGCAAAGATATTTGTTAAAGATATTTTGGATGATATTTATTAACCCAACCCAACCCATGACCATGGTTAAGTCTCTACATAGGTTAAGTTATCATACTTAACCCATGGTTGCAATTCTAACCTCATCACAATTCATTATTCATCACAAAGAGAATGGTTCTTCTTCTTCTTCCTTCTTCTTTCATGGAAAAGCTCACTAGCTTTTTCATTAGTGATGATTTTGAGTGAGATTAAGAAAATAAATGAGAGCTAAAATCCTACTTTATCATCCTCATCTAATCTAGCTAATTATATTAGGGTGTTCACTTCATTAGATAGTGAGAGCTTGTGTTAAAGAAACTTCAAGGTAGATCATCTTTGTTATCGAAGATCGGAAGTAAGCTTGCATCTTTCTCTTCGTGGAGCCTCTCTAGAGTCCGGATACTCGATGATCGCAGCTAAGGGATCTCAACACGGAGCTTTAGAAGTGAAGGACCGGACTACAAAGGTTGTAATCCCAAACTCTTAGATGTTTAAGTGTTTAACATACTTTGTTTCACCTAATCTCTAGTTTAAAGATCTTGGTTAGGGTTGTTCGGCACGTCTAAATTTTGAATCGGGTATGGTTGATGCCTAATAGACCCTTCTAAGAGTGCCTAGTAACCCTACAGTGGTATCAGAGCCAAGCTAGAGCTTTAAGCGAAGTTTAAAGTCCGATCGAACTCCGCATACCCGTAAAACCCTAGTTTCTGGAAAAAATTTCAAAATGTGATTTTTTGTGCATTAAAAATACTCAAAAAAATCAGCAGGGAAATACAAGAATTACTGTGCAACATGTGCCACTAATCTCTTTAAAGCGCCGCGAAACCGCGGCCGTACCATGGCTTGCGCGGCGGTTCCTCGGCCAAACTGTAGCAATTGGGTTTGTTTTTAGCACAGTAATATCCGTATGAATTTCCTGATTGTTCTGGGAATTTTTAATTCTACTCAAGTGTTGAGTTTTTTGGGTTGTATTGGGAGCTCGTTGATTCGATCGGAAAGTATAACTTCGTTTATTTTGTCCGGCTAATTTTAGAACGTGTTAAAAAGTTCGAACGGATATCAATAACTCACTTTTTCCCCTGTCGGAAAATTTTCAAAAGTTGGATTTTTTTTCTCGAGTTTGAAACCTCCGGAAAATCATGCAAGTAACGCAGTGGACCCTCTAGAAGACAACAAACCTTAACTCGATTATGTGACCGTCTGAATCTCCTCTAAACCTTAGGGTTTGGGGTAGTACGGCGTTGCCACATGTGAGGCGTTGGCTTGACCCTTCTACGGCTGGACCATTGGTACTGTGGCATGTGATGGATATTTTTTGAACTCCACTCAAGTGTTGAGCTAACCGGGAAATCTTGGGTGTTTGTTTATTCGATCGGAAAGTTTAACATTGTCTATTTATCTGGAATGTGATACAATATTTGGAATCCACATATAGTTATGAGATAACTAATTTGAATGTTATAAATCTAGCAGTTCAGTCTCAGCTGATCGGTTGCCACGGAATTTTGATGTGATTAAAAATATGTTGCAATCATGTAGCGTACGCAGATACTCGTCGGGTAAACTTAATAGACAGCCAGGCCCCATAGCCCCGACCAAGTGACTGTAGGAGAACCCCATCGCCAAAAGCATCCGTTCGGGTGCTCGCGGCAACGGTGTTCCGCCTTAGTGCACTTCGTCGACGGCATCCGGGGGTGTGGCCGTCTACTAAAGTTTGCGACGAGCATTCGATCAGATTATCGGGAATCTTGTTAAATTGCCCGACTAGATATTGAAAAGTGTTTTCGAGATCGAGACTAAAATGCGGGGTTTATAATTGTTAGGCATGCGATGTCTAAGAAATTCATTTGGTTAGGCATGCGATGTCTAAGGAGGTTGCAGATTCCAACTGTTGTCGTTTTACACTTTCTTTTCTGCGACCGTAAGCGTAGTATGTGGTGTATCGTCGGCTTCGTTGCTATACATCAACGACAATCGGGATATGCATACTTGCTTACGTTGATGATATGAGATATTATGTGTTGCTGTGATATGTTGCATTGGATCGTCGTGTTTGAATAGCCAGGGATTTTATGTGAGATAAGAGTTTTTCTTTTTCATTCATGTAAAATTCATTTGTATATAATATTCTTTTATTGGGGCACTTCTGGGCTGAGGATGATGTCACCATTGTATATTATTTACTTTTCCGCATTAGGTAGACCCAAGGCGGGGAGCACAAGTAACCGGGTTCTATGGTCCAGTGGAAGACCATCTCGAGGAGTCGAGACTGGGTCTCCTAACCCTAAAATTGGCAGTGTTGCTTGCCGCTCTCGTAGGGGTCTAGGGATGTGGGTTTGGCTATTCATCGCGACCGTGGAATCCGTGTTTTATACAGGCTCGTACTAAAACACAGACCTCCTAGTATATCCAATATTTCATATATGTTTCTTCTGCTGCAATGTTCTGTGATAAGATCATATTACTACCTGAGACGAATGTTTATATTATATATATGAGATATATGTTATATTGCAGATTTCGTTTCAAATGTGATGCTTGTGAAGCATAATAAAATGGGACTTCATTAATGAGATTAATGAAACTAAAAAGAAACCTAAAGATGTTGTAGAAAATTGTTTAAAAACTGGTAGCTCTAGTTCTTGCTTTGCATAGCGGTGTTCCTTGTAGAATATCCAGCACCTTATTCGATAAGGAAAGAGCCGAGATCCCTTCACCGGGAGTGACCTCTTTAGCGAAACTAGCAGATGCTACAAACTCGGTTTGTCTTTTGATTGTTTCTATAGTTTTTGCTTTGCATAGTGGTATTTGTGAAATATCCTACACCTTATTCGATAAGGAAAGAGCCGACGATCCCTTCACCGGGAGTGTCCTCTTTAGCAAAACTAGAATAGGCCTCAAAAATATTCCATTAAAAATCACTCGATTCTATAACGATATCAAGTTCATTACACAGAGGGTTTTCTTAAATACCTATCGTAGCCCTCCGTCATTTCAGATAAGTATTATTTAGTATTCGTACTACGTTTGTTGGCCTGCGTCAAGGCGTAGTGTGCGGTAGCTAACTAGTGCTTATCTACAGCATACGATGTGATTGGATTAGGGTAGTCGTGCGACTTTGTTGGCCTGCGTCAAAGGTCGTGCGAGTGGATTTAATTCAATCAGGAAATGTACGGGTTGAACTTGACTAGCGGACTATGGTTTGTTGGCCTGCGTCAAGGTCATAGGACGCTAGAGGTAAAATATTATTGGGAATTCAAGTGTTGAAATTTGCAATGAGATTGCATACCTTCTATGAGATAGTTAGATCCCGATACCCACTGCGAGTAAGAGTTACTCCTGGGAGAGTTTTACACATTACAATTAGCCGATCAAGTAGGTGTCTAGAAATGTGTCAACGGGGTTACGCCCCTGGGAAAACGAGGTTTATTTTAATTAGGACCGTGCGAAAGCGCCGGGAACCTCCCTCAAAGTACCAGCACTGGCCTGGCTGAAAGATTGGCGAACTTGTAGGGTGTAATTAATCCCGGCTAGTCTTTCCTTTTAGGGTTTGAAGGAAGATTTGACTAAAACAGTGGGAGACATCCTGATTAGATAAATTGATAACCAATCTAATCTTGTAAAAACGCATGCTGAGTGTTTTCTTCTCTCTCTCCTGGTTACGACTATGTCACGCCTTAATCAAGATAATAATACGGATGTATTGACCGAACCCGCTTGTTATACTGCGCTAAGGAACGTTGGTCCCGCTCCAACTTGTAATTGTTATAAGACAGAGCAGGAAATAGGGGATTACCAGAATTCCCGTGCTGAACAAACGAAGAAAGTGCATGTTGATGTATCTTCTTCGGGTGTGTTCATTACACAGAACTGTTTCTCATTATACTTTACGTCCTGGGTATTTGATACCGGATCAGGATCTCACATATGTAATTTGTTACATGGGCTACAGATAGGTAGAGAACTGAGAACGGGTGATAAGTTTTATGAGATAGAAACGGTGCAAGTGTTGCAGCCAAGTCCGTTGGTAGTTATCACCCTGTATTACCAGAATACATTGATTCTGAATGAATGTTATTAGATACCGAACCTGATATATAACATCATATCAGTCTCTTTATTAGTAAAGAAGGATATAATTTTGTATTGTTGGATAATGTTTTGAACATTTCCTATATCAAGAGTTGATCGGTTCAGGCACTTTATCTAAAAGTATAGACACAAACCACAGTTCTTAATGTACAGAACACACACAAGAGGAAGAGTTCAGAAATGAACGAATCCTTCTTGTGACATTGTAGACTAGGTCATATCAATGCGACCCGACTAGCTGAAGTTACATAAAGATGCATATTTAAATTAGTTTGAATTTACATCTTGTGAAACTTGCTGGTCATGTCACAAAGATAAGATGACCACATCTTTGTTTATTGGAAACAGAGAAAGAGTTAATGAACTCTTGGGATTGATACATGCTGATGTATGAAGGTCCCCTGTCTACACATGCTAGGACCGGTTCTTTGTACTTCATTACATTCACTGATGATCTCTCAAGATTCAGACATATGTTCCTGTTGAAACATAAGTCCGAAACTTTTGAGATAATCACAGAATATAAGTTAGAAGTAGAGAACCAAAAACCGGGTATAAGTATTATGTCCTTTGATGAGATCAAGGAGGAGAATACTTGAGCACGAAATTCCTGGACTATTCTAAAGGAGAATGAGATTCTCTCTCATCATTACTCCTCCGTATACACCACAGCACGTCGGTGTATCGGGGAGGAGAAATTACACCCTATGTGATATGGTGTGCTCTATGATGAGTACTACTGAGTTACTATTTCTTTTTGGAAGTTATGCACTTGAGAAGCTGCATACCTATTGAATAGGGTTCAAATCAAATCAGTTACCTACCACTTCATATGTGATATGGAAAGGGAAGAGCCCATATCTTAAGTTTGTTAAGATTTGGGGTTGTCCGGCCTATGTCTAAAAAGCAAAATCCGGAAAAGCTCGAGGCAAAGTCAGTTCTGTGGAAGTTTGTTGGATATTCCAAGCATTCGCAAGGAAATATCTTCTACCTAACCGAGGAACAAAAGATATTTTGTTTCTCAGCATGTCACCTTTGTGAAAGGGAATTTCTTGTAAAGAAATTATTGGACATGAGGTAGAACAGGAAAGAGTTCCAGCTATACAAACTGCAGCCGATGATTTGGTAGAACCAAAGGATTCAATAGTTTCCAACGAACCTCAGCCTCTCCGCCGATCTAGTAGGGTTCTTCACCCACCTGAGAGATACTTCGGTTTTTCTATGACAGTAGGAGAGAGGATTGCATCATGAGATGATGAGCCAACTAGTTTCGAGCAGGCCATCAGGAATGGGACTCTGTAAGAATGGTTGGATGCTTAGCGATCTGAGATGGAATCCTTATACACCAACAAAATATGGACTTTGGTTGCTTTATCTGAAGGGTTAAATCCCCATCAGGAGCATGTATATCTTGAGAAGATTACTAGGTGTACGTGGAAAAGTTGAGACTTTCAAAGCTATGGTTAAATCCATCCAGATCCTACTTGCCACTGCTACATACCATGACTAAGATATCTGGTGGTTGGGTGTCATGACTGCTTTTCTAAATGATGTTTTGGAAGAGAGCGTCTATAAGTACACAGCCAGAGGGTTTTATAGAAAGTGGGAGCAGCGGAAACGTGTGCAAGATGTTTTATGTGATAAAGCAGGTATCGCGGAGTTGGAACGTCTGTTTTGATGTGGTAGTCAAAGAGTTAGACTTCATCAAAATGGTAGATGAACCTTGTATATACAAAAAGGTAGTAGAGAGTATGGTGGTGATCCTCGTAGAGTACGTGGATGACATACTCTTGATAGGAAAGTAGTTTCCTATGCTACGCTCGGTCAATCTTCTCTTATCACAAAGATTCTCCATATAGGATCAAAGTGATACCTTCTGAATCCTGGGTTTTGGATCTATGAGATAGATCTAAATGGATGTTAGGATTCTCACTAATTTTAGTGAGATGGTATCAATCGATCCTGGGGAGAATCACTGGAAGATGTTCCAGGGTGATAAGGACGACTGAATGTCAGTCGCAGGCATTGTCTTTACCCTCAGTGGAGGGACGGTATGTTGGAAGAGTTCCAAGCTAGATACCGTGACTTACTAGACGATTAAAGGCAAGATGCATCGTTACAAAGGATGCTACCAAAGAGGCAGTCTGGATAAAAATAAGTTCATGAGATGAACTTCGTTCCAACCATTGTGTGATAATGGAGTTATGGGTTTGGCCTAGGAACCCCCGTCCCATCAGAAATCTAGATATAATTCTTAGGCAGTATCACCTGATCATGGAGATGGTAGATCTCCAGGGAGATCGAGGTTAGGAGAGTAGACACAGAGGACAACAGCGCGGATCCACTCACAAAGGCCTTTTTCCCAGTAGAGACTTTTATGGGATGGTTGAGTATGAGATACTTCAACCACAGCTGATTGTTGGGTATGCGATACCACAACAGATAGCCCTAGTGTAAGTGGGAGATTGTTAGTTATATGTATGCCTGATCAAGCGAAAATAATGCATTTCTAACACGGCAATTTCCCTACCTTTTGCATTCATGTATAGGTATCAGGTAGTCATATCGCACATATTAGCAAAACACATGTAAAATACTGGATTACTTGTACTGTATACTAAAACCGGCACTTTTAGGGAAATTGTGTGTTTTTCATGGCATCGCATCATCCTTGTATTGCGCAACTCTCGTCCCGAGAAATTTTGCAGGAAATTACAGGAACAAAGCCAAAAGAGCTGATCAAAAATACGCCAACTCAAAGATGTGTGATCTGGAAGTGATACAGAAACCTAAATAAAAATCAAAATATCACAAAATGGCCCAAATCTCAGCCCAAAGAAGTAACAGAAAGACCAAGCCATAAGGCTCCCAAACCGCCGCGGTTCCGCGGCGGGAGCTGGCTTAAGCCGCGGAACCGCGGCTCTATGGTGGCTTCAGCTCCTCAATTTTTGTCCACGTGTCTACCCTAACTGCCAAAGCTTCCAGAAGACCCCAGAAGCTCCACGTGGCGCATCTAGAAGGCTCGGCTTAACAAACTATTTCTAGAAGGCTCTCTTAACAAACTTTTGGAGGGAAATTCAAATCTTTGGCTAACTAACTTGTGGAGGGAAAATTCAAATTTCAATCCTAGATCTAGAATTTTGAGGTCTATATAAGAGAGCCTAGATCTGGGGTGAAGATTGTTCAAGAATCACCACCATCTTCTACCCACAAGTTGAGTGACACAACTTGTGCCTTAAATTCCAATTCAAAATCAAGATCAAGATCCCGAGAGCAATTCAAGCAAGAGAGCCTTCAACCTTTAGAAGCGACGCCGGATTTCAACGGAGCAAGAGATCCACGTCGATCTGCGACTCAAGGAGCCGAGCGAAGCCTAAATCGACGATCTAGTTCCTTCCTTTTGTAAATTCAAGGGAGTTGTAATGAAATTTGTCGATAAATAAAGGTGAATTTTCTATATTCTTGCTTATCTTTTAATTCAAGCATAATGATTAGATCTCAATTTGTGATCATGGTGTTTGAGTAATCTCCGCTCGTGTAGGAGTTGTGACGATCTTTAGATGATGATAATTTAAATATTTTTACAATTTTTAAATCCTATAACGATTGTAAATTCTAGTGAATCAAATGATTAATGACCTAGTTTCGAGATGATGCTTTCTTGATCGTGTTCACTCGAAACTAGGGAACAACTATTGACCATTTGATTAAGTAGAAGCTAGAATTTGAATGCAATCCATCAAAGGACAAAGGATGAGTTGCGAAATCCCTAATTTCCTTGCAAGATCCTTAAACCTCGATGAATTTGCATCGATCTAGTATCAATTCGTTAATGGATAAGAATGAGTAATCATTAGATCTCATCACATCTATAGATCCGATCTACTCCTACGAGCCATACTTCTAATCTTGATTGTTGGTTGGAAATTATCACACATCTCAATTCTTGTTTTTAATGTTTCTTTTAGATCTAGATTTTTCTTATTCTTGATCTTCAATTACAAATCATGAATTGTTTTCTTTTCTTTGCCTTAAATTTTCAACTCATCTAATTCGAAAATTGAACGGATCTCACTTTCCCTGTGGACGATCCGCACTTACTAACGCGCTACATCCGACACCGTTATTGATTACGGTCAAATATTTTTGGTTGTGATTTCTAAATTCTATTTTCTGTAAACATACACAACAAGAAAATCGTTTCAATCAAAATGGCGCCGTTGCCGGGGATCGTGTGCTATTTGTTCATTTTTTGAAATTTGAGTTGAAAAGTTTATTCCATCAATATTTTTTTAGATCAAAACTCGCGCAATACACTAAACGAGTTGTTGTGGTTAATTGCAAGGAGATCTAGAGCTTGCTGTGAAATTGGAAAATTATTTGGAGAATTCCAGAGGGCTCGGGAGTTGAACAGGAACATTACCAAAATTTTCTGTGCAGAGATCCGACTAAGCCACCGCGTTTCCGCGGCCCTAGCTCCCTAATGCGGCGGTTCCGCGGCTTGTTGAGGGCTTCTCTATAAAAATTTTCTCAGGTAACCTCTATCTTTCTTATCTCCTTCCTAAAATCTGCTCCAATTAACAATTTTTTGCAGGCTTCTTTGCAAAAATCGCAGCGCCGCAAAAAGCAAAATAAATTATGCTTGTTTTTTATTTTGTGGTTGTTTGCATAATTAATACAGACATTAAGGGGCACGGCCAAATCCAGATTAGGTGGGGAGTTCATTACCCTTCCTAGGCCCCAAAAATCATATACCTGCATCCGCATTATCCTCATTAACTAAAAAATATCTAGAGATGACTCTAAGGACCGTCGCGCTCACTTAGGACAGAAGCAGGCCATGGGTAATTCATTGCTTAACCGCGTTTTTTTTTTGTGGTGTCTAAGGCAGTGTGTCGAAGGCTAGTGGTTACTTAATTAGGCCCACTACTTACGTAGTGGAGAACCTCCCACTTACCTGGCACTTACCTAGCCACAGGAGAGACAAAGAGGCAGTGGAGGATTTTATCCTGCGACTTTTCTTTTGGCAGTTAGGAGCGGTCTAGAGCTTTGACCTAGGTGACCATAGATTTTTAGGGTATTGCTTGTTGCATTTGTTGTGATCGCATCATATTTTCAAAATCCGTATCATTTTTCAAAACAAACACCGCATTCACTTCATTTCCCCTAATTATAAATCACGCTGCCACTTGTACTAACCCCTTTTAGTGCAAGATAGGCTGGACACGAGATTCTAGTGCCCGACTTGTCCGCGTCCCCTCGATCGACTCCGAAGTCGATATTTCTCCATTTACCTTTCTTTTACCCACCACCACACCCACACCGATAGATCCGTCTCCATCGAACCTCTTTACCGCTGCTTTGTCGCTGTCCGTTGGTGCGCAGAATCCTCCCCGCATCTCTCTCCAAGAGAGGTGTTACCCTTTGCGAGGTCCCCTCTCGACCTGCTTATCCATTCCACCAGCCAACGGGGATAACTTTGAGATTAAGCCCCAGTACATCAACCTTCGACCCAAATTCCACGGTCTCGAGACTGAAGACGCGTACGTTTTTATCACCAAATTTGAAAACGTATGCGCAATGATGGGTACATCACAACTTTCTGTGGATGCCATGCGTCTACGACTTCTTCCATTTACCTTGTGCGATATAGCCGAGAAGTGGCTGTATAACACCACCGCACATTCCATCACAAATTGGGAAGAATTCGTTGTGGCATTCCTTAAGAAATTCTACCCTATGCAAAAAACAGCTCGAATCCGTAGCGAACTATATCAATTCTCCCAGCTTCAGGCTGAACCATTTTCAAAATGCTTTGAACGATTCAAGGATCTTTTGGTTCAATGCCCACATCACGGCATCCCGAGATGGGATCTTTGCCGAATCATATATGAGGGCAGTAACCCTACCACTAAACAAAACCTTAAAAACATGTGTCAAGGCACCTTTATGACCAAGGATGATAGGGAAGCATGGAAATTTTTAGAAGAGTTCGCTGAAAAGTCACTACAGTGGGAGACTGGAACCCAGCCATCAAGTAGGGGTGGCATACACCAAATAGACGTGTCCATAGGTGTTCGAGCTGAGATGGAAGCAATGCAAAAGAAGCTCGACGCTATGGAACACAAATTCTTAGCAGCCTCCCTAAACCCAATGTCGCTCCCCAAAACTGTTTGTGGGTGCTGTTCTAATCCGTCTCACTTAACGGAAGAATATCCATTAAACTCTCAGTTTCAAGGTCTCAAGCATACCAATGCCGCATTTCAAAGACCTAGAAACGATTCATATTCTTCCACTTACAATCAGGGTTGGAGGAATCACCCGAATTTTGCTTGGAACCAATCCCAAAACACGGTTCCAGACCCGAATCAATTCCAAAGGGTCCTTCCTCCACAACAGCAACCACTTCAACTCACCCAGCACCCCTACCAGTCACAAAATTTCCAAAACCAGGTCAACACTCCTGCACCTTCTAATCCTATGCAGTCGACCTGTTCTGACGAATTCTCTCAATTCGCTCAAACCATGAAATCACTCCTGTCAAATTTCATGGAAGTGTCGGCCGAGGTTAGATCTTCTGTCGGTGAGATAAAGAAAAACTCAGCGTCCCAAGCTGAGAGTATCAGAACGATGGAAGCTGAGATTGCACGACTTAAGGCCAAATTGAGTGCGAGAGAAAAAGGAAAACTTCCGTCTCAACCCCTACCGAATCATGGGCATTACAATGTAAATGCCGTCACAACGTTGAGATCAGGAAGAGTGCTGAATAACCATGTTGGGGAAGAAGTTGATGATATTGAAAATCCTATCAACACCCCGGCTGAGACCTTTCCTCACACACACACTTCTGCTTCTGATTCTTGTTCTTCTACCCCACCGCCTTCTCGCGAGCCTATTCTCCATTTCCCTCTAGGCTCGACACCTCAGCCCACCTCTTCTAGTTCTCCACAGACGATCCCTACTCCTCTTTCGGGATCTCGTCTACCCCCTCTTCCTTCTCCTATGATGGACCCAGCGCTCATTGCTAAAGCACCTTACCCGAATCGGTTAAGGGCTAACAAATCGAGTCCACATATGGAGAAAATCATGGAAATGTTCAAACAGGTTAACATCAACATCCCTCTCCTAGATGCGATTCAACAAGTCCCCGCTTATGCGAAAATTCTTAAGGACTTGTGCACTAGGAAGAGGAAGACTCAAGTGCCGAAGAAGGTCTTCATGTCCAACAACATTAGCACTGCTTTTATCTCTCAGTTACCAAAGAAACGTAAGGACCCGGGATGTCCTACGATATCGATTTCTATTGGGGGTAAAAACATCAACCGTGCTCTTTTAGACCTTGGCGTAAGTGTTAACCTACTTCCATACTCTGTCTATGAGCAGCTAGGGATTGGAGAGTTGAAACCTGCTCACTGCACTCTCCAAATGGCAGACCGTTCGATCACCAAACCTAGGGGTGAACTAGAGGATGTGTTGATAAAGGTCGAGGAATTTGTATTCCCTGTAGACTTCATTGTTCTCGATACACAGCCTGTAGCAAACCCCCGGAGCCAAATTCCAGTGATTCTGGGTCGACCATTCCTTGCCACTTCCAATGCTGTCATCAACTGTAGAAATGGTTCAATGAACTTATCATTTGGAAATATAACCATTGAACTAAACATCTACAAAATTGGAAGTCAGCCATCAGAACCCTCTGCTCATATCCTTGATGTGTGCTCTGTCCACGAGATTGCTCCCGAAAGTTACGGAGTTGAGGAACTTTGCTTTATAGATCTCGACGACACTACCACATCACTGTTTGACCTGACACATAATCTTAGTGAGGACACCATTTCCGCGCTTGAGTCTTCCACTCCTGACTCATCACCATCCGAGTCTGTATCTTTTACAGGCTATGAGCTTGTTTGTGACTCCGAAAATCATTCGATGATCCCACCTTCTATTATTTCTCCGCCATCATTAGATCTCAAAATTTTACCTTCTCACCTTAAATATGCATATTTAGGTGAGAATGAGTCTTTACCGGTTATCATTTCCGCTTCTCTAGCATCAAAGCAAGAGAATGCACATTTATCGGTATTGAGATCTAATGAGGCGTTTGGTTGGACCATGGCGGACATCAAAGGGATTAGTCCCTTGATTGTCGAACATCATATACACTTGATGGATGATGCCAGACCAACCCGAGAACCACAGAGACGATTGAACCCCGTCATGAAGGAAGCAGTGATGAAAGAGATCGTCAAATGCCTTGATAGTGGTATCATATACCCAATCTCCGATAGCCAATGGGTAAGTCCTATACATGTCGTCCCTAAGAAATCTGGCATCACTGTTATTACCAATGAGACAAATGAGTTGATTCAAACACGCGCCCAAACTGGGTGGCGTGTATGTATTGATTACAGAAAACTCAATGCCACCACGAGGAAAGACCACTTTTCTCTACTTTTCATTGATCAGATGCTGGAACGCTTAGCTGGACGTGCGTATTATTGCTTTATAGATGGATACTCTGGCTATAATCAGGTCCCCATAGCCAAAAAGGATCAAGATAAAACCACTTTTACTTGTCCTTTTGGTACCTTTGCTTATAGACGCATGCCCTTTGGGTTGTGCAATGCTCCCGCTACCTTTCAGCGGTGTATGATGGGGATATTCTCTGACATGGTAGAGAATTTTCTGGAGATCTTTATGGACGATTTCTCGATTTTCGGAGACTCTTTTTCCGACTGCCTAACGAATCTTGACGCAGCTCTTACTCGTTGCAAAGAGAAGAACTTAACCTTGAATTGGGAAAAATGCCATTTCATGGTCCAAGAGGGAATTGTACTTGGACATGTTATCTCACGGAAAGGCATTGAGGTTGACAGAGCTAAGATAGATGTCATTCAAAATCTTCCTCATCCCAAAAGCGTCAAGGATATCCGATCATTTCTTGGCCATGCGGGCTTTTATAGGAGATTCATTAAGGATTTTAGCAAAATTTCTAGACCTTTAACTCTTCTCCTGGCCAAGGATACGACCTTCCACTTTGACTCGGATTGTGAGGCAGCATTCGACTCACTCAAACACTCCCTCACTACAGACCCCGTTTTATCGTCTCCAAATTAGGACTAC
The DNA here is from genome assembly GCA_030015575.1 of Agapanthus africanus. Taxonomy (NCBI): domain Eukaryota; kingdom Viridiplantae; phylum Streptophyta; class Magnoliopsida; order Asparagales; family Amaryllidaceae; genus Agapanthus; species Agapanthus africanus. The sequence goes on from CM057350.1 coordinate 135,989,352, forward strand.
CCCTTTGAGCTGATGTGTGATGCATCTGACTTTGCAGTTGGTGCAGTCTTAGGACAGCACATTGAAAAGATGCCACACGTGATCTATTTTTCGAGTAAGACCCTGAATGATGGGCAAATCAATTATACAACTACTGAAAAAGAGCTTTTGGCAGTTGTATTGCACTAGAAAAATTCAGGCCTTACTTAATTGGCTCACCAATAATTGTGTACACAGACCATTCCGCCTTGAAACATCTTCTGGCGAAGAAAGATGTAAAAGGTCGGCTAATACGTTGGATCCTTCTGTTACAAGAATTTGATCTTGTTATCAAAGATAAGAAAAGATGTGAAAACGTAGTAGCCGACCATCTTTCACGCATCTCTTCTTCCCCTGTGAACCTGCCGATCAATGATTCGTTTCCTGACGAACAACTCTTGGGCGTATCCAATGAACCTTGGTTCAGGGATATTGTGAACTATCCTGTCATGGGACTTATACATAGCGATTGGTCAAAACAGGACAAATGCCGTTTTCTATCCCAAGTAAAACATTTTTACTGGGATGATCCATATTTGTTTAAGTATTGTCCTGATCAGATCATTCGCCGGTGTGTCCCGAAAGAAGAGTTCAAGAGTGTTCTTTCTTTTTGTCATGATCAGGCCTGTGGGGGTCACTTCGGTCCTAAAAAGACAGCGGAAAAGGTTTTGCAATGTGGTTTTTATTGACCGACCTTATTCAAGGACGCATTTGACTATTGTAAAACCTGTACACAATGCCAGTACACGGGTAGAATCTCCCGGAGAAATGAAATGCCTCGGCAACCCATCTTGGTTGTTGAAATTTTCGATGTTTGGGGCATTGATTTTATGGGTCCCTTTCCCAACTCCTTTGGGAATTTGTACATACTGCTGGCGGTTGATTATGTCTCAAAGTAGGTAGAAGCCATTCCATGTCGCACTAATGACAGGAAAGTTGTCATTAAGTTCTTGAAAGAGAATATCTTTTCGCGATTTAGACACCCACGTGCTATCATTAGCGATAATGGGACACATTTCTGCAACAAGTCTTTCGAGACTCTGATGCGGAAATACGGAATCAACCACAGACTTTCTACACCCTATCATCCCCAAACGAGCGGGCAGGCTGAGATTTCGAATAGACAGATCAAACAAATCCTGGAGAAGACTGTTGCTAAAAATAGAAAAGACTGGTCGACCAAACTGACGGATGCTCTTTGGGCATTCCGAACTGCATTTAAAACCGACCTAGGGATGTCTCCATATAGGATAGTGTTTGGGAAGGCATGTCATTTACCCGTCGAGATTGAGCATAAAGTATTGTGGGCTATTAAGGAAATCAACTTTGACTTAAACCAAGCCTGCAACTTTCGGAAGCTGCAATTGAATGAGCTAAGCGAACTCCGCGATGAAGCTTATGATAACGCTGTAATCGTAAAGAATAGGACCAAGGTTTTTCATGATGAAAACATTTTGAGGAAAACATTTTCACCTGGTCAACAAGTCCTTCTTTATGATTCACGACTACACCTCCACGCGGGTAAGCTTCGATCTCGGTGGAAGGGACCTTTTGTTGTGCGGTCTGTATACCCGCACAGGGCAGTAGAGGTAGAAAATGTTAAAAACGGCACATTTTTCAAAGTGAATGGACAGAGACTAAAGCCGTATTTTTTCACTGACCCCACGGAGGAGCTCCTGTTCTTACAGGAGCCAGTTTATCTTGATTAAAATTCCTCCGTCTCACCTCCATGTCCTGTATATTACTGCATCATCTTTTTGAATGGAGGTGAGTGAAAAGAATAAGTTTGAGGGAGGATCTTCACTTATATATTTTGCCCCCACTAATAAATTTCTCCCAGGCTTACAGGTTTTGTAGATATAGCGGTCGGCAACAGTGAGGACACTGTTGAAAACAAGTTTGGGGGAGGTTTGTGCTTAGTTTTTCATCATGTGCATATCATTTGCATAAGCACAAAACATTTCCTTAAAAACCCATAAAAATTTAAAAATTTTCAAAACCCATAAAATTTTTGTGTAAAAATTTTTTGTAAATAATTTTTCAAAACCCATAAAAACCTATAAAAATTTAAAAAAATTTCAAAATCCATAAAAATTCAAAAATTTTCAAAACTCATAAAAATTTTAAAAATTTTAAAAATATAAAAATATTTAATATTTATGATAATAAAAGATTAGATAGTGAACAATTACATCCATGAGATTAGAAAAATTTAAGAAAACCAAGAAAATTAGAAGTTTTCTTATACGAACTAGTAATAAGTAGTTATGAGCCGTTGTCCCAAGGGTTAGTAAGATGAAGGAAGTCACTAATCTGAGAATAAAAATAAGTCTGAAAAATAGTTTCTATTCTGGAAGCCAAACATTTTGAACATTGATACCCTGCTATTCGCATTTACACACGTCTTAAAGCCCGGGATAGTAGAGGATACCTTGAAATGCTCTTGTCTTAAAGCCAATGTATGAAGAAAATAAAATAAAAGAAATGAAATGAATAAAAAATAAAGTGGTGAGAAAAAAAATGGACACTGGTTTTGTTATCGCCGAGGGCAATAAAAAATTTATAGCGAGGGTGCCTCTTCGCCTAGTGCCCTAAGGCCAACTGGTCTGAGAGTCACTGCTATGCCTGAGGTGGTGCAAGACGAGGAAAATACACCAAATAAGCAAACACATGAGTAATCGGTCGGTTAGTACCTCAAGAAGTATTAACGGTCACATGAAAGTGTGTGAGCAAATTCATTTAAATATTCATTAATCAAAAAGTACTGAGGCTGATGGGCAAGAGTATGATAGCTTGAATTGAATTCTCCAGGTGTAGGGATGTCCTTAACACACACACAGGGTGATATGATCGATGTTTGGAAGAAAAATAGGAATGAAGAATAAGACAATGTTTTATTGAGAGAGAACGTGATTTCTGACATCTTTTTATGACCATTAAGATAGGGCTTATGACAACCGAAAAGCTAGCTTAGTTGGAAACCCAAATTTTCAAGGCTTTTCTTTTACGATTCTCTTCTTTAAATTTAATATTCATGATCTTCCTTTTATTATTGGATTTTGTGGGTGCAATCCGCTGAAAACCCTCAGGAGACAACACTCCTCCTACTAGGGACACCTTGAGGTTTAAAGGCTTGTTGCACGTGCTCAGTGCAATCGTGTTGCCTACGAAAGTGTGATTTTCTCTTTCTTTATTTTCTCCTTCTCTTTTTAATAAAACAGTTCGATCGAGACGATCGGAAATAAGTTTGGGGGAATTTGATCGGTCGAAAATACTGCATTTCTAACACGGCAATTTCCCTACCTTTTGCATTCATGTATAGGTATCCGGTAGTCATATCGCACATATTAGCAAAACACATGTAAAATACTGGATTACTTGTACTGTATACTAAAACCGGCACTTTTAGGGAAATTGTGTGTTTTTCATGGTATCGCATCATCCTTGTATTGCGCAACTCTTGTCCCGAGAAATTTTGCAGGAAATTACAGGAACAAAGCCAAAAGAGTTGATCAAAAATACGCCAACTCAAAGATGTGTGATCTGGAAGTGATACAGAAACCTAAATAAAAATCAAAATATCACAAAATGGCCCAAATCTCAGCCCAAAGAAGTAACAGAAAGACCAAGCCCTAAGGCTCCCAAACCGCCACGGTTCCGCGGCGGGAGCTGGCTTAAGCCGTGGAACCGCGGCGCTATGGTGGCTTCAGCTCCTCAATTTTTGTCCACGTGTCTACCCTAACGGCCAAAGCTTCCAGAAGACCCCAGAAGCTCTACGTGGCGCATCTAGAAAGCTCGGCTTAACAAACTATTTCTAGAAGGCTCTCTTAACAAACTTTTGGAGGGAAATTCAAATCTTTGGCTAACTAACTTGTGGAGGGAAAATTCAAATTTCAATCCTAGATCTAGAATTTTGAGGTCTATATAAGAGAGCCTAGATCTAGGGTGAAGATTGTTCAAGAATCACCACCATCTTCTACCCACAAGTTGAGTGACACAACTTGTGCCTCAAATTCCAATTCAAAATCAAGATCAAGATCCCGAGAGCAATTCAAGCAAGAGAGCCTTTAACCTTTAGAAGCGACGCCGGATTTCAACGGAGCAAGAGATCCAAGCCGATCTGCGACTCAAGGAGCCGAGCGAAGCCTAAATCGACGATCTAGTTCCTTCCTTTTGTAAATTCAAGAGAGTTGTAACGAAATTTGTCGATAAATAAAGGTGAATTTTCTATATTCTTGCTTATCTTTTAATTCAAGCATAATGATTAGATCTCAATTTGTGATTGTGTTTGTGATCATGATATTTGAGTAATCTCTGCTCGTGTAGGAGTTATGACGATCTTTAGATGATGATGATTTAAATATTTTTACAATTCTTAAATCCTATAACGATTGTAAATTCTAGAGAATCAAATGATTAATGACCTAGTTTCGAGATGATGCTTTCTTGATCGTGTTCACTCGAAACTAGGGAACAACTATTGACCATTTGATTAACTAGAAGCTAGAATTTGAATGCGATCCATCGAAAGGACAAAGGATGAGTTGCGAAATCCCTAATTTCCTCGCAAGATCCTTAAACCTCGATGAATTTGCATCGATCTAGTATCAATTCGTTAATGGATAAGAATGAGTAATCATTAGATCTCATCACATCTATAGATCCGATCTACTCCTACGAGCCATACTTCTAATCTTGATTGTTGGTTGGAAATTATCACACATCTCAATTCTTGTTTTTAATGTTTCTTTTAGATCTAGATTTTTCTTATTCTTGATCTTCAATTACAAATCATGAATTGTTTTCTTTTCTTTACCTTAAATTTTCAACTCATCTAATTCGAAAATTGAACGGATCTCACTTTCCCTGTGGACGATCCGCACTTGCTAACGCGCTACATCCGACACCGTTATTGATTGCGGTCAAATATATTTGGTTGTGATTTCTCTATATACAAATTTTCTCAAAACCGACACAACACAAGATATCATTCAAATCAATGCCCTAGAGGCCATTCTGTACATACGATGTATATTGTAGTGGATGCTTGGACATATATAGGGAGGACTTTCTTGCTCGACATGATAATATGCTATCTGGTTACTCTTTATCTTAACATGTACTCCGATTGCCTCTATGTTACATGTTGATAAAGCCCTTAGGATGAGTACTTGACTACCAGGACTATGATGAGGATCATACTAGTGGGGACAGAGTAGTCGTCAAGTACATCTTTCAAATGTTTCTAGTCGTGGGAGTACCGAGACAGGGCATCGATACTCCAGAGTAAACTAGCGTATACGCATCTTGACCCATATGATGGGCGATGGATGATCTTATATCCATCGGTGTTTGACATCAAGGATGGTGTACGGGTGCTCAGTAGAGACTGGGTATACTGGACGGACTCGCTGAGAACTCCCAGATGGTATTATACCTCACGTCAGATGGCAGTTCTCTGGTGACACTGGTACAGGTTAGTCTGTAGACCCGAAATCGTCATAGAGTCTTGTGTGATTCCCACTGTGCTTTGATTTCCATCATACCATGTCCAAGAGGGCGTGCAAAAAGGTGGCTTTTGGGTACAGTCCAGAATCACATGGAGGCAATGAGCGATAGGAGGGGATTCGTCTTTCCCGGTGTAGGGAGTTGATGTTATGCTGTGTTCGATTGGCTATAACTGGAAATCCCTGGCCAGGGTTGCTGAGATTTACTGGTAAGTGTTATCAGTAGTTTCTCGAACTATTATAGACCTCATATCGATACAACTTATCAAGCTACCGGGGTCTGACGTTTACCACCCCTAGGCGAGATATGCGACATATCAGACGAAGAGACCGGACTGTACGGGAGTGTTACTGATTGGATTCGCAGGAGAATGAACAGGCTTTCTTATTGATCTTCTGATTGCTCAATACCTGGGTGGATGTTACGTTTAGCTGACCGCTTGCAGCTTGTGGGTGTTTGATATGATCATCACCTACTGCCGGCGTATTGACGATTCTTTAAAGTCCTACACAGAGGTTTCTTGACTCAGGCAAAACGGAGTAGGAACACATATATGATATGTGCGGGACCAAGAACAATGCATGTATGTGATACCGTATTGGATTCTCGCGATATGAGATATCGGCCGGGTATATGTGATATGGCCGGGTCATCGGATCAAGTGTTGATTCGATGAACTCATTAAGATTATATTAGTCGGTTATTTGTGAAATAACCGGATTATTGGATCAAGTGTTGATTTGATAATTTAATGTATAATAATATATTTGATATATTAAATTGCATTAATTAATATAAGCTCACTAAAAGATTCTTTTTCTCACTCGGGTAATACATTGATATATATGCGATATATGTTAATTGTATTATTTTATTTTGCTACAATAAATATTATATATGTGATATATAATATTGTAACATGATATGGTTATTAATGCAACATGATTAGTGGAGATTAAATATGGTTAGAGTTTGATTTGGGTTAAGCTTTTCTAGAAGTTTCTAGAAGCTTTGCTTTTTGTTTTTGCAAAGATATTTGTTAAAGATATTTTGGATGATTTATTAACCCAACCCAACCCATGACCATGGTTAAGTCTCTACATAGGTTAAGTTATCATACTTAACCCATGGTTGCAATTCTAACCTCATCACAATTCATTATTCATCACAAAGAGAATGGTTCTTCTTCTTCTTCCTTCTTCTTTCATGGAAAAGCTCACTAGCTTTTTCATTAGTGATGATTTTGAGTGAGATTAAGAAAATAAATGAGAGCTAAAATCCTACTTCATCATCCTCATCTAATCTAGCCAATTAGATTAGGGTGTTCACTTGATTAGAAAGTGAGAGCTTGTGTTAAATAAACTTCAAGGTAGATCATCTTTGTTATCGAAGATCGGAAGCAAGCTTGCATCTTTCTCTTCGTGGAGCCTCTCTAGAGTTCGGGTACTCGATGATCGCAGCGAAGGGACCTCAACACGGAGCTTTAGAAGTGAAGGACCGGACTACAAAGGTTGTAATCCCAAACTCTTAGATGTTAAAGTGTTTAACATGCTTTGTTTCGCCTACTCTCTAGTTTAAAGATTTTGGTTAGGGTTGTTCGGCGCGTCTAAATTTTGAATCGGGCATGGTTGATGCCTAATAGACCCTTCTGAGAGTGCCTAGTAACCCTACACTTCAATCCTTGATTATCAAGTGATAAGAGTGTAGGATTGAAGAAGAAGAAAGAGGAGCTCAAGAAAGAAGAGAGAAAGAGAATGGTGAAATGATAAAATCCCATCCAACAAAATAATACAAGCATCGTTTTGGTAAATGGATTTTTGCAATATAAAAACCCAACCATACTTGAATAGTGTAGACAAATGAATTAACAATTCATTGTCTACCCTATTCATTCTTGCCTCTACCATTCTCAACCCAGCTCACCCCTCCACCTCATTTCTAATTTCCATAAATGGAAATGCAAAAGAAATGAGGTGTCCTCCTTCTAAAATATCTTTCCGTATAAATACGGAATACACTCTACCGTATATACATACCCGTATTCGTATCAAAATACGAATACCCAAAGAGATAGAATAATACGAAGAACATAATACTAGAATATACATATCGAAAATATATATATTTAATACCTGATTTAATAATCCGGCTTAATCTTAAACCGGCAAGTATTATCAGTCGTCCGATCAAAAGTCCGGATAGCTCGTACACTTATTTGACCGGAACCCAGCACGTATTAAAATACGGCCACTATATCATTTCGTCAGAACCAGGGAAATCCTTTGTGTGGGACTCTAAAGACTCGACAGTACGCCGGCAGTGAGTTACTGGATAAATCCATAACCTCAAGCATGTCAGTGTCACTAGCTATACGTAACGGCTACCCGGGTATCTGTCGAAAAGGAAGGCCGACGAGCAAGTTCATCCGAATCCTTGCTGAGCCTATCTGTGAAAACTCACACGAGACAAATGACGATCTCAGGGTTAAAGACAAACATGTACTTATGTCACCTAAGAACTGCTATCTGACGATAGATATAGTACAATCTAGAATTTCTCGGCGATTCTGTCCAGTGTAGTCACCCCCTGCGAGCACATGTATACGATCTTAGCTGCCAAAGACCAATGGCTGTGGGACCAACCATCGCCCCTCATCGGGGTCTAGAAATGTATACACCAGTCTACTCTGGAATATCAATGCCCTGTCTCGGTACTCCCACGACTAGAGATATTTAAGGATGTGCTTATGGACTACCCATCCCCCACATGTATTATCACTATTATAATGCTGGTAGTCAAGCAATAATTCTACGGGCTTTATCAACATGTATTAACGATACGTAATAACAAGTAAAACGTATACACATGTTAAGATAAAGACAAACCAAATAGCATACTATCAAATCGAGCAAGATTGTCCTATACATACATATTTCCAAGCATTCACTATATATACATATACAATAATGGCCTCTAGGGCATACATATCCAACAAACTCCATATACCTTGACATCGTTAAGATATGAATCCATTCTATATCCAATATAGAAACAAAGGCACTGATTTAAAAATAACCATATTCAATAGGTTATGCAACTGTTTCAAGGGCATATTACCCAAATGGTAAAAAGGACATATAATATTACTCATCAAGGAGCGTACCCACGGATAAGTAATCTAAGAGAGAATCTAATTCTTAAAATTACTGTGACGGAATACCTAGCATGAGTATCTACATTTTAGATCACCTCAAAGAATCCTAATACTTCCAACACATGGTTCTCTACTTTATTCTTATACTTACGGACTTCTCAAAATTTTGGAACTTGCAATTCATCAAAAAATGTGTCTAAAATAAGAAAAGTTATAAGTAAACAGAATACAGTGCGAGTACCAACCCCTTCTTCAAATGGACACTGGAAAACATACATTACTTTGTGTATGTCCCTTGAGTTTACCAACTCAAACTTTGTATTTCGTAAGTTGAAAACTGTGTTTTGATTAAGAAAAATTACACCGTTATTCAATACACCTTATCTAATCATCAAATGATAAAGGTAAATGTTCTAGACATAATTTCAAAAAAAATCATATCTCACTTTATGAGATAAAGGTACAGATATTTCAATTTAAAATTGGTGCATAACAACGGATATTCAAAACCAAATATTTGTCGATATGCAAAAAAAATAGATGATTTCCCCAATATCACCAATTACAACGAATTGCGACATTAAGCATTTAATCACCCAATTCCTAATACTCAACTCCTTTTCAACATCTGTAATGCCCTGCAGATGTGAAATCCTAAACCGGTATATACATAACCTGGAGTCAGAATAAATGAGAAACACTTTTCAATTTCAACTGCACAAATAAACTAAAATATGGCAATGTTTTGAGGGGATGGCTGGGTATTCCTAATAATGCATCTTCTAATACCAGACTTATTACAGTCGTCGCAATTTTCTTTGCCCTCACTTCAGCACCTTTATTTGTCTCCACAACTTACCTTCTGTACACCATACTTAGGCTAGTTAGTTTTCTTCCTTCCCTACCTTCCGGCGCCTGTCTAAGATTTGGAAGAAGACTATCCAACAAGCGTAACTGGTGTACTTTCTAATAAAAGGAGCTCGCAACTTGAGAGAATGTAAAGGAGGGGGACATCAGAATTATATAAGTCAATTTCTCAAGAACCGGTGGCCATTCTCGAGCTGAATCAACTTTGTTCGAGTTTGTATATAACTATACGAGATGGTTTTATCCAAATAAAATGGATCTTCAAAGTAATACGATATGTTCTGGGGAAATACAAAGGGGAAGTAGGAGTGGCAGGGATATATGCAACTTTGTCATGAGTCGTGATAATCCAAAGCCGGAGGTAATAAGTACGATTAACTAGGTTTTGAGTTTTAGTTTAAGGTGGATCATAGTCGCTACCAGAGAGAGAAAAGAAACACTCAGCGTGTACTCTAACCTATATTAGATAGGTTGATTACTTTATCTAATTAGGATGGCTCCCACCGTTTCCTCGAATTCTCCTTCAAACCTTATAATGAGAACTAGTTGGGATTACTCGAGGAGTAATGCCTACTCATCAGTGGGAATCGAGACCTAACTATCATCGCGTGATAACCTAACGGAAGCCATTCAAGTCACCACACTCCAGAAGGTATGCGCATACCTGGAAAGTTTCCTTTATGTTTGCAACTCCCGATGCGGTTTTTTACCCCTAAGACCCAAGTGACCTTGACACAGTCAACAAATCAAAGAGTCCTAGTTAAGTTCAACCCGTCATTATCTTGATTCCATTAAACCCACCCGCACAAGCCCTTGAAAAGGTCAACAAGGCCATACGACTATCCTAACCAATCATATCGTATACTACAAACAAGTACCACTTAGCTACCGCACACTACGCCTGACACAGTCAAAAAACGCAGCACGAATACTAAGTACTACTTATAGGAAATGACGAAGGGCTACGGCTGGTTTTTGGTGAAAACCCTTTAACGGAATGAACTTGGTATTGTTGAACGAACCGAGTAGTTTTCAAAAGGAGTGGTTTAGGCTCCGCATTTAAAACGAGTGGTTTCGAAGAAAACTGAGTAATATATACTGACGTAAACTTTTCCTTAGAAGTGAATTCCAGTTCCCTCGTCAAATGAGATGCAGGATATTCATGACCAAATACCGCTATGCAAAGCAAAAGAGCACGCTTATAGTTTTTCAAAATTTGATTTCGACAACATCAATTTAGGTTTGTTTTCTTGCAATAAACATATAATGTAGTTCCATCAATCAATCCTATCACACTATAAGAAACGAAAATAGAATGTACGCATATGCCATCCGCATTCGCTATGGGGTCCAGGGACTTCACCATAAGGTTACTTAACTTATGGCAGTGTATAGGCAGGGCTAGCACGGATGCAAAACATATATAACATCTAATATATAAAATATATATTGGCATTCATCTCATGCATGATTGCAATAACATAGTAGCAGAAGAAAACATAATGAAATAGAGGATATACTAGAAATTCTGTGTTTCATTTTAGCCATGAATGAAATACGGATTCACTACTAAAATAGGGGGTTGCCCCTACGGATAATGAAATCCGTAGGGGAAGATTTATTTTGGCCCTACGGAAATACGAATTCACTACTAAAATAGGGAGTTGCCCCTACGGATAATGAAATCCGTAGGGGCAGATTTATTTTGGCCCTACGGACTAATCCGTAGGGCCATACGGTTGCCCCTACGGTCCCAGACGTTTTAATTTAAAAATATTAAATCGTAATTTGTTGTTTGCCCTTACGGAGTTGCAAACCAAGGACCTACGGACTAATCCGTAGGGGCATCTAAATGGGAATTTAATTAAAAAGGCACAGAAATGCCTTACGCTGATCATCTCCTCTCGCGCACGCGTTAACTCCCAAAATCCCCAAATCTCTCATTCCCGCCGCATCGCCTTTCTCGTCGCCGTTCTCATCGTCGCCACCACCCTCCGTTTCGTCGTCGCTACTGCCCTCGTTCTTCCTCGTCGCCGATTGCTCGCGTTGTCGACCACCGATCGAGCGTCTCCGTCGTCTCCTCCACCGCCTACAGGTTAGTAAATCTTCAATTAAACATGATTTTGATGATTTTAGGGCTAGGGTTCAGGGTTTGGGTACCGATGAGGGTTAGGGTTAGGCATCAGTTGGGGTTAGCATTAGGGTTAGGGTTGGGGTTACGGTTGGGGCTGGGGCTGGGTTGCGGTTGGGGTTGGGGTTCGTCTGGGGTTGCGGTTGGGGTTAGGGTTAGGGTTGGGGTTCGGCTGGGGCTGGGGTTAGAGTTAGGATTAGGGTTGGGGTTGGGGTTCGGCTGGGGCTAGGGTTGGGGCTCGGGTTAGGGTTGGGTTGTGATTTTTAGGAAAATTTAACTCGATAAAGCCAAAAATTACCATTTTTGGTATCAGATACGGAACGGAATAGGTGTTATCATTTTCGTATATGGATATGGATGGTCGTCAAAAATGAAAATCACTATTTGTATATGGTGCAAATCAAATACGGATACGGAGTTTTCTCGAATTATCCGTATTCATATACATTCTAACAGCTAAGTATGGTGAAGTCAGGTTAGACTCAACCCTAACTCGTCCAATAAATTATGGGTGTTTTCGTCTGTATAAACCTGCCTGATCTTGTTTGGGTAGGTTTAGATTTCATAAAAGGAAAAAAATTCGGTTGGAGGGTCCTTGAAAAAATATTGGGTTAGCCTCTCACATAAGCCTGTGGGGTCCAGGAGTCTAAATATGAGGATATATTCCACCAATCGATTTCAAATGAGATAAATATTGTTAGTTTAGTGACTTGCATATTAACCTAGAGTACTGTCATAATCCATGCCCATTACTGCTACCTGTTTATGTTATTTATACATTCATGTTAGTGCTTTATACCCGTTGTTTCATGCTTCACTATTTACCGTCGTCGGTTTAGAACTATACGAAGGTTGTTAAATATTGGACGGTATAGCTCGATACTAACAACCGTTATAGTCTATGTGACGAGAAGATTCAATCGTATGATAACCGATAGAAGCCTTACCCCTGACAGCCGAAATACACACATACAACAAGAATACACAACAAACGCATTATTAGAGAGTGATTCAAGATGTTCAAGTTAAAACCAATATATGATACTCGATGATAATATGAAACTTTCATATTCTCATCGATACTCATATATAAAACTCAAAGCGCCACTTAGTCCTCGTCTATCGGTTAACATACGTTCGATGTTCGTCGTGACATAGAACTATACGAAGGTTGTTAAATATCGGACGGTATAGCTCGATACTAACAATCGTCGTATAGTCTATGTGATGAGAAAATTCAATCGTATGATAACCGATAGATTTGTCCCGTGTGGACAAGTTAGGAATGTATAATGCAAACACCTTCATTCACTTATGTTTTCATCCGTTTCGAGATATTTCGTCGGTACCTTTGCGCTGGTTCTCCGTGTACAAAGATAGATTAGATGTTCATTTCAACGTTGTTTTACAGCTTTTAAATGATTATCTATTCTATTACAGTGTACTCGGAGAACAGCGGGGAGGTGCTACCTAAATTTACTCGAAACGGTTGCAAGCACAAGCGAATGGGTGTTCGTTCTATACATTCTTAATGGGATAGAAGCCTTACCCCCGACAGCCAAAACACACACATACAATAAGAATACACAACAAACGCATCATTAGAGAGTGATTCAAGATGTTCATGTTAAAACCAATATATGATACTCGATGATAATATGAAGCTTTCATATTCTCATCGATACTCATATATGAAACTCAAAGCGCCATTTAGTCCCCGTCTATCGGTTAACATACGTTCGATGTTCATCATGACATAGAACTATACGAAGGTTGTTAAATATCGGACGATATAGCTCGATACTAACAACCATCGTATAGTCTATGTGATAAGAAGATTCAATCATATGATAACCGATAGATTTGTCCCTTGTGGACAAGTTAGGAATGTATAAAGCAAACACCTTCATTCACTTTTGTTTTCATCCGTTACGAGATATTTCATCGGTACCTTTCCGCTGGTTCTCCGTGAACAAAAATAGATTAGATGTTCATCTCAACGTTGTTTCACAGCTTTGAAATGATTATCTATTCTATTACAGTGTACTCGGAGAACAGCGGGGAGGTGCTGCCTAAATTTACCCGAAACGGTTGAAAGCACAAGCGAATGGGTGTTCGCTCTATACATTCTTAATGGATAGAAGCCTTACCCACGACAGCCAAAATACACACATACAATAAGAATACACAACAAACGCATCATTAGAGAGTGATTCAAGATGTTCATGTTAAAACCAATATATGATACTCGATGATAATATGAAAGTTTCATATTCTCATCGATACTCATATATGAAACTTAAAGCGCCACTTAGTCCCCGTCTATCGGTTAACATACGTTCGATGTTCGTCGTGATATAGAACTATATGAAGGTTATTAAATATCGGACAGTATAGCTCGATACTAACAACCGTCAAGACGACATTTGGGAGTTGGACTCTAGTTCCCGATATTGAACCCCTCCTTTCACTTATGCATAAACTAACTGCCCTGTCAGACTCTGCCTGTCTGACCTCTATTCGCCTCCTCTCGCTGATAGGAAAAGAGAGAAAAACAAAGCAATGCCAAGAGCATAGTCTGTGATACATGAGTATCCTCAAATCTAACTTTGATTATCGATAATTTATTCTTTTAAACGATAAACGCACACACAAAGCATATACACAGATTTTCTCCTTTGTCAGTAACCATCTCGTTCTTAGATTTCTCAATATAGTCACCATAACCTACAATTTATATGTTATACAGTCTAACATGGCCCATGAGTATGTCAGAGTTAAGGACTGGATGAATGTGGATTGGCAACAACGTATGCAACCTAAGTTTGTCGCAGGAGTTGTTGCTTTTATTGAATTTGCACGCGCACATAATGAGATCGTGATAGAGAAGATTCTCTGCCCGTGCGATAGATGTGGGAATAAGTACTGGCAGAAGGTAGAATTGGCAGAGCTTCATATCATAAAATATGGTTTTACTAGACTTTATACAACTTGGAAATATCACTGGGAAGGAGAAGAATGCAGTAATGCGGCAGAAGAAGAAGGAGAACACGATAATGCGGCAGGAGAAGAAGGAGAACACGGTAATGCGGAAGAAGAAGAAGACGGTAATTTATTTCCATCAGAAGAAATGGAGGATATGGTAGAGGCTGCTCTAGGTGAATCTATTTGTACCGAAGATGATATTCCTTCCGGTCAAGGACCGCGTGCGGATAAATATGAAAATTTCATGAATGATGCTAGAAAACTAATTTATGAGAATGCAAAGTATTCCACCCTCTCATGGTTTGTCCAACTTTTCCAAATTAAGTGCCTAAATGGATGGAGCAACAAGTCATTCATAATGTTTCTTTCGTTCTTGAAAGATTCTATGTCCCCGGGAAATAACGTGCCCGACAGCTGGTACGGAGCCCAGAAGATGATGTCTGATTTGGGTCTGAAGTGTGAGAAGATTCAAGCATGTCCTAAAAATTGCGTGTTGTACCGGAAAGAGAATTCAGATTTGAAAGAGTGTCCAACATGCGGAGAGGCCAGGTATAAACCGAAAGATTCTGATAAGAAGCCTGATATACCTGTCAAGATAGCACGATACTTTCCCATAACACAGAGGCTGCAGAGGCTATTCAGGTGCAAGAAAACAGCCGAGGCAATGATTTGGCATCACCATGCTCTTCCAAGTGAAGATGGAAAAATGAGCCATCCAAGAGATTCACCAGCATGGAAGGATTTTGATAGGAGGCACGCAATATTCAGTAGCGATCCTCACAATGTCAGGCTCGGACTGGCTAGTGATGGCTTCTGCCCATTCAACTATATGGCTGGAAGTCCCGTTGTAATGATAATTTATAATCTGTCGCCTTGGTTGGCTATGAACTAATCATACTTTATGATGCCTCTTCTTATTGACGGACCAAACTCACCGGGAAACAATATCGACGTCTATCTCTGACCTCTGATCGAGGAGTTAAAATCTTTGTTCATTGATGGTGTAGAGACTTACGATGCAAACACAAATACAACCTTCATACTGCGTGCGGCTTTAATATGGACAATTAATGACTTTCCTGCGTATGGAATGCTATTAGGTTGGTCCGTACATTATCACAAAGCATGTCCTCATTGCCATCAACACACAATATCGAAATTCTTGAATTTTAGCAGGAAGGTTTGTTATTGCGGCCATCGACATTTCCTGCCTCTAGACCACCCCTACAGGTTAGACGCTATTCACTTTGATGGTCATTAGGAGTTTCTTGGATCTCTAGCCCCATTTTCCGGAAAGGACGTGACTGCTCAGTGGGATGGTTACAATAATGTGACCTTCAGGATGGATCCGACAAAACTGGTCAAACCACCATTTTAGAACAAGTTAAGCATTTTCTTCGAGCTTCCGTACTGGTCAACAAATTTAGTGCGTCGTTGTCTGGACGTAATGCATATAGAGAAGGGAGTATCAGAGCACATACTCAACTTACTTCTTTGTAAAGACAGAAAAGCGAAAGACAACCTGAATGCTCGGATGGATGTACAGGAGTGGAGAAAAAGAAGTGAATTGCACCCTAGACCGGTAGCGGGTAAACCAGGCAAGTTTGTACTTCCTAATGCCTTATCATATGTCACAACCGGAGGAGAAAAGATTCCTGCAGGTGTTGCATGATTTGAAAGTTCCCACAGGTTTCTCAGGATCATTCAGCAAGAAGATAAAAATTGTGAAAGGGAAGATCGATGGGCTAAAAAGTCATGATCACCATGTTATCGTGGAGCACCTTCTTCCATTAGCCCTCAGGACTTCTCCCCCCAAATCGGTTGGTCTAGTAATCAACGACCTATGTTATTTTTTTAGAGTGTTGTGTGCTAAAACACTGTATGTTGTGACGCTGGATAAATTAGAAAATTCTATTGCGTTGATAATTTGCAAGTTTGAGCGTATTTTCCCACCGTCATTCTTCGAAATCATAATACACCTGACGGTTCATCTTGCAAATGAGGCTAAGTTAGCCGGACCGGTACAATATCGATGGATGTATCCCATCGAGAGGTACGTGGAATTTTTCGTTTCGTGCAATTTTTAAAATTATTGTTGTCTTGTATGCCCGTATTTATTTATTCAACATATTTTCTTTAGGTACCTCTACACTCTTAAAAAGTATATACGCAATAGAAATCGACCAGAGGGTTCTATCATGCAAGGTTATCTTCTTGATGAAGCAACCACATTTTGTTCCCGCTATCTGGACGAGAACATTGAGACGAGACTTAACCGGCCTCGAAGAATTCAAGACGGGCCATATGGTAAAGCCGATTATAAGAGGGTAGACACTATGTTTATCAACAAGATATACTGGTTTATCTTGCTTAATTGCGCATGTCTTGAACAAATTAGAGAGTAAGTTTTTTGGATTAATTGTTATATTTATGTTTGTGTGTGTATGAAATGATATAATATTAATGTCATAATTTATTGTCGAAAACAGAATTCATTTTAACGAGATACGTGAGGGGCATCCTGATTGGAACGATGAACAATAGGAAAAATATCATCAGGATAATTTTTGCGATTGTGTTGCAGATCATGTAAGTTATTCGAATAATATGTTATTGCTATCAGTTTTAATCTAAACTTATATCGTTATGTATTTGTCGTAAAATTTGTTTTGTTAGATCCACGATCCGAACTTGTCTACATCATTTGAGAGTGATTCAAGATGTTTTGCTCAATTTCCTAGTATGGAGGTTGCATATTATAAAGGATTCGGTGTCCTTGGATACAAATTCGAAGTTAAGGACATAGAAACATCTAGAACCACTCAGAATAGTGGGATTGCGACGGTAGGATCGGACGGTGTGCTTTATTATGGATACTTAAATTGTATACTCGGCATCCACTATCCCGGACGATCAGAACCCTTTTATATATTCCAGTGTACTTGGTACGATATGCGAACCGATACGGATAAGTGGAGAAGCAATCTTGGGACTTGGAAAGATGAATATGGATTGACCAGTGTGAACACACTTCGATTTTACGGTCAGGAAGATCCATTTATCTTTCCGAACCAAACGTTCCAAGTATACTACTTGTTAGTTATATGTATGCCCTAGAGGCCATTACTATACATGAGATGTATATTGTAGTGGATGCTTGGACATATATAGGGAGAACTTTCTTGCTCGACATGATAGTATGCTATCTGGTTACTCTTTACCTTAACGTGTACACTGATTGTCTCTCTATTACATATTAGTAAAGCCCTTAGGATGTGTACTTGACTACCAGGACTATGATGCAGATCATACTAGTGGGGCCATGGTAGTCCATAAATACATTCTTTAAGGTCCCTAGTCATGGGTGTATCGAGACGGGGCATCGATATACCAGAGTAGACTAGCGTATAGCTTCTCGACCCATATAGATGGGCGATGGATGATCCCATATCCATTGGTGTTTGACATCAGAGATGATATACGGGTGCTCAGTGGAGACTAGGTACACTGGACGGACTCACCGAGAACTCCCAGATGGTATTATACCTCACGTCAGATGGAAGTTCTCTGGTGACACTGGTATAGGTTAGTTTGTAGACCCGAGATCATCATAGAGTCTTGTGTGATTCCCATTGTGCTTTGATTTCCACCTTACCATGTCCAAGAGGGCATGCAAAATGGTGGGTTTTGGGTACAGTCCCGAGTCACATGGAGGCAATGAGCGATAGGAGGGGTTTCGTCTCTCCCGGTATTGGGAGTTCATGTTGCGCTGTGCTCGATTGGCCATAACAGGGAAGTCCCTGGCCAGGGCTGGTTTAAAGATTTATTGGTAAGTGTTACCAGTAGTTTCTCGACCCGTTATGAGCCTCATATCGGCATGATTTATCGGTTATTGGGATCTGACGTTTACCCCCCCTGGACTTGATATGCGACATATCAGACGAGGAGACCGGACTGTACGGTAGTGTCACTGTCAGGCTTTTGCAGGAGTTGGAGCGGGCTTGCTTGCTGATCTTCTGATCGCTCAATACCCGGGTAGCCGTTACGTCCAGCTAGTACCGCTGACGGCTTGTGGATGCTTGATGTGATCATCACCTACTGCCGGCGTATTGACGAGTTTTTAGAGTCCTACATAGAGATTTTACTGGCTCAGGCAAAACGAAATAGGTGCATATATGTGATATGTGCGGGACCGAGAATAATGCGTGTATGTGATATCGTATTCTATTCTCGTGATGTTTGTATCGGTCGGTTATATGTGATATAGCCGGGTCATCGAATCAAGGATTGATTCGATAAGTCGATACATTGGATGTTAGTCGGTCATATGAGATATAGCCGGATTATTAAATCAATTGTTGATTTAATAATTTAGTGTATAATTGTATATATGATATACTAATTTACATTAACTAATATTGGTTCACTTAAGCATTTGTTTTTCTCACATGTGCATAACTTTAATATATATGTGATATATATTAAATTGTGTTCTCTTTTTGTATCATGGTTGTTGATACATAATACATGGGTGTATGAGACACACACCATTCTATTTATAATGGTGGATTATAATTATTTAAGATAATTACAAAATTAGTGGATATTTGAAAAGAGCATGAAGCTTGTAGAAGCTTATTATGCTTTGACAAAGTCCACTAACTTTGTTTTTACCTAAGATATTTGTTAACCCAACCATTTGCATTAGCCATGGTTATGTCTCTACATGAGTTAGTATATGATACTCACTCACCATGGTTCACTCTCTCTCTTGATTATTTTTCATTCTCATTTTTCTTGAGCTCATCTTCTTCCTCCTTCAAAAAGCTTGCTAGGTTTGAAAAAGAGAGAAATATTGTGAGAAAAGAAATTCTAAAGTGTACCCACTTCCTATTTCTCCATCCTCTACTAGATTAGCACTTTAGTATAGGGTGTTTGCTTCACTTTGGTGAAGTAGTAGCTTGAGTTCGTATTCCCTCGACGTAGATCATCTTCGGCCTTGAAAACTTCAAGCAAAACCGTTGCCCTCTTCTCATGGAGCCGTCCAAGAGTCCGGGAGTTTGATGATCGCAGCGTAGGGACTACTACAAGGAGCTTATGAAGTGAAGGACCAATCTACAAAGGTTGTATTTCGATTTCACTTAGATGTAAAATAGTTTACATTTGTTTTCGTATTACTTTCTAGTTATCGATTATAGTTTAGAGTTCCTTGAAACGGTAATTTTTTGAAAATGGTATGGACGATGCCTCCCGAAACCTTCCTACCGTCGAGAGGAACCCTACAGTGGTATCAGAGCCTAGCTATGAAATTATACGGATATTGTTAGAATACGAATACGAAACGAACTCCGAAACTTGAAACCCTAAAATCCACTTTCTGTCGATTTTCAAACGAGCCCTAAAATTTTTTTAAACATGTACAGAATGATGTATGTATGATAAGATGAACACTGAAGAAATTTGGAGGCAAATGGCCATGTTTGGGCCGGCGAGACCCACCCCCATACCGGCCATTTCCGAGCACCCCTCCAGATTATTACAGTGTTCTGTTACATGGGTTTTGGTGCTTCAGGTGTTGTTTATTTTTGCTAAATTGTCATGTGATGTTAATTTACTATAATAACAAATCGGAGTGTTTCGTAGTCGTATTTTAACTGTTTTCGGGTAACTTTAGATGTTATTAAAAAGTTCAATCGGATGTCAAATACCCACTTTTTCCCTTGCCGGAAAATTTTCCGTGTTGGATTTTTCCGTAGTTAAAAAGCTTTCAAAGATCATGCAAATTATGCGATGGACCCTCTGGAAGAACAAAACCTTAACTCGATTATGTGACCGTCAAAACCGCCACTGAACCCTCGGGTTTGTGGTGGTTCAGCGGTGCCACATGAGAGACGTTGGTTTGGCCCTTCTACGGCTGATTCATTGTGTAAGTCCGCGGCGGCGCCCCGGCCGTCGATCCGACGCCGTAATGCGGAAACAAAAAACTTTGCAAACTAGCAAACCGGCACCACCGCGCACTGTTTACCCGGATCGGGCCATTAACCTAGCTACTAGCAAACTAGAATAAGAGTAGAGAAGTATACCAAACGATCCGTGTCCTTCGGTCTTCGTCTCCACTCCGATCTCCCGCGGAATCTCCGTCCGTCACGTCCTCGTCGAAAAGGGCACCACGTAGCCGGGTTCATTTACAGGCTCCCACCTCTGGACCGAGGCAACTCGGGCGAAGTTGGCTAGCCGACGCGTCCAAGGGATGCTGTAGACAAGTGTAGAATGGTTGTCTCTTTTGGGATTTGAAGATGCCTTGTATGGATGGAGGTGGAGAAAATTGACTTAGGAAAAATGGTGATATTTCTTGCAAGCCAAAATGAGATGATCAATATATCCTCACACAATCAAACCTCTCTCCTCTCCCTCACCAAAGTGGTCGGCCCCTATATGGTGATGATGGAAAAAGAAGTGAATCAAACAAGTGGGGAAAATGAATAAACAAAAGAAGAAAATGGTCACACCAATTTCACTTCTCATCTTATCAAATCCAATCTCAAAAAGCAAAGGAAAAGACCAATAAAGAATCTCATGATGAAGGAGCAATCATGAAGCCACACATATGCAAGAAACCCCTCCACAACAAGTTATTTGCAAACTTGCAAATAACCCCCTCCATCGGAAAGTCCGGCCGTGAAGGAACAAAAGAAAACTGGCCGGAACGGAATGCAAACTGGCAACTTCAGAAAACTGATCCCGTAATAAATTACGGGAAAACCCCGCTACTGCATATACATGCCCGCATTTGTATTCCCACTGAACACAAATGCAAAGAGACAAAACTACACTATCTAATACTAGGATCCGGCTTAAGCCAAAGCCGGCTAGTAAAAACCGTCCGATCACGATCCGTGCAATACCGCACGTATCTGATCGAACCCTGCTATATCTCCATACAATCTCTACAGCGTTTCGCCCGAAACCTGAGTAACTGTGTGTGGTGGACTCTAAAGACTCGTCAATACTATGGCTGTGGATTTAACCACTAGCACGTCAGAGGTATCAGCCAATACATAACGGGCCACCAGCTATTGACCAAAAGGGACGTCGATGAGCGAACTCATCCTGACACCCTACTAAGCCTGTCAGTGACAATATCCGTACAGTCCGGTCCGTTCGTCTATGAGCATCGCATGGCGGGCCTAGGGGGTTGGTAAAAGTCAGACCCCCAAAAGCGGTACAAGTCGTGTCGGAGTGCAGCCAGAACACCCTGAGATACTACTGGAATACCTACCAGTAAATCTCCTGCCTTGGCCAAGGACTTTTTATGTACTGGCTCTTCTAGACACAGCGCGACCTCACCCCCAATACTGGGAGAGACGAACCCCTGCAGATCCGCTCACTGCCTCCATATGGCTCGAGACTGTACCCAACTAAAACCTGTTTGCACGTCTCCTTTGAGCGTGGCAGGGTAGTAATCAAAGCACAGTGGGAACTCACACGAGACAAATGACGATCTCAGGTCGATGAACTAACCTGTACACATGTCACCAGGGAACTGCTATCTGACGTCAGGTATAATACCAACTAGCAGGTTCCCGGCGAGTCCTGTCCGGTGTACTCATAACCCAATGAGCACATGTATACATCTTAGGTGAACCAACTGACACCAGTGGCTTGTGAAACCGGCCACCGCCCCTCGTCGGGGTCTCGACTGTATACACTAGTCTACTCTGGAGAATCGATGCCCTGTCTCGAAACTCCCATGACTAGTGACCTTTTAAGGATGTGCTTATAGACTCCAGCTCTCACGTATATGATCGCCCTCATACTGCTGGTAGTCAAGCAAGAATCCTAGGGGCTCTATCAACGTGTAATAGCGACTCGTAAAGTCACCTAAAGCAGTACACGATGATAAAGATAAACCAGATAGCATACTATCATCTCGAGTAAGACTGTCCTACCGGCATAGGTCCTCCTCAATCATTGCAATCACGTGCCTGTGATCCAATAATTGACTCTGAGGGCACTATATCCAACAATCTCCCACTTGCACTCAAGGCTAATTATTGCGATGTCGCATACTCACATCCCGTGTGATACCGAACACCCAACTCCTCTACTAGTCAGTCTCACAAAGCTGGTTTGCGAAACTATTGCGTTCGAGGAATAGCCTCAGTGAGTGGATCCGCTGTGATGTTTCTTTCTATGTCTCTCTATATCTCAAGTTCGCGGAGAAAGCCATCTCCCGAAATGAGCAATACCTGTCTTAGAATGTCTGGATGTCTGATGGGACCTAGCTCATAAATGAACTTCAAATCCAAACTTCTTAGACTGTATCGTCAACTGAACTTAATCAGTATCCTGCGTCATGCCTTCCCTCAGTATCCGCCTGGACCACCTGTCCAAAATACTGCCCCTCGTCAAAGGGAAAACTATAACTCTGACAACCTCTCTGTCATCCAGGTCACCTTGGAAGCCTGGAATGATAACTGTCTCCCGAAGGAGAATGCTATTATCATATCCCTAGAACATCAACTTATGTTCTAAAACTGCTTCCGACTGTTTCTCCACGATTGGATTAATATCAACTTATTGCATCTACTGCAAGAACAACATCTGGTGTGGTACTTGACATCTCATGATCAACTCAATTGCCTAAGCAAGTGATCTGCCAATCATGCACATCCCTCTCCCCTTTAGTCTGTAAGACACCTTTAGAGAGGGTGACTCCATTACCTGCAGGTACACTACCGTGCCAGGAGTCATCCATTCTAAATACTCATAGAATGCTGTCTAAGTACCCAGATTGGGAAACCACCCAAATCTAGATCTAATACCATAGATCCAGTAACCAGAATGTCAGATATGATATCCAAGTCCTATGTGGAGAAGCCACTGTGTGACGACCAAAGTATAACCGATCGTAGTATAGGAATATGACATCCTACTTTGTGTATGTCATCCAAATACCAGGACATCACACCCTACCACCTTCTTAACAGATCCATCCTCTATTCTGATGAAGTCAAACCTATGACTGTCATATCAAAAATAGATGATCTATCTCCGCTATATTTGCTTTAGTCTATAAATAGACATTAGCCAACTGTCCACCAATGCTTCCGCTGCTCCCACTGACTACGACAACCCTCTGGCAGAGTCATATACACGTATACTTCTAAAGCTAGTTTAGAACGACGCTATACTCGTCCTCCTGCCGGGTCTCACAGTCTGGAACAACAGCAATGGCAAGTCTGGGTAAACAAGAACCTCCCTGTCACCGTCCTTGAGGCTACCGGAGTACCTCTCGGGTGCCTGAGGTTACCCACCATATCTGCGGAGTGGCTAATGGAATGTCAAATACAGATTGAATCTTTAGGTTCTTTATCAAATCTTCAGTAATCGTTTGCGGTTCTGGAATCACTTCCAGTTCTACCATACTCCCACTACTGTTTTCTGAAAAAATTCATTTTTATTAAAACTGTGGCGAGTCAAGAACAATATCACTATTGATCTTCCAGATGGTAGAAAGTCAACCCTCGTCATAGCCCGGGTCAACCCACAAACAGCCATTACAGAAACGTGCCTTGAGTCATCCAGAGTCTGGTTTTAAGCATAAGCTGGACAACTCCCCGTATCTTAACAATATCAAGATATGAACTGTTCTATATCCAATACAGGAACAGAGGCACTGATTTAATTGAACCAGATTCAAATCATGCAGCTGTCTCCAGTGCATGTCAACTAAATGGAAAGAGGCTGATCAACGTTACTCAACTTAGGAATGCTTCCAATTATGAGTAACCTGAAAGAGAAGCAAGTTCTCATTACTATCAATTGAATACCATATACAAGTATCTACATCTTCGATCACCTTGAAGAATCCCGATACTTGCAATACCTGGTTCTCTACTCTATTCTTATACCTATAACTTCTCAAAACTCAGACCATGTGTTTCTACGAAACACCTATCTAAGAACTAGAGAAGTCACAAGTAAACAGAATATAGTACGAGGACCTACCCCTCTGTCCTAATGGACACTGGACAATACACATAACTCTGTATAAGTCTCTTGAGTCAAATGACTCATTCACTGTGTGTCGTAGGTTGAAAACTGTACTTATGGTTAAGAAGAATTACATCGCTGTTCAATGCTCCTTACCTAACCATCCACTGGTATAGGTAAATGTCATAAACATAATTTCAAAAAGGTATATCTCACTCTATAAAAATAGACGTACAGATATATCAATTTGAAATTGGTGCATAACAATGGATATTCAAAACCAAATATTTGCCGACCGGCAAACAACCAAGGTGACTTCCTCAAATATCACCAATTACAACGAATTCTGATATAATGAGGATGATCACCTAATTCCCAATAGCTTACTCCCACTCATCATCTGTAAAACCATACAGATGTGAGAATCATACCTGGTAAATACATACCCTGGAGCAAGGTCTAATTGGGAAATCAGTTTTCTTTTAACAGTACACAGTGAAACTGAAACATTGAGATGTTTCGATGGGGTACCTGGGTATTCCTAGTAATGCCTCTTCCATAATCCAGATTCACAACTTTAACCGTATAATTCTTTGCCATCTCTCCAAATCCCTTTATATGCCTTTAGTCATTACCTTCTATACACCCCTTTAGGCCAAATGGTTTTCTTCCTTCCCTACCGTTCGGCAACAGCCCATGGTTTGGAAGAAGACTATCCAATAAGCATAATGGGTGTACTGTCCTAATCCTAGGAGCACTCGCAATGCGAGATAAGATGAAGATAAAAGACAACCGAATAAACCTTATTCCTATTTCTCCTGAACCAGGATCCATCCCCGAACTGGAACAAGTTCCTTTCGAGTTCGTATATAACCATACGATGGATTATCCAATAAACTGGGATCTTCGTAGTGATACGGAGTGTCCTGGAGAAATACAAAAGTGATTTAGGATTGGCGAAGAAATACTTGGTTTGGTCGTGAATAGCAGTCGCAATTTACTTTGCCCTCTTACTAATCCCTTTCTTTGTCTTAACTTAATACCTTCTGTACACCGTTTAGGCTAATTGGTTTTCTTCATTCCCTACCGTTCGGCACCAGCCTAAGGTTTGGAAGAAGACTATCCAATTTGCGTAATAGGTGTACTATCTCCTAAACCAAGGAATACTCGCAACCTGAGAGAAGGTAAAAGGAAAAGACAACTGAATAGTCCTATTCGTTTTCTCCAGAACCAGAAACCATCCTCGAATAAATTCCTTCGAGTTCGTATATAACCATACGATGGTTTTGTCCAATGGAAGTGGACGTTCGTAGTAATACGGGGTGTCCTGGAGAAAAGGGTAAAAGTAGGAGTGGCAATGAGGTCTGCAACTTTGACAATCCAAAAGCCAGTGTTAAAGAAGATTCGGTCAACTTGGTCACTGAGTCATAGTCTAGGATCGGGTCAATGGTCGCTGCCAAAGAGAGAGAGAAAAGAAACACTCAGCGTGCACTCTAACTTAGATCAGAATGGTTATCACTTTATCTAATCTGGAAACCTCCCACTGTAACGTCAAATTCTTCCCCAAACCTGAAAGAAGAATTAGCCGGGATCACCCGAGGAGTAAACCAACTCATCAGTGGGAATCGGGATCCAACTATCATCGCATGATAACGTGACGGAATCCGCTCACGTTATCACACTCCAGAAGGTATGCGCATATCTGGCAAGTTTCAGTTTCTTTAGAAACTCCCGATGAGGATTTTTGCCCCATACTCTTATGACCTTGACTAAGGCCAACAAATCATAAGTCACATGTCAAGTTCTACCTGTCATTGTCCAGGTTGATTTGAACCCACCCGTACAAGCCCTTGACTAGGGCCAACAAGGCTATACGACTGTCCCAAACCAACGTATCTATCTATGCAGCATATGAACACCCAATAGCTACCAAACATTGTGCCTTGACTATGGCCAACAAACACAGCTTGAATACTATTGACTATCCATATGAAACGACGGAGGGCTACGAATGGTTTCTGGCGAAAACCTTTAACGTAATGAACTTGATATCGTTGAAGGAACGGATAGCTTTATAAAAATATAGTAACGAAAACCTTTGCTAAAGAGGTCTCCCGGTGAAGGGATCTCGGCTCTTTCCCCGTAGGATGGGGTGCAGGGTATTCCAACTGAATACCACGATGCAAAGCAAAAGTAATCGGCTATAGTGAAGTTATTGCCCTGACGCAAACTTCTGTCCAAGGGGTCACTCCCGGTGAAGGGATCTCGGCCCTTGCCTCGTCGACTGAGGAGAAGGATATTCCAACTGAATACCACGATGCAAAACAAAAAAGAACGCCCTTGCAATAACAGCTTTTTGAAAAAGTGTTCCAACAACATCAGAATAGGTTTGTTTATCTTGCATTGATCCGAATCAACGCAGTCCCATCAATTGATCACACCAATAAAGAACGAAAATAATGACATACGTATATGCCATCCGCATTCTCCACTGGGTCTCGTCATCACCCGTTAGGTTACTTAACTAACGACAGAGCGGGGACTGGACTAGCGTGGATGCAAAACATATACAACATCTACTAGTATATATATAATATATAATTTTCGCTCAAGGCGTGATAAAATGCAACATCACAGAAATGTAACCAGCATCACAGAACAATACAGATATCTGGGATCCCTGGGTTTCATAGAGCCGCTACTGAAACCCGACGTTCCCCTGGTCGTGTGGATAGCCTGTGCAATGAAATCCTAGACCCCTACGGGCGCGGCAAGTTACCCGCCAAAACCTGAAGCGAGGCAGCCCCCTTCAGCAACGTGAATGGACCACCCAGAACTTCACGGAATCCGGTAACTTGGGCACCCCTCCTGGGTCAACCTGTACCCACTACGAGTGCGGCGAATAGCCCTGCCAATTCTAGAGTAAAGCCCCCTCCGTCTCAACGCCATGAGATGCGGGCTTGTTGCCCTCTAGAACCCGGCTATCCGTGCACCCCTCCGCGGGGCAATCCTAGTACAGAAAGTAAGATATACATACAACGGGTACATCGACCGCAACCTGGTCGTGCCCCAAAAGAATAATACAAACAGGCAGTGACGGCAGTCCACATGTCGGACGCTCGCCCCGCAATATCAAATGTACATATAAAACAAAACTGTACTACCATTGCATCCAGGCTATCCTCACGACCAATCCGCAACATCACAGCAAAACACATAACATCAACGTGAATGTCACGTTCGCAAATCCGTCTAACCGGGCTATAGCAGTTAGACAGGATTTACCGATCAAATGACATTCACAGTCGCAGATATAATGTAAATACTGTGAACTAACATGTTTAAAACATCCGATCGAATAAATTTATCGAAGTGGGCCCCAAGCAGTACTGTAGCACTCACAGAAAATCTGGGCCCAAAAAGATTATCCCAACACCCATATTTCTAACTCTTAAGCCTACTGGAAAAATTTTATGCAATGAAGATACTTTCCCACCGCGGAACCGCGGCCAAACCATAGGTTTGGCCGCGTTTCCGCGGTCATACTAAAGGATCACTGCATCAAATTTTACCAGAATTCTTAGAATTTCCTGCTTGTGTTTCTGCAATGACCTGAAAAATTTTTGGAGCTGAAAAAATTTTGACAGAAACATGAAGCATTGGAAAATACGGTTTTTGGGGATTTTTGTTCGATCGAGTTCTAAACATGCTAGAGCAAGCTAGACTAGGTTAACGGCGTGGCTTTGATACCAATATAAGTCCGCGGCGGCGCCCCGGCCGTCGATCCGACGCCGGAATGCGGAAACGAAAAACTTTGCAAACTAGCAAACCGGCACTACCGCGCACTTTTTACCCGGATCGGGCCATTAACCTAGCTACTAGCAAACTAGAATAAGAGTAGAGAAGTATACCAAGCGATCCATGTCCTTCGGTCTTCGTCTCCACTCTGATCTCCCGCGGAATCTCCGTCCGTCACGTCCTCGTCGGAAAGGGCACCACGTAGCCGGGTTCATTTACGGGCTCCCACCTCTGGACCGAGGCAACGCGGACGCGAAGTTGGCTAGCCGACGCGTCCAAGGGATGCTGAAGACAAGTGTAGAATGGTTGTCTCTTTTGGGGTTTGAAGATGCCTTGTATGGATGGAGGTAGAGAAAATTGACTTAGGAAAAATGGTGATATTTCTTGCAAGCCAAAATGAGATGATCAATATATCCTCACACAATCAAACCTCTCTCCTCTCCCTCACCAAAGTGGCCGGCCCCTATATGGTGATGATGGAAAAAGAAGTGAATCAAAAAGTGGGGAAAATGAATAAACAAAAGAAGAAAATGGTCACACCAATTTCACTTCTCATCTTATCAAATCCAATCTCAAAAAGCAAAGGAAAAGACCAATAAAGAATCTCATGATGAAGGAGCAATCATGAAGCCACACATATGCAAGAAACCCCTCCATAACAAGTTATTTGCAAACTTGCAAATAACCCCCTCCATCGGAAAGTCCGGCCGCGAAGGAACAAAAGAAAACTGGCCGGAACTGAATGCAAACTGGCAACTTCAGAAAACTGATCCCGTAATAAATTAAGGGAAAACCCCGCTACTGCATATACATGCCAGCATTTGTATTCCCACTGAACACAAATGCAAAGAGACAAAACTACACTATCTAATACTAGGATCCTGCTTAAGCCAAAGCCGGCTAGTAAAAACCGTCCGATCACGATCCGTGCAATACCGCACGTATCTGATCGAACCCTGCCATATCTCCATACGGCCTCTAT
Organism: Agapanthus africanus; assembly: GCA_030015575.1. Classification (NCBI taxonomy): domain Eukaryota; kingdom Viridiplantae; phylum Streptophyta; class Magnoliopsida; order Asparagales; family Amaryllidaceae; genus Agapanthus; species Agapanthus africanus. Next base: position 136,018,791 of record CM057350.1, read on the forward strand.
AGCGTTTCGCCTGAAACCTGAGTAACTGTGTGTGGTGGACTCTAAAGACTCGTCAATACTATGGCTGTGGATTTAACCACTAGCACGTCAGAGGTATCAGCCAATACATAACGGGCCACCAGCTATTGACCAAAAGGGACGTCGATGAGCGAACTCATCCTGACACCCTACTAAGCCTGTCAGTGACAATATCCGTACAGTTCGGTTCGTTCGTCTATGAACATCGCATGGCGGGCCTGGGGGGTTGGTAAAAGTCAGACCCCCAAAAGCGGTACAAGTCGTGTCGGAGTGCAGCCCAGAACACCCTGAGATACTACTGGAATACCTACCAGTAGATCTCCTGCCTTGGCCAAGGAATTTTCATGTATTGGCTCTCCTAGACACAGCGCGACCTCACCCCCAATACCGGGAGAGACGAACCCCTGCAAATCCGCTCACTGCCTCCATGTGGCTCGGGACTGTACCCAACTGAAACCTGTTTGCACGTCTCCTTTGAGCGTGGTAGGGTAGTTGATCAGTCGAATATATTGCATATTTTAACCGGCAATTTCCATATCATTTGCATACAATTAGAAGTGTTCGACATTCATATTCTACATATTAGCAAATCGGTCGCAAAATATCAAATTACATGTACTAGACCTTAAAACCGGCATTTCTAAGGAAATTGACTGCATTGCATTACATAGCATATTTTCTATATCTTGCAACCCGTGTTTCGAAGTCTGTGCAGGAAAAGAGAAGCTTGCTCGATCATTACATTGCTCGACCATTACAATTGCTCGTAAACTCATTGAATTCAAATCTGGTATCAATACGAAGGAGCAAATACAAATCAATATATCATACAAGGTCCCCAACAGAAGTACAAGACCACTGCAGAAGACTCAGATCCCAAGGCCAACAATTAGCCGCGGAAGCGCGGCATATATGGTGTATATGCGGCGGATCCGCGGTGGGCCCAGGCGATCACTTCCCTAATTTTACACCAGAACTCCTGTTTCATGGCCTACAGTTCATAAAGACATCCAAAGTTCCAGAAAACTCCAGAGACTTCTACCAGATCAGCAAACACCTTGAGTTTCATTAAACTAGCCTAATCATTCTAGAACTTTCCCTAAACCCTAGCTTAAACCCTAAGCTAGCTCCTAACAAACTCCTTCTAGAAACTCTTCAACAAACTTTTGGAGGGAAAGGGAAATTCAAACTTAAACCTAGGGTTTGGGAGCTCTATAAATAAGACCCTAGGCTCATTATTCCAAATTATTCAACCTTGGGAATTATTCATCCAATTAGTGAATCTATCCCCAAATCCATCTCTCTTTTCATCTCCTTCTTCCTCAAGTCTAGTGACAGGGCTTGTAGGAAACCCTAAACCCTAATTCCAATTGAAATCAAGAATCCCGAGTACCCATTAAGCAAGAAGCCCGACAACCTTTAGGAGCGGAGCCGATCTTCAACAGAGCAAGCGATCCGAGCCGATCCACGACTCATGAAGCTGAGCGACGCCCGATCAACAATCTAGATTCTTCTTCTTGTAGTTCTTGAAGCAAATGTAATCAAAATTGTTGAGATCAATAAAGGTGATATTCTTTTATCTTGTTTTCTTTAATTTCCGCATCATGATATCTTTACAATCTGTGAATCTTTTATGTGTGGTGATGTGTGAATAAAACTCCGCTCGTCGAGGAGTCGAGACGGTCGATAGAAAGATTATGTAACATAGCTTTAATCGATTCTTGATTCCTACAAGTTTTGTAAACCCTAGCAAGTTCAAGAACCGACAACCCATTTTGTTTCGATGCTTTCTTGATTGACATCGTTCAAAATGGGGGAGTTAGGATCGTTTCTTGAAATTGCTAGAGGCTAGAATGTGAATGATATCGACAACAGAACAAGGGATAAGATGAAACCCTAGTTTCACGAGAAAACCCTAACTCTTGTCGATGATCATCGATCTAGTATCAATACTTCGAAGGACAAGAACACGATATCTTTAGATTACATCACGTCTATCGATCCGATCGATTCCTACGAGCCTCATTTAGATTCTTGATTGTTGATTGGAAATATTATCAAAACAACCGATTCTTGATTGTTTATAGTTTCTTGATTCTTGCATAAAGAATAGTGACACTCGAATACAAATCATTCTTGAATCATGTTTTCTTTTATTGTTGCTTAACATTTCATTTCAAACGTATCAAAATACAAGTGAATCGTGCAATCTCTGTGGACGATCCGCACTCACTACAAACTACATCCGACACCATAGTTTGATTGCGGTCAATATAAGTTTTTGATTGTAATTTCTTTACAAGTTTATTTTACACATCAGAAAACGATCAATCAAAATGGCGCCGTTGCCGCGGATCGCGCTAATCCATTTGCAATTTTAGTTTGAAGTGAAAGAATTATTACGTTTTACTTCTTGAAATCAAAATTCGTACAAACTCTTATACGTATGTTGTGATTGACTGCAAGGTGATCTGGAGCATTCTGTGCTGTGGAAAAATTATTTGGGATATACCAGAGAGCTGGAGAAAGCAACAGAGAGCATCTGTTGAAATATTGTGCACTGTTCTCAACACCTGAGCGCGGAAGAGCGGCCTGAACCCAGTACTTGCGGCTGATCCGCGGTCCTACAGGGGGTTCTCTGCAAAATTTTTCACTCAGGTACTTTCTTGCTCTCTCCCCTCTCCTCTTTTTAGCTCCAATTAACCCTTTGCTGCAGGATTCTTTGCAAATAAATCGCAGCGCGCAAAAGCAAAATTAAAATTGTGTGTGATTTTGATTTCTTGGTTGTTTGCATTCTAATACGGAAATTTAAGGGGCACGGCCAAATCCAAATTAGGTGGGGATTTCATTACCCTTCCTAGGCCCCGAAAATCGCAAAACTTGCATCCGCATTACCCTCATTAATTAAAAGAAATCTAGAGAAGACTCTAAGGACTGTCGCGCTCAATTAGGACAAGAGAAGGTCGTGGGTAATTCATTGCTTATCTGCGTTTTCTTGTGGTGCCTAAGGCGAGTGTGTCTAAGGCTAGTGGTTATTAATTAGGTCCACTGTAGTGGTGGTTCCTTCCCACTTACCTGGCACTTATCCGGCCACAGGGGGACAAAGAGGCAGTGGAGGATTCTATCCTGCGACTTGTCTTTTGGCAGTTAGGAGCGGTCTAGAGCCGGACCTAGGTGACCATTAGATTCTAGGGTTGTGTGCTGCATTTGTTTTGTCGCATCATTTTTTCAAAATCCGTCCCTTTTTCAAAGCAAGCACCACATTCATTTACCCCTAATTATAAGCTAACGCTGCCACTTGTACTAACCCATTTTAGTACAAGATAGGCTGGACACGGGATTCTAGTGCCCGTTTAGTCCGTGTACCCTCCGAAGTCGATAATTCTCCATTTACCTTTTCTTTACCCACTACCACACCCACACCGATGGATCCGAATCCATCAAACTTCTTTGACCCTAATCTGCCGCCGTCCGTTGGTGCGCAGAATCCACCCCACATTTCTCTCCAGGAAAGATGCTATCCACTTAGAGGTCCTCTTTCGACCTGCTTATCCACACCACCAGCCAATGGGGATAACTTTGAGATTAAGCCCCAGTATATCAATCTTTTACCCAAATACCACGGACTCGAGACCGAGGACCCTTACGTTTTCATTACCAAATTTGAAAACGTATGCGCAATGATGGGTACGTCACAACTTTCAGTGGATGCTATGCGTCTACGACTTCTCCCATTTACCTTGTGCGATATAGCCGAGAAGTGGCTATACAACACTACCGCACACTCTATTACAAATTGGGGAGAATTCGTTGCGGCATTCCTTAAGAAATTTTACCCAATCCAAAAGACAGCTCGAATCCGTAGCGAACTGAATCAATTTGCCCAGCTCCCCGCTGAACCATTCTCTAAATGCTTTGAACGTTTCAAGGATCTATTGGTTCAATGTCCTCATCACGGCATCCCGAGATGGGAGCTTTGCCGAATCATATATGAGGGCAGTAACCCTAACACTAAACAGAGCCTTGAAAACATGTGTCAAGGTACTTTTATGTCTAAGGATGATGGGGAAGCTTGGCGATATTTAGAAGAGTTCGCCGAAAAGTCTTTACAGTGGGAAAGTCCATCATTTAGGAGTGGCAACAACCAATCAGATGTTTCCATAGGAGTTAGAGCTGACATTTCAGCTATACAAAAGAAACTCGAGATTATGGAAAACAAATTTTTAGCTGCCTCCCTTAACCAAATGTCACTTTCCAAAACTGTATGTAGCTGCTGTTCTGATCCGTCTCACTTGACGGAAGAATGTCCGTTTCAAGGTCGTGAGCATACCAATGCCACATTTCAAAGACCGAGAAACGATCCTTTTTCTTCCACATATAATCAGGGTTGGAGGAATCACCCTAATTTTGCTTGGAACCAATCACAATCACAAAACACGGTTCCAAACCAAAACAATTTCCAAAGGGTTCCTCCACCACAACAGCAGCCACAACTTCAATTAAGTCAGCACCCCTTTCAAGCACATAATTTTCAAAATACGGTCAACACACCTGCACTGTCTAGTCCTTTACAGTTGACCGGGACTGATGAATCCTCTTCTTTTGTACAATACATGAATTTGATCTTAACAAATATCATGCAAGTTTCGGCTGAAATGAAATCTTCCGTCGATGACATGAAGAAAAACTCTGCGTCCCAAAACGAGAGTATTAAATCGATGGAAGAAGAAATTGCAAGATTAAAAGCCGAACTAAGTGCAAGAGAGAAAGGGAAACTTCTAGCTCAACCCTTACCCAATCCTGGTTATTCACATCATGTGAATGCAATCACCACGTTGAGATCTGGAAGAGTGCTTGACAATCATGTTGGGGAAGAAGTTGATGATACTGATAATCCTATTAACACCCCGGCTGAGACCTTTCCACACACACACACTTCTGACCCTACTTCTTCTACCCCACCACTCTCTTCCGAGCCTATTCTCCATTTCCCAAAAGGCTCGCCACTACAGCCCACCTCTTTTACCCCTCCACGGACGATCCCCACTTCTATTCTGGGATCGGTTCCACACACACTTCCTTCTCCTATGATGGACCCAGCGCTGATTGCTAAAGCACCTTATCCTAATCGGTTAAGGGCTAACACACCAAGTCCACAGATGGAGAAGATCACTGAGATGTTTAAACAGGTTAACATCAATATCCCTCTTCTAGATGCTATCCAACAAGTACCTGCATACGCAAAAGTTCTTAAAGATTTTTGCACTAGAAAGAGGAAGAAACAAATGCCCAAGAAGATATTCATGGCTAAGACAGTAGACACAGCTTTCCCCCAGCAATTACCGAGGAAACGTAAGGATCCTGGCTATCCTACGATTTCCATCTCTATTGGGGAGAAACACATTAACCGTGCTCTACTAGATCTTGGGGCAAGTGTTAACCTGCTTCCTTTCTCAGTTTATGAGCAGTTAGGAATCGGAGAGTTGAAACCATCTCCATGCACTCTCCAGATGGCTGACCGATCAATCACCAGACCTAGGGGTGAACTAGAGGATGTGTTAATAAAAATCGGAGAATTTATTTTCCCTGTGGACTTTATTGTAATTGATACACAACCTGTAGCGAACTCACGGAATCAAATTCCGGTGATTTTAGGTCTCCCCTTTTTGGCCACTTCCAATGCTATCATCAATTGTCGTAACGGTTCTATGACCCTATCCTTCGGAAACAGGACAATTGAGATGAACATTTACAAGTTAGGAAGTGTACCCTCCGAACCTACTGTTCAGGTCTGTTCTGTCGACTTAATGGATATCGACAGCAGCGAATTAGATAATCCTCCTGATACCGATCTAGACTCTTTTCATACGTTGTTGTTTGACCCAACTATGTATCATACACATACGGACTCTTCCACCGAGATGTCCGGGTCTGCAATTAACACCGATTATGAAATGCTTTTAGAGTCTGAAGATCACCCCGCACCTTGTGATGACATTATTCTTCGGGGTATAGATGAAACTTTTGAGGAGATCTTCGCTGATGAACTCGCATTTCTAAAAAACACGGGTGTTGAGATGAATCATATCCAACTCACTGAAATTGAACCTCCACCCCTTCTTCTGAAATGTAAGAAGAATGCGAGTAATCCATCACATACACTGCATCGTCTCTCCAAAATGAGACGCACACACATTCTCTTCCACCACTTACCTTTTCCCCACTTTTTCTTCCACCAACCCGAGCACTGCATTGATAAAATTTTTGAATGGTTGGTGTTAACCTTCGGTCTTTGCAAAGCTTGGCATCGACCAATGATTTTTGACCCCCACTTATGATTTTCAAAGTTTAACATTGCATAATTCAAGTTTGGGGGGGTATAATTTTTCTGGCTCCTGAAAAGAAAAATTCTACAAAATGATGAGCCAAAAATAAGTTTGGGGGAGGTTCTTCACTTAAATATTTTGCCCCCACTAATAATTCCTCCCAGATTTACAGGTTTTTGTAGGTATAGCATTCGGCAACAGTGAGGACACTGTTGAAAACAAGTTTGGGGGAGGTTTGTGCTTATTTTCGCATCATTTGCATATCATCTGCATAAGCACAAAACATTTTTTTTTAAAATCTATAAAAATTGAAAAATTTTCAAAAACCATAAAAATTTAAAAATTTTCAAATATAAAAATAATTTTAATATTTACACTTTTTTGTATATAAATAAGATAATGAAAGTTTAGATAGTGAAAAATTACATCCATGAGATTGGAAAAATTTAAGAAAACTAAGAAAATTAGAAGTTTTCTTATACGAACTAGTAATAAGTAGTTATGAGCCGTTGTCCCAAGGGTTAGTAAGATGAAGGACGTCACTAATCTGAGGATAAAAATAAGTCTGAAAAATAGTTTCTATTCTGGAAGCCAAACATTTTGAACGTGGCTACCCTGCTATTCGCACTTACACACGTCTTGAAGCCTGGGATAGTAGAGGATACCTTGAAATGCTCTTGTCTTAAAGCCAAAAGTATGAAGAAAAAAAAAAGAAATAAAAAAAAAATGGTGAGAAAAATGGACACTGGTTTTGTTATCATCAAGGGAATAAAAAAAATATATAGCGAGGGTGCCTCTTCATCTAGTGCCCTAAGGCCAACTGGTCTGGGAGTCACTGCTATACCTAAGGTGGTGCAAGACGAGGAAAATACACCAAATAAGCGATCACATGAGTAATCGGTCGGTTAGTACCTCAAGAAGTATTAACGGTCGCATGAAAGTGTGTGAGCTCATCGAAAAAAAAAATACTGAGGCTGATGGGCAAGAGTATGATAGCTTGAATTGAATTCTCCGGGTGTAGGGATGTCTTTACACACACGCAGGGTTATATGATCGATGTTTGGAATACAGATAGGAATGAAGAATAAGATGATGTTTTATTGAGGGAGGACGTGATTTCTGACATTTTTTCATGACCATTAAGATAGGGCTCATGACAACCGAAAAGCTAGCTTAGTTGGAAACCCTAATTTTCGAAGTCTTTCTTTTACAATTCTTTTCTTTAAATGTAATATTCATGATCTTACTTTTATTATTGGATTTTGTGGGTGCAATCCGCTGAAAACCCTCAGGAGACAACACTCCTCCTACTAGGGACACCTAGAGGTTTAAAGGCTTGTTGCACGTGCTCAGTGCAATCGTGTTGCCTACGAAAGTGTGCTAGTTAGTTTTTCTCTTTCTTTATTTTCTCCTTCTCTCTTTTTAATAAAACATTCGCTCGAGACGATCGAAATTAAGTTTGGGAGTATTTGATCAGTCGAATATATTGCATATTTTAACCGGCAATTTCCATATCATTTGCATACAATTAGAAGTGTTCGACATTCATATTCTACATATTAGCAAATCGGTCGCAAAATATCAAATTACATGTACTAGACCTTAAAACCGGCATTTCTAAGGAAATTGACTGCATTGCATTACATAGCATATTTTCTATATCTTGCAACCCGTGTTTCGAAGTCTGTGCAGGAAAAGAGAAGCTTGCTCGATCATTACATTGCTCGACCATTACAATTGCTCGTAAACTCATTGAATTCAAATCTGGTATCAATACGAAGGAGCAAATACAAATCAATATATCATACAAGGTCCCCAACAGAAGTACAAGACCACTGCAAAAGACTCAGATCCCAAGGCCAACAATTAGCCGCGGAAGCGCGGCATATATGGTGTATATGCGGCGGATCCGCGGTGGGCCCAGGCGATCACTTCCCTAATTTTACACCAGAACTCCTGTTTCATGGCCTACAGTTCAGAAAGACATCCAAAGTTCCAGAAAACTCCAGAGACTTCTACCAGATCAGCAAACACCTTGAGTTTCATTAAACTAGCCTAATCATTCTAGAACTTTCCCTAAACCCTAGCTTAAACCCTAAGCTAGCTCCTAACAAACTCCTTCTAGAAACTCTTCAACAAACTTTTGGAGGGAAAGGGAAATTCAAACTTAAACCTAGGGTTTGGGAGCTCTATAAATAAGACCCTAGGCTCATTATTCCAAATTATTCAACCTTGGGAATTATTCATCCAATTAGTGAATCTATCCCCAAATCCATCTCTCTTTTCATCTCCTTCTTCCTCAAGTCTAGTGACAGGGCTTGTAGGAAACCCTAAACCCTAATTCCAATTGAAATCAAGAATCCCGAGTACCCATTAAGCAAGAAGCCCGACAACCTTTAGGAGCGGAGCCGATCTTCAACAGAGCAAGCGATCCGAGCCGATCCACGACTCATGAAGCCGAGCGACGCCCGATCAACAATCTAGATTCTTCTTCTTGTAGTTCTTGAAGCAAATGTAATCAAAATTGTTGAGATCAATAAAGGTGATATTCTTTTATCTTGTTTTCTTTAATTTCCGCATCATGATATCTTTACAATCTGTGAATCTTTTATGTGTGGTGATGTGTGAATAAAACTCCGCTCGTCGAGGAGTCGAGACGGTCGATAGAAAGATTATGTAACATAGCTTTAATCGATTCTTGATTCCTACAAGTTTTGTAAACCCTAGCAAGTTCAAGAACCGACAATCCATTTTGTTTCGATGCTTTCTTGATTGACATCGTTCAAAATGGGGGAGTTAGGATCGTTTCTTGAAATTGCTAGAGGCTAGAATGTGAATGATATCGACAACAGAACAAGGGATAAGATGAAACCCTAGTTTCACGAGAAAACCCTAACTCTTGTCGATGATCATCGATCTAGTATCAATACTTCGAAGGACAAGAACACGATATCTTTAGATTACATCACGTCTATCGATCCGATCGATTCCTACGAGCCTCATTTAGATTCTTGATTGTTGATTGGAAATATTATCAAAACAACCGATTCTTGATTGTTTATAGTTTCTTGATTCTTGCATAAAGAATAGTGACACTCGAATACAAATCATTCTTGAATCATGTTTTCTTTTATTGTTGCTTAACATTTCATTTCAAACGTATCAAAATACAAGTGAATCGTGCAATCTCTATGGACGATCCGCACTCACTACAAACTACATCCGACACCATAGTTTGATTGCGGTCAATATAAGTTTTTGATTGTAATTTCTTTACAAGTTTATTTTACACATCAGAAAACGATCAATCAGTAGTAATCAAAGCACAGTGGGAACTCACACGAGACAAATGACGATCTCAGGTCGATGAACTAACCTGTACACATGTCACCAGGGAACTGCTATCTGACGTCAGGTATAATACCAACTAGCAGGTTCCCGGCGAGTCATGTCCGGTGTACTCATAACCCAATGAGCACCTGTATACATCTTAGGTGAACCAACTGACACCAGTGGCTTGTGAAACCGGCCACCGCCCCTCGTCGGGGTCTCGACTGTATACACTAGTCTACTCTGGAGAATCGATGCCCTGTCTCGAAACTCCCACGACTAGGGACCTTTTAAGGATGTGCTTATAGACTCCTGCTCTCACGTATATGATCGCCCTCATACTGCTGGTAGTCAAGCAAGAATCCTAGGGGCTCTATCAACGTGTAATAGCGACTCGTAAGGTCACCTAAAGCAGTACACGATGATAAAGATAAACCAGATAGCATACTATCATTTCGAGTAAGGCTGTCCTACCGGCATACGTCCTCCTCAATCATTGCAATCACGTTCCTGTGATCCAATAATTGACTCTGAGGGCACTATATCCAACAATCTCCCACTTGCACTCAAGGCTAATTATTGCGATGTCGCATACTCACAGCCCGTGTGATACCGAACACCCAACTCCTCTACTAGTCAGTCTCACAAAGCTCGTTTGCGAAACTATTGCGTTCGAGGAATAGCCTCAGTGAGTGGATCCGCTGTGATGTTTCTTTCTATGTCTCTCTATATCTCAAGTTCGCGGAGAAAGCCATCTCCCGAAATAAGAAATACCTGTCTTAGAATGTCTGGATGTCTGATGGGACCTAGCTCATAAATGAACTCCAAATCCAAACTTCTTAGTCTGTATCGTCAACTGAACTTAATCAGTATCCTGCGCCATGCCTTCCCTCAGTATCCGTCTGGACCACCTATCCAAAATACTGCCCCTCGTCAGAGGGAAAACTATAACTCTGACAACCTCTCTGTCATTCAGGTCACCTTGGAAGCCTAGAATGATAACTGTCTCCCGAAGGAGAATGCTGTTATCATATCCCTAGAACATCAACTTATATTCTAAAACTGCTTCCGACTGTTTCTCCAGGATTACTTGATGGAAGCTTGGTATATTCACAGTTTTATAGACAATCTTGCTCAAAATGGTAATATGCTACTTGGTTTGTATCTACTTCAATATGTGCATGTGTTTCTTTTAGCATATCGCTTATACATATTAGTAGAGCCTTTAGTATCTTTGCTTGATTACCAGCGTTATGATGGCAGTCACACTCGTGAGGGCTGGGTAATCCACAAGCACATCCTTATACAGGTCCCTAGTCGTAGGACTATCGAGACAGGGCATCGATACTCCGGAGTAGACTAGCGTATGCGCTTCTCATCCCAGCAGGGGAGATGGTCTGTCCCACAGCCATCAGTACGTCATACTGGAGATAGTATGCGGGTGCTCGTTAGGTTACGAGTACACTGGACAGGACTCGTCGGGAACTGTTGGTTGGTATTATACCTATCGTCAGTTATCAGTTCCCAGGTGACATGAGTACAGCTTAGTCCGCTGACTTGACACTGTCACTTCGTCTCGAGTGTGTTCCCACTGTACTTAGATTACTACCCTACCACGGCTCAAAGGAGTCGTGCAAATAGGTAGTAGTTGGGTGCAGTCCTGAAGCACTTGGAGGCAGTGACGGTTAGACAGGATTCGTCTCTCCCGGTATTGGGGGTTGACATCGCGCTGTGTCTAGGAGAGCCATTACACGAGTAGTCCCTGGCCAGGGCAAGCGAGATATACTGGTAGGTTTCCAGTGTTATCTCAGGGTGTTCTGGGCTTCACTTCGACACGACTTGTACCGTTATTAGGGGACTGACGTTTTCCACCCCTAGGCCCGCCATGCGATGTATCAGACGAACAGACCGGACTGTACGGAGATTGTCACATACAGGCTCAGCAGGAGTTCGGATGGGTTTATCTCATCGGCCTTCTTATCGACATCTACCTGGGGACCGTTACGTACAGCTAGTGCCGCTTGCGGTTTGTGGTTAAACCCACTGCCAGCGTAGTGTCGAGTCTTTAGAGTCCCACACAAAGAGTTTCCCTGCACTGAGCGAAACGTGTAGAGGCCGTATGGTTTTACGGCAGGGCTGCGATCACTTACGTGCACTTGTGTTCGTATGCTGTTCGGGCAGGCAATACTAGTGGGCTTTGGTTTAAGCCAGATCCTAGTATTGCACGGATGGATTTGTTTTGTCTTCTGTGTATTCGCATTCTACGGAATGCGGATGCGGGTGTGTATGCACAGTTTTGAGGAGCGATGAAGGAGGAGGTGCCTCGTTAGGGTTTTGGCAGTTGATTCGGCCAAGACCGTTATGTGGCAGGCTCATTAGGGTTTTGGCAATTCGTTCGGTCAAAACCATTATGAGCCGCAGACATTATTTACTAATCCTTTTAGTGATAACTATGTGATGGCTAATTGCTTTGACCATTTGACCATCTTTGACCACTCTTGACTTTGTTGACCATTTGACCAAAGTGGACTTTTGACCTTCATGAGAGGTCTAGAGTTTTCTTTGGATTTCTTTTGTTTTTTGGATTATGAAAATGGTCAAGTCAATGTAGCCATCAACTTTATCATGGTAGGATTAGTAATGATGATGTTTAGTATTATTGCAACCATGGTGCCTTTTTTCTTTAGTTCATAATTCATTTTCTCATACTCATTCTCTCTCTTGGGAGAAGAAAAGAAAAAGAGCTCCATGGTTTCTAGTTCTCCTTCATCTTCCTCCTCTTGAAAAATTCTTTTGATCTCATGTGTTGAGAGAAAAAGAATCCACATAGACAAACACTTCCATCAACCTCTTCTACACAACCAAGGACATCAAGACTAGCGATCTTGTTGCCCTAGTTGCCTCGGCTCAAGGTGGAGCTCGGTGTACAACTCTTGGGTGGATCGTCTTCGACTCAAGGAGGCCGCGGAGATGACCAAGATCCGGATCGATCCTCGGAGCGTGGACGGACGAGTGGGACAGCGGAATGAAGACCCGAAGCACCGGTATCGTGAGGTATAATCTCTATGGCATAGTAGATAGCACCTAAAGTAGTTTGCTAGTTTCTACTTTAGCAAAGATTCGTGTTTTAGTCCATGTTGCCTTTGCGCCAAAAATTGTTTTTCGCCGTTTCCGCCTCCCCGTAAGAACCGGAGTGAGCAACGTGGACTTACAAGAGAGAGAAAGCGCTCGTGGCCCAGAGAAAAGAAGGAAGGCTTCTGATTGGCTCGATGGGGAAAGAATAAAAATTTAGAAATGATTTTATAACTAAAATAATTTCTCAGTTCCCAGTTTAAAACAGTAAAATCTAAGAAGTAAATAGAAATAAAATAATTAGTTTGAATTTAGGCGGACTACAAAATATATCAGAAATGCGCCCGGGTCGGGTCCAAAATTTTGAATTTGAAGTATGAAAATTATTAGCCAGCTTCAAAATTTAAAATGAAAGATTATATGACAAAAATGCGTACCCCCAAGAACGGACGCACGCACGTGCGCGTAGCCACCCAAACACATCCGTTCCACTGAACGGGACGAGAACACGATACAGGGATGCTATCACAGGGTTAGGGGTATCAAGCAGGCCATGCAATGCAATTTTAATTTATTTTTCGTGATTTAAATTGTTATATGCAAAAGATGTGATACAAGATAAAATACCAGTATATACTAAATTATGAAATGCCCTAGTCCTGATTGTTCCAAAAATTTAAGTTTACCGTAATCAGAAACGGCGTCGCTTTGCAGCTAGCCGGTGAATACGGGTCGATCCGCAGAGATGTGTAAATTTCTGTTTTTGTGTTTTCACGAGTTGATTCCGTTGGTTGTTTGGTTTTTGTCGATTGATTTAAAAACTAATTTATATGATATGAAAGAACTCGTTAGGGTTAGGTCTAAGGTAGGGTTGATGAGATCAATATTGTCACCTCTTTCAATACCGTTTGATTAAAACTTTTTAGAAAATCACAACAATTATTAGCAAAGGGGATTAGGATGATCGGGAAGAAACGAAGTTTCTTTCTCTAAATCCTTGTCCGTCCTTTCCTATTAATTGCTGCAATCTTCATGGACGTCATGTATGTCCGGCCTTTTATACTACGGTTCACCGTTACTTCGTAGGTAGGGAGACGTAGGGGGCGGATCATACATGCGTGCATGAAGTTCTTGTTTTGAAAATATGTTGGCATTGAAGGAGGTGAGAGATATCCATCTCTCACTCCCTCCCTTATTCCTAACCCTAACGAGCGAGGATTTTACTCGCTCATTAGAGAATTATCTAAAAACGACATTTGTTGTTAAGTTTTAAAGTGTTTATTCAGATCTTGTGTTATAACTTACTGCAGATTAAAAATAGCTAATCTAGTTAACTAGGGCAAGTAATAAAATTAGAACTAAGGCAGGAATAAAAAGAATTAAAACTTACAAGAAAGTGATGCTCTAGATCTCCCAACAAATCTGATTTTTATTGATTGAAAAGAGGCATACATTTTACAGATTTTGAGTACAATTTATAAGCAACCAGTGAAGCTAGGGTTACAGACTCTCGCAGAGGTGAAATTACAGATTTGCCCCTAAAAATCCCAACGCCCGCACCGTCGCACCGACACAAGAAGTCAGTGCCGACAAGGGCTCTGAATGGCCGCGGAACCGCGGCAAATGTAGGCCTTGGGCCGCGATTCCGCGGCCCTTTGGTGGGCTTGACTCACCATCTTTCTGGGCTTGGTTCAGCATTTCTTGGGCTTCCTATTTTTATACTTCTTTTCTCTGTTGGGCTTCTTAGTCTTCTCCAGATCCTCAGTGAAATCTTGTAAGGATCTTTTGACCGTTTCACTTTCGTCTTTTTGGACCTTGCACTGTTCTTCGTCTCGGCTTGAGTAAGATCCGTCTGCTTGTTGGTCAAAAAGTCCCTTTTCTGTATCATCTTTCACTGTATTTGCTCCAAGAGCCTGTATCCTGTAACATGCAACAAACGAGCGTCAAAAGTCCTGTTTACTTATAAAATGCATAAAAGTGGGGCGTATGAATTGCAATATTATAATATGAACAAATACCCCCAAACTTATCTTTTGCTCGTCCTCGAGCAAACTTATTAATTTATTCTAACCTAGCCGCACTTTCGCAGGGAAACGCGATTGCACTGAGCACGTGCAACAAGCCGTTAAACCTCTAGTTGTCCCTAGTAGGAGGAGTGTTGTCTCCTGAGGGTTTTCAGCGGATTACACCCACAAAATCCTATCAACTTGGTTTTTTCGACTTTTGTTTTCCAATTAGGTTTTCTGACAAGGAATTTTATTATCGTCGCCCCGCAAATTATCCACCCATATTCTTCACACTTCCTTATTATGTAACTTAAGATTGTACATGTTCTATAAAATTACTTAGAATTCAGCATTTCTTAAGTTTTTCTTCTAGAGTTTCATCTCCACTTAGGAATTTCTATCAACTCTATTAAAGATACAAGTTTTATTCTTCATTCCTTTCTCTTATCTAAACTCTAATCACATATCCCCACGTGTGTGTAATTGTCACCCCTACACTTGGAAATTCAAATCAAGCAATCGTACTCTCATCCATTGTCCAAAGCACTTATGTGAATTTTTCTTAACTTTCGCTTACACATCCTTCATGCGACCGTTAATACTTCTTGAGGTACCAATAGCCGATTACAAGATGCGTTAGCATTTTAAAGCATATTTCCTAGTTATGCAACACCCAAGGCTTTTAGCAGTGACTCCCAAACCAGTTGGTCTAAGGCACTAGGTGATGAAGCACCCTCGCTAAATAATTTTCTAGCCCTAAATAATCACAAAAACAAGTGTCCATTTTTTTATTCACTTTTTCTTTTTATTTTCATTGTGCTAAGGACTTAAGACAAGAGTAATTCAAGATTTCTTCTACTAATCCAAGTTTCAAGGTGCGTGATTGTGCATTTTGTAGGGTACACGTTTTCAGAATCTAGACTTAAGCTAGGAACTATTTTTCAAACTTATACTCTAATAAGAACATCAATACTCTTCCCTCATTTTGACTTAGCCCAAGAAGTGAACCCAAAATTTGCCTATTTCTAAATAACCTACAAAGACATATATTCTCTACCGTTAAACTCTAAGGAATGTTATTTTTAGGGTTATTAATTTGCTAAGTCTAAGATCTAGTTTTTCCTAGCCAGTTAACCTTTTTATCAAACTCAAGTCAATTAACCAAAATTGAATAATTTTTTTGAATTTTTCTCAATTTTTATGGTTTGTTTCCGTTTCCTAATTTTTTTATTTTTTTCAAATTTTCAAATTTTTATGATTTTTTATATAAAGATGCAATGCAGAAATTAAATATGCAAAAGGAAGATAAAAATATATACAATATGCAATGCAAAAGATAACTATATACATTACCCTCTCCCCCAAACTTGAGCAAAGCAGTGCCCTCACTGCCCGGCCCCACGTCGCGCTCGTGAGCGTGAACGTGATCGTTCCCCTCTAACCAAAAGTGTTTGGATTCCCCTCTCAATTTCCGTCAACCGACGGTCGTGATCTTGTGCAGTTGCCCGAAACTCATCCCTCAAAGAGTCGATTCTTCTCACTGTTCTTCGCATCAGTCGCGCATGCTCCTGGGGAGTTAGTTCTTCTCCGCTCGAAGTCCAGCTCGAGCTAGGGGTGTGTGCAGGTACATTTTCTGCCGGTTCGGTTCGTGTCCAAATATTCGTGAGTCTAGAGTAGGACGACGAGACGCCCTCTACAAGTGGTCGAACCGGAACACCGTCTATCATGTATGCGTCAAATTCCTCGATGGGGAGGAAATATCGGCAGAGTTGGGTAACAAGCATGGGGCATGGGTATACGGTACCTCGTTTCCCCGTACCTATGGATTGGAGCAAAACCGTGCACATGTCAAACCTAGGATTCTTCATCATCAGTGTGTGTACGACATGTAATGAAGGGGTGAAAAAGGTCGTGTTGTGGGAACTACCAAAGATATTGTTTTGTGCCCACCGGCATACAGTTAAAACGTTCGCGAAAAGGGTCCGTGCTTGGATGCCTTTACGCGGTTCTCGTGCACAGTCATTACCCATCAAGGGCATATAATCTTCAAAGCGCAGTGGGTGTTCATGTGCAGGTACACGTGGTATGAGTGTAACCTCGTGTATCAAGTCCCGATCGATGTGAATTTCACGATTTCCCCAATTTAGTTTAATGTAACCTAAGTTGTCAAGGCTATTATCTTCCATGGATTCGTAAAATAAGGCACTAGGTTAGGTAGGGCAAACGCAGATGAGTGATTATAGAGCAGGAAATTCCAGCCCCTTTGTGCGATTTCATGTGCGAAATATCTACCGTATACTTCGTGTGCGAAAACAGGGGAAAAATCCCTTTCAAACTGCATTTTATGTGCCATTACGATTTTTCAGTAAAAAGATATGCAGTAACAGAGAAGAAACAGTCAGATTTACCTCCCCTGAAAATTTCAGGGGGTGAAGACTCCAGACGGCGGCGGTTGCGCGGCAGTAGGCGGCAACGGCGGCGGATCCGCGGCTCTCTGGTGGAGTTGAGGCGCGATTCTTCTGCAGTAGGTTGGTGGCGGCGGCTAGGGTTTAATGAGGAGGAAAACTTTAGGGTAAAAGAACAGGGGGCTCGGGTTCCTTTAAATAGGGGGGAGAGAAGGTGATTTGCATAAAACATCCTCTAAAACGAGGGTTTTATTTGTAAAATCGGCTCTTAATCTGCAAATTTGCAATTAGGTCCAAAAAAAATTTATTTTTTATTATTTTTTTATTATTTATTATTTTTTTATTTTTTATATATATACAAACAATATACACTCCCCCAAACTTATTTGAAATAATGTTTTGGGAAAAGAAATTTGGGGGTGAAAGTGGAGGAAGATCAATCAGTGTAAATCGGCTCCTGCAAAAACAGGAGCTCCTCCGTAGGGTCCGCTGTGAAGAACGGTTTCAGTCGATGCCTATTCACCTTGAATAAGGTACCGTCTTCAGGGTTCTCAAGATCAGCCGCACCGTGCAGATAAACGGTGCGGACTACAAAAGGTCCTCTCCATCTGGACTGGAGCTTGCCGGGATGAAAATGTAACCGAGTGTCATAAAGTAGAACCTGTTGACCAGGTTCGAAAGTTTTTCGCAAAAGGTGTTTATCGTGGAACACCTTGGCTCGGTTTTTAGTAGTTGTGGCATTATCATATGCCTCATCCCTCAGCTCCTCCAACTCATTCAATTGCAGCTTTCGATTGCTGCCCGCCTCTCCTAAAGATAGATTCAGCTCTTTGATAGCCCAGAAAGCTTTATGCTCAATCTCCACTGGGAGGTGGCAAGCCTTCCCGTACACAAGCCGGTATGGAGACATACCAAGATCGGTCTTATATGCAGTACGGAAAGCCCATAGTGCATCGATCAGTTTAAGTGACCAATCCTTACGGTTTTTGGAAACCGTTTTCTCCAAGATTTGCTTTATTTGCCGATTTGAAACCTCGGCTTGCCCACATGTTTGAGGGTGATATGGCGTTGACAACTTGTGGGTGATAGAGTATTTGCACATCAAGGACTCGAAAGTCCTATTGCAGAAGTGAGAACCATTATCACTTATTATCGCCCGAGGGTGCCCAAATCGAGAAAATATATGTTCTTTAAGAAACCGAACGACAACTTTATTATCGTTCGTTCGGCTGGGCACAGCCTCGACCCACTTTGAAACATAGTCAACCGCCAAAAGAATATACACATTTCCAAAAGAGTTAGGAAATGGTCCCATGAAATCTATACCCCAAACATCAAAAATGTCCACAACCAAAATAGGTTGGAGCGGCATTTCGTTTCTCCGCGAAATCCGGCCCAAGTGTTGGCACCGGGAGCAAGTTTTGCAGTATTCAAATGCATCCTTGAAGAGTCGTGGCCAATAGAAACCACACTGCAAAACTTTTTCGGCTGTCTTCTTTGGGCCAAAGTGCCCGCCACATGCTTGATCGTGGTAAAAAGACAGCACACTCTTGACCTCACTTTCAGGCACACACCGACGAATGATTTGGTCGGAACAGTATTTAAAAAGATAGGGTTCATCCCAGTAAAAATGCTTTACTTGGGATAAAAATCGAAGTTTATCCTGTTTCGACCAATCATTAGGTATCAGGCCGGTGGCTAAGTAATTCACAATATCGGCGAACCATGGTTCGCAAGAAACGGTCAAGAGTTGCTCGTCGGGAAAAACATCAGTGATTGGAAGATCGAGCGTGGGCGAAGAAGGAAGTCGTGATAGGTGATCAGCTACTACGTTTTCACATCCTTTTTTGTCCTTAATGACAAGGTCAAACTCTTATAATAAAAGGATCCAACGTATTAGCCTTGACTTAGCATCTTTCTTCGCAAAAAGGTGGCGAAGAGCTGAATGATCAGTATATACAACGACTGGAGAGCCGATTAAATAAGGCCGAAATTTTTCGAGTGCAAACACAACAGCTAAAAACTCTTTCTCTGTTGTTGTGTAGTTGAGTTGAGCCTCATTTAGTGTTCGGCTAGCATAATAAATCACGTGCGGCATCTTATTAATGTGCTATCCAAGAACAGCGCCAATAGCAAAGTCTGATGCGTCGCACATGATTTCAAAAGGGTGCGTCCAGTCGGGAGATGAGAGGATGGGCGCAGTGATAAGGGACTGCTTCAAAAACTCGAATGCTTCAATGCAAGTGGAGTCGAAAGCAAAAGTTGTGTCCTTGGCCAGTAATAGAGTCAAGGGTCTAGCAATCTTGCTAAAGTCCTTGATGAACTGTCTGTAGAAACCGGCGTGGCCAAGGAAGGCTCTTATATCTTTGACGCATTTTGGGGGAGGGAGCTTAGAAATCACTTCGATTTTTGCTCTATCTACCTCGATGTCGTGTTGCGAGATGACATGTCCTAAGACAAAGCCCTCTCGCACCATGAAATAGCACTTCTCCCAATTCAATGTTAGGTTCTTATCCCTGCAGCGGGTAAGAACAGCGTCAAGATGGCGTAAACACTCGTCGAAAGAGTCGCCAAAGATGGAGAAATCATCCATAAAGATCTCTAAGAACTTTTCAACCATGTCTGAAAAGATCCCCATCATACTCCGCTGAAATGTCGCGGGTGCATTGCATAACCCAAAAGGGCATGCGACGATAAGCAAACGTGCCAAAGGGACAAGTGAATGTTGTCTTGTCTTGATCCTCTTTGGCGATGGGGACTTGGTTGTAACCGGAATAGCCATCGAGAAAGCAATAGAACTCGTGCCCTGCCAATCGCTCGAGCATTTGGTCAATGAAAGGTAAAGGAAAGTGGTCCTTCCTTGTTGCAGCATTGAGTTTCCTATAGTCTATGCAGACTCGCCACCCAGTTTGGGTGCGAGTAGGAATCAACTCATTTGCCTCATTGGTAATGACCGTAATGCCCGATTTCTTTGGCACGACGTGGATTGGGCTAACCCACTGGCTATCCGAGATAGGGTAAATGATACCGCTATCCAGACACTTGACAATTTCCTTCTTAACAGCCTCTTTCATGATGGGGTTGAGGCGCCTTTGTGGATCCCGTGCTGGTTTGGCATCATCCATTAAGTGTATATGATGTTCGACTATGAGGGGACTAATCCCCTTAATGTCCGCCATAGACCAGCCGAAAGCTTGCCGATTATTATGTAAGACCATCAAAAGAGCCTTCTCTTGCTCAAGAGCTAGAGAGGCTGATATAATGACAGGTAAGGTCTTATTATCACCTAGATAAGCATATTTTAGGTGTGTCGGCAAAAGCTTTAATTCGAGTTTAGGAGGTGAAACAATAGATGGTAACAATGGGGTAGTTGTTTCAAACTCGAATGATTCCATCAAAGGTTCGAACCGAGTGTACGCAACAGTGTCGGATGGTTCAACTAACTCATCCGAAAAAGCAAAAGACTCCAATTCAGGTGATGAGTCTTCAAAGTCATCAACGAAGGTAAAGCACTCAAAATCATTA
This sequence comes from Agapanthus africanus, assembly GCA_030015575.1. Lineage (NCBI taxonomy): Eukaryota > Viridiplantae > Streptophyta > Magnoliopsida > Asparagales > Amaryllidaceae > Agapanthus > Agapanthus africanus. Next base: position 136,039,473 of record CM057350.1, read on the forward strand.
TCCGCTGTGAAAGCTGCGTCGGATTCTAGGAGGAACGTACTAGTGGCGTTAACATTGCTGTGATCGAACAAAAAATTCTCGAATTCACAGTCCTCCTCCGCGATCTCATTGATCGAGCAAACATCGAGTACGCTAGCATTAGGCTCAGCCGGCTGACTTCCCAACTTGAAAATATTGAGCTCAATTGTCATATTGCCGAAAGATAGGTTCATTGAACCGTTACGACAATTGATCACTGCGTTGGAAGTAGCCAGAAATGGTCGACCAAGTATTACCGGAATTTGGTTCTGGGGGTTAGCAACAGGTTGTGTATCCATCACTATAAAGTCAACGGGGAAAATGAAATCCCCTACTCTAATTAACACATCCTCCAGCTCTCCTCTAGGATGGGTTATTGACCGGTCGGCCATTTGGAGAGTACAGTGAGTGGGTTTAAGCTCTCCAACACCCAATTGTTCGTACACATAATAGGGTAGCAAATTGACACTCGCGCCAAGATCTAATAGTGCTCTATTGATGTTCTTGTCCCCAATTGTTATCGAAATGGTAGGACACCCGGGGTCCTTTTGCTTTGGGGGAAGGGAATTTACAAGAGCATCACTAATAGCACTAGCCACAAAAACTTTCTTTGGCACTTGCGACTTCCTCTTTTTGGTGCTTAAGTTCTTTAAAATTTTTGCATATGAAGGAACTTGCTGGATGGCATCCAAAAGAGGGATATTTATGCTAACCTGTTTGAACAACTCAACAATCTTCTCCATCTGTGGAGTTGGTTTATTGGATCTCAACCTATTAGGGAAAGGAACATTTTGAAAGGTGGTTGAGTCCAATTTTTGCGGATCAGATTGTCGAGTTGGAACGGCACCCCGTGTAGATGTGTTCGTGTTGTTAGAAATGGGTCCGTTCGAGCTAGAAGAGGTAGAGCCATGTGAAGGGTGGAGAATAGGCTCTGAAGAAGAAGAAGAAGGTGAAGAAGATGAAGAAGGTCCACCGGCAGGAGTGTCATTGTTCATGCCCACATTTTTCTGCAACACTTTTCCCGATCTCAACGTGGTCACAGCATTTACGTTATGATTCTGCTGCTAGTAGGCAGCATGTGCGTGACCGGGGTTGGGCAGTGGTTGAGACGGGAGTTTTCCTTTTTCGCGCTCGCTCAAAGCTGCATGGAGTTGTGCAATTTTTGCCTCAATAGATTTGATGCTTTGATCGTGTGAGGCACTATTTTGCACTAAAAATTGAATAGAAGTCTCAAGTCTTGCTGTAGACTGTGTAGATTGCTTAAGGAACGCATCTAGACTTCTTTCGAGCGAGCTAACCTTATCAATATTAGGTTGAACATAATTATTTGGCTGGTAAGCATTGTTAGGCACAAAATTGTTCACCTGATTAGGGTAAGGTTGTTGTTGAAATTGTTGCGGTTGAAATTGAGTTTGTGAAGGTGCTTGTTGTTGTTGTTGTGAAGGAGAAGGTCTTTGAAAATTGTTATTTCCTTGGAATTGTTGATTTTGGTTCCAAGCGAAATTTGGGTGACTCCTCCACCCCGGATTATATGTCGAAGAGTACGGATCGTTTCTTTGTCGTTGCTGAAATGCAGCATTGACTTGATCCTGTCCTTGAGTGGATGCATTATAAGGACACTCTTCGGTTAGGTGCGATGGATCCGCACAACAAGCACAGACAGTTCGTGGGGGCATAGCAAGGGCAGGAGAAGGCGATGAGATTTTGGTCTCAATCGCTTCTAGCTTTTTCGTAAGAGCGGCCATCTCGGCCTTCATGGCAATCGACATCTCTACTTGATGTATGCCTGCCCTAGATTGACCACTAGAAGATGATGTGGTCTTGGTACTCTTCCACTGTATTGTTTGCTCACTAAGATCCTCAAGAAACTGCCATGCTTCATCACTAGACTTAGAGAGAAAATGACCTTGACAGATGGTTTCTAGCAACTGCTTCGTTGCCGAGTTCAATCTCTCGTATAATGTTTGGCAAAGTTGCCAACTTTCGATCCCATGATGAGGGCATTGAACTAGTAGGTCCTTAAATCTCTCAAAGCACTTCCAAAATGGTTCGGAAAGAAGTTGTGAGAATTGAATTATTTCATTGCGGATTCTGGCAGTTTTGTGATGAGGATAGAACTTTTTCAGAAAAGCCTTCACAAACTCGTCCCAATTTCTTATGGAATGTGATGCGGTGCTATATAGCCACTTCTCGGCTAGGTCACATAAGGTGAAAGGAATGACCCTTAGCCTTATAGCGTCATCACTCAATTGGGTTGTTTTCATCATAGCGCACACATTTTGGAATTTATTAATAAAGATATATGCATCTTCAGATTCCAAACCATGAAATTTTGGCAGCATATTGATGAAATGTGGTTTTATTTCAAAATTGTCCCCATTTGCCGGTGGGGGTGAAAGACAAGTAGGTAAAGAAGTGCGGATGGGGTAAAAGAGATCCTGGAGCGCAACTCGTGCGGGCGCTTCAACAGGCGGCTGATTCCGGTTATTCTCACCTAACGGAGGTGGAATCCTTCCCGTCGGTAAGGTATTGTTGGGGTTGAATCCTGACATGCCTTCGGTGAAAGAATTTGAAGTTGAGGGTAAGAAAGTGGATGGAGTGTCGACTTTAGTGTCGAAAGGTTCGTCGGTCGGTACCAACGAAACACGGACTAATCGGGCGTTAGTATCCCTAGTCCAAAGTGACATACACTAAAGGGTAGTGCAGTCAGAAAAAAGAAAAAGACAGAATTTAGAAGTAAGATAACGTCAGTGAGGGAAAGTGGTGGAAGTGAGTTGCAAGTTTTCTTAGCGGCAAGTTGCAAGTTTTGAAAAGATTTTTTTTATATGTGAGAGTTTTGCAAAAAGGTTTTTGGAAAGGGACTCGTGATACAAATCAACCACACATGCACAATCAGGCCTAGATCTAGGGTCGCCTAGGTCTGCTAGACAGCTCCTAACTAGGGCTAGAAATAGGACCTCAAACCGCCTCTTCACGGACAAGTACGGCCAGGTAAGTGGGAAGGAACCACCACTACAGTGGGCCTAATTAATAACCACTAGCCTAGACACCGCAATGTCGGTTAGGATAAACGGCCGATGCCTATACTAGTCCTTTTCCTATTGAACTCGATGTCCTTAGGTCTGAGTCTAATATTTTTTTAATTACTTGTGGTCAATGCACATGCTTTAGGTGTTTTCTGGGGTCCTGGGAAGGGTGGTGAAATCCCCACCCAATCTGAGTTTGGTCAATTAGCCCCTTAAAGTCCGATTAAATTATGCAAAACAGTAAAATTCACTTGCAATCAATTTTTAGCGCGGCGCAAAGAAACCTGCAGAAAATATGTTATTTAGATGGGGGAGAAAGAATTTTTAGCGCAAAGAATTCCTGCAGAAAATTTTTTACAGTGGAGATATGGAGGTTGCAGAGGGGAGAATGAGGGATCAAACCATGCAATTTTTAGGTGCTGACGTGGCAGGAGGAGCGCGGAACCGCGGCGGGAAGCCTATTTGTGCGGCGGAAGCGCGGCGCCTTGGTGGGTTCAGCCTTTGAAAAATTTTGTGCTGCTCTGTACTTGTGATTCCTCTCTGTTCTTATGTACCAGCTTCTGTTTTGCCCTCTGTAAATTTCCAGATTCGCAATCCTTCGTTGTTCCTACAAGATTCAAATAACAAATCCTTCAAACAGATAAAAATTGATAAAAAAATTTTTTTTATTTTTCTATTTTCTGATTTTTATGATTTTTCACAATTTATATCAACCCGAAATCATACAAAACAAAAAATTACGCCATCCCAGGCAACGGCGCCATTTGATTGTTCCAAAAATTTAAGTTTACTGTAATCAGAAACGGCGTCGCTTTGCAGCTAGCCGGTGAATACGGGTCGATCCGCAGAGATGTGTAAATTTCTGTTTTTGTGTTTTCACGAGTTGATTCCGTTGGTTGTTTGGTTTTTGTCGATTGATTTAAAAACTAATTTATATGATATGAAAGAACTCGTTAGGGTTAGGTCTAAGGTAGGGTTGATGAGATTAATATTGTCACCTCTTTCAATGCCGTTTGATTAAAGCTTTTTAGAAAATCACAACAATTATTAGCAAAGGGGATTAGGATGATCGGGAAGAAACGAAGTTTCTTCCTCTAGATCCTTGTCCGTCCTTTCCTATTAATTGCTGCAATCTTCATGGACGTCATGTATGTCCAGCCTTTTATACTACGGTTCACCGTTACCTCGTAGGTAAGGAGACATAGGGGGCGGATCATACATGCGTGCATGAAGTTCTTGTTTTGAAAATATGTTGGCATTGAAGGAGGTGAGAGATATCCATCTCTCACTCCCTCCCTCCCTTATTCCTAACCCTAACGAGCGAGGATTTTACTCGCTCATTAGAGAATTATCTAAAAACGACATTTGTTGTTAAGTTTTAAAGTGTTTATTCAGATCTTGTGTTATAACTTACTGCAGATTAAAAATAGCTAATCTAGTTAACTAGGGCAAGTAATAAAATTAGAACTAAGGCAGGAGTAAAAAGAATTAAAACTTACAAGAAAGTGATGCTCTAGATCTCCCAACAAATCTGATTTTTATTGATTGAAAAGAAGCATACATTTTACAGATTTTGAGTACAATTTATAAGCAACCAGTGAAGCTAGGGTTACAGACTCTCGCAGAGGTGAAATTACAGATTTGCCCCCTAAAAATCCCAACACCCGCACCGTCGCACCGACACAAGAAGTCGGTGCCGACAAGGGCTCTGAATGGCCGCGGAACCGCGGCAAATGTAGGCCTTTGGCCGCGGTTCTGCGGCCCTTTGGTGGGCTTGACTCACCATCTTTCTGGGCTTGGTTCAGCATTTCTTGGGCTTCCTATTTTTATACTTCTTTTCTCTGTTGGGCTTCTTAGTCTTCTCCAGATCCTCAGTGAAATCTTGTAAGGATCTTTTGACCGTTTCACTTTCGTCTTTTTGGACCTTGCACTGTTCTTCGTCTCGGCTTGAGTAAGATCCGTCTGCTTGTTGGTCAAAAAGTCCCTTTTCTGTATCATCTTTCACTGTATTTGCTCCAAGAGCCTGTATCCTGTAACATGCAACAAACGAGCGTCAAAAGTACCTGTTTACTTATAAAATGCATAAAAGTGGGGCGTATGAATTGCAATATTATGATATGAACAAGTCCATGCAACAAGTCAAGGTAATCTATAAATGAGAGTTAAACAGGTTCAAGAAAGCGGGTCGGGTCGAATGCAGAGTAATATGTAAAATACCATTCGCCCCCAAACACACTAAAACAAGAATAGACCATGGATAAGTAAATACGGAAACTGGAATTGGTATAAATAAACTCGGGTGTTACATTATACCCAACTACAAAAGAATTTCGTCCTCAAAATTCCAAGAACAAGAAAGGATAAACAATCAAGAATTGCAAGAATAGTTGTGGAGACTTCGTACTTCATCTTCTCGTTCCCCAAGTTGATCTTCCGTGTGAGCGATTACCCCAAGAAACAAATACAAGAGGTGTAACTTTGGTCTAAAAACTTTTCCTTTTCGATCCACAGTCGACATCGGTCGCTCCTCAAAAGTCAAATCTTCATGTACAGTCAGTTTCGAATGATCCAACGCATGTGTTTCATCTCGAACATACTTACGGAGTTGAGATACGTGAAACACGTCACGACCATTCGCCAGGGATTGCGGTAACGCCAAACGATAAGCCACTTCTCCAATACTTTCCAAGATCTCAAAAGGTCCAACGTATCGAGGACTAAACTTTCCTCGACTTCCGAAACGGATCACCCATCTAGTCGGTGATATCTTCAAGAAAACCAAATCACCCACGGCAAACTCTAGAGGTCTTCTCGACGTATCTGCCCAACTCTTCTGTCTGTCTTGTGCTGCTTTCATATGATTTCGGATAGTATTAACTTTCTCAACTGTCCGCACAACCAAATCCGGTCCCAACAATCTTCGTTCACCGACATCGTCCCAACAAACAGATGAACGACACTTGCGACAATATAAAGCTTCGAATGGAGCCATCTGAATCATCGCCTGAAAACTATTGTTGTAAGAAAACTCCACCAAATGTTGATGATCTTCCCATGGACCCTTGAAGTCCAACATGCAAGCTCTCAACATATCTTCAAGAGTTTGGATCGTTCTCCGACTGGCCATCTGTCTGAGGATGATAAGCTGTACAAACTTCAAACTAGTCCCCAAACTTTCCTGTAAGTTCCTCCAAAAGTGTGATAAGAAACGGTGGTCATGGTCGGTCACGATGCCCACCGGTACTCCGTGCAATCTTACTATCTCCTGTACGCACCGTTCTGCCAAAACTTCTGTTGATTGATCCTCTCGAAAAGAGATGAAATGAGCTGCCTTGGTCAATCCGTCAGCAATCACCCAAACTGCACTGTTGCCCTTTGGACTCCGCGGTAGAGCAGTCACGAAATCCATGGTTATATGTTCCCACTTCCACTGAGAAATCGGAAGTTGTTGCAATAAACCAGCAACCCTTTGATGTTCAGCCTTAACTTGCTGACACACTAAGCACCTTGCCACTAAGCGGCAATCTCCGGTTTCACGTCTTCCCACCAGAATTGCTGTCGTAGATCTCGGTACATCTTCATGCCTCCTGGATGTATGGAATATGCGGAACTGTGTACCTCCTTCATAACTTCTTCACGGATGTCTCCCTTTGGCACACACAACGACTACCACATCGTAACGAACCCTCAGCAAGAACCAATGAGTCCGTTCGAAGTCCGGTTTCAACCTGTTCTCGAAGTTTCTGCAATCTTGGGTCCTGCAGTTTCGCTGCTCTAATATTCTCGATCAATGACGATGTACTTGCAGCTGCAACAACTGTCCCGAAGAATGCGGTAACATGATCTCCAACTCGAATCTCCGAACGTCTTCCATAATCTCCTTCTGTGCAGTCATCATCCAAATTTCTGGCAATCGCCTACGCGCATCCGGCACAACATTACTTTCCCCGGATGGTACTCAAGATCAAGATCGTAGTCAGCCATCAGCTCCAACCACCTATGCCGCCTCATAATAAGCTCCTTCTGTGTGAACACATACTCCGGGCTTTTGTGGTTGGTGAAAACTTCGACCCTTTCAGCCAATAAGTAGTGGCTCCAAATCTTCAAAGCTAACATCACAACTGCTAGCTCCAAGTTAGGAGTTGGGTAATTCTTCTCTTGGGTCTTCAACTGTCTCGACGCGTAAGCTATAACCTTCCCATGCTGCATCAAAATGCACCCCAATCCTTTCCCAGATGCGTCGCTGTGAATTACCACTCCTCCGGAACTGTCTGGCAAGGTCAGAATAGGAGCGGTTATCAATCTCTGCTTCTACACCTCTAAAGCTGACGCACACTTCCCCGTCCATACAAATGGTACCTCCTTGCGCATAAGCTTGGTCCACGGCTCAGCCGACTGAGAAAATTCTCCACAACTCTTCTATAATACCTGGCAAGTCCAAGAAACTTCTTATCTTCGCAACATTCTTCGGAATCGGCCAATCTCGAACTGCTGTAATCTTTCAGGATCAACTGCGATTCCATCTCTAGCCACACGTGCCCCAACATTTCACTTCTTCAAGCCAAAACTCGCACTTGTTCATCTTTGCATATAATTTTCTTGCCTCACTGTCTGCAGTACGATCTTCAAATATTTTGCATGCTCTTCATTACTCCTCGAGTAGACCAGAATGTCATCAATGAACACCACTATAGACTGGTCCAAGAATGGTGAAAAGATTCGGCTCATCAATTCCACAATATTGTCGGTGCATTCGTGACCCCGAATGGCATTACTAAATACTGGTAATGTCCATATCGAGTTCGGAACGCAGTCCTGCAAATATTTTCTGATTTAACTCGGACCTGATGTTATCCGGATCGCAAATCCAGTTTTGAGAATACCCTTGCGCCACTAAACTGCTCAAACAATTCACCCATGCGTGGGATCGGGTACTGTTCTTGATAGTCACCCGGTTAAAATTTTCGATAATCGATGCACATCCTCCTTGTGCCATCTTTCTCCTTTACTAGAAGAACTGGAGCTCTCCAAAGTGAGTTGCTGCTGCGAATCCACTCCTTCTCTAGAAATTCGGTAACCTGCTTCTTGACTTTCTTCCAACTCCACTGGTGCCATCGGGTAATACGCCTTTGAGATTGGCGCTGCACCAGGAACAAGATCAATCACAAACTCCACATCTCGTTTTGCGGTAAACCGAGATGTCGAACACGTCCGTGAATTCTCGGACTATAGCCGGCGCTTCTTTCTTATCAACTCCCATCGATGAAAGAACACTGTTTGTCGGCCTAGCCCTAAACTCGACTGGCCCGACAGAGCTGCTTCCTCCAGCAAAACAAGCTCCGGATGTCCGGGGATCTGGAGAATCACTCTCCTTTCCTTACAATCAATATGAGTGTGGAAAGTGCCGCGAAAATCCATTTCCAAGACCACAACAAGCAAAGGGATGCACCAGAATTGAATAATTCTAATGCGGTAAAGCATGAACAAGTAAGATACCGAGATGACTTCATCCGAAGTCAAGATACTGAAGAGGATTAAGCACGGTAAAATATGGTTCAAGCTGGTGAGAAAACATGAACTGGAAAGCAAGAGAGACAAGGCAATATAACGATCATGGAACAAGGAAGTGAATCAAGACAAGGACTCCAAGTTACTCAAATAGAGTACCGCATTGTAACCATACTGCAGTTCATGGGTACAATTACATAACTCCACTCAAGTCGCCCAAATCCTAGTATCAGAATCAATAAACAGGGAGAAACAATGGTGAATCCAAAAGGTTTCAAGCCAAGATGCAACGTTGTTTGCACACCGTCAAGGCACAAGATAAAAGAAAGATATGATTCAAGAATCACGATAACAAGGTGGCAGGACATGTTCCTAATCACGAGTATTTTGATTCGTGTATTGGGTCCAATACCCAACTACAAAAGAATCAAACCCGATTAACCTATATCCTATGTCTCTGATACCAAAAGAACCATGTCACGCCCCGCTTCCCAGAGTATGCTCGAATAGGCACGTGACATAGCCAACCATGCTACCTGTGGATAGGAAAAATCCTTCCACGGTCACATTACGGCTGTAGAGATATCAAGAACAGTAAGTAAACTAAACTATCTAGTACATGTCCAAGAGCCAGAATGAATGAGTCAAGAAATAATGATAGGCGGAAGCGAAGATACAACAAATGAAACACCTGGAAAGTAAAACTACATACCGACAGGAACTTCACCGCTCGGTCTAACAGCGACAATACTCCTGGTCAGTCTGCAACAAAGGTAGAAGAATCCGGGCCATGCAAAACCCAGACGTCAACGCGTCATAACGTCAAGTAATAATATAAACAGGGGTAGCATTACATGCAAGTATGGACATAAAAGGTAAAAAAGCATAACAGTGATACAAGTAAGGACAGTGGGGTAATGTGTAGTGAGTTATCTAAACTGGTCTATTGGGTGGACTACTCTCAAGTCTTTGAAATCAGTTTGATGAATCATCGATGTAACTCAATAGTATCCCGTGCATGCCCGGGACCACGGTCTAAGACTCTCGGGCTGAAACCGAGACGTGCCGCTAGGCACTAAAAGGAAAGGGGTAAAGACGAACGATGTCAGCAGCAGCATCCCGAGGCCGGCCTAGCCTCAAAAACTGATCAGTAAAAGCAAGCAACTGTCGAGTTACAAGTCAGGTTTCATCATTGATTTCCCCATACCCCCAAGTTATATGTGGTCAAGTCATGTATTAAATAATCTTGAGCTAATGCCAACACAGGATCAAGCAGGTACAGGTTTGTCTGGATAGACAACAGGAACGGTTCGTAAGGACTACATGTCAGGTTTGTTGGCATTAGACACAAGATCAGGTAACAGGTCAAGCCATGGTACATCAGGTCAAGCCAGGTAATGTATAAAGGTGTCATGTCAAGTCAAGAATGTGTGGTACCATGTCATATTAAGTAGGAAGTGCAACAAGTCATGTCAGAATGCACAGGATGTCATATGGGTAGTCATAATCAAACTAACATACACATGATTATAACTAAACAAGCATGGGTACTAATAGCACAATAAACTGGAACATGTAAGATGATATGCACACAAGTATCGGCTAACTATAAGGATGTATGGTTATCGATTAGGGTTAGAGTTATAGCTTCAACATTGGTATTGTACACATAAATGAAGATGGAATACTACAATCTCATTAACAGGTATTAAATGTCCTAGGGATGCAATCATATATGTAAAACAGGTTAGATGCACACGGGTGTCCAATAGGATAAAACTGTACAAGGGTACCATAGATCATGCAAACAGTTATTATGTGATTTAAAATATAAGTGTGGTTACGCTTATAGTTCCCAACTAAATAGGGTGCAATTTACTAAACATGGGTGTCAATATTACAGTGTTATATATTTAGGTGATCTATGGATACAGTGATATATATTCTAAATGAAATGGATGCAAACGGGTATCCGAAGTTATAAAACTATAAAATGGTAACATAGGATGTACCACTAAGCAATACGTGATGTAAAAATTGGTATGGATGCAGTATAACGTAATCTAATATGCAACAAGATAAGTTTCCATGTTCTAGATCTAAAATAATACAAACGGATGCAAACGGAATATCGAAATGTTATAAAATGATGCATGGGGTACTATATTTAAACTACAGGTATTTTATATATTAGAATAGGTATATAATGATTTAAATAGCATGTAGCAAGATTAACTTGCCTGGACGGATCAAGAACGGGAATACGGAACGTCTTACGTCGACGGAAAACGTCGCGACGCGTGCACGGTACACGGAATGGATCCAAACCACGCACAGTGTGATCACACGGGTCAGGTACGCTCGCTGGATCGTCGGGATCGTCGTCGGCACGACCGGATTCCGGCAATCAACGAACAGTGAACACTAAATACTAAAAAGTAAAGAAACATTATAGAAAGAAAGAAAATAGAGAATGGAAAGGAGGAAGGGGAATGAGGCAAGAAGAATTGCTCACTGGGTATTTAGAGGAATGATGGCGTCGACGGCGATGGTCGGAGGAACTCCGGCGATGAGATTAGGCTGTTAGGGGTTCGGTTAGGGTTACGCTAAGTGTTTTGTTGGCTGGCTTCAAGGTGTAGGGGTATGCAGGGTTGGTGAGAAGGAACAAGGCAGAGGAGAGGAAGAGAAGAGGCGACGGTGATCGGCGTCGATGGACTGAGGTGGGGCAGACAGTTTTCATGGGTTGTAGTGGGTGCTCGGGAGATTGAAGGAGAAGGCTCGGGAAGGCGAAGGAAGAAGAAGAAGGTGGAGAGGACGAGCGGAGGAGATGAGAAAATGGTGAGGGAGGTCGTCGGCGTGAAGAGATGACCGTGAGGAGGTGATGGTTGTGTGCAGGGTTAATGGGTGCGGCGAGATGTTGAGGAGAGGGAGAAGGGAGATGAGGACGAGGAGGAGGAGAATGAAGGTGAGGGGCAGAGGCGATGTCGGGGAGAAGGAGGCAGAGAAGGTGTCTAGGGCTAGGTTGAGTTCGTCGTGGGTATCTCGCGCCGAGCTCCGGTTTAAGAGAAGAGAGGAAGAAGAAGGAGGGCGGTGACATTAGCAATAGGGGGTGACGCGACTCCGTTCCCCGCGAGAGGAGAGAGGGAGAGATCGCGAGAGGAGAGAGATAGAGAGAGAGAGAGAAAGCGCTCGTGGCCCAGAGAAAAGAAGGAAGGCTTCTGATTGGCTCGATGGGGAAAGAATAAAAATTTAGAAAAGATTTTATAACTAAAAAGATTTCTCAGTTCCCAGTTTAAAACAGTAAAATCTAAGAAGTAAATAGAAATAAAATAATTAGTTTGAATTTAGGCGGACTACAAAATATATCAGAAATGCGTCCGGGTCGGGTCCAAAATTTTGAATTTGAAGTATGAAAATTATTAGCCAGCTTCAAAATTTAAAATGAAAGATTATATGACAGAAATGCGTATCCCCAAGAACGGACGCACGCACGTGCGCGTAGCCACCCAAACACGCCCGTTCCACTGAACGGGACGAGAACACGATGCAGGGTTGCTACCACAGGGTTAGGGGTATCAAGCAGGCCATGCAATGAAATTTTAATTTATTTTTCGTGATTTAAATTGTTATATGCAAAAGATGCGATACAAGATAAAATACCAGTATATACTAAATTATGAGATGCACTAGTCCATGCAACAAGTCAAGGTAATATATAAATGAGAGTTAAACAGGTTCAAGCAAGCGGGTCGGGTCGAATGCAGAGTAATATGTAAAATACCATTCGCCCCCAAACACGCTAAAACAAGAATAGACCATGGATAAGTAAATACGGAAACTGGAATTGGTATAAATAAACTCGGGTGTTACAGTTATTAGATACCGAACCTGATATACAACATCATATCAGTCTTTTTATTTAGTAAAGAACGATATAATTTTGTATTGTTGGATAATATTTTGAACATTTCCTATATCAAGAGTTGATCGGTTCAGGCACGTTATCTAAAAGCATATACATTCTAAATCAAACCACAGTTCTTAACGTATAGAACACACACAAGAGGAAGAGTTCAGAAATGAACGAATCTTTCTTGAGGAATTATAGACTAGGTCATATCAATGCAACCCGACTAGCTGAAGTTACATAAAGATGCATATTTAAATCAGTTTGAATTTACATCTTGTGAAACTTGCCAGTCATGTCACGAAGATAAGATGACCATAGCTCCGTTTATTGGAAACAGAGAAAGAGTTAGTGAACTCTTGGGATTGATACATGATGATGTATGTAGGTCCCCGGTCTACACATGCCAGGACCGGTTCTTTGTACTTAATTATATTCACTGATGATCTCTCAAGATTCGGACATATGTTCCTATTGAAACACAAATCTGATCCTTTTGAGATATTCAAAGAATATAAGTTAGAAGTAGAGAACCAAAACAGGTATAAGTATTATGTCCTTTGATGAGATCAGGGAGGAGAATACTTGATCACGGAATTCCTAGACTATTCTAAAAGGAGGATGAGATTCTCTCTCAGCATTACTCCTCCGTATACACCACAGCACAACGATATATCGGGGCGGAGCAATTGCACCCTATGAGATATGGTGCCAATTTTGAATAGCCAACTGGAGTAGTAGGCAGAACAGGGTCGGCGGGGCGGTTTATAAGGCAACTCCTTCTTTTGTTGCTCTAAGGGTGGCGTCAGTTGCTTTCCCGAGTGAAAAGGGTATAGTGGAATCTGCGCTCTATAATGAGTATTACTGATTTGCCTATTTCCTTTTGGGGGTTATGCACTTGTGAAGCTGCATACCTATTGAATGGCGTTCCAACCAAATCAGCTGCCTACCACTCCATATGAGATATGGTATGGGAAGAGCCCATCTCTTAAGAAAGTTAAGATTTGAGATTGTCCGGCCTATGTCTAAAAGCAAAATCCGGACAAGCTCGAGGCAAGGTCGGTTCTGTAGAAGTTTGTTGGATATCCCAAGCATTTGCAAGGGAATATCTTCTACCACACCGAGGAACAAAAGGTGTTTTGTTTCTCGGCAATGCCACCTTTTTTAGAAAAGGAATTTATTTTGGAAACAAATTAGTGGTCATGTGGTAGAACTGGAAGGAGTTCCAGCTATATAAACTACGGCTGATGATTTGGTAGAACCGGAGGATTCAATAGCTCCCAACGAAGCTCAGCCTCTCCACCGATCTGGTAGGGTTCCTCACCCACCTGAGAGATACTTTGGTTTCTCTATGACAGTGGGAGCGAGGATTTCATCATGAGATGAAGACCCAACTAGTTTCGAGCAGGCCATCAAGAGTGGGGACTCTGTGAGAATGGCTGGATGCTATGCGTTCTGAGATGGAATCTATGTACACCAACGAAGTATGGACTTTAGTTGCTATATCTAAAGGGTTAAATCCCTATTAAGAGCAAGTATATCTTGAGAAGATTACTTGATGTACATAGAAAAGTTGAGACTTTCAAAGCTAAGACTTGTTGTGAAAGGTTCTCGTCATCAACCATGTTGGATTATGATGAAACCTTTTCTGGGGCTATGCTTAAGTCCATCTGTATCCCACTTGCCACTGCTATATACCATGACTACGATATCCGGTGGTTGGGTGTCATGACTGCTGTTCTAAATAGTGATTTAGAAGAGTGCATCTATAAGTACACAGCCAGAGGGCTCCGTAGACAGTGGGAGCAGCGAAAACGTGTGCAAGTTGCTTTACAGGTTAAAGCAGGCATCGCGGAGTTGGAACATCTGTTTTGATGTGGTAGTCAAAGAGTTTGACTTCATCAAAATGGTAGATGAACCTTGTATATACAAAAGGGAAGTAGGGAGTATGGTGGTGATCCTCGTATTGTACGTGGATGACATACTCTTGATAGGAAAGGAGTTTCCTATGCTACGCTCGATCAATCTCCTCTTATCACAAGGATTCTCCATATAGGATCAAGGTGATACCTCCTAGATCCAGGGTTTTGGATCTATGAGATAGATCTAAGTGGATGTTAGGATTCTCACTAGGGGTAGTGAGATGGTATCAATCGATCTTGGGGAGAATCACTGGATAGCTTCCAAGGTGATAAGGTCGACTGAATGTCAGTCACATGCATTGTCTTTACCCTCAGTAAAGGGACGGTATGTTGGAAGAGTTCCAAGCTAGATACCGTGGCATACCAGACGATAAAGGCCGGATACATCGCTACCAAAAATGCTACCAAAGAGGCAGTCTGGGTGTATATTAGTTCATGAGATGAACTTCGTTCCTACCATTGTGTGACAATGGAGTTGTGGCTTATGCCTGGGAACGCCCGTCCCATCAGTGATCCAGACATATTCTAAGGCAGTATCACTTGATCATGGAGATGGTTGATCTTCAGGGGATCGAGATTAAGAGAGTAGACTCAGAGGACAACACGGAGGATCCACTCACAAAGGCCTTTTCCCAGAGAGAGACTTTTACGGGATGGTTGAGTATGAGATACTACAACCACTGCTATCAGATGGCCCTAGTGCAAGTGGGAGATTGTTAGTTATATGTATGCCTTAGAGGCCATTACTATACATGAGATGTATATTGTAGTGGATGCTTGGACATATATAAGGAGGACTTTCTTGCTCGACAAGATAGTATGCTATCTGGTTACTCTTTACCTTAACGTGTACACTGATTGTCTCTCTGTTACATGTTGGTAAAGCCCTTAGGATGTGTACTTGACTACCAGGACTATGATGCAGATTATACTAGTGGGGCCATGGTAGTCCATAAGTACATCCTTTAAGGTCCCTAGTCGTGGGTGTATCGAGACGGGACATCGATATACCAGAGTAGACTAGCGTATAGCTTCTCGACCCATATAGATGGGCGATGGATGATCTCATATCCATTGGTGTTTGACATCAGAGATGATATACGGATGCTCAATGGAGACTGGGTACACTGGACGGACTCGCCGAGAACTCCCCGATGGTATTATAACTCACGTCAGATGGCAGTTCTCTGGTGACACTGGTACAGGTTAGTCTGTAGACCCGAGATCGTCATAGAGTCTTGTGTGATTCCTATTGTGCTTTGGTTTCCACCTTACCACGTCCAAGAGGGCGTGCAAAAAGGTTGTTTTTGGGTACAGTCCCGAGTCACATGGAGGCAATGAGCGATAGGAGGGGTTTCGTCTCTTCCGGTATTGGGGGTTGATATTGCGTTATGCTCGATTGGCCATAACAGGGAAGTCCCTGGCCAGGGCTGGTTTAGAGATTTACTGGTAACTGTTACCAGTAGTTTCTCGACCCATTATGAGCCTCATATCGGCATGACTTATCGGTTATTGGGGTCTGACGTTTACCACCCCTAGACTTGATATGCGACATATCAGACGAGGAGACCGGACTGTACGGTAGTGTCACTGTCAGGATTTTGCAGGAGTTGGAGCGGGCTTTCTTGCTGATCTTCTGATCGCTCAATACCCGGGTAGCCGTTACGTCCAGCTAGTACCGCTGACGGCTTGTGGGTGCTTGATGTGATCATCACCTACTGCCGGCGTATTGACGAGCCTTTAAAGTCCTACATAGAGGTTTTACTGGCTCAGGAAAAACGAAATAGGAGCATATATGTGATATGTGCAGGACCGAGAATATTGCGTGTATGCGATACCGTATTCTATTCTCGCGATGTTTGTATCGGTCGGTTATATGTGATATAGCCGGGTCATCGAATTAAGGGTTGATTCGATAAGTCGATACATTGGATGTTAGTCGGTTATATGAGATATAGCCGGATTATTAAATCAAGTGTTGATTTGATAATTTAGTGTATAATTGTATACATGATATACTAATTTACATTAACTAACATTGGTTCACTTAAGCATTTTTTTTTCTCGCATGTGCACAACTTTAATATATATGTGATATATATTAAATTGTGTTTTCTTTTTGTATCATGGTTGTTGATATATAATACATGGGTGTATGAGACACACACCATTCTATTTATAATGGTGGGTTATAATTATTTAAGATAATTACAAAATTAGTGGATATTTGAAAAGAGCATGAAGCTTGTAGAAGCTTATTATGCTTTGACAAAATCCACTAACTTTGTTTTTACCTTAGATATTTGTTAACCCAACCATTTGTATTAGCCATGGTTATGTCTCTACATGAGTTAGTATATGATACTCACTCACCATGGTTTACTCTCTCTCTTGATTATTTTTCATTCTCATTTTTCTTGAGCTCATCTTCTTCCTTCTTCAAAAAGCTTGCTAGGGTTTGAAAAAGACAGAGAAATATTGTGAGAAAAAAAATTCTAAAGTGTACCCACTACCTATTTCTCCATCCTCTACTAGATTAGCACTTTAGTATAGGGTGTTTGCTTCACTTTGGTGAAGTAGTAGCTTGAGTTCGTATTCCATCGACGTAGATCATCTTCGGCTTCGAAGATTTCAAGCAAAACCGTTGCCCTCTTCTCATGGAGCCGTCCAAGAGTCCGGGAGTTTGATGATCGCAGCGTAGGGACTACTACAAGGAGCTTATGAAGTGAAGGATCGATCTACAAAGATTGTATTTTGATTTCACTTAGATATAAAATAGTTTACATTTGTTTCCGTATTAATTTCTAGTTATCGATTCTAGTTTAGAGTTTCTTGAAACGGCAATTTTTTGAAAATGGCATGGACGATGCCTCCCGAAACCTTGCTGCCATCGAAAGGAACCCTACACTACTCACAGTGTTTGAAGCATCCGGGATGGAGTGTCGTATGCCGTTGGAAACCTAAGGATGTCTACGATGTCCCAGAATTCGAGGATAGCGATGAGGATGAAGAAGAGAGAAGACTTAGAGTGCTCCGACCGTCTGTTTCGAAAGACGGGTTGTCTTCGGCTGATCATGAAGTTACGTGGGTTAGAAATGATACCGATGATGAAATCCAAGTAGATATGTCTAATGCGCCCACGAAACGAAAAAGGTTATCGGTAATGTTATATTATTACTTCATATTTTACGATCTATACATATATAGTCAATACTTGTAATGATTGTCTAATGCGTCCACGAACCGTTTATCTAGATTTGATAACGATGACGGGAGCAGCGAGGGGCGGCAGGAGCTCCATCCGCGGCACCGGCAGAGGCAGAGCGGTTCTACTGCTCGGAGAGCTGCGTAGGGAGCTTCAGAGGGCCAGTCTTGCACCCCGATCGGGAACCCCTTCGGATGCCTCCTTCCGTGTGGACTTTGCCACTCCTCCAGGTATATTACACGCATATCTATTTTGAATGTAATATTATAGATATACATTCCTGTTCATGTCAAAATTACTTATATTGTCGATGTTTGATTGTCTAGCTGTTGGTGATGCGTCCCCATCAGGGAAAGAGGCCACTTTCGCACCTCCAGGTATATTTATATATCATATAGTGCATGTATATTGATTTAGAATGCTATATCATAAATATACACATATTCCTTTTGCTCTTACTTAGATAATCATTTTTTATTGTCTAGCTGTAGGTGGTGCCTCCACATCTCGGGCAGAGGCCACCACCGCACCTGCGGGTATGTTTATATATCCTATAGTGAATGCATATTGATTTAGAATGCTATATTATTGATCTACACATTCTTTTTGCAATTACTTATATAATCTATTTTTAATTGTCTAACTATAGGTGGTGCGTCCACATCTGACGCAGGGGCCACTCCTGTCACTTCCATACCCTCCGCTCAGTCTGTAGGTTAGTATGAATAAATATAAAATATTTATTCATTTTACATATCCTCTAAAGAATAAATATGAACTTCATGGAAATTTAGCGTCAATGCTTATTTTCTAGTTGGAGGGGATGCGTCCGCATCCGGGTCACCGCCTGTTCCTCACCGGAGGAACTATCATCCCGCTCGTGCTGCTGCCCGAGCCCAGGCTCGTGCTTTAGTCACCGGAGGTATATATCACACTTCAATTTTCGTTAAACCTTGATTTCTTAATACAACTTTGTCTTAATATTGATTGTCTTGATATTTCTTGCAGACCCAGGGCCTCCCCATCCCGAGAGGGGGACTCGAGGCCCGAATTGTTAGTTATATGTATGCCCTAGAGGCCATTACTATACATAGGATGTATATTGTAGTGGATGCTGGGACATATATAGGGAGGACTTTCTTGCTCGACATGATAGTATGCTATCTGGTTGATCTTTACTTTAACGTGTACACTGATTGTCTCTCTGTTACATGTTGGAAAAGCCCTTAGGATGTGTACTTGACTACATGGACTATGATGCGGATCATACTAGTGGGGACATGGTAGTCCATAAGTACATCCTTCAAAGTCCCTAGTCGTGGGTATATCGAGACGAGGCATCGATATACCAGAGTAGACTAGCGTATACCTTCTCGACCCATACAGATGGGCGATGGATGATCCCATATCCATTGGTGTTTGACATCAGAGATGATATACGGGTGCTCAGTGGAGACTGGGTACACTGGACGGACTCGCCGAGAACTCCCAGATGGTATTATACCTTACGTCAGATGGCAGTTCTCTGGTGACACTGGTACAGAGTAGTCTGTTGACCCGAGATCGTCATAGAGTCTTGTGTGGTTCCCACTGCGCTTTGATTTCCACCTTACCACGTCTAAGAGGGCGTGCAAAACGGTGGTTTTTGGGTACAGTCCCGAGTCACATGGAAGCAATGAGCGATAGGAGGGGATTCGTCTCTCCCGGTATAGGGGGTTGATGTTGCGCTGTGTTCAATTGGCTATAACCGGAAATCCCTGGCCAGGGTTGCTGAGATTTACTGGTAAGTGTTACCAGTAGTTTCTCGAACTGTTATAGACCTCATATCGACACGACTTATCGAGCTGTTGGGGTCTGACGTTTACCACCCCTAGGCGAGATATGCGACATATCAGACGACGAGACCGGACTGTACGATAAGTGTTACTGGTTGGATTCACAGGAGTATGAGCGGCCTTGCTCGTCGATCTTCTGATCGCTCAATACCCGGGTGGCCGTTACGTTTAGCAGACCGCTAGCGGCTTGTGGGTGTTTGATATGATCATCACCTGCTACCGGCGTATTGACGAGTCTCTAGAGTCCTACACAGAAGTTTCCTGGCTCAAGCAAAACGAAATAGGAGCGCATATGAGATATGTGCGGGACCGAGAATAATACCAGTATGTGATACTGTATTCTATTCTCGCGATGAATGTATCGATATGGTTGTATGCGATATAACCTAGTTATCGAATCAAGGATTGATTCGATAAGCCGATACATTGGATATTAGTCGGTCACATGCGATATGACCGGATCGTTAAATCAAGTGTTGATTTAATGATTTAATGCATAATTATATATTTGATATATTAATTTGCATTAACTAATATTGGTTCACTTTAAATGGATTTTCTCACTTGAAGTTCACAAGTTGTATATGTGATATACTTTTGTGCACTCTTTTGTATCATGTTTGATGATACATGTTTGCTAGGGTTTGTGTAAAGAATTAAACCTTGGTTAAGTAAATGGTTAGGGTTTTTATTTTGTTATTCATTCATTTATCTTTTTAATTGGATTAAAAAGAAATGGGATAAGAAAACAAAATGGTTGCTTTCATTCTTGAAGCTTGTTGAAGCTTCATGAAGCTTTGACCAAAGTGACCATTTTGTCTTCATCCTTAACCCTAACCATTCATCTAACCTTAGTCAATTCTCTACACATAACCATGGTTGATATTATGATAAGGATTCATTTTTCTTTTGGTTTTAATTAACTTATCGTAATATACTTCATCTTCTTCTTCTTCTTCAAGATGAAGAAGCTTGATTCCATCAATGGTGATTTGATGAAATGAGTGAGAAATCTAATTCTAAAGTGAACCCACTTCCTATTTCTTCATCCTCTACCTCTTGCCAAGTAGTATAGGGTGTTTTCTTCACATGTTTCATGACTTGGTGAAGTAGGAGCTTATTCTTGTGATGCCTCGACGTAGATCATCTTCGGCATCGTAGTCGATGACCTAGCCCGCCCATTTCTCCGATGAAGCCGACGCTAGAGCCCGGGATTTGATTTGGACAGCAAGGAGACTTCATCATGGAGCTATGGAGGTGGAGAACCGGATCTACAAAGGTTGTATTTCCGTTCACTTAGTTAAGTTGTTAACTAGTTGCATGTTTCGCCTAAAATTCTAGTTAACGATCCGTATTAGGGTTTCTCGGCACTTGTAAAATTTGAAATTGGCATGGTTGATGCCTTGTAAGACCTCATTAGTGTGCCTAGGAACCCTACAGTGGTATCAAAGCCTAGCTAGAGCCTTAGGCGATGCGTAGACGGAATTTGAAGTCCGGTCGAACCGAAACCCTAATTCCAAAATAGCTCTCTGGACTTTTTTCAAAAACTGGGTTTTTTTCCAAATTAAAAATATGCAGAAAACTCAGCAGGGGATTCTAAGAATTACGGTGCAAAATTTTCCAAACGATGTGTCCAAAGTGCGGCGGAACCGCGGCAGAAGCCTAGCTTCTGCGGCGGTTCCGCGGCCATTTGATGACGTCACCCTTCCTATTTTGCACAGTAATTTGTTTTTGAAGGTGCTGAGTTTTCTGGGAATTTTTAATTTGAACTCAAGAGTTGAGTTTTCTGGGGTGTTTTGGAGCTTAGATGATTCGATCGGATTATCAAACTTTGTCTATGTGTTTTTCCGGGTAATTTTAGAATATGTTAAAAAGTTCGACCGGATATAAATACCCACTTTTTCCCCTGTCGGGAAATTTCCAAGTGTTGGATTTTTTCGTGGTTTAAAGACGTTCTAAGTAGTGCAAGTAACGCGATGGACCCTCTAGAAGACAACAAACCTTAACTCGATTATGTGACCGTCTTGAACTGCCCTTTGAACCTTAGGGTTTGGGGCAGTACGGCGTGCCACATGTGAGGCGTTGGCTTGACCCTTCTACGGCTGGACCGTTGGTACTGAGGCATGAAGTGAATGTCTTTGAACTTATTTCATGAGTTGATCTGTATCGGGAAAACTTGGGTGTTTGAATGTTCGATCGAAAAGTTTAACATTTTCTATTTATCTGGAATGGGATACAATAATTGAAATTCACAAGTAGTTATGAGATAACTGAATGAATGTTATAAATATAGCACTTTAGTCTCACTTGATCGGTTGCCACGAAATTTTGATGCGATCAAAAGTCCGTCGCAATCACGTAGCGTACGCGGATACTCACCGGATAAACTTAATAGACAGCTACACCCCTTAGCCCCGACCAAGTGACTGTAGGAGAACCCCGTCGCCGAAAGCATCCGTTCGGGTGCTAGCGGTAGCGGTGTTCCGCCTTGGTGCACTTCGTCGACGGCGTCGGGGGTGCGGCCGCCTACTAAAGTTTGCGACGAGCAATCGATCAGTATGTCGGGAATCCTGTTGAATTGCCCGACTTGATATTGAAAAGTGTTTTCGATAATGAGACTAAAATGCGGGGTTTATAATTATTAGGCATGCGATGTCTAAGGTATTCATTTGATTAGGCATGCGATGTCTATGCAAGTTGCGGATTCCAACTGTTGTAGTTTTACACTTTCTTTTCTGTGACCGTAAGTGTAATATGTGATATCGCCGGTTTCGTTGCTATATGCCAACGACAATTGGGATGCGCATATTTACTTACGTTGATGACATGTGATGTTATGTGTTGCTGGATATGTTATATTGGATCGTCGTGTTTGAATAGCCGGGGGGTTTTATGTGAGATGAGTGTTTTTCATTTTCATTCATGTAAAAACTTGTATGTAATATTCTTTTATTGGGGAACTTCCAGGTTTGGGAAGATGTCACCCTTTGTATATTATTTACTTTTCCGCACTAGGATAGACCCAAGGAGGGGAGCACAAGTAACCGGGTTCTGAAGTCCAGTGGGAGACCAACTCGAGGAGTCGAGTCTGGGTCTCCTAACTCTAGAATTGGTAGGGTTGCTTGCCGCTCTCGTAGGGGTTTAGGGGTGTGGGTTTGGCTATTCATCGCGACCGTGGAATCCGTGTTTTATACTGGCTCGTATTGAAAACACGGACGTCCTAGTATATCCAATATTTCATATGTTTCTTCTGCTGCGATATCTGTGATGTGATCATATGATGTTCTGTGATAGATACAGTATATAGTATATATGATATATTATATAGACGTTACTTATGTTTTACACCCGCTCTAGCCCTGCCCCGCTCTGCCGTTAGTTACCTAACCTAACGGTGCACGAGGGGACATCGAGGCGAATGCGGATGGCATAAGTGTACGTCGTATTTATCTGTGATGTTTAGGTACTTTAAATGATGGGACTCATTAATATGATTAATGAAAGAAAAATAAACCTAAGATGTTTTGGAATCGAATTTCAAAAATAAAATCAGGTAGCTACAGTTCTTGCTTTGCACAGAGGTATATGTGATATATCCTGCACCTTATTCGATGAGGAAAGGAACGAGATCCCTTCACAGGGAGTGACTCCTTTAGCAATAACTGGCAGATGCTACAACCCTCGGTTTGTCTT
Organism: Agapanthus africanus; assembly: GCA_030015575.1. Lineage (NCBI taxonomy): Eukaryota > Viridiplantae > Streptophyta > Magnoliopsida > Asparagales > Amaryllidaceae > Agapanthus > Agapanthus africanus. The sequence goes on from CM057350.1 coordinate 136,062,587, forward strand.
TTTGATTGCTTCTATAGTTTTAGCTTTGCACAGTGATATATATGATATATCCCGCACCTCATTCGACGAGGAAAGGACCGACGATCCCTTCACCGGGAGTGACTCCTTTAGCATAACTAGAAAAGCCTCAAAAACACTCCATTTTAAAATCATTTGATTCTACAACGATATCAAGTTCATTACGCAATAGGTTTTCAGAAAAACCTGTCGTAGCCCTCCGTCATTTCAAATAAGTGGTAGTTAGTATTCGTGCTACGTTTGTTGGCCTGCGTCAAGGCGTAGTGTGCGGTAGCTAACTAGTATTTATCTGCTTATGCATATGATGCAGATTGGATTAGGGTAGTCGTGCGACTTTGTTGGCATGCGTCAAGGGTCGTGCGGGTGGGTTTAATTCAATCAGGAAATGACGGGTTGAACTTGACTAGCGCACTATGGTTTGTTGGCCTGCGTCAAGGTCATAGGACGCTAGGGGCAAAATTATCGGGAATTTCAAGTGTTGAAATTTGCAATGAGATTGCATACCTTCTATGAGATAGTTGGATCCCGATACCCGCTGCGAGTAATTGTTACTCCTGGGAGAGTTTTACACATTAGAATTAGCCGATCAAGTAGGTGTCTAGAAAGGTGTTAACGAGGTTACGCCTCTGGGAAAATGAGGTTTACATTAATTAGGTTCGTGCGAAAGCACGGGGGACCTCCCTCAAAGTACCGACACTGGCCTGGCTGAAAGATTTGCGAACTTGTAGTGTGTAATTAATCCCGGCTAGTCTTTCCTTTTAGGGTTTGAAAGAAGATTTGATAAAAACAGTGGGAGCCATCCTGATTAGATAAAATAATAACCAATCTGATCTTGCAAGAGCATACGCTGAGTGTTTTCTTCTCTCTCTCTCAAGGTAGCGACCATATCACGCCTTAATCAAACTAATAATATGGATTTTTGACCGAACCCGCTTGTTATACTGAGCTGGGGAACGTTGGTCCCGCTCCAACTTATAATTGTTATAAGACAGAGCAGGAAATTGGGGATTACCAGAATTCCCGTGCCGCCCAAACGAAGTAAGTGCATGCTGATGCATCATCTTCGGGTGTGTTCATTATATAGAACTGTTTCTCAGTGTCCTTTACGTCCTGGGTATATGATACCGGATCAGGATCCCGCATATGTAATATGTTACATGGGCTACAGATAGGTAAAGAACTGAGAGCGGGTGATAAGTTTCATGAGGCAGAAAATGGGGCAAGTGTTGCAGCCAAGTCTGTTGGTCACTGTCACCCTGTATTACCAGTACATTGATTCTGAACGAATGTTATTAGATACCGAAACTGATATACAAAATCATATCACTCTCTTTATTAGTAAAGAAATGATAAAATTTTGTATTGTTGGATAATGTTTTGAACATTTCCTATTTCAAAAGTTGATCGGTTCAGGCACGTTATCTAAAAACGTTGATGTTCTAAATCAAACTACAGTTCTTAGTATACAGAACACACACAAGAGGATGAGTTCAGAAATGAACGAATTTTTCTTGAGGTATTGTAGACTAGGTCATATCAATGCGACCTGACTAGCTAAAGTTACATTTAGATATATATTTAAATCTGTTTGAATTTACATCTTATGAAACTTGCCAGTCATGTCACAAAGATACGATGACCATAGCTCTGTTTACTGGAAACAGAGAAAGAGTTGGTAAACTCTTGGGATGATACATGTTGATGTATGTAAGGTCCCCTGTCTACATATGCCAGGACTGGTTCTTTGTACTTCGTTACATTCTCTGATAATCTCTCAAGATTCAAACATATGTTCCTGTTGAAACACAAGTCCGAACCTTTTGAGATATTCACAGAATATGATTTAGAAGTAGAAAACCGAAACACGGGTATAAGTATTATGTCCTTTGATGAGATCGAGGAGGAGAATACTTGAGCACGGAAATCCTGGATTATTCTAAAGGAGAATGAGATTCTCTCTCAGCATTACTCCTCCGTATACACCATAGCACAATGGTATATCGGGGCGGAGCAATACTACCCTATGTGATATGGTGTGCTCTATGATGAGTACTACTGAGTTACCTATTTCCTTTTTGGGAGTTATGCACTTGAGAAGCTGCATACCTATTGAATAGGGTTCAAATCAAATCAGTTGCCTACCACTTCATATTTGATATGATAAGGGAAGAGCCCATCTCTTAAGTTAGTTAAGATTTGGGGTTGTCCAGCCTATGTCTGAAAAGCAAAATCCGGACAAGCTCGAGGCAAGGTCTGTAAGGTAGAACTGGAAAGGTTCCAGCTATACAAACTACAGCAGATGATTTGATAAAACCAAAGGATTCAATAGTTACCAACGAACCTCAGCCTCTCCGCCGATCTAGTAGGGTTTCTCACCCACCTGAGAGATACTTCTATTTCTCTATGACAGTGGGAGCGAGGATTGCATCATGAGATGATGACCCAACTAGTTTCGAGCTGGCCATCAGGAGTAAGACTCTGTAAGAATGGCTGGATGCTTAGTGATCTGAGATGGAATCCATGTACACCAACAAAGTATGGACTTTGGTTGCTATATCTGAAGGGTTAAATCCCCATCAGGAGCAAGTATATCTTGAGAAGATTACTTGGTGTAGATGGAAAAGTTGAGACTTTCAAAGCTAGACTTGTTAAAGCTTTTCGTCATCGACCAGGCGTGGATAATGATGAAACCTTTTCAAGTGGCTATGCTTAAGTCCATCCAGATCCTACTTGCCACGGCTTCATACCATGACTACGATATCTGGCGGTTGGGTGTCATGACTGCTTTTCAAAATGATGTTTTAGAAGAGAGCGTCTATAAGTACACAGCCAGAGGGCTTCGTAGACAGTGGGAGCAGCGGAAACGTGTACAAGATGCTTTATAGGATAAAGCAGGTATCGCGGAGTTGGAACATCTGTTTTGATGTGTTAGTCAAAGAGTTTGACATCATCAAAATGGTAGATGAACCTTGTATAAAAAAAAAAGGTAGTAGGGAGTATTGTGATGATCCTTGTAGAGTACGTGGATGACATGCTCTTGATAGGGAAGGAGTTTCCTATGCTACGCTCGGTCAATCTCCGCTTATCACAATGATTCCCCATATAGGATCAAAGTGATACCTCCTAAATCCTAAGTATTCATCTATGAGATAGATGTAATTGGATGTTAGGATACTCACTAGATGTAGTGAGATGGTATCAATCGATCCTGGGGAGAATCACAGGAAAGGTTCCAGGGTGATAAAGACGACTGAATGTCAGTCACAGGCATTGTCTTTACCCTCAGTAAAGGGACGGTATGTTGGAAGGGTTCCAAGCTAGATACCGTGGCATACTAGACGATAAAGGCTCGATACATCGCTACTTAAGATGCTACCAAAGAGGCAGTCTGGATGTATATTTGTTCATGAGATGAACTTAGTTCCTCCCATTGTGTGACAATGGAGTTGTGGCTTATGCCAAGGAACGTCCGTCCCATCAGTGATCCAGACATATTCTAAGGCAGTATCACCTGATCATGGAGATAGTTGATCTCCAGGGTGATCGAGGTCAGGAGAGTAGACTAAGAGGACAACACGGCGGATCCACTCACAAAGGCCTTTTCCCAGAGAGAGACTTTTATGGGATGGTTGAGTATGAGATACTACAACCACTGCTATTAGATGGCCCTAGTGCAAGTGGGAGATTGTTAGTTATATGTATGCCCTAGAGGCCATTACTATACATAGGATGTATATTGTAGTGGATGCTGGGACATATATAGGGAGGACTTTCTTGCTCGACATGATAGTATGCTATCTGGTTGATCTTTACTTTAACGTGTACATTGATTGTCTCTCTGTTACATGTTGGTAAAGCCCTTAGGATGTGTACTTGACTACATGGATTATGATGCGGATCATACTAGTGGGGACATGGTAGTCCATAAGTACATCCTTCAAAGTCCCTAGTCGTGGGTATATCGAGACGGGGCATCGATATACCAGTGTAGACTAGCGTATACCTTCTCGACCCATACAGATGGGCGATGGATGATCCCATATCCATTGGTGTTTGACATCAGAGATGATATACGGGTGCTCAGTGGAGACTGGGTACACTGGACGGACTCGCCGAGAACTCCCAGATGGTATTATACCTTACGTCAGATGGCAGTTCTCTGGTGACACTGGTACAGAGTTGTCTGTTGACCCGAGATCGTCATAGAGTCTTGTGTGGTTCCCACTGTGCTTTGATTTCCACCTTACCACGTCCAAGAGGGCGTGCAAAACGGTGGTTTTTGGGTACAGTCCCGAGTCACATGGAGGCAATGAGCGATAGGAGGGGATTCGTCTCTCCCGGTATAGGGGGTTGATGTTGCGATGTGTTCGATTGGCTATAACCGGAAATCCCTGGCCAGGGTTGCTGAGATTTACTGGTAAGTGTTACCAGTAGTTTCTTGAACTGTTATAGACCTCATATCGACACGACTTATCGAGCTGTTGGGGTCTGACATTTACCACCCCTAGGCGAGATATGCGACATATCAGACGACGAGACCGGACTGTACGATAAGTGTTACTGGTTGGATTCACAGGAGTATGAGCGGGCTTGCTCGTCGATCTTCTGATCGCTCAATACCCGGGTGGCCGTTACGTTTAGTAGACCGCTTGTGGCTTGTGGGTGTTTGATATGATCATCACCTGCTACCGGCGTATTGACGAGTCTTTAGAGTCCTACACAGAGGTTTCCTGGCTCAAGCAAAACGAAATAGGAGCGCATATGAGATATGTGCGGGACCGAGAATAATACCAGTATATGATACTGTATTCTATTCTCGCGATGAATGTATCGATATGGTTGTATGCGATATAACCTAGTTATCGAATCAAGGATTGATTCGATAAGCCGATACATTGGATATTAGTCGGTCACATGCGATATGACCGGATCGTTAAATCAAGTGTTGATTTAATGATTTAATGCATAATTATATATTTGATATATTACTTTGCATTAACTAATATTGGTTCACTTTAAATGGATTTTCTCACTTGAAGTTCACAAGTTGTATATGTGATATACTTTTGTGCACTCTTTTGTATCATGTTTGATGATACATGTTTGCTAGGGTTTGTGTAAAGAATTAAACCTTGGTTAAGTAAATGGTTAGGGTTTTTATTTTGTTATTCATTCATTTATCTTTTTAATTGGATTAAAAAGAAATGGGATAAGAAAACAAAATGGTTGCTTTCATTCTTGAAGCTTGTTGAAGCTTCATGAAGTTTTGACCAAAGTGACCATTTTGTCTTCATCCTTAACCCTAACCATTCATCTAACCTTAGTCAATTCTCTACACATAACCATGGTTGATATTATGATAAGGATTCATTTTTCTTTTGGTTTTAATTAACTTATCATAATATACTTCATCTTCTTCTTCTTCTTCAAGATGAAGAAGCTTGATTTCATCAATGGTGATTTGATGAAATGAGTGAGAAATCCAATTCTAAAGTGAACCCACTTCCTATTTCTTCATCCTCTACCTCTTGCCAAGTAGTATAGGGTGTTTTCTTCACAAGTTTCATGACTTGGTGAAGTGGGAGCTTGATCTTGTGATGCCTCGACGTAGATCATCTTCGGCATCGTAGTCGATGACCTAGCCCGCCCATTTCTCCGATGAAGCCGACGCTAGAGCCCGGGATTTGATTTGGACAGCAAGGAGACTTCATCATGGAGCTATGGAGGTGGAGAACCGGATCTACAAAGGTTGTATTTCCGTTCACTTAGTTAAGTTGTTAACTAGTTGCATGTTTCGCATAAAATTCTAGTTAACGATCCGTATTAGGGTTTCTCGGCACTTGTAAAATTTGAAATTGGCATGGTTGATGCCTTGTGAGACCTCATTAGTGTGCCTAGGAACCCTACACGAATCAGTCCCACAGGTTGAGGCCCGACAGAGCTAGGGGGAGGCAGCATTCCCCCTCTTTTTTACCCCTGATTATCGCTATACCGGCGATCATGCCGAGAGGTTCAGCCGGTATATGGGGGATGAGAGCCGGCTCGTGAAGAACTATCCACTTCACGTTGAGTGGGGCGACCAGCACTGGCGCTCATTCGCCCTCTTCTGGGATCAGGCTCGGGTATTAATATATATTTTCATTTGATTTATCCAATATATTTATTATTAACACTTGCAATCTAATAACAATGTTTTTTTTGTATTTTCAGTTGGATTACGATTTTCAGCCTGTACCCGACCCTGATCACCCTGGGAGGGTGCTCGATCTTCATGCTCTGTACAATGGGCTGATGAAGAACGAGCAGACGAAGGTCCGATACAACAGGAATGAGCTGAAGACCGACTGCTATTCCCTGTAGATGGCGACCCCCGAGACAGAGAGAGCGGCCCTCCTATCTACTCCGGCCTTCGACGTAGATACATGGCCTCTATTGTGCGAATATTTCGACTCTCATCGCAAACAAATATGTATTTTAAATGTAATTCATTGTTTAGTATATAATTTATTTTTTGTGTTGCTTAATTAGAAAACTAAATGTGAATGTGTTGTGCAGAAACAGGCCGATCAAAATAAAGAGAATAGGAAGTCGGCGAAGAGGGGTCGCCCCACTTATACAGGTGGCTCGAGAAATATTACTCGTGCCATGGAGTTATCGGTAAATTACAATAGACTGGCCTTTGTGATATAATGTAATATTAAGAGTTGTTTTCTAATATATCTAATATTAAGAGTTGTTTTCTAATATATCTAATATTAAGAGTTATTTTCTAATATTGCAGAAAGCTCAGACCCTGGCGCAAGGTGGTACACCGAGCGTACTGTCCGCGTATCTTGCCATCCACGGCACCTCGACAGATCCCACCACGGGCGAGCTTCGATACCCCGAAGCCGCTACACAGGAGTATTGCGTAAGTGTTAATATTTATTCAACCCCTATTTGAAATTTTAGTTTTGAAAGGTTCAAATTTAAATGATATACTTATATTTTACTGGTTAATGTGGGTGTAGGAGCGGATGGTTGAGCAGGCTGAGGCATCGAGGATCGATTTTACTGGACAGAACGATCCGATGCTGCTGACCCCAGTCCTGGACGCCGTACACGGAGGGCACCATGGAGGTTGGGAGAGAGGCTGGGGACTGGGCCCTAGCAGGGCCTATATGAGGTTAGACTCCACTCCGGCGGTTACTTCCTCCGTCTCCAGTGAGCGACGTTTCCAGCAAGAACTGGAGAGCTTGAAGGCCACAGTTCAGGAGTTGAAGGAGATGTTGGTATGTATACTACTTAATAGTAAAATATTATGTCATATTATAGATAGCAACATATCCAATATTAATACATAGCCTGAGCTTATTTGGTTGTAGACTTAACTTTGATTAATCATACATACATATCTAATTAAAATAAACTACGGTTTTCCAAACTAGATATCCAAACGAGGCCTAAGTCCCTAAGTATACATAGATTGGGATTTCGAAATAACTTGATAATGATACGAACTCGACTAATACACAGTTCTTACTCGTTTATTACACACGTAGGTCCAGACACGACAGGGTACATCGGCCGAGCCTCCACATGCATCTCCTTCAGCTGCAGCTCCGCAAGCCACTACATCAGCTGCGGTTCCACAGACAGCTCCTATAGCTCACTGCTCGCTCAGACTCCCGCAGTCGCGGCTCCGCAAGCCACTACCTCGGCGACGGTTGCGCAGACCACTCCTACAGCTCCACAGCCCGCTCAGACTCCCGCACACTCCGCATTGCATGATTTATTGCTCAGGGTATATCCGAGAAGCAGGCGCGTCAGATTATGGCGTTTATCAGAGGTGGAGCTGGACTGAGCTAGGGTAGCCTTTTAATTCTTATATTTTAAACATGTATTTATTTATATGATACATATTGTACTATATTTTGGACGATATTGATATTGGTGGTGTTTGCATGTTTATATTGATATCATATTCTGCTTGTTGATTTCTTTTGTATATTATGCGTGAGATGTGATTATGAATACTGTGATATATGTTCTGCATGCTGATTAATTTTATATATGATGTATATATTATTGTGCACAGGGCGAGAAAAAAATAGGCAGCCCTTTTTTTTAAAAAAAACCTGATAATATGTACCTACGGATTAATCCGTAGGGCCTAACATTGCCCCTACAGATTAATCCGTAGGGCCCAACATTGCCCCTACAGATTTATCCGTAGGGGCAAAATATCAAGATACCTGATATTTTGCCCCTATGATCTCAGTAATAGGGGTTACACTTGTCCCTACGGATATATCCGTAGGCGCAAACAAATGCCCCTACACAGGTATCCGTAGGGACAAAATATCAGGATACCTGATATTTTGTCCCTACACTTCCAGAGCTACGCACTTATCCGTAGGGGCAACTATTTGGCCTTACGGATAAGTCCGTAGGGACACCTAATTTATTTTATAAACAGATAAATTAAATAAAAATTTTGTCCCTACAGCCTAATCCGTAGGGACAACTGGACCTACACATTACTCCGTAGGGGCAAGTTTTTGACCGTAGGGGCATGTTCAAGGCTAAGAGTTGCACCTACGGCGTTTGCACCTACAGGGTATTTTATTGCCCCTACAGATATATCCGTAGGGGCAGTGGTTTGCTCCTATGGATAAATCCGTAGGGGCAGCCCCTATTTGTAGTAGTGATTCCACGGTCATGTGAATAGCCAAAACCCTAGCCCCTAGACCCCTACGAGCGCGGCAAGAAATCCCGCCAATTCTAGAATTAGGTGACCCGATCTCGACGCCATGAGATGGACACCCATTGGATTCTAGAACCCGGCTACTTGAGCACTCCTACTGGGTCTATCCTAGGTATATGAAATGAGAAATTATATAACACATAGGCGACACAACCTCAGCCCGAAAGTGCCCCACAAAAGAATATTACAAACGCGGAAACGACGGCCACAATATTGGACGCTCGTCCTGAATATGAATATACATGAATGTAAATATAAAACTCTCATCTTACAAAACCCCCGGCTATTCATCATGACAATCACAACTATTCCAATCAAAGCATCCATCATAGAACATCAATACGAGTATCAATTTCGTAATCTCATCTAATTAATACCTAAAGCAATTATACGACGTTTTACCAAACGCTATGATACTCACAGTCACAGAAGAAACCAAAACAATGACAACTAGAATCACAAAACCCGCGAGGTGGTCACTCAAAATTTCCAAACATTGAAATTCAAGCGCCCCCGACAACGAAACCCCCTCATTTTTTCACGAAATCGAACCCGGTTAACCCCCCAAAAAAAAACCCACACTATTTGAGACTTGTTTCGGCCCAAAAATGGGGCCGAATCATGGGCCAAATTAGTCCCGCATCGGGGCTGAATCAGCCCTGGAACAACCCTATAACGGGGCTGATCCAGTAGTTGATTCAGCACCCGATACGGGGCTGAATCGGCCTCGGTTCGGCCCAGTTTCGGGGCCGAACCGAGCATAAATGGGGTGGGTTTGGGTAATCATTAGCCTACTAGAAATCTTGGTCCAAACCAATAATCCAGTGACTCTGGCATAAGCGAAAATGAGAGCATTTCATGCAAATTTTCAAAACAAGTTTTTTGCTAAAATGGGTTTTGATGATTCTAAGGTCATCCAAACAAGTTCAAATCTTTAACCTGGCTCTGATACCGCGTAGGTAGCCCTTGGGCACTCTACAAATAATTTTGGCACAATTAAAATAGGGTTTTCAAAAATTGTAGAGAGCTCAAGAAACTACAACAAAAGATCTATGCTAAAGAATTGAACTTGCAAGCCAAAGTTAGAATCATACAACTTTTGTAGTATTTTCATATACTCCAATTTGTGTTGGACTCTATCAAAGCTTCTAGGATGAGTGAACAAACTTGGTGAAGACCTCCTTTTGTCATAAATGATACACTTGAGGAAAGCTTTCTCTAGCTCTATCTCCACTTAAAGCTCCAACTATCTTGTGAAGAAATTAACAATCCAATTTTGTTAGGATTGAATTGTGAGGGATGTAGCAAGTCATTAATATTTTTTATCTCATCAATACCATTCCCTTTTCTATTCTCTTTTGATTTTATGAGAAGGAAGAAGAGAGATATGAGCTTGGAGATGAGAATAGAAAAACCAAATGAATAAGTCCTTAATCATTCTAAAATGGCTGCTAATCTTTTTATCACAAAGAAAAAAAGATTACAACCATTGGATTCTAATCTTATCTCCACTTGTCCGTTCTCTTCTCTCACCTCCACACAACCACCCTATGAGAGTGGCAATGCATGTGCTATACCCTTGGCACAACTTAACCAAAAGAGAATTAAAGGAAAAACGAAAAAATAATATATATATATATATGTATGTATGTATTATAAATACGTGTATGATACATAAATAAATAGTGACAATATACTAGTAAATACATATATCCAATACATGTATTAATATATTAAATCAACATTTGATTTAATATCCGTCGTTCTAAAAGACCGGCTAGTATATCCAAATATCCGATTACCGTCAGTGTATCCAATACACCAGTTTAATCAAACCCCGGCACGTATCCAATATGCACATCTACATCATATCGCTAGAGTTGGAAAAATCTCTGTGTGGAACTCTAAACACTCAACAATACGCTAGCAGTGGGTTTAACCACAAGGACGTCAATGGTACTAGCTGTACGTAACAGCTATCTAGATATTAAGCGAAAGGAAGATCGAAAAACAAGATTGTCCAAATGCCTACTGATCGTATAAGTGACAGTCTCCGTACAGTTCGGTCTATTCGTCAAAGAGTATCGCATACCAGATCTAGGGGTAGAAAAAGTCAGACCCCTAATAACCTGATAAATCATGCCGATATCAAGCCCATCACATATCGAGAAACTACTGATCCAATCAGTAAATTTCATCCGCTTTGGCCAGAGACTTATGATGACGGCCAACCGGGCACAGCACAATATCAACTCCCAATACCGGGAGAGACAAAACCTCTCAATCTGCTCACTACCTCCATATGGCTCGGAATTGCATCCAACTAAAACCTATTTGCACGACTCAGTAGAGCCGTGGTAGGGAGTAATCAAAGTACAGTGGGAATTCACACAAGAAACATGATGATCTTGGGTCAACAGACTAACATGTACTCATACCACTAGAAAACTGCTATCTGACGGTAGGTATAATACCAACTATCAGGTTCCCGCTAAGTCCGTCCAATGTAACTCATATCCCAATGGGCATCTGTATACAATGTTTAGTGACTGACACCAATGGCTATGAGACCAGCCTGAAGGGTTCCCTATGGCGGCCGCTGGGTTTTGGGAGGCATCGACCATGCCGTTTTCAAAAAAAAAAAATGGCGCGCTAAAGAATCCTAACGCTAGAATCTAAACTAGAGAATTAGACGAACAAGCATGTAAGCATCTTTACATCTAAGTGAACAAGGAATACAACCTTTGTATACCGGCCATTCACTTCAATAGCTCCGTATAGTAGTTCCTTCGCTCCAAGTAGTGATCTCCCGGACTCTAGTAAGGCTCCACAAGGTGAAATGAACAAGCTTTCTTGAAGTCTTCGAGACCGAAGATGATCTACGTCGAGGAGACACTAACTCAAGCTACCTCTTCACTAAGTGATGAACCAGTGAAGAAAAACCCCAATCTAAATGGCTAGTAGAGAAGAGGTTGATGAAGTAGGAATTTTGCTCACTTTAGAAATAATTTTCTCACTAATTTTCTTCACCTCATAAACATATAGAGAGCTTGAGGAAGGAGATGAAGAAAGCAACCATGGAATGAAGCAAGTGAAGAATGAATCACGTGGTAAGAATAGCAATCATGGGTGAGATAATATCTCATACTAACTCATGTAGAGACTTAACCATGGCTTGGGATAATGGTTGGGTTAATAAATATCTTCAAGTAAAACAAAATTAGTGGACTTGGTCAATGGTTCCACAAGCTTCAACCATGTGGAAATTTCCAACTAATTTGATTTACTTTAAATAAATAAAACCTTACATTATTATAAGCATGGTGTGAGTCTCATACACCCATGTAGCATGTTGCAACATGCATGACACAATAATATATATCACATATATACTAAGTGTACACTAGTAAGAAAAAGAAATGCTTAAGTGAGCTAATATTAGTTAATGTAAATTAATATATCAAATATATAATTATACATTAAATTATTAAATCAACACTTGATTTAATAATCCGGTTATATCACATACAACCGACTAATATCAAATGTATCATCTTATCGAATCAACACTTGATCCGATAACCCGGCTATATCACATATAACCGACCGATATCACATATCGCAAGAATAGAATATGGTATCACATACACGTATTAATCTCGGTCCCGCACATATCACATATGTGCTCCTACTTCGTTTCGCCTAAGCCAGGAAATCTCTGTGTAGGACTCTAAAGACTCGTCAATACGCCGGCAGTAGGTGGTGATCATATCAGTCACCCACAAGCCGCAGGCGGTCTGCTAAACGTAACGGCCACCCGGGTATTGAGCGATCAAAAGATCAACAAGCAAGCATGCTCATACTCCTGCGAATCCAATCAGTAACACTACCGTACAGTCCGGTCTCTTCGTCTGATATATCGCATATCACAGCCTGGGGTGGTAAAATGTTAGACCCCAATAGCCTGATAAGCCATGCAAATGTGAGGCCCATAACGGTTCGAGAAATTACTGATAACACTTACCAGTAAATCTCAGCAACTCTGGTCAGGGATTTCCTGTTATGGCCAATCAAGCATAGCGCAACATCAACCCCCAATACCGGGAGAGACGGATCCCCTCCTATCGCTCATTGCCTCCATGTGACTCGGGATTGTACCCAAAAACCACCGTTTTGCACGATCTCTTGAACGTGGTAAGGTGGAAATCAAAGCACAGTGGGAATCACACAAGACTCTATGACGATTTCGGGTCTACAGACTAACCTGTACCAGTGTCACCAGAGAACTGCCATCTAACGTGAGGTATAATACCATCTAGGAGTTCTCGGCGAGTCCATTCAGTGTACCCAGTCTCCACTGAGCACCCGTATACCATCTCTGATGTCAAACACCAATTGATATGGGATCATCCATCGCCCATCATATGGGTCAAGAAACTTATACGCTTGTCTACTCTGGAATATCAATGCCCCGTCTCGATACTCCCACGACTAGGAACATTTGAAGGATGTACTTACCGATTACCTTTGCCCCACTAGTATGATATGCATCATAATCCTGGTAGTCAAGTACTCATCCTAAGGGCTTTATCAACATGTAATAGAGAGACAATAAGTGCACATGTTAAGATAAAGTGCAACCAGATAGCATACTATCATATCGAGCAAGAAAGTCCTCCCTATATATGTCCAAGCATCCACTATAATATACATCACATGTATAATAATGGCCTCTAGGGCATACATATAACTAACAATCTCCCACTTGCACTAAAGCCATTTGTTGTAGTATCTCATACCCAACGCCCCATAAAAGTCTCTCTAGGGAAAGGCCTCTGTGAGTGGATCAGCCGTGTTATCCTTCATGTCAACTCTCCTTATCTTGATCCCTTGGAGATCAACCATCTCCCTGATCAAGTGATACTGTCCTCAGAATATTTCCGGACCGCTGATGGGACCGGCGTTCCTAGCTCAAAGCCACAACTCCATTGTTGTCATAATAACAGTTATTGAACGCTCAATGGTAGGAACCATGTTCATCTCATGAACAAGAATTATCCAGACATCCACTTTGGTAGCATCGTTGGTAGCGATGTATTTAGCCTTTATCGTCTAGTTTGCTACGGTATATAGCTTGGAACACTTCCAACATACCGTCCCTCTACTGAGGGTAAAGACAAAGCTCGAGACTAACTTTCAGTCGACCTTATCACTCTAGGAGCATGAATTGGTAAAGGACTCCGACTGGAGTTCACCGTTACCAAACACCAAGAACATTTTTTAGTGCTTCTCAAGTACTTAAGAATGTCCTACACAGCTATCTAGTGATTCTCCCAAGATCCGATTGATTCCTAGTCACTACACCTAGTGAGTTAGCTACATCTGGTCTGGTACATAACATCGCATACATGATAGAGCCTACTGCCGAAGCATAGGTTATCCTTTGCACGTGAGCTTTCTCCAGTCTCGGAAGACATCTTTTTGGAGAGAGTGATTCCTGAGTAAGTGGGAGAACCACCATGCTTAGAATCTTCCATACTAAACCCCTTTAGTATGGTGTTAATGTACCTGGATTTGGGACTTTCCCAACATCCACATAGATCTATCACCATAGATCATAATCCACAAGATATAGTAGGTATGATCCAGATCTTCCATGGAGAATCTTCATGATAAGAGGAGCTTGACCGAGTGTAGCATAGGAAACCATTTCTTATCAAGAGTGTGTCATCTACGTACAATACGTGGAAGACAACCTTACTCTCTACTACCTTCTTGTATATACAAAGTTCATCTACCTTTTTGATGAAGTCAAACACTTTGACTGCCACATCAAAACAGATGTTCCAACTCCGCGATGCATGCTTTAATCCTAATGGACTTAAGCATAGCCACTGGAGAAAAGGTTTTATCATAAACCACACTTGGTTATTGACAAAAATCCTTTTCTTCTAGTCTAGCTTTGAAAGTCTCAACTTTTCCATCTACACCAAGAATCTTCTTAAGATCCACTTGCTCCTGATGGGTTTTACCTCTTCAGGTGCAACATTCAAAGTCATACTTTGTTGGTGTACATGAATTCTATCTTTGATCGCATAGCATCCATCCATTTCACAGAGTCCCCACTCGTGATGGCCTGCCTGAACTTAGTTGGGTCATCATCTACCATAATTCAATCCTCGCTCCCTTTGTTACCAAGGAAACCGTAGTATCTCTCAGGGGATGAGAAACCCTACCAGATTCGCGAAGAGGCTGAGGTTCGTTGGAGACTATTGAATCCTTTGGTTTCACCAAATAATTAGCTGTTAGTTTGTCCAGTGGAACTCCTTCCAGTTCTACTTTATGACCACAAATTTCTTCATAAGAAATTCCTTTTCTAAAAAGGTGGCATGCTGAGAAACAAAACATCTTTTGCTCCTCAGTGTGGTAGAAGATATTCCCTCGCAAATGTTTGGGATATCCTAACAAACTTATACAGAACTGACCTTGCTTCGAGCTTGTCCGGATTTTGCTTTTCAACATAGCCTAGACAACCCCATATCTTAACTCGTATAAGACATGGTCTCATTCTATCCCATATATCATATGGAGTGGTAGGCACTGATTTGGATGGAACCCCTTTCAATAGGTATGCAGCTTCTCAAGTGCATAACTCCAAAAGGAAACATGCAACTCAGCAGTACTCATCATAGAGCGCACCATATCTCATAGGGTACGATACCTCCATCCCGATACACCGTTGTGCTGTGGTGTACTAGAAGGAGTAAGCTGAGAGAGAATCACATTCTCCTTTTAGAGACTCCAGGAATACCATGCCTAAGTATTTTCCTCCTCAATCATATCGAAGGACTTTAATAATTCAACCCATTTGGTTCTCAACTTCAAGCTTATATTCCTTGAACTTCTCAAAAGTTTCAGACTCGTGTTTCAACAGGAACACATGTCCGAATTTTGAGAGATCGTCGATGAATGTAATGAAGTACAAAGAACCAGCTCTGGCATTTGTAGACATCGGACTGTATACATCACCATGTATCAGTCTCAAGAGTTCAGCAACTCTTTCTTCGTTTTCAGTAAACGGAGTATTGGTCATTTTCCCTTTGAGACAAGACTGGCAAGTATCATAAGATGAAAATTCAAACAGATTCTCATATTCATCCTTATGTAACTTAGCTAGTCGTGTCGCATTGATATGACCTAGTCTACAATGCCACAAAAAGGATTTGTTTATTTCTGAACTATTCCTCTTGTATGTGTTCAGTATACTTTGAATTGTAGTTTGATTTAGAACGTATATGCCATTACATAACGTGCCTGACCCAAACAACTCTTGATTCAGGAAATTGTTCACAACATTATCCTCCAATACAGAATTATATCCTTCTTTAACTTAATAAAGAAAATGATGTAATGTTGTATATCAGGTTCGGCATGTAATAACATTTGTTAAGAATCAATGTATTTACCATTTGGTAATACAAGGTGATATCTACCAACTGATTTGGCTGCAACAATTGCACCATTCTCTAACACTTAGAGACATATCACCCAATCCTAGTTCTCTACCTTTCGTAGCCCATGTAACAGATTACATATGTGGGATCCTAATCTGGTATCTCATACCTAGGACGTAGAGGATATTGAGAAACAGTTCTCGGTAACAAACACACCCGAAGAATATGCATCAACATGCTCATTCCTCGATTGGGTTGCGTGGAAATCCGGATATTTCCCTATTTCGTGCTCGGACTTATAACAATTATAAGATAGAGCGGAACCAACGTTCCCCAGCTCAGTATAACAAGCAGGTTCAGTCAATGTATCCATATTATTATCTTGATTAAGGCGTGACATGATCGCTACCAGGAAAGAGAGAAGAAAACACTTTGCGTATGCTCTTGCAAGATCAGATTGGTTATTATTTTATCTAATCAGGATGGCTCCCACTGTTTTTTTATCAAATCTTCCTTCAAACCATGAAAGGAAAGATTAGCCGGGATTAATTATACCCTACAAGTTCGCCAATCTTTCGGCCAGGCCAGTGTTGGTACTTTGAGAGAGGTTCCCCGTGCTCTCGCACAGACCTAATTAAAATAAACATCATTTTCCCAGGGACGTAACCCCGTTAACACCTTTCTAGACACCTACTTTGATTGGCTAATTATAATGTGTAAAACTCTCCCAGGAGTAACTTTTACTCGCAGTGAGTATCGGGATCCAACTATCTCATAGAAGGTATGCAATCTCATTGCAAATTTCAACACTTGAAATTCCCGATAATATTTTGCCCCAAGCGATCTATGACCTTGACAAGGTCAACAAACCATAAATCGCAACTCAAGTTCAACCCGTACATTTCATGATTGAATTAAACCCACCCGCACGACCCTTGACAAGGTCAAAAAGGCCACACGACTACCCTAATCCAATCGCATCATATGCTTTGCAGATAAGCACTAATCAGCTGCCGCATACTATGCCTTGACAAGGTCAACAAACGCAGCACGAATTCTAAATAGTCCTTATCTGAAATGATGGAGGGCTACGACATGTTTTAAGAAAACGCTTTGCGTAATGAACTTGATATCGTTGTAGAATCGTGTGAATTTGAAAAAAGAGTGTTTTTGAGGCTTTTACTAGTTTTGCTAAAGAGGTCACTCCCGGTGAAGGGATCTTGGCTCTTTCCTCATCGAATGAGGTGCTGGATATTTCATAAATACCACTATGCAAAGCATGAACTAAAAAAGGCAATCAAAAACAAAACCGAGTGGATTATAGCATCTGCTAGTTTCGCTAAAGAGGTCATGATTGGTAGAGATTTTACGATCAAAAATATAATTACCGCAATCAGGACGGCGTCGCTTCGCAGCTAGCCGGTGAGTGCGGGTCGATCCACAGAGACGGGTAAATTCCTTTAGTGTGTCTTAACGAGTTGATACTATTTGTCGTTTTGGTTTTATAAAAATCTAGATCTAAAACTTAATTAATCTAATTTAAATTCTTGCTAGGGTTAGGCTTAGAGGAAGTTTTGGAGATTGATGTTTCCTCACCGCTTTCAATGCCGTATTTTAGATCCATTAGGTGTTATAGTAATTATCGATAGAGTGGATATGACTCTTTTGGGAAGATGTTTTCTTCCTCTAGATTCGTATCCTTCCTTTATCGTTAATTACCCTAACCCCCATGGAAAACGCGCGCAACCGGCCCTTTATACTGCGGTTCACCGTTACCTCGAGGGGTAGGGTGCCGCAGGGAGCGGTTGTGCGCGCATGCATGGAGTTCTTAATGGGTTAGTTTAATATGGTATTGAAAGGGGTGAGAGATCTCATCTCTCAACCCTTTCCCTAAGGCTAACCCTAACAAGCGAGGAGACTACTCGCTCATTAGGGGATGAAATAACATTAAAAGAATAAAAGAAAAACACTTACTAATGGTGATGGCTCCCTCCAAGCGATAAAGAACAGATCTGAATGTCACTTCCAGAATTTCTGAATTTTATTTATTGAAAAGAAGCATACAATTTTTAGATCTAAGATTACAATTTATAGGAAAATAGGAAACCTAGGGTTACAGACTCTCGCACATGCAAAATTACAGATTTGACCCCTGAAAATCCTAACATCTGCACCGACGCACCGACGCACCAAAATTCCACCGACACGTGTATTAGACGGCCGCGGATCCGCGGCGCCAGGCTAGGTTTGGCCGCGGATCCGCGGCCAAACTGTAGACTTGGGCTGTGTGCTTTTTGGGCTTGGTTCAGTGGCTCTTTGGGCTTCTGTTTCCATATGTAGTTTCTCTGTTGGCTTCTTATTCTCTTCCAGATATTTCAGTGAATACTTGTAGCGATCTTTTAACCGTTCACATGACATTTTGGACCTTGTACTGTTCTTCGTCTAGGCTTGACTAAGATCCGTCTAATAGTTGGTAAAAAAATCCCTTTTCTGTTGTTTTGTGTCTTTTTCACTGTATTTGCTCCAGAAACCTGTATCCTGTAATATGCAACAAACGTGCGTCAAGAGTACCTGTTTATTTATAAAAATGATAAGAATAGGGAAATGATAAATGCAATATTATAGTCTGAACAAATACCCCCAAACTTACCTTTTGCTCGTCCTCGAGCAAACTTATTATTTTATTCTCTAAAATCCTAACCGCACTTTCGCAGGGAAACGCGATTGCACTGAGCTCGTGCAACAAGCCGTTAAACCTCTAGGTGTCCCTAGTAGGAGGAGTGTTGTCTCCTGAGGGTTTTCAGCGGATTACACCCACAAAATCCTATCAACTTGGCCCATTGACTTTTGTTTTCCAATTAGGTTTTCTAACAAGGAATTCTATTATCTTTTCTTTATAAATTATCCACCCACATTCTTCACACTTTCTTATCATTTAACTTAAGATTATATATATCCTGCAGACTTACTTAGCTTTCGGCATTTCTTAAGTTTTCCTTCTAGGGTTTCCATCTCCACTTAGGAATTTTTATCAACTCTATTAAAGATACAAGTTCTATTCTCCATTCCTCTCTTTCATCCAATTTCCAATCACATACCCCTACGTGTGTGTATAAGTCACCCCTACACTTGGAAATTCAAATTAAGCAATCAACCCCTTGTCAGTTGTCCAAAGTACTAATTAATTGGTGAATAAAATTTGCTTACACATCCTTCATGCGATCGTTAATACTTCTTGAGGTACCAACGACCGATTACAAAATGCGTTTGCACTTCAAAGCGTACTTCCTAGTTTTGCAACACCCAAGACTTTAGCAGTGACTCCCAAACCAGTTGGTCTAAGGCACTAGGTGATGAAGCACCCTCGCTAAATATTTTTCTATTTTTACAGCCTTAAGTAACCACAAAAACCAGTGTCCATTTTTTTTTATTCACTTTTTTTTTCTTTTTATTTTCATTGTACTAAGGACTTTAGACAAGAGCATTTCAAGGTCTCTTCTACTATTCCAAGTTTCAAGGTGCGTGATTGTGCAATTTTGTAGGGTATACATTTTCAGAATCTAGACTTAAGCTAGGAACTATCTTTCAAACTTATACTTTAATTAGAACATCAATACTCTTCCCTTGTTTCGACTTAGCCCAAGAAGTGAACCCAAAATTTGCTTATTTCTAAATAAACTACAAGGCATATACTTTCTACCGTTAAACTTTAAGAAATGTTATTTTTAGGGTTTTTAATTCACTAAGTCTAAGATCTAGTTGTTCCTAACCAGTTAACCTATTAGTCAAACTCAAGTCAATTAGCCAAAATTGAATACAATTTTTATAATTTTTGAATTTTTTCAAATTTTTATGGGTTTTCAAATAGGCATGCAAAAAATATGTACAAATGAATGCGAAGGAAGAAGACGTACCGAGCATACCCCCAAACTTGAACTTGACAGTGTCCTCACTGTCATGCTAAACCAAGAGGGTCAAAATACCGATACTCCCCTGTTTATTTATTTATAATAATTTTTTGATGTTTTTAATTTTTTTTTATTTTTTTATAGAAAAAGAAAACAAAAGGATATATACATATATACTACAAGATTCCCCCCAAAGTTAAGCTTGGCCTTACACAGGCCAAATGTTAGCACCAACCATTCAAAAATCTTATCATGGTAATGGTAGAGTTGGTGCAAAAATGGGATGGAAAGAAAAAAGATGAAAAGCACGCGAGACCGTGTGGAAAGAAGAATGGTAGAATATGGTCTCGGTGGGGGAGAAGAAAGAAGGAAAGAAGAGAGAAGTGGAGTGCGATCTTGAGGGTGTAAATTGAGTGAATAAATCAGCGCAATTTGTGATGACCGATGTGTTAAAAGCGATTGCGCTGACCCACCAACTCGTCGTGCAATGGGGTCAAATCCCTCAAGATTCGCAAGAAAACATGGGTACGCCGAACTTGATATCGGAGATGAAAGCGTAACGGTCATTTGTTCGGTCGGAACAATAGGAAGGAGGGAGGGTGATATAACAGTCAAAGGTTCAGGAGGCTGAATTGGAAAATCCGACACATCCAATAAAAATGGTTCAACCTCAATATTATCCTCAAGGCTCTCCTCAGTACTATCCTCAATATTAATTCATCCATGCCATTATCATCAAAATCTAGACGCATATGAGATTCGGAGGAAACATTTAATAACTCAGGATGATGATTTGAACATAAAATTTCTATTAAATCGACAGGCTCATCATCCGAAATATTCCCGGCGTCTATATCCTCAGTCAAGTGAAAATCAATTTCTTTAGACACTTCATCCACCGCATGGATATTTATCAATGTAGGTTCTAGAGTGGAGGTGTAAAGATCGAAAGGATTAGGTGCGGTTTCACTCAAAAGGGGTTCCTCACAATTGGGCAAATCAAACACTACAAAATCGCACAACTCATTTTTATTTTCAACTGGTGAATCATTTGGAACAATCGATGGAAAACCGGAGTTGTGGGCTTCAATTGGGTAAGGGTAGGTTTGATTTGAAAATCCTCTCTCATTCTCACTCTGTCCAACTGCCGCCTTATACATTGAAAAATTCGGAGCTAGCGGGACACTAGCTACCGGTTCACTAGGCTGCATAAGGGCGGCTATGGATGCTTCCACATTCCTCATTATTTTATTTGTTACAGCAATATATGCTTCCAACGACTCTTCCAAACTAGACTTAGGAGGTGAGGGGGTTTCAGTAAAAGATTCAAAATTAGTTGGGTATGTGAAACTCCCTAATGGCTGTGTCGAAACAGCGTCTAGTGAAGGTGGGAAGGTCGGGTATGACTGGTAGGAAGTGGGTGGTAAGACAGGAGTAGGGTCAACATATGGATAAGAAGGTGAATAATCGTGCGGATCCCTAAAACTAGATGAGTGGAGAGGGGTGAAAGATCGACTGCGAGATTGAGCAATATGCTCAGCAATGGACATCGGCCTAGGAGTGACAGAAGGACTTAAAGAAGTGGTATCAACATATGTAGGTTGTAAAGGTTGACTCGGTTGATACGAAGTGGGTTGAAAAGTCAAACTATTTCTCCTAGACGCCTCTATTTGATCTTTCAACGAAATTTTTGGCAAGGAGGGATCAGTTTTAAATTGACCGAAACAATTGACGAACGACGCAAAGTTAGGTTCGGGATACCAAGATTCGGCAAGAGATTTATGATGTGGGGTACCCATGATAGAAGAGTGCAAAGATTTCTTAGCGACAAAATTTTTGCAAGTTTTTAAAAGATTTTTCTTTAATTTTTTTATTGAAGAGTTTTGCAAGACGGTTTTAGACACGGGACTCGTGACACAAAAATGTATCAATCACACATGCACAATCAGACCTAGATCTAGGGTTGCCTAGGTCTACTAGACAGCTCCTAACTAGGGCTAGAAATAGACCTCAAACCGCCTCTTCACGGACAAATACGGCCAGGTAAGTGGGAAGGAACCACCACTACAGTGGGCCTAATTAAAAACCACTAGCCTAGACACCGCAATGTCGGTTAGGATAAACGGCCGATGCCTACCCTAGTCCTTTTCCTATTGAGCTCGCTGTCCTTAGGTCTGAGTCTAATCTTTTTTTAATTAAAGGTGGTCGATGCAAAATGCTTATGTGTTTTCTGGGGTCCTGGGAAGGGTGATGAAATCCCCACCCAATCTGAGTTTGGTCAAATAGCCCCTTAGAATCCGGTTAAATTATGCAAAACAGATAAAATTTCACTTGCAATCAGAAATTTTTTTTTTTAGCGCGGCGCAAAGAAACCTGCAGAGATCTGTTATTTAGAAAGGGGTAGAAGATTTTTTAGCGCAAAGAACCCTGCAGAAAATTTTTACAGATAGAGATATGGAGGTTGCAGAGGGGAGAATGAGGAACAAACCCAAAAAAATTTCAGGTGCTGACGTGGCCGAACAGGCGCGGATCCGCGGCGGGAATCTACAAATGCGGCGGAAACGCGGTCGGTGGGTGGGTTCAGCCTCTGCAAAAAATTCTGTGGTTCTGTACATTCAATTCCTCTCTGTTTTTATATACCAATTTTTGTTTTGCCCTCTGTAAATTTCCAGATCTTCAATTCTTCGCTGTTCTGCAAGATTCAAACAATACACCCTTCAAACAGATCAAGTTTGATAAAAAAAAATTTATTTTTTTATATTTTCAGATTTTTATAATTTTTTAAAATTTATATCAACCCGAAAATTCACAAAAAAGAAAAATTACGCCGTCCCCGGCAACGGCGCCATTTGATTGGTAGAGATTTTACGATCAAAAATATAATTACCGCAATCAGGACGGCGTCGCTTCGCAGCTAGCCGGTGAGTGCGGGTCGATCCACAGAGACGGGTAAATTCCTTTAGTGTGTCTTAACGAGTTGATTCTATTTGTCGTTTTGGTTTTATAAAAATCTAGATCTAAAACTTAATTAATCTAATTTAAATTCTTGCTAGGGTTAGGCTCAGAGAAAGTTTTGGAGATTGATGTTTCCTCACCGCTTTCAATGCCGTATTTTAGATCCATTAGGTGTTATAGTAATTATCGATAGAGTGGATATGACTCTTTTGGGAAGATGTTTTCTTCCTCTAGATTCGTATCCTTCCTTTATCGTTAATTACCCTAACCCCCATGGAAAACGCGCGCAACCGGCCCTTTATACTGCGGTTCACCGTTACCTCGAGGGGTAGGGTGCCGCAGGGAGAGGTTGTGCGCGCATGCATGGAGTTCTTAATGGGTTAGTTTAATATGGCATTGAAAGGGGTGAGAGATCTCATCTCTCAACCCTTTCCCTAAGGCTAACCCTAACAAGCGAGGAGACTACTCGCTCATTAGGGGATGAAATAACATTAAAAGAATAAAAGAAAAACACTTACTAATGGTGATGGCTCCCTCCAAGCGATAAAGAACAGATCTGAATGTCACTTCCAGAATTTCTGAATTTTATTTATTGAAAAGAGGCATACAATTTTTAGATCTAAGATTACAATTTATAGGAAAATAGGAAACCTAGGGTTACAGACTCTCGCACATGCAAAATTACAGATTTGACCCCTGAAAATCCTAACATCTGCACCGACGCACCGACGCACCAAAATTCCACCGACACGTGTATTAGACGGCCGCGGATCCGCGGCGCCAGGCTGGGTTTGGCCGTGGATCCGCGGCCAAACTGTAGACTTGGGCTGTGTGCTTTTTGGGCTTGGTTCAGTGGCTCTTTGGGCTTCTGTTTCCATATGTAGTTTCTCTGTTGGCTTCTTATTCTCTTCCAGATATTTCAGTGAATACTTGTAGCGATCTTTTAACCGTTCACATGACATTTTGGACCTTGTACTGTTCTTCGTCTAGGCTTGACTAAGATCCGTCTAATAGTTGGTAAAAAAATCCCTTTTCTGTTGTTTTGTGTCTTTTTCACTGTATTTGCTCCAGAAACCTGTATCCTGTAATATGCAACAAACGTGCGTCAAGAGTACCTGTTTATTTATAAAAATGATAAGAATAGGGGAATGATAAATGCAATATTATAGTCTGAACAGGTCACTCCTGGTGAAGGGATCTCGGCTCTTTCCTTATCGAATAAGGTGCTGAATATCCTACAAGGAATACCGCTATGCAAAGCAAGAACTAGAGCTACCAATTTTTAAAACAAGTTTCTACAACATCTTTAGGTTTCTTTCTTTTCATTAATCTCATTAATTAAGTCCCATCATTTATGCTTCTTAAGTATCACAGAAGAAACAAAAGCAGCAATATTTATTATATATCATATATATAATATATGCATTCGTCTCATCATATAAAGTGATCACATCACAGAATATCAGCAGCAAAAGAACACATATGAAATATTGGATATACTAGGAATTCCGTGTTTTAAATTAAACCAGTAAAAAATGCGGATTCCAAGGTCATGATGAATAGCCAAACCCACATCCCTAGACCCCTACGAGAGCGGCAAGCAACCCTACCAATTCTAGAGTTAGGAGACCCGGTCTCAACTCCTTGAGATGGTCTCCCACTGGACCCTAGAACCCGGCTAATTGTGCTCTCCTCCTTGGGTCTATCATAATGCGGAAAAGCAAATAATATACATCAATTGTGACATCATCCTCAACCCGGAAGTGCCCCAATAATAAAATATTATATACAAGTTTTTACATGAATGAAAATGAAAAACTCTCATCTCACATAAAAAAAACCAGCTATTCAAACACGACGATCCAATATAACATATCACAGCAACACATAACATCACATGTCATCAACGTAAGTAAATATGCGTATCCCAATTGTCGTTAATATATAGCAACGAAATCGGCGATACACCACATATTACACTTACGGTCGTAAAAAAGAAAGTGAAAAACTATAACAATTGGAATCCGCAAGCTCCTTAGTCATCATAAACCCAATGTATCACATACTTGTTGGATATAGTGCCCTCAGAGTCAATTATTGGATCGCAGGCACATGATTGCAATGATTGAGGGAGGACCTATACCGGTAGAACAGTCTTACTCAAGATGATAGTATGCTATCTGGTTTATCTTTATCATCGTGTACTGCTTTAGGTGACCTTACAAGTCACTATTGCACGTTGATAGAGCCTATAGGATTCTTGCTTGACTACCAGCAGTATGATGGCGATCATATACGTGAGAGTTGGGTAGTCTATAAGCACATCCTTAAAGTGGTCCCTAGTCGTGGGAGTTTTCGAGACAGGGCATCGATACTCCAGAGTAGACTAGTGTATACAGTCGAGATCCCGACGAGGGGCGGTGGCCGGTCTCACAAGCCATTGGTGTCAGTTGGTTCACCTAAGATGTATACAGGTGCTCATTGGGTTATGAGTACACCGGACAGGACTCGCCGGGAACATGCTAGTTGGTATTATACCTGACGTCAGATAGCAGTTCCCTGGTGACATGTGTACAGGTTAGTTCATCGACCTGAGATCGTCATTTTTCTCGTGTGAGTTCCCACTATGCTTTGATTACTACCCTACCACGGCTCAAAGGAGTCGTGCAAACAGGTTTTAGTTGGGTACAGTCCCGAGCCATATGGAGGCAGTGAGCGGATCGGCAGGGGTTCGTCTCTCCCGGTATTGGGGGTGAGATCGCGCTGTGTCTAGGAGAGCCATTACACGAAGTCCTTGGCCAAGGCAGGAGATTTACTGGTAGGTATTCCAGTAGTATCTCAGGGTGTTCTGGGCTACACTCCGACACGACTTGTACCGCTTTTGAGGGTCTGACTTTTACCAACCCCCTAAGCCCGCCATGCGATGCTCATAGACGAACGGACCGGACTGTACGGATATTGTCACTGACAGGCTCAGTAAGGTGTCAGGATGAGTTTGCTCATAGACCTCCCTTTTGGTCAATACTTGGTAGCCCGTTATGTATGGCTAATACCTCTGACGTGCTTGTGGTTAAATCCACAGCCAAAGTATTGATGAGTCTTTAGAGTCCCCCACAGACAGTTTCTAAAGTTTCAGGCGAAACGTTGTAGAGGCCGTATGATATATGGCAAGGTTCGATCTTATACGTGCGGTATTGCACGGATCATGATCGGACAGATCATACTAGTGGGTTTTGGTTTAAGCCGGATCCTAGTATTAGATTTGTTGGATTACTTTAGTCTCATCGCATTCGCATTCAGTCGGAATGCGGATGCAGGTATGTATATACAGGTGAGGGGTATCCTTGTGATCCGTCACAAGTTTACTTTAGATGTTGCCGGATCTTTTTGTTGGACCAAACATTTGGATTAATGTTTGGATGGTGGAAATAATGAGCTAGAATTCATCATTTTGTGCATTAATTGTGACACATGCAAACCTAGTGACTCATGGTCTCTTTTATTGTGCATATGTCATATTTGATGTTTGATTTATGTTGATATGACGAGAGGGGAGAGAGAGGGGCAGCCAAGGGTGGGGTAAGCTCTCATATTATTGTTCACACTCTCTCACTCTCATTTGATCACAACAAAAGAAAAGGAAAAAGAAACCTCTTCTTCTTCTTCCTCTAGCTCTTTATCTTCATTAATGGCAACACCTCTAACCTCCATCCAAGCCATAGATGCAAGAGACAAAGTGATCACAAACATTTTCTACAACACCTTGGACACGTCGACTAGCACACTTCGTGCCCGAGTTGCTTCGGATGAAGCGGGAGCCCGTAAAAAGACTCGTAGATATGGTGCCCTTTTCCGACGAGGAGATCGAGACCGGAGATACCGCGAGGAGCTTGGGATGGTGGCCAAAGACCGAAGGACACGGATCGATCGGTATAGCATTCTATCCCTTCTCTAGAAAGCTAGTTGTAGGTTAATGGTTCGATCCGGGTTTTAAGCATACGATAGAGCCGGTTTCCAAGTTAAGAAAAAGTTTTTGTTTCCGCATTTTGGCCTCGGAAAGACGGCCGGGGCGCTACCGTAGACTTACATGGTGTCAGAGCCACGCCATTAACCTTTACTAGCTTGCTCTAACGTGTTTAGAACTTCGATCGGACGAAATTTCCAAAAACTACATTTCCAATCATGAACTTTCTGTCGAATTTTTTTTTGCTCGAAAAATTATTTGGTGTACTGCAGAAAAACAGGCAGGGTTTTCTAAAAGAACTGAGAAAATTTGGTGGGCTGATTTCACTGTAGCGCGGCGGATCCGCGGCCGTACCCACGTTTTGGCCGCGGATCCGCCGCCGTATGGTAGCCACAGTGCACGAAATTTTCTGAGGTGGTCTCTGACTTGAAAATGTGGTTTCTGGTATATTTTGTTTGGGCCCAGATTTGTCTGAGTACTGGGTGTTGTACTTGGGGCCTACTTCGGGAAATTTTGTCGATCGAAAATTTTAAACATGTTAGTTCACAGTATTTACATTATATCTGCGACCGTGAATGTCACTTGATCGGTAAATCATGTCTAACTGCTATAGCTCTTTTAGACGGATTTACGAACGTGACATTCACGTTGATGTTCTGTGTTGTGCTGTGATGTTGCGGATTTGTCGTGGTGGATAGCCTGGATGCAATGTTAGTACAGTTTGGTTGTATTTGTACATTTGATATTGCGGGGCGAGCGTCCGACATGTGGACTGCCGTCACTGCCTGTTTGTATATTATTCTTTTGGGGCACGACCAGGCTGAGGTCGATGTACCCGTTGTATATATTTTACTTTCTGTACTAGGATTACCCCGCGGAGGGGTGCACGAGTAGCCGGGTTTTAGAGGGCAACGGGCCCGCATCTCATGGCTTTGAGACGGAGGGGGATTCACTCTAGAATTAGCGGGCTATTCACCGCACTCGTAGGGGTATAGGTTGACCCAAGGATGGGTGCTCAAGTTACCGGATTCCGTGAAGTGCTGAGTGGTCCATTCACGTTGTTGAAGGGGCTGCCTCGCTTCAGGTTTTGGCGGGTAACTTGCCACGCCCGTAGGGGTCTAGGATTTTATTGCACAGGCTATCCACACGACCAGGGGAACGTCGGGTTTCAGTTGCGGCTCTGTGAAACCCGGGGCTTCCAGATTATCTGTATTGTTCTGTGATGCTTATTACATTTCTGTGATGTTGCATTTTATCACGCCTTGAATGATTATTATATATTGATATATATACTAGTAGATGTTGTATATGTTTTACACCCGCACTAGTCCAGTCCCCGCTCTATCGTTAGTTAAGTAACCTAACGGGTGATGACGGGACCCAGTGGCGAATGCGGATGGCATATAAGTACATCGTATTTTCGTTCTTTTGTTGTGTGATCAATTGATGGGACTGCATTGATTCGGATCAATGCGAGCTAAACAAACCTATTCTTATGTTGTTGGAACATTTTTCAAAAAAAGCTGTTATTGCAAGGACGTTCGCTTTTGTTTTGCACAGTGGTATTCGGTTATAAATATCCAGCACCTCAGTCGACGGGGCAAGGGCCGAGATCCCTTCACCGGGAGTGACCCCTTGGACAGAAGTTTGCGTCAGGGTAATAACTTCACTATAGTCAATTACTTTTTGCTTTGCATCGTGGTATTCAGTTGGAATATCCTGCACCTCATTCTACGAGGAAAGAGCCGAGATCCCTTCACCGGGAGTGACCTCTTTAGCAAAGGTTTTCGCCACTATATTTTTATAAAAAGCTATCCGGTTCCTTCAACGATTTCAAGTTCATTACGTTAAAGATTTTTCGCCAAAAACCATTCGTAGCCCTCCGTCATTTTAGACGGGTAGCACTTGGTATTCATGCTATGTTTGTTGGCCTTAGTCAAGGCATACTGTATGGTAGCTATTTGTTACTTTTCTGCAGCATAGATAGATGCGTTGGTTTGGGACAGTCGTACAGCCTTGTTGGCCCTAGTCAAGGGCTTGTACGGGTGGGTTCAAATTAACCTGGACAATGACGGGTAGAACTTGACCTGTGACTTATGATTTGTTGGCCTTAGTCAAGGTCACAAGAGCATGGGGTAAAAATCACATTGGGAGTTTCTAAAGAAACTGAAACTTGCCAGGCATGCGCATACCTTCTGGAGTATGGTGACTTGAGTGGATTCCATCAAGTTATCATGCGATGATAGTTGGATCCCGATTCCCACTGAAGAGTTGGTTTACTCCTTGAGTGATCCCGACTAATTCTTCTTTCAGGTTTGGAGGAGAATTTGAGGTTACAGTGGGAGGTTTCCTGATTAGATAAATTGATAACCATTCTGATCTAGCTTAGAGTGCACGTTGAGTGTTTCTTTTCTCTCTCTCTTTGGCAGCGACCATGACCCGACCCTTGACTATGACTCAGTGACCAAGTTAACCGAAGCTTCTTAAAACACCGGCTTTTGGATTGTCAGAGTTGCATACCTCATTACCACTCCTACTTTTACCCTTTTCTCCAGAACACCCCATATTACTACGAACGTCCACTTCCATTGGATAAAACCATCGTATGGTTATATGTAAGTCTACGGTAGCGCCCCGGCCGCCTACAGACGCCAAATGCGGAACAAAAACTTTTAACTGGCGCTATCGTATACTTTAACCCGGATCTGCCATTATTGCTAAACTAACAAACTGTATAGAGTGTAGAAAGGTTATACCGAACGATCCAAGTCCTTCGTTCTTTAACCATCATCCCACGCTCCGTTGCGGCTGCACCAATCTCTTCGATCTCCGATCTGCTCGTCCAGGTGGCACCACGTCACTGATTCTTTAAACGGGCTCCCGCCTCTGACTCGAGGCAATTCGGTCGTCAAGTTTGCTAAAAGAGACGACCAAGAATGATGTAGAGAATGAGTAGATGACTTTGTCTCACTTCGTCCAAGTCCGTGGACGATCGGTAAATGAAGTTGCCGATGGAAATGAAATGGAACAAGAAATGAACTATGAAATTTCCATGCATCCAAAACTTTAGTATTTTCTTTTTAGCAACCATAATTTTCTCAAGTGAGTGAGTGGAGGAGGAGAGAGAGGGCCGGCCACTTTAAAGGAGGGGGGTGAGTGTAGGAACCAAGTGGTGACCATAACACAAAGCTTATCATGAAGAAAAGATCTTAACAAAAACAAAATGCATTAATGTTAAAGCATGACTCACTTAAACCTAGTCATCATATAATAAATGCAATCAAAGGTTCATGAACCTAGTCACCATCCTTGTCATCACATCTAGAAACTTCTAGAACACTGACTCACCTCATCTCTAGAAAAGATAAATCCATCTTTAACCGAATGTTAAAAGACGGCTGATAGAAAACTGGAAACTGGCAACTTCCAAAAGTGATCCTGAAACGACTTTCAGGATAACCCCGTAACTGTATAAATATACCGGCATCTGTATTTCGACCGAATACAAATGCAACTGAGACAAAGATATTATACCTACTCAATATAATACTCGGATCCGGCTTAAACCAAAGCCGACCAGTATCATCTGCCCGAAAAATAACACGTGCGTAAACGCACGTGCATTTTCCGAACCCTGCCATAAAACCATACGGCCTCTACAACATTTCGTCCGAACTTGGGAAACTGTCTGTGGGGTACTCTAATGACTCGTCAGTACCCTGGCAGTGGGTTTAACCATAAACCGTCAGCGGCACTAGCTATGCGTAACGGCTGCCCATGGACTGACCTCAAGGGAGGCTGATGAGCGAACTCATCCAGAAACCCTACTGAGCCTAACAGTGACAATGTATATACATTCCGGTCCGTTCGTCTATGAGTATCGCATATCTGCCTAGGGGGCTAGAAACGTCAGACCCCCAATAGCAGTATAAGTCGTGTCGGAGTGTAGCCCAATAACACCCTGAGATACTACTGGAGTACCTACCAGTAAATCTCCTGCCATGGCCATGGACTTTGTGTAATGGCTCTCCTAGACACAGCACGACCTCGCCCCCAATACCGGGAGAGACGAATCCCCTGCCGATTCGCTCACGTGCCTCCATATGGCTCGGGACTGTACCTAAAAGCTACCTATTTGCATGACTCCTTTGAGCCGTGGTAGGGCAGAAATCAAAGCACAGTGGGAACTCACACGAGACAAATGACGACCTCAGGTCGATGAATTAACCTGTACACATGTCACCAGGGAACTGCTATCTGTCGATAGATATAGTACTAACTAGCAGATTCCCGGCGAGTCCTGTCCGGTGTACTCATAACCCAATGAGCACCTGTATACATCTTAGGTGATCCAACTGACACCAGTGGCTTGTGAGACCGGCCACCGCCCCTCGTCGGGGTCTCGACTGTATACACTAGTCTACTCCGGAGTATCGATGCCCTGTCTCGAAACTCCCACGACTAGGGACCACAATTAAGGATATGCATATAAACCACCCAACTCTCACGTATATGATCGCCATCATACTGTTGGTGGTAAAGCAAGATCCTAAGGGCTCTATCAAAGTGTAACATGTAATCAGTCACCTGAACATGTACACGACTGATAAAGGCAAACCAGATAGCATACTATCATCTCGAGTAAGACTGTCCTACCGGTATAGGTCCTCCGCAATCATTGCAATCACGTACCTGCGATCTAATAATTGACTATGAGGGCACTATCTCCAACAATCTCCCACTTGCACTCAAGGCTAATTATTGCAATGTCGACTACTCACAGCCCGTGTGAAACCGAACATCCAACTCCTCTACTAATCAGTTTCACAAAGCTCGTTTGTAAAACTATTGTATTCGAGAAATAGCCTCAGTGAGTGGATCCGCCTAGATGTTTCTTTCTATATCTCTCTTAATCTCAAGTTCGCGGAGAAAGCCATCTCCCAAATTGAGTAATACCTGTCCTAGAATATGTCTGGATATCTGATGGGACCTAGTTCATAAATGAACTCCAAATCCAAACTTCTTAGACTGTATCGATCACTGAACCTAATCAGTGTCCGGCACCATGCCTCCCACAGTATTCTCTTGGACCACCTGTCCATAATATTGTCCCTCTTCGTCAGAGGGAAAAACTATAATTCTGACAATCACTCTGTCAACCATGTCACCTTTGAAGCTTGGAATGATAACCGTCCCCCGAAGGAGGCTGCCGTCATCAAATCCGTAGAACATGTACTTATGTTCTAAAACTGCTTCCTTATGTTTCTCCAGGATTGGATTAATACAAACTTATTGCATCTAGTGCAAAAACAACATCTGGTGTGGTACTTGACATCTCACGATTGACTCAATTGCCTAAGTAAGTGATCTGCCAATCATGCGCATCCCTCTCCCCTTTAGTCTGTAAGATACCTTTAGAGAGGGTGACTCCATCTCCTGCAGGTACACCACCATGCTAGGAGTCAACTATTCTAAAAACCATTAGAATACTGTCAAAGTACCCACATTGGGAAACTACCCAAATCCAGATCTAAAACCATAGATCTAGAAACCATAATGTCTGATATTATATCCATATCCTGTCTGGAGAAACAACTGTGTGACGACCACAGTACAACCGATCGTAGTATAGGAATTTTACTTCCTACTCTGTGTATGTCATCCAAATACCATGACATCACACCCTACTACCTTCTTAACAGATCCATCCCCTATTCTGATTGAAGTCAAACCCATGACTGTCACATCAAAACTAGATGATCTATCTCCGCTATAACTGCTCTAGTCTATAAATAGACATAAGCTACTTGCCCACCATGCTTCCGCTGCTCCCACTGACTACGACAACCCTCCTACCGGGTCTCATAACCTGAAACAATAGTAGTGTCAAGTCTGAGTAGATAAGAACCTCCCTGTTACCGTCCTTGAGGCTACCGAAGTACCTCTCGGGTGTCTGAGGTTACCCACCATATCTGCGGAGTGGCTATTGGAATGTCAAACCTGATTGAATATATAGGTCCTATTAAATTTTCCGTAATCGTTCGCGGTTCTGGAATCACTTCCAGTTCTACCATACTCCCACTACTGTTTTCTGAAAAATCCATTTTTACTAAAACTGTGGCGAGTTAAGATCAATATCACTATTAATCTTCCAAATGGTAGAATATCAACCCTCGTCATAGCTGTTAGTTATATGTATGCCCTAGAGGCCATTACTATACATAGGATGTATATTGTAGTGGATGCTGGGACATATATAGGGAGGACTTTCTTGCTCGACATGATAGTATGCTATCTGGTTGCTCTTTACCTTAACGTGTATACTGATTGTCTCTCTGTTACATGTTGGTAAAGCCCTTAGGATGTGTGCTTGACTACCTGGACTATGATGCGGATCATACTAGTGGGGACATGGTAGTCCATAAGTACATCCTTCAAAGTCCCTAGTCGTGGGTGTATCGAGACGGGGCATCGATATACCAGAGTAGACTAGCGTATACCTTCTCGACCCATACAGATGGGCGATGGATGATCCCATATCCATTGGTGTTTGACATCAGAGATGATATACGGGTGCTCAGTAGAGACTGGGTACACTGGACGGACTCGCCGAGAACTCCCAGATGGTATTATACCTCACGTCAGATGGCAGTTCTCTGGTGACACTGGTACAGAGTAGTCTGTTGACCCGAGATCGTCATAGAGTCTCGTGTGGTTCCCACTGTGCTTTGATTTCCATCTTACCACGTCCAAGAGGGCGTGCAAAACGGTGGTTTTTGGGTACAGTCCCGAGTCACATGGAGGCAATGAGCGATAGGAGGGGATTCGTCTCTCCCGGTATAGGGGGTTGATGTTGTGCTGTGTTCGATTGGCTATAACAGGAAATCCCTGGCCAGGGTTGCTGAGATTTACTGGTAAGTGTTACCAGTAGTTTCTTGAACAGTTATAGACCTCATATCGACACGACTTATCGAGCTATTGGGGTCTGACGTTTACCACCCCTAGGCGAGATATGCGACATATCAGACGATCAGACCGGACTGTACGGTAGTGTTACTGGTTGGATTCACTGGAGTGTGAGCGGGCTTGCTCGTCGATCTTCAGATCGCTCAATACCCGGGTGGCCGTTACGTTTAGCAGACCGCTTGCGGCTTTTGGGTGTTTGATATGATCATCACCTGCTGCCGGCGTATTGACAAGTCTTTAGAGTCCTACACAGAGGTTTCCTGGCTCAAGCGAAACGAAATAGGAGCGCATATGAGATATGTGCGGGACCGAGAATAATGCGTGTATGTGATACCGTATTCCATTCTCGCGATGAATGTATCGATTAGGTTATATGCGATATACTCAAGTTATCGAATCAAAGGTTGATTCGATAAGCCGATACATAGGATACTAGTCGGTTATATGCGATATGACCGGATCATTAAATCAAGTGTTGATTTAATGATTTAATGTATAATTATATATTTTATATATTACTTTGCATTAACTAGTATCGGTTCACTTTAAATGGATTTTCTCGCTCGGATGTGCACATTGTATATTCGATATAGTTTTGTGCACATGCTTGTATCATGTTTGATGATACATGCTAGTTTGGGTTTGTGTAAAGAATTAAACCATGGTTACTTAAGTGGTTAGGGTTTCATTTCTTTTTCTCATTTATTTATCAATTTATTATTTTTGGAAAAATATTAAGCATAAAGAAATGAAATGGTGGCTTATTTTGGACTTGTATGTTGAAGCTTCATGAAGCTTTGACTAAGTCACCATTTTGTCTCATGCTTAACCCTAACCACTCCACTTAACCCTAGTTGATTCTCTACACTTCACCATGGTTACATTATGATAAGTATTCTTATTATTTCCTTTTTGAAAATAACTTATCATAATTAGCTTCTTCTTCTTCTTCATCTTCCTTCATGAAGAAAGCTAGCTTCATCAATGGTGATTGATGGAAATGAGTGAGAAATCCAATTCTAAAGTCTACCCACTTCCTATTTCTTCATCCTCTACCTCTTGCCAAGTAGTAGAGTGTGTTTTCTTCACAAGTTTCTTGACTTGGTGAAGTCGGAGCTTGATTTAGCGATGCCTCGACGTAGATCATCTTCGGCATGGACATCGATGACCTAGCCCGTCCATTCTCCGATGAAGCCGACGCTAGAGCCCGGGACTTGTTATGGACAGCGAGGAGACTTCATTGCGGAGCTATGGACGTGGAGAACCGGATCTACAAAGGTTGTATTTCCGTATCTCTTAGTTAAGTGTTAACTAGTTTCATTTTCGCCTAGATTTCTAGCCGACGATCCGTAGTCGGGTTTCTCGGCACCTAGATTTTTTGAAATTGGAATGGTTGATGCCTTGTGAGACCTCATTAGGGTGCCTAGGAACCCTACAATAGCCAGGGTCAACCCACAAACAGCCATTACAGAAACGTGCCCTGAGTTATCCAGAGTCTGGTTTTAAGCATAAGCTGGACAACTCCCCGTACCTTAACATCTTTTAAGGTACGATCCATTCTATATCCAATACAGAAACTTTGGCACTTATTTAATTGGAACCAGATTCAAATCATGCAGCTGTCTCCAGTGCATATCAACTTAATGGAAAGAGGCTAATCAGCATTACTCAACTTAGGAATCCGTCCAATTATGAGTAACCTGAAAGAGAAACACGTTTCTCAAAACCATCACTATCATCTGAATACCAATCACAAGAATCTACATCTTCGATCTCTTTGAAGAATCCCGACACTTGTGACACCTGGTTCTCTGCTTTATTCTTATACCCATAACTTCTCAAAACTTAGACCTTGTATTTCTACGAAACACTTGTCCAAATACTAGAGAAGTTATAAGTAAATAGAACATAGTACGAGGACCTACCCCTTTGTCCTGATGGACACTGGACAACATACAATACTCTGTATAAGTCCGCTGAGTTAAACAACTCAAAATATGTGCGTCGTAGGTTGAAAACTGTACCCTGGCGATTTCCTCAAATATCACCAATTACAACGAATTCCGATATAATGAGGATAATCACCTAATTCCCAATAACTTACTCCCACTCATCATCTGTAAAACCATACAGATATAAGAATGAAACCTGGTAAATACAAACCCTTGGAGTAAGTGTCTAATCAGGAAAACAGTTTTTCTTTAACAATGCACTGAAACATGAAAATGTTTCGTAGGGGTATCCTGGTATTCATAGCAATGCCTCTTCCATAATCCAATTCATGACTTCAACCGTATATTTTATTGCCATCTCTCCAAATCCTTTTATTTGTCTTTAGTCGTTACGTTCTGTACACCATCGTTAGGCTAAATGGTTTTCTTCCTTCCCTACCGTTCGGCACCAGCCTATGGTTTGGAAGAAGACTATCCAGTAAGCATAATAGGTGTACCCTCCTAAACCAAGGAGTACTCGCAACTGAGAGAAGGTGATGATAAAAGACAACTGAATAATACCTTATTCTTTTAAAAGTGAAATAGGAGTGGCGATGAAGTACGCGGTTTTGGTCGTGAATGATATCAGTCGCAATTTACTTTGCCCTCTTTCTAATCCCTTTATTTTGTCTTTACATATTACCTTTTGCACACTCTGCTTAGGCTAATTGGTTTTCTTCATTCCCTACCTTTCGGCACCTGCCTATGGTTTGGAATAAGACTATCCAATAAGCGTAATAGGTGTACTCTCCTAAACCAAGGAGCTCTCGCAACCTGAGAGAAGGTGATAATAAAAGACAACTGAATAAACCAATTCTATTTCTCCTGAACCTGGATCCATCCTCGAAGAAGTCCCTTCGAGTTCGTATATAACCATACGATGGATCTATCCAATGGAAGTGGATGTCCGTAGTAATACGGGTGTTCTGAGAAATTCAAAGGGTAGAAGAAGGAGTGGCAATGACTTATGCAACATAGACAATCCAAAAGCCAATATTTTAAGAAGGTTCGGTCAACCTAGTCACTGAGTCATAGTCTAGGGTCGATCAAAGGTCGCTGCCAAAGAGAGAGAGAAAAGAAACACTCTGCGTGCACTCTAACCTAGATCAGAATGGTTATCACTTTATCTAATCCGGAAACCTCCCACTGTCCTGTCAAATTCTCCTCCAAACCAAAAAGAAGAATCAATCGGGATCACCCGAAGAGTAAACCAACTCATCAGTGGGAATCGGGATCCAACTCTCATCGCATGATAACGTGATGGAATGCATCCACGTTACTCATACTCCAAAAGGTATGCGCATACTTAGCAAGTTTCAGTTTCTTTAGAAACTTCCGATAAGATTTTTGCCCCATGCTCTTATAACCTTGGCGTTAGGTCAAAATGTCATAAGTCACATGCCAAGTTCTACCCGTCACTATCTTGTTAATTTGAACCCACCCGCACATGCCCTTGGCGTTAGGTCAAAATGGCAGAACGGCTGTCCCAAACCAACTCATCTATCTATGCAACAATTGAATACCCAGCAGCTACCAAACACTATGCCTTGGCGTTAGGTCAAAATACATAGCTTGAATACTACTGAATACCCAAAAGAAATGACGGAGGGCTACGGCTGGTTTTTGGCGAAAAACCTTTAATGTAGTGAACTTGATATCGCTGAAGGAACCTGATAGCTTTTTAAAATATAGTGGCGAAAACCTTTTGTTAAAGAGGTCATTCCCGGTGAAGGGATCTCGGCTCTTTCCTCGTGGAATGAGGTGCAGGATATTCCACTGAATACCGCTATGCAAAGCAACTTGTAATCGACTATAGTGAAGTTATTACCCTGACGCAAACTTCTGCCCAAGGGGTCAGTCCCGGTGAAGGGATATCGGCCCTTGCCCCGTCGAATGAGGTGCAGGATATTCCACTGAATACCGCTATGCAAAACAAAAGGAAACGTCTTTGCAATAACACTTTTTAAATTTGTTCCAACAACTATAAACAGGTTTGTTTAACTTTGCATTGATCAGAATCAACGCAGTCCCATCAATAATCACACCAGAAAAGAACGAAAATAAAATGTA
Source organism: Agapanthus africanus (assembly GCA_030015575.1). Lineage (NCBI taxonomy): Eukaryota > Viridiplantae > Streptophyta > Magnoliopsida > Asparagales > Amaryllidaceae > Agapanthus > Agapanthus africanus. Next base: position 136,100,659 of record CM057350.1, read on the forward strand.
CGTATATGCCATCCGCATTCGTCACTGGGTCCCATCATCACCCGTTAGGTTACTTAACTAACGACAGAGCGGGGACTGGACTAGCGCGGGTGTAAAACATATACAACATCTAATAGTATATAAACCAATATACAATAATCGCTCCAGGCGTGATAATATGCAACATTACAGAAAAGTAATAAGCATCACAGAACAATACAGATAATCTGGGATCCCCGGGTTTCACAGAGCCGCTGCTGAAACCCGACGTTCCCCTGTCGTGTGGATAGCCTGTGCAATGAAACCTAGACCCCTACGGGTGCGGCAAGTTACCCGCCAAAACCTGAAACGAGGCAGCCCCCTACAGCAAAGTGAATGGACCACCCTGCATTTCACGGAATCCGGTAATCTTGGGCACCCCTCCTTGGGTCAACCTGTACCCCTTACGAGTGCGGCGAATAGTCTTCCAATTCTAGAGTGGGACCCCTCTGCCTCTCAAAGCCATGAGATGCGGACCCGTTGCCCTCCAGAACCCGGCTATCCGTGCACTCCGTCTCGGGGCAAAACCTAGTACAGTAATGAAAAATAGTACAACAGGTACATCGACCGCAACCTGGTCGTGCCCCAAAAGAATATTATACAACAGGCAGTGACGGCAGTCCACAAGTTGGACGCTCGCCCCGCAATATCAAATGTACAAATAAATTCAAACTGCACTATCATTGCACACTGCTATCCACCACGACAAATCCGCAACATCACAGCACAACACAGAACATCAACGCGAATGTCACGTTCGCAAACCCGTCTAAAAGAACTATAGCAATCAGACGCGGTTTACCGATCAAATGACATTCCCGGTCGGAGATATAATGTAAGTACTGAAAACTAACATGTTTAAATTTCGATCGACTAAATATCACAAAGTGGGCCCCACGAACAACTGGTGAACAGTAACAAAATCTGGGCCCAAAAGATATATATCAAAAACCCCAAATTCCAACAGAGAAGACACAGACAAAATTTGGTGCACTGATCCCATAGAATGGCCGCGGATGCGCGGCCAAACCATGGGTTTGGCCGCGACTCCGCGGCGCTTTGGTGGGATCACGTGCTCAAATTTTGTCGGTGTACTTCTGAAACCCTGCACAACTTTCTGTGACATGTGGAATATTTTTAGCACACCATTTAAAATCGACAGAAACTGTGAAAATTGGATTTTGCAGTTTTTGATTTCCGGTTCGATCGATGTTTTAAACGCGTTAGCACAAGTTAGTATAGCAAAATGGTTAGGCTCTGATACCACTGTAAGTCTACGGTAGCGCCCCGGCCGTCTACAGACGCCAAATGCGGAACAAAAACTTTTAACTGGCGCTATCATATACTTTAACCCGGATCTGCCATTATTGCTAAACTAACAAACTGTAAAGAGTGTAGAAAGGTTATACCGAACGATCCGAGTCCTTCGTTCTTTAACCATCATCCCACGCTCCGTTGCGGCTGCACCGATCTCTTCGATCTCCGATCTGTTCGTCCAGGTGGCACCACGTCACTGATTCTTTAAACGGGCTCCCGTCTCTGACTCGAGGTAACTCGGTCGTCAAGTTTGCTAAAAGAGACGACCAAGAATGATGTAGAGAATGAGTAGATGACTTTGTCTCACTTCGTCCAAGTCCGTGGACGATCGGTAAATGAAGTTGCCGATGGAAATGAAATGGAACAAGAAATGAACTATGAAATTTCCATGCATCCAAAACTTTAGTATTTTCTTTTTAGCAACCATAATTTTCTCAAGTGAGTGAGTGGAGGAGGAGAGAGAGGGCCGGCCACTTTAAAGGAAGGGGGTGAGTGTAGGAACCAAGTGGTGACCATAACACAAAGCTTATCATGAAGAAAAGATCTTAACAAAAACAAAATGCATTAATGTTAAAGCATGACTCACTTAAACCTAGTCATCATATAATAAATGCAATCAAAGGTTCATGAACCTAGTCACCATCCTTGTCATCACATCTAGAAACTTTTAGAACACTGACTCACCTCATCTCTAGAAAAAATAAATCCGTCTTTAACCGAATGTTAAAAGACGGCTGATAGAAAACTGGAAACTGGCAACTTCCAAAAGTGATCCTGAAACGACTTTCAGGATAACCCCGTAACTGTATAAATATACCCGCATCTGTATTTCGACCGAATACAAATGCAACTGAGACAAAGATATTATACCTACTCAATATAATACTCGGATCCGGCTTAAACCAAAGCCGACCAGTATCATCTGCCCGAAAAATAACACGTGCGTAAACGCACGTGCATTTTCCGAACCCTGCCATAAAACCATACGGCCTCTACAACGTTTCGCCCGAACTTGGGAAACTGTCTGTGGGGTACTCTAATGACTCGTCAGTACCCTGGCAGTGGGTTTAACCACAAACCGTCAGCGGCACTAACTATGCGTAACGGCTGCCCATGGACTGACCTCAAGGGAGGCTGATGAGCGAACTCATCCAGAAACTCTACTGAGCCTAACAGTGACAATGTATATACAGTCCGGTCCGTTCGTCTATGAGTATCGCATATCTGCCTAGGGGGCTAGAAACGTCAGACCCCCAATAGCAGTATAAGTCGTGTCGGAGTGTAGCCCAATAACACCCTGAGATACTACTGGAGTACCTACCAGTAAATCTCCTGCCATGGCCATGGACTTTGTGTAATGGCTCTCCTAGACACAGCACGACCTCGCCCCCAATACCGGGAGAGACGAATCCCCTGCCGATCCGCTCACGTGTCTCCATATGGCTCGGGACTGTACCCAAAAGCTACATGTTTGCACGACTCCTTTGAGCCGTGGTAGGGTAGAAATCAAAGCACAGTGGGAACTCACACGAGACAAATGACGACCTCAGGTCGATGAACTAACCTGTACACATGTCACCAGGGAACTGCTATCTGACGATAGATATAGTACTAACTAGCAGATTTCCGACGAGTCCTGTCCGGTGTACTCATAACCCAATGAGCACATGTATACATCTTAGGTGATCCAACTACACCAGTGGCTTATGAGACCGGCCACCGCCCCTCGTCGGGGTCTCGACTGTATACACTAGTCTACTCTGGAGTATCGATGCCCTGTCTCGAAACTCCCACGACTAGGGACCACAATTAAGGATATGCATATAAACCACCCAACTCTCACGTATATGATCGCCATCATACTGTTGGTGGTAAAGTAAGATCCTAAGGGCTCTATCAAAGTGTAACATGTAATCAGTCACCTGAACATGTACACGACTGATAAAGGAAAACCAGATAGCATACTATCATCTCGAGTAAGACTGTCCTACCGGTATAGGTCCTCCGCAATCATTGCAATCACGTACCTGCGATCCAATAATTGATTATGAGGGCACTATCTCCAACATTATATACGAACTCGAAGGAACTTGTTCCAGATTCGAGGATGGTTTCCAGTTCTGGAGAAAATGAATAGGACTATTCAGTTGTCTTTTCCTTTTACCTTCTCTCAGGTTGCGAGCGCTCCTTGGATTAGGACGGTACACCTATTATGCTAATTGGATAGTCTTCTTCCAAACCATAGGCAGGTGCCGAACGGTAGGGAATGAAGAAAACCAATTAGCCTAACGGAGGTGTACAGAAGGTAATAAGTTAAGACAAATAAAAAGATTAGTATGAGGGCAAAGTAAATTGCGACTGCTATTCACGACCAAACCAAGTATTTCTTCGCCAATCCTACATCACCTTTGTATTTCTCCTGAACACTCCGTATCACTACGAAGATCCACAGTTATTTGGATACTCCATCATATGGTTATATACGAACTCGAAGGAACTTGTTCCAGTTCGGGGATGGATTCTGGTTCAGGAGAAATAGGAATAAGGTTTTTCAGTTGTCTTTTATCTTCACCTTCTCTCAGGTTACGAGTACTCCTAGGATTAGGAGAGTACACCCATTATGCTTATTGGATAGTCTTCTTCCAAACCATAGGCTGGTGCCGAACGGTAGGGAAGGAAGAAAACCATTTGACCTAAAGGGGTGTACAGAAGGTAATGACTAAAGACGTATAAAGGGATTTGGAGAGATGGCAAAGAAATATACGGTTACAGTTGTGAATCTGATAATTGAAGAGGCATTACTAGGAATACTCGGATACCCCTTCGAAACATTTACATGTTTCAGTTTCACTGTGTACTGTTAAAAGAAAACTGATTTCCCAATTAGTCCTTGCTCCAGGGTATGTATTTACCAGGTTTGATTCTCACATCTGTATGGTTTTACAGATGATGAGTGGGAGTAAGTTATTGAGAATTGGGTGATCATCCTCATTATATCGGGATTCGTTGTAATTGGTGATGATTGAGGAAACGCTTGGGTTGTTTGCCGGACGGCAAATATTTAGTTTTGAATATCCGTTGTTATGCACCAATTTCAAATTGATATATCTGTACGTTTATTTTTATAAAGTGAGATATAACTTTTTGAAATTATGTGTATGACATTTACCTATATCAGTGGATGATTAGATAAGGAGCATTAAACAGTGGTGTAATTCTTCTTAACCATAAGTACAGTTTTCAACCTACGACACACAGGGAATGAGTTATTAGACTCAGGGGACTTATACAGAGTATTGTATGTTGTCCAGTATCCATGAGGACAGAGGGGTTGGTACTCATACTATATTCTGTTTACTTATGACTTCTCTAGTTCTTAGACATGTGTTTCGTAGAAATGCAAGGTCCAAGTTTTGAGAAGTTATAGGTATAAGAATAAAGTAGAGAACCAGGTATTGCAAGTATCAGGATTCTTCAAGGTGATCGAAGATGTAGATACTTGTGTATTGTATTCAGTTAATACTAATGATTAAAAGAAATTGCTCCTCTTTCAGGTTGCTCATAATTGGAAGCACTCCTAAGTTGAGTAATGCTGATCGGCCTCTCTTCATTTAGTTGACATGCACTGGAGACAGCTGTATGATTTGAATCTGGTTCCAATTAAATCAGTGCCTCTGTTTCTATATTGGATATAGAATAGTTCATATCTTAACAATATTAAGGTACGGAGAGTTGTCCGGCTTATGCTTAAAAACAGACTTTGGATAACTCAAGGCACGTTTCTGTAATGGCTGTTTGTGGGTTGACCCGGGCTATGACAAGGGTTGACTTTCTACCATCTGGAAGATCAATAGTGATATTGTTCTTGACTCGCCGCAGTTTTAGTTGTTAGTGTATATGCCCTAGAGGCCATTACTGTATCATACTAGTTTGTATATTACTTGATGGAAGCTTGGGATATTCACAGTTGTATACACAATCTTGCTCGAAATGGTAGTATGCAACTTGGTTTGTCTCTATTTCAATATGTGCATATGTTTCTTTTAGCATATCGCTTATATACATATTAGTAGAGCCCTTAGGATTATTGCTTGATTACCAGCGTTGTGATGGCGCTCACACTCGTGGGGGCTGGGTAATCCATAAGCACATCCTTATACAGGTCCCTAGTCGTTGGACTATCGAGACAGGGCATCGATACTCCGGAGTAGACTAGCGTATGCGCTTCTCATCCCAGCGTGGGAGACGGTCTGTCCCACAGCCGTCAGTACGTCGTACTTGAGATAGTATGCGGGTGCTCGTTAGGTTACGAGTACACTGGACAGGACTCGTCGGGAACTGTTGGTTGGTATTATACCTATCGTCAGTTATCAGTTCCCAGGTGACATGAGTACAGCTTAGTCCGCTGACTTGACACTGTCACTTCGCCTCGAGTGTGTTCCCACTGCACTTTGATTACTACCCTACCACGGCTCAAAGGAGTCGTGCAAACAGGTAGTTTTTGGGTGCAGTCCCGAAGCACTTGGAGGCAGTGACGGTTAGACAGGATTCGTCTCTCCCGGTATTGGGGGTTGACATCGCGCTGTGTCTAGGAGAGCCATTACACGAGTAGTCCCTGGCCAGGGCAAGCGAGATATACTGGTAGGTTTCCAGTGTTATCTCAGGGTGTTCTGGGCTACACTCCGACACGACTTGTACCGCTATTAGGGGACTGACGATCACCGCCCCCTAGGCCCGCCATGCGATGTATCAGACAAACAGACCGGACTGTACGGAGACTGTCACATACAGGCTCAGTAGGAGTTCAGATGGGGTCACCCCGTCAGTCTTCTTATCGGCATCTACCTGGGGACCGTTACGTATGGCTAGTGCCGCTTGCGGTCTGTGGTTAAACCCACTGCCAGCGTAGTGTCGAGTCTTTAGAGTCCCACACAGAGAGCTATTCGCCTTTAGGCAAAATGAGTAGAGGTCGCATGGTTTTGCGATAGGGTTCGTTCACATCAGCGCACTTGTGCACGTTTGTTGTCCGGACAGCTTATACTAGCGGGCTTTGGTTTAAGCCAGATCCTAGTATATGATTTGGGATTGGTTATATCTCTTTGTATTCGTGTTCCTCGGATCACGAATGCGGGTGCGTATGCACAGTTGATTGAGACAGAGGAAGAGGACTTTGATTAGGGTTAATGACCATTGTCATTTTATTAACCCTAATGCTTATGTGTGTATTATGATTAATTGATATTAGTTTAATATAATTGTGCATGGTTAGGGTTATTGACCATTTGACATTCTTGACTTGTTGACCTAGGTTGACACTTTGACCATCATCATTTCATTTGGAAGATGCTCTTTGATCCTTGCAATTTGCATTAAAAATGAAATGATAATGGTCATGTCTTGATTAAGCCATGACAATTATCTCACTAATTATCAATTTACAATAATTCACACATATATGTGAGAATGCTTCATAATTCTCTCATTCTATCATATGCTTTCTCTCTCCTCCTCTTCCTCTCTCTCAAGCTCTCCCCTCTCATGTGTTGAGAAACACTTGAACTTGAGAAAAACCTCTTCTTGATAATCTTTACTCTCATCTAGGGTTCTAGGATTGGCACTTCTAGCACCTTAGTTACTTCTAGCTTGAAGTTGAAGCCAAAGGTTGAGGCTTTCGGGTGGATCCTTCTTCGACTCGAGAAGGCGACAAGGCAATCTCTTTCTTACACTCCAAGGAGCAAGGAGAGAAGGACATAAAACCCTAGGTATAACCATTCTTCCTTGTAGCTACTTTCTAGTTAGCTTTTAGTTAGTTTTGTTTAGTAAAGATCCCGACTTTGTCTAGTCCATGTTGCCTAGAGTAGTAAAAATCCGATTTTTATTCCGTTTTCCGCCTCCCCGCAAGCACCGGGGTGGGCAACGTGGACTTACAGTGGTATCAGAGCCTAACTAAACATAAACTAGCTAGGTAGTAAAGTGTATGGAAGTTCAATCGGAAAAAATCACAAAACTAAAAACGCAAAACCCTAACTTTCTGTTGAAATTTTTTCTGCTCAAAATAAAATAAATCTTACGTCAAAAATCATCTCAGGGTTTTGTGAAGAAACCACCAAAAACGATCCAGTGAATCGTTCAACGCGCCGCGGTTCCGCGGCAATAGCAAGCTATTGCCACACAACCGCGGCCGAGTTGACTCGGTTCAGGGTCGAGTTTGGTGTAGTGTTCTTCTGACATGGTTTTGGGATTTTTAAGATGGTTTATTTATGCCCAGGTTTTCCAGAAAAGAAATTTGTTTTTGGGGGCCTATAAATCCGTATTTTTGATCAAACTTCACTACACTTTGACTAATGGGTTATATCTGTGATGTTTATATGTATTGAACGTCGGCTAATCGCTATATGTCGATTAGTGGGGGTTATACATATATGTGATCTGTGTTTGATGATGATATGTGTATATGAATGCGTTGGATTGTCGCGGGTGAATAGCCGGGGTGGATGTGAGATGAGTGTTTCTTTTTCTTTCATTCATTGTAATATGTAAATTGATGTATTATTATTTGTATGGCCGCACAACCGGGTCGGGGTTGTAGCCGTCATTGTATAATTCTTTTTACTGTTTTTGCTCCTAGGATAGACCCATGGAGAAGGTGCACAAACTACCGGGTATCTCGAAGTGCCGAGTGGCCTACTCATGGTGTTGAGGAAGGTTGCTTCGCTTCGGGTACTTGGCGGGTAGTTTGCTGCACCCGTAGGGGTCTTGGGTGGGGTATTTGGCTATTCACCGCGACCGTGTAATCCGATTTTCGTTGCAGGCTCGAACGGATTGCGGATTCCTAGTATATCCAATGTATTCATCTGTGATCTGTAATGTCTATCATTGCTATATATCTATATACTATAACTATTTAGGCGTTGCTTATGTTTTACAGCCGCGCTAGCCCAGCCCCCGCTCTGTCGTTAGTTAAGTAACCTAACGGGTGATGACGGGGCCCCATGGCGAATGCGAATGGCATAAGCGTACGTCATATTTTGGTTGTTTTCTGCAATGGTAGGATTAAATGATGGGACGCATTAAAAGAACTAATGCAAGAAAATAAACCAAGTAAAAGTCGATTGGAACACTTTGAAAACCACTCGGTTCTTTTCAAAACTAAACTTTTAAACGCGGAGCTTGAACCACTCCTTTTAAAAGCTATCTCGTTCCATCGATTATATCAAGTTCACTACGTTCACGGTTTCGCCAAAACCATTCGTAGCCCTTCGTCATTCCACATGAATGGTCAAAAAGTATTCAAGCTATGTATTTTGGCCAAAGTCAAGGCATAGTGATTGGTAGCTATTGGGTATTCATGTGCAGCATAGATAGATGCGTTGATTTGGGACAGTCGTGCTGCCATTTTGGCCAAAGTCAAGGATAGGTACGGGTGGGTCCAAATTAACCAGGAGAATGACGGGTAGAACTTGACATGTGACTTATGATATTTTGGCCAAAGTCAAGGTCATAAGAGCATGGGGCAAAAATCCACATTGGGAGTTTCATAAGTACTGAAACTTGCTAGTGCTGCATACCATTTGGAGTGTGATGATTCTGGTAGGATTCCTTCGGTTTTATCACGCGATGATATTTGGATCCCGATCCTACTGTGAGTATATGCTACTCCTCGGGAAAACTCTCACTTAATGATCAATGCTATAAACCTAGTAGGTGTCTAGAAAGGTGTTAGCGGGGCTACGCCCACAGGGAAAAGAGCTTACTTAATTAAGGAACTTCGCGAAAGCGTTGGAAAACCTCCCTCGAAGTACCGACACTGGCCCGGCTGAACGGTTAAGCAAGTATTGTACGGTGAGATTGATCCCGACTAATCCTTTCTTTACGGTTTGAGAAGGGATTCGAGAGACAATGGGAGCCATCCTATTTAGACAAACTAAAAACCACTCTAAACTTGCAAGAGCATCATGCTAAAGTGTTTCTTTTCTCTCTCCTAATTGCAGCGGCCATTCGACATGACCGGACTTAATTTATTACTAGATAAAAACATACTGACAGGGCCAAACTACAAAGATTGGCTCAGGAATGTCAAGATGGCAATCACTTACGACAAGTTGGGGTATCTCCTTACCACCAAAGCTCCCCCTGTCCCAGGTCCCAAAACCAGTGTCGCGGATAGGGAAATCCGTAAGACCTGGGAAATAGATTGCGCGAAGGCCAAATGCCTCGTATTTGCCTCGATGGACAACGAACATCAGAGGAGGCACGAGAATATGGACCTAGAGTCCATATTTCTTCATATAAAAGAACTGTATGGAGAGCAGTCTCGTATCGCCAGATACGAAGTGTCGAAGAAGTTATTTTCGGCAAGGTTGGCCGTCGGATCATCGGTAGCAGAACACGTGCTTAAGATGATTGGCTACATAGAGGAGCTCGCGGAACTTGGGACCACGTTGGAGAATGAGCTCTATACGGACTTGATTCTCCAGTCCCTTCCTTCCACTTACGCCCAGTTCATCCTGAACTTCAACTTACAGGAAAAGGAAGTTGAACTTTCAGAGCTCCTCAACATGCTGAGGAGTGCAGAGGGCACCCTACAGAAAAGTAGGGAGACATCCACTTTGTTTGTAGGAGGATCTTCCTCTTCTAGGTCCAGGGCGAAAGCCAAGGGCAAGAAGAAGAAAGCCCCCGCCAAACCAAGAGGCGGTGTCAGTAAAGTGGATACGAAGGGAAAAGGAAAGGCAAAAGCAACAAAGGTAGCGGGGAAGCTTGTGGGGAAGGAAGAGTGCTTTTACTGTCACAAAAGTGGACACTGGAAACAGGATTGCAAGGCTTGGAAGGCCAGAACCCAGGATCTGAAGCAAGTTGCGGCTTCAGCTTCAGGTGTGTATGTTATTGAAAACTGTCTATCAATAAACTCTACATCCTGGGTATTGGATACCGGATCAGGATCTCATATCTGTAATTCTTTGCAGGCGTTGAGAAAGCGTGGAGTTTTGAAGGCAGGTGACATGACCCTCAGAGTTGCAAACGGAGCTAGCATGGATGCTAAGGCCGTGGGGGACTATCACCTGGGATTGTCAGATGGACACTTTTTGGTTTTGCGTAGTTGTTATTTTGTACCAAATGCAACCTGTAATATCATTTCTGTATCTTTATTATCTAAAGAAGGTTATGAATTTGCATTTGTAAGTAATGTAGTGAACATTCACCTTAATCAAGTTTTGATTGGGTCTGGTACATTAAACAACGGTATATACGTATTAAACTAACCACAGATTTTCAATGTCCAGAATACACACAAAAGAAAGTCTCCTGAAATCAATAAAACTTTCTTATGGCATTGTAGAATGGGTCACATCAATGAGAGAAGGTTGACTAAGTTACATACAGAAGGATATTTTGATTCGTTCGAATATCAATCGTATGCAACTTGTCAATCCTGTCTCAAAGGAAAGATGACAAAGACTCCGTTCACTGGACACGGAGTAAGAGCGAGCGAGCTCTTGGGACTCGTACACAGCGACGTGTGCGGTCCAATGTCTACGCATGCACGAAGCGGTTATTCTTACTTCATTACTTTTACGGATGACTTTTCAAGGTACGGTTATGTCTTCTTAATGAAACATAAATCCGAGGCTTTTGAAAAATTCCAGGAATATAAGAATGAAGTAGAAAAACAAACAGGCAAAAGTATCAAGGCACTAAAATCTGATCGAGGTGGTGAATACTTGAGTGCCGAGTTCCTGGGTTACTTAAAAGAGAATGGAATTCTCTCTCAGCTTACTCCTCCATACACTCCGCAACATAACGGTGTATCGGAGAGACGGAACCGAACCCTATTGGATATGGTACGGTCCATGATGAGTAACGCTGAGTTGCCGCGATCGTTCTGGGGATATGCGCTAGAATCAGCTGCATACCTTTTGAACCGAGTTCCAACTAAGACTGTGCCTACTACACCATATCAGATGTGGTGTGGGAAGAGACCCTATCTTAATCACATTAAGACATGGGGATGTCCAACTTTTGTAAAAAAGCAGCATGCGGGCAAGCTTGAGGCACGCTCAGTACAGTGCAAGTTTGTGGGATATCCAAAGAACTCCAAGGGATATTTCTTCTATTGCGAAGAGGAACAAAAGGTTTTTTGTTTCTCGCCATGCCCACTTTCTAGAACACCGGTTCATAAAAAAAGAAATAAGTGGGAGCACAGTAGAACTGGAAGAAATTCCAGAACCACGAGCTATTACTGAAATCTTAGTAGAACCAGAAGGTTCGAAAGATCAAGACATTCCCACGCCACTCCGCAGAAGTAGTAGGCAGTCTCATCCGCCCGAGAGATACTACGGTTTTCTCATTGACGGGGATAGAGAGGATTGCATCATAGATTGTGATGAGCCTACTAGCTTCCAGCAAGCCATTCAGAGCGTCGACTCGGTAAAATGGCTGGATGCAATGCGGGCCGAAATGGAGTCCATGTACACCAACAAAGTATGGACGTTGGACATTGCTCCAGATAGGGTAAAACCCGTAGGATGCAAGTGGATCTTCAAAAGGAAGATTGGTGTAGATGGACAGGTTGAGACCTATAAAGCTAGACTGGTTGCAAAGGGTTTTCGTCAGCGACCTGGTTTGGACTATGACGAAACTTTTTCTCCAGTAGCTATGCTGAAATCCATTCGGATCCTTCTTGCCATTGCTGCCTTCCACGATTATGAGATTTGCCAGATGGACGTAAAAACCGCTTTTCTAAATGGACATTTAGAGGAGTGTGTCTATATGGACCAGCCAGAGGGTTTCATTCAGAGTGGGAGCAGCGGAAAGGTGTGCAAGTTGCTTAAGTCCATTTATGGACTAAAGCAGGCATCGCGGAGTTGGAACATCTGTTTTGATGAGACGGTTAAGGAATTTGGCTTTATCAAAAATCCAGATGAACCATGCATCTATTGTAGATTTGTAGCGAGAACTGTAGTATTCCTCGTTTTATACGTGGATGACATTCTCTTAATAGGAAATGACATTCCTATGCTACAATCTGTCAAGGGGTTCTTGTCACACAGGTTCTCCATGAAAGACCTGGATGATGCCTCATACATTCTGGAGATCCGGATCTACCGTGACAGATCCAAGAGGTTTTTAGGACTATCACAGTCCAGGTACATCGACACCATACTGAAAAGATTCAGTATGGAAGATTCCAAGCGCGGTAATCTACCGGCTTGTCACGAGATCACCCTCTCCAAAGAGATGTCTCCCAAGACTGATTTGGAGAGGGATCGCATGTCTATTATACCCTACGCTTCTGCGGTAGGCTCCATAATGTATGCGATGTTGTGTACCAGACCAGATGTGGCTTATGCACTGAGTGTGGTAAGCAGGTATCAGTCAAACCCTGGGGAGAAACATTGGATAGCGGTAAAGAACATTCTCAAGTACCTGAGAAGGACTAAGGAGATGTTCTTGGTGTATGGCGGAAAAGACCTCCAGATTGAGGCCTTTGCTGACTCCAGCTTCCAGAGTGACAAGGATGATTCCAAGTCCATATCGGGTTTTTTCTTTACCCTCAATGGAGGGGCAGTGTGTTGGAAGAGCTCCAAACAGAAAACCGTTGCTGACTCGACTATGGAAGCGGAATACATCGTTGCATCTGATGCCGTAAAAGAAACTGTCTGGATGAGGAAGTTCTTGAAAGAACTTCAGGTGGTTCCGTCCATTGTTGATCCAATACCTCTGTATTGCGACAACAACGGGGCTATAGCTTTAGCGAAGGAACCCAGGTCCCATCAGAAATCCAGACACATCTTGAGGCGGTATCACCTGATCAGGGAGATCGTGGATCGCCAGGAGATCGAGGTTCGGAGGGTTGCTTCAGAAGATAACACTGCAGATCTAAGGCCTTGCCCCAGACTTAGTTCGAGCGGCTGATCGAGATGATAGGTCTTCGATACGCCAGTACATGGCCTTAGTGCAAGTGGGAGATTGTTAGTGTATATGCCCTAGAGGCCATTACTGTATCATACTAGTTTGTATATTACTTGATGGAAGCTTGGGATATTCACAGTTGTATATACAATCTTGCTCGAAATGGTAGTATGCTACTTGGTTTGTCTCTATTTCAATATGTGCATATGTTTCTTTTAGCATATCGCTTATATACATATTAGTAGAGCCCTTAGGATTATGCTTGATTACCAGCGTTGTGATGGCGCTCACACTCGTGGGGGCTGGGTAATCCATAAGCACATCCTTATACAGGTCCCTAGTCGTTAGACTATCGAGACAGGGCATCGATACTCCGGAGTAGACTAGCGTATGCGCTTCTCATCCCAGCGTGGGAGACGGTCTGTCCCACAGCCGTCAGTACGTCGTACTTGAGATAGAATGCGGGTGCTCGTTAGGTTACGAGTACACTGGACAGGACTCGTCGGGAACTGTTGGTTGGTATTATACCTATCGTCAGTTATCAGTTCCCAGGTGACATGAGTACAGCTTAGTCCGCTGACTTGACACTGTCACTTCGCCTCGAGTGTGTTCCCACTGCACTTTGATTACTACCCTACCACGGCTCAAAGGAGTCGTGCAAACAGGTAATTTTTGGGTGCAGTCCCAAAGCACTTGGAGGCAGTGACGGTTAGACAGGATTCGTCTCTCCCGGTATTGGGGGTTGACATCGCGCTGTGTCTAGAAGAGCCATTACACGAGTAGTCCCTGGCCAGGGCAAGCGAGATATACTGGTAGGTTTCCAGTGTTATCTCAGGGTGTTCTGGGCTACACTCCGACACGACTTGTACCGCGATTAGGGGACTGACGTTCACCGCCCCCCTAGGCCCGCCATGCGATGTATCATACGAACAGACCGGACTGTACGGAGACTGTCACATACAGGCTCAGTAGGAATTCAGATGTGGTCACCTCGTCAGTCTTCTTATCGGCATCTACATGGGGACCGTTACGTACAGCTAGTGCCGCTTGCGGTCTGTGGTTAAACCCACTGCAAGCGTAGTGTCGAGTCTTTAGAGTCCCACACAGAGAGCTATTCGCCTTTAGGCAAAATGAGTAGAGGTCGCATGGTTTTGCGACAGGGTTCGTTCACATCCGCGCACTTGTGCACGTTTGTTGTCCGGACAGCTTATACTAGCGGGCTTATGTTTAAGCCAGATCCTAGTATATGATTTGGGATTGGTTTTATCTCTTTGTATTCGTGTTCCTCGGATCACGAATGCGGGTGCGTATGCACAGTTGATTGAGACAGAGGAAGAGGACTTTGATTAGGGTTAATGACCATTGTCATTTTATTAACCCTAATGCTTATGTGTGTATTATAATTAATTGATATTAGTTTAATATAATTGTGCATGGTTAGGGTTATTGACCATTTGATATTCTTGACTTGTTGACCTAGATTGACACTTTGACCATCATCATTTCATTTGGAAGATGCTCTTTGATCCTTGCAATTTGCATTAAAAATGAAATGTTAATGGTCATGTCTTGATTAAGCCATGACAATTATCTCACTAATTATCAATTTACAATAATTCACACATATATGTGAGAATACTTCATAATTCTCTCATTCTATCATATGCTTTCTCTCTCCTCCTCTTCCTCTCTCTCAAGCTCTCCCCTCTCATGTGTTGAGAAACACTTGAGCTTGAGAAAAACCTCTTCTTGATAATCTTTACTCTCATCTAGGGTTCTAGGATTGGCACTTCTAGCACCTTAGTTACTTCTAGCTTGAAGTTGAAGCCAAAGGTTGAGGCTTTCGGGTGGATCCTTCTTCGACTCGAGAAGGCGACAAGGCGATCTCTTTCTTACACTCCAGGGAGCAAGGAGAGAAGGACATAAAGCCCTAGGTATAACCATTCTTCCTTGTAGCTACTTTCTAGTTAGCTTTTAGTTAGTTTTGTTTAGTAAAGATCCCGACTTTGTCTAGTCCATGTTGCCTAGAGTAGTAAAAATCCGATTTTTATTCCGTTTTCCGCCTCCCCGCAAGCACCGGGGTGGGCAACGTGGACTTACATTAGTAAAATGGATTTTTTTCAGAAAACAGTAGTGGGAGTATGGTAGAACTGGAAGTGATTCCAGAACCGTAAACGATTACTGAAAATTTAATAGGACCTAAAGATTCAATCCGGTTTGACATTCCATTGGCCACTCCGCAGATATGGTGGGTAACCTCAGGCACTCGAGAGGTATTTCGGTATACTCAAAGACGGTGACAAGGAGGTTCTTGTTTACCCAGACTTGACACTACTGTTGTTCCAGGCTATGAGACCCGGCAGGAGGATGAGTATAGCGTCATTCTGAACTGGCTTTAGAAGTGCACGTGTATATTATTCTGCCAGAGGGTTGTCGTAGTCAGTGGGAGCAGCGGAAGCATAGTGGACAAGTGGCTTATGTCTATTTATAGACTAAAGCAGATATAGCGGAGATAGATCATCTATTTCTGATGTGATAGTCATAGGTTTAACTTCATCAGAATAGGGGATAGATCTGTTAAGAAGGTAGTAGGGTGTGATGTCCTGGTACATGGATGACATACACAGAGTAGGAAGTGAAATTCCTATACTACGATCGGTTATACTTTGGTTGTCACACAGTGGTTTCTCCACATAGGACTTAGATATAATATCAGACATTCTGGTTACTAGATCTATGGTTTTAGATCTGGATTTGGGTAGTATCCCAATCTGGGTACTTAGACAGCATTCTAAAGGTATTTTAGAATGGACGACTCCTGGCACGGTAATGTACCTGCAGGTAATGGAGTCACTCTCTCTAAAGGTGTCTTACAGACTAAAGGAGAGAGGGATGTGCATGATCGGCAGATCACTTGCTTAGGCAATTGAGTCAATCATGAGATGTCAAGTACCGCACCAGATGTTGTTTTTGCACTAGATGCAATAATTTGATATTAATCGTATCCTGGAGAAACGTTCGGAAGCAGTTTTAGAACATAAGTGGATGTTCTAGAGATATGATAACGACAGCCTCTTTTAGGAGACAGTTATCATTCCAGGCTTCCAAGGTGACCTGGTTAACAGAGTGGCTGTCAGAGTTATAGTTTTCCCTCTGAAGAGGGGCAGTATTTTGGACAGGTGGTCCAAGGTGATACTGAGGGAGGTATGGCGCATGATACTGATTAAGTTCAATTGACGATACAGTCTAAGAAGTTTGGATTTGGAGTTCATTTATGAACTAGGTCCCATCAGATATCCAGACATATTCTAAGACAGGTATTGCTCATTTCGGGAGATGGCTTTCTCCGCGAACTTGAGATAAAGAGAGACATAGAAAGAAACATCAGGGCGGATCCACTCACTGAGGCTATTCCTCGAACGCAATAGTTTCGCAAACAGGTTTTGTGAAACTGATTAGTAGAGGAGTTGGGTGTTCGGTATCACACGGGCTGTGAGTATGCGACATCGCAATAATTAGCCTTAAGTGCAAGTGGGAGATTGTTGGATATAGTGCCCTCAGAGTCAATTATTGGATCGCAGGCACGTGATTGCAATGATTGAGGAAGGACTTATACCGGTAGAACAGTCTTACTCAAGATAATAGTATGCTATCTGGTTTATCTTTATCATCGTGTACTGCTTTAGGTGACCTTACAGGTCACTATTGCACGTTGATAGAGCCCATAGGATTCTTGCTTGACTACCAGCAGTATGATGGCGATCATATACGTGAGAGTTGGGTAGTCTATAAGCACATCCTTAAAGTGGTCCCTAGTCGTGGGAGTTTTCGAGACAGGGCATCGATACTCCAAAGTAGACTAGTGTATACAGTCGAGACCCCGACGAGGGGCGGTGGCCGGTCTCACAAGCTATTGGTGTCAGTTGGTTCACCTAAGATGTATACAGGTGCTCATTGGGTTATGAGTACACCGGACATGACTCATTGGGAACATACTAGTTGGTATTATACCTGACGTCAGATAGCAGTTCCCTGGTGACATGTGTACAGGTTAGTTCATCGACCTGAGATCGTCATTTGTCTCGTGAGTTCCCACTATGCTTTGATTACTACCCTACCACGGCTCAAAGGAGTCGTGCAAACAGGTTTTAGTTGGGTACAGTCCCGAGCCACATGGAGGCAGTGAGCGGATCGGCAGGGGTTCGTCTCTCCCGGTATTGGGGGTGAGATCGCGCTGTGACTAGAAGAGCCATTACACGAAATCCTTGGCCAAGGCAGGAGATTTACTGGTAGGTATTCCAGTAGTATCTCAGGGTGTTCTGAGCTACACTCCGACACGACTTGTACCGCTTTTGGGGGTCTGACTTTTACCAACCCCCTAGGCCCGCCATGCGATGCTCATAGACGAGCGGACCGGACTGTACGGATATTGTCACTGACAGGCTCAGTAGGGTGTCAGGATGAGTTCGCTCATCGACCTCCCTTTTGATCAATACTTGGTAGCCCGTTACGTACGGCTAATACCTCTGACGTGCTAGTGGTTAAATCCACAGCCAAAGTATTGACGAGTCTTTAGAGTCCCCCACAGACAGTTTCTCAAGTTTCGGACGAAACGTTGTAGAGGCCGTATGATATATGGCAGGGTTCGATCTTATACGTGCGGTATTGCACGGATCATGATCGGACGGATCATACTAGTGGGCTTTGGTTTAAACCGGATCCTAGTATTAGATTTGTTGGATTACTTTAGTCTCATCGCATTCGCATTCAGTCGGAATGCGGATGCAGGTATGTATATACAGGTGAGGGGTATCCTTGTGATCCATCACGAGTTTACTTTAGATGTTGCCGGATCTTTTTGTTGGACGAAACATTTGGATTAATGTTTAGATGGTGGAAATAATGAGCTAGAATTCATCATTTTATGCATTAATTGTGACACATGCAAACCTAGTGACTCATGGTCTCTTTTATTGTGCATATATCATATTTGATGTTTGATTTATGTTGATATGATGAGAGGAGAGAGAGAGGGGCAGCCAAGGGTGGAGTAAGCTCTCATATTATTGTTCGCACTCTCTCACTCTCATTTGATCACAACAAAAGAAAAGGAAAAAGAAACCTCTTCTTCTTCTTCTTCCTCTAGCTCTTTATCTTCATCAATGGCAACACCTCTTACCTCCATCCAAACCATGGATGCAAGAGACAAAGTGATCACAAACATTCTCTACAACACCTTGGACATATCGGCTAGCACATTTCGTGCCCGAGTTGCTTCGGATGAAGAGGGAGCCCGTAAAAAGACTCGTAGATGTGGTGCCATTTTCTGACGAGGAGATTGAGACCGGAGATGCCGCGAGGAGCTTGGGATGGTGGCCAAAGATCGAAGGACACGGATCGATCGGTATAACATTCTATCCCTTCTCTAAATAGCTAGTTATAGGTTAATGGTTCGATCCGGGTTTTAAGCATACGATAGTGCCGGTTTCCAAGTTAAGAAAAAGTTTTTGTTTCCGCATTTTGGCCTCGGAAAGACGGCCGGGGCACTACCGTAGATTTACAATACTTCGGATTTCATGCCTAAAAAAATGAATTCCTTAGACATCATAAACCTGGAATATCTCATATTTCGAATTTCATGCCTAATAATTATAAACCCCGCAATTTAGTCTCGATATTGAAAACATTTTCCAATAACAAGTCGGACAATTCAAAAAGATTCCCAACAACCTGATCGAATACTCGTCGGAAACTTTAGTAGACTTTCGCACCCCCGATGCCGTCGATGAAGTGCACTTAGGCGAAACACCACGGCCGCGAACACCCGAGCGGATGCTTTTGGCGACGGGGTTCTCCTACAGTCACTTGGTCGGGGATATAGGGCGTGGCTATCTAGTAAGGTTACCCAACGAGTATCCGCGTACACTACGTAATTGCGACGGACTTTTGATCCACATCAAAATTCCGTGGCGACTGATCAATTAAGACTAACTTGCTAGATTTATAAAATTCAAATTAGTTTTCACAAAACTAAATATTGTAGATTCCAAGTATTGTATCACAATCACAGATAGCTAGACGATGATAAACTTTTCGATCGAATCGACAAACAACCAAAATTTCCCAAAGAGCTCAACACTTGAGCGCGGTTTAAAAAGTACCCAGAACATGCCATAGCACCTATGGACCAACCGTAGAAGGGTCAACCCTTGCCTCACCTATGGCGCCGCGGAACTACCACAAACCCTAGGGTTTGATGGCGGTTCCGAAGGTCACAGAATCGAGTTAGGGTTTCGTTCTTCTAGAGGGTCTATAGAAAACACCTGCATGATCTTCTAAAGATTTTAAACTTGGAAAAATCCAACTCTTGGAAAATTTCCATCGAGGGAAAAAATGGGTTATTGATATCCGTTCGAACTTTTTAACGTCGTCTAAATTACCCGAATCGATGTTAGAATTACGACTACGAAACACTCCGAATTGCCTTTACAGAAATATAACATCACATGCAATATCAGTAAAAACAAACAACACCTGAAACACCAAAACCCAAAGACTTAAACACCAGAAAAATACGAAGCTCGGACACTTGAACAGGGCCGGCCAGGCCGGTCAAAACCATGATGTCGCCGGGTCAAATCCGGCGAAAAGGGTTCGTATTTGTGTGGTGTTCATGTTACATCTCATATAACATTCTGCAGTTGCTTAAAAAAATTTTAGAGGCTTTGAAAAATTCGACAGAAACTAGGTTTTTTGCTTCGATATTTCGGAGTTGTTTCGGTTTCGTAATTCTACAAACATCGTGTAATTCTCTAGCATGGCTCTGATACCACTGAAGGGTTCCCTAGGGCGGCTGCTGGGTTTCGGGAGGCATCGACCATGCCGTTTTCAAAAAATATGGCGCGCTAAAGAAGCCTAACGCTAGAATCTAAACTAGAGAATTAGATGAACAAGCATGTAAATATCTTTACATCTAAGTGAACAAGGAATACAACCTTTGTATACCGGTCCTTCACTTCAATAGCTCCGTGTAGTAGTCCCTTCGCTCCAAGTAGTGATCTCCCGGACTTTAGTGAGGCTCCACAAGGTGAAATGAACAAGCTTATTTAAAGTCTTCGAGGCCGAAGATGATCTACGTCGAGGAGACACTAACTCAAGCCACATCTTCACTAAGTGATGAACTGGTGAAAAAACAACCCAATCTAAATGACTAGTAGAGAAGAGGTTGATGAAGTAGGAATTTTGCTCACTTTAGAAATAATTTTCTCACTAATTTTCTTCACCTCCTAAAAAGCTAGAGAGCTTGAGGAAAAAGATGAAGAAAGCAACCATGAAATGAAGCAAGTGAAGAATAAATCAAGTGGTAAGAATAGCAACCATGGGTGAGATAATATCTCATACTAACTTATGTAGATACTTAACCATGGCTTGGGATAATGGTTGGGTTAATAAATATCTTCAAGTAAAACAAAATTAGTGGACTTGGTCAATGATTCCACAAGCTTCAACCATGTGACAATTTCCAACTAATTTGATTTACTTTAAATAAATAAAATCTTACATTATTATAAGCATGGTGTGAGTCTCATACACCCATGTAGCATGTTGCAACATGCATGACACGATAATATATATCACATATATATTAAGTGTACGCTAGTGAGAGAGAGAAAATGCTTAAGTGAGCTAGTATTAGTTAATTTAAATTAATATATCAAATATATAATTATACATTAAATTATTAAATCAACACTTGATTTAATAATCCGGTTATATTACATACAACCGACTAATATCAAATGTATCATCTTATCGAATCAACACTTGATCCGATAATCCGGTTATATCACATATAACCGACCGATATCACATATCGCGAGAATAGAATACGGTATCACATACACGTATTAATCTCGGTCCCGCACATTTCACATATGGGCTCCTACTTGGTTTCGCCTAAGCCAGGAAAGCTCTGTGTAGGACTCTAAAGACTCATCAATACGCCGGCAGTAGGTTGTAACAAACCTAAACTTTCTGTACAATTTTTCAAAAAAAAATACATAAAGGGGTATTTTTGCCTGAGCACAAGATATAAGTTTGTTTTGCTTTTTAATAGCAAGAAAGAGCTTGTAGCTCATTGGTAAGACCTTGCACTGCTGAACCAAAGCATCAAAGTTCAAATCCCATCACCCACATTATTTTTAATATTGTTTTCTTTTAAATTTTTAGAAGCCCAAGAGCCTACATGTGCATAACTCATAAAAAACCCACTACACATATAAAACAACTGACCCAGGGGCTACACCAAGCGACGAGGGATACGTGGCATCGAGCCCCGATCCGACTAGGCTGACTCGGCCAGCCGCCGCCGGCTGGACTCAGCCGGATCGCCAATCCTCCAACACAAAAGTTGTGTCTCTTGGTCTTCTTAACACCCATTTATAGTTTAAATTTCCTGCACATGAACAGAACACTTTAAAATCCCATTAAACCATATTTTTAATACAATTTAATACATTTTTCTTTACACCCTTTCACCTACCCTAAACCCTAGCTTTACCCTATAAATACCACTCTAAACACACACCCTCACTCACAATTCAGTCCAAACTCTCAAGAAAACTCTATAGAACTTTTGTGTACAAGTTGAGTTAGTGAAGGGCAAAACTCTGGCGATTTTCCGACGACGACTCTAGGAGCTTCCGGCGACGAAACGATGCACTAGAAAATCCTACGTCTTCCTCTCCCACTTCTATAACCTCTAAACCCATAAGTCCCTCATCCCTCTCCTCTTTTCTATTCTTAAAACTCATATTTCTAAAACCAGACAGAAGCGGAGTTAAATCCGACTTCCGATTCGGTTTTCTTTATACAGTTCAATTTCTCTTAACACAACTATATTAAACTCCTACATCTTGACTATTAATCATTAACAAAACATGTTGAACAAGTTTCATAGCAAAATATTTCTTATTGCAATTTTTATCGTACTTTTTCAGTAAAATACCATGTAATTTAATTTCGACATTAAAACATCATAATCTTGCTATACCTTTAAGTAGATCACGAGGTAATGACCTACCTCCTCACAACACTCATATGCAATATAGCACAATAACTTTCGGGAACATAAAATACGAGAAAACAAGATTTTACATATAAATACCATTTACTAATAAAACCTTTTTCTACAAGAATTATGTATTTACACAAATCTTTGCAAAGCGACGCTACAATCCATTTGAGGAACCCATTCGGGATGGTGCGGATTATCGCACATTCTCGGGCTTAGTAGTGCGAGATGCAGACCTCCGCAAGGAGCATTCAGTCTCGAGAGATTTAAAATACAAATTTCTTAAGAAAATGAGATTTCTAGAAATATAATATATTACAATTATTTTCATATATATATGTATGTATGTATGTATCATCAAAATATCTATTTTTGTGAAAATATAAATATTCCAACTTTTCTAAATAAAAAAGAATTATTTTACATGAAAATGCCATGAAACTCCATTCAAGTTCAATATTACAAATAAATACCCTATATTATGAAAATTAGGTTTTATCCACTAGAAATGTCACATATATCAAATCTACATCAATGCAAACTCTAAAGACGATAATTAAATACTTGGGGTACATTTTGAAAATTATAAAACATTAATTTTACATAAAACCCCCTCAAGTTCTATAAATTACCCTAAGAACCCTAGTAAATATAGGTTTAAGTGGGACCAATCTCTTAAGCCTCAGCGAGCCGGAGAAGTGGGTGCTTGCCTATTTTAAGGTAGACAACTTAACAAACGGTGTTATCAATACGGTAATCGTCTTTGAAAAAGACACAAATCCTGCCGCCCATGTGCAGCGGTTACCGATAACATCAAAACCTAATTCAGGATTCAATTTCTTTTCTAATTGTTCCGACTTAAACTGAGTCTAATTATAATAATCTGACTTGAATATAATTCAAGTACAATCTACAATACTACAATTCAATATAATTCCATGAATCCATATATTCAATATATTCAATCTGTATTAACCGAACCGAACCATGGATATACTTCCATTTATATGATTCTCCAGTTACATTTACATGATTCTCCAGTTACATCCATTTACTGATATCATGGTTTTGGCAAGTCATCCAATTATACAATCTATATTACAAGACAATACAAGTTGCAATACAATTCAAACAATACAACAATACAATCAAGACATCGCGGGGTTTAAGGGGTAGATTGGTACGGAAGGTGTTAGAAGTGGCATGAGACAGCAACCATAAGATGTAATTACATCCATACCATTGTTCCGTGGTATTATTGACGGAGCCTTGTACTTCCATTTGCATTAGTCTCTGGCATATAGAGACCCCTTTCGTATATACTGGCATCCTTCTGTACCAAGCTACAAACAACAACGTTAACACTAAATACAACAGTATAACAAAATAATACAACTTTAAAAGCTATACTCTCTCTCTCTTACTCTCTGTCTATTCTACTTCTCCCTTATCTTTGGGACTTACCGAGCGATTTGTTCGCTGACGACATTCTCTTTCTTTCTTCTTTGAATGTCGTCAGGTGATTCGGACCTTCCAGAGATCGAGTCTAGCACTGAAGACTTGGACTAGTTTATTGAAAATCCCGAGCTGTAGTTTCACTTGTACATTTCCTTTACATTCTGTATTTCCTTTTCTGTTATGCCATTATTTAGTCATTACTTTCATTCAGATGTATTTACTTTTCCATGTATTGTAAAAAAAATGTTAATAAATAAAGTTGATGTTCAATTATATCTATTGTCTTTTGTCTCTTATGCATTATATTTATATTGCTTAGTTACGCTTAGCGTATTTACTTCTGAGTAAGTACGTAGCGGCCTCGTCACGTCCTCTGCCGGTACACTGGGAAGCGGGGCGTGACAGGTTTTGTTGGTGGCTCATGCAGGTCAGAGCTGTATGTAACCCTACCATGCAGTTCTGCTCTGCGTGAACAACCTAAGCAATATAACACAAAAACCAGCAACTAAAACATTCTTTACAATTCATATTTCTTGAATCTTATCATTTTATATACTTTGAATATGTCCTAACCCAAAATTCCCTTATCTCTTTTACAATCTTACCAAAACCATCGCATTCTTTCGTTCTTTCACATATTTTCATACACTACCAATTCTTCTATCACCAAACTTCCTTGAATCTGTTACACT
The DNA here is from genome assembly GCA_030015575.1 of Agapanthus africanus. Classification (NCBI taxonomy): domain Eukaryota; kingdom Viridiplantae; phylum Streptophyta; class Magnoliopsida; order Asparagales; family Amaryllidaceae; genus Agapanthus; species Agapanthus africanus. Next base: position 136,125,127 of record CM057350.1, read on the forward strand.
TTCTTTTTACAAATTTCGAGGACGAAATTTTTATTAGGAGGGTAGAATGTAACAACCCTAAACTTTCTGTACAACTTTCTGTACAATTTTTTTAAAAAAAATACAGAAAGGGATATTTTTGCCTGAGCACAAGATATAAGTTTGTTTTGCTTTTTAATAGCAAAAAGGAGCTTGTAGCTCATTGGTAAGACCTTGCACTGCTGAACCAAAGCACCAAAGTTCAAATCCCATCACCAACATTATTTTTAATATTGTTTTCTTTTAAATTTTTAGAAGCCCAAGAGCCTACACATGTATAACTCGTAAAAACCCCACTACACATGTAAAACTGTCACGCCCCGCTTCCCAGTGTACGGTGAAGTGGACGCGACGAGGTCCGCTACGTAAGTACTCAGAAGTACATACGCTAAGCGTAGCTAAGCAATATAAATACACAAGAGACAAGAGTATAAAAGAACAGCAACTTTTATTTATTAACATTCTTTGTACAATACATGGAAAGGAAAATACAACTGAAATAAAGATGCCTAAACAGTGGTATAACAGGAAAAGGAAAGTACTGAAAAGAAAGTGTACAATGAAATTATACTGCTGGGTCTTCGGCAAATTGCTCCAAGTCTTCTTCTGTTGGCTCTACTTCTGCCGGGTCCAAGTCACCTGACGACATTCAAAGAAGAAAGAAATAGAATGTCGTCAGCGAACAGATCGCTCGGTAAGTCCCAAAGGTAAGGGGGAAGTAGAGAAGACAGAATAGGAAGAAACATTTTAAAGTGTAAACTATTGTTGTAATGTTATGTTAACGCTGTTATTTGTAGCTTGGTACAGAAGAATGCCAGTGTATACGAGGGGAGTCTCACTTGCCAGAGACTAGGGCACGTGTAGTACAAGGAACCGTTATGCCACGGTATAACAGCAATAGGATTCAGGTTAGGTGTATTAATCTGACCACCTCGTGCCACCTTTAACACCTTCCGTACCAATCTACCCCTTAAACCCCGCGATGTCTTGTTTGTATTGTTCTCTTATAAAATTGTATTGATTGTAAGATTGATTAACCGACTGTCCGAAACCATGATATCAGGAAACGGTTATAACCGTAGAGTCATGTAAATGGAATACTGGGAATCATGTAAAAGGAATATATATCCATGGTTCGGTTCAGTCAAGTTGTATAAATTGATAATTGTATTCATGGATTCATGTGTTCGTTTTGAATTGGAATCTTGTAGATTATAGGTTGACTTGAATCATATTCAAGTCAGATTAATCAGACTCAAACCCGAGTCAGACAATCGAAGTCTTATAATTGCTAGGGTCCTTAGAGAAATTTATAAAACTTGAGGGGGGTTTATATAAAAATAATTTTGTATAGTTTTCAAAATACAACTCAAGTATTTAATTATCATATTTATGTACATACAACAATTTAATGATCAAGATAAATATGTATACATGTTCGAACAGCATGAAATGAGTCAAGTATATTATACGAGTAACTACCGAAAACAATGCTATAAAGAAATATTATGTACGACTAATTAATCAAGTCGAACGAATACGGAAAATAAAAAAACTATGTCTCTAAGTGTTTTTCATGCGTGAGTTCCAGTTTCACCTAAATACGACTACCGGTTTGAGAGATATATCTGTTTCGTATCGTTGCGTAAAACAGATCAGAATCTGTTCAGCACCGTCACATATTTTTAAAACACAGTTTGAGTTAATTTCCATCAGGTTTCAGGTTACGAAGATTATTAGAAAATTGTAGGTATTTCGATGAACTTATCGAAAACACCAAGATTCACATGATTTGGATTTCTGAAGATCTAGTTATGATCATTTTAATATCAGCGTTTAAAACAGAAATTCAGATTTCTGGACAGCAACTATATGTTATATTGCAAAGCCTATATCGGGGTGTTTCATGAATTTCTAAGTAATCAAGTATACAGAAAATTATATTTCTATCAATTTTCCATCTACACATCTAAATTTTGTCACGAACGGACATCGGGGGTTTGAGTTATACCAAATTTAAAAACAGTGTGCGAATCAGGACAGATTCTGTCCAGATCCGTCACTTAATATTTTAACGCAGTTTTCTTTATCTTACATTGGTTTTCAGTAAAAACTTAAAACTAATAAAATATATATTATTCGATGTAGATATCTAAAACACCTGAGTTTGCTCAATTTGGATATCGGTATACCAAGTTATATGTCCTACAAGTTGACCAATAACTGCAGTTTTCTATTTTACGAACAGTGAATAAAAACGATATAATTCCTAAACCGTTAAGTGATTCGATCTAAAATATTTACAGCATGTACAAAATAATATATTTTATCATATGTAAATTTCCTGAAATTTTCAGAATTAAAAATTAATTTATAAAAATTAATTTAAAACTAAAGGTATTGATATGTCATATGTGAGAAATGAGAAAACCATGGTATTTATTCGTAACTTCATTTTTTTTTTACAAACTTTAAATAAAGTGATTTAAAATAAAACAACAAACATGCAATCCTAATTGGTCACTATGAAATCTTAACATGTGAATTGAGAGTAATGAAAAAGACTTTACAAACTATATATGTGTGTATGTTTGTGTGTTCATTATTTATATATGTATCAACTTAATTAATTATTTAGGAACTATGATATGCTAAGGGAAGTTTTTCATGTCAATATAAAACAAGAGAAATATAAAGAGAAAAAGAAAGAGATGGATGGAGGAAAAAGTGAAGGGACTTACATGCACAAGCCGGTATTGTCACCGGGCTTGTCTATCCGCCGATAGCCTCGCGTTAGTAGCGAGACCTTCTTGAAGACTTCTTCATGTTCTTCTTCTTGGACTCTAGGTGAAGAGGGAGAAGTGAGAGATAAAATATGTGAGGAAGGAAAAGATAGAGGAGGACAAATAAAGATGGTGTAATGGTGAATAATAATATATGCATTTAACATGAGAATTAAAAGAGAAATGAAAGGCCACCATTCATTTTGGAAATGAAAGGTCTCATTTGTAGGTTATGAGAAGAATAAAAAATGATAAAAAATAATTGCAAGAATGGGGATTTGAACATGTGACTTATGGAATAACAATGCAACGACTTAACCAATGAGATACAAGGTTGTTCATGCATATATTCAATTAGAATTAAATATATGATGTTTGCTTAAAAAGAAAATGGGCTTTTTAGATGGGCTGTAGAGAATAAGAATAATGGATTTGGGTTAAATATTTATGAAAGGAAAAAATAAGAATGAGAAGTTAAAAACTTAAATATAAGAAAAAGAAATTGTACCTAGAAAAAATACATAATAGATTGAGAAATAAAATAATAATAAATTTAATAGAAAACGAAAAATACCAAGTACAAATAAATACGGTATATTATTGAAGAGGGATAATACAAATGTATAAAGATTTTGGGGTTGTTACATTCTACCCTCCTTAAAAATAATTTCGTCCTCGAAATTACTCAAGAAGGATGATGTAACAGAGTAAGAAAACAATATTAGAATAATATCATCTTCGAGCTCCGTCGATTGATACTCTAACCAATTGAGTTAATATGCCAACGAGATATAAATAGAAAGGGTGAATAAGAGTTAAGAATTCAAAAGTTTTGGGATAGACTTCAAAGAAGCCGAATGTGGAGTTCAAGATGGATTCAAGGAATATGTACTGTAAAGAATGTTTTCAGTTGCTGTTTCTTGTATTTTATATTGCTTAGGGTTCCATACAGCTCTGACCTGCATGGGCCGCCAACAAAACCTGTCACGCCCCGCTTCCCAGTGTACGGCGAAGTGGACGCGACGAGGTCCGCTACGTAAGTACTCAGAAGTACATACGCTAAACGTAGCTAAGCAATATAAATACACAAGAGACAAGAGTATAAAAGAACAGCAACTTTTATTTATTAACATTCTTTGTACAATACATGGAAAGGAAAATACAACTGAAATAAAGATGCCTAAACAGTGGCATAACAGGAAAAGAAAAGTACTGAAAAGAAAGTGTACAATGAAATTATACTGCTGGGTCTTCGGCAAATTGCTCCAAGTCTTCTTCTGTTGGCTCTACTTCTGCCAGGTCCAAGTCACCTGACGACATTCAAAGAAGAAAGAAATAGAATGTCGTCAGCAAACAGATCGCTCGGTAAGTCCCAAAGCTACCCTTTATGGATTTTTGAAAAAATATTTGAAAAAATTTTATAGAAAAAAGTGTATAAGAAAATTAGGGTTCTATCAATTTTCCATCTACACATCTAAATTTTGTCACGAACGGACATCGGGAGTTTGAGTTATGCCAAATTTAAAAACAGTGTGCGAATCATGACAGATTCTATCCAAATCCGTCACTTAATATTGTAACGCAGTTTTCTTTATCTTACATTAGTTCTCAGTAAAAACTTAAAACTAATAAAATATATATTATTCGATGTAGATATCTAAAACACCTGAGTTTGCTCAATTTGGATATCGGTATACCAAGTTATGTGTCTTACAAGTTGACCAATAACTGCAGTTTTCTATTTTACAAACAGTGAATAAAAACGATATAATTCCTAAACCGTTAAGTGATTCGATCTAAAATATTTACAGCATGTTCAAAATAATATATTTTATCATATGTAAATTTCCTGAAATTTTCAGAATTAAAAATTAATTTATAAAAATTAATTTAAAACTAAAGGTATTGATATGTCATATGTGAGAAATGAGAAAACCATGGTATTTATTCGTAACTTCATTTTTTTTTTACAAACTTTAAATAAAGTGATTTAAAATAAAACAACAAACATGCAATCTTAATTGGTCACTATGAAATCTTAACATGTGAATTGAGAGTAATAAAAAATACTTTACAAACTATATATGTGTGTATGTTTGTGTGTTCATTATTTATATATGTATCAACTTAATTAATTATTTAGGAACTATGATATGCTAAGGGAAGTTTTTCATGTCAATATAAAACAAGAGAAATATAAAGAGAAAAAGAAAGAGATGGAGGGAGGAAAAAGTGAAGGGACTTACATGCACAAGCCGGTATTGTCACCGGGCTTGTCTATCCGCCGATAGCCTCGCGTTAGTAGCGAGACCTTCTTGAAGACTTTTTCATGTTCTTCTTCTTGGACTCTGGGTGAAGAGAGAGAAGTGAGAGATAAAAAATGTGAGGAAGGAAAAGATAGAGGAGGACAAATAAAGATGGTGTAATGGTGAATAATAATATATGCATTTAACATGAGAATTAAAAGAGAAATGAAAGGCCACCATTCATTTTAGAAATGAAAGGTCTCATTTGTAGATTATGAGAAGAATAAAAAATGATAAAAAATAATTGCAAGAATGGGGATTTGAACATGTGACTTATGGAATAACAATGCAACGACTTAACCAATGAGATACAAGGTTGTTCATGCACATATTTAATTAGAATTAAATATATGATGTTTGCTTAAAAAGAAAATGGGCTTTTTAGATGGACTGTAGAGAATAAGAATAATGGATTTGGGTTAAATATTTATGAAAGGAAAAAATAAGAATGAGAAGTTAAAAACTTAAATATAAGAAAAAGAAATTGTACCTAGAAAAAATACATAATAGATTGAGAAATAAAATAATAATAAATTTAATAGAAAACGGAAAATACCAAGTACAAATAAATACGGTATATTATTGAAGAGAGATAATACAAATGTATAAAGATTTTGGGGTTGTTACAAAAACAAACTGACCTAGGAGCTACACCAAGCGACGAGGGACACGTGGCGGTGAGCCCCGGCTCGATCGGCCGACTCGGCCCGCCGCCGCTGGCCGGACTAAGCCGGATCGCCGATCCTCCAACACAAAAGTTGTGTCTTTTGGTCTTCTTAACACCCCTGTATAGTTTAAATTTCCTTCACATGAACAAAACACTTTAAAATCCTATTAAACTATATTTTTAATACAATTTAATACATTTTCCTTTACACCCTTTCACCTACCCTAAACCCTAGCTTTACCCTATAAATACAACTCTAAACACACCCCCTCACTAACAATTCTGTCCAAACTTTCAAGAAAACTCTATAGAACTTTTGTGTACAAGTGGAGTTAGCGAAGGGCAAAACTCCGGCGATCTTCCGACGACGACTCTAGGAGCTTCCGGCGACGAAACGACACACCGGCAAATTCTACGTCTTCCTCTCCCTCTTCTCTAACCTCTAAACCTGTAAATCCCTCCTCCCTCTCCTCTTTTCTATTCTTAAAACTCATATTTCTAAAACCCGACGGAAGCGGAGTTAAATCCGACTTCCAATTCGGTTTTCTTTATAAAGTTCAATTTCCCTTAATACAACCATATTAAACTCTTACATCTTGACTATTAATCATTAACAAAATATATTGAATAAGTTTCATAGAAAAATATTTCTTATTGCAATTTTTATCGTAGTTTTTCAGTAAAATACCATGTAGTTTAATTTCGACATTAAAACGTCATAATCTTGCTATACCTTTAAGTAGATCACGAGATAATGACCTAATTTCTCACAACACTCATATGCAATATAGCACAATACCTTTCGGGAATATAGAATACGGGAAAACAAGATTTTACATATAAATACCATTTGCTAATAAAACCTTTTTAAACAAGAAATATGTATTTACACAAATCTTTGCAAAGCGCCGCTACAACCCATTTGGGGAACCCGTTCGGGATGGTGCGGATTATCGCACATCCTCAGGCTTAGTAGTGCTAGATGCAGACCTCCGTAAGGAGCATTCGGTCTCGAGAGATTTAAAATACAAATATCTTAAGAAAATGAGATTTCTAGAAATATAATATATTAAAATTATTTTCATATGTGTGTGTGTGTGTGTATATATGTATCATCAAAATATCTATTTTTGTGATAATATAAATATTCCAACTTTTCTAAATCAAAAAGAATCATTTTACATGAAACTCCATTCAAGTTCAATATTACAAATAAATACCTTATATTATGAAAATTAGGTTTTATCCACTAGAAATGTCACATATATCAAATCTATATCAATGAAAACTCTAAAGACGATATTAAATACTTAGGGTGTATTTTGAAAATTATACAAAATTATTTTTATATAAAATCCTCTCAAGTTCTATAAATTATCCTAAGGACCCTATTAAATATAGGTTTAAGCGGGACCAATCTCTTGAGCCTCAGGGAGCAGGAGAAGTGGGTGCTTACCTATTTTAAGGTAGATAACTTAACAAACGGTGTTATCAACACGGTAATCGTCTTTGAAAAAAACACAAATCCTGCCGCCCATGTGCAGCGGTTACCAATAACATCAAAACCTAATTTAGAATTCAATTTCTTTTCTAATTTTTCGACTGAGTCTAATTATAATAATCTGAGTTGAATATGATTCAAGTACAATCTACAATACTATAATTCAATATGATTCCATGAATTCATATATTCAATATATTCACTCTGTATTAACTGAACCGAACCATGGATATACTTCCATTTACATGATTCTCCAGTTACATTTACATGATTCTCCAGTTACATCCATTTACTGATATCATGGTTTCGGCAAGTTATCCAATTATACAATTTATATTACAAAACAATACAAGTTGCAATACAATTCAAACAATATAACGATACAATCAAGACATCGCGGGATTTTAAGGGGTAGATTGGTACGGAAGGTGTTAGAAGTGGCACGAGACAGCAACCATAAGACGTAATTACATCGATGCCGTTGTTCCGTGGTATTATCGACGGAGCCTTGTACTTCCATTTGCATTAGTCTCTGGCATATAGAGACTCCTCTCGTATACACTGGCATCCTTCTGTACCAAGTTACAAAGAACAGCGTTAACACTAAATACAACAGTATAACAAAATAATACAACTTTAAAAGCTATACTCTCTCTCTTACTCTCTGTCTATTCTACTTCTCCCTTATCTTTGGGAGTTACCGAACGATTTGTTGACGACATTCTCTTTCTTTCTTCTTTGATTGTCGTCAGGTGATTCAGATCTTCCAGAGATCGAGCCTAGCACTGAAAACTTGGACCAGTTTATTGAAGACCCCGAGCTGTAGTTTCACTTGTACATTTCCTTTACATTCTGTATTTCCTTTTCTGTTATGCCACTATTTAAGCATTACTTTCATTCAGATGTATTTACTTTTCCATATATTGTAAAAAGAATATTAATAAATAAGAAGTTGTTCAATTATATCTATTGTCTTTTGTCTCTTGTGCATTATATTTATATTGCTTAGTTACGCTTAGCGTATTTACTTCTGAGTAAGTACGTAGCGGCCTCGTCGCGTCCTCTATCCGTATGCTGGGAAGCGGGGCGTGACAGAGGTGGTGATTATATCAGTCACCCACAAGCCACAAGCGGTCTGCTAAACGTAACGGCCACCCAGGTATTGAGCGATCAGAAGATCAACAAGGAAGCCTGCTCATACTCCTGCGAATCCAATCAGTAACACTACCGTATAGTACGGTCTGTTAGTCTGATATGTCGCATATCACAGCTTCGGGGTGGTAAAACGTCAGACCCCAATAGCCTGATAAGTCATGCCGATGTGAGGCCCATAATAGTTTGAGAAACTACTGATAAAACTTTCCAGTAAATCTCAGCAACTCTGGCCAGGGATTTTCTGTTATGGCCAATCAAGCATACCGCAACATCAACCTCCAATACCGGGAGAGACGAATCCCCTCATGTCGCTCATTGCCTCCATGTGACTCGGGGTTGTATCCAAAAACCACCGTTTTGCACGATCTATTTAATATGGTAATGTAGAAATCAAACCACAGTGGGAATCACACAAGACTCTATGACGATCTCGGGTCTACAGACTAATATGTACCAGTGTCACTAGAGAGCTGCCATCTGACATGAGGTATAATACCATTTAGGAGTTATCGTCGAGTCCGTTCAGTGTACCCAGTCTCCACTGAGCACCGTATACCATCTCTGATGTCAAATACTAATTGATATGGGATCATCCATCGCCCATCATATGGGTCAAGAAGCGTATACGCTAGTCTACTCTGAAATATCGATGCCCCGTCTCGATACTCGCACAACTAGGAACATTTGAAGGATATACTTACCGACTACCTTTTCCCCACCGGTATGATCTGCATCATAATCCTGGTAGTCAAGTACTCATCCTAAGGGCTTTATCAACATGTAATAGAGAGACAATAAGTGTACATGTTAAGATAAAGAGCAACCGGATAGCATACTATCATGTCGAGCAAGAAAGTCCCCTCTATATATGTCCAAGCATCCACTATAATATACATCACATGTATAATAATGGCTTCTAGGGTATACATATAACTAACACAGCCATCGCCCCTCGTCGGGGTCAAAAAACATATAGACTAGTCTACTCTCGAATATCGATGCCCAGTCTCGATACTCTGATTATGGACATTTTAAGGATGTGCTTATGAACTACCCAGATTTCACGAGTATGGTCCCCATCATAACCCTGGTAGTCAAGTAAGAATCTTATGGGCTCTATCAACATGTAATAGTGAACGTAAATACCACATAAATATATACATGATGATAAAAATAAACCAGATAGCATACTATTATCTCGAGTAAGACTATTCTACCCATATAGGCCCTCCCTCAATTATCATAATCGCCTGCCTGCAATTACAATAATTGCCTTGAGGGCACTATAGTCAACATACTCAACGCTGCCTGTCAATTCGAGTAATTGGAGAGGCAGTTGAGACAGAAGAACCAGCCAGTCGGAAACAAACGACCAGCGGACCAAGTTTCAAAAGGGGCATCCTCAAGGCCAGCCAGTGTTTTTCAGCCGAGGAGACATGATCAGTCCTTTTCTCATTCTCCCTCGGTCGTCAGCAACTATTGCAATAAGTAAAGGCATTTAAAAAAGAACTGTCGTATACTCAATAGTCTCTGTTTAATATGCAGATCGTCGGAGCATAGATCAAGCGGTTGTCTTCAACATGAACTTAGGGCTACTCCAACATCCGGACCGGCTATCTATAGAGCATCAAAGCAAGACCCACCCTTAATCCCTCAACAGCGGGTATTTAATCAAGCACAGATGAGCGTGCCCAAGCATCGGGTTTCACCTTGTCAATCGTAGAGGCTGAAGCCATGGAACACTCTGGTAACTTCCCATGATTCCTTAGTTTCCAACCAATTATCTTTTGCTCGTCTCTCAAAAGCTATTTCTTCCATGCATTTCTAAACCAATTCCAATTAGCTTAGAACTTTTCTTGTGACCTAGTCCCGCCCTTTAACCTCGTGACTCGCCCTCTTAATTACTATTGACACCGAAAACAAATCTATCCACACATTTTCTATGGAGTGTATATTCTGGTTAATCCCTACATAAATAACTTTCAAAGCGTCTGTAACATTCTCAACTTTCCAAACTTTCAGCATATACCAACCCAAACTAGACAAAATAACATTCGATGGATCTACTACTTCGATTCAACTAAACGAGCTACATCAATTTTATTGTTCCTAAGCTCATATCATGGATTAAAGTCTAACTAGCAAATATTTCATTTTGTCTTGGAAGTTTTCTTTTTTCTCCCCTTTTCCTGGTTTGGTTCTGTACTTCATATTACTCTTCTACTCATTGGTGTTTCAATATGTAATTTCCTGCACACAGTGTCCGCCAATAATTGTAAGGAGCCTGCTGCTCTGTTCCTTTCTGGGTTACTTCCTTGACCAGCTGCAAATCGATATAAGCTTATCGATAAATCTCGCGAGTTAGACAAAACCATGTTTGATACATGTTTCCTGCTTGCAATTTATGGCGAACTGCACATCAAATTTGGTATTTACGATACTGTCAGTTACCGAAATTCTTGTAGATGTCGTGATAAATTCTGCCAGGATGCGTTTATATATTTTTCGTGAGTGGTTTTGTTGATAAAATGATAATCCTCTGCAGCCCATCGATTCAGTTATTTCCAAAATTCTCAAAATCAACTTTATTAAATCAAATTCAACCAATATCACCATACTTCCAATTGAAAAGTAAAATTAAAGTTCAAAAGAACAGACAAGAATTATTGAAACATGCAATATGTTAAAGGAAGAAGATTTATGAAACAAATTAATGGAGAAACTATATTTACAATGCATTATATCTGCTATATATGTCCTATTTATTGGACTGCAATAATCTGACATGAAACAAAGATTACACCAAAATTATTTAAACCTGAAATAAAATGAATTGAACTACAAAACGACCCACTTGAAATCAACAAATCAAGAAGAAAAGTAACAAACTAAAGAAAATGCCATGATCAAGAACTATAATGAACGATAACGATCAAAAGGGATGCATGATCGAGAACAACCAACAGTATCTCTCAAGAAGGACCTCATAATATTCAGCCATCATATCCAAGATGAGTTCTTGTTGAGGCGAAAGATAGGCAATGCCGTTAGCAATACTATCAAGCGCCGGTACATCATCATCATCACTTAGAATCACCACCCATGACCTTAGCAACGGAGCACAATCGCTCTCCCACAATAGTAAGCTCCGCCTGCAGAGAAGAGTATCTCCAAATGGTCACTCTCAAACCTCAGAGGCAGCGGCTGCGGCGTCACCACCAGTAGCCTCGTCCGATCCACACATGGATTCCACCATGTATATATATTGTCCATCAGCAAGAACAACTGTGCATCCAAACTATCGTTCACAACAACGATGCCCGAGGAAATCATCTAATCTTCCCTTGGCCATCATCATTGGCATTGTCTAGGAGAAAGAATCCTGAGGTGGAACTATGATGTCGGTTGTAGCTGCCGAGCCATCCATTTGTATTCTTGGAATGTACTTCTTGAATCAAATGGCTTCTTGTTTCTTGCTGTTGTTAATTTGTTTGAGAAAGAGAAATTTAAACGGCGGTTTTTAATCTTGTTTAATTCTTGCAAGACTAGAGAAGTATTTATAAGATGAGGGAGGAGTAGATATAAGCAGTGACAGGGTTTTAACTTGCCACTACAAATAACTAATTAATTTCTGTACCATGTTTCAATATCTAAGTCCTTTTTGGATAGAAAGTTAGGGTTTTATTTTAAAGTGGAGGCAAAGTCATGTAAACCATAATTTGTAAGAATCAAACTTTAAAATTGGAGTTTAGTACATTTTGATCAGATTGGAGTTGAGATAACTGCAGTTTAAAACTGAAAAATTGCATTTATCTCAACTCCAAAATGGTTGCCAAACAAGCCAAAGTTAGCATTTTGGAGTTAACTTTTGCTAACTTTATGAAACCATAGTTCACAAAACTCAACTTCATTCCCAAACAGGCCCTTAATGTAATGTTTTACCTTTTTAAGATAATGATCTTAAACTTTATAAACCATTTAAAAATATATACCACTTTGATTTTCCTTTTTCAGTTGCGAAAAGATTGATTAGGGAATAATTTACATACGGTCGTTGCTATGCGTTTGAGCTCTATTCATTTACATAGTCAATAGTTGTTGCCAAGGTTCATGAAGGCACTGTGAAAATTGAATATAATTGCAACCGCACCCCGCCCCTCCACCCCCCCACCCCCTCCCTGCCTCCCTCCTCATGTTATTAATCATTTAATCAACATTTATAATTAATTAAAATAATTATTTAGTATTTTATGATAAAGAGTAAAAATGTCTTCTGCTACTAAATATAATATCGTTAAAGTTGACCACTAAGTTAGAATAGTTTTCTTTAATTTCCTAAGTAAACAGTAGTTTTTCTTCCATGAACCGAAACCTAAACGGAGTTTTTTGTAAATAAGCCTATAAAATAAAAACCCTCAACCCGAAGCTTTGGTACAATGGATGAGACTTTAAAATTTCTTGATCTTTAAATAAATTCGTATTTAATACACGTCCGATGGAAATTAAACTCGGGTTGCTGTATACTATATTAAAGTCTCTTCCATTGCACCAAAAATCCGAAATTATAATAAAAGTTGAGGGTTGTTATTTTATATTCTAATAATCAGGATGTCTAGAGCTAGTTGCCTAACCTGTAACCTATGCTTGTAAAAAAGAAAACAAGCAAGTCAATAGACTATATTGGATAGCTATGCATGCTTCCCCAAAATCAATTAGCTGGCAACTGCCCTAACTAACTGGGGCATACCAGATATTTGATCTAGGATCGCGAAACTCTCCTCAACCAAAAAGTTATTCGGTGTACTGATCATGTGTGTCCGTGTCATGAGAGGAAAAAAATGAGAACATAAACCCCACCAAACTATCCAAAGTGTTAAATTATGAGATATTTGAATATAACTGTATTAGATATTATGATTATCATAAATCAGATAAACTTTGATTTATATTCTTGAGATTATGATCAGTGTGTTAGATTGTTAGAATTATTAGTTATCAGTTAGTTATGTTATGAGATGTATAAATTGAAATAATTTATCTTTTAATAAAATTGATCGAGTTTATTGCTTTCTTATCATGGTATCAGAGCTAGGTTGATAACATTCGTGTATTTGCACTTTAATAACACCTCTAAGGGAGAGCCGTCTACATGCCCTTAATAACCTTTCCTTGTGCCATAGTTGCATCTTTCCTTCTTCCTGTGCCATAGTTGCAACTTTCCTTGTGTCGTCTACTTGCCTCTGAGAGACTAGTCTCTACATGTGTTATAAGATCCATGTTGACAACAATCACATTGCATATGAGGGGGAGCGTTAAAATATGTGGATACCATAGTCCCACATTTAAAAAAACTATGAGGGGATACATGGATATAAGATATAAGATAAGATAAATCTCAATAAGGCTTGAGTCTTATTGATGGAATCCACTTATATCAAAAGCTCGTGTATACTCATAAATAACATATATAATCACCCCCTCGTTCGTGAATATATATAAATTTAATATGGTATCAGGGCCAATGGCTCGATCCAAAATTTATCTTCATTTTTATTTTTAGTTTATTATTTCAAAATAAATAAAATTGTGTCAAAAATATCTAATCCAGAAATGAGTTCTCTCGGTTTGATCATAAGCAGTTTGAAATTATTCCTAGAGATGGGGTGAATAAGAATAAGCTACGATACACTCAAATTAAAAATTCTACACTTGCAAATAGAAATCAAAGGTGTAAACTTAGAAAAATGATATACCAATAAAAAAAATAGCTAAGAAATACTATAATTATGAAACAAGAACATATAGCATGCAAAATCAATATCAAGTATAAGCAACGAATATAAAGAGCAAGTAGGGAACAAGCATGCAATTTCTAAACAAATAGCAAATAAGAGATACGAAATTGCAAATGCAAACACGAGTTTTTTTTATAGTGGTTCGAAAGATCGCTTAGTCCACTTTTTTTAGACATACGAACCCGTTCCACTAATTCACGTCTTTCTCTTGGAGACAAACACGTTGCCCGCAAGCAACACACAACCCCGCTTCTGGTGGAGGTTAAACCAAACACATCTTCTCAAAAAGACAACACGTTATTCGCCACTACGAACAACATTTCCATTACAAGCTCGTCGCTCTTCTCTCTACAAAGATACTCTCTTCTCTTACAATGGCAATCTTACACTCAAGATCCCAAACACAAAGAAAAAAGAGATTACACTTGAAACACAATACACTTGATAGAGTTTCTCTCAATCTCACACTTTAATGCTCTTTTAATAAATATGGATATAATCAAATGAAGCTCTTGATTGTGTGCGAAAGTAAATTTCGATAGAAAATTGAAAACACTTTTAAACTCTCACAAGATGTGGGATTTTTCTCTCTTAATCATTTAGGAATTTTGCAAACTAAAATATTGAGTGATTAGAGCTCAAAAAACCATCCCAAAACTCTTTTATAACCCTATATAAAAAAACTAGCCGTTATAAGTCAAATCAACATTTTTCCAGTAAGAACAGATGTCTGAAGAACAACAGGACAGACGTATGAAGTTTTGACAAAATAAATCCCAACAGCTATATTTTCAAAAAATTCTTCTTTAGAAGTCTGTTTTTACTGGAAAAATACTGATTTGACTTATAACGGCTGGTTTTTTGTGTGGGGTTATAAAAAAGTTTAAGGTTGGTTTTTTGAGCTCTATCATTTAATATTTCAGTTTGCAAAATTTCTAAGTGATTAAGAGAGAAAAATCCCACGTCTTGTGAGAGTTTAAAAGTGTTTTCAATTTGCTATCCAAATTTACTCTCACACACAATCAAAAGCTTCATTTGATTATATCCATACTTTAAAAAATATTAGAGAGTGAGTTTGAGAGAAACTCTACCAAGAGTATTGTGACTCAAGTGTAATCTATTCTTTTTTTTGTTTGGGATTTTGGGTGCAAAATTGCCATTGTAAGATAGAAGAGCATCTTTGTAGATAGAAAAACAACGAGCTTGTAAGGGAAGTGTTGTTCGTTGTGGCAAACAACATGTTTTCTTTTAAGAAGACGTGTTTGGTTTAGCCTTCACCAGAAGGGGGATTGTGTGTTACTTGCGGGTAACGTGTTTATCTCCAAAAGAAAGACGTGAATTGGTGGAATAGGCTCATACGCCTAAAGAAAGTGAATTAGAAGATCTCCCGAATCACTATAAAAGACTCATGTTTGCTTTTGCAATTTCTTATCTCTTATTTGCTATTAGTTTAGAAATTGTCTACTTATTCCTTACTTGCTACATTTGGAAATCAAGCTTTTGTTCAAAATCGCAAAGGAATTGCAAAAAAAAAATCAAATCAAATCATTTTTCTCGTCGACGAGAGAAGAATTTTGCTCGTCTAACAAATCATTCTAGAAGCCATCACAGTTTCCTCCATCAATATCAAGTCCAAGTATCTATTCTTTTTTTATGACGTCTTCTAGCAGTATGATCTTTTTCCGTCCAAGCAATTATTCTTTTCTTATGATGTCTTCTAACAGCATGCTTTTCTTCCTTTAGCACCTCCAGCGAAAGACACTGCGGGTTATTCGGTCTACCTTGCAATTCATGAAAGAGACCAAAGGGTATTAGTCCGCTATACTCGATATCTTAAATCTGTTGTTCTTCTCCATCGTTCTAAAAGTTGCATATTTTGGTTCAAGATATTATCCAAACTCTTGGTTATCCACCGTGAGTTTGAGAGAGGATATTAGATTATGAGATATATAAATATAACTGTATTAGATATTATGGTTTTCATAAATCAGATAACTTCTGATTTATATTGTTTAGATTATGATTAGTGTGTTAGATTGTTAGGATTATTAGTTATCAGTTATGTTATGAAGTGTATAAATTGAGATGATTTTTCTCTTAATAAGATTGATCGAGTTTATTGCTTTCTTATAAATAAAAAACCTATTTTGATAACAATAATATCCGGCAGTTACAGGAGAGTATTTCCCAATCCAACACAAAGGATGGCTGAAATTTCAATTTCTCCTCCTCAACCCTCACGATCCCGGGAAATATTGTAAGAGCCTCTTAGGGACCCATTTTTAGAAGATGATAGTGAAGACATAAGGGAGCGGAAGAAAACTAGCCTTTAATGGAAGATAACTTAGGTTGCTAATAAAGTGTAGATGCTGATAAAAAAGGAGGATAATTAGTGTTAATTGGATGAGTTGATAGAAAATTTTGGTAGTTGCGATTGAGTGATAACCATGGGTGAAATATGAGCTTATTTGCTAATAAATCAATGCACATGCAATTTTATTATGCAAGAGATCTCAGTTTTACTAGTATAGGTCACAGCTTTGGCAACTGGCTCCAGGCTCCGATTAATTATTAGAATATAAAATAACAACCCTTAACCTGATTATAACTATAGAGTTTTGGTGCATTAGAAGGGATTTAAAATGGAATCAAAGCTACCCAAAATCGTAAAGTCTCTTGCACTCTATCAAAATTTCGAAGTTACAATAAGGCTTGAGGCCATTATTTTATATTCTAATACGCCTCTTACAGGTTGAAGGTTCTCTGACTCGAGACCTGAAATTTTGTACAGTGGTATTTTCTATTTAATTAATCAAACATATGCACTTGTTTTGAGGCAATTCGACGGGTTGGACGTGTTGAATTAGGACAAAATCGACAGGAGACCCAAGTTGCTTTAGGTTCCAACGATGTAGGCTTAACTCAACGGGTATTACCAGTCGAATTAGATTATACTAATTCGAAGGATATATCCTGTCGAATTATACATTACTTTGACAGGTAATTCCTGTCGAATTTTCAACCCAAATCCAATTTGGAAACAGTATGATGGGACCAAATTCGACGGGAAAATCCCGTCGAATTAGGTCAAACTGGGAAAAAAATTAAAATCCCAGATTCACTGGATAATTCAATCCAATATACAACCATTGCCACAAATCCAAATCCAAATTCTTCTCGATCCTAATCCAATCCAAATCCAAATCTATTGTCACAATCAATCCAACAACCGATACATACACACAGGCATACATACATATCAACACACACACACATGTACGCGTAAATACACACACATGAATTCGTACATGTAAATACATGTTCGCACGTGAGTATATATGTATTTATGCATGTATACGTGTACACATGCATGTATGGTGTATGTATGCATGTATATGTATGAAATAAAAATGCATGTATATGTATGAAATAAAAATGAAATCATAATAACCCCAATATACCATAACATATAACATATCCAGATTACACAAGTTACTACAAATCTAAAACATATAAGATATCCAATACAAAATATCACATAATATAAGGTTTTAAAACTAAAGAAAATAAATACATACGATCGAGCATCTCTCGACGTTCACTCGTCATCCTCATCATCGTCCTCATCCTTGCCACCTTCCTCACCGTCTTCCTGGCTGTCTTTGCCTTCTGGTTCAAGAAGCCACTATAGTGAGAAAAAAAAATTTAAAAAGATTTTGTAGACTTATTATACAATTAAATAAATTAACACAACCAATAAAAGGATTATCGAACTTACTTGGTGTATTTCCTTACTATGTCTGATGTAAGATTCTCACATTATTAGTCTTGCTTTTCCGTTCACAGTCGTGTCAGTGTTGGATTGGGCTTTTGATATCGAACTATATAAGGAGGCTCATGCTCCACGATAGACCGAGATAGACAGATACGCTCTGCTGGATGGGTGAGCTCTATGGGATAAAGCTTAAGAGAGAGTTTGTGTATAGAGTGGTGATGGTATTTTTTTTTAACATTTATCAAGGGATGAAGAGAAACAAATGATATGTATCGACGTAAGTCCTAGTGCTAAGATATGGCATGTCAATCTCCGTGTCAAGCCCTGCTTTCCAAAAGACGGTAACGGCACATGACGAGACCCGCAGCGTATTTATTATGAAAATGTCATTTCTCTTAATAAATACGTTAAGTATATGTAAGCAATATAATAATATACAAGAATAACAAGAGTAATTAAAATAAACAACAACTTTATTTACATTCAAATTCAAGTACAATGTCTGATATAAATGATACAATACTGGAAAGTCTAGACAGTGGCTTACAAAAGATAAGTACAAAAAAGAAACTAATAATCTGGCTGGGCTATGAGCTGGTCCAAGTCCTGCTGGCTCGGCCCTATCTCTTCTGAATCCGGACCTCCTGACGAACATTTTAAGGAAAAGAAATATAGAGGAATGTCGTCAGCGAACTAGCGCTTGGTAAGTTCTCAAAAGAAATAAGTAAATGGTAACTGAAGGTATGTATAATGAATAGAAACCAGGTAAATATGAACAGATAAGGGTGTATGTAAGAGTATCTAAGCCTGCCATTTATATATATAAGATAGCTATTCTAATATGGTTGTTTGTAGTTTGATAAAAAGGTATTTATGTATACAAGAGAAGTCCAACTTACCCCATGGACTAAGGTAACGGGAAGTACAAGGCCCCATCAAAAATCATGGGACAATAGAACAAGAATTTAGTTTAGGTGTCTTTTAAAGTGATCTCTCATGTCACGATATACGTTCTGTACCAATCTATCTTTTATCCCCGCGTATTTTATTGTATAATTCAAGTTTACAGGTCTTAACCGAATCCATGAATATAAAGAGTACAAGTTCAGATTCAAGTTGTATTCAAGTATTCATGTCAAGTTATGTTCATGGTTCGGTCAAGTCAAGTCAAGTTCAAATATTCAAGTTTCAAGTTTGGATATTCAAGTTCAAGTGTTCAAGTTTAAGATTAGGTTCGAGTTCAAGTCAAGTCTATCATGTAATAGATTTAAATCAAACAAACAATATCTAATTATGTCTTCATGTACCTGCAACAATTCAAAGATTAAGAAAAATAAGGTATACAAGTTCGAATAGTATGAAATGAGGTAAGTATATTATTTAAATAACGACCATAAATAACGCTGTAAAGAAGTGGTGTAGACGACTATTAATCAATTCAATCAAATTAAGAATATAAACAAAAATATAGATTTAAGTGTCGTGCATGCGTGAGTTCCAGTTGCGCCTAAATACGACTACCAATTTGGGATATATACCCATTTTCGTTTTATCGTGCAGAACAGATCAGAATTTATCCAGCACCATCGCATATTTTTAAAACACAGTTTGAGTTAATTTATGTTAGCTCTCAGATTTCAAAGATTATTAAAAACTTGTAGTTCTTTCGATATAGTTATCCAAAACACTAAGCTCCACGTGATTTGGATTCCTGAAACTTTAGTTATGGTCATTTTAATATCAGGGTTTAAAACAGAAATTGTGATTTCTGGACAGCAACTATATATTGTATTGCAAAAGCTATATAGGGTTGTTTCATGCATTTATAAGTAATCTAATATACATGAAATTATAGTTCTATCGATTTTGCATCTACACATCTAAAATTTATCACGACGGATATCGGGTGTTCGAATTATATCCAATTTTAAAACAGTGTGCGAATCAGGACAGATTTTATCCAGATTCAATACTAAATATTGTAACGCGGTTTTCTATATTTTATGTTAATTTTCAGGAAAACAATACAACTAATAAAATCTAGATCGTTCGATCTAGATATTCAAAACATCTTAAAACACTTAATTTGGATCACCGATGATGGAGTTATAGCTTCTCGAAGAAGGCCCTTAAAAGCAGTTTTCTGGTTTTAAAAACAGCGAATAAAAACTATCCAATCTAAAAATTTTATAGCACATACAAAAATATATTCTATCATATGTAAATATACTGAAATTTCCAGAAGTAGGAATTAATTTCGAAAAATTATTTTAAAAATAAATGTTTTGTAAGACCGTATTTGAAAATAATAAATGTATGGTATTTATTTATAACTTTGTTTTCTTGTACGCGAAAGTAAATATAAATAGTTAACATTTCAGCGATAAATAATATGAATTAACATATGTGAAGCAAATATATGAGCTGATCATGATTAATCATTAAAAATAATATTACTTAACATGCAATCAACTGTGGTAGGCAATAATTTAATACTAAATATATATTTTTTATGTCAAAATTTTAACTTAACAAAAAATATTTTATCATGAACTAATCGGAGCAAAATTTCAGCATCAATGACAACATGACAAGAAGAGGGAGATTCAAGAAGAAAGAGAGAAACAAAGAGGAGAGAGAAGGAACTTACGGGTTGTGTGAGTCGGTATAACAACCGGCTCACCAATTTGATTCTAACGGCAAAAACAAGTCTCGGTGACCTAGGTTCGAGCAATCAAGATAAAAATCAAATTAGTTTCTAAAAGTATTCTCTATGGAGCTTTTGAGAGGAAAGTAAAGAAAAGGAAAACGACACTTGCAAAGTTTATGAATGGTACAATACTTCGGTCTTGAATTTCTAGGAACGAAGAGAACTTCGGTGACGCCGAAACTTGAAAGCGCTAAGGATGAAGATTTGATGAAGAATGAGGAAAAGAACATATAAAAGAATATTAATATGGTTATTATAATAATTCATAATCATAACCATTCTAATTATTATATGTATTCATTTTGAGAGTTAAAAGGAAGAGAAAATAAAAGGTCTCATTTGTAAATTATGAGAGAGTTTAAAAAAAATAGATAAAAATAATTGGAAGACCTAATATTTGAAACATGTTGCCTATAAAATAACAATGCAATGACCTAACCAATGGGCTACAAGGCTATTATTGTATAAAATTAAATAGAAATAAATCTATGTAGAGTTTCAAAAGAGGATAATTTAAAAATTAAACGAAATAAACCATTTTCTTAACTACGTTTTTTTTTCCATTTCAAACAAAACAAATTCTCTTTCCAAAATTTTCCTTTCAAAACAAAAGAATAAATTCTTTATATTAAAGAGACCAAACTAAATCTTTTAAAAAAATTTCAAAACGTTTTCTTTTTATAAAACGTGTCATTCCGAAACACACACGTGTGTGTGTATTTTATTATTAAAAAACATTATAATAAAAACAGTATCGTTACACTCCGGTTCGGTAAAAAATGATATGTATATTAATCATGCATTTAGATTTTAGGGATTGAATCAGGAAAGAAATGCAGGTATTTAAGGTTAAGGATGCCTTCCTATAATATAATAGCATGCCTACTAGATTTCATTGCATCTAACTCCTCTCAATAGTTTTTTTTTTCTCTTCATTTCTCCTTCATTATTTTTCCGACTATTATCCCATGTTATCAAATCGATTAGTCTAAAACTAAACACTATATTGTCTCGATATCGCATGGCTCAAAAGATATCCAAGATCCAACTTATTCGCTTGTAAAGATTCTCGATATCCTTCTTCTACGATATGCACATCATATTTTTCAAAGCGTAGACATACATGATACATCGTAGCACTAATACTCAAGTGTTAGCACAAATTAATCTAAACCAAACTAGAAATTACCCTTCAAAACATAAATTCAACCGACCCTAAGCCTAATTCATATATATTGAAAAAGAAATGAAAAAGAAATATATGGCCAGAGACATCAAGGAAGAAATATACCTCCAGAGAGATCGAGGGAGAGAGCTTCCTTGTACCGCTGGAGATCGAGATGAGAAGGAGATTTTTACATTTTTTGGATGGTTTGGAAGGGATTTCAGTGTCAGGGTTTGGAAGGAATTTAGAAAGAGGAGGGCCTTAGTGATGAGAAGGGGGCTCGGGAAAGACGAGGAAGAGAAAAGGATGGCGATGGGGCTCGAGAAGACGAGGAGGTGGAGGGAGGTCGGCAATGGCGACTACAAAGAGGAGGGGGAAAAATTTTCCGGGGGAAATTTAGGGCAAATGAGGGAAGATTGGGTCGGGTTAGGGTTTATAACTTACTCAAAACCTAATTCGACAGGAGGCCCCCCTTGGAACTACGTAACATTTGCTTGTAGTTGGAAGCTCTATGCACACATGAGATGAGTCAGAGATTAATTAAAGTTAATTATCCTTCTTCTAACTAGTCCTATCTCATTCTATAAATATAAGTGGATTAATTACTCATCTCAAACAAAATCAACGGCAAGAAACAAGAAGCAGTCATCGTTCAAGAAGCTATAGCTATTGCTAGTTTCAACAGCAATGGATGGCTTCGGCACCTACACCCCACAACAATATTCCACCGCAGCCATCTTCCTCATCGATAACGTCGATGATACAGAGAGGATATTCAACTTACAGCCATGGCGCTGTTACCATTTTCGTCTCCCTAACCTCTCCTACATCCCTCACCCCATCACCATCCTCTCCTCCTTCCGCTTCGTCCTCTGCCGCACCTCCTCTAACTCTTACCATGTGTTCCACCCCCTCTCATATCCCTTCATGGTCCACATGGGCCTTCCCGACCCCGACCGACGGTCCCCCGCCAACGCCACCCTGTCGTTCTTGCCTTTTGCCGCCCTCCCGTTCTTTCCTTTCGCCGCCCTCCCGTCTACCCTTTCGTCTCCAAAAACCATTTTCGTGTCGTTTGCGCCATCCATAAGGGTCAGGGCCACTACATCTTCGACACCTGCTCCAGGGCCTGGACCTCGGCTCTGCAGAAAGCAATTTTGTTTTATTGTATCAACCACCCATTTCCACCTACTACACAACCATCCACCTACTACACAGCCATCCACTATACATAGACTTTTTAATAAACGTGTACTTAAAAAGTAGTATAAATATAAGGTAAGGTTTGTGTTAACAATCCAAGCCAGTAAGCAAACTAAGAAGAAAGAGAAGCAAAGAGAGAAAGAAAAACAAGTTATAACTTGTAAGAAGTGAGAGATGTTAAAGAGAGTGTTTGAGTAAGGTATTGAAACACCGCAGAGAGAAAAGAGAGTTTATTTTGTAGCAACAATATTATTAACTAAAGTGCGTTTGAGTATATAAGAATGCAATTTATTCGAAAATTAGCATTCTCTATCTCTCCTACCTCTATCAAATTGGCATCAGAGCCACTTGATCAAACCGAACCAATCAAAATCGACGAAATGGCGAATATGATCCAACCGTAAATTCTGAAACTGACGAAAACAGACTATGACAACTGCAGCATGCAAATGAAAATATTGCTTGGCTCGCAAGAGTTGTGGAAGCTCATCAAGAACGGTTTTTCAGAAATCGATTCGTTGGCCGCAGAAGCGGTACTTAGCAATATTCAGAAGAATGAATTGAAGGAGTCAAGAAAGAAAGATAAAAATGCATTATTCTTAATTTATCAAGGTGTGGAGGAGTCAGCATTCGAGAAAATTCAAATGCAAATTCTCCAAACAAGCCTGAGATATTTTACAAAAGGCTTATCGAGGCGCCGATAAAGCGAAAAAGGTATGCCTTCAAGATTTGAGAGCAGAGTTTGAAACTCTGGCGATGAAAACTAGTGAAACAATATCGAATTATTTTAATAAAGTCCAAATCATTTCAAATCAAATGAAGAAAAAGGGGAGGAGATTGATGATGTTAGAATTATGAAAAAAATTCTAAGATCATTAACTCCGAAATTCAATTATATAGTCTCTACTATTGAAGAGTCCAAATATCTCTTTCAACTTTCTATTGATGAACTATAAGACTCGTTGCAAGCATATGAGCAAAGAATGAGCAGGAAAAATAAAAGAAAGAATCTTGAGCAAGCTTTGCAAAGCAAGCTCACAATCTGCGAAGGCGTTTAAAGAAGCTGGGACGGTTATAGAGGCAAAGGAAGCAATAGAGGCGGCCCAAGATTTCAAAGAGCCCATGGCAAGCAACCGTATCAGAACAACCATGAAAAACATAGTCGTGAAGGTGTTCATGAATGATCAACTACCAAAAGAAAATGCCATGGAGGACGAGGCAGAGGACGAGGAGGATACTATCAAACAAATCATTCTCTGTTATAATGCTACAACTGTAAAAGGTATGGTCACTTCAGTTTTGACAGTACTTACAGGCCAGAAGAAAATGTCATGGAGAGAAATAATTTCGTTTAGATAAATGAGTTTGAAAACTCAGTTGTCCTACTAGCATATAAGGGTGGTGACAACAAGTATCAGAATATCTTCTATTTGGACTCTGGTGCAAGCAACCATATGTGCAGAATTAAAGAGTTCTTTACCGAGTTAAATGAATTGGTGAATGGCGAAGTCACATTTGAAAACCAGTCAAAAGTTGTCGTCAAAGGCAAAGGAAAGATAATGATCCATACGAAGAAGGGAGATCAGAGGTACATCTCTGATATTTACTATGTTGCCGCGCTCCTTAACAATACTATAAGCCTAGGACGGCTTGTTGAAAAAGGCTATGATATTCGTCTTTAGACTTTTCTCTAATAATCAAGATGGAGATGAATTAATTACAAAGGTGGATATGTCTAGAAATAGACCATTTACTTTAAACATTAATCATGATTCTGTGAAGTTCTTAATGTCTGGTTATAAAAGATAATTCCTTGCTCTGGCATCTACGATTCGGACATTTGGCATTCAGCAGCCTAAATCTTCTGTGGAAAAAGAAGATGGTAAAAGGCTTACCTCAAATCATTCAACCAAATCAGCTATGCGAAGGATGTATAAGAGGCAAGCAACACAGATGATGTTTCGAGATTGGTAAATCTCGAAAAGCAATACAGTTGCAAGAATTGGTGCACACAAATATTAAGGGGACATTTAAGGTGGTTTCGCTCAAAGGAAACAGATACTTCATTATATTCATTGATGATTATAGCAGAAAAACGTGGATCTATTTCTTAAAGAAGAAATTAGAGATGTTGGAAAAATTCAAAGAGTTCAAGACGATGGTAGAGAATCAAAGTGGGCACACAATCAAGGTGCTCCGATCCGATCGAGGTGGCGAGTACAATTCAAAGGCGTTTGAAGAATTCAATAATCAGCACGGGATAATCCTTTAACTCACTGCTGCATACACTCCAACAGAATGGAATAGCAAAGCGGAAAAACCGTACAATACTCAATATAAAGAGAAGAATGCTCAAGAGTAAGTACCTGCCAAAAACGTTTTGGGCCGAAGCCGTAGATTGCGCGGTGTACCTTCTCAACTGCTGTGCAACAAAGAGTGTCAAGTTCATGACACCATTGGATACATAGAGCAATTTGAAGCTAAGTGCCAACTGATGACATATGGTTTTATGGTTTAGATGATGTGATTTAAAATATGAATAGGTGTTTAGTGTCACTTGCTTTATCTTACCTTCTTTACCGATATTAAACTTGTATACACATATGTATTAGCTTGCTTTTCCTATATCTTATGTGTACCGAGTAATATATCTATATCGACATGCTTTTCTTGTGTTTTATTTTTTGATATCGATACATTACTCTCATTTATTGTTTTGGTAATTCACAATATATGTGTGTGTGCGCGTGCGTGCTCATCTATCTTGGTTTTCATATATCATGTACGTATATATAGTATATCAATATCTCATGCTTTGAATTTGTTTTATATCTTAATATTAATATACTATTCATGATTGTGATATCAAACAGTGAATGTTCATATACTTGTGTTTATTCATAACTTATTTATTTCATAACCCTATATATGATGCGTTTGGTCGTTTTGAGATTGCTTTTCAGGATATTCTGGATATCTCACGGCATAAGCATACAATGGAGGATGGAGGAAATTGAGCCTAAATGGAATATCTAATGGAGGTTGGAGGATATGGAAGAGAGCTTCACAATTTGCATATTCAAGCTTCATGATACTAAGCAGCCAAGGGTCAAGGAATTCAAGAGTTCAAGCTACGAATAGTAATTAAGCTAAGAAGCCGAAGTCTAAGTTTTGTAGCGTCAAAGATCGAAGTTGAAACGAAGTTCATTTGAAGATCAAATATCAATTTCAAGTTGTTCGTGAGTTGAGTGGAGAAGATCAAGAAAGTCAAGTCGAAGATCAATTGAAGATCAAGTGATTCGCAAAAATTCAAGAGCTCGTGTCGAAGTGTCGAAAATTCAAGATTTCAAAGAAATATGACATCGACATAGAATTCTATATAAGTACTCTATAGAATACGGTTTATATCAATTAAAGTTCTTGAACACTCACACTTGCATGCACAAACTATTTATATTGCATAAACTTGAGTTTTTCGGATTTCAAAGTTTCTATTTGGTAAAATACCAAACTTTCAGTTTTATGCTTCACCAGACATCTGCCATTTTGACCTAGAGACGTCTGGATACTATTGATATCTGAAATATCATATATGTTTTCAAAATTGAGATGTGACAGACGTCTGAATGTCAATAGACAAGACGTCTGATGAAGCGTTTCAAAATGGTATTTTTAAACTTCAGACGTCTTCCCATTTGAATTTAAGACATCTGGTTTTCACTCTGTTCTTTTCACTGAGGAATACAGACGTCTGCAGTTCATCGGGGAAGACGTTTGATGTATTGTTTTGGCCAAAAAATTTCTTCTTTAGATGTCTACCTCTTTTTGCTTCAGACGTCTGGATATAAAATGTTTTAAAAAATATAGCTATTATATAACCGTTGGGTTGATTTTTATAAAGTGATAAACGTCTGCCCAAACCTTCTTTAGACATCTGTCGATGTTGTTTGATATTTATTTTCACCATAACGGCTAGTTTTTCTTTAGGGTTATAAATACACTTTTGCTTTGGATTTTTGGAAGCATTCACTTACAGATTTTCACTTACTTATTCTTGAGTGATTTAAAAAAGAAAAATCTCATCTCTTGTAAGAGTTTGATCTGCTTATCCATTTTTCACTCCCACACATTCAAGAGCTCAAATTGATTATCCATATTTTGTAGAGTATTAGAAGTGAGTTTAAAAGAAACTCTTTTGAGAGTATTTGTGCTTCAATTGTAACCCTTTTCTTTCTTTGTATGAGAACTCTAGAGTACTAGAGTGTTTTTGTAAGGGAGTTGGGTGAGAGAAGTTTTTTCTTTCTTTGTGTGAGGATCATTGATTATAAGAGTGCCTTCGTAAGAAAAAAGAACTTGTAGTCTCGGTGGAGATGTGATTGTGGGAAGTTGCAAATGTGCAACGTAGTGGTCTCGGTGGAGATATGGTATAAGAAGTTGCGGGTACGCAACGTGAAAGTCTCGGTGGAGACGTGTTTAATGGAACGGGCTTGTATGCCTAAAGAAAGAAGACTAGGGGATCTCCCGAACCTCTCTAAAACCTTTGTGTGATTACGTTTGCAATTTCTATCTCTCTCTCTTGCACTTGCTTTATATTCATAGATAGAATTTTCATGCTTGTTCCCTATATGCTCTAATTGCTCATTCTTACGATTGTTCTTGCTTAATTACTTATTGTGCATAATTGTGATTAGCTTAGCCACTCATATCTATTAATTTATCTTTTTCTTAGCTATTCAATTGTGGTTTGTATTTGCAAGTATAGTTTAGATTTTTTAATTTGAGTATATCAGTATTATATTTATATTCACTCTCCTCTAGGAATATTTTTCAACTGGTATCAGAGCTTGGTACTCTTTTTGTAGACTTAACATTCTAAAGTGATCCTATGGCATCTTCTTCCTCTTTCATCGATAGTGTTTCTATTCTTGATCCTCCATATTTTGATAGAAGTAAATTTTTTATTTAAAAAGTAAAGTTGGAGTGTTTTCTTGAATGTCGGGTAGGGAATTTTGGAAAAATGTTATGAATAGCTATTCTATTTCTACTTTTGCTAAATCTAAATGGAATAGTCGTGATAAAGATTTGTTTTCTCTTAACATCAAAACTATTCAAATTTTTAATTTGCTTTAGATTTTGATAGTTTTAACAATTTTTCATCTTGCAAGATAGCTCATGGTATTTGGTGCTCATTGGAGCAAACCTATGAAGCGCAAGCCATTTGCAATGGAAAAGAGAATACCAAGAGAACGCCTTCTGTCGTCTCATTGGATGTGCCTCCACAAAGTTCATATCTCAAGGGACAATCAAACTCGATAGAATCGACAAAAGGGTGCTTTGATCATGGGATGGTAACTAATTATACTTTTAATTTCCGCAAATTTAACTATGATTAACTATTAGATACTTTTAATACCTTACATGATAGCCATAATTCATCAGCATCTAAGAATGGTTTGCTTGAAAATCGCATTTTTATCTTAAAAATGAGAGAAGAAATTTGATTTCTTGTTGTGAATTTTTTAAGAATTTGAACAAAAACTTGATGCCAAATTTGGTGCTTTAACGCATGCTCATGATTCTCAGACCACTTTAATTGATAAATTAGCTGTTGAGAAAAATGAGTTGATTTCAAAACTTGATTTACAATGTAGTTCTTTTGATACTTTGAAACTTGAAAATGAAAATTTGGTTTTATCTTGTGAAAACTTAAGAAAAGAAAAAGATGAGTATATTGCTATTTTTAAAAATGAGATTAATCTTTTAAAATCATACATTTCATCTCAAGAATCTCTCATTTTAGAAAACACTTCTTTCAAGATAGAAAATGAGATTTTGGTTTCTTCTTGCAAAATTTTGAGAAAAGAAAAAATTGTTTTGATTTCAAGTTTTAAAAACGAAATTGATTTGTTGAAATCATCATTTATTTCTCAAGACTCGTTGATTTTGGAAAACTCTCTTCTCAAAACTCAAAATGATATTTTGAATGCATCCCTTGCTAAGTTTTCAAACATTGATTTTTTAGTTAGCAAGGAAAAGAAAGTTTTAAAACGAAGAGGTGATGAGTTTAAAAATCCTAAATTTCAAAAACTCTCTTTCTCTAGACATGTCAAACATGCTTTAAACTTTGCTAAATCTCACGCACATTCTCATGCATATCTTTATAGATTTAGTTCAAAACAATCTTTGAAAAAACGTGCGTATCATACTCTTGGTGCATCTCATAGTTGCATTGACACTTCTAGTTCTACTTGTGCACACTTACACATGCAATTTTTGTAGTGCACACAACCATTTGGGACATGCTTATGATTTGAGAAGGAATATCCATTTGCATGCCAAATTGGTATGGATTCCTAAAGCTAACGCTTGTGGATCCAAGGATACTTGGATACCAAAGTCCCCCTCCATACCTTATTTTATAGGTATGGGCAAGTTAAAGAGATGAGGAATTTAAGATCATGATGAGCGAAGAGCACTTCAACGGATTATTTGCTTAGCTTATCACTTTGTGGGGTAATGGTATCATTGCTATACTCTTTTATCATATTGCCTATTCCATTATGCTTGATATTGATATTGTATTAAAGTATATTTCTTTTATACCCCATTTGATCCATAGCTTTGATGTGATGTTTCTTGTACCCATGCTTTCCACTTGCTTGTATCCTTTGGGTAGCTTGCACAATAGTTTAAAATTGCTAGTATCCTTTGGGTAGCTTGCTCAATAGTTTAAAATTGCTAATATCCTTTAGTGCTTGTTCATATATGAGATGCTTTATATCATGTCATTTTTTTGCTCATATATGAATTCTTGTGCTCATTTATTTTAAACTTGCTATCTTTTAAACTTGAGCAAAATATGATTTGAAAACTTATTTTAAATTTGCTTATTTTTAGTTTTCTTGCCATAAACCACTTCTCACTTGCTTAAATGTGTTTTTATTCTTATAAGTGAGAGTTTGTATCCATGTAACTTTAATTTGTTTAAATCTTTTTCATATGAATACATTTTGGCACAAGTTTTAAATTTGAACCAATTTTTTCAATTGGTATCTTTTGTTCTGCCTTGATTTGAATGTGTGTTTGTTTAAACTTGCTTTATATTGTTGCACACATCCTTTTGTATGAGTGGACTTCTTCATTTGGTATTGACTTATTCTTTCATCAAGCCAAATGGCTTTCACAAATCTTTTTAGGGGAACCCAGTTGTGGATTTTGTTCTTTACAACAAATCTTATTCACGGGTCTAGCAGAGAGAACTAGAGATCTTACACCAGATAGTCGGTTCTTATGATGAGAAAATCAAGTCTTTATCTACATAACTTAGGATTACTCATTTTTGTTTTCACATGCTAGTATAAATTGCATATCTTATTCATGTGAATATGTGTGGTTTATTCATGAGTTTACTATCATTTAATTTCTATCTACTATGCTCCATTATTTATATCTTTTGAACTCTAATGGTTTGGAATATAAGTGGTTGAGTGATAAGACTCATAAATGAATCAATTTGGCATGGTTCTCGTACTTCGGAGATTCAAGCGTTCGGGATAAGTAAATCGTGCGGTATCAAGGTAAAATTTTATGTTTACTACCGTATATCGTATGCGATCATTTAGAACTGTACATCCTATGTTGCACACACGGCTCTTGCATGAGTTCACACTTTGTATTCTACTCATTCTTCATAACTCGTGCTTGCCTCCACATGCCTATTAGAACTTGCCTATATATATAGATTCATATGGTTTTGTGCATGTATACTTGATTTGTGTTTGCATATCCTCTATACATGCTTTTGGATATGAACTTCTATTTCAAAATTTTGCATTTTTACTTAAGCTCATATTTGTTTCCTATTAGTTTCATATGCATACATTTAGGGAGAGTGATTCAAACATTTGATTCTCTCTAAGTGTATGCATATGTTTAGAGGGTAGTTCAAATGTTCTAAACTCCTTAAACATCCTTTTTGATTATGACAAAAAGAGGGAGTAATAGGGTTGTGATAATATATCAATATCATATATTTGGTTATGATTGATATCGATATACTATCTCTTATTCATGTTTTGACATCATCAAAAAGAAGGAGATTGATGACTTATGGTTTTGTGATTTTGATGATGTGATTAAAAATATGAATAGGTGTTTAGTGTCACTTGCTTTATCTTATCTTCTTTACCGACACTAAACTTGTATACACATGTGTATTAGCTTGCTTTTCCTATATCTTGTGTGTACCGAGTAATATATTTATATCGACATGCTTTTCTTGTGTTATAGTCGTTGATATCGATATATTACTTTCATTCATTATTTTGGTAATTCACAATATATGTGTGTGTGCGCGCGCGCGTTCATCTATCTTGGTTTTCATATATCATGTATATATATAGTATATCAATATCCCACGCATTGAGTTTGTTTTATATCTTAATATTGATATATTATTCTATATCAAACAATGAATGTTCATATACTTGTGTTTATTCATAACTTGTTTATTTCATAACACTGTATATGATGTGCTTGGTCGTTTTGAAATTGCTTTTCAGGATATTCAGGATATCTCACGGCACAAGTATATAATGGAGGATGGAGGAAATTAAGCCTAAACGGAATATTTAATGGAGGTTGGAGGATATAGACGAGAGATTCACAATTTGCATATTCAAACTTCATGATGCTAAGTAGCCAAGGGTCAAGGAATTTAAGAGTTCAAGCTACGAATAGCCATAAAGCAAAGAAGCCGAAGTCCGAGTTTTGAAGATTCAAAGATCAAAGTCGAAGCAAAGTTCATTTGAAGATCAAATATTGTAACAACCCTAAACTTTCTGTACAACTTTCTGTACAATTTTTTCAAAAATACAGAAAGGGATACTTTTTCCTGAGCATAAGTTATAAATTTATTTTGCTTTTTAATAGCAAGAAAATCTTGTAGCTCATTGGTAAAGCCTTGCACTACTATTATAAAGCACCCGAGTTCAAATCCCATCAGCCATATTATTTTTTAATATTGATTTCTTTTAATTTTTAGAAGCCCAATAGCCTACACGTGCATAACTCGTAAAAACCAAAGGTCACACTAAAAAGAAACGATCCCACTGTGCTAACCAAGAGACGAGGGACACATGGCATCAAGGGGGGCCTGACTCGGCCTGAATCGGCCGGAGACTCGGCCTGCCGCCGCCGGCCGATTCACACAAAAACCCGATTTGGCCTTCATGAAATCTGTGACTTTTTGTCTTCTTATAACCCCTGTGTGGTTTAAATTCTCTGCAAAATAATAGAGTCTTTAAAAAACACCATTAATCCATTTTTTTAATATAAATTTTAAAACATCTTTTCACACCCTTTCACCTACCCTAACCCTAATCTTTTCCTATAAATACCACTCCAATTCACACCCTCCTCACTTCCAAAATTCTATCCAAACTCTCAAGAAAATCCTCTAGAACCTTTGTGTGCAAGTGGAGTTAGCGCAGGGCGAAACTCCGGTGAACTTCCGACGACGGTCCTAGGAGTTCTCGGCGACGAGAAAACGCACCGGAACCTACTTCCACTCCCTCTTCCTCTCCTCTAAACAAAAATCCAGTAAGTCCCTCCTCACTCTCCTCTTTTCTATTCTTAAAACACCTATTTGGAAAAAAAACCACGGAAACGGAGTTAATCCGACTTCCGACTCGGTTTTCTTTAAAAAGTCCCATTTTCCTTAACTACAAACATACAAACTCTCACATATTGACTATTAAATATTAACAAAATATTATGAACATGTTTCATAGCAAAATATTTCATATTGTAATTTTTATCGTACTTTTTCAGTAAAATACCATGTAGTTTAGTTTCGACATTAAAACATCATATTTTCTTGCTATACCTTTAGATAGATCACGAGATAATGACCTACCTCTTCATAACACTCATACGCAACATAACACAATACCTTTCGGGAACATAAAATACGGCAATACGAATTTACAGTTAAATACCTTTAACTTATAAAAACCATTTTCTACAAGATTATGTATTTTTACAAATCTTTGCAAAGCGCCGCTACAACCCATTTTGGGGAACCCGTTCGGGATGGTGAGGATTATCGCATATTCTCGGGCTTAGTAGTGCGAGATGCAGACCTCCGCAAGGAGCATTCGGTCTCGAAAGATTTAAAATACAAATATCTTAAGAAAATGTGATTTTTAGATAAATAATAAATTTAATTATTTTATAAATATTTATATATGTATTATCAAAATATCTATTTTTGATATAAATATTCCAACCTTTCTAAATCAAAAAGAATCACTTTACATGAAAATACCATGCAATTCTATACAAGTTCAATTCTTTACAATTAAATACCTTATATTATGAAATAGGGTTTATCTCACTAGAAATGACACATATATATAAATCTACATCTATGAAAACTCTAAAGATGATAATTAAATACTTGGGGTGTATTTTGAAAAGTATACAAAATTATTTTTACATAAAACCCCCTCAAGTTCTATAAATTACCCTAAGGACCCTAGTAAATATAGGTTTAAGCGGGACCAGTCTCTTGAGCCTCAGGGAGCCAGAGATATGGGTGCTTGCCTATTTAAGGTATACAAATTAACAAACGGTGTTATCAACACGGTAATCGTCTTTGAAAAAGACATAAATCCTGCTGCCCATGTGCAGCAATACCGATAACACCAAAACTTAATTCAGAATTCAATTTCTTTTCTAATTGTTCTGACTCAGACTAAGTCTTATTATAAATAATCTGACTTGAATATGATTCAAGTATAAGCTACAACTTAATATGAATCCATGAATACATATATTCAATCTATTCAATCTGTATTGACTGAACCGAACCATGAATATACTTCCATTTACATGATTCTCCAGTTACATCCATTTACTGATATCATGGTTTTGGCAAGTCATCCATCTATACAAGTTATAATACAAGACGTTACAATTTCCAATACAATATAACAATACAATCAAGACATCGCGGGGTTTTAAGGGGTAGATTGGTACGGAAGGTGTTAGAAGTGACATGAGACTGCAAGATTTAAGACACCTAACCTGAATTCATTTGTTGTTGTACCGTGGTATAAACGGTTCCTTGTACTCCATTTGCCTTTAGTTTCTGGCATATAGAGACTTCTCTCATATACACCGGCATCCTTCTGTGCCAAGCTACAAACAACAACGTTAACCATATAATACAACTTTAAAAGTTATACTCTCTCACTCTGTCTATTCTACTTTTCCATTATCTTTGGTACTTACAGAGCGATTTGTTCGCTGACGGCATTCACTCTCTTCTTCTTTGAATATCGTCAGGTGATTCGGACCTTCCAGAGATCGAGCCTAACACTGAAGACTCAGACCAGTTTATTGAAAATCCCGAGCTGTAGTTACACTTGTACATTTCCTTTACATTCAGTACTTTCCATTTCTGTTATGCCACTGTTTAGGCATTGCTTTAATTCAGATGTATTTACTTTTTCATGTATTGTAAAAAGGAATGTTAATACATAAAGTTGCTATTCGTTACCTTTGTCTTTTATATATATTCCTTTCATATTGCTTAGTTGCGCTTAGCGTATTTATTTCTGAGTAAATACGTAGCGTCCTCTCGCTTCCCCTTCGCCGTACACCGGGAAGCGGGGCGTGACAGGTTTTGTTGGTGGCCCATGCAGATCAGAGCTGTATAGAACCCTACCATGCAGTTTCGTTCTACGTGGACAAGCTAAGCAATATAACACAAGAACCAACAACTGAAAACATTCTTTACAATTCACATTTCTTGAATCTTATCATTTCATATACTTTGAATCTATCCTAACCCAAAATTCTCTCATCTCTTTTACAATCTTACCAAAACCTTCGCATTCTTTCATTCCTTCACATATTTTTCATACACTACCAATAATTCTATCACCAAACTTTTCTTGAATCTGTTACACTTTCCTTTTACAAATTTCAAGAACGAAATTTTTTATAAGGAGGGTAAAATGCAACAACCCTAAACTTTCTTTACAATTTTTTCAAAAATACAGAAAGGGTTACTTTTGCCTGAGCACAAGTTATAAATTTGTTTTGCTTTTTAATAGTAAGAAAGAGCTTGTAGCTCATTGGTAAAGTCTTGTACTACTGTTACAAAACACCCGAGTTAAAATCCCATCAGCCACATTATTTTTTAATATTGATTTCTTTTAATTTTTAGAAGCCCAAGAGCCTATACGTGCATAACTCGCAAAAACCAAAGGTCACACTAAAAACAAACGACCCCACTGTGCTAACCAAGAGACGAGAGACACGTGGCATCAAGAGGGGCCTGACTCGGCCTGACGACTCGGCCGACTCGACCCGTCGCCGCCAGCCGATTCACCCCAAAACCCGATTTGGCCTTCATGAAATCTGTGACTTTTTGGCTTCTTATAACCCCTGTATGGTTTAAATTCTCTGCACAATAACAGAGTCTTTAAAAAACACCATTAATCCATTTTTTTAATACAATTTTTAATACATCTTTTCACACCCTTTCACCTACCCTAACCATAATCTTTTTCTATAAATACCACTCCAATTCACACCCTCCTCAGTTCCAAAATTATGTACAAACTCTCAAGAAAATCCTCTAGAACCTTTGTGTGCAAGTGGAGTTAGCGAAGGGCGAAATTCCGGCGAACTTCCGACGACGGCCTTAGGAGTTCCCGGCGACGAAACAACACACCGGAACCTACTTCCACTCCCTCTTCCTCTCCTCTAAACAAAAATCTAGTAAGTCCCTCCACCCTCTCCTCTTTTCTATTCTTAAAACATGTATTTCTAAAAAACCGACGGAAACGGAGTTAATCCGACTTCCGATTCGGTTTTCTTTAAAGAGTCCCAATTTTCTTAACTACAAACATACAAACTCTCATATCTTGACTATTAAATATTAACAAAATATCATGAACAAGTTTCATAGCAAAATATTTGATATTGTAATATTTATCGTACTTTTCCAGTAAAATACCATGTAGTTTAGTTTCGACATTAAAACATCATATTTCCTTGGTATACCTTCAGATAGATCATGAAGTAATGACCTACCTCTTCACAACACTCATATGCAATATAGCACAATACCTTTCGGGAACATAGAATACGGGAATACGAATTTACAGTTAAATACCTTTAACTTATAAAAACCATTTTCTACAAGATTATGTATTTTTACAAATCTTTGCAAAGCGCCATTACAACCCATTTTGGGGAACCCATTTGGGATGGTGCGGATTATCATACATTCTCGGGCTTAATAGTGCGAGATGCAAACCTCCGCAAGGAGTATTCAGTCTCGAAAGATTTAAAATACAAATATCTTAAGAAAATGTGATTTTTAGATAAATAATAAATTTAATTATTTTATAAATATTTATATATGTATTATCAAAATATCTATTTTTGATATAAATATTCCAACCTTTCTAAATAAAAAAGAATCACTTTACATGAAAATACCATCCAATTCTATACAAGTTCAATTCTTTACAATTAATATACCTTATATTATTAAATAGGGTTTATCTCACTAGAAATGTCACACATATATAAATCTATATCTATGAAAACTCTAAAGACGATAATTAAATACTTGGGGTGTATTTTGAAAAGTATACAAAATTATTTTTACATAAAACCCCCTCAAGTTCTATAAATTACCCTAAGGACCCTAGTAAATATAGGTTTAAGCGGGACCAGTCTCTTGAGCCTCAGGGAGCCGGAGATATAGGTGCTTGCCTATTTAAGGTAAAAAACTTAACAGACGGTGTTATCAACACGGTAATCGTCTTTGAAAAAGACACAAATCATGCCGCCCATGTGCAGCGGTTACCGATAACACCAAAACTTAATTCAGGATTCAATTTCTTTTTTAATTGTTCTAACTCAGACTAAGTCTTATTATAAATAATCTGATTTGAATATGATTCAAGTACAAGCTACAACTCAATATGAATCCATGAATACATATATTCAATCTATTCAATCTGTATTGACTGAACCGAACCATGGATATACTTCCATTTACATGATTCTCCAGTTACATCCATTTACTGATATCATGGTTTCGGAAAGTGATCCATCTGTACAAGCTATAATACAAGACGTTGCAATTTACAATACAATACAACAATACAATCAAGACATCACGGGGTTTTAGGGGGTAGAATGGTACGGAAGGTGTTAGAAGTGGCACGAGACTGCAAGATTTAAGACACCTAATCTGAATTCATTTGCTGTTATACCGTGGCATAAACGGTTCCTTGTACTCCATTTGCCTTTAGTTTCTGGCATATAGAGACTCCTCTCGTATACACTGGTATCCTTCGGTGCCAAGCTACAAACAACAGCGTTAACCATATAATACAACTTTAAAAGTTATACTCTCTCACTCTGTCTATTCTACATCCCCATTAT
The DNA here is from genome assembly GCA_030015575.1 of Agapanthus africanus. Classification (NCBI taxonomy): domain Eukaryota; kingdom Viridiplantae; phylum Streptophyta; class Magnoliopsida; order Asparagales; family Amaryllidaceae; genus Agapanthus; species Agapanthus africanus. The sequence goes on from CM057350.1 coordinate 136,162,677, forward strand.
CTTTGGGACTTACCGAAAGATTTGTTCGCTGACGACATTCTCTTTCTTCTTCTTTGAATGTCGTCAGGTGAATCGTACCTTCCAGAGATCGATCCTAGCACTGAAGACTTGGACCAGTTTATTGAAGATCACGAGCTGTAGTTACACTTGTACATTTCCTTTATATTCAATACTTTCCATTTCTGTTATGCCACTGTTTAGGCATTGTTTTCATTCAGATGTATTTACTTTTCCATGTATTGTAAAAAGGAATTTTAATAAATAAAGTTGATCATTACCTTTGCCTCTTGTGTATATTCCTTTTATATTGCTTAGTTACGCTTAGCGTATTTACTTCTGAGTAAATACGTAGCGGCCTCTCGTGTCCCCTTCGCCGTACATCAGGAAGCGGGGCGTGACAAATATCAATTTCAAAACGTTCGTGAGTTGAGTGGCGAAGATCAAGGAAGTCAAGTTGAATATCAAGCGATTCACCAAAGTCCAAGAGCTGATGTCGAAGTGTCGAAAATTCAAGATTTCAAAGAAATTTGACATCGATATAGGATCTATATAAGTACTCTATAAAATATGGTTTATATCAATTAAAACTCTAGAACACTCACACTTGCATGCACAAACTATTTACATTGCATAAACTTGGGTTTTTCGGATTTCGAAGTTTTCTACTTGGTAAAAACCCAAACTTTCATTATTGTGCTTCACCATACGTCTGCCATTTTGACCTAAAGATGTCTGGGCACTGTTGATATCTGAATTATCAGATATGTTTTCAAATTTGAGATGAGACAAACGTCTGAAGTTCAATGGACCAGACGTCTGATGAAGGGTTTCAAAATGGTATTTTTAAACTTAAGACGTCTTCTCATTTGAACTTAAGACGTCTAGTTTTCGCTCTGTTCTTTTCAGTGAGGAACACAGACGTTTGCATTTCATCGGGGGTAGACGTCCGATGTATTATTTTAGCCAAAATTTCTTCTTTAGACGTCTATCTCTTTTTGCTTCAGACGTCTGGATATAAAATGTTTTCAAAAATATAGCCGTTATATAGCCATTGGGTTGATTTTTATAAAGTGACAGACGTCTACCCAAACCTTCTTCAGACGTCTGTCGATGCTGTTTAATGTTGATTTTCATCCATAACGGCTAGTTTTTCTTTAGGGTTATAAATACACTTTTGCTTTGGATTTTTGGCACCATTCACTCACAAACTTTCACTTGTTTATTCTTGAGTGGTTTGAAAAGAAAAATCTCATCTCTTGTAAGAGTTTAATTGAGTTTTGATTTACTTATCCATTTTTCACTCTCACACATTCAATATCCATACTTTGTAGACTATTAGAAGTGAGCTTGAGAGAAACTCTTTTAAAAGTATTTGTGCTTCAATTGTAACCCTTTTCTTCCTTTGTATGAGAACTCTGAAGTGCTGGAGTGTCTTTGTAAGGGAGTTGAGTGAGAGATACTTATTGTGCACAATTATGATTAGCTAAGCCACTTATATCTATTTGTTTCCCCCAATTAGAGCACGGCTCTGTTTGAATTTAAAAAATTTAAAAAATTGAAGCAACGCTTCAAATTCCGTGCGCTGCGCGTAACGCGCCACGTGTCAAAAGCTGATACGTCAGCGCAGCGCCCAAGGCAGTGCGCCCAATCAGAGCAAGGCTCTATTAAAAACAAAATTAAAGGAAGCAACGCTTCAGTTGCACAAGCGCTGCGCTGCGCGATACGTGTCAGCGCAGTTGCATCTGCGCAAGCGCTGCGCTGCACGACACGTGTCAAGCGCAGTTTTGCTAGCGCAGCTGCGCTGCGCTGTGCGCTGCGTGACACGTGTCAAACGCTGGGGCATTTGCGCCAAACAGAATTAAATTTTCAGTAAGATCTTTTTGTTCTTGTTAAAACAAGAAAATTGTCTTCTGTAAAACAGAAGCCCTTGGATCAAAAATCCAACGGTAGGGAAAATTCCCCAAATCACTCAGAGAATGTTCTCTTTAACAAATTTAACAAATTAATGGGCACTATATAAAGGCCCCTAGACCCCAATTCAAAAAAAGGGAGAAAGAAAGAGAGAACATCATCAAGAACTTAAAACAAAACAGAGAGAGCTCTGAAGAATTTTGAGAAGAACTCAAGAAAAAAAAAGAAAAAGGTAAAAACCTTTATAAAAGAGATGAATTTCTTCTGAATAGATGATTGATCTAAGAATAAGATCAATGATCTTCAATAAAAAAAATAAATAAATAATAACAGTGCCTTGCACTTTCTTATGAACCATTGGTTCTGGAATCTTAAAGATTCCTCTCTTAAATCCAAAATTGGATTAAGTTATTGAAAAAGTGCCTTACACTTGCAAAAACTGCACTATTGCGCTCCTGAGTTGGCGCAAGCCACCAGAGAGCGCCACATGTCAGCACCATAACTACTTGCGCTGTGCGCTTTTGAAAATAGAGCATTGCTCTTTAAAGTTAGCGCAACTCCACCAGAGCGCGCCACGAGTCAGCAGCGCAACAGCGCAGCGCACTGGCGCAGTGCACTGCGCTAGCGTGACACGTGTCACCTCCACATGCGCTTGCGCTCAATAATTGGCGCAAAGCGCCTGACAAGCCACTGTCAAGTAATTAATGCACTGCATTATTTACAGAAGGGCCAAGCCCAATTAAAAAAGGCCTAACAGGCCAAATTAAATGCAATGCATTATTTTAAAAAAAAAGGTAGAGCCCAAAACAGATGCTCTGCATCATTTACAAAGGGACTAAGCCCAAATCAAAAAGGCCTAGCAGGCTAGAATAAAATGCAGTACATTACTAAACAAGGACAAGGCCCTAGCACAGGCCTAATAGGCCAAAGATAAAAACTTCGAACATTCTCAACTGGACTTAGCCCAATCATGACCGTAAGTCTTCAAACTAAATTGACGGAGCAAGATTGCTCTCTTAAATCAATTTACAGCCGGTTCAAGGGTACATCTCCGAAATCCTCTGACACCTATCGTTGTAATCCTTCAACGACGTCAGAGAGGTGACGGGTCCCGACAAGCACATATCGATACGGACTACGGGGTCCTTAAACTCGTGGACCGAAACTAATATTCGTCCCGAAATGGGAATGTTGGACCGAAATGTCCATAAACTAATGTTCGTCCCCAAATGGGAATGATGGACCACCATGTCCCTAAACTGGAAATCGACCGCAATGTCATTAAACTAAACAATAGAGCCAATTGCTCTCTTGGCGGATCCAAACGATCCCGTTAAGTTGATCTTAGTCTGGAGATTAGGCTAACGTATCCTTAACAAAAGTTTAAGTTGATCTTAGTCTTAAACAGGGCTAACGTATCTTTAAACCAAAACCCCCAAATTCAAATCTAAGAAAATACGGATTTAGACTAATCCACGTCCTACGGATGACGACATAAATTAGTCTCCGTATACAATCCACCGGCAACCACAAACAAAACAAACACCCATGACACGAAGTGAAATTCTGCAGAAGGAGAAAGTTGTTACCGCGATGCGGTAGCGTAATTAACTGCAGGGGCTTACGCCTGCAGGGAAGAGCGTCCCCACAATCAAAACCCCCTCAAGCGAGGGGGAATCTGACGAAATCTGCTACATCGGCCGCATATGTCTAAACCTTCGATACACGGTGCCATAAATCAACTTGGCATCTTCGGAGAGGTGGACGGATAAAACCAAATAGCATCTGCCCCGAATCTCAGGCAAGACGTCCATGTCGTCGTCGCCGTCTTTCGGAGGGGAACAGATTCTGGCACGCCCGATGGGACCTTTTCCTCTTTCCACTCCACACTTCGTGTGTCGTCTTCGCGAACGAATTGCGGTTTGTTAATGGTTGCCTTTGGGTTTCAAGTTACTAAGGTTTGGTCTTTTGCCTGGGGTAGAAATCAAGCATCAATGGCCTCCAACTGCTCGAGCTGCTCGAAGTGCAAGTGCAATCAATGCTCCGCCTCACCTGGAGGCGTAGCCTGTGGGCCTCACGCGACCTCCATCCTTGCTATGCCAGTAGAACAGGTGACCCAGGCCACCACCGTCCTGTTTTTCGGGACCATGCTCCCGCCTGCAAGCTTCGCTGTTCCAGTGCCCACACCAGAAGCGAATAAGAAGTCGATTTTCGATCGGCTCACTGCTACAACGGCCCCTTTCAACGGGTCGTCCAATATCAAACCAGCAGCCTCGGTCTTTGCTAGGCTGGATCAGAACTCTGATGGGCCCGTCAAGAAGCCTATGAACCCTAAAGTGGCTGTCCCGAGGAAGGCAGTAACAGTTGCTCCTGAAGTCGCCAAGGCGGCTTCTCCTGTCAAAGAGTCAGTCTTTTCAAGGCTGACTATTCCGGCTCCTGCCCCTGCTCAAGGATCTGTCTTTGACAGATTGAATATCGCCCCTCAAAGGACAACCTCAGTCTTCAAGAGGCTAACACCAGCGGCGCCTCATCCAGACAGGGGGCAAAACGAAATTATCCCTATCGCCGAGCCGGTCCCAACAGCTCGACGCGCTCGACGTCGCCACTGGCGCCGAGTGAGGAAGGCCGGGGGTAACTCCCCTTCAGGGCTAACTCCACCTGCTCCACTAGTGGAAGTTGATGCTGCTGTTCCAACTCGGAACAGCTTTGAACTGCTGAGGAGGGTACGCAAGAACTCTCCGACTGCTATGTTAAAAAGATCTCCTCCACTTGTGGAGGGAGTTACAGAAACTAAGCCAGAGCAGCCCCCTCAACGGCTGTTATCTAAGATTTACAGGGTCTGGCGACGGGTGCAGGACTCAGTAATCGTTCAAGATCACTCTCACCAGCAGAAGAGGGAAAAAGTGCAAGAAGAAAAAAACCGTTCGGACAAACAGCAAAGGATGACCACCACCAGGGTGCCTGCTGCAATGGCCCCCTTAACTTCAACGGCCTATAAGAAAAGGAGGCCGGAGAAAATTCCCACGCCCGCGGCAAATGTCAAAGACAGTAGGCCTAAACGCCCTAAGTTTGGGGGCATGGTGGTGCACACCGTTTACATGGCGTCCGGGAAAGAGGACAGCCGTACATCTACGGGTCATAGACCGCTTACACGGTCAGTGACCAAGGCTCAAGAGCAACAGCAAAAGCTCCAAGAAATGATGAACGCGATGGCTGCACTCACTGGACCAAAAGAAATCCCCGAAGCGTCATCTAATCAACGCCAGGAGCAAGAAACTGACGCTGAATTCCTTCGTCGGATATTGGAGAAGAAGGATAAAGAGGCTGCTGAACAAGCAGCCAACATAAAGCGAATGGCCATCCTGTTCCAGGACATGGTGGGAATGATGATTCAACAGGATCCTCCTGCTGAAGATCCTCCGATCGTCCTTGAAGACGACGGGGGAGAAACGTCAAATCCTCCACCGGTTCTGTCAACAGCCAAAGAGAAGACAATCTCCAAAGCTGACTTTGATGAATATATAGCTCAGTAGATCTGGGTTCATCAGGCGACTGAGGCAGCCGGTCAGGTCGTAAAAACGGGACGACCATATCCGAGCTGGTACGATCAAATCAAATACCCACCGGGCTATACAATACCGAAATTCCATGTCTATAAGGGGACGGGTAATCCCCACCAGCATGTTGCCCAGTTCAGGGCTCTTTGCGGCAACACCGGCGGTGATGATAAATTGTTGCTTCGCCAGTTCATCGGCAGCTTGTCAGATACAGCGTTCGAGTGGTACTCTGAGCTCCGAATATGTTCCCCTCCGAATACAGAGACGCGACCACGTAGGTTCATCCCACCGGGCGTGCCAGAATCTGTTCCCCTCCGAACGACGGCGACGACGACGTGAAAGACGTCTTGCCTGAGATTCGGGGCAGATGGTATTTGGTTTTATCCGTCCACCTCTCCGAAGATGCCAAGTTGATTTATGGCACCGTGTATCGGAGGTTTAGACGGATGCGGCCGATGTAGCAGACTTCGTCAGATTCCCCCTCGTTTGAGGGGTTTTTTTAATTGTGGGGACGCTCTTCCCTGCAGGCGCAAGCCTCTGCAGTTAATTACGCTACCGCATCGCGGTAACAACTTTCTCCTTCTCCATAATTCCACTTCATGTCGTGGGTATTTTTTTTGTTTGTGGTTGCCCGTGGATTGTATACGGAGACTAATTTATGTCGTCGCCCGTAGGACGTGGATTAGTCCAAATCCGTACTTACTTAGATTTGGGTTTGGTGTTTTAGTTTAAGGATACGTTAGCCATATTGAGGCTAAAATTAACTTAAACGTTCGTTAAGGATACGTTAGTCTGATTTGAGACTAAGATCAACCTAACGGAAAGAGCATTTAGGGGCTCTATTGTTCCAGTTTAGGGACGTAGTGGTCCATTTAATGTATGTGGCCATCGGGACCCGTCACCTCTCTGACGACGTTGAGGGATTACAACGACAGGAATCAGAGGAGTTCGGAGATGTACCCTTGAACCAAAGTTGATTAAGGAATCTGAAGTCCGATTGAATGTTTAAGGATGCATTAGCCATGTTTGAGGCTAAGATCAACTTAAACGGGATCATTTAGATCCGACAAAAGAGCGTTTGGAGGCTCTGTTGTTCCAGTTTATGGACAAAAGAGCATTTGGAGACTTTAGTCCCACCGGGCGTGCTAGAATCTGTTCCCCTCCGAATACAGAGACGCGACCACGTAGGTTCGTCCCACCAGGCGTGCCAGAATCTGTTCCCCTCCGAACGACGGCGACGACGACGTGAGAGACGTCTTGCCTGAGATTCGGGGCAGATGGTATTTGGTTTTATCCGTCCACCTCTCCGAAGATGCCAAGTTGATTTATGGCACCGTGTATCGGAGGTTTAGACGGATGCGGCCGATGTAGCAGACTTCGTCAGATTCCCCCTCGTTTGAGGGTTTTTTTTATTGTGGGGACGCTCTTCCCTGCAGGCGCAAGCCCCTACAGTTAATTACGCTACCGCATCGCGGTAACAACTTTTTCCTTCTCCATAATTTCACTTCGTGTCGTGGGTATTTGTTTTGTTTGTGGTTGCCCGTGGATTGTATACGGAGATTAATTTATGTTGTCGACACGTGTCAAGCGCAGTTGCGCAGCGCAGTACGCTGCGTGACACGTGTCAAACGCTGGGGCATTTGCGCCAAACAGAATTAAATTTCCAGTAAGATCTTTATGTTCTTGTTAAAACGAAAAGATTGTCTTCTGTAAAACAGAATCCCTTGGATCAAAGATCCAACGGTGGGGAAAATTCCCCAAATCACTCAGAGAATGATCTTCTTAACAAATTTAACAAATTAATGGGTACTATATAAAGGCCCCTAGACCCCAATTCAAAAAAAGGGAGAAAGAAAGAGAGAACATCATCAAGAACTTAAAACAAAATAGAGAGAGCTCTGAAGAATTTTGAGAAGAACTCAAGAAAAAAAAGAAAAAGGTAAAAACCTTTATAAAAGAGAAGAATTTCTTCTGAATAGATCATTGATCTAAGAACAAGATCAACGATCTTCAATAAAAAATAATAATAATAATAATAGTGCCTTACACTTTCTTATGAACCATTGGTTCTGGAATCTTAAACATTCCTCTCTTAAATCTACAATTGGATTAAGTTATTGAAACAGTGTCTTGCACTTGCAAAAACTGCACTGTTGCGCTCCTGGGTTGGCGCAAGCCACCAGAGAGCGCCACGTGTCAGCACCATAACCAATTGCGTTGTGCGCTTTTGAAAATAGAACATTGTTCTTTAAAGTTGGCGCAACTCCACCAGAGCGCGCCACGTGTCAGCAGCGCAACAGCGCAGCGCACTGGCACAGTGCACTGCGCTAGCGTGACACGTGTCACCTCCACATGCGCTTGCGCTCAATAATTGGCGCAAAGCGCCTGACAAGCCACTGTCAAGTAATTAATGCACTGTATTATTTACAGAAGGGCTAAGCCCAATTAAAAAAGGCCTAACATGCCAAATTAAATGCAATGCATTATTTTAAAAAAAAGGGTAGAGCCCAAAACAGATGCTCTGCATCATTTACAAAGGGACTAAGCCCAAATCAAAAAGGCCTAGCAGGCCAGAATAAAATGCAGTGCATTACTAAACAGGGACAAAGCCCTAGCACAGGCCTAATAGGCCAAAGATAAAAACGTCAAACATTCTCAACTGGACTTAGCCCAATCATGGTCGTAAGTCCTCAAACTAAATTGACGGAGCAAGATTGCTCTCTTAAATCAATTTACAGCCGGTTCAAAGGTACATCTCCGAACTCCTCTGACACCTATCGTTGTAATTCTTCAACGACGTCAGAGAGGTGACGGGTCCCGACAACTACACATCGATATGGACTACGGGGTCCTTAAACTCGTGGACCGAAACTAATATTCGTCCCGAAATGGGAATGTTGGACCGAAATGTCCTTAAACTAATGTTCGTACCCAAATGGGAATGATGGACCACCATGTCCCTAAACTGGAAATCGACCGCAATGTCATTAAACTAAACAATAGAGCCAATTGCTCTCTTGTCGGATCCAAACGATCCCGTTAAGTTGATCTTAGTCTGGAGATTAGGCTAACGTATCCTTAACAAAAGTTTAAGTTGATCTTAGTCTTAAACAGGGCTAACGTATCCTTAAACCAAAACCCCCAAACCCAAATCTAAGAAAATACGGATTTAGACTAATCCACGTCCTACGGGCGACGACATAAATTAGTCTCCGTATACAATCCACGGGCAACCACAAACAAAACAAACACCTATGACACGAAGTGAAATTCTGGAGAAGGAGAAAGTTGTTACCGCGATGCGGTAGCGTAATTAACTGGAGGGGCTTGCGCCTGCAGGGAAGAGCGTCCCCACAATCAAAAACCCCTCAAGCGAGGGGGAATCTGACGAAGTCTGCTACATCGGCCGCATTCGTCTAAACCTCCGATACACGGTGCCATAAATCAACTTGGCATCTTCGGAGAGGTGGACGGATAAAACCAAATAGCATCTGCCCCGAATCTCAGGCAAGACGTCCATGTCGTCGTCGCCGTCTTTCGGAGGGGAACAGATTCTGGCACGCCCGGTGGGACCTTTTCCTCTTTCCACTCCATACTTCGTGTGTCGTCTTCGCGAACAAATCGCGGTTTGTTAATGGTTTCCTTTGGGTTTCAAGTTACTAAGATTTGGTCTTTTTCCTGGCACAGAAATCAAGCATCAATGGCCTCCAACTGCTCGAGCTGCTCGAAGTGCAAGTGCAATCAACGCTCCGCCTCACCTGGAGGCGTAGCCTATGGGCCTCACACGGCCTCCATCCTTACCATGCCGGTAGAACAGGTGACCCAGGACACCACCGTCCTGTTTTTCGGGACCATGCTCCCGCCTGCAAGCTTCGCTGTTCCAGTGCCCACACCAGAAGCGAACAAGAAGTCGGTTTTCGATCGGCTCACTGCTACAACGGCCCCTTTCAATGGGTCGTCCAATATCAAACCAGCAGCCTCGGTCTTTGCTAGGCTGGATCAGAACTCTGATGGGCCCGCCAAGAAGCCTATGAACCCTAAAGTGGCTGTCCCGAGGAAGGCAGCAACAGTTGCTCCTGAAGTCGCCAAGGCGGCTTCTCCTGTCAAAGAGTCAGTCTTTTCAAGGCCGACTATTCCGGCTCCTGCCCCTGCTCAAGGATCTGTCTTTGACAGATTGAATATCGCCCCTCAAAGAACAACCTCAGTCTTCAAGAGGCTAATACCAGCAACGCCTCATCCAGACAGGGGAAAAAAGAAATTATCCCTATCGCCGAGCCGGTCCCAACAGCTCGACGCGCTCGACTTCACCATTGGCGCCGAGTGAGGAAGGCCGGGGGCAACTCCCTTTCAGGGCTAACTCCACCTGCTCCACTAGTGGAAGTTAATGCTGTTGTTCCAACTGGGAACAGCTTTGAACCGCTGAGGAGGGTACGCAAGAACTCTCCGACTGCTATGCTAAAAAGATCTCCTCTACCTGTGGAGGGAGTTACAGAAACTAAGACAGAGCAGCCCCCTCAACGGCTGTCATCCAAGATTTACAGGGTCTGACGACGGGTGCAGGACTCAGTAATCATTCAAGATCACTCTCACCAGCAGAAGAGGGCAAAAGTGCAAGAAGAAAAGAACCGTCCGGACAAACAGCAAAGGACGACCACCACCAGGGTGCCTGCTGCAACGGCCCCCTCAACTTCAACGACCCATAAGAAAAGGAGGTCGGAGAAAATTCCCACGCCCGCGGCAAATGTCAAAGACAGTAAGACTAAACGCCCTAAGTCTGGGTGCATGGTGGTGCACACCGTTTACATGGCGTCTGGGAAAAAGGACAGCCGTATATCTACGGGTCATAGACCGCTTACACGGTCAGTGACCAAGGCTCAAGAGCAACAACAAAAGCTCCAAGAAATGATGAACGCGATGGCTGCACTCACTGGGCCAAAAGAAAGCCCCGAAGCGTCATCTGATCAACGCGAGGAGTAAGAAACTGACGCTGAATTCCTTCGTCGGATATTGGAGAAGAAGGATAAAGATGCTGCTGGACAAGCAGCCAACATAAAGCGAATGGCCCTCCTGTTCCAGGACATGGTGGGAATGATGATTCAACAGGATCCTCCTGCTGAAGATCCTCCGATCGTCCTTGAAGACAACGGGGGAGAAACGTCAAATCCTCCACCGGTTCTGTCAACAGCCAAAGAGGAGACAATCTCCAAAGCTGACTTGGACGAATATATAGCTCAGCAGATCCGGGTTCATCAGGGAACTGAGGCAGCCGGTCAGGTCGTAAAAACGGGACAACCATATCCGAGCTGGTACGATCAAATCAAATACCCGCCGGGCTATACAATACCGAAATTCCATGTCTATAAGGGGACGGGTAATCCCCACCAGCATGTTGCCCAGTTCAGGGCTCTTTACGGCAACACCGGCGGTGATGATAAATTGTTGCTTCACCAGTTTGTCGGCAACTTGTCAGATACAGCGTTCGAGTGGTACTCTGAGCTCCCAAACGACTCTATCAAGACATTTGCGGAGATGGAACTGCTGTTTACCCAGCGTTTCGTAAGCGCCAGTGAATGCACCCCGATGACGGCATTGATTAATGCCAGGGTGAAGCCAAGTGAGACATGGGTCCAATACGCGATACGGTGGCGGAACTTATGGTCAAAATGCGAACAACACATCGAAGAGGCTCCTGCAGTGGGTATGTTTGTGGGAACCCTCGATCCGCAAGCGACCATATCGCAATTCATGGTGTTCTTCAAGCCGACTGCCTTCCAGGCCTTGATCGACAAGCTAGCTCAGATGGATCAGATGGGCCATAGACCTCCCCCTCCAAAGCCGGACTCTCGAAATGAGAAGGGGAAGGAAAAAGCAATTGTTGTCGCTAATGCTCAACAACAGCCGAGCAACTTGAAACCGGCTGTCCGTCAAAATAGTATGCGTCCACACTTGTCCCTCGAGGAGAGGCTGGGACATCCTTACTCGTTTCCGCGAGATAAAACGAGGAGATTGTTCGAGCTGGCCTTGCGCAACCGACTTATAAATCTGCCAGATACAAGACGTCCGTCGCAGCCAAACGACGTCAATGATCCCAATTACTGTCCCTATCACCGAGTATTGGTTCATCCGATTGAGGATTGCTACGTTTTTAAAAACTGGATTGAAGATCAATATCAGCAAGGCAAGTTTGCATTGTCTGAAAGATGGAAGGTGAACCCTCCGCAACCTCATACCTCTAAAAAGGTGAATACGCCAGGGGCAACGTGCTCTCTCGTTGAAGAAACTCCATGGGAGGTTGTGCTATCAGCCAAAACAAAGAGGATGCTGAATGATCTTCAAACATGCCCAGCAATCAGGTGGAAGAACCCGTTGGAACCTCAGATCATTGAAGGGATGTTGAAGCCCGCCCAACTCTAAAGATCGATGGTGGTGGCCTAAGCACTCGCAGCCAGCTGTCAAAATCTTCAAAGAAGAAGAAAAAGAAATCCAAGAAGCCCGTGAAGCCTGGCGACAAGCGCATGGGCTTACAAAAACAAATTAACGCGCTGGAGGAATACAACCAGAAAGCACGGACCCCCATCATGCTCCAGGAGTTCCTCAACCACGTCTTTCAAGAGGAAGATGAGGGAGAGAGTTCGTCGGATGAATCCGAGGAAAACATGGCGAGCTGTCATATGATTTCCCATTCGTTTACAGACGAGGAGGAAATTCCTTGCGCTGAGAAGCTGGGGGCAGACCCTGAACCAGAAATTCTACGGCTGTCAGATGAAATGATCGATTCCTTCCTGAATGAGATTCGCCTGAAAGTTAAAGCCAATCAAGAGCGTGAGATGGCCATACTAGAAGGAGCCAAACACCACCGACTGGACGAAAGAGTCGAGGCACTCCCATCAAATCAAAAGACATCCGCTGCCGATGAAAACAAATTCAAGACGAGGAAAAGGTTTGCTAAAGCCATATCAATGGGAATGAAACTACCACCCTCTGAAGAAAACACACTCGGTGGAATAGAGATGTATCCTAATTATTGCCTATATCATCAGAAGATCGCACACGCTACTGAAGACTGCGACTCCTTTAAGTGTTGGTGGCAAGGGTATGTCACTCACAGGCATTACGTCAATAGAATAAAGCGGGAAACTCGTAGACAGCGAAAAAATACGACAGATAAGCATAAAAGAGTCACCGGCAATTGCCACAGGGACGAGCCCGGGGGATCACGAGTTCTCACCTTTGGGAACGACCCCGATGAAGAAACAGCCTTCAACCCTCTCTTCAAGGAATCCATCTCTGAAGAATTGAAGAATTATGAGAACATTCATCCGTGCAAGGGCATATTACCCGGAAAGAATCTCGGACCCGCAAACGACGGAGCGAACGAAAGGGATAAAGGAAAGGGGAAAATGACCTTCGTCGCCAACACTCAACAACAGCCGAGCAACTCAAAATCGATTGTTCGCCAAAACAACATGCGTTCACGCCCATCACTCGAGGAAAGACTGGGACGTCCTTATTCGTTTCCCCAGGATAAAACGAGGAAACTGTTCGAACTGGCAGTGCGCAACGGATTCGTCAATCTGCCGAATCCGAAACGTCCGCTACAGTCAGGAGATGTCAACGATCCTAATTACTGCCCCTACCATCGAGCAGTAAGTCATCCGATCGAAGATTGCTTCGTCTTCAAAAACTGGGTTGAAGACCAATACCAACAAGGCAAACTCGCGCTGTCCGAAAACTGGAAGGTGAGCCCGCCACAACCACATGCTCCAAAAAAAGATGGATATGCCGAGGGCATCATGCTCATTCATAGAGAAAGCCCAACGGACCATTACGTCCCAAAACTAGCTAACGACCGAAACGTCTTTGAACTACTACCGTAGCATCCTCAGGCTGACGAGATAAAAAAAAGGGAATAAAAAAAAATATATAAAAAAATAAATAAATAAAAAACGGTATGTCCATAAGCAAAGTGGGCACGGATGAAAACCCGAAAGGGCTCCGTGAGTAAAAACAGCAGGGCTACCGGCGAGTGTTTGTGAAAAGTTGAAAGGGCGCAACCTCGTTAGAAAAAAAAGAATAAAAAATAATAAAAAGAATAAAAAAACGGTACGTCCATAAGCAAAATGGGCACGGATGAAAACCCGAAAGGGCTCAGTGAGTAAAAACAGCAGGACTACCGGCGAGTGTCTGTGAAAACCTGAAAGGGCACAACCTCGTTAAAAGACACTTAAAGGGTCCTCTCGACCTTGTAAGGATAAACAACCCGAGTGAGATCCTTACGACTCACAAGGGAGCAACACACTTAGGGATCCTCACGATTCCTAAGGAGAAAATACACTTGCGAGATCTTCACGACTCGTAAGGAGAACTCTCTTATGGGACCCTCACGGCTCATAAGATTTGAAAGTCTTAAGTTACAGAGATCTAAACCTGTACTTAAGCAAACCCCCCACAACCTTGGATATTGCCCTACAAGCGGCTCAGTATTGACCCTTGTATACAATCCACGGGCACGAATAAACATTTCCCTAACCAAGTCCCATCCGTGACTAGGGATATGTTCGCATGATGAACAACCCTTGTAAGTCCTCTTGACTCACAAGGAGAAAACCCTATTGTAGGATCCTTACGACTTACAGAGGAACATACACATAGGAATCCTCACGATTCCTAAGGAGAAAATACACCTACAAGATCCTCACGACTTGTAGGGAGAAATACCTTTGTGAGACCCTTATGGCTCATGAAGTCAAAACCCTTAGTCGACAGAACCTTAACCCTGTTCACTAAGCCACCTTTGTTCAACATCGACAGAGGCAAATAATGATTCGCTCCTGGCAATATCCCAGTTGTAGCGGTGCTGATGCTGAAATCGGTGTCTAATTTCAGGTTTACGGCGAAAAGCCAGTAGGCCCAAATGCATACGAAATAGCCGAAATGATGGGGCAACTTGCAGTAAAAAGTAGCAAGTAAAAACGTATGCACACAAAATAGCCGAAATGATTGGGCAACTCGCAATAAAAAACAGCGAGTAAAAATAAAATAAACAGCCGAAATGATTGGGCACCGCGAAAAAATAGCCGAAATGATTAGGCAATCGCGACCTTCGCGATATAAAAGCTGAAATGATAGAGCATCGCGGAAATAAAACAAAAAAAAATATGAAACTTTTGCCCTACAGTTGAGATCACATCGATCCCTGTATACAATCCAAGGGCTCAAACAAAGAGGTAATCATACCTTCCCAACAGGCTCCGCCAGAAAACGAAGCCAAATCTCGACGGTTCACCAACAACCTAGAGACAACCGCGACATTCGTCTTGATGCAATAGACGCAGTGCCAGCAAACGAAGCGAAGATCAAATTCATAGCTTCACGGTTTTGACGGTAACTTATGTAAAACCTGAAAGACCACCAGAGATCATCTCAACCCCAGGGAAACCGGTGTCCTTGGCAAATACCTCAATTCAGGGAAATTAGCGTCCTTGATGAGAGCCTCCTGATTCGCGTCGGCCCACAGAGAAACCAGTGTCTCCGCAGGAATACTCCGATTCGTTTCAACTTCGAGGAAACTAGCGTCCTCGGCAAAATCCTTCGACTCAGGGAAACCAGTGTCCTTGACTAGAACACCCCGATTCGCGTCGACCCGCAGAGAAACTAGCGTCTTTGCAGAAACACCTCGACTCGTTTCAACCCCAGGGAAACCAGCGTCCTTGGCAAATTCCTCAATTCAGGGAAACTAGCGTCCTTGATGAGAGCCTCCTGATTCGCGTCGGCCCGCAGAGAAACCAGTGTCTCCGCAGGAATACTCCGATTCGTTTCAACCCCGAAGAAACCAGTGTCTTTGGCAAAATCCTTCGACTCAGGGAAACCAGTGTCCTTGACGAGAACATCCTGATTCGCGTCGACCCGTAGAGAAACTAGCGTCTTTGCAGGAACACCTCGACTCGTTTCAACCCCAGGGAAACCAGTGTCCTTGGCAAATTCCTCGACTCAGGGAAACTAGCGTCCTTGATGAGAGCCTCCTGATTCGCGTCGGCCCGCAGAGAAACCAGTGTCTCCGCAGGAATACTCCGATTCGTTTCAACTTCGAGGAAACTAGCGTCCTCGGCAAAATACTTCGACTCAGGGAAACCAGTGTCCTTGACGAGAACATCCAGATTCGTGTCGACCCGCAGAGAAACTAGCGTCTTTGCAGGAACGCATCGATTCATTTCAACCCCAGGGAAACCAGTGTCCCTGGCAAACTCCTCAACTCAGGGAAACTAGCGTCCTTGATGAGAGTCTCCTGAATCGCGTCCGCCCGCAGAGAAACCAGTGTCTCCGCGAGAACTTCCCGATTCGTCTCAACTTACAAGATAAAGCCTTAGGCAGCAGGGATTAAAAAACTTGTTTCCTAAGCACTGGGACCCTGCAAGTCGGCCTAAAACGGTCTCTTGTATACTATTCACGGGTCTCACTCTCCAAAGTCGAATCTCGACGAGGACAGAAACAACCGCTTACGAGTCCTCTCGACTCATAAGAGGGAAAATTCTCTTATAGGATCCTTACAACTTATAAGAGAAAGCGCACCTAGGAATCCTCACGATTCCTAAGGAGAAAATACACCTACGAGATCCTCTCGATCCGTAGGGAGAAAAGTCTCTGTGAGACCCTCACGGCTCATAGAGTTGAAAAGTCTTAGGCAGTAGATTTGAACCTGTGGCCTAAGCCATCGCTATCTCTTGAAGAAACTAAGATGCTTACTCTATTATCTGTCAACCATGTTTATTAAGACAGCATGCTGGTAATAAGAGAAAGGGAGAAAGCAGAAGAGCATACAAGGCATCGCAAAGAAAAAATGTGTATCTTTATTTATTAATTCAATCAAGTACAAGGTGAATCGTACAAAAGAATAAAGAATGGATACATCTTATTCGAAAAAGAAAAATTTTACAAGTATAATGATACATAGGCAGCTACTGGGAAGGAAGCGTCTTAAATAGCCCTATCAGTTGTTCGCACACTTCCTTCCATGCCTTTTCCTGATCGGCCACCACTTCCAGTTCCGCCTCCACTTGAGCTCGTTGCTGCAAGAAGGATGCAAGCTGCTCCCCAACGGCTTGCTGAGCTGTTTCGCGGCCTTGTGCATTACGCTCGGCAACATCGAGTTTCTGCTTCAGGTTCAGCCCATTTGAGATACGTTCCAGGAGGCCCTCGAAGATAGTCTTCACTTGGGCAGCGTTAGCCTCAACCTCAGCACGCAGATGGGCCATCTCGCTCGAGTCTATTGGCATTCCCTCAGCCTTGAAGCCGCTTCTTGTTCCAAGTGGTGGACGTAAGAAGCGCTTTGCTCAATCCACGCTGCTCTTTGATTGCTTGCGGCTAAGGTCTCAGGAGCAGGGCGCATAAACTCAAGTTGATGCAGGCGGGCCTCGATCTCCCTGCAGTGATTAACCCAAGACACGACGATGCCTTTGTTATGGAAGTTTACGAGTATCACCAGCATTGGGTTAACCACCGTAGAAAAATCTGCGGCAGACGTAAGAGTCTCGATGTCGAGCTCCTCAATGTAGTCGCTCACTATGCACAGACTATTCGCGGTGCCTTTCAGGGATGGACGTCTCAGGAAAGGACCTGCCGGCATTATAACACGAGACTCAAAAGGCGCCGAGATCGGAACGACAGCTGAAAAAACAAAATACGATTAGATGACAGTTCAAGAAATACAAAAAAAACCATCGATGCTGTTCCCCTCCGAAAGTCGGCGCGACATGATGTCTTGCCTGAAATTCGGGGCAGATGCTAATAGGTGTTATCCGTCCACCTCTCCGAAGATGCCAAGTTGATTTATGGCACCATGTATCGAAGGTTTAAACGGATGCGTCCGATGTAGCAGACTTCGTCAGATTCCCCCTTGCTTGAGGGGTTTTTTTGATTGTGGGGACGCTCTTCCCTACAGGCGCAAGCCCCTACAGTTAATTATGCTACCGCATTACGGTAACAACTTTTTCCTTCTCCAGATGATCACTTCGTGTCGTGGGTGTTTGTTTTGTGTTCGGTTTCCCGTGGATTGTATACGAAGACTGAGTTATGTCGTCGCCCGTAGGATGTGGATTAGTCCAAATCCGTATTTTCTTAGATTTGGGTTTGGGGTTTTGGTTTGAGGATATGTTAGCCATATTTGAGGCTAAGATCAACTTAAACGTTTGTTAAGGATTCATTAGTCCAATTTGAGACTAAGATCAACTTAACGGGATCGTTTAGATCCGACAAAAGAGCAATTGGCTCTATTGTTCCAGTTTAGGGACATAGGGGTCCATTGAATGTATGGCCGTCGGGACCCGTCACCTCTCTGACGACGTTGAAGGATTACAACGACAGGTGTCAGAGAAGTTCAGAGATGTACCCTTGAACCAAAGTTGATTAGGGGATCTATAGTCCGATTTGGGACTAAAGTCTGTTTGAATGTTTAAGGATACGTTAGCCATATTTGAGGCTAAGATCAACTTAAACGGGATCGTTTAGATCCGACAAAAGAGCATCTGGGAGCTCTATTGTTCCAGTTTAGGGACATGGTGGTCCATTGCCAGTTTAGGGACATGGTGGTCCAAGTTCTAGTTTAGGGACGTGGTGGTCCAAGTTCCAGTTTAGGGACGTGGTGGTCCATTAAAATGTATGGCTGTCGGGACCCATCACCTCTCTGAAGACGTTGAAGGATTACAACGACAAATATCAGAGGAGCTCAGAGATGTACCCTTGAACCAATGAGTTGGTTGAGAGAGCAGATGTGCTCAGTTCAAGATGATTTGAGGACTTAGGCCAATTTGGGCTAAGTCCAATTGTGTTTGAAATATTGTCCCTCTGTTGGTCCATTGAAGGAGAGGCTTTGCCTCTAGAAACTTAACCAATTGGGCTAAAGCTAGTGTTAAACACTAGAGGTCAACAGTGTTGAACACTGGGAATAAGATTAACAAGTTAGTGTTAAACACTAAAAGATAATCAGTGTTAGACACTAGCAACAGGGCTTTCAAATTAGTGTTAAACACTAAAGCAAATCAGTGTTAAACACCGGTAATCAGAGATTTCAAATTAGTGTTTAACACTAAAGCAAATCAGTGTTAAAAACTGGGAACACAGTCTTCAGATTAGTGTTAAATACTAAGGAGAGAGGGGTCACGCGTGGACACGTGAGAGCACCCTGATTTCCTTTATTTTATTCTGTAGATCAGTGTTTAACTCTTTTAATTCTGACGGCCATCACGTGTGAGCACGTGATGGAGGCCCCCGCTCTGGTCTGTTAGAATGCTCATTAGGGGTCACGTGGTGACACGTGAGGGCGCCCTATATGTGGAGCCATATCTCCTTTGTTTTATCCTCAAATCTGCGAATAAGTGTTAAACACTTTTCATCTTTATTTTAGAGCATCACGTGTTGGCACGTGATTGGGATCTGTGCGCCAATTGTTAAAGCATTTGCTGAGGGGTCACGTGATAACACGTGAGAGCGCCCAAAGCTTTCATTTCCTTTGCTTTTTCTTTCTGCGTTTTGGGGGTCACGTGGGAGCACGTGAGGTGATGCTTCAAAGTTCTTTGCAGGGGATCTTTTCAAGGGTCACGTGGGGGCACGTGACCCTAGTTCTTTTCATGAACATAGATCTTTTAAGAATTGAATTCTCTGTAGGGTTAAACCCTAATTATGATTTTGGAGGAATTAAATTTCTATTTGTGAAAGAATTAAATTCTTATTTAGGATAAAACCTTGATTTCTTTTTAAAGGAATTAAATTCCCAGATATGTAAAAGAATTAAATTCTTGATTAGGGTTAAACCCTAGTTTCGTTTTAGGAGGAATTAAATTCCTGTGAGTTTGGGAGAATTAAATTATCAAAACTCAATTCCTCCTCTGTGTTTTAGATCTACATGGCAGGATCTCAACCCAATGAGAATTAAATTCTCAATTCCTGGGGAGATGTGCACTTTGCAGATCCTCAAACAGAGAAAGAACTAAGTTCTTTTCTTTTTATAAGAGTTAAACTCTTTTGAGAATTAAATTCTCTTTTGAAGCCTCCCTTTTCTTACCTAGGGTTTTTCTTTTGCAGAGAATTAAATTCTCTTCTCTTTTCTTCTTTCTCTTGAGAATTAAATTCTCCTCCCTCTGTTTTCTCTCTCCCCAAGGTCCATCCCTCTTCTCTTCTCTTGGCTTCTATTTATAGGAAGAGGAAGAGAATCAATTTGTTTTGTGAATCTTTCATTGAAAGATTTTAATTGATTTCATGATTAATATGATCCTTTAGATCATTCAGTGAATTTTATTCACCGTTGGATTTTAAATCCAAAGATATTATGTTTGTTATTCTCGGTGAGATTTAGAGGAAATCTTTCCTCGTCTAAGATTTTTTTCCATAAATTGGTGATTTTTAATCACTCTTGGATCTTTAATCCAACGGTCCCCATAATCCTTTTCCATTTGGAAAGATTTAGAGAAATTTAGAATTTTAATTCTATTTGGAAAGATTCAGAGAAATTTAGAATTTTAATTCTATTAAACTGTAAAGCTTTCAAAGCCAGTCACGTGCTGACACGTGACCCTCGGTCACGTGTGAACACGTGACCCCCAATTAAGTCCTCTTCTCAGCGTTCATTCATGCTTCAGTTTTAACCATCACGTGACCATTGGTCACGTGTGAGCACGTGATACCTCATTGAGGCATTTCTTTCAGCCATTTGTTTTTATTTCTGTTTTAATTATCACGTGTCAACACGTGACCATTGGTCACGTGTGAGCACGTGACCCCCAATTGGGTCCTTCTTCCGCCGTTTGTTTTTTATTTCTGTTTTAATTATCACGTGTCAACACGTGACCATTGGTCACGTGTGAGCACGTGACACCTCATTGAGGTAATTCCTGATTTTTAATCAGGGAACAGATTTTAGAATTTAATTCTATTCATTATTTTAGAGGTCTTAAGAGCCCATCACGTGTCTGCACGTGACCCATGGTCACGTGTGAGCACGTGATGCCCCATTGGGGTCTTTTCTAAGTTTTTATTATATCTTTTAACTCCTCCAGCGGGTTCTTAAAGGTCCATCACGTGTGGACACGTAATTCCCCATAACTTTTGATCCCGGATGAATTACGAGGCCCATAATATATCAAATCGAAGAGTTTTTCGAGCCGCTTTCGATACCATCAGAATTTATCTGTTTCTCATTTGGGAGTTTATCAAAAAAAAGCCCGGAAGATACTGGTTCGCATTTCCTTAAGCATATCGCTGCCATTTGATACCTTGGACTCTTTGCGCAGAATTTTTTGGCGGGAACAAATACCCCCCACTACTTTGCCTATGTAAGTATGTACGTGGGTGAAGTAGTGCAGAGTAATGCATAGCGTATGACCAGTTTTGGGTTGGTATATAACTTTCAGAATCTTGATCTGAGAAGATAACGAGCGGACACAAGCGTCGTCATTTATCATTGACTCAAATCTCGACTCTTAAGAGATATGGTTCCAAACTCTCAACTCCATGAGCCGCACCCTTCTATTTCTTTATGTCTTACTCTGGCGTGGAGTAGTTTATACGCTCATGAGTAACTTCTTCATTTCAGTGGCATGTAGCTTTGGCAAGTGTGGCTCATAGATGGTCCATCTTAACCTCTTTGTAGGGCAGTGATGGCTTAGGAGACAGGGTTAGGATCTGCCACCTAAGACTTTTCAACTTTATAAGCCGTAAGGGTCTCATAAAGACTTTTCTCCCTACGGATCGAGAGGATCTCGTAGGTGTATTTTCTCCTTAGGGGTCGTGAGGACTCCTAAGTGTGTTTTCTCTCATAAGTCGTAAGGATCCTATAAGAGAATTTTCCCTCTTACGAGTCGAGAGGACCCGTAAGCGGTTGTTTCCCTCCTTGTCGAGATTCGACTTTGGAGAGTGAGACCCGTGGATGGTATGCAAGAGACCGTTTTGGGCCGACTTGCAGGGTCCCAGTGCTTAGGAAACAGGTTTTTTAATCCCTACTGCCTAAGGCTTTATCTCACGAGTCGAGACGAATCGAGAAGTTCTCGCAAAGACATCAATTTCCTCACGAGTCGAAACGGATCGAGCAGATCTCGCAAGAATATCCTAACGTCACAGTTAACCTCTGCTCTTTACGACAGAAGTCCGTTAGGGTCTGTGGTACTTAGGGTTTTGGCCGTCGTACCGTCGCATGGGCTGATATATTCCACGATAGGCAATCGTGCTGTTCGAGTAGCCCTGCAACTGCCGTGTCTCTGATCCCTTCGGGGGCTGGACAAGACGTCTTCAAGCAATCCTCCTTGGCAGTTTGACCGTCGGAAGAGCAAGCGCTAGGAATTTGCCATGCCGCTTTTTACTTGAGATTAGGCTCATTTTGGAGAGCCCCGATGAGTCATAACCACTCCGCGCTGGTGTGGAATGATCTCCGATAGTCTTTCAGGCTTTATATGACTTGCCGTTAAGACCCTGAAGCTAGGAATTTGGCCTTTGCTTCGTTTGCTGGCATCGCGTCTGCTGTATCGAGACGAATGTCGCGGTTGTCTCTAGGTTGCTGGTGAACCGTCGAGGTTTGGAACTAGGGATTTTGCCGTGGCTCCTTTTGGTGATGTTGCGTCTGCTGTATCGAGACGAACGTCGAGGTGGTGATCACTCCATGTTGGTATGAGATGATCTCTGATTGTCTTTCCGGTTTTATATGACTTACCGTTAAGACCCTGGAGCTAGGAATTTGGCCTTCGCTTTGTTTTCTTTGGTGTGTCCGGATTCTGTTGGAGGAAGGACGCTGTAGTGACATTTCGTCTGTTGTATCGAGACGAATGTTGTGGTGGTGACCACTCTATGTTGGTATGAGATGATCTCTGATTGTCTTTCCGGTTTTATATGACTTACCGTTAAGACCCTGGAGCTAGGAATTTGGCCTTCGCTTCGTTTGCTGGTATCGCGTCTGCTGTATCGAGACGAATGTCACGGTGGTGATCACTCCATGTTGGTGTGAGGACCAGGATCCGCTCTGGACGTTTCCCACGGGGTCAAAGAGTGACGTTATCCGCGTTCCACGTGACCAGGAATTTTGCTCTAGATGCTTCACACGGGTTCACTGCCGTGTTAGGCGAGGACTAGGCTCCGCTCTGGATGCTTCGCACGGGTTCACTGCCGTGCTCTGCGAGGACCAGGCTCCGCTCTGGATGCTTCACATGGGTTCACTGCCGTGCTCTGCGAGGACCAGGATCCGCTCTGGACATTTTCCACGGGGTCAAAGAGTGACGTTATCCGCGTTCTACGTGACCAGGAATTTTGCACTAGATGCTTCACACGGGTTCACTTCCGCGTTAGGCAAGGACTAGGCTCCGCTCTGGATGCTTCGCACTGGTTCACTGCCGTGTTCTGCAAGGACCAGGATCCGCTCTGGACGTTTTCCACGGGGTCGAAGAGTGACGTTATCCGTGTTCCACGTGACCGGGAATTTTGCTCTAGATGCTTCACACGGGTTCACTGCCGCGTTAGGCGAGGACAAGGCTCCGCTCTGGATACTTCACACGGGTTCACTGTCGTGTTCTGCGAGGACCAGGATCCGCTCTGGACGTTTTCCACGGGGTCAAAGAGTGACGTTATCCGTGTTCCACGTGACCAGGAATTTTGCTCTAGATGCTTCACACGGGTTCACTGCCGCGTTAGGCGAGGACTAGGCTCCGCTCTGGATGCTTCACACGGGTTCACTGCCGTGTTCTGCGAGGACCAGGATCCGCTCTGGACGTTTTCCACGAGGTCAAAGAGTGACGTTATCCGCGTTCCACGTGACCAGGAATTTTGCACTAGATGCTTCACACGGGTTCACTGCCGCGTTAGGCGAGGACTAGGCTCCGCTCTGGATGCTTCGCACGGGTTCACTGCCGTGTTCTGCGTGACCAGGAATTTTGTTGATTATATCCGCATTTCATGGAGTTGGGATTTGACTCTCTGTGGGAGTACATCGTCGAGTCATGGAACTGGGAGTTGCCGCTGTTCCACTTTGCTTGATGATGTGTCCGCTGTGACGAGACGAGTGTTGAGATGATCTCTAGGTTATTTGTGGCCCGTCGAGATTCGGCTTCTTCTTCTGATAAAACCTGGGGAGGAGGAGCGTGACTCTTTCTTTGTTTGCGCCCCTGGATTGTATACAGGGATTGATGTAGCATCACCTGTAGGACAGAAATTTCATTTTTATTTTATTTCTTTTTCCGCGATGCTCTATCATTTCAGCTTTTATATCGCGAAGGTCGCGATTGCCCTATCATTTCGGCTATATTTTTTTATTTTTACTCCCTGCTTTTTATTGCGAGTTGCCTAATCATTTCGGCTGTTTTTGTATGCATACATTTTTACTTGCTGATTTTGTTGCAAGTTGCCCCATCATTTCGGCTATTTCATATGCATTTTTTTTGGCTCGCTGATTTTTTTCTCGCGAGTAGGGGATTTGGGATCTGATCCCAATCTTGGCATCAGCATCGCTGCGACTGGAATATTGCCAGGAACGAATCATCATTTGCCGTAAAAGGACTTGGAATTTGATATCGGTTTAGGCATCGGCATCGCTACGACTGGGATATTGCCAGGAGCGAATCATCATTTGCTATGACAGGACTTGGAATTTGATACTCGTTTAGGCATCAGCATCGCTACAACTGGGATATTGCCAGGAGCGAATCATCATTTGCCTCTGTCGATATTGAACAAAGGTGGCTTAGCAAACAGGGTTAGGATCCTGTTGACTAAGGCTTTTGACTTCATGAGCCGTAAGGGTCTCACAAAGGTATTTTTCCCTACGAGTCGTGAGGATCTCGCAGGTGCGTTTTCTCCTTAGGAATCGTGAGGACTCCTAAGTGTATGTTCCCTTGTAAGTCGTAAGGATCTTACAAAAGGGTTTTCTCCTTATAGGTCGAGAGGACTTACAAGGGTTGTTCACCTTATGAACATATCCCTAGTCACGGGTGGGACTTGATTAGGGAAATGTTCATTCGTGCCCGTGGATTGTATACAAGGGTCAGTACTGAGCCACTTGTAGAGCCATATCGAAGGTTGTGGGGGTTGCTTAAGAACAGGTTCAGGTCTCTGTAACTTAAGACTTTCAAATCTTATGAGCCGTGAGGGTCCCATAAGAGAGTTCTCCTTACGAGTCGTGAGGATCTCGCAAGTGTAATTTCTCCTTAAGAATCGTGAGGATCCCTAAGTGTGTTGCTCCTTTGTGAGTCGTAAGGATCTCACGCAGGTGGTTTCTCCTTACAAGGTCGAGAGGACCCTATAAGTGTCTTTTAACGAAATTGCGCCCTTTCGGGTTTTCACAAACACTCGCCGGTAGCCCTACTGTTTTTACTCACGGAGCCCTTTCGGGTTTTCATCCGTGCCCCCTTTGCTTATGGACATACCGTTCTTTTTATTTTTATTTTTTATTTTTTTTATTATTTTTTTAACGAGGTCGCGTCCTTTTGGGTTTTCACGAACACTCGCCGGTAGCCCTGCTGTTTTTACTCACGGAGCCCTTTCAGGTTTTCATCCGTGCCCATTTTGCTTGTGGACGTACCGTTTTTTTTAAACGAGGTCGTGCCCTTTCGGGTTTTCACGAACACTCGGTGGTAGCCCTGCTGTTTTTACTTACGGAGCCCTTTCGGGTTTTCATCCGTGCCCATTTTGCTTGTGGACGTACCGTTTTTTTTACCACGTCAGCCTGAAGATGCTGCGGGTTGGGAGTAGTTTAACGACATTTCGGTCATTTGCAAGTTTTAGGACATTGCGGTCCGCCGTTAGTTTAAGGACGTTTCGATCCACCGTCGCCGTATTTGAGACGCATCTCTAGTTTACTGACTTTTCGGTCTATGGGGCTTTCTCTATGACTGAGCATGATGGCCCCGGCATATCCATCTTTCTCGAAGCATGTGGTTGTGGTGGCTTTACCTTCCACTTTTCGGGCAGCGCGAACTTGCCTTCTTGGTATTGGTCTTCAACCCAGTTTTTGAAGACGTAGCAATTTTCGAGTGGGTGACCCATTACTCTGTGGTAGGGACAATAGTTAGGATTGTTAACGTCACCTGGTTGCAATTGACGTTTTGGATCTGGCAGAGTGATGAGCCCGCTGCGCACTGCTAGCTCGAACAGTCTCCTCGTTTTATTCTGAGGAAACGAGTAAGGACGTTTCAACTTCTCATTGAGGTATCACGGCTTGTTGTTTTGACGACAAAACGGTCTCGGGTTACTCGGTTGTTGTTGAGTATTGGCAACAAATGCCGTTTTTTCCTTTTCCTTTCTCATTTCGTTTGCTCCGTCGTTTTCGGGTCCGAGATTCTTTCCGGGTAGCGTGAGATTGTACGGCTGAACGTTCTCGCAACTCTCCAATTCTTTTGTTTTAGAAATGAATTCCTTGAAGAGAGGGTTGAGGGCGGCTTCTTCGTCAGAATCGCTTCCAAAGGTGAGAACTTGTGATCCCCCGGGCTCGTCCCTATGACAATTGCCGGCAACTCTTTTATGCTCATCTGTCGTATTTTTTCGCTGTCTACGAGCTTCCCGCTTTATTCTATTGACGTGTTGTCTATGAGCGATATATCCTTGCCACCAACACTTAAAGGAGTTGCAGTCTTCAGTAGGATGTGCGATCCTCTGATGATATAAGCAGAAGTTAGGGTGTACGTTCGTTTCATCAAAATGTATACCACCAGGAGAATTTTCTCTGAAAGAGGGCGGCCTCATCCCCATTGATATGGATTTGGCGAATCGTTTCCTTGTCTTGATCCTGCTTTCATTTACGGCGGATGTACTTTGATCTGGTGGGAGTGTTTCGACTCTTTTGTCCAGTCGCCGGCGTTTGGCCTTTTCAAATATGGCCATCTCATGCTCCCGGTCGGCTTTACTTTTCAGACGAATCTCATTCAAGAAGGCATCGATCATCTCGTCTGACGGCCACAGAAGTTCTGGTTCAGGATCCGCCCCCGGTTTCTCGGTGCAAGGAGCCTCTTTATCATCTATCAAGGAGTGAGAGATCACATGACAACTTGCTACGTAGTCCTCAGATTCATCCGATGAGTCTTCTCATCATTTTCGTCCTCGAGGACATGGCTGAGAAATTCTTGGAGCGTGATTGGAATCCGCGCCTTCTGGTTATACTCTTCCAGCGTGTCAATCTGTTTCTGCAAATCCGTGCGCTTGTCGCCAGGCTTTACGGGCTTCTTGGATTTCTCCTTCTTTTTCGAAAATTTCGACGGCTGGGTGTGAATGCTTTGGCTATCACCACCAATATTTGGAATTGGGCGCGGCTTCAGCATCCCTTCAATGATTTGGGGTTCCAGCGGGTTCTTCCACCTGATCGCCGGGCATGTCTGAAACTCGTTCAGCGTTCTTTTGGTCTTTGCTGAAAGCACGATTTCCCACGGAGCTTCTTCAATGAAAGAACAAGTTGCCTCCGGTGTGTCCGTCTTCTTTGGAGTGTGCGGCTGTGGTGGGTTTACTTTCCACTTTTCAGACAGTGCGAACTTTCCTTGTAGGTACCGATCCTCGATCCGCCCCTTAAAGACGAAACAATCCTCGATCGGGCGACTTACCGTTTGGTGGTAAGGGCAATAATTAGGATCGTTGACATCGCCTGGTTGCAACGGACGTTTTGGACTCGGCAGATTGATGAGTTGTTGCGCACTGCCAGCTCGAACAGTTTTCTCGTTTTATCCTGAGGAAACGAGTAAGGACGTCCCAGTCTCTCCTCGAGGGATGGGCGTGGACGCACATTGTTTTGACGGACAACCGGCTTTAAGTTGCTCGACCGTTGTTGAGTATTGGCAACAAAGGTTGCTTTCCCTTTGCCCTTTTCATTCCAAGGCTCTGTCTTTGAAGGAGATGGTTCATGGCCCACCTGGTCCATTTGGGCCAGCTTGTCAATCAAGGCCTGGAAGGTGGTCGGCTTAAAAAACATCATGAATTGGGAGAAGGTCGCTTGAGGGTCGAGAGTACCCACGAACATGCCCACGGCAGGAGCTTCTTCGATGCGCTGCTCGCACTTTGACCATAGATTACGCCACCGTATCGCATACTGGACCCAAGTTTCTGCAGGCTTCACCCTGGCATTGATCAATGCCGTGATTGGGGTGCGTTCGCTAGCGCTTGCAAAACGCTGGGTGAATAGCAACTCCATCTCTGCGAATGTCTTTACAGAGTCATTTGGGAGTTCAGAGTACCACTCGAACGCCGTCTCCGATAAGCTGCCGACGAATTGGCGGAGCAAGAGTTTATCATTGTCGCCAGTGTTGCCACATAAGGCTCTGAATTGAGCGACGTGCTGATGCGGATTTCCCGTCCCCTTGTATACATGGAACATAGGGATCGTATATCCCGGCGGGTAACTGATTTGGTCATACCAGCTCGGGTATGGTCGCCCAGTTTTGACGACTTGGCTGGCCGCTTCACTCGCCTGATGAGCTCGTATTTGCTGAGCTATATAGTCATCTAGTGCAGCTTTGGAAATGGTTTCCTCCTTGGCTGTTGAATGAGCCGGAGGAGGATTAGATGTCTCCTCTTTATCGTCTTCAATAATGATCGGAGGGTTTTCAGCTGGAGGGTCCGGCTGTAACATCATTCCCACCATGTCTTGGAAGAGAAGCGCCATTTGTTTTATGTTGGCAGCTTGTTCTGCTGCCTCTCTGTCCTTCTTTTTGAGGACTCTGCGTAGGAAGTCAGCGTCAGTTTCCTGTTCGTGACGCTGTTCTGATGATGTTTCCAGGCTTTCTTTTGGCCCGGTGAGTGCGGCCATCGCAGTCATCATCTCTTGAAACTTCTGCTGTTCCTCCTGGGCTTTTGTCAGGGATCGGGTGAGCGGTCGGTGACCCGTCGAAGCACGGCTTTCCTCCTTTCTGGCAGCCATATAAACAGTGTGCACCACCATGCCCCAAGACTTGGGGCGTTTAGATTCAGCGCTTTTACGGTTCGCCATGTTCATAGGGGCTTTTTGCGGCCTCCTTTTCTTTTGAGTGATTGACGTTGAGGGAGCCGTTGCAGTGGGCACCCATCCAGCTGTTGCTTTTTTCGGCTTGACAGAGTAATTCTTCTCCTGCCGAACCTTCATCTTTTTCTGTCGGCGGAGATAGTCTTGATCTATTACGGAGTCTTGGACTTGACGCCAGACCTTGTAAATTTTAGAGGACAGCCGTTGAGGGGGCTGCTCTAGCTTCTTTTCCGTATCATTCTCCACAGGTGGAGGAGATCTCTTCAGCACTGCAGTAGGAGAGTTTCTGCGCACCCTGTTCAGTAGCTCAAAGCTGTTCCCGGTTGGAACAGCAACATCGATCCCCACCGTTGGAGCTGGTGGAGTAAATCCAGAGGGGGAGTTTCCCCCAGCCTTTCTTACTCGGCGCCAGTGGCGACGTTGAGCGTGTCGTGCGGATGGAGTTGTTTCGGCCGTAGGGGCGACTTCGTCATGCCCCCTGCTTTGAGGAGAGACCGTTATTGGTGCTAGCCTGTCGAAAACTGACACCCGTTGAGAAGCAATGTCTAATCTGTTAAAGACAGACCTCTGGGCAGGGGAAGCAGTTTTGAGGACCTCGCCTGGAGCAGCAACCGGAATGGCCAGCCTTGTAAAAATAGACTTCTTGGAAGGAAGAGCCTTTCTAATAATTTTGTCCGCTTGAGCCGGGATGGCAATCCGCTTTGGGATGGCAGCTTCGGGTATCACGGGCTTATAGACGTTCTGGCCCAGTCTGTTGAAAACTGAGGTATTGAAGTTGGGCGACCCGTTGAGAGGGGCCGCGGCAGTAGCAAGCCAATCGAAGACCGACTTCTTTGGAGCTTCTTGCGATGTCATTGGGGCATTGAAGCACATTGGTGGGAGCAGGGTCCCAAAGAATAGTCCAGCGGTGGCTTGAGTTACCTGCTCCACTGGCATTTTGAAAAGGGAGGCCGCTTGGGGCCCATAAGTCACTCCTCCAGCAAGGACGGAGCGAGAGTTGCAGTTGCAGGTAGTGCAGTTTGAAGCCATTGATTTTCTGTTTTCTGCACAGAGCAAGACACCAAATCTTAGTACCTCGAATCCACAGGCAACCACAGCAAACCGCGATTCGTTTGCGAACACGACACACGAAGTGTGGAGTGGAAAGAGGAAGAGGTCCCACCGGGCGTGCCAGAATCTGTTCCCCTCCGAAAGACGGCGCGACATGACGTCTTGCCTGAAATTCGGGGCAGATGCTAATAGGTGCTATCCGTCCACCTCTCTGAAGATGCCAAGTTGATTTATGGCACCATGTATCGAAGGTTTAAACGGATGCGTCCGATGTAGCAGACTTCGTCAGATTCCCCCTCGCTTGAGGTTTTTTTTTATTGTGGGGACGCTCTTCCCTGCAGGCGCAAGCCCCTGCAGTTAATTACGCTACCGCATTACGGTAACAACTTTCTCCTTCTCCAGATAATCACTTCGTGTCGTGGGTGTTTGTTTTGTGTTCGGTTGCCCGTGGATTGTATACGGAGACTGAGTTATGTCGTCGCCCGTAGGACGTGGATTAGTCCAAATCCGTATTTTCTTAGATTTGGGTTTGGGGTTTTGGTTTGAGGATACGTTAGCCATATTTGAGGCTAAGATCTACTCAAACGTTTGTTAAAGATTCGTTAGTCCAATTTGAGACTAAGATCAACTTAACGGGATCGTTTAGATCCGACAAAAGAGCAATTAGCTCTATTGTTCCAGTTTAGGGACATAGGGGTCCATTGAATGTATGGCCGTCAGGACCCGTCACCTCTCTGATGACGTTGAAGGATTACAACGACATGTGTCAGAGGAGTTCAGAGATGTACCCTTGAACCAAAGTTGATTAGGGGATCTATAGTCCGATTTGGGACTAAAGTCTGTTTGAATGTTTAAGGATACGTTAGCCATATTTGAGGCTAAGATCAACTTAAACGGGATTGTTTAGATCCGACAAAAGAGCATCTGGGAGCTCTATTGTTCCAGTTTAGGGACATGGTGGTCCATTGCCAGTTTAGGGACATGGTGGTCCAAGTTCCAGTTTAGGGACGTGGTGGTCCAAGTTCCAGTTTAGGGACGTGGTGGTCCATTAAAATGTATGGCTGTCGGGACCCATCACCTCTCTGAAGACGTTGAAGGATTACAACGACAAATATCAGAGGAGCTCAGAGATGTACCCTTGAACCAATGAGTTGGTTGAGAGAGCAGATGTGCTCAGTCAAGATGATTTGAGGACTTATGGCCAATTTGGGCTAAGTCCAATTGTGTTTGAAATATTGGCCCTCTGTTGGTCCATTGAAGGAGAGGCTTTGCCTCTAGAAACTTAGCCAATTGGGCTAAAACTAGTGTTAAACACTAGAGGTCAACAGTGTTGAACACTGGGAATACGATTAACAAGTTAGTGTTAAACACTAAAAGATAATCAGTGTTAGACACTAGCAACAGGGCTTTCAAATTAGTGTTATACACTAAAGCAAATCAGTGTTAAACACTGGTAATCAGAGATTTCAAATTAGTGTTTAACACTAAAGCAAATCAGTGTTAAATACTGGGAACAAAGTCTTCAGATTAGTGTTAAATACTAAGGAGAGAGGGGTCACGCGTGGACACGTGAGAGCGCCCTGATTTCCCTTATTTTATTCTGTAGATCAGTGTTTAACTCTTTTAATTCTGACGGCCATCACGTGTGAGCACGTGATGGAGGCCCCCGCTCTGGTCTGTTAGAATGCTCATTAGGGGTCACGTGGGGACACGTGAGGGCACCCTAAATGTGGAGCCAGATCTCCTTTGTTTTATCCTCAAATCTGCGAGTAAGTGTTAAACACTTTTCATCTTTATTTTAGAGTATCACGTGTTGGCACGTGATGGGGATCTGTGCGCCAATTGTTAAAGCATTTGCTGAGGGGTCACGTGATAACACGTGAGAGCGCCCAAAGCTTTCATTTCCTTTGCTTTTTCTTTCTGCGTTTTGGGGGTCACGTGGGAGCACGTGAGGTGATGCTTCAAAGTTCTTTGCAGGGGATCTTTTCAAGGGTCACGTGGGGGCACGTGACCCTAGTTCTTTTCATGAACAGAGATCTTTTAAGAATTGAATTCTCTGTAGGGTTAAACCCTAATTATGATTTTGGAGGAATTAAATTCCTATTTGTGAAAGAATTAAATTCTTATTTAGGATAAAACTCTGATTTCTTTTTAAAGGAATTAAATTCCCAGATATGTAAAAGAATTAAATTCTTGATTAGGGTTAAACCCTAGTTTCGTTTTAGGAGGAATTAAATTCCTGTGAGTTTGGGAGAATTAAATTCTCAAAAATCAATTCCTCCTCTGTATTTTAGATCTGCATGGCAGGATCTCAACCCAATGAGAATTAAATTCTCAATTCCTGGGGAGATGTGCACTTTGCAGATCCTCAAACAGAGAAAGAACTAAGTTCTTTTCTTTTTATAAGAGTTAAACTCTTTTGAGAATTAAATTCTCTTTTGAAGCCTCCCTTTTCTTACCTAGGGTTTTTCTTTTGCAGAGAATTAAATTCTCTTCTCTTTTCTTTTTTCTCTTGAGAATTAAATTCTCCTCCCTCTGTTTTCTCTCTTCCCAAGGTCCATCCCTCTTCTCTTCTCTTGGCTCCTATTTATAGGAGGAGGAAGAGAATCAATTTGTTTTGTGAATCTTTTATTGAAAGATTTTAATTGATTTCATGATTAATATGATCCTTTAGATCATTCAGTGAATTTTATTCACCGTTGGATTTTAAATCCAAAGATATTATATTTGTTATTCTCGGTGAGATTTAGAGGAAATCTTTCCTCGTCTAAGATTTTTTTCCATAAATTGGTGATTTTTAATCACTCTTGGATCTTTAATCCAACGGTCCCTATAATCCTTTTCCATTTGGAAAAATTTAGAGAAATTTAGAATTTTAATTCTATTTGGAAAGATTCAGAGAAATATAGAATTTTAATTCTATTAAACTGTAAAGCTTTCAAAACCAGTCACGTGCTGACACGTGACCCTCGGTCACGTGTGAGCACGTGACCCCCAATTAAGTCCTCTTCTCAGCGTTCATTCATGCTTCAGTTTTATTCATGCTTCAGTTTTAACCATCACGTGTCAACACGTGACCATTGGTCACGTGTGAGCACGTGATACCTCATTGAGGCATTTCCTTCAGCCATTTGTTTTTATTTCTGTTTTAATTATCACGTGTCAACACGTGACCATTGGTCACGTGTGAGCACGTGACCCCCAATTGGGTCCTTCTTCCGCCGTTTGTTTTTTTTATTTCTGTTTTAATTATCACGTGTCAACACGTGACCATTGGTCACGTGTAAGCACATGACATCTCATTGAGGTAATTCCTGATTTTTAATCAGGGAACAGATTTTAGAATTTAATTCTATTCATTATTGTAGAGGTCTTAAGAGCCCATCACGTGTCTGCACGTGACCCATGGTCACGTGTGAGAACGTGGTGCCCCATTGGGGTCTTTTCTGAGTTTCTATTATATCTTTTAACTCCTCCAGCGGGTTCTTAAAAGTCCATCACGTGTGGACACGTAATTCCCCATAACTTTTGATCCCGGATGAATTACGAGGCCCATAATATACCAAATCGAAGAGTTTTTCGAGCCGCTTTCGATACCGTAAGAATTTATCTGTTTCTCATTCGGGAGTTTGTCAAAAAACAGCCCGGAATATACTGGTTCGCATTTCCTTAAGCATATCGCTGCCATTTGATACCTTGGACTCTTTGCACAGAAATTTTTGGCGGGAACAAATGCGATAGTTTACTATACTAGCCGCAGCAGGTGACAAGGCCGGAAGGGCCGGTGGCGCGGCTGATCTTTCATCCCCTCCTTCGATTTGTAGCACTGTAATGAGGACGAGGGAAAGTTAGGAATAATTCCATTACTGAAAAAGAAAGATATCAGTTGGAAACTATACTCACCAGTGCCACTGGAGGAAGAAGCGAGTTCAGATGGGAAGGAGAAGTATGGGTGCAACACCTGATAAAGATGATCAAAAAGCGCTCCTGAAAAGACACAACAGTACGATTTTAGTACATAAATTATGCGGCTGAAAGATAAAACTAATAGGTTGCAAATCCATACCTTCCAACATCTTTGATGGTATAAGGGAGGGCTGAGAGGTGACCACTGCCAAGGCAGTAGTTGACGGCGCTCGCTCGAGCAATGGAGCATCGGCACTGGCCGCACCTGCGTTAAAAACAAGGATAAACTTGTCGGAAAGGATTGCAAGATAAAAAAAGGGGATTGTAACTCGAAATTTACCTGATGAGCCGCCAGCCGAAATGGAGGCGTCTCCCTCCTCCATCGATATGAGTCCACCCCCCGTGGCTTCATCACTGGACTCGACAGGGGCTGTCGTCGTGCTCGCACGACCAGGAGACGGCGGAGGACCGTAGGCAGGGAGAGCAATGATTGGAGCATTGCCAGACTCTTGAGAAAGAGCGGCTGGCTCGTCCTCGGGAATCACGCCCATCTCACCCGCTACTCTTTCAGGCTCGGCGGTCGCCATTGTCTCATCCGCCGTCACCATGGGGTCGCCGGTCTCAAGCGCCTCGTCCGCCGCTACCCCGGGCTCAGTTATAGCGGTCATCTCATTTGCCGTCACCTCAGGCTCGGCATCAACGACCTTCTCGGGTGCAGCTCCCTCAGCCTCCAGCTCAGGCTCAGCAACCTTGGCGACGTTGCCTACCATCGGCTCGGGTTCGGCCGGTGCCTCCTCCTCTGTTTCCTTGGGTTCGACAGTCTCCGCCTCCCCCTCGGTTGGACTTGGCCCTGCAAGACAAGATATATAAGAACCGACAAGTTCACAATTCTTACAAACAAATCTCGAAAGATACATTACCTGAGGTGGACTTATCATTAGCCTCGCGAGCTGCACGTGCCACCTGTCTGCGAGCTGTGGACAAGGCGACCGAGGGCTCTTCTGAGGGGGTATCAGCATGAGGGATGGTGCTTGGGCCAGCTCCCACGGCCAAAGCAGCCCTACGTGCCTTCGCCTCACGCCTTAGCCTCTATCTCTCCTCCCGAGCTGTCGAGACAGACCTCTTCAAAGCCTCCTTCATTGAGACGTCTCGTCCGTGAACAGGGATGCCTCCAAATCATTCAAGGCATCCCTCGTCGACTTGTCGAGTTGAGGCTCTCGCGGCAGCCCCGAAGAGACTGGGACTTCAGTAGTGGGTCCGGGGAAAGTCCCCGCATCAACTGGCGCAGTCCCTGTAAAGAAACAAAGGAAGAAGGTTAGGTTGGCCATCAGAAAAAAGGGATAAAAAAAAACTTAATAAGGCGAGACGTACCAACGCCCATTAAAGCACGCTTCTTTTCCTCCTCCTGGAAGGTTTTTAAAGAGGCAGTGACGGCTTCTTTGATAGTGACACCTGTTAAAAAGGGGAAAGCATTAGTCGAAGATAATGATAAAAATGTTATAAAATGATGAAGAGTACATCTAATGATTCCCTGCTCGAGCGAGTTTATCCAACCACGCTTCGAGTCTCGTTGATCGCTCAGAAGCCGCAATAGCGGCCGCCAGATCAGTTTCTACGGGGTCTACCGAGAAGCCCTTATTGCTGCCATACTCGCTTATTCCTTCGGTAAGAGGGGCCTCAGGCTCTAAACCGAGGATCGCGTCGAGAGAGAGGAGCGACTTCTTCTTCCTCTTCTGCCCACCAGCCCTGGGTGCACCCGAGATCGACTTGCGCTTTGCAGGCACCCTAGGGCGGCGGGTCCCGATATCCGCGCCCACGCCGGACTCCGGTGATACCACGTCTACCGTCTCCACTGGAGCACGGGGCGCTGGTGGCGCATCCACCGTATCAAGAAGCGACAATCCACGCAGGGGGGACTCAGCACGCGCGATGGCCCAACTCCGGCGTCTTTCAGCGGAGGAATGACGGGGGTTCTTGGCTTCAAGGGAGCCTTGCGATCGCCGCCGGGAGGCGCACCCTTGCGGTCAACCAGCATGCACTTTTCCATATGGATAACTGGACCCATTGTGTGCACGTACCAGGCCACGTATGCGTTGAGGACCTTGGGGACGCAGCTCGGCTCGCTGATGAAGAAATAGGAACCCGTGTTGAGCCGCATGAAATGGTGCATTGCATTCTTTATCCCCTCTCGGCTGGCTACGGGCTTCTCCAAGAAAGCTTCCATCAGGACCCCGTGGTGATAGCTCGATTGCTGAGCGAACAGGTGAGGGTTATACCTCATGAAGAGCGCCGTTTCATTCTGCTTAAACACCAGGTAGCCCGGCCGAATGGAGTAGAGGTGGAGAATCTCCCGAGCTTTCAATATGGAAGCCCCGTCTTTAAAATCATCGCGTAGCGGCACTACCGACTTGGTGGTCTCTGAGCCTATGGTTATGACTTTATCCAAAAAAGAAACCTTCGTTCCGACCAGGTGTGGACGAAGGAGTAGCCCCCTAGACTCCCGCGGAGGTGCAACCACGATCGAAGCACCGACCAACCGCATGACTCTTGGGAGTCTGCACTTCTCAAAGAACGGAGGGATCTTATGGGCGCCGAACACCCCGTGCACATGCATTTCCATCCAAGAGGTGAAGTAGTGTATCGGGAAGTTAGCAGGCTGCACCCCGGGCTCACTAGCGTCCGCCGCTACGCTAAGTCCATTATAAAGGTAAGCCAGCCCAGCGATTCCTACTGACAACTGCAAACCAGCCACCATCTGATGCGCTGGGTAGAAGACAGATGGCCGCATGTGGTGCGGGTGCATGGGGAGCGCAAAGCTGCACAGCCACAATCCTAAGAACCCTACAAAAAAGGTTTCCTCATCCATGCCTGGGACGGCGATCTCTGACAAGGGCATGACGGTGGCACCGGGGAGATAAAAGTCCTTGTGATCATCTTCCGATGTGGGTCGATGGTCCAAGCCGAAGCCAAAAGGGTCATTAAGCTGGGCAAACTTCTCACTCCACTTCGATAGGAACTCCGATCGAATGAAGCGGGCGATAAAATCTGCGAAACTGACTCCCCGGATGCCCGATTCCAGATAGAGCCCTTCATAGATGTCCAGCACCTTCACCAAGCCCGGAAACTGGTGCTGAATAGCATTCTCCGGAGTCAGATCAAACACCAACGGCTTGGTGGCAAAGACGTATTCGTCAGAAGGAAGCAGCTCCTCGTAATGCTCCCCCCTCATCGGCAGACCCGAGACTTCAGCAAGCTCCTCCAAGGAGATAGAGACTTCCCTGTCCGTCATCAGGAAGGTGTGGGTGGGGATATTCCATTGTTCGATAAAAGCCTTGATCCACCACGTTGGAGGAGAGGGATACTCAAAGAGCGTGACGTAGATGGCCGAGTATAAACCAATCTTCATCAGATGAGTCCTCTTCGCCGATAAGATGTACCGGGCCCACTGCAAATATCCGGCGGGTGGTCGTGGGATCAATCCAATGTTATAGGCCTGTCCCCAAGGGCGTGCTTCACCCTGACAGATTCGCCTCCCTAAAATGTCTATTACCGGCGGCGGCTGCACGGGAATAACACCAATCGCAGGCTGGAGGAGGTCATCCGAATTCCAATTTTTGACCTCCACGGCATACTTCACCGGGGGTTCATCCGCATAGGGGAGCGAAGATATGGGCTCAGACGGCGTGGCGGAACTGAAACTTCGGTGACCCTGGATGATCTCATTGTACCACCTACCCTACAGGTGAAGGCTCTTATGCTCGGGGTCATGATCCTTGATGAGAGCGAGCACCACTCGGTCCACTGGTGCCTGGGGAAACCCTCCCTCCGAGCGAACAAAATTAAAGGAAGCAACGCTTCAGTTGTGCAAGCGCTGCGCCGCGCGACACGTGTCAGCGCAGTTGCATCTGCGCAAGCGCTGCGCTGCGCGACACGTATCAGCGCAGCTGCGCAAGCGCTGTGCGCTGCGCGACACGTGTCAAGCGCAGGTGCGCTAGCTGCTCTGCGCTGCGCTGTGCGCTGCGCGACACGTGTCAAGCGCAGGTACGCTAGCTGCGCTGCGCTGCGCTGTGCGCTGCGTGACACGTGTCAAACGCTGGGGCATTTGTGCCAAACAGAATTAAATTTCCAGTAAGATCTTTCTGTTCTTGTTAAAACAAGAAAATTGTCTTCTGTAAAACAGAAGCCCTTGGATCAAAAATCCAACGGCGGGGAAAATTCCCCAAATCACTCAGAGAATGATCTCTTTAACAAATTTAACAAATTAATGGGCACTATATAAAGGCCCGTAGACCCCAATTCAAAAAAAAAGGAGAAAGAAAGAGAGAACATCATCAAGAACTTAAAACAAAACAGAGAGAGCTCTGAAGAATTTTGAGAAGAACTCAAGAGAAAAAAAGAAAAAGGTAAAACCTTTATAAAAGAGAAGATTTTCTTCTGAATAGATCATTGATCTAAGAACAAGATCAATGATCTTCAATAAAAATAAATAAATAAATAATAACAGTGCCTTGCACTTTCTTATGAACCATTGGTTCTGGAATCTTAAAGATTCCTCTCTTAAATCCAAAATTGGATTAAATTATTGAAACAGTGGCTTGCACTTGCAAAAACTGCACTGTTGCGCTCCTGGGTTGGCACAAGCCAACAGAGAGCGCCACGTGTCAGCACCATAACCACTTGCGCTGTGCGCTTTTGAAAATAGAGCATTGCTCTTTAAAGTTGGCGCAACTCCACCAGCGCGCGCCACGTGTTAGCAGCGCAACAGCGCAGCGCACTGGCGCAGTGCACTGCGCTAGCGTGACATATGTCACCTCCACATGCGCTTGCGCTCAATAATTGGCGCAAAGCGCCTGACAAGCCACTGTCAAGTAATTAATGTACTGCATTATTTACAGAAGGGCCAAGCCCAATTAAAAAAGGCCTAACAGGCCAAATTAAATGCAATGCATTATTTTTAAAAAAAGGGTAGAGCCCAAAACAGATGCTCTGCATCATTTACAAAGGGACTAACCTAAATAAAAAAGGCCTAGCAGGGCAGAATAAAATACAGTGCATTACTAAACAGGGACAAAGCCCTAGCACAGGCCTAATAGGCCAAAGATAAAAACGTCGAACATTCTCAACTGGACTTAACCCAATCATGGCCGTAAGTCCTCAAACTAAATTGACGGAGCAAGATTGCTCTCTTAAATCAATTTACAGCTGATTCAAGGGTACATCTCCGAACTCCTCTGACACCTATCGTTGTAATCCTTCAACGACGTCAGAGAGGTGACGGGTCCCGACAACCACACATCGATACGGACTACGGGGTTCTTAAACTCGTGGACCGAAACTAATATTCGTCCCGAAATGGGAATGTTGGACCGAAATGTCCTTAAACTAATGTTCGTCCCCAAATGGGAATGATGGACCACCATGTCCCTAAACTGGAAATCGACCGCAATTTCATTAAACTAAACAATAGAGCCAATTGCTCTCTTGTCGGATCCGAACGATCCCGTTAAGTTGATCTTAGTCTGGAGATTAGGCTAACGTATCCTTAACAAAAGTTTAAGTTGATCTTAGTCTTAAACAGGGCTAACGTATCCTTAAACCAAAACCCCCAAACCCAAATCTAAGAAAATACGGATTTAGACTAATCCACGTCCTACGGGCGACGACATAAATTAGTCTCCGTATACAATCCACGGGCAACCACAAACAAAATAAACACCCATGACACGAAGTGAAATTCTGGAGAAGGAGAAAGTTGTTACCGCGATGCGGTAGCGTAATTAACTGGAGGGGCTTGCGTCTGTAAAAAAGAGCGTCCCCACAATCAAAAACCCCTCAAGCGAGGGGGAATCTGACGAAGTCTGCTACATCGGCCGCATCCGTCTAAACCTCCGATACACGTTGCCATAAATCAACTTGGCATTTTCGGAGAGGTGGACGGATAAAACCAAATAGTATCTGCCCCGAATCTCAGGCAAGACGTCCATGTCGTTGTCGCCGTCTTTCGGAGGGGAACACTATTGATTCATCCTTTTCTTAGCCATTCAATTGTGGTTTGTATTTACAAGTATAGTTTAGATTTTTAATTTGAGTATATTAGTGGTATATTCCTATTCACCTTCCTTCTAGGAATATTTTTCACCAACCATCTTAAGGTATTTGGGTGCATTACATATGAACATATCCCGGAGCAATGAAGAAAGAAGCACGACGATCCAGAAGAAAAATGCATCTTCGTCGGCTAGCTACCACAAAAGAACAAAGACATACAAACTCTACAATCCAATCTCAATGAAAATTATTATTTCTAGAGATATGAAGTTTGAAAAAGAATATTATTGGAGATGGAGCGATGAGGAGAAAAATACAGAAGGCTTATTCTTTGAAGATGAAGAGTTCGAGAAGATCGAAGACTCAAATCAAACCCCGCCAACCACGCCAACTCCGGCAACGACCACGTCAATACCCGCTTCAACATTCTCTTCAAGTTCAAGTGAAGGAAGCTCTTTAAGGGATGTTCCTAGAAGAGTGAGAAGTCTGCGGGATTTGTACGATGATATAGAACCTATCGAGATGATATAGGACTTTACATTTTTCTGCTTACTTGTAGAATGTGATCATGTCACCTTTGAAGACGCTGCTCAAGAAGAAAAGTGGAAAAGGGTAATGGAAGACGAAATCAAGATGATACGAAAGAATAATATATGGGAGCTCACTGCTCTGCCCGAAGGCCACAAACCCATTGGTATAAAATGGGTGTACAAAACAAAGACCGATTAAGAAGGGATGGTCGAAAAATACAAAGCGAGACTAGTAGCTAAAGATTATAATCAGCGACAAGACATCGATTACAAAGAAGTGTATTCACCTATCGCCAAAATCGACACCATCAGGCTTCTTATCGCACTGACAGCATAGAACCGGTGGAAGATATATCAGATGGACGTGATGTCAGCATTCCTCAATGATTACTTAGAAGAAATATACATCGAGCAGCCGCCAGGGTATAGCAAGCAAGGCCAAGAAGACAAAGTATACAAACTGAAGAAAGCGCTGAGATATATACAAAACTCTGACAAGATTCACTAGGTAAACCAGTCGATCCAACGTTGTATAAAATCTTAGTAAGGAGTTTGTGATTCTTGACTATCACAAGGCCTGACATTAAGTACGACACTGAACTGGTCAGCAGATATATGGAGGAACCCAAATAGAAACACTTCACGGCAGCCAAAAGAATTCTAAGGTACGTAAAAAGGAGTATTGATCATGTTTATTCTATACGCAAAGTACAGATATGAAACTAGTTGGTTACATCGACAGCGACTACGGTGGTGACCTAGACAAAAAAAAGAGCACATCCAGGTATATGTTCAACATTGGGTCTTGAGTATTTTCATGGTCTTCAAAGAAGGAGCATGTCGTTGCCCTCTCATCATGTGAAGCAGAATACATCGCAGCAATATCGTGTTCCTGTCAGGCGATATGGCTCTGAAATCTGATGAAAGAACTATACCATCAACAGGACGGGGCGATGGAAATAAACATTGACAACAAGTCGGCAATAGCACTTGCGAAGAATCGAGTGGCACATAGAAGAAGAAAACATATCGAGACGAGATATCATTTCATCCGGCATAAAGTATAAAAGAAGAATGTAAAGCCAATATACTGCCGGACGGAAAACTAAATTGCAGATATCTTTACCAAAACTCTAAAAACCAAAATTCATAAGAGACTAAAGAAACAACTTTGGATGATGAAACAAAATGGAAGGGGATTTTGAAAGCAATTTTGTTTTATTGCACTAACCCCCCATTCCCACCTACCACACAACCACCTCCCATGCATAGACTTTTTAATTAACGTGTACTAAAAAAGTAGCATAAATATAATGTAAGGTTTGCGTTAACAATCCAAGCCAGTAAACAAAAGAAGAAGAAGAAAGAGAAGTAAAGAGAGAAAAACAAGTTGTAACTTGTAAGAAGTAGGGGTGTTAAAGAATGTTTGAGTAAGGTGTTGGAACACAGAAGAGAGAAAAGAGAGAGTTAAGAGAGAAAAGATAAGTTGTATTTTATAGCAACAATATTATTAAATAAAGTGTGTTTGAGTTTATAAGAATGCAATTTATCCACAAATTAGCATTATCTATCTCTCCTACCTCCATCATGAATCCCATCCATCTTGGTGGCCACAAGACAAGAATCCTTTTGAACACGGCCGAGGGTTTCTTGCGAGGGACGAGTTTAATTTCTGCCTTACAAATCGCTGGCAGCCGTTGGTAACTATCATTCATGATCCTCGTACCATGACCACCATCGCCGTGTATCTGCATCTGCCGCTGACAGATTTCTGGCCTAACATGCGCCCACAGCTAGGAAGAATTGGAAGTTGCCTCTGCCTCGTCATTGGGAACATTTGTTGTTGTGCAGATCTGTACTCGTTAGATATTCGGCAGGGATATACCTGGCTTTATCCAAAAAGTACAGGGAAACTGTTGGGGGTGCAGATGCCGCCGCCTCTAAGGTTCGAGAGTGACAAATTGGAGGAACTGTTCCCTTGTCCGAACAGGACAGTACAGTTGTCAGAGTCCAACGCTTATCCATTTGTGGCGACATGGTTAGTGGAACTAAATGTTAATAGTAATGCACCGACGGTGGCGCTCGATGATATCGTTAACACCGTTTGATGAGGCTCGATATCGGTGACTCTCTAGATGCTGACACGTTGCAGATGACGTGTCCCAGAACTTAGAAGAAGGGATTAGGGACTTCAGTTGGGATCACACGTTGGTCCTCCGGCCCGAGGAGTCTCCCAACCTTTGGTGACCTTCCAGACCTCCCCCGGCTCGCCTCCGAGCTATCACGGAACCAAGATGCCTCGGCCTCCCGCTCGTGCCCGAGCCTCTCGCCGAGCTCATCTTCCTTGGTCTCACCCAAACCGACCCACAGTGCTGATCACAGGCACTTATGCCACGGCTCTACGAATCTCGCCATGCGCGAGATATCCGCCGCCAACGATCCCGGGTTCCACGCCATCACGATCCCCCATTAACGAGCATGTCTCGTCATTAATGCGGGATCCCGTCTATCATACGGGCGTGATGCCAGGGGCGTAACGGCTGGCGTGATTCTTGCGCCCGCCTGCCCTTTGCTGCCGCTATATAAACCCCTCCCTCAGGCGATCGAGATAAGCCATTTTTACCCCACTAGGACGTTACTCTACCAAAACACCTCGTCTAACTTGATCTTCGGAGGGTCCTCGGTGGCGCAACCACCCCGGGACTTCTCTACAGGTAGCTCGGCCAAAACCACATAAAACCCATTGAAATCCACACGCTTCAGGAGTCAAACCTCCAACTCAATCTCAGCCATCCATCAACGCATGAAGAGATCAACGGAAGATAGCATCTGAAGGAGATCCAGAGATCCTCATGAATCCGGCAGATATTCTATTTTATGACTTCTTCCTGCGTATGGGACTTTCCCCGTCGGACCTAAGGCTGACCACCCACATCCTGTCAGAGTTCACCAACCACTCCATCCCGACGGAAGGAGTAATCACCCTCCAGTTTAACATCGGGGAGGTCGGCCATACGTGCACCATGCCTGTGGAATTCATCGTAGCGAGAATCCCGTCGGCCTACAACATCCTCCTCGGCCGCCATACGCTGAACTCCTTCCGGGCCCAGATATCGACCTTCCACCTGGCGATGAAATTCCTGCTCGACCAGGGCGGGATAGGTCGGGCCTCCGGTAACCAACGGTCTGTAAAGGTTTGCTTCACCGCAACGTCTTCGTCTGAGCGTCCAAAAAATGATGTTGAGGGCGAGGGTGACATCAAGGGCTCTTTAGACACTCGAGACGAGCAAAAGGAGGTTCAAGAGACCCCGGTGGAGCCACTGACAGAGGTCCCCCTCATAGAAGGGGACGACGAACGAACTGTTCTGATCGGGTCGCTTTTAACTGGGGCTCAGCGAGACGACCTCGTTGGTTTCCTTAGAAGCAACTCTGACGTGTTAACCTGGGCACCTGCTGACATGTCTGGGATCGACCCCAAAATCATATCTTACAAGCTCGGGGTGGTCCTACGGCCTGACCTGTCAGGCAGAAAAAACAAAGCTTTGCCCTGATCAAGCAAAAGGCGATCGAGGACGAGGTAGACAGGCTCCTCGCCGCCAACTTCATTTGAAATGTGCCTTACTCGGAATGGCTGGCGAACGTGGTCCTGGTCAAAAAGTCAAGCGGGAAGTGGTGCATGTGCATCGACTTCACCGACCTTAACAAGGTCTGCCCGAAAGACAACTATCCCCTTCCTTGGATAGATCAGCTCATCGACAGCTCGACAGACCATGAGCTACTTAGCTTCCTGGATACTTTTTCCAGCTACATTCAGATCCGCATGAATCCGGCAGACGAGTATCTCACCGCATTCACAATGGACCGGGGGGTAAACTGCTACAAGGTGATGCCTTTCGGCCTCAAAAATGCCGGAGCAACGTACCGACGCTTGGTCAACCGCATGTTCAAGCCACAGATCGGCAGGAACATGGAAGTTTATGTCGATGACATGCTCATCAAGTCAGTCTCATCGGTTGACCATGCCAAGGATCCGGGCGAGGCCTTCGACGTCCTCCGCAAGTTCAAGATGAAGCTGAACCCCGCCAAGTGCGCATTCGGAGTCACCGGGGGAAAGTTCCTCAGTTTCATGGTCACTCACCGCAGGATCGAAGTTAACCCGGAGAAAATCAATGCTATCCTCAACATGGCCGCATCCAAGACTAACATCGAGATCATGCGGCTGACAGGGCGGGTAACCGCTCTGTCACGTTTCATGTCGAGGTCTGGGGAGAAGTGCCTCCCGTTCTTCAAGGCTCTAAGGAAAATTCCAAGGTTCGAGAGAGGCGCCTCGCGACTCCACCGCTGCTCACCCGACCGGTTGATGGGGATGAGCTATCGCTGTACCTGGCAGTATCCGACCAAGCAGCGGACTCAATGCTCGTCTGAGAGGTCGACAGAGTCCAGAAGCCAGTATACTATGTGAGCCACATCTTCAAAGACACAGAAACGAGGTACCCATCCATACAGAAGACGCCTTGGCACTCGTCGTGGCCTCAAAGAAGCTACAACACTATTTCCAGGCGCACACCATCCTTGTAC
Organism: Agapanthus africanus; assembly: GCA_030015575.1. NCBI lineage: Eukaryota > Viridiplantae > Streptophyta > Magnoliopsida > Asparagales > Amaryllidaceae > Agapanthus > Agapanthus africanus. The sequence goes on from CM057350.1 coordinate 136,207,202, forward strand.
TTACAGAGCGCCCTCTGGGGGCTATCCTCGCCTCACCCGAGTCCTCTGGCCGCTTGGAGAAGTGGAGGTGGGAGTTGTCCCAGTTCGACATAAAGTACCGCCCAAGGCAGGCCATCAAAGCACAAGCCCTGGTCGACTTTATCGCCAAGTGCACCATTCCCAGCAAGGAGCCGGAGTCAACACTGGCCCCCGCAGCTCAGCCCTCAGTTGACGGGAAGCCCGACTCAGTCCCTGATTAGATCCTGTACATCGATGGGTCCTCGACCGAGGAAGGCTGTGGTGACGGCCTTATCGTTCGGGGCCCTAACGAAGCAGAAATGGAGTATTCCCTGAAGCTCGGGTTCAAGGGCTCAAATAATGCGGCGGAATACGAGGCCTTGCTGGCCGGATTGCGCATAGCCTCCGGACTGGGACTGAAAATGATTCGGATCCGCAGCGACTCCGCCCTAGTCGTTGGCTAAGTGACCGGCTGATTCGAGGCAAGGGATCCTCTGATGGTGAAATACCTGGCCGAGGTCAGAAGAATGAGGAAGGACTTCGACAAAGTCCAGGTAGAGCAGATCCCTAGACAACTCAACGCCCAAGCCGACGCATTGAGTAAGTTGGCTTCATCCTACTCGGCCAACAACAAGAGGAGCATCCTCTTCGAAGTCTTACCACGGCCTAGCATGGAAGACGGGGCAACAACACTTCAAGTGTATGCAGCCCGGGAAGAAGACCGAGACTGGAGAAAGCCCCTTGTAGAATTCCTGAGGGAAGGTACGCTCCCAGAAGATCGGGGAGAAGCACGACGTCTCCGAGCCAAAGCTCACCATTTCGTATGGAGCAAAGGGAACCTCTATAAGAAGTCCTTCACTCAGCCCCTGCTCCGGTGCGTCGACCCCCACGAAGCCGACTACGTCCTCCATGAGATCCACGAAAGAGTCGGCGGCGCGCACCAAGGGACCCGCACCTTAATCCAGAAAGCATTGCTCCAGGGGTACTACTGGCCGACCATTCATCAAGACGCCCAAAAGCTGGTCAGGAGGTGCAAGAGCTGCCAACTCCATGGAAGCATACCTCGCCTTCCCGCTACTGAGCTAACCGCCCTAACCTCCCCGTGGCTTTTTGCCCAGTGGGGAATAGACATGATAGGCCAGTTCCTACCGGCACGGACGGGCACAAGTACATCCTTGTTGCGGTGGACTACTTCACGAAGTGGATCGAGGCCATTCCCATCAGGAAAGCAGACGCCACCACGACTATTAAGTTCCTACAGAACAACGTGATACTCCGGTTCGGCATCCTGAGGTGCATAATCACCGACCACAGAACAAATTTCGAAAACGAAAGAGTTAAGAAGTTTTGCAGCGAATATCACATCCTCATGAAATTTTCCGTGGTCGCACATCCCCAATGCAACGGGCAAGCCGAGGTCGCTAATCGGGACATCCTCCGAGGTCTTCGGACCCATCTAGAAGGAAGACAAGGCAGCTAGGTCGAGGAATTACCCGGGGTCCTATGGGCCCTGCGCATGTCGAAGAAAACCCCTACAGGAGAGACCCCTTTCAGCTTCTGCTACGGTACAGAGGCAATGGTTCCAGCAGAAATCGGACTCCCCAGTCACCAGGTCGAGCATTTCGATGACGAAGCGAACACCTCGGCACTCCGAACTAACCTGGAAATCTTGTTGGAGAAACGAGATCGGGCTCAGATCAGAGCTGCCGCCTATCAACAGTAAACCGCCCGCTACTACAACGCGCGAGTCAAGCATCGCTTCTTCAAGGACGGAGATTTGGTCCTAAGGCGGAACGAGTTAGTCGACCAAGCCAAGCTGCACAAGTTTTCCCTAAAATCGGACGGTCCGTTCCTCGTCTCCGAGGTCCTTCCCGGCGGAACCTACCACTTGTAAGATGCGGATGGGCGCAAGTTTCCACGGCCTTACAACGCTGAGAAGCTCAAACTGTACCGATGAAAAGAGTATCTATGTGTATTTCTTCTTCCACAAAGACAATGTAAACCTTTCTAAAGTTCTTTTTGTTTAAATAATAAGAAGGAAACTCTAGAACATTGCAGAAAGAAAATTTTTATTCAAAAGGTACCACGGGCTCCTCAGCCTTACAAAAAAAGAAAAGGTTACAACATATGTAGGACGGGATCAAGGAAGTACTCCTGGTGATACTCGGAGTAGATTTCCGCTAGCCGGGCCTTGGCTTCTGCAGCCCGTTCCTGCCGATGCTGCGCGCGAACCCGGGACGCCATGGAAGCACCCGACGCCCTGCCCTCTGTGCCTTGGCTCACGATGTACCTCATCTTGAAGTACTCCAGAATAAGGGCCAAGGATCGATCGTGTCTGGCTTTTGAGATGAGGCCGAGCAGGAAGACCGAACGCACCTTGTCGAGCGCCTCATCCAGAAGCTCCTCGGTGAGGGGGTTGTCTAACCCTAGGGACCTCCTCCAAATTGTGTACATCAGCAACTGAAGCAGGGACGACCGCCGAGGGAGAAGCCGGCCGACGTGGCCCTCGAGACGCTGAACCACCCTCCGGTACCCATCCTCAACCAGGGATTGATCGTACAAGGAGACATCATCAAAGGTGATGATCTCTTCGATCAAATACATGCACCCAGTCATCTCAAAAGGAAACGATGCCTAAGGGGTTGTCATCTCCTTCCCTATTTTATAACCTCAAACTAGACCCTCCTAAAAGCCCAGATTCACGCGCGAATCCTGGATCCGCCAGATTGTTCCACTACCGCGCCGCCATATGGCAAATGTGACACGGCTCCCCGAAACGTTACGCCTCCTCTAAGCTTCCCTGGCACATGTCGCCTGCAGCAGTCGCCCTTCCCAATGTTCACGGACTAAAGAAGGACAGACTAAACCTACGGATCCACCGAGCAACTACTTGGTTATCCTTAGCTGGTAATTTCTTACCCCACGACGCCAGGGATCAAAACCCTCGCCAAAAGGCCATCGGGCAGCTACCCTGCTCGGTCCATCCTTAGCAGGCCTCCCTATGCCCTCCCACGCTAAGGATCTAAGCCCTCACCAAGAGGAATCCGGTCAGTGACCCTGCTTGGTTATCCTTGGCTGGTAACTTGTTACCCCATGATGCCAAGGATCTAAACCCTCACCAAGAGGCCACCGAGCGGCAACCCCGCTCGGTCCATCCTTAGCAGGCCTCCCTATGCCCTCCCGTGCTAAGGATCTAAGCCCTTACCAAGAGGCAACCGGTCAGTGACCTTGCTCGGTTATCCTTGGCTGGTAACTTCTTAACCCACGACGCCAAGGATCTAAGCTCTCACCAAAAGGCCACCGAGCGGCAACCCCGCTCGGTCCATCCTTAGCAGGCCTCCCTATGCCCTCCCGTGCTAAGGATCTAAGCCTTCACCAAGAGGCAACCGGTCAGTGGCCCTGCTTAGTTATCCTTGGATGGTAACTTCTTACCCCACGACGCCAAAGATCTAAGCCCTCACCAAGAGGCCACCGAACGGCAACCCCGCTCGTTCCATCCTTAGCAGGCCTCCCCATGCCCTCCCGCGCTAAGGATCAAAGCCCTCAGCAAGAGGCAACTGGTCATGACCCTGCTCGGTTATCCTTGGCTGGTAACTTCTTACCCCACGACGCCAAGAATCTAAGCCCTCACCAAGAGGCCACCAAGCGGCAACCCCGCTTGGTCCATCCTTAGCAAGCCTCCCTATGCCCTCCCGCGCTAAGAATCAAAGCCCTCACCGAGAAGCAACCGGTCAGTGTCCCTGCTCGGTTATCCTTGGCTGGTAATTTCTTACACCACGACGCCAAGGATCTAAGCCCTCACCAAGAGTCCATCGAGCGGCAACCCTGCTCGGTCCATCCTTAGTAGGCCTCCTGATTAGTCAAAAATATTGCATCTTTTAATCGGCAATTTCCCTATCATTCGCATTCATATAGAAGTGTTCGGCATTCATATTTCACATATTAGCAAAACAGTCGCAAAATATCAGATTACATGTGTTAGACCTTAAAACCGGCATTTCTAGGGAAATTGACTGCATTTCATAGCATGACATCATTCCTATATATCGCAACCCGTGTTTCGAAGTCTGTGCAGGAAAAGTAGAAGCTTGCTCAAATCGACACTGCTAAAAGAATACGCCAACTCAAGGAATTGGAATCTGGTAATGATCAAAAGGGTATTCTGAGATTCATCATATCAGAGAATGTACTTGAGGACATCACAAGTCAACACAGGAAGTTTGAAGACCCAAGGAGCCCAAATGGCCGCGGAACCGCGGCCTAAGCCGCCTATTGCCGCGGTTCCGCGGCGGTTTGTCGACATCACCACCTCAATTTTGAGCCATAACTCCTATGTCAGCTTACACACCTCACAAAGACACAACAATTTCCAGAAAGCCCCAGAAGCTTCTGCCAGATCAGCAAACCCTTGGATCTACACTAAAACTAGCCTTGTATTCTAGAAACTTCTTCCTAAACCCTAGCTTAAACCCTAAGCTAAGCCTAACTAACTACTTCTAGAAGTCTTTCAACAAACTTTTGGAGGGAACTTCTATTTCAAACTCAAGGCTTAGGGTTTGGGAAATCTATAAATAGGACCCTAGGCTCACTTGTAGAAGGAGTCATTCATTGAAGGAAATTATTCATTCAATTGATCCATTCATTGATTCATTCATTGTTGTTGAGTAGAAACCCTAGTTCTTCTTCTACCCAACAACAACCACCTCCAAACCCTAACCCTAATCCAATCCACAAATACCCACTTCAAGATTCATGGAGTTCAAGCCAAGCAAGTCTTCTACAACCCTTTAGAAGCAAAGCCGGAGTTCATCGGAGCACGAGGTCGAAGCGATCCAAGACTCAAGAAGCCGAGCGATGCAAGATTCAACGAGCGATGTTCCTTCCTCTTGTAATTCTTGAGAGTTGTAACTTCTTGTTGATATAATAAAGGTGAAGATTCTTTAAACTTGTTTACATTTCAATTCTAGCATCATGATTTCATTTCGATTCTTGAATATATTCTTTGTGATGATGTGTGAATAAACTCCGCTCGTGGAGGAATCGAGATGATTGTAGAATGATGGTGTTGACGAATCTTTAAACATTTTCTTAAGTCTTATAGCAATTGCAAATTCTTGAAAATAGAATGATCGATGATCTAGATTGATGTGAAATGGGTTCTTGATTCTTTTCGCACGATCTAGAAATTCAAGAATCGATCATGGTATCTTCAAGAAGCTATCTAGCGAATGTGATTCATCGAAAGGACAAAGGATAGGACGAAGAACCCTAATTCTTCGCAAGATCCTTAAACCTCGATCAATCGACATCGAGTTAGTATCAATTCGCTAATGGATAAGAAATCGTATTCTTGAATCTTCATCACATCTACAATCTAATCGATTCCTACGAGCATTTTACTTCAAATCTTGAAACCCTTAAGTGATTGGAATTCAAAGAAACTCGATTCTTGATGTTTATCAGTTTCTTGATTCTTGATATAGAATAGTGACACTTGAAACAATTGATAAATCTTGAATCATGCTATCTTTTCTTTTCAATTAACTTTTCAATTCAAACAAACCGAACATTGAAACGAATCGCACAATCCCTGTGGACGATCCGCACTCGCTTACGATCTACAACTGACACCGTAATTGATTGCGGTCAAATATAATTCTTTGGTTGTGATTTCTTTATACAATTTTCTAAATACTGATACAAGATACTGTTATCGATCAAATGAAACCGTTATCGGGAAACAATTGATTCGATACTTGCTTTTACTACACAACGAGAATATCCTTTACAATCAAATGGTGCCGTTGCCGGGGATTACACGCTAATTCGTTTCTTATTAAAGTTGAATTGAAAGATTTATTCCATTGTGATTTTTGAGATCAAAATTCGTGCAAACCTTAAACGATTTGTTGTGGTTCATTGCAAGGAGATCTGGAGATTGCTGGAAATTAAAAAAAAATTTGGAATATACCAGAGAGCAGAGGGAGTCTACAGAAGCTCCCTGGTGAATTTTGGTGGAGTGATCGCATCATACAACCGCGGAACTGCGGTTTAAGTACCCATATGCGGCGGAACCGCGACATTTTGGAGGCTTCTCTGTGAAATTTTTGTCTCAAGTACTTTCTTACCTTCTCTTCTCTCCTCTTTTTAGCTCCAACTAATAATTTTCTGCAGGTTTCTTTGCAAATAATCGCAGCGCCGCAAAAAGCAAAATTAAATTTGTGCGTGATTTTGTTTCTTTGTTGTTTGCATCCTAAATACGGATATTAAGGGGCACGGCCAAATTCAAATTAGGTGGGGATTTCATTACCCTTCCTAGGCCCCAATAATCGCAAAACTTGCATCCGCATTGACCCACATTAACTAAAATATCTAGAGATGACTCTAAGGACCGTCGCGCTCAATTAGGACAGAAGAAGGCCGTGGGTAATTCATTGCTTATCCGCGTTTTCTTGTGGTGTCTAAGGCGAGTGTGTCTAAGGCTAGTGGTTTTTAATTAGGCCCACTACTTACGTAGTGGAGTACCTTCCCACTTACCTGGCACTTATCCGGCCACAGGGGGACAAAGAGGCAGTGGAGGATTCTATCCTGCGACTTATCTTTTGGCAGTTAGGAGCGGTCTAGAGCCGGACCTAGGTGACCACTAGATTCTAGGGTTTTTGTGTGTTGCATTTGTTGTGTCGCATCATTTTTTTAAAAATCCGTCCCTTTTTCAAAAGCAAACACCGCATTCATTCATACCCCTAATTATAAGTCAACGCTGCCACTTGTACTAACCCATTTTAGTGCAAGATAGGCTGGACACGGGATTCTAGTGCCCGTTTAGTCCGCGTACCCTTTATCGACTCCGAAGTCGATATTTCTCCATTTACCTTTCCTTTACCCACTACCACACCCACTCCGATGGATCCACCTCCATCAAACTTCTTTAACCATAATCTGCCGCCGTCCGTTGGTGCGCAGAATCCACCCCGCATCTCTCTCCAGGAGAGGTGCTACCCTATTCGAGGTCCTCTTTCGACCTGCTTATCCACACCACCAGCCAACGGGGATAACTTTGAGATTAAGCCCCAGTATATCAATCTTTTACCCAAATTCCACGGACTCGAGACTGAAGACGCTTATGTTTTCATTACCAAATTTGAAAATGTATGCGCAATGATGGGTACGTCACAACTTTCAGTGGATGCGATGCGTCTACGACTTCTTCCATTTACTTTGTGCGATATAGCCGAGAAGTGGCTATATAACACTACCGCACACTCTATTACGAATTGGGAAGAATTCGTCGCTGCATTCCTTAAGAAATTTTACCCAATACAAAAGACAGCTCGAATCCGTAGCGAACTGAATCAATTTGCCCAGCTCCCTACTGAACCATTTTCAAAATGCTTTGAACGTTTCAAGGATCTATTGGTTCAATGTCCTCATCATGGCATCCCGAGATGGGAGCTTTGCTGAATCATTTATGAGGGCATTAACCCAAACGCTAAACAGAGCCTTGAAAACATGTGTCAAGGTACTTTTATGACCAAAGATGATGGGGAAGCTTGGAAGTATTTAGAAGAGTTCGCTGAAAAATCACTACAGTGGGAGAGTGGAACCCAACCATTGAATAGGGGTGGCGTACACCAAATAGATGTGTCCATAGGTGTTCGAGCTGAGATGGCAGCAATGCAAAAGAAGCTCGACGCTATGGAACACAAATTTGCAGCAGCCTCCCTAAACCCAATGTCGCTCCCCAAAACTGTTTGTGGGTGCTGTTCTGATCCTTCTCATTTAACGGAAGAATGTCCATTAAACTCTGCGTTTCAAGGTCACGAGCATTCTAATGCCGCATTTCAAAGACCTCGAAACGATCCATATTCTTCCACGTACAATCAGGGTTGGAGGAATCACCCGAATTTTGCTTGGAACCAAAACCAATCTCAAAACACGGTTCCAAACACGAATCAATTTCAAAGGGCTCTTCCTCCACCACAGCAACCCCTTCAACTCACTCAGCACCCCTACCAGTCACAAAACTTCCAGAATCAGGTCAACAGTCCTGCACAGTCTAATCCTATGACCTGTTCTGACGAGTTCTCTCAATTCACTCAAACCATGAAATCACTTTTGTCAAATTTCATAGAGGTTTCGGCTGAGGTTAGATCTTCCGTCGGTGAGATAAAGAAAAACTCAGCGTCCCAAGCTGAGAGTATCAGAACGATGGAAGCTGAAATCACACGACTTAAAACCGAAATGAGTGCGAGAGAAAAAGGGAAACTTCCCTCTCAACCCCTACAGAATTCTGGGCATTACAATGTAAATGCCATCACAACGTTGAGATCGGGAAGAGTGCTGAACAACCATGTTGGGGAAGAAGTTGATGATATTAGAAATCATATCAACACCCCGGCTGAGACCTTTCCACACATACACACTTCTCCTTCTGATCCTTGTTCTTCTACCACACCACCTTCTAGCGAGCCTATTCTCCATTTCCCACTAGGCTCGACACCTCAGTATAGCCCTTCTAGTTCTCCACAGACGGTCTCCACACCTCTTTTGGGATCTCGTCTACCCCCTCTTCCTTCTCCTATGATGGACCCAACGCTCATTGCGAAAGCACCTTACCCGAACCGGTTAAGGGGTAATAGAACGAGTCCTCATATGGAGAAAATAATAGAAATGTTCAAACAGGTTAACATCAATATCCCTCTCCTAGATGCGATTCAACAAGTCCCCGCTTATGCGAAAATTCTTAAGGACTTGTGCACTAGGAAGAGGAAGACTCAAGTGCCAAAGAAGGTCTTCATGTCTAATAATATCAGCACTGCTTTTATTCCCCAGCTACCAAAGAAACGTAAGGACCCAGGATGTCCTACGATATCGATTTCTATTGGGGGTAAAAACATAAATCGTGCTCTTTTAGACCTTGGAGCAAGTGTTAACCTACTTCCATATTCTGTATATGAACAATTAGGGATTGGAGAGTTGAAACCTGCTCACTACACTCTCCAAATGGCAGACCGTTCAATCACCAAACCAAGGGGTGAACTAGAGGATGTGTTGATAAAGGTCGGGGAATTTGTTTTCCCTGTAGACTTCATTGTACTCGAAACACATCCTGTAGCAAACCCCCGGGGCCAAATTCCGGTGATTCTGGGTCGTCCTTTCCTTGCCACTTCCAACGCTGTTATAAACTGTAGAAATGGTTCAATGAACTTATCATTTGAAAATATGACCATTGAACTAAATATCTACAAAGTTGGAAGTCAGCCATCAGAACCCTCTGCTCATATTCTAGATGTGTGCTCTGTCCACGAGATCGCTCCCGATAGTTGTGGAGCTGAGGATCTTTGCTTTCTAGATCTCGACGACATTACCACATCTCTGCTTGACTTCACACATGATCTTAGTGAGGACACTTTTCCTACATTTGAGTCTTGCACTCCTGACTTTTCTCTACCCGAGTCTGTATCTTTCACAGGCTCTGAGCTTCTTTGTAATTCCAAAAATCACTCGATGATCCCTCCTTCTATTATTTCTCCGCCTGAATTAGATCTCAAAATTTTACCTTCTCACCTTAAATATGCTTATTTAGGTGAGAATGAGTCTTTACCGGTTATCATTTCCGCATCTCTTGCATCAGAGCAAGAGAACGCACTTTTATCGGTATTAGGATCTAATAAAGAGGCGTTCGGTTGGAGTATGGCGGACATCAAAGGGATTAGTCTCTTGATTGTTGAACATCATATACATGTGATGGATGATGCCAGACCAACCCGAGAACCACAGAGACGGTTAAATCCTGTCATGAAGGAAGCGGTGATGAAAGAGATCGTCAAATGCCTAGATAATGGTATTATATACCCCATCTCCGATAGCCAATGGGTGAGTCCTATACATGTCGTCCCTAAGAAATCCGGCATCACTGTTATAACCAATGAGGCAAATGAGTTGATTCAGACACGTACCCAAACTGGGTGGCGTGTATGTATTGATTATAGAAAACTCAATGCAGTCACGAGGAAAGACCACTTTCCTCTACCATTCATTGATCAGATGCTTGAACGCTTAGCGGGACGAGAGTATTATTGCTTTATGGACGGATACTCAGGGTATAATCAGGTCCCCGTCGCCAAAAAGGATCAAGATAAAACCACTTTTACTTGTCCTTTTGGTACCTTTGCTTACAATCGCATGCCCTTTGGGTTATGCAATGCTCCCGCTACCTTTCAGCGGTGTATGATGGGGATATTCTCTGATATGGTAGAGAATTTTCTGGAGATCTTTATGGACGATTTTTCGATTTTTGGAGACTCTTTTTCTGATTGCCTATCGAATCTTGACGCAGTTCTTACTCGTTGCAAAGAGAAGAACTTAACTTTGAACTGGGAAAAATGCCATTTTATGGTCCAAGAAGGAATTGTACTTGGACATGTTATTTCACAGAAAGGCATTGAGGTTGACAGAGCTAAGAAAGATGTCATTCAAAACCTCCCTCATCCCAAAAGCGTCAAAGATATTCGATCTTTCCTTGGCCATGCGGGTTTTTATAGGAGATTCATTAAGGACTTTAGCAAAATTGCTAGACCTTTAACTCTTCTCCTGGCCAAGGATACGACCTTCCACTTTGACTCGGACTGTGAGATAGCTTTCGACTCACTTAAACACTCACTCACTTCAGCCTCCGTTCTATCGTCTCCAAATTGGGACTACCCCTTTGAGCTGATGTGTGACGCATCCGACTTTGCAGTAGGTGCAGTCTTAGGACAGCACATCGAAAAATGCCACACGTGATATTCTATGCAAGTAAGACCCTGAACGATGCTCAAATCAATTATACAACCACCGAGAAAGAACTTTTAGCGGTGGTATTTGCATTAGAAAAATACAGGCCTTACTTAATTGGCTCATCTATAGTTGTGTATACTGACCATTCCGCCTTGAAACATTTTTTGGCGAAGAAAGATGCAAAAGGTCGACTAATACGTTGGATCCTTCTGTTACAAGAATTTGATCTTGTTATCAAAGATAAGAAAGGATGCGAAAACGTAGTAGCCGACCATCTTTCACGCATCTCTTCTTTCCCTGTGACCCTGCCGATCAATGATTCGTTCCCTGATGAACAACTCTTGAACGTATCCACTGAACCTTGGTTCAGGGATATTGTGAACTATCTTGTCACGGGACTTATACCCAGCGATTGGTCAAAACAGGACAAATACCGTTTTCTATCCCAAGTAAAACACTTTTACTGGGATGATCCATATTTGTTTAAATATTGTCCTGATCAGATCATTCGCCGGTATGTCCCGAAAGAAGAGTTCAAGAGTGTTCTTTCTTTTTGTCATGATCAGGCCTGTGGGGGCCACTTCGGTCCTAAAAAGACGACGGAAAAGGTTTTGCAATGTGGATTTTATTGGCCTACCTTATTCAAGGACGCATTTGAGTATTGCAAAACCTGTACACAGTGTCAGTATACGGGTAGAATCTCCCGGAGGAATGAAATGCCTCAGCAACCCATTCTGGTTGTTGAAATATTCGATGTTTGGGGCATTGATTTTATGGGTCCTTTTCCCAACTCCTTTGGGAATTTGTACATACTGCTGGCGGTTGATTACGTCTCCAAGTGGGTTGAAGCCATTCCATGTCGCACTAATGACAAGAAAGTTGTCATTAAGTTCTTAAAAGAGAATATCTTTTCGCGATTTGGACACCCACGCGCTATTATTAGCGATAATGGGACATATTTCTGCAACAGATCTTTCGAGACTCTGATGCGGAAATACGCAATCAATCACCAAGTTTCTACACCCTATCATCCCCAAACGAGCGGGCAGGCTGAGATCTCAAACAGACAGATCAAACTTATCCTGGAGAAGACTATTGCTAAGAATAGAAAAGACTGGTCGACCAAATTGACGGATGCTCTTTGGGCATTCAGGACTGCATATAAAACCGACCTAGGGATGTCTCCATATAGGATAGTGTTTGGGAAGGCATGTCACTTACCCGTCGAGATAGAGCATAAAGCATTGTGGGCTATAAAGGAAATAAATTTTGATCTAAACCAAGCCTGCAACTTTCGGAAGCTGCAACTAAATGAGCTAAGCGAACTCCGCGATGAAGCTTATGATAACGCTGTAATTGTAAAGAATAGGACTAAGGTTTTTCACGATAAAAACATTTTGAGGAAAACATTTTCACCTGATCAACAAGTCCTTCTTTATGATTCACGATTACACCTTCACGCGGGTAAGCTTCGATCTCGGTGGAAGGGGCCTTTTGTTGTGCGGTCTGTATACCCGCACGGGGTAGTAGAAGTAGAAAGTGTTAAAAACGGCACATTTTTCAAAGTAAATGGACATAGACTAAAGCCGTATTTTTCCACTGACCTCACGGAGGAGCTCTTGTTCTTACAAGAGCCAGTTTATTTGGATTAAATTTCCTCCGTTTCACCTTCATATCCTGTATATCACTGCATCATGTTTTGAATGGAGGTGAGTGAAAAGAATAAGTTTGGGGGAAGTTCTTCGCTTATATACTTTGCCCCTACTAATAATTCCCTCCAGACTTACAGTTTTTGTAGGTATAGCGATTGGCAACAGTGAGGACACTGTTGAAATCAAGTTTGGGGGAGGTTTGTGCTTATTTTTGCATCATTTGCATATCATTTGCATAAGCACAAAACATTTCTTTTAAAAAACTTATAAAAATTTAAAAATTTCAAAATCCATAAAAATTTAAAAATTTTCAAAATATAAATAATTTTAACATTTAAAATTTTTTTGGACATAAATAAGATAATGAAAGTTTAGATAATAGAAAACTACATCCATGAGATTAGAAAAATTTAAGAAAACCAAGAAAATTAGAAGTTATCTTATACGAACTAGTAATAAGTAGTTATGAGCCGTTGTCCCAAGGGTTAGTAAGATGAAGGACGTCACTAATCTGAGGATAAAAATAAGTCTGAAAAATAGTTTCTATTCTGGAAGCCAAACATTTTGAACGTTGATACCCTGCTATTCGCACTTACACACGTCTTGAAGCCTGGGATAGTAGAGGATACCTTGAAATGCTCTTGTCTTAAAGCCGATGTATGAAGGAAATAAAAAGAAAAAAAAAGTGAATAAAAAAAATAAAAAGTGGTGAGAAAAATGGACACTGGTTTTGTTATCACCGAGGGCAATAAAAATGTATAGCGAGGGTGCCTCTTCACCTAGTGCCCTAAGGCCAACTGGTCTGGGAGTCACTGCTATGCCTGAGGTGGTGCAAGACGAGGAAAATACACCAAGTAAGCAAGCACAGGAGTAATCGGTCGGTTAGTACCTCAAGAAGTATTAACGGTCGCATGAAAGTGTGTGAGCAATCTCATCTAAATATTCATTAATTAAAAAGTACTGAGGCTGATGGGCAAGAGTATGATAGCTTGAATTGAATTCTCCGGGTGTAGGGATGTCTTTACACACACGCAGGGTGATATGATCGATGTTTTGGAAGAAAGATATGAATGAAAAATAAGACGATGTTTTATTGAGGGAGGACGTGATTTCTGATATCTTTTCATGACCATTAAGATAGGGCTCATGACAACCGAAAAACTAGCTTAGTTGGAAACCCTAATTTTCAAGGCTTTTCTTTTACGATTCTTGTCTTTAAATGTAATATTCATGATCTTTCTTTTATTATTGGATTTTGTGGATGCAATCCGCTGAAAACCCTCAGGAGACAACACTCCTCCTACTAGGGACACCTAGAGGTTTAAAGGCTTGTTGCACGTGCTCAGTGCAATCGTGTTGCCTACGAAAGTGTGCTAGTTAGTTTTTCTCTTTCTTTATTTTCTCCTTCTCTTTTTAATAAAAAGTTCGCTCGAAACGATCGAAATTAAGTTTGGGGGAATTTGATTAGTCGAAAATATTGTATCTTTTAACCGGCAATTTCCCTATCATTCGCATTCATATAGAAGTGTTCGGCATTCATATTTCACATATTAGCAAAACAGTCGCAAAATATCAGATTACATGTGTTAGACCTTAAAACCGGCATTTCTAGGGAAATTGACTGCATTTCATAGCATGACATCATTCCTATATATCGCAACCCGTGTTTCGAAGTCTGTGCAGGAAAAGTAGAAGCTTGCTCAAATCGACACTGCTAAAAGAATACGCCAACTCAAGGAATTGGAATCTGGTAATGATCAAAAGGGTATTCTGAGATTCATCATATCAGAGAATGTACTTGAAGACATCACAAGTCAACACAGGAAGTTTGAAGACCCAAGGAGCCCAAATGGCCGCGGAACCGCGGCCTAAGCCGCCTATTGCCGCGGTTCCGCGACGGTTTGTCGACATCACCACCTCAATTTTGGGCCATAACTCCTATGTCAGCTTACACACCTCACAAAGACACAACAATTTCCAGAAAGCCCCAGAAGCTTCTGCCAGATCAGCAAACCCTTGGATCTACACTAAAACTAGCCTTGTATTCTAGAAACTTCTCCCTAAACCCTAGCTTAAACCCTAAGCTAAGCCTAACTAACTACTTCTAGAAGTCTTTCAACAAACTTTTGGAGGGACTTCTATTTCAAACTCAAGGCTTAGGGTTTAGGAAATCTATAAATAGGACCCTAGGCTCACTTGTAGAAGGAGTCATTCATTGAAGGAAATTATTCATTCAATTGATCCATTCATTGATTCATTCATTGTTGTTGAATAGAAACCCTAGTTCTTCTTCTACCCAACAACAACCACCTCCAAACCCTAACCCTAATCCAATCCACAAATACCCACTTCAAGATTCATGGAGTTCAAGCCAAGCAAGTCTTCTACAACCCTTTAGAAGCAAAGCCGAAGTTCATCGGAGCACGAGGTCGAAGCGATCCAAGACTCAAGAAGCCGAGCGATGCAAGATTCAACGAGCGATGTTCCTTCCTCTTGTAATTCTTGAGAGTTGTAACTTCTTGTTGATATAATAAAGGTGAAGATTCTTTAAACTTGTTTACATTTCAATTCTAGCATCATGATTTCATTTCGATTCTTGAATATATTCTTTGTGATGATGTGTGAATAAACTCCGCTCGTGGAGGAATCGAGATGATTGTAGAATGATGGTGTTGACGAATCTTTAAACATTTTCTTAAGTCTTATAGCAATTGTAAATTCTTGAAAATAGAATGATCGATGATCTAGATTGATGTGAAATGGGTTCTTGATTCTTTTCGCACGATCTAGAAATTCAAGAATCGATCATGGTATCTTCAAGAAGCTATCTAGCGAATGTGATTCATCGAAAGGATAAAGGATAGGACGAAGAACCCTAATTCTTCGCAAGATCCTTAAACCTCGATCAATCGACATCGAGTTAGTATCAATTCGCTAATGGATAAGAAATCGTATTCTTGAATCTTCATCACATCTACAATCTAATCGATTCCTACGAGCATTTTACTTCAAATCTTGAAACCCTTAAGTGATTGGAATTCAAAGAAACTCGATTCTTGATGTTTATCAGTTTCTTGATTCTTGATATAGAATAGTGACACTTGAAACAATTGATAAATCTTGAATCATGCTTTCTTTTCTTTTCAATTAACTTTTCAATTCAAACAAACCGAACATTGAAATGAATCGCACAATCCCTGTGGACGATCCGCACTCGCTTACGATCTACAACTGACACCGTAATTGATTGCGGTCAAATATAATTCTTTGGTTGTGATTTCTTTATACAATTTTCTAAATACTGATACAAGATACTGTTATCGATCAAATGAAACCGTTATCGGGAAACAATTGATTCGATACTTGCTTTTACTACACAATGAGAATATCCTTTACAATCACCTCCCTATGCCTTCCCGCGCTAAGGATCAAAGCCCTCACCGAGAGGCAACCGGTCAGTGACCCTGCTCGGTTATCCTTGGCTTGTAATTTCTTACCCCACGATGCCAAGGATTTAAGCCTTCACCAAGAGGCCACCGAGCGGCAATCCCGCTCGGTCCATCCTTAGCAGGCCTCCCTATGCCCTCCCACGCTAGGATCAAAGCCCTCACCGAGAGGCAACCGGTCAGTGACCCTGCTTGGTTATCCTTGGCTGGTAATTTCTTACCCCATGACGCCAAGGATCTAAGCCTTCACCAAGAGGCCACCGAGCGGCAACCCTGCTCGGTCCATCCTTAGAAGGCCTCTCTATGCCCTCCCGCGCTAAGGATCAAAACCCTCACCAAGAGATCACCGAGCAGCTATCCTGCTCGGTTATCCTTGGCTGGTAATTTCTTACCCCACGACGCCAAGGGTCAAAGCCCTCATCCAGAGGCCTCCGAGTAGCTACCCTGTTCGGTCCATCCACGTCTAAGCGATCTCCACTTCGGGGCCATGGAGATACCGACCTTACACCAGTCTTTGCACACTTGGCAAATAGTCGACTTCAACTCTTAACTCGATGTGCAATCGCTAGACGGAAAACCAACCTGACATGAAAGCAGTACTACGCAAAAAGTGTCTATCACAAACAAAAGAACACTGCAAAATGGATTTTCTATTCATAAAAAATCAAAAGTCTTTACAGAGGTATTTTTGTCTCCCCGGCCTTACAAAAATGCCCGGAGGCTTACAAAATTTTGGCGCAAACAAAATAAGGAGGCAGGGAAGTTCAGGCCTCGGGGCCGGGGCGAGCGTCGACGAGCATCGCCTCCATTACGACAACCGGGACGACGTATTTAGGATCGGTACCCGCCATGGGAGCCTCGGCCACGGGATCCAGGGCAACTGACTTGTCCCCCACGCTCCCACTGGGGGCCTCTCCCCCCGTGACGTTTCCAGGGACGTTCCCTTGCGCGTCTTCCGTGCAAGGGTACTCCTCCCGGAGCTTGCCGTCGGGGAACTCCGGCATCTAGGACTTAACGGCGTCTAGAGCGTCATGCCAAATGACACCAGCGGCTTGAGCAAGGTCGGCGTAGAATAGGTCCGACCCCTTATAGTTCTCCACCGCCTTCGACGCTAGAAGCTCAGCCTTAGACGCCTGAAGCTCGGCACGCCTCGTCCCCTCCTTCGCCGCCTCATTCTCCCTTCGGAGGGTGTTCGCCGTCTTCTTCAAGGTGGCGACAAGCACCAAGGAGTCTTCCAACTGGGCCTCGACGGCTCGGGAAGCCTCTCGGTACCTGGCAAGCTCCCGATTCGTGGCCGCCACCCGGTCTTCAAGGGCAGCGACCCTCTCCCTCGCTTCCTCCAGCTCCTGCCTTGAGCTCTCCTCCCGCGAGGAAAACTCGCCCGCGGCCTGCATCGCCGGGGCAATCTCCTCGTCCTTCATGTTGACAACAAGGGCGACATGCTGGAGGACCTGAAGAGAAGAAAGAGGGTTAAAAAGGAGAGAGGCACCCAATCACGTGAGCAAAAATACCAAATGATGAACCGAATAGGGTGCAAACACTAACCTGCACGGCCTCTTGGGCTATGGCCGCCATTTAGGCACGGAGAATCCCCCGAGAGATTCTGCCCCCGGCCGACCTCTCCATCTCCGAGAGCAGGTTGTCGGCGACAGAAAGCCCTAAGGGCACTTCGAAGCGAAGATCCCCATCGTCCATGAGGATCGGGGAAGCCGGGGAGCGGGGCACCGTCCTTTGAAACCTATTGAGGAGCGACGCGGGAGAGCCAGTCTCGACTCCCACCTCAGGAGCCCAGGGCTCTTGCTCCCAAGCACTCTTTCGGACCAGTGCACGGCTGGAATCGGAGGCCCCGGGCGCGTTAGGGCTCCTGGATGGAGCGGCCACCGGCGCAGCTGGAACTAACGATGGGCAAGAAGGGCCGGCGCTTCCAGCCTTCTTCCCCTTCTTCACGTCGACCACGGCCGCCCGGAACTTGCTTAGGTCCATAGGTCCTGCATAAGACAAAAATATAAGGAGTCAGCAATGCCAGGAAAAATGAAATAATGCACAAGTCTAAACGAGTCTCCTGAAAGCTCTTAACTTACCCGCGTAATCGGCGGGGCTGAGCCCGGCCCAACCGAGGGCCCGCTCAGATAGCAGCACATCAGCCCGAAGGAGGGGCTCCCACTTCGACACCGCCACCGCATCGGGATCATTCGACCGACTCACCTGCGGACAGTTGGCACCTTGCCACTGGGTGGGCACGGGCCAATCCTCACCCTCGGGCGACGCAATAAAGAAAACTTCTTCTTCCATTCATGAATGGAAGAAGGTACTACGATGATCCCCAACCCGGCAGCGTCCCCCCTTGTCTTCTAAAAGAGAGGTATACCCAGCTCGGCTCGTCCCTACGAACGCCAGGGTGGTTTTTGTAGCAAAGAGAAGAAACGAGAAGGCTCGGGCTGAAAGGGATCTGACTCAACCTCAACCGGACCAGGAACCCGAGGAGGATCCTCCAAGAGTTCGGCACTAGCTGGCCCGGGGCTAACCCAAAACAATTCAACACCTCACTCACTTCGGGGGAGTAGGGCAGACACATCCCGGCCCAAAAGGCCTCCGGGTATAGGGCAATCTCCTTACCTCATACCTGGTTTGCCTTCTCCCCCTCCTCGGCCAGACGAAGCGAATAGCCGGAAGGAATGAGGAAACGAGTCTTAATATTAACAAGCTCCTCCGCACGCCTCAACGAGGACCACACGCCAAGAACATCCGTGGCCTGTGCTCTGGGGACCACCCTATCTTCCTGAGGGAACTCTAACTCAGAAAGGGAGGAGGAAGAAGTAGAAGAGAAAGCTTCAGAAGGCTCCCTAGACTCTGCCCGCACTACATCTACAGACTCCTCGGAAGAAGACATATAACCTGATTAATGAGAGGTGTCCTCGGAAGATCAAAAGCAAAGAATCCGACCTGAGAAGAAAAGCGCCGAGCTAACACGACCAGGGACGAGGAAACTATGAAGAAGTATGAGCCCTGATGGGGATCCCACCTCTATTTATGACTGCCGGCGTGCACATCCTACGGCTCCGATTGCCTCCTGCCGAAACAACGTTTCGCAACCAACGGCCGACGACGTTCTACCTGTCGCACTCACATTGAGTGCGTCCCTTCGGGCGCGAGAACTCCTGTGGCATGTCTCGCCAGCCAACTAACGCCAGACACGTGGGCTGTCGTTTCGACGAACGTACACATGATCCGACGCTCCCTGATTTAGAGAGATTTTATAGATCAAAAATATAAGTTACCGCAATCAAGAACGGCGTCACCTTGCAGCTAGCCGATGAGTACGGGTCAGTCCACAGGGATATTGTGAATTTCCTAATCGCTCAAACGAGTTAATTCCGATGGGTGTTCGGATTGATTTATTAAATCTAAAAACTAAATCTATCTATACTAAGATTATCTAGATCTAAATCTTGCTAGGGTTAGGTTTAGGGTAGGTTTGGAAATGTAAATAAATCTCAACGCTTTCTATACCCAAATTAGAATCTCAGAGGAGTTATGGTAATTATTCATAAAGGGGATTAGAACCATCGGGAAGATGTTTCTTCCTCTAGCTTCTTGTCCTTCCTTTATCAATCCTTATCCTAACCTCCATGGAAAACACGCGCAACCGGGCCTTTATACTACGGTATCACCGCTACCTCGTGGGATAGGCTGCCGTAGGGAGCGGTATGTGCATGTATGCATGAAGTCCTATGAAAAAGTATGATGGGCAAGAAAGGGATGAGAGATCTCATCTCTCGAAAAGCCTTTCCCAAAGCTAACCCTAACAAGCGAGGAGACTACTCGCTCATTAGGGAATTGAAGAACATTTATTTAGGGCAAGGAATTAAATCTAAACTAGAGCAATTAAATAAAACTACTTATAGATGGCTCTCTCCAAACATTTACACAGGGTTGTCAGATCTGAATATACGATATGAAAAGAGGCACCGATGCTCTCCAAAAGAAATCTGAATTTTATTAATGAAAGGAGGCATGACCTAATACAAGAGTTTGGGTATCTATTTATAGGACATAGAAAACCCTAAGTTTACAATTGCCGCATGTCTATTTTACCAAAATACCCCTAGGTTGACTAGTCAGCGCCGCTCTTCATTTTGGTAAAAAAACATTTCTCTTTGGGCTCTAGATGGCCGCGGAACCGCGGCCGCAGCAAGGGTTGGGCCGCGGTTCCGCGGCCCAATGTTGACTTTGGAAGCTGATTCTTCTGGGCTTGGTTCTGGTTGCCTTGGGCTACTTAATTCTTTAGTTCATTTCTCAAATTAGCTTCTGGTTCTCTTCCAGATTTTCCAGTGAATAATTATAGTGAACTTTAACCGTTCGCTTTGTGTCAACGTTTTGAACCTTGCTTTATGAACTGATCTTCATGCAGGCATGATCAAGATCCTTCTGTTTGTTGGTCAAAGTCTCACTTTTGCATCGTCTTTTATCCTTTTCACTGCTTTAGCTCCAAGAACCTGTAACCTGTAACTAAGTAGCAGACATGGGTCAAAAGCACCTGTTTATTTGTAAAATGTATAAGAATGGGGAATATAATAATGCAATATTATGGTATTAACAAATACCCCCAAACTTATTTTTTGCTCGTCCTCGAGCAAACTTAGTTTTATTCTCGACAAAAACCTAACCTCACTTTCGCAGGGAAACACGATTGCACTGAGCTCGTGCAACAAGCCGTTAAACCTCTAGGTATCCCTAGTAGGAGGAGTGTTTTCTCCTGAGGGTTTTCAGCGGATACTACCCACAAAATCCTATCAATTTAGGCCCATTGACTTTTATTCTCCCATTAGGTTTTCTAACAAGGAATTCTATTATCGTCGACTTGTAAATTATCCACCCGTATTCTTCACACTTCCTCATCATTTAACTTAAGATTATATATATCCTTGTGAATTTATTTAGCTCTTGGCATCTCTTAAGTTTTCCTTCGAGGGTTCCATCTCAACTTAGGAATTTTTATCATCTTTACTAAAGATACAAGTCATATTCTTCATTCCTATCTCTTATCTAAATCCAAATCACGTACCCCTACGTGTGTGTATATATCACCCCTACACTTGGAAATTCAAATCAAGCAATCATACTCTTGTCCGTTGTCCAATGTACTTATTAATTGGTGAATTTTTAAATGAATTTCGCTCACACATTCTTCATGCGACCGTTAATACTTCTTGAGGTACCAACGACCGATTACAAAATGCGTTTGTACTTTAAAGCGTAATTCCTAGTCTTGCAACACCCAAGGCTTTTTAGCAGTGACTCCCAAACCAGTTGGTCTAAGGCATTAGGTGATGAGGCACTCTCGCTAAATATTTTTTTCTATTTTTCAGCCTTAAGTAATCACAAAAAACAGTGTTCATTTTTTCTTTATTCACACTTGTATTTTTTTTATTTTCTTCGTACTAAGGACTTTAAACAAGAGCATTTCAAGGTCTCCTCTACTATTCCAAGTTTCAAGGTTCGTGTTTGTGCAATTTTGTAGGGTATATATTTTTAGAATTTAGACTTAAGCTAGGAATTATTTTTCAAACTTATACTCTAATAAAAATATCAATACTTTTCCTTTGCTTTGACTTAGCCCAAGAAGTGAACTCAAAATTCGCCTATTTCTAAATAAACTACAAAAGCATATACTTTTTACCGTTAAACTTTAAGAAAGGTTATTTTTAGGGTTTTTAATTTACTAAGTCTAAGATCTAGTTGTTCCTAGCTAGTTAACCTATTTGTCAAACTCAAGTCAATTAGGCCAAAATTGAATACATTAATTTTTATAATTTTTTTTTGAATTTTTCAATTTTTATGGGTTTTAAAATAAGTATGCAAATGCAAAAATATACACATGAATGCGAAGGAAGAAGACGTACCGAGCATACCCCCAAACTTAAACTTGACAGTGTCCTCACTGTCATGCTACACCAAGAGGGTCAAAATGTCGGCACTACCCTGTTTATTTATTTATAATTTTTTTATTTATTGTTAAAAGAAAAACAAAAATATATATACAACAAGGTTCCTCCCAAACTTAAGTGAAACAGCGTTAAAGTTCAGAGTTAGGGAGGAGAAAAATCAAACTATAGAAGGCCTTACAAAGACCAAAAGTTAGCACCAACCATTCAAAAATCTTATCGTGATAAAGGTAGAGTTGGTGAAAGAATGGAGTGTAAAGAAAAGAAATGAGAAGCACACGAGACCGCATGGGAAGAAGAGTGGAATATGGTCTCGATGGAGGAGAAGAATGACGGAAAAGAGAAAGAAGTGGAGTACGATCTTGAGGGTGTAAATTGAGTGAATAAATTAGCGCAATTTGTGATGACCGATGTATTAAAAGCGATTGTGCTAACATATCAACCCGTTGAGAAATGGGGTCAAATCCCTCAAGATTCGCAAGAAAACATGGGTACGCCGAACTTGGTATTGGAGATGAAAGCGTAACGGTCTCTTGTACGGTCAGAACGATAGGAAGGACGAAAGGGAGTGAATTAGGGATAGTCTCATTCTCACCGTAGTAAACAGTCTCGAACTTGAAAGATTCCATCAATGGTTCGAAACGACTGTAAGCAACCGAGTCTGATAGTTCAACTAACAACAACAACAACTGAGCCTTTTATCCCAAGCATATGGGGTAGGCTATATGAACCAACATGAGAATCACGCCGGGTCCAGCACATGAATCCTCTGCCTCCACTCACTCCTATCGAACAATATACTTTCATTGAGTCCTTTGGCAACCATATCGTTTCGTATCACCTCCATCCATGTTTTTTTTGGTCTCCCTTTTGCCCTTTTGCCATTGCCCATATCGAGAGTATCTATTCGTCGGACCGGTGCTTCCATAGGTCTGCGTCGCACATGACCAAACCATCTTAGCCGGTTTTCCCGCATCTTCTCCTCCACAGGTGCGACACCAACTTTTGTACGAATATCCTCATTTCGCACCTTATCTTTTCTGGTGTTACCGCACATCCAATGAAGCATGCGCATCTCCGCTACGTGCATCTTCTGTGTATGATGCTTCTTAGGAGCCCAGCATTCTGTACCATATAATAAGGCAGGCCAAATAGCACTCCGATAAAACTTCCCTTTCAATTTTAACGGAAAGTTACGATCACACAAAATCCATGTTGCACTCCTCCATTTCAACCAACCAGCTTGGATCCTTTGATTAACATCACTATCGATCTCCCCATTCTTTTGGATGATGGAACCTAGATATCTAAACTGGTCGCTCGGTGATATCTCTTGCCCGTCCAATGTTATACCAATATGGTTTTGACTTCTCTGGTTACTAAATTTGCAATGCATATATGTTGTCTTGGACCTGCTCAATCTGAATCCCCGAGATTCCAATGTTTGCCTCCATAATTCCAATTTGGCATTAACCCCTGCTTTCGCCTCATTTACTAGAACAATATCATCAGCGAATAGCATACACCAAGGTACCTCATCTTGGATAGTTCTAGTAAGCTCATCCATCACGATGGTAAACAGGAATGGACTTAATGCAGATCCTTGATGTAAACCAATAGTAATCGGAAAATCACTCGTTAAGCCGCCGCAAGTTCTGACATTTGCCACTACTCCATCGTACATATCCTTGATTATGTCAATATACTTGACGGGGACCCCCTTCTTCATCATTGTCCCCCATAATACCTCTCTAGGTACCTTGTCGTACGCTTTTTCTAAATCAATAAATATCATATGCAAATCTCTTCTCTTCTCTCGAAAACGCTCGACAAGTTGACGAAGCAAATGAATAGCCTCTGTCGTTGATCGTCCAGGCATGAACCCAAACTGATTTTCTGTTATCTTAATATCCTTTCTTAGCCTGTGTTCAATCACTCTCTCCCAAAGTTTCATGGTGTGACACATAAGTTTTATTCCTCGGTAGTTTGAGCAATTTTGAATGTCACCCTTGTTCTTGTAGATAGGTATAAGGATACTTTTCCTCCATTCATTTGGCATCTTTTTTGTCTGCCAAATCTTATTAAACAGATCTGTCAGCCATTTAACGCCTATTTCTCCTAAGCATCTCCAAATCTCGATAGGAATCCCGTCAGGGCCAACCGCTTTTCTTAAACTCATTCTGTTCAAAGCTTCTTTAACCTCAGGTAGTCTTATTTTACGCATGAAATCACGGTTTATATCTTGAGATTGAATGACAGGTCCATCCAAATTCTTAGTAAAGCTCTCATTGAACAATTTGTCAAAATAATCTCTCCATCTTTCCTTGATATCCTCATCTCGAACTAAAACCTTCTGATTTTCATTTTTGACACACTTCACCGCACATAAGTCTCTAGTCTTCCTTTCCCGCATCCGAGCAATCCGGTATATATCATTTGCAGCATCTTTAGTGTCTAATTTCTCGTACACCTCCTTGTAGACCTTAGATTTAGCTTCCCGAACAGCTTTCTTAACTTCCTTTTTAGCCATTTTGTACTTCTCAAATCTCTCCACATCTCTACTTTTTTCAAATCTTTATAAGAATCCCTTTTAATTTTAATAGCAGCCTTTACATCTTCATTCCACCATGATATGTCCTTAGATGGTGGAGCACCACCTCTCGACTCACCAAGTAGATCTCTAGCTACCTTCTTGATACAACTAGCCATTTTGTTCCATATTTTGTCTGGATCATCTTCCGACTGCTAATCCGCTTCTTGGACTACACGATCTATAAAAGCCTTTTGGTTACCTTCTTTCAATCGCCACCATTTAATTCTAGGCTCTACCTTACGTCTAATCTTCCTAGGTTCTCTTCTAAATCGAAAATCTAGAACTAAAAGTCTATGTTGAGTGGTTACACTCTCACCTGGCACTACCTTACAGTCGATACAACAACCTCTATCTATTTTTCTCGTCAGAAAAAAGTCTATTTGACTAGCACTTGATCCGCTCCTAAAAGTGATAAGGCGGGACTCTCTTTTCCTAAACCAGGTGTTTGCTAAGATCAAGTCATAAGATAAGGCAAAATCTAGAATCGAGTCACCTACTTCATTCCTTTGTCCGAAACCAAAACCTCCATGGATAGTATCAAACCCACTACGACTAGTACCTACATGTCCATTAAGATCACCACCAATAAATAACTTCTCTCCACTAGGTATACTTTGCACCACCTCGTCTAAATCCTCCCAGAATAGACGCTTACTAGCGTCATCAAGACCTATCTGATGGTTCAACTAACTCATCTGAAAATTCAAAGGACTCAAACTCGGGCGGTGAGACATCAACATCGTCTGAAAAAGTGAAACACTCGTAAGTGTTATCGGCTGTGAGAATTGTGTCAGATTCAAAGAAAAATTTTTCAAGCTCACAGTCTTCAAGCGTGATCTTTTGCGTGGTCCGAACGATGGAAAGGAGGAAGGGTGATATAACAGTTAAAGGTTCAGGAGGATGAATTGGAAAATCCGACACATCAAACAAAAATGGTTCAACCTCAATATTATCCTCAATACTCTCCTCAATACTATCCTCATAATTCTCCTCAAAATTTAGCCTATCCATGCCATTATCATCAAAATCAAGACGCATATGAAGTTCGGGAGAAACATTTAATGACTCGGGATGATGAATTGGACATAAGAGTTCAATCAAATCTACGGGTTCATCATCCAAAATATTCCCGGCGTCTATATCCTAAATCAAGTGAAAATTAATTTTTTCTGACACCTCATCACAAGCATGGATCTTTATCAATTCAGGTTTTAAAGTGGAGGTGTAAAGATCAAAAGGATTAAGTGTGGCTTCACTAGAAAGGGATTCTTCACAATCTGGCAAATCAAGCACTACAAAGTCGCACAACTCGTTAGATGTTTTATTTTCAAGTTGTGAATCATTTGGGACAATCGATGGAAAACCGGAGTTGTGGGCTTCAATTGGGTATGGGTAGGTTTTATTTGGAAATGTGTAGAATTCACTTGCTCCTCTCAAATTCTCACTCTGTCCAACCGCTTCCTCATACACTGAAAAATTTGAAGCTAGTTGGAAACTAACTACCGGTTCACTAGGTTGTAAAAGGGCGGCTATGGACGCGTCCACATTCCTAATCATTTTGTTTGTTGCTGAAATATAAGCTGCCAACCACTGTTCCAAACTAGACAAGGGTTGAGAAGGGGTTTCGGTAAAAGATTCGAAATTGTTTGGATACGTGAAACTCCCAAATGGCTGTGAAGAAGCAATGTTTAGTGAAGGTGGGAAAGTCGGGTAGGACTGGTAGGAATTGGATGGTTGGACAGGAGTGGGATCAACATGTGGATAAAAAGGTGAATGGACTTGTTGATCCCTATAACTGGATGTATGGAGAGGGGTGAAAGATCGGCTATGAGATTGTGCGATATGCTTAGCAATAGACATCGGTTTAGGAGTTACAATAGGACTTGAAAAAGTGGTATCAACGTACGAAGGTGGTGAAGGTTGACATGGTTGACACAAAGTGGGTTGCAACGTCGAACTGTTTCTCCTAGACGCTTCTATTTGATCTTTCAAAGAAATTTTGGGAATGGAGGGATCTTCCTTAAATCGACCGAAACAATTGACGTACAAGGCAAAATTAGGTTCGGAATACCAAAGTTCGGCAAGAGATTTATGTGGTGGGGTACCCATGATGTTAGAAGGAAAGGAGTAAGAAGGTTGGGGTGCACGGATTTCTTAGCGACAAAAAGTTGCAAATCTTTTTTTTAAAATTTTTTTTCCTTTTTCCTTTTTCTCTTTATTTGGAAATTCTTGCAAAAAAAAGAGTAAAGGTATGCAAAACAGAAAAGATTTCTTGCAATCAATTTTATTTAAAGCACGGTGCAAAGACTCCTGCACAAGATTTGTTATTTTGGAAGGGGGAAGATTTTTAAAGCGCAAAGAATCCTGCAGGAGATTTTTAGAAAAGATATATCTAGATTTCCAGAGCCAGAACAGAGGAGCTTACAGTGCAATTTTCTCAAGATGATGTCACGAGTCTGCCGCTTTTCCGCGGTCTTAGGTGTGTTCTGGCCGCTGAACTGCGTGCTACAGTATGGTTAAGACGCCGTGAAATTTTTGCAGAAGGCGACGTCACTTTCCCGCCACGTATGCGCGGTCGAATCGGGGTTCCCGCCGCGGAAGTGCGGTCAAGAGGTCGGCTCGGATCCCAAGATTTCCGCTGTTCTCAGATGTGATACTCCTCTGTTAATTCAGATCTTTCGTATGCTGTTTCGATTTATGGAGATTTCCAGATCCGAATTTGTTCGTAGATCCTGCAAAATTCACACAAAAATACCCTTCCCAAAAATAACAGATGATATATATTTTTATATTTTTTTGATTTTTCAGTTTTTATGATTTTTTTAATTTATATTAACCTGAAATTACAAAAAGGAAATTTTACGCCATCCCCGGCAACGGCGCCATTTGTTTTAGAGAGATTTTGTAGATCAAAAATATAAGTTACCGCAATCAAGAACGGCGTCGCCTTACAGTTAGCCGGTGAGTACGGGTCGGTCCACAGGGATGTTGTGAATTTTCTAATCGCTCAAACGAGTTAATTCCGATGGGTGTTCGGATTGATTTATTAAATCTAAAAACTAAATCTATCTATACTAAGATTATCTAGACCTAAATCTTGCTAGGGTAAGGTTTAGGGTAGGTTTGGAAATGTAAATAAATCTCAACGCTTTCTATACCCAAATTAGGATCTAAAAGGAGTATGTAATTATTCATAAAGGAGATTAGAACCATCGGAAAGATGTTTCTTTCTCTAGCTTCTTGTCCTTCCTTTATCAATCCTTACCCTAACCTCCATGGAAAACACGCGCAACCGGGCCTTTATACTACGGTATCACCGCTACCTCATGGGATAGGGTGCCATAGGGAGCGGTATGTGCATGTATGCATGAAGTCCTATGAAAAAGTATGATGGGCAAGAAAGGGATGAGAGATCTCATCTCTCAAAAAGTCTTCCCCAAAGGTAACCCTAACAAGCGAGGAGACTACTCGCTCATTAGGGAATTGAAGAACATTTATCTAGGGCAAGGAATTAAATCTAAACTAGAGCAATTAAATAAAACTACTTACAGATGGCTCTCTCCAAACATTTACACAGAGTTGTCAGATCTGAATAGATGATATGAAAAGTGGCACCGATGCTCTCCAAAAGAAATCTGAATTTTATTAATGAAAGGAGGCATGACCTAATACAAGAGTTTGGGTATCTATTTATAGGACATAGTAAACCCTAGGTTTACAATTGCCGCATGTCTGCATTTACCAAAATACTCTTAGGTTGACTAGTCAGCGTCGCTCTTCATTTTGGTAAAAAAACATTTCTCTTTGGGCTCTAGATGGCCGCGGAACTGCGGCCGCGGTAGGGGTTGGGCCGCGGTTCCGCGGCCCAATGTTGACTTTGGAAGCTGATTCTTCTGGGCTTGGTTCTGGTTGCCTTGGGCTACTTAATTCTTTAGTTCATTTCTCAAATTAGCTTCTGGTTCTCTTCCAGATTTTCCAGTGAATAATTGTAGTGAACTTTAACCGTTCGCTTTGTGTCGACGTCTTGAACCTTACTTTATGAACTGATCTTCATGCAGGCTTGATCAAGATCCTTCTGTTTGTTGGTCAAAGTCTCACTTTTGCATCGTCTTTTATCTTTTTCACTATTTTAGCTCCAAGAACCCGTAACCTGTAACTAAGTAGCAGACATGGGTCAAAAGCATCTGTTTATTTGTAAAATGTATAAGAATGGGGAATATAATAATGCAATATTATGGTATGAACACTCCCCCTTTAATGCGGGATCTCTTTCCCGATCCGCTAACGTCATCAAGAAAATTCCACTCTTTGACCGGGGATGGATGACGACGATATTTTCGAGTGAGAGCTCACCCCGAGTGATCGGTCAAACCACCCTCGACCCGACCCAGAAACGGGTCAGGATGAGAGTGGGGGGCTAATGATGAAGCTCGATATCGATGACTTTCCAGATACTGACACGTTGCAGATGACGTGTCCCGGAACCTACAAAAAGGGATCAGGGACTTCAGTTGGGATCACACCTCGGTCCTCCGGCCCGAGGAGTCTCCCGACCTTTGGTGACCTTCCAGACCTCCCCCGGCTCGCCTTCGAGCTATCACGGAACCAAGATGCCTCGGCCTCCCACTCGTGCCCGAGCCTCCTGCCGAGCTCATCTTCCTCGGTCTCACCCAGACCGACCCACAGCGCTGATCACAGGCACCTACGCCACGGCTCCGTGAATTTCGCCATATGCGAGATATCCGCCGCCCACGATCCCGTATTCCACGCCATCACGATCTCCCATTAACGAGTTTGTCTCGTCATTAATGCGGGATCCCGCCTATCACGCGGGCGTGACGCCAGGGACGTAATGGCCGGCGTGATTCTCATGCCCGCCTGCCCTTTGCTGCCGCTATATAAACCCCTCTCTCAGACGATCGAGGTAGGCCATTTTTACTCCACTAGGCCGTTACTCTACCAAAACACCCCGTCTAATTTGATCGTCGGAGCGTCCTCGGTGGCACAACCATCTCGGGACTTCTTTGCATGTAGCTCGGCCACAACCACATAAAACCCATTGAGAGATTCACATGCTTCAGGAGTCAAACCTCCAACTCAATCTCAGTCATCCATCAACGCACGAAGAGATCAACGGAAGATAGCATCTGAAGAAGATTCAAAGATCCATCACCGTCCCTTACATTCTTCCTTCCCATATGCCTCCTGACCTCGATCAACTCTGTCCTTCGCCTCGACAAGAACTCTTCTTGAAGGTCAGGATCAATCCGTGTCTGATTCTGCAAGTGATGATATTTCTGTGTGTGCTCGTTCAATCCATGCATGAGCAGTCTTGGTCTTCACTTATACCTGCTTGTTTCTGGATCATATATGGCATTTTCTTTAATAATTAATACTTTCTCTTTTTCTTCATTTTCTTGAAAACGGTAGTTTCAACTTTCAAATGTGGCGCCGCATTGCATGGTAGATGCTATAGCTTGTAGTTGGATGTTACTTAAAGTTTAAATAATATTGGTGAAATTACTATATTTTTCTAGTCCACTTTTATATAAACACACAGGCGGAGCGCAAGAATAATTGAGAAAAGAGACCGTAGGAGAGAATTTCGTCCTATGGCGTCAAAAAAATACACCCTCTATCGTGTATTCCAACGATTGGAATCCATCATCTTCTTCGTTATCATCGAAGATGTGGGCACACCAAATTTCATGTGATTCTCTGACCTTTTCATCCGTTAATTTTGAACCCACTAATTCAACGGTGAAAAGATTGTAGAATCATATGAAATTTGGTGTACCCACATCTTCGATGATAACGATAAAGTTGATGGGTGCCGATCGTCGGAAAAAACGATGGAGATTGTATTTTCTCGACGCCTCTCTCTCTCTCTCTCTCTCTATCTATCTATCTATCTATATATATATATATATATATATATATATATAAGGTTAATGGAGAAAAGGTGCCATATGAGGGAATTTTCTCTTTTGGTGTCAAAAAAATGCACCATCCATGAGTTTTTTCGACGATTAGGATACATCACCTCCATGTTTATCATCTAAGATGTGGATACACCAAATTTCATGTAATTATACCATTTTTTTACCGTTGATTTAGTTGGTGCAAAATTAATGGTTTACCGACAATAGAACTTTTAACATTGCTAATTCAACGGTGAAAAAGTGGTGGAATCGCATGAAATTTGGTGTATACACATCTTAGATGATAATGATAATGATAGTGGATGCCGATTGTCGGAAAAAATGGTGGATGTTGTAATTTTCGACGCTATAGGAGGAAATCCCTTCCTATGGGCCCTTTTCTCCATTATTCCCTCTCTCTCTTTTCTATACATATATATTATCTCTCTCTTCTATATATATATATTTATATGTTTTATGAGGATAATTATTGTTTGCTTTCTTTGCATTATATCTTCTTCCTTCATTTTTTTTGGGAATACATTGTTTACGAAAATTGATTAATCTGTACAAAAAAAAGTGATTAATTATGTTTAGACATACCTGAATCTTGATGGGCTGCACATTGTTAACTATCTTTTATTTTCCCCTTGTAATTCAATGTTTTTTTTTGGGCTTTAGAACTTCTAATTCTTCATTTAACAATGGCTGAAAGATGATAGTACTCTTTTTGATGAATCAAAAACGATGACATATTTAACATATTATGATTGTGTACTGATTAATGAACAGAATTTTCTACGTGCAAATAGAAATATCAATTTAAAATTTTCTACTTATTATCTTTTTTGGTAAATTATATAACGCGATCAAACTTTTCAGTTATCATTAAACATAATTGAGATTTAAAAGAAATACAACCAAAACCACCGATCTTTCGTTATTATAATTAACACCATTACGCTATTAATAAGATATAAAGATGGCTCTTCCTGAGTATAGTGTTGTGGTAGCCTGTGTTTGGCTATATATCCCCTTTTCTGTCTTTTTGCCCTCTGTTGTTATGTAATTGTACAATTTAAGTTTTTTATAAAATTGTATGCACTACTACATTAATCGTTTGCTCCTACGGATTTATCCGTAGGGGTAAGGGACATAAAATTCCTACATAGGTCCAAAGGCCGCAGATACAAATTTTCGCTCTAAACATACCATTACGGAGTAATAATTGTCCCTACGCCTTACTCTGTAGGGATATTTATCCCTACGGATTATTCCGTAGAGACATAATATTTATTTAATTTATCTGTTTATAAAATAAAATACTTTTCCCTATGGATTACTCCGTAGGGTCTGATAAATGCACTTACGGATTAATCCGCAGAAGCAAGTTTTGTCTCTATTACCGAGTCTATAGGGATAAAATATCAGCTATTCTGATATTTTGTCTCTACGGAGAAATGTGCCCCTACGGATTAATCCGTGCAACAGATGTCCCTACGGAGTAATCCGTAGAGACATTATATCAGTTTTTTTAAAATGGAGCTTCCCGTTTTCCTCCTGCTCTGTGTACAATAATATATATATATATATATATATATATATATATATATATATATAATCAAATACAGAAATATTCATAATCAACATTTCACGCATAATATATAAAAGAAATAAACAAACAGAATACAAAATTAATCTAAAATCATCGTAAACATACAAACAACCGCCAATATCGTCCAAAATATATACAATATGTATCAGATAAGTACATGCATGCTCAAAAATATAAATAAATCTACTCTATCTCTGTCCAGCTCCTCTACCTCTAATAATTGCCGTATTCTGGCGCATCTGCTCTTCGGTGCAACCCTAAGTCGTAAAAAACTCTACTAATGAAAGAGCGGACTGTGCGGGAGTCTGAGCGGGCTGTGGAGCTGTAGGAGTGGTCTGCGCAACCGCAGCTGAGGTAGTGACTTACGGAGCCGCAGCCGAAAGAGATGCATGTGGAGCCGCAGTGGAAGTAGCCTGCCGAATCTGTAAAATTTTTGCGTGTGTAATAAACGAGTAAGAACGGTGTATTACATTTTAGTCGAATTCGTATCATTATCAGATTATTGCGAAACCGCGAATTTATATATGCTTTTTTAAGATCCCACACGTTCTGTTGAAATTCATATATTATGTATGAGAATTTATATATTTTGAAATTCCACACATTCAGGACTATGCTTTTATACCCCAATTTAAAAATATTTAGGGACTTAGGCCTAATTTGGGTATCTAGTTTGGAAAACCGTAGTTTATTTTAAGTGGGGGTAGAATTGATACTTACTCTAACTTGTAAGTCCGTATCTCTCTTTAATTGTTTAGCTTTGATTGGATACTTGGCTTTACAGTTATCAAATTTACAAAGAAATGTTTTATTCTTAAGTTTGAATTTGGATAATCATAACTTTTTAAACTTCAAAATGAAGAAAGATGTAGCGTGATTATGACTATAGAGTTCAGTCTAATTAAATAGTTTTATGTAAGTATGATTAATCAAAATTAAGTCTACAACCAAATAAGCTCAGGCTACTAATATTGCATATGTCACTTTCTATAATGTGATATAATATTTTACTATTAAGTAATATATATACCAACATCTCCTTCAACTTCTCGACGGTGGTCTTCAAGGCGGCAATATCATGCTCCAGACGTCGCTCACGGGAGGTAGGGGAAGCAACCGCCAGAGTGGAGACCAACTTCATATAGGCACTGCTAGGACCCAGTACTCGGTCTATCTCCCAACCTCCATGGTGCTCTCCATGTGCGGCTTCTAGGACTAGGGTCGGCAGTATCGGATCGGTCTGTCCACTAAAATCGATCCCCGATACTTCCGCCTGCTCCACCACCCGCTCCTACACCCATATTAACCATTAAAATATAAGTATATCATTTAAATTTGAACTTATCAAAACAAAATTTTCATTCGAATTAGAATAAATATTAACACTTACGCAATACTCCTGAGTAGCGGTGTCGGGGAATCGAAGCTCGCCCGTGGCGGGATCTGTCGAGGTGCCGTGGACGACAAGATACGCGATCAATACGCTCGGTGTACCATCCTGTGCCATGATCTGAGCTCTCTGCAATTCGCCAAAAATTTACATATATTATAAAATAACTCTTAATATTGAATTATATCAAAATATATTTATTGTAATTTTTCGATACCTCCATGACACGAGTAATATTCCTCGTGCAACCTATGTAAGTGGGGAGACCCCTCTTTGCCAACTTTCTATTCTCCTTATTTTGATCAGCCTGTTTCTGCACAACACAATCAGATTTAGTTTTCTAATTAAGCAACACAAAAATATATTATATACTAAATAATGAATTACATTTAAATTACAAATATGTTTGCGCTCAGAGTTATAATATTGGTACAAGAGAGGCCATATATCTACGAGCCTGGACCCGGACAGCAGCACGAGCGGGATGATTGTTCCTCCGGTGAGGAACAACCAGTGACCCGGACGTAGACGCATCCTCTCCAACTAGAAAATAAATATTGACGATAAAATTACATGAAATTCATGGTTATTCTTAGAGAATATGTAAAATGAATAAATATTTTATATTTAACAATATGAACCTGCAGACTGAGTGGAGGGTACGGAAGTGGCGGGAGTGGCCTCTGCGCTAGATGTGGATACACCACCTATAATTAGAAAATAAAAATAGATTATATAAGTAATTGCAAAAAGAATGTGTATATCTATAATATAACATTCTAAATCAATATGCGTGCAATATAGGGTATATAAATATACCCGCAGGTGCGGTGGTGGCCTCTGCCCAGGATGTGGAGGCATCACCTACAGCTAGACAATAAAAAATTGATTACCTAAGTAAGAGCAAAAAGAATGTGTGTATATTTATGATATAATATTCTAAATCAATATGCATGCAATATAGGATATATAAATATACCCGCATGTGCGGTGGTGGCCCCTGCCCGAGATATGGAGGCACCACCTACAGCTAGACAATCAAAAATTGATTATCTAAGTAAGAGCAAAAAGAATCTGTGTATATTTATGATATAATATTCTAAATCAATATGCATTCACCATATGATATATAAACATACCTGCAGGTGCGGTGGTGGCCTCTGCATCTGATGTGGACGCACCACCTACAGCTAGATGATTAGTCTAAAATATTGCATATTTGAATAAATATTTTTCCTACTATTGTTAAGTGCTAAAAGGTGTTTATTGTAAATATAGAACATATAAGGGTTTATTTGTAAAAAGTTTATTATCATATGTTTCTACATTATAATTAACATAATGAGGGAAAATATATGCATGAAATCTTTGAAATTAAAATATGCATTTCATATCAAATATTTCTAATCAATATTATTAAAATATTATATCATTTAAATGGATAGGATAATATCTCAAAAATACCAAATTCTACTAACACTATGATTTAAGATATTATGCAGATATTAGCTCAGGTTTGGAATCCAAGCAAGAGATCTGAGTCAAATCGAGATATTGAAGCCGAATTTGCCAAAATTTAGAAACAAATCGAGAGATCTAGCAACGGTAGAGACTCAGAGCATTATTTTCAGAATCAAGATATCAAGAGGATCTCCAAATATCAACACAAAATACCATATAAAATCCCAAACCTTGATGCCACCAAGATGCGGCGGAACCGCCGCTAAACATGGCTATATGCGGCGGTTCCGTGGCTCAATAAGGGCCATTGGATGTGAAATTTTTTAGTTTGGATTGTAAAAGCATATATTCACATATGGAATCTACGATTTCTAGTTTTAGGAACTATATAAGGGACCGAGAGCTGCACATTCAAAATCATCACCGATGAGATCAAGAGATCCAAGAGGTCCACGTATCCGAGTGATCATCATCTACCTCTTACAAGAGAGAGATCTAGAGAAAACTAGGGTTCTTGTAATCTACTTTCTATGGAGCAAAATTGTAAATGCAATAGTTGATTAATAAAGGTAGTGTTTTTATTATTCTTTTTGCAATTAATTTCCGCACTTACTTTATACATCTTAACTATGTTTTCATTCTTCTTCAACCTTTCTTCTAAAGTTTTAACCATGAGCGAGTAATTCCTAACTTGCTAGGGTTCGTAGGATAGGGTAGAACAATGGATGATAAAATCTTTTAACTTCTTTTATACATTTTAAAATTTATAAAATTTAGGAAAATAAATGTTAATATTCTTATCGGGCGCGCTACCAATTTATAGATAGTCACGACTATAATTTGATATTAGTTTAACACTTGTTTTGTTAGAGCTAGAAATGAATAGAGATCAATGCAAGGACAAGGGTTAGTAGTGGGGAAATTCTAGTTTCTTCCAAGAACCCTAATCTACAATCATCACTATCGATATAGTTTTAAACTATTAAAAGATAAAAGTAGTCATTTTTAAATATTCATCCATTACTACTAAGTCCTACGAACCCTACGTGCTTTTTCTCTTATAAATTCTATATCCGTAACGACAAACAATCACCCTTCTTTAATCAATTCGTCTAAAGTAAGAAAAGAGTTCACGTTTTCCTGCGGATGACCCTTACTCATCACCGTCTTAATTGTGGTTACTTTACAAAACACTTTTCCATGATCAATCAAATGGCACCGTTGCTAGGCAGACGGTCGTAATTTTTTTTCTTGTTATTCGGGTTGATTTCTTATAAAATCCGGCAATCATAAAATAAAATAAACGAGAACCAAAACCGCATCTTGTGTATTTAATAATTATTGTGCGAGTTTTGTAAGGAAGTCTGGAGTAACTGGAGTAAGACAACAGAGAGCCAGAAACCTTAAACTTGGACCAAAGGAGTATAGAGGTGCTCTGAAAAAAAATTAGCAAAAGAACACACCAAATTGCGGCGGAAACGCGGCGGAATAGTGGGTTTGGCGGCGAAACCGCGGCGCTTCGGGTGAATTGCGACCCCAAAACCTCTGGTATTTTACTAAGTTCGTTCTCTCTCCTCTAAATCTCCAATAATCTAATCTTGCCCACAGGATTCTTTGCAAACAGCGCCGCTCAAAAATATTTTTCTGTGTTTTGATTTCGGTTTGTTTTTGCATATTTAAACCGGACATTACGGGCCAATAAACCCAAATCCAGATTAGGTGGGGATTTCATCACCCTTCCTAGGCCCCACAAATCACAAACGAGTATACTCTCACCCTACATTAATTAAAAAAATATCTAGACCTAGCCCCTAAGGACATTCGTGTTCAATTAGGACAAAGAAGGGTCGTGGGTAATCTATTGCTTATCCGTATTTCACTTATGGTGTCTAGGCTAGTGTGACTAAAGAAAGTGGTTACTTAATTAGGCCCGCTATTTCGGTGATTCGTATAGCGGATGCCTCTCACTTACCTGGCACTTACCTGACCACAAGATTGATAAGGAGGTAGTAGAGGATTGATCCTGCAACTTTTCCTTTGGAAATTTAGGAGCGGTCTAGTGACTTGACTTAGGTGACCCTAGTTCTAGGGATTGATTGTGCATTTTGTGATTTATTGAGCCAAGCCTCAAGTCCGACTATTTTTCAAAAAAACCCCTCTAAAAATCATTCTCATACATGCTGCCATGTGCACTAAACCCGCTTAGTGCATGATCGGCTGGACACGGGATTCTAGTGCCCATCTTGTCCGCGTTTTTTCTATCGACTCCGAAGTCGATATTTCTTCATCTTCTAGTTTCCCTCCACCCACCACATCTCCCGAAAATGGACGGATCTCCATCGGGATTTAACGATACCATCCTGCCACCACCCGTAGGTGCACAACATCCATTACGCATCTCTCTTCAAGAAAGATGTTTCCCCGTGCGTGGACCCCTTCCTACTTGTCTGTCTCTTTCACCGGCCAATGGGGATAATTTCGAAATTAAACCCCACTTCATCAATCTGTTGCCCAAATTCCACGAGCTTGAATCTGAAAATGCATACGTTTTTATAACCAAATTCGAAAACGTATATGCAATAATAAGCACAACCCAACTTTCACGGGATGCTATACGATTACATCTTCTCCCTTTTACCTTGTGCGATCTAGCAGAAAAATGGCTTTATAGCATTGCAGCATATTCTATCGCTAAAGGGGATGAATTCGTTATAGCATTCCTTAAGAAATTTTATCCTCATCACAAAACCGCTCGTGTTCGAAGTGAGATTAACCAGTTTACCCAACTTCCCAACGAACTATTCTGGAAATGTTTTGAACGGTTTAAGGATCTTCTTGTACAATGCACTCATCACGGAATTGATAGATGACAACTTTGCCGAATTATATATGAGGGTGTTAATCCAGCGACAAAGCAAATGCTTAAAACCATTTGTCAATGCCATTTCATGTCAAAAAACGATGGCGAAGCTTGGCAATTTCTAGAAAATCTCGCCGAACAAACCTCACAATGGGAAAGCACTAGACCAACGTTGTCTTCATCTAGGGTAGGTATCCATCGGCTCAATATTTCCATCGCAGTGAAAGCCGAAATGGCCGCGATGCAAAAGAAACTCGAAACCATCGAAAACAAATTCTCGTCAGCCTCCCTAAACCAAGTTACACTCCCCAAAACTGTGTGTGGATGTTGTTTTGATCAATCCCATTTAACGGAAGAATGTCCTTTGAATCCTCCGTCTCAATGTCATGAACAAACCAATGCTGCTTTTCAGCAACAACTTAGAAATGACCCTTATCCATCAACATATAATCAGGGATGGAGGAATCATCCTAATTTTGCTTGGAATAAAAACCAATCTCAAAATCAAAATCAGTTCCTAAGCCAAAATAACTATCAAAGGTTTCCTCCACAGCAACAGCCACCACAACAAATTCAACAACCTTTTCAACCGCAATCTCTTCAAAATCCGGCCAACAACTTTGCTCCTTATAATAATATTTCAACGGCCGGTATCGATGAAACCTCTGCACTCGAACGAAACTTAAAAGCGTTTATTAAACAATCAACACAAACAATGGCTAATTTAACGTCGTCTATCCAAACGTTAGTGCATCACACTGCTTCCCACGGTGAAAGCATAAAATCGATAGAAGCACAACTTGCACAATTAAATGCAGCAATGAGTGAGAAAGAGAAAGGGAGACTTCCATCTCAACCTCTACCAAATCCTGGCTGTTAGTTATATGTATGCCCTAGAGGCCATTACTATACATAGGATGTATATTGTAGTGGATGCTGGGACATATATAGGGAGGACTTTCTTGCTCGACATGATAGTATGCTATCTGGTTGCTCTTTACCTTAACGTGTACACTGATTGTCTCCCTGTTACATGTTGGTAAAGCCCTTAGGATCTGTACTTGACTACCTAGACTATGATGCGGATCATAGTAGTGAGGACATGGTAGTCCATAAGTACATCCTTCAAAGTCCCTAGTCGTGGGTGTATCGAGACGGGGCATCGATATACCAGAGTAGACTAGCGTATACCTTCTCGACCCATACAGATGGGCGATGGATGATCCTATATCCATTGGTGTTTGACATCAGAGATGATATACGGGTGCTCAGTGGAGACCGGGTACACTGGACGGACTCGCCGAGAACTCCCAGATGGTATTATACCTC
Organism: Agapanthus africanus; assembly: GCA_030015575.1. Lineage (NCBI taxonomy): Eukaryota > Viridiplantae > Streptophyta > Magnoliopsida > Asparagales > Amaryllidaceae > Agapanthus > Agapanthus africanus. Next base: position 136,246,190 of record CM057350.1, read on the forward strand.
ACGTCAGATGGCAGTTCTCTGGTGACACTGGTACAGAGTAGTCTGTTGACCCGAGATCGTCATAGAGTCTTGTGTGGTTCCCACTGTGCTTTGATTTCCATCTTACCACGTCCAAGAGGGCATGCAAAACGGTGTTTTTTGGGTACAGTCCCGAATCACATGGAGGCAATGAGCGATAGGAGGGGATTCGTCTCTCCCGGTATAGGGAGTTGATGTTGCGCTGTGTTTGATTGGCTATAACAGGAAATCCCTGGTCAGGGTTGCTAAGATTTACTGGTAAGTGTTACCAGTAGTTTCTCGAATTGTTATAGACCTCATATCGACACGACTTATCGAGCTATTGGGGTCTGACGTTTACCACCCCTAAGCGAGATATGCGACATATCAGACGATCAGACCGGACTGTACGGTAGTGTTACTGGTTGGATTCACTGGAGTGTGAGCGGGCTTGCTCGTCGATCTTTAGATCGCTCAATACCCGGGTGGCCGTTACGTTTAGCAGACCGCTTGCGGCTTGTGGATGTTTGATATGATCATCATCCGCTGCCGGCGTATTGACGAGTCTTTAGAGTCCTACACAGAGGTTTCCTGGCTCAAGCGAAACGAAATAGGAGCGCATATGAGATATGTGCGGGACCGAGAATAATGCGTGTATGTGATACCGTATTCCATTCTCGCGATGAATGTATCGATTGGTTATATACGATATAACCTAGTTATCGAATCAAGGATTGGTTCGATAAGCCGATGCATAGGATACTAGTCGGTTATGTGCGACATGACCGGATCGTTAAATCAAGAGTTGATTTAATGATTTAATGCATAATTATATATAATTGATATATTACTTTGCGTTAACTAGTATTGGTTCAGTTAAGATAGATTTTCTCACTCGGATGTGCGCATTATATATGTGATATGATTTTGTGCACTTGCTTGTATCATGTTTGATGATACATGCTTTTTGGTTAAGTGTAAAGTATTAAACCTTGGTTAATGAAATGGTTAGGGTTTATTATTTGTTATTCATTTATCTTATTTAATTATCCATTTATTTTTGATAAATGAATAAAAGAAAATGAAATGAAATGGTGGCCTTTTTTGTTTTATTCATGAAGGTTCATGAAGTATTGACTTTGTGACCATTTGTCTCATACTTAACCCTAACCATTCCTTTCAACCATGATTAATACTCTACACTAAACCATGGTTTCATGATGATAAGTATTCTATTATTTTCTTTTTGAAAAACAACTTATCATAACAATTATCTTCTTCTTCTTCTTCTTCACAAGAAGAAAAGCATGCTTCATCAATGGTGATTGATGCATAAGAGTGAGAAATCCAATTCTAAAGTTTACCCACTTCCTATTTCTTCATCCTCTACCTCTTGCCAAGTAGTAGAGTGTGTTTCCTTCACAAGTTTTCATGGCTTGGTGAAGGTGGAGCTTGATCTAGTGATGCTTCGACATAGATCATCTTCGGCACGTCGTCGATGACCTAGCCCGCTTCTTCTCCGATGAAGCCGACGCAAGAGCCCGGATCTCGATTTGGACAGCGAGGATACTTCGTTGCGGAGCTATGGAGGTGGAGAACCGGATCTACAAAGGTTGTATTTCCGTTCACTTAGTTAAAGTAGTTAACTAGTTTCTTTTTCGCCTAGACATCTAGCTAACGATCCGTAGTCTAGGGTTTCTCGGCACCGTTTTATTTGAAATTGGCATGGTTGATGCCTTGTGAGACCTCATTAGGGTGCCTAGGAACCCTACACTGGCCACTCACAAAGCGCGAATCTCATCCTTCAAAATCATAATGTGAGTGTCGTAACTACGTTGAGATCGAGAAGAGTGCTGAATAATAATGTTGGTGAGCAAGTCGAAGTTGATGACATTGATGAAACCCCGGCTACTACTTCTCTTCCTACTTCGTTTACTTTTTACAGAATCTGTTTACCGCCGGAAACGGAGACGAACTGGGATAGATCGTTTTGCCTGAATTAGGGGGCAAATGCTATTTGGACTTATCTATTCACCTCTTCGAAGATACCAAGTTAATTTATGGCACAATATATCGGAGTTTGGACAGACGCGACCGTTGTTGCAGACTTTATCAGATTCCCCCTCATTTTATGAGGTTTTTTTATTGTGGGAACACTCTTTCCTGCAGGCATAAGCCCCTGCAGTTAATTATGTTACCGCATTGCGATAACCACTTTCTCCTACTCCGGAAGTTCAGTTCGTGTCGTGTGTGTTTTTGTTTGTTTTGGTTGTCCGTGGATTTTATACGGAGACTAATTTATATTGTCGCCCGTAGGGCGCAGATTAGCCCAAATCCGTATATTTGAGATTTGGGTTTAAGTCAAGAATTTTGCCTGACGGGGCCCACGTTGGTAGCTTGATTTGCTAACGGGAATGAACTTAGGATGCAGATACCACATTTGTGAGGTCCATCGGGTCATGGGATATTTGGATTTGATCTAAGGATCATTAGCCATATTTGAGACTAAGATCGACTTATAAGCAGTGAGCATATGGGCTCAACTGATCATTGGATCATATATGAATAGCTCATGAATAATATGTGCTAGTTATTATGGAGACAGTCCGCAGGGCAAAACATATTAGTTTAAGGACGTCGCGGTCCAACATTCACTGTTTATGACGAATGTTAGTTTAAGGATATTTCGGTCCAATGTTCTCTGTTTGGGATGAAAATTAGTTTAAGGACATTTCGGTCCATTATCGCCGTGTTTGGGGGCGAAGATTAGTTTAAGGACATTTCGGTCCAACATTCCCATTTTGGGGACGAATGTTAGTTTAAGGACATTCCAGTCCAACATTCAACATGCGCGTACGTGTATATGTTACGTGACGGAGTGAACGATGGTGACATAGAATGCATCTAATTTGGAGTGCGATCCGATTTGAGGTATGCACGTCAATTTGAAAGTGCATCAACGTGGGATATATCATTCCCAGTCTTGATGAAGTTTTACATCAAGTTGGGATGAGAAAAGAGTTGTTGGTTGTCGGGGCCCGCCACCTCTCTAAAAACGTTGAGGAATTACAACGACATATATCAGAGGTGTGTAGAGATATACCCTTGAACCAAATCCCGTATTTGAGGCCGACACGTCAAGAAAACCTCTAGAGTTCGCCGTGGGTGATTTGGTATTCCTGAAGATATCACCGACTAGAGGGGTGATTCGCTTTGGGAGTCGGGGAAAGCTTAGCCCTCGATTTGTTGGACCCTTCGAGATATTGGAGCGTGTTGGAGAGGTAGCGTACCGTTTGGCGTTACCACAGTCATTGGCAGGAGTGCACGATGTGTTCCATGTGTCTCAACTGCGGAGGTATGTTCGCAATGAGACTCATGTCTTGGATCATTCGGAGTTGACTGTACGGGAGGACCTAACTTTTGAGGAGCGACCAGTTGAAATTAAGGATCGAAGAGAAAAGGTTCTTAAGAACAAGGTTATCCCTCTTGTGTTAGTTTCTTGGGGTAATCGATTGCATGGAGAATCCACTTGGGAGCGAGAAGATGAGATCCGACAGAAAGTTTCCTCACCTTTTTCTGTAGCTATCTATCTTGTATTCTTGGAATTTCGAGGACGAAATTCTTTTTGTAGTTGGGTATGATGTAACACCCGAGCCCAATAATACTATTTCTATTACTAGTTGAGTGTTACATATTGCTCATTTCAATTATCCTGCTTGTTTGGTGCTTTTTGCAAAATTTTAACCAGTTAAGTCATTTTGGCACATAACAAATTTTAACACCTAAAATGAAATTAAAAATATCCATGTTGGCCTACTCGTCGCCACTAGTCGCGTGGTAGCGTCCGCGTGTCGAGATTTCATCCCGTTCGGTGAAACGGGCAAGTTTGGACGGCTACGTGCGCGTGCAAGTGTCCGACTTGGGGGCATGCATTTTAATCACAAAACACCTCTTTTCAAAATTTGGAACCCGCTTAAAATCCTATAATTTGAATTTGAAATATTTGGGCGCAACCCGGGCGCGATTTGGAAATGTTTCATTTAGCGCCAAAAGGGCCCATTTAATTAAATATCATAAAACTAAAATTATACGAAATATATTCTTTAACAGTTAAAATCCTTCAAAATCTTTACTTTAAGAATTCCTTTATCTTGCCTCAACCAATCAGCTTCCCTTCGTGGGCCCCCTTCAACCGCCTCTCTCTCTATCTCTCTCCTCATTAAATCCTTCTCTCTCTCTCTCCAATCTCTCTCTCTCTTCCTCTTTATCATCATGCAGCCGCTTCTTTCTTCCTCTCAACCACGAGAGAACCACCACGAGAACCCCTAACCCTAGCCCTCGTACTCGCGCCGCCGACCTCCCCGCGACCTCGCCGTCGCCGTCATCACCTCCTCAACCTAGCCGCACCCTCCTACCTCCTTCCTCCGCCTCTTTCCGCGCCTGCACCCAACCCCGACGCCACCTCCTGCACCGCGGATCTCGCCGTCGACGCCGCCTCCAGTCACCGACGACGCCTGCGACTCCCTCTCTTCCTCCTCGTCCCGACCTCGTCGTCGCCTTCCTCCTCCCCTCGCCGGACCACCACCAGACCCGAGCCCGACCCTAGCACCAAACCCCAGGTCGCCGGGAAACTTGCCGTCGATCATCGTCGTCGTCGCCAGCGCACCGCCGACCACCTCCTCTCCCTCCTGCAACCCAGACCAGACCATTGCGTCCCCTCGTCGCAGCACCACCGGGCCCAGCAACCTTGGTTGGAGCTGTCGCGTTCCCTGTTCCTCGCCGGCGCCCTCTCGTCGGCAATCCTGTCGTGTTTGCCCCGGGTTATTCCCTGTAAGCATCCCCTATCTTTCCATTTGTGCTCATTTCCCCCGCTGATCTTTAATTTCAATATATCGTGTTTGCTAACTCCGTCGCCGTGTGACTTTTGCCGGATTCCGGCCGCGCCGTCGTCTGGACCCGACTCCCCAGCGAAGTACTCCAGTCCGTGTGGTCCCGCTGTTCGCCGTTGGGTGTACACCGTATCGCGTCCGTACCGTACACCAGATCGCGCTGCAGATCGTGACCGTATCGCGCCCAGACCGTGCACCAGACCGCGCAGCAGATCGCGTCCGTATCGCGCACCAGACCGCGCAGCAGATCGCGTCCGTATCGCGCACCAGACCGCGCAGCAGATCGCGACTAGACCCAGTACCGTGTCGTGCCGTTTCACACGCCGTATCGTGACTTGTGCATCAGGCCGCCTGCATCTCGACCCTTGTTCTGAGGCAAGATTTCTTGCTACATGCTACGTTAACTAATTAAATATTTGACTCATAAAACTTGCTATATTAACTAGTATTGCTACTTATCTCATTGGACGAAATATGATGTACATTATAATACTGCCACCTAAATCGTATTTTGCCACCGTAACCTTAATGACACTACCTGCTAATCATTTTACTATTTAGAGGATAATAGTCGCACACTTATATCTTTATTGCCTGCTGTTATTAATATTGCGCTACACCGTGATTATTGCACCCCAAGGGTGCTTGAACCTGTTAATAAGAGAATACAAAGCATCACTGTGTTTACATGGAATAATATTGTTATTTGCTGTTCCTGCTGTTGTTCCTTATTCGTTACTATACCTGTTATCAGCATACATTTGATTGCATTACATATTGACCGATCTTGATACACCTGACACATGTACTGATACACCGGACATGACACCCTGTACATATCGACTCAACCTGGTGAAACGTAACCTGACCTGTTACCTGATTTCATGCCTAATGCCGACAAACCTGACCATTCCTGCTGTCTATCCAGACAGACCTACTTTTACCTGATGTTGTGTTGGCATTAGTCCTTGACTACTGAATACCTGACCTGACATACATAGCTTGGGGGTATGGGGAAATCAAAGGTGAAACCGACTTGTAACTCAACAGTTCGATACTTGTTCTGATCAGTCTTACGGGCTTGGCCAGCCCCGGAGTGGTGATGCTGACATCACTCGCCCATCTTGCTACCTATTACTGCTTAGCGGCACGTCTCGGATTCAGCCCCGAGGACCTTGACCGTGGTCCCGGGCACGCACGGGATACTATTGAGTTACATCGACGATTCATCAATTGATTTCAAAGACTATAAAGTAGAAACCTGATAGGACAGTTTAGTCACCACTGCACATTACCCTGCACTGTTAATCCATAGTACTGCTTTATTCATGTTCATACCTGCATTGTTTATTACCATGTTTATACTATATACTTGATGTCATGACGCGCTGACGTCTGGGTTTTGCATGGCCCAGATTCCGTACCACCGTCGGCGACCGAGCAGGAGTACTTCAGCCAGCAGGCTGAACTGTGAGTTCCTTAGGGTTTAGTTTATTTATTTTCATTTCATTTCCAGATGTGAGCCCGCATTATGGGACGTACTGTTTATTTATTGTATTGGATCATTTGCTTCCGCACTTATTGTTTATTGATTCTTGTTATTATGGATTTGGACATGTGTTAGATTAGTTCATTATCTTGTTCTTGATATCCTTACAACCGTAATGTGACTGTGGATGGATACTTCCTACCCACAGGTAGCATGGTTGGCTATGTTACGTGCCCAATCCTGCGTACTCTGGGAAGCGGGGCGTGACATGGTTCTTTTGGTATCAGAGACAGGTTAGTTGGGTTGATTCTTTTGTAGTTGGGTATTGTACCCAATACACGAATCAGAATACCCGTGTTTAGGAAACATGTCCTGCCACCTTGACCGTCTTACCATTCTTGAATCACATTCTTCCGGATTATATCTTTTACGACGTGCAAACTTACTTTGCATGTCGACTCGGAAACCTGATTTCTTGTTATCCCTAGGACTTGGGCGACTTGGGTGGAGTTAAGTAATTGCGGCTATGATACCGCGGCATAGCTACAATGCAGTACTCTATTTAAGTATCTTGGAGTTCTAGCCTTGATCCACATTCAGAATCTATCATCATGCTAATGTTGGGTGTTTTGAGTTCAAGATTATGACAGGTAAGAAGTTGAAGACGTACCAGAGGCGTGTGAACGAAGCCGCCATGCTTGGAGTGATAAGAGGAATGCTGGAAATCGAAGAGACAGACTGAGCTGATCTAGCAATGGTAGATTCGTTTCAGGAGGGTTTGCAGATCGTTCAGCAGTCTGTAAACAACGATGGAACTAGACCAGTTAGCCGAGTAGGGACCGTGGCAGATTTCAGACGTTTGGGTCCTACTACTTTCACTGTTCTGGAGGAGCCGTTGCCAGCCGAGCCGTGGCTAGTGACACGGAGAATTTGCTGATTGCGACACAGATTCCAGAGGACAAAGGAGTTGATGTGGTGCGCATTCAGTTAGTGGATTACGCCCGAGAGTGATGGCTTGTGGAGGAGACCCGCTTGCCCAAGCCAAACAGTGGGCGGATTTCTCTAAGAGTTTCCTGGAGAAGTCCTTCCGCGGACCGCGCGGAGGAAATGGAAGAGAAATTATCGGACTAAGGCAGAATGGGGCAACCGTAGACGTGCATGCAGCAGAATGGAGGAGACTCAGTAGTCTCGCTGGACCTTTCACGGCCAACGATGCAGACAGCAGTTGCGGTAAGGAAGCAGTTCGGTCGGGCCAGTCGAGTTTAGGGCTAGGCCGACAAACATTGTTCTAGCAGTTATGGAAATGGATAGTAATGAAGAGCCGGCAGTTGTTCACGACTTTATGGATGTGTTTGAAGATATACCGGGCTTACCGCCAAAGCGAGATGTGGAGTTCGCGATTGACCTTATTCCTGGTGCAGCGCCAGTATCAAAATCTTATTATCCGATGGCACCGGTGGAATTGGAAGAAGTTAAGAAACAAGTTGGTGAATTACTCGAGAAGGGATGGATTCGAAGCAGCAACTCACCTTGGGGAGCTCCAGTTCTTTTAGTAAAGAAGAAGGATGGCACGAGAAGGATGTGCATTGATTATCGGGAATTGAACCGGGTGACTATTAAGAACAAGTACCCGATCCCTCGCATTGGAGAACTTTTTGAGCAGCTTAGTGGCGCGAGGGTATTCTCGAAACTGGATTTGCGATCAGGATATCATCAGGGCCGAGTAAAAGCAGAAGACATTTGCAAGACGGCGTTTCGAACTCGGTATGGACATTACAAGTATCTAGTGATGCCCTTCGGAGTAACGAATGCGCCGGCAATATTCATGGATTTGATGAACAGGATCTTTTCACCATTCTTGGACCAGTTTATTGTGGTATTCATTGACGATATTCTGGTATACTCGAAGAGTCCGGAGGAGCATGCTGAGCATTTAAGGATCGCACTGCAGACGCTGAGACAGGAGAAGTTGTATGCGAAGATGAGTAAGTGCGAATTCTGGCCGGAAGAAGTGAAATTTCTGGGACATGTCGTGTCGGGCGATGGAATCGCAGTCGATCCCGAAAAGATTGCAGCCGTTCGAGATTGGCCTATTCCAAAGAATGTTGCGGAGATAAGAAGTTTTCTTGGACTCGCCGGATACTACAGAAGATTTGTGGAGAACTTCGCTCGTTTAGCTGAGCCGTTAACCAAGCTTACGCGCAAGGAGGTACCGTTTGTTTGGACGGATGGATGTGCATTGGCCTTCGAGACGTTGAAGCGGAAGTTGATAACCGTCCCTATCCTAACCGTACCGGATAATTCAGGAGGACTGGTGATTCACAGCGACGCATCTGGAAAGGGATTGGGATGTATTTTGATGCAGAATGGGAAGGTCGCCGCTTACGCATCGAGACAACTGAAGACTCATGAGAAGAATTATCCGACTCATGACTTGGAGCTTGCAGCCGTGATCTTCGCCCTGAAGATTTGGAGACACTACCTTTTGGGCGAGAGAGTCGAAGTCTTTACAGATCACAAGAGTTTGAAGTATGTATTCACTCAGAAGGAGTTGAACATGAGGCAACGCAGATGGTTGGAGCTGATGGCCGACTACGACCTTGATCTGAAGTACCATCCGGGAAAAGTTAACGTCGTGCCAGATGCTCTAAGTCGGTTACCAGCAATTCAAGTATTGACCGCACAAAGGGAGATCATTGCGGATTTTCAGAGATTTGACTTGGAGGTTGTGCTACCACATGCTACGGGACAGTTGATGCAGTTACAAGTACAGTCGTCCTTAGTTGAGAAGATTAAAGCGGCACAATTGCAGGATCCTAGACTACAAAAGTTTCGAGAGCAGGTTGAAGCCGGACTACAAACCGATTTACTGATCCACGAAGATGGTTCGTTGAGATATGGTAGCCGTGTGTGTGTGCCAAAAGGGGATGTGCGTGAAGAGCTTATGAAGGAAGCACACAGTTCAGTTTACTCTGTACATCCAGGAGGGACAAAGATGTACCGAGATATTCGACAGCATTTCTGGTGGGAAGGTAGGAAACGGGAAATTGCTCGCTTCGTGGCTAAGTGCTTGGTGTGTCAGCAAGTCAAGGCTGAACACCAAAGGGTCGCTGGTTTGTTGCAACCACTTCCGATTCCTCAGTGGAAGTGGGAACATATAACCATGGATTTCGTGACAGCTTTACCGCGGAGTCCAAAGGGCAACAATGCAGTATGGGTGATTGTCGATCGGTTGACCAAGGCGGCTCACTTTATTCCTTTTCGGGTTGGTCAATCGACAGAGACTTTGGCAGAGCGATACATGCAGGAGATTGTCAGATTGCATGGAGTGCCGGTAAGCATCGTGTCCGATCGGGACACTCGGTTCTTGTCGCACTTTTGGAGGAGTTTACAAGAAATTTTGGGGACTCGATTGAAGTTTAGCACGGATTATCATCCTCAAACTGATGGACAATCGGAGAGAGCGATCCAGACCCTTGAAGATATGTTGAGGGCTTGCATGTTGGACTTTAAAGGTTCTTGGGAGGATCCTCTACACCTGGTGGAGTTTTCGTACAACAATAGCTTCCAAGCAACTATTTAGATGGCTCCGTTTGAAGCGTTGTATGGTCGTAAGTGCCGTTCACCTGTTTGTTGGGATGATGTTGGTGAACGAAGGTTACTAGGACCAGATTTGGTGGTGCAGACAGTCGAGAAGGTGAATACAATCAGGAAGCATATGAAAGCAGCTCAAGACAGACAGAAAAGTTGGGTCGACACGTCAAGAAAACCTCTAGAGTTCGCCGTGGATGATTTGGTATTCCTGAAGATATCACCGACTAGAGGGGTGATTCGCTTTGGGAGTCGGGGAAAGCTTAGCCCTCGATTCGTTGGACCCTTCGAGATATTGGAGCGTGTTGGAGAGGTAGCGTACCGTTTGGCGTTACCACAGTCATTGGCAGGAGTGCACGATGTGTTCCATGTGTCTCAACTGCGGAGGTATGTTCGCAATGAGACTCATGTCTTGGATCATTCGGAGTTGACTGTACGGGAGGACCTAACTTTTGAGGAGCGACCAGTTGAAATCAAGGATCGAAGAGAAAAGGTTCTTAAGAACAAGGTTATCCCTCTTGTGTTAGTTTCTTGGGGTAATCGATTGCATGGAGAATCCACTTGGGAGCGAGAAGACGAGATCCGACAGAAAGTTTCCTCACCTTTTTCTGTAGCTATCTATCTTGTATTCTTGGAATTTCGAGGACGAAATTCTTTTTGTAGTTGGGTATGATGTAACACCCGAGCCCAATAATACTATTTCTATTACTAGTTGAGTGTTACATATTGCTCATTTCAATTATCCTGATTGTTTGGTGCTTTTTGCAAAATTTTAACCGGTTAAGTCATTTTGGCACATAACAAATTTTAACACCTAAAATGAAATTAAAAATATCCATGTTGGCCTACTCGTCGCCACTAGTCGCGTGGTAGCGTCCGCGTGTCGAGATTTCGTCCCGTTCGGTGAAACGGGCAAGTTTGGACGGCTACGTGCGCGTGCAAGTGTCCGACTTGGGGGCATGCATTTTAATCACAAAATACCTCTTTTCAAAATTTGGAACCCGCTTAAAATCCTATAATTTGAATTTGAAATATTTGGGCGCAACCCGGGCGTGATTTGGAAATGTTTCATTTAGCGCCAAAAGGGCCCATTTAATTAAATATCATAAAACTAAAATTATACGAAATATATTCTTTAACAGTTAAAATCCTTCAAAATCTTTACTTTAAGAATTCCTTTATCTTGCCTCAACCAATCAGCTTCCCTTCGTGGGCCCCCTTCAACCGCCTCTCTCTCTATCTCTCTCCTCATCAAATCCTTCTCTCTCTTTCTCCAATCTCTCTCTCTTCCTCTTTATCATCATGCAGCCGCTTCTCTCTTCCTCTCAACCACGAGAGAACCACCACGAGAACCCCTAACCCTAGCCCTCGTACTCGCGCCGCCGACCTCCCCGCGACCTCGCCGTCGCCGTCATCACCTCCTCAACCTAGCCGCACCCTCCTACCTCCTTCCTCCGCCTCTTTCCGCGCCTGCACCCAACCCCGACGCCACCTCCTGCACCGCGGATCTCACCGTCGACGCCGCCTCCAGTCACCGACGACGCCTGCGACTCCCTCTCTTCCTCCTCGTCCCGACCTCGTCGTCGCCTTCCTCCTCCCCTCGCCGGACCACCACCAGACCCGAGCCCGACCCTAGCACCAAACCCCAGGTCGCCGGGAAACTTGCCGTCGATCATCGTCGTCGTCGCCAGCGCACCGCCGACCACCTCCTCTCCCTCCTGCAACCCATACCAGACCATTGCGTCCCCTCGTCGCAGCACCACCGGGCCCAGCAACCTTGGCCGGAGCTGTCGCGTTCCCTGTTCCTCGCCGGCGCCCTCTCGTCGGCAATCCTGTCGTGTTTGCCCTGGGTTATTCCCTGTAAGCATCCCCTATCTTTCCATTTGTGCTCATTTCCCCCGCTGATCTTTAATTTTCATATATCGTGTTTGCTAACTCCGTCGCCGTGTGACTTTTGCCGGATTCCGGCCGCGCCGTTGTCTGGACCCGACTCCCCAGCGAAGTACTCCAGTCCGTGTGGTCCCGCTGTTCGCCGTTGGGTGTACACCGTATCGCGTCCGTACCGTGCACCAGATCGCGCTGCAGATCGTGACCGTATCGCGCCCAGACCGTGCACCAGACCGCGCAGCAGATCGCGTCCGTATCGCGCACCAGACCGCGCAGCAGATCGCGTCCGTACCCAGTACCGTGTCGTGTCGTTTCACACGCCGTATCGTGACTTGTGCATCAGGCCGCCTGCATCTCGACCCTTGTTCTGAGGCAAGATTTCTTGCTACATGCTACGTTAACTAATTAAATATTTGACTCATAAAACTTGCTATATTAACTAGTATTGCTACTTATCTCATTGGACGAAATATGATGTACATTATAATACTGCCACCTAAATCGTATTTTGCCACCGTAACCTTAATGACAACTACCTGCTAATCATTTTACTATTTAGAGGATAATAGTCGCACACTTATATCTTTATTGCCTGCTGTTATTAATATTGCGCTACACCGTGATTATTGCACCCCAAGAGTGCTTGAACCTGTTAATAAGAGAATACAAAGCATCACTGTATTTACATGGAATAATATTGTTATTTGCTGTTCCTGCTGTTGTTCCTTATTCGTTACTATACCTGTTATCAGCATACATTTGATTGCATTACATATTGACCGATCTTGATACACCTGACACATGTACTGATACACCGGACATGACACCCTGTACATATCGACTCAACCTGGTGAAACGTAACCTGACCTGTTACCTGATTTCATGCCTAATGCCGACAAACCTGACCATTCCTGCTGTCTATCCAGACAGACCTACTTTTACCTGATGTTGTGTTGGCATTAGTCCTTGACTACTGAATACCTGACCTGACATACATAGCTTGGGGGTATGGGGAAATCAAAGGTGAAACCGACTTGTAACTCAACAGTTCGATACTTGTTCTGATCAGTCTTACGGGCTTGGCCAGCCCCGGAGTGGTGATGCTGACATCACTCGCCCATCTTGCTACCTATTACTGCTTAGCGGCACGTCTCGGATTCAGCCCCGAGGACCTTGACCGTGGTCCCGGGCACGCACGGGATACTATTGAGTTACATCGACGATTCATCAATTGATTTCAAAGACTATAGAGTAGAAACCTGATAGGACAGTTTAGTCACCACTGCACATTACCCTGCACTGTTAATCCATAGTACTGCTTTATTCATGTTCATACCTGCATTGTTTATTACCATGTTTATACTATATACTTGATGTCATGACGCGCTGACGTCTGGGTTTTGCATGGCCCAGATTCCGTACCACCGTCGGCGACCGAGCAGGAGTACTTCAGCCAGCAGGCTGAACTGTGAGTTCCTTAGGGTTTAGTTTATTTATTTTCATTTCATTTCCAGATGTGAGCCCGCATTATGGGACGTACTGTTTATTTATTGTATTGGATCATTTGCTTCCGCACTTATTGTTTATTGATTCTTGTTATTATGGATTTGGACATGTGTTAGATTAGTTCATTATCTTGTTCTTGATATCCTTACAACCGTAATGTGACTGTGGATGGATACTTCCTACCCACAGGTAGCATGGTTGGCTATGTTACGTGCCCAATCCTGCGTACTCTGGGAAGCGGGGCGTGACACATCCTCTTTGATTAATCTCTTTGCTCTTATTTATAGGAGAAGAGAAAAATCAATTTGTTGAGAAAATCACCCATTGAGAGATCATGATTGATTTCATAATCAATCAACAATAATCTTTTAGATCAATTGGTGAATTTTATTCACCGTTGGATTTTTAATCCAAAAGCTCTCTGTTTAAGAAGATTTTTTATTTGTTTAAAAAGATTAGGAAATATTTTCCTAAGATAGAATTTTATTCTATCATATGAATATCTTGTTAATTTAACAAGATTAGAATTTTATTCTATCATAAGATTATGAAGATACTTTCCTAATATTTAATTTTATTCTATCTAATAGAGAAGATCCTTCTTATTTGTTTATCAAGATTATGAAATATTTTTCTAAGATAAAATTTTATTCTATTATATGAATGTCTTGTTAGTTTAACAAGATTAGGAAATATTTTCCTAACCATATAATTTAATTCTGTTTAATAGTGATGTTCTCTCTTATTTTAGGAGGATGTGGAAAATATTTCCCATATAGAATTTAATTCTATCAGATGGTTTAATTGGTGATATTTTTATCACAATTGGATTTTAAATCCAAGATTCTCTATTAGACAAGATCTTTCCATATTAGAAGTAAAATATTTCCCAAACAGAATTTATCATTTGATGAGTTATTATCACCATTGAATATTTGATCCAACGACTTTATTTAACAGAGAAAAACCCAGTTTTTAGGAAAGTATCCTCATGTAGAATTTAAGTCTGCTTGCTTCTAATTTGGGCGCCGGCGCTCACGTGTTGTGCATGTGGGCGCCACTTAAGAATTTAATTTTTATTTATCATAGGCGCTCTTTTGTTTTGCACATTGGTGCCCACGTGAGGAGTACATGAGGAGCCACCATAGGATTTAATCCTACAAGATTGGCGCTGGCGCTGGCGTCCTCGTAAGGGGCACGTGAGGCGCTGTCTCAACAAAATTTTAACAAAACTTAACTCTTTTATTATGTTTAAATATTAGGGGAATAGGCTCTCCTATGCTTTGCACATTGGCGCCCACATGAACATCACGTGCGGCGCTACCTGAGGTGATAGTTATATACTTTGCATGTGGGTGCACGTATTTAACACGTGGAGCTTTCGCTTTATTTTTATAAGGGAACATCAAGCTCTGAGCTAAAAAAATTTGGCGAGAACAAATGCCCACTACTACTTTGTCCACCTAAGTATGTACGTGGGTGAAGTAGTGTAAAGTTATGCATGGCCATAGAATTGATGGCGTAGGAGACAAGTTTAGGGTCCTTGTAGCCTAAGGCTTTTTTTTTTCTTCATGAGCTATAAGGGCCTCAAGAAGGTTTATTCTTTCTATGAATCATGAGGATCTCATAGGTGCATATTCTCCCTAGAAATTGTGAGGATTCCTAAGTGTCTTTCACCTCAGTGAGTCATAAAGATCCCACACAGGTATTTTCTCCTTACGAGTCAAGAGGACCCGAAAGTGGCTTCTTCACTTCATTGGCATGTAACTTTGACGAATGTGGCCCATGGATAGTATACAAGAGTCAGTTTGGACCTTCTTATAGGGCAGCGATGGTTTAGCAAACAGGTTTAGATTTGTCGCCTAAGACTTGTAAACTTTATTAGCCGTAAGGGTCTCATAAAGGTATTTCTCCCTACGATTCGAGAGGATCTTGTAGGAGTATTTTCTCCTTAGAAGACATGAGAACTCCTAAGTGCGTTTTCTCTTGAGAGTCGTAAGGATCTCACAAGAGAATTTTCCCCTTACGAGTCGAGAGGACTCGTAAGTGATTTCCCCTCCTCGTCGGTATGCGATTTTGGAGAATGTGGCCCGTGGATAGTATACAAGACTCATTTTGGACCTACTTGTAGGGCCGCGATGGTTTAGGAAACAGGTTTAGATCTGTCGCCTAAGACTTTTCAACTTAATGAGACGTGAGGGTCTCATAAAGACTTTTCTCCCTACGAGTCGAAAGGATCTCGTAGATGTTTCTCCTTACAAGTCGTGAGCACTCCTAAGTGCGTTTTCTCTTGAGAGTCGTAAAGATCTCATAAGAGAATTTTCTCCCTACGAGTCGAGAGGACTCGTAAGTGGCTTTTTCTCCTCATCGGTATTCGACTTTGGAGAATGTGGCCCGTGGATAGTATACAAGAGTCAGTTTGGACCTACTTGTAGGGCCACAATGGTTAGAAAACAGGTTGATATCCCCGTCGCCTAAGGCTTTTCACCTTCATGAGCCGTGAGGGTTTCATAAAGATGTTTTTCCCTACAAGTCGAGATGAGTCGAGAGTATCTCGCAGGTGTATCCTAACTTCAAATATAGATAACCCATATTCTTTACGATAGGGGTCCGTTAGGTTTGTGGTACTAGGTTTTTAGTCCGTGGTACCTGATTGATCGAGATTTTGTTTTATGCGTTTTGAAATGAAAGAATAGAATATACCGCAATCAAGACGGTGTCGCTTAGTAGCTAGCCGGTTGAGTACGGGTCGGTCCACAGGAAAAACATGTTCTTTTCTTATTGTTCTAACGAGTCAATTCCTATTTGTGGTGGGTTTTGATTTTTATAAAAACTGAAATTGAATTTGATTTGGATTAAAACCTTGCTAGGATTAGGATTAGGTAAGTTTGGAAAGTTAATTCTACTCACCGCTTACTTTGCCTTAATTAAGAACTTAGGTGTTAAGGTATTAGTTAACAAAGGGGATTAGCACGACTAGGAAGAAACATAGTTTCTTCCTTTTGGTCCTTTTCCGTCCTTTCTTAACTCTTAGCCCTAACTTCTATATAAATCAACCACAACCGGTCTAACTAGGGAATCATCGCTATCTCGTGGGATAGGGTACCGTAGTGAGCGGTGTGTGTTTGATCTGCATAGAGTCCTAATTTAAAATATTGAACGGGCAAGAAAGGAGTGAGAGATTTCCATCTCTCAAACCTACCCAATCCTAACCCTAACAAGTGAGGAACTACTCACTCATTAGGGTATTAACAATGGAGTTCATTTTTTAGTTTCTTGTTAATCACCTAATTAACGTGCAGATAATAAAAGACATATACGAAAATTGCAGAATTTAAATTGCAAATAAGAAAAATTCAAAATAAAAACTTACTTTTATTGATGCACTCTTGACGATTTATAAGGGAATTAAAATTTTAATCTAGAATTAAAAAGAGGCATGCCCCAAAAGAGGCTGTAGGCTTTCCTATTTATAGATAGGAGAAACCCTAGGATTTACATCTGATCCACATCTGAAATTACAAGACTAACCTAAGAAAACCGGGTCAATGCACCGACTCCCACCGACACGCACAGACACGTGCTCTGCATGGCCGCGGATCCGCGGCGGAATGCTTTGTTTGGCCGCGGATCCGCGGCCATCTTGAGGGTTCTCTGTCTCAACTCTTTAGGGCTGCTTCATGTTGCATTTTACTTCTGGTTTCTTCACTTGGTTTCTCAGAATATCTTTTATTTTCTTCCAGATAGTGCAGAATGTTGTGGACTTTTACCGTTAGCTTTGTGTTGAAGTTTTGAATCTTGTGCTGCCCTCGTACTTTGTGCAATCGAACTGTTCATTGATTTTCATTTGTTCCTTAAACTGTAGGCAGCATCTAACAGATTCATCTATTTGTAAGTAGTAGTCTCACATTTGTAGCGTCTTTTCACCATTTTCACTGTATTGTTCTGAGAACCTGTAGCCTGCAACTATTTAGCAGACATGGATCAAAAGCACCTATTTATTTGCAATATGATTAAGAATGGGGAATATAATAATGCAAAATTCTGATAAGAACAAATTCCCCCAAACTTATCTTTTGCTCGTTCTGAGCAAAACTATTTTTATTCTCGAAAAATCCTAACCTCACTTTCGTAGGGAATCGCGATTGCACTGAGCTCGTGCAACAAGCCGTTAAACCTCTAGATGTCCCTAGTAGGAGGAGTGTTGTCTCCTGAGGGTTTTTAGCGGATACTACCCATAAAATTCGATCAATTTGGCCCATTGACTTTCATTCTTCAATTCGGTGTTCTAGCAAGAAATTCTATTATCTTCAACTTAGAAATCATCAACCCGTATTTTTCACACTTACTTTTCATTTAACTTAAGATCGTATATGTTCTGCAAATTTATTAAGCTTTCAGCATCTTTTGAATATTCCTTCTAAGGTTTCATCTCAACTTAGGAATTTTTATCATCTCTATTGAAGGTATAAGCCCTATCTTTCATTCGTTTCTCTCATCCAAACCCCAATCATATACCCCTACGTGTGTGTATGTATCACCCCTACACTTGGAAATTCAATTCAAGCTATCATACTCCTGTCCATCGTCCAAAGTACTTTTAATTGGTCAATTTTAGATGAAATTGCTCACACATCCTTCATGCGACCGTTAATACTTCTTGAGGTACTGAACGGCCGATTACAAAATGGGTTAGCGCATTTAGGCGTAATTCCTCGTCTTGCAATACCTAAGGCTTAGCAGTGACTCCCAAACCAGTTGGGCTAAGGCACTAGGTGATAAAGCACCCTTGCTATATATTTTTTTCATTTTACGCAGCTTTAAGTAATTACAAAATCAGTGTTCATTTTTTTATATCTCTTTATTCACTCTTGTACTTTTATTTTATTTTCCTTCATACTAAGGATTTTAGACAAGAACATTTCAAGGTATCCTCTACTATTCCAAGTTTCAAGGTTCGTGTATGTGCTAATTGTAGGGTATATATTATCAGAATTTAGACTTAAGATTCAGAATTATTTTTCAGATTTACACTTCAAATAAAAATTCAATACTCTTCCCTTATTTTGACTTAGCCCAAGAACTGAACTCAAAATTTGCGTATTTCTAAATAAACTATAAGGACATATATTTTATACCGTTAAACTTTAAGAAAGATTATTTTTAGGGTTTTTAATTTACTAAGTGTTGGGATATAGTTTTTCCTAGCTAGTTAACCGTCTTGTCAAACTTAAGTCAAATAATGCCAAGTTGAATTTTTTTTTATCTTTTTAGTCTTTTCAATTTTTATTTGATTTTTTTTCCTTTTATATTTTTTTTCATTTTTTTAAAATTTTTTTATAATTTTTTGATAAAGATGCAATGCAGAATTAAACATGCAAAGAAAGAAAAGAAAAAATATGTACAAAAATTTAAAAAAATATGCAATGCAATAATAATTATTTACAAACCACCTCCTCCCCCAAAATTACCAAAAGTAATGCCCTCACTGCTCAAGCCCTCGGCATCCCCTTGAACGTGAACGGGAACGCTCCTCTCGCGCTAGCAGCGTAGATACGCCATGTTCAATCTCAGTTACCCGGTGATTCAAGTTGGTCACCATCCCCACCAAATTATCAATCCCCCTAATGGCTCTTCGAAGTAAGCGCGCTTGCGTGACAGGGGTTAGCTCTTCCTCGCTCGCGGTCGAGCTGGAGTTGGGTGTTCTGAGAGGAATTTTAGGGTTTGGTAAAAAAAAAACAGAGAGGGGTCGGGTGTTATTTATAGGGGGAATGTGTTGGCTATTTGCAAAATGCCCCTCTTGAAAAGAGGAAATTATTTGTAAACAAAAATTTTATTTTTATTTTTTTATTAAAACTGGAAATTTACAAAAATACCCTAATTTTTTTTTATTTTCAAATTTTCATTTTTTTTTATTTTATGATTACAAATGATACATACCCCAAACTTGTTTGAAAAAGTGTTTTGGCTAGATAATCGAAATTTAGGGGTAGATGGAGGAAAATCAGTCAATGTAGATCGGTTCCTGCAAAAACAGGAGCTCCTCCGAAGGGTCCGCAGTGAGGAACGGTTTAAGTCGATGTCCGTTCACTTTAAACAGTGAACTGTCCTCCGGGTTTTCTAGATCGACCACACCGTGCGGATATACGGTGCGTACCAAAAATGGCCCTTTCCATCGAGATTTGAGCTTGCCGGGATGGAAATGTAACCGAGTGTCGTAAAGTAAAACCTGTTGAACAGGTTTGAAAGTTTTACGCATAAGGTGTTTATCGTGGAACACCTTCGTTCGGTTTTTGACGACTACTGCGCTCTCATAGGCTTCATCCCGCAGCTCGTCTAACTCGTTCAACTGCAGCTTTCTATTACTGCCCGCATCCCCTAGAGATATATTCAACTATTTTATTGCCCAAAATGCCTTATGCTCTATTTCAACTGGAAGGTGGCAGGCCTTTCCATAAACAAGCCTATATGGAAACTTGCCAAGATCGGTCTTATAGGCAGTACGGAATGCCCAAAGTGCATCAATAAGTTTTGACGACCAATCTTTACGGTTTTTGGAAACCGTTTTCTCCAATATCTGTTTAATCTGCCGATTCGAAATCTCGGCTTGCCCAAAGTTTGGGGATGATAGGGCGTTGACAGCTTGTGAGTAATGGAGTATTTCCGCATTAAGGACTCGAAAGTCCTATTACAAAAGTGAGATCCATTATAACTGATAATCACACGAGGATGCCCAAACCGAGAAAAAATGTTTTCTTTGAGAAATCTAACGACAACCTTGTTGTCATTAGTTCGGCTGGGCACAGTCTCGACCCATTTTGAAACATACCTAGAAAAGATGGCTCCTGCAGAACATGTAGTCAACAACGAGTAGAATATACATGTTCCCAAAAGAGTTGGGAAATGGTCTCATAAAGTCTATCCCCCAAACATCAAAAATTTCAACAACCAAAATTGGTTGGAGCAGCATTTCATTTCTCCGAGATATCCGGCCTAAGTGTTGGCACCGGGAGCATGTCTTGCAGTACTCATATGCGTCTTAAAAAAGTCGTGGCTAGTAGAAACCACACTGCATGATCTTTTCTGTTGTCTTTTTAGGGCCAAAATGCCCGCCACACGCTTGATCGTGACAGAATGACAACACGCTCTTAAACTCATTGTCGGGGACACACCGACGAATAATTTGGTTGGGACAGTATTTGAATAGATACTGCTCATCCCAGTAAATTTTTTTTACTTGAGATAGAAATCTGAGTCTGTCCTGACTCGACCATTCGTTTGGTATCAGTCTGGTGGCCAAATAATTTACGATATCTGCGAACCAAGGTTCGCATGACACAGTTAAGAGCTGATCATTTGGAAAAACGTCTTTTATAGGAATTTGAAGTGTAGGCGAAGAAGGGAGGCGTGAAAGATGGTCGGGGACTACGTTTTCACATCCTCTCTTATCTCTGATGACAAGATCGAACTCTTGTAGTAGGAGGATCCAATGTATAAGCCGAGATTTAGCGTCCTTTTTCGCCAAAAGAGGGCGAAGAGCTGAGTGGTCAGTATAAACGATGACTGGAGAGCTGATTAAATAAGGCCTGAATTTTTCTAGTGCAAACACAACAGCTAAGAACTCTTTTTCAGTTGTTGTGTAATTCAATTGGGCCTCATTTAAGGTTCGGTTAGCGTAATAAATTACATGCGGCATCTTATTTATGTGTTGTCCAAGGACAGCACCAATGGCGAAATCAGATGCATCGCACATAATTTCAAATGGATGCGTCCAGTCAGGAGATGAAAGAATGGGAGCGGAAATAAGTGAGTTTTTTAACGACTCGAACGCCTTCATGCAGATTGAGTCGAAATCAAAAGTGGTGTCCTTGGTCAACAAAAGAGTCAAGGGTCTAGCTATCTTGCTAAAATCCTTGATGAACCGTCTATAGAAACCAGCATGGCCAAGGAAGGCTTGGATGTCTTTGACGCACTTGGGAGGAGGAAAATTGGAAATAACTTCAATCTTAGCTTTATCAACCTCAATGCCATTTTGCGAGAGGATATGTCCTAAGACAATACCTTCTCGTACCATAAAGTGACATTTCTCCCAATTTAAAGTGATGTTCTTATCCCTACACCGGATAAGAACTGCGTTTAAATGCAGCAAACACTCGTCAAAGGAGTCGCCGAAAATGGAGAAATCATCCATAAAAATCTCCAAGAATTTTTCCACCATGTCTGAAAAAATGCCCATCATACACCGCTGGAAAGTAGCGGGTGCATTGCATAACCCAAAGGGCATGCGACGGTAAGTGAATTTAACGAAGGGACAAGTAAATGTGGTCTTATCTTGGTCCTTTTCGGCGATGGGAACTTGATTATAGCCGGAGTAGCCATCCAAAAAGCAGTAAAATTCATGCCCAGCCAATCGTTCTAGCATTTGGTCAATGAAAGGTAATGGAAAGTGGTCTTTCTGTGTCGTGGCGTTGGTTTTTTTATAATCGATGCATACTCGCCACCCAGTTTGGGTGCGAGTAGGTATTAACTCATTCGCCTCATTAGTTATGACTGTTATGCCCGATTTCTTTAGGACAACATGAATGGGGCTAACCCACTGGCTATCAGAGATAGGGTAAATGATACCACTATCAAGACATTTTACAATCTCCTTTTTAACAGCCTCCTTCTTTACAGGGTTGAGACGTCTTTGTGGATCTCTTACTGGCTTGGTATCATCCATCATATGAATACGATGTTCAACTATTAGGGGACTGATCTCCTTTGATGTCCGCCATAGTCCAGCCAAAAGCTTGCCGATTATTTTGTAAGACCGTTAAAAGGGTTGTCTTTTGCTCGGGGGCTAGAGATGCCGATATGATAACAGGAAGGGTCTCATTCTCACCTAAGTAAGCATATTTAAGGTGAGACGGTAATAAATTTAGTTCGAGCTTTGGAGGAGAAACAATTGAAGGTAAAATTGGTGAAACTGTCTCAAACTCGAAGGATTCCAATAGAGGTTCAAAGCGAGTGTAAGTAACCGAGTCGGATGGTTTAGCTAACTCATCCAAAAATTCAAAGGACTCAAACTCGGGTGGTGATTCTTCAAAATCGTTCGAAAAGGTGAAACACCCGTAATCGTTATCGGGTGTGAAAACTGTGTCAGATTCAAGGAGGAACGCACTAGTGGAGTCAAAACTGCTGTGATCGAACAGAAATTTTTCGAGCTCACAGTCCTCCTGAGTGATCTCTTGGATCGAGCAAATATCAAGTATATTAGCATTAGGCTCGGAGGGCTGATTCCCCAACTTAAAAATGTTGAGTTCAATCGTCATGTTTCCAAAAGATAGGTTCATAGAACCATTACGACAATTGATCACCGCATTAGAAGTTGCAAGGAAGGGTTGACCGAGAATCACCGGAATTTGACTCCGGGGGTTAGCTACAGGCTGTGTGTCCATAACAATGAAATCATCGGGGAAAATGAAGTCCCCTACTTTAATTAACACATCCTCTAACTCACCCTTAGGATGGATGATGAATCGGTCGGCCATTTGGAGAGTACAATGTGTGGGTTTAAGCTCTCCAACGCCTAATTGTTCATATACTGAATAGAGAAGCAAATTAACACTGGCATCAAGATCTAAAAGTGCGCGATTGATGTTCTTATCCCCAATTGTTATTCAAATTGTAGGACAACCAGGGTCCTTGCATTTTTGGGGTAAAGGTTGGGTAAGAGCATCACTTACTGCACTAGCCAAGAAAACTTTCTTAGGTACCTGTGATTTCCTCTTCTTGGTGCAAAAGTCCTTTAAGATTTTAGCGTAAGAAAGGACTTGTTGGATTGCATCCAAGAGAGGTATGTTAATACTAATCTGTTTGAATAACTCCACAATCTTCTCCATTTGTGGAGTAGGTTTATTGGATCTCAACCTGTTTGGAAATGGAATATTTTGAAAATTTGTTGAGTCCAATGTTTGTGGAGTAGATTGCGGAGTTGGAACGGATCCTAGTGTTGGTGTTTTCGTGGAGTGAGATGTGGGTCTGTTCGAATTAGAAGAAGTAGAGCCTTGTGAAGAATGAAGAACAGGCTCTGAAGAAGACGAAGAAGAAGAAGAAGAAGCAGCGGCCGGGGTGTCATCATTATTGCCAACGTTGTTTTGCGATACCTTTCTAGATCTCAATGTAGTCACGGCACTCACATTATGATTTTGTTGTTCATGAGCAACATATGTATTTTGTGTGTGATCGGGATTTGGCAGTGGTTGAGATGGAAGTTTTCCCTTTTCTCGCTCGCTTAACGCAGCATTCAGTTATGGAATTTGGGCTTCAATTGTTTTGATGCTCTGATCATGTGAAGCAGTGTATTGCACCAAAGACTGAATGGAAGATTAGATGCTGGCTGAGGATTGCGTAGATTGTTTTAAAAACGCATCCAGACTTCGTTCTAGCGAGGAAACCTTATCGTTATTCAGCTGAACAAAATTGTTTTGAGGATAAGAGTTGTTTGGTACAAAATTGTTCATATGGTTTTGGTAAGGTTGGGGTTGGAAGGGTTGCTGATATTGAGTTTGTTGAGAGACTTGTTGTTGTGGAGGAGGCCTCTGAAAATTGTTATTGCCATGGAATTGTTGTTGATTTTGATTCCAAGCAAAATTTGGATGGCTCCTCCAACTAGGATTATAAGTTGAAGAGTATGGATCATTTCTTTGTCTTTGCTGAAAGGCAGCATTGACTTGATCTTGTTCTTGAACATGCGGGTTATGAGGACACTCTTCGGTTAGACGGGATGGATCCGAACAACAAGCGCAAATAGTGCGTGGGGGTAAAGCTGGGGCAGGAGAAGGCGATGAGAATTTGCTCTCAATTACTTCTAGTTTTTTCGTGAATGCAGCCATTTCGGCCTTCATTGTAATCGACATAACAAGTTGATGTATGCCTGCCCTAGACTGACCTGATGAAGTAGATGAAGTGGTTTTAGTGCTTTCCCACTGAAGTGTTTGTTCAGCAAGATTGTCTAGAAATTGCCAAGCTTCCTCGCTCGATTTTGTAAGAAAGTGACCTTCACAAATGATTTCCAACAACCGCTTAGTTGCTGGGTTCAGTCCTTCGTATAAAGTTTAGCAAAGTTGCCATTTCTCGATACCGTGGTGAGGGCACTGAACAAGAAGGTCCTTAAATCGTTCGAAACACTTCCAAAAAGGTTCGGAAGGAAGCTGGGAAAATTGATTAATTTCATTGCAAATTCTCGCGGTCTTGTGGTGTGGGTAAAACTTTTTAAGAAAAGCCTTAACAAACTCTTCCCAATTTTTTATGGAATGCGATGTTGTGCTATATAACCACTTTTCAGCTAGGTCACATAAAGTGAATGGAATGACACGTAGCCTTATAGCATCATCGGAAAGTTGGGTGGTCTTCATCATTGCACAAACATTCTGGAATTTGTTAATGAAGATGTAACCATCTTCGGATTCCAGCCCATGAATTTGGGCAACATATTGATGAAGTGGGGTTTAATTTCGAAGTTATCCCCATTAGCCAGTGGAAGTGAAAAACAAGTAGGGAGTGCGGTGCGGGTTGGATAGAAAAGATCCTGGAGCGCGATTCGTTGGGGTGCTTCAATAGGAGGGTGTTGTGGGTTATTCGCACCCAGTTGAGGTGGAATCAGTCCCGTAGTAGGTAAGGGGTTGTTAGGATTGAATCCCAACATCTCCTTAGAAGATGATGAATTTGAAGATGAAGGTAAAGAAGTGGAGAGAGTTTCGACTTCGGAGTCGAACGCGTCGTCAGTAGGTACTAACGAGACACAGACTAAACGGGCGCTAGTGTGTCTAGTCCAACCGGACATACACTAACGAGGTGCAGTGTAGTCAAAAAGTAGAAATAGAAGGTGGGGGTAAGAAAACGTCAATGAGAGAATGTGGGTGAAAAATGGGTGCAATGGATTTCTAGCGACAAAATGGCAAGTTTTTGTAAAAATTTTATTTTGTGGTTTTTTTTATATATGGAGTTTTGCAAAAGATTTTTTTTATATAAGGAACTACGACACACTTTCAAGCAATCACAATATGCACAACCAAGCCTAGAGCTAGGGTCTCCTAAGTCAACTAGACTGCTCCTAACTGTTCCAAAGGGCAAATTGTGAGATGTCCCTCGAATCGCCTCTTCACTGCAAATTGTGTCCAGGTAAGCACAAGTAAAGAAAGGAGGGATCCGCTCACGAATCACCATGATACGGGCCTTTTAAAATTACCTTTCCCACTTGTTTAGCCTAGGCACCACAAAGTCAGGTTTAGATAAACGACCGATTGCCCACAACCTTCTTTTGTCCTAATGAGCGCGACCGTCCTTATTGGCCGAGTCTAAATATTTTTTAATTAACTCGAGGGTTGATGCAAATGCTTTTTGTGATTTTTGGGGTCCTAGGAAGGGTAATGAAATCCCTACCCAATCTGGATTGGTGTTATAGCCCCTTAAAAGTCCGTTTTAAAAAATGCAAAGCAGTAAACATACAAAAATCCAAAACACTTGCCAAATTTTTTTTATTTGTGGCGCAAAGAATCCTGCACAAGATTGATTTATTGGAGAGGGGGAAGAAGTTTTGCGCAAAGAACACTGCAGGAAAATTTTTCAGAGGAGATCAGGGGATTACAGAGAAGACAATGAATACTTACAGAGAAACCAGATTGCTGATGTCAGCAATTTGACCGCGGATGCACGGTCAAAAGCCTCTTTCCGCCGCGGTTCCGCGGTGTAATGATTGGTTAGGATCCTAAAAATCTTTCTGTTATCTGTTGTGATTCTCCTTTGTATGTTCAGATCTGCCTTTTGCTGTTTTGTTCACTGGACTTGCTCCAGATCTGAATATGTTCGTCTTTCCGTTCCTGCACAATTCGCACAAAAACCCTTCAAAAAATAACAAGATGATAATTTTTTTTCGTTTTTATATTTTTCAGTTTTTATGATTTTTTAATTTTTTAATTAACCCGAAATTACAAAACGAAAATAACTACCGTGATCCCCGGCAACGGCGCCATTTGATTGGTGGTGTTTTCTTATGCGTGTTTAAAATCAAAGAATAGAATATACCGCAATCAAGACGGTGTCACTTGGTAGCTAGCCGGTTGAGTACGGGTAGGTCCACAGGGAAAACGTGTTCTTTTCTTATTGTTCTAACGAGTTAATTCCTATTTGTGGTAGGTTTTGATTTTTATAAAAACTGAAATTGAATTTGATTTGGATTAAAACCTTGCTAGGATTAGGATTAGGTAAGTTTGGAAAGTTAATTCTACTCACTGCTTCCTTTGCCCTAATTAAGAACTTAGGTGTTAAGGTATTAGTTAACAAAAGGGATTAGCACGATTAGGAAGAAACATAGTTTCTTCCTTTTGGTCCTTGTCCATCCTTTCTTAACTCTTAGCCCGAACCTCTATGTAAATCAATCACAACCGGTCTAACTAGGGAATCACCGCTATTTCGTGGGATAGGGTGCCGTAGTGAGCGGTGTGTGCTTAATCTATATAGAGTCCTAATTTAAAATATTGAACGGGTAAGAAAGGAGTGAGAGATTTCCATCTCTCAAACCTACCCGATCCTAACCCTAACAAGTGAGGAACTACTCACTCATTAGGGTATTAATAATGGAGTTCATTTTTTTAGTTTCTTTTTAATTACCTAATTAACGCGCAGATAATAAAAGACAGATACGAAAATTGCAGAATTTAAATTGAAAATAAGAAAAATTCAAAATAAAAACTTACTTTTATTGATGCACTCTTGACGATTTACAAAGGAATTAAAATTTTAATCTAGAATTAAAAAGTGGCATGCCCCAAAAGAGGCTGTAGGCTTTCCTATTTATAGATAGGAGAAACTCTAGGGTTTACTTCTGATCCACATCTGAAATTACAAGACTACCCTAAGAAAACCGGGTCAATGAACCGACCCCCACCGACACGCTGTCACGACCCAAAATTTGGCACGTTACGACCCTAATACTACGAAACACCTAAAGACGTAACGCAGTAAAAGAAAGCCAAAACCCAGAAATCTAAACCATTAAAAAGATAAGAAAAGATAATAGCAGTTTTGAAACATTTGAAATCACAACCCAAATTCTTTAAAAAAGTCCAACTTTCTTTCTTTAAAATTTTGGCAGCACCTCCTTTGTAAAAACTAGCCCCAAAAATGGGTACAACATAAATAAAAGTAAAGCATCCCCAAACGGGAGCAAATACACGCCCAAAGGCGGAAAACAATCACCACCACAAATATACGACGCCCTAGCGAAGAAATAAAAGACAATAGAAAGGAAACTGTATAAAAGACAACAAGTCACAAATAATATACAATATCGTCATCACCAAGTCTCTAAGTCAACAAAATAACAGTAGATGGAGAGTACAAGATACAACGAATATACAATCCAAAATACAGATAGCCACCAAAACCCACCTAAGCAAAACAGCACACTGTGAGCCAATGCGGTATCTGTAGCAAAAGATGATAGATGAATAGCCTGCCTCGACTACTCTGGGAAACACCCTGCAAAACAACTAAGGCACAACGGGGGTGAGTTGCCAACTCATGAATAGTAAATAACATATGCAGGTAATCGCAAGTATGTACGTACAGCGCGAATCTAACATAAGCAATTACTAGAAAGTAAAGGTCATATGAATGCAATAATAATGTGACAATCTGTATGCAATAATCATGCAATAATGATATAAAAATGTGTATATGCAACAATCATGAGAGGTACTCTGACAGGTACAACTAACACATGAAGCAGTGCATATAAATAAAGGTATGTAAATGCAACAGTCATGAAATGTACACTAATATGTACTACTAATACATGAAACAATGCATAAACAATAAATGTGAGGTATAGAATGTAATATGTCATTTCCACGGAATCCTGATATCGTGGTAGGAACACAATCCATCAAGACGATCCAAATTCCAATTCCTCAAATCAGCCCCCAAATTGGCTCTCATATCATATAAGTCTCACAAATCCTGAATGTACACTATCAAGTAGATCTCATATATCCCGTATGTACAATATCAAGTGTATCTCGTATACCCCTAATGTATAATATCAAGTGTATCTCATATACCCCTAATATACAATATCAAGTAGATCTCACATATCTCGAGTGTATAAAATCAGCAATCTCATATATATCTTGTAATCAATATCAAATGAATCACATATATCCCAAATCCAATATCAAATACGAATCTAACATCTTAAACATATTTGCATGAATAAGTATGATGATGTATATAAATTGATGTCAATACACATATATTAGCGTCCCATTCCACTAATATTGATGTAAGGGCATATATAACAGCGGCTCAATCCCCTGTTATATATACAAAAGGAGTAAAAGAAATATCATGAAACCAATGTGTCAAGCATCGACACAGAAATGCTGATCTATCAGGTGCTGTCACCATGACTGGCCCCTGATACGTACATATCATACGCTATCCCGAAAGCTCGAGTGCCTAGCTCTGACCCTCGCCTCTCGACGTATCTATACGTACATGACTCCTGTCGGTATCCACGTGATAACCGCTGAGTTATTGGTAATGTCACCGGAGTGTATGGTTCCCCTGCCAGGCTCAATCGGCAAAGCGCATCAATCGTCTTGCCCCGGGGTACCCCCGGGCCCCACCATGTACCCTCATACGGCACCCCTCCTCGTATGGAGTATATAATCAGAACCGATAAATCTTATGGTGGATGCTGAAATATCATATCAAGGGAAACCGGTTTTTTCAAATAATGCATAATTTCATGAACTCCCACGGTCCCCAAATCCAGAAAACATCATGAAAAATCCATATCTCAATGCGAAAATCCATGAACAAAGTATACGCAACATAAAACTGTAATGTAAGCGTATATAGGAAAAGCCACTAATTAACTGCAACAAGTTAATATTAAATATCATGCGGTTCCTAATTTCTCCAATTCTAAAATAACATCAAGTAAAGGTAAACATGTAGCTATAACCTGATACATGTGCAACATAAAGGTATAGCAAGATATATGTATCTACCTATAAGTAATGATGTAGTATACCCCCTGGGTATAAGTAAAATATGTGAGCAAGGTATACCTGTAGCTATATCGTAAAGTGTGTATGTACCTATCACTAATGGTACAATACTTTATAGGAATACAGGTATGCTAAATGTCATATGTGATAAGAAGTATGAATAAATATCACAATGTCCCTAACCAAGCAATATAATATCTATAAGTGGTTTGTGTGTGACATGGAATTTATTGACGGTGTGTGTAGCATACAATCAGTGCTCGTACAACATGAATCGTCAATAATAGGTGCAGTGTCCTAAGGCTACTAATCCAAGCATAACAATATCTAAGTAATAGGGTAAATGCGCAATTCTAAATATGACATAGAATATGCGACAAGTATTAATATCACTAGCCCAGACGCATAACGCCATGCAGGCGATTCCCCTGTAGATGTTAAATCTACTCACCAACGCTCCAAGCTAGATGAATCCTACCACCTGTTTTCCTTTTGTAGCAGCGTCCGTAGTCCCCGCCTGCGAACATGCAACATTAACAATAACACAAGTATATATCAATAACAACCTAAAATACTCACAATCTACACGAACCAACACGACACACCTACGTACTCTAAAGGGTTCGTATTGTAGCTAACGCGTATAGCGACACTACGAAACCAATTCAGCGCAACAGCAACACGGAACACGCATCGTATCGGATAACGTATTGTGCGAAACGAAACACTAGAAATACGCAAAATGATCCCAGATTTTTCTGTGTTAACAATTTGTAAAAATTGCAAGTACCATGAGACTACCATTAACCCCAGAGACCCCTACACCCAAAAACCCAAACCCAGGTCCCTACTCTGGCCGCAAGTTGCGGCCAGATCTAATAAATCTGCGGCCGTAGTATGGGGAAATGGGCTCGTATTTTGTGGATAGGTTCTAGGTCACTACACTAGGTTACTGTCAAGTCAATTTTTGCAACACAAACTTAGTTTAACAGCAGATCATCCGAGACCCCAAAATCGACACTAAAAATACGATAATTATCCGAAACGATACGATACGTGATAAAAACTGCAACTAATTAGCTAAGCTACACAAAAATGACTTAAAGAACAGAAAAGAATCATTACCTAATCAAAAGAACACAAAGATCTTAACTTTGTGCACTCCAAGGCATCCAAGAGGGAAAATACAAGGAAATATGTGATTTTGTGATGATTTTGGTGAATTGTAATGAATTTTGATGAAGGGGAAAGAGAGTGTTCAGAATTTTAAAGAGAATGAGATAGAGAAAAAGAGTTAAAGAAAAAGAGAAAGGGTTTGTGAGGAAATGAGAGAGGGAGGTGAGTGTAGGAGAGAAAGAAGAGTGAGTGTATCCAGTGCATTAATCAACCATTAATGCATTCACATACACCTCATCACTCAAACAAAATATCTTTCTCTCATCTCACAAAAGATCTAGGGATGGTTAAGGATTGGGTTAGGGTTAAAGAAAAGGATTAGATTAAGGGTCATGGTTGCTAAGATCAAAATTAGCACAAACAAATCCTGGCATTTACGTGCACACGTGCGTGCATGCTTATAACAAATAATAATAAATTATTAATTAAATGTTATAAAATGTGAAGAACCCGAATTGGTAAACTTTTTACAGTAAACCCGCATTAAAATAAAAATTAAAATTGGGAAAAATTCAAATTAGACCAAAACGTCCCATATAACCCCAAAAGTTGTGCACTAGCTTTATTTTAGCTAAACTAGATGCTGGCAAGTCGATATGGTCGTTTGATCACAGTCGGTATAAAACAGAAATTACCGACAAATTTTACCCAAAAACAGAAACATTCACAAAACGATTTCTAAAACGTTACAATCTCCCCCATATAAAAATTCGTCCCCGAATTTAAATTTCTCACTAAGCGTACCTTCAAAAAGAATTTTACAAAGTCTCATATCTCGCTCGCAGCCTCCTAAGTGATCACCTCACTAAACGGCTACGTCCAAGAAAAACCCTTCACAGATGGCAAGACCTTTGACCAAAGTTTCTCCATCTGCCGAGCCATTAACATAATTGGCTGCTGGTGAACGAAAGATCGCATCCAAGCTAAATGGTCTGGTGCTGAATCATGTGAGAAAGGTCATGAATGTAATTGCAAAGTATCGACACAAGGAATACGGGGTGAATACTCAATAATCTGGGCGGAAGTGCCAAATTATAGGCAACAGAACTAACTCGCTTTAAGGATCTCAAAACTCAATACGGATAAAAATCGGAAAAGTTCATAGGAATACATGATCTCCCACTGCGAACTCAAGTCTGCGACTAACACGGTCGGCATAAGACCTCTGTCTGTACTGGCTACTCTCATCCTGACCTGAACCAACTGGATCATCTCCGAAGTCTTTAATTAGCTGGGGTCCAAAAATCCTACTTGCGCAAAGTCAAAAAACAACAAACTGGTGATCGACACGATCTAACCTCTAAACCTAAAGGTTGCCAATTAGAATGCTCCCTGATAACTACTATCAAGGATGTATCCTAACGATGGCAAGTGACGATCCCCAACTGTCGACAACAATTAACACAAACGCACAACTTAACAAAGAACAACTGAGCAATCTGAACAAAACCGGACAACAAGAATCCGAACGGAGTCACCTTGACTAAACCTGGGTAGACACCACAAAGAAATTCGTAGAGATCTGCTCCCACTCCCACTCCAGAACGGTTACAGGTTGCAACTTTCCAGCCGGTCTCAGATGCTCAACCAACACACAAGGAAGGAACTGGTGCAGTTGTCAACCGAATCTTCAACTGCCGAAAACTCCGCACACATGCCTCAGTCCAAAGAAAAGAATCTCCTTTCCGGTCAGTCCAGTCAACGGTGCAGCAATACGCTAGTAATCCTGCACGAAACGGCGGTAAAAACCTGCTAAGCCCAAAATCAACGGACCTCTGTCCGTACACAAGTCTGGGCCAAAGCTGTACAGTTTCGATCTCCCTCGGAACCATACGAACCGTCTCCCGTAACTACAAGACCTAGGAGTCAACACAAACAAGCCTGAAGGAACACCACGAGAATCTAGCAAACTGCTAGCACTCTCCCAATGTCTGCAAAACAAATCCTCAAGTGCTACTCCTGTTCCTCAAGACACGTTAGAATAGACCAGAATGTCGTCAATAACACAACAATAACTGATCGAGGAACGGCCTGAAGAAAAATCTGGTTCATCATATCTACGAATACTGCTAGGACATTGGTGAGTCCAATGACACCACCAAAACACACAAAGTCCGTAGCACACACAAGGCAGTCTTCTGAATGTCATCACTCCGAAACCGCATCACTGATGACCAGATCCCCAAACAAACTTAGAAAATGTCTCACACTCTGGAGTTGATCGAAGAAATCATCAATGCGAGGTAAAGGATACCTGTCCGCACCGTAAGCCGGTTCAATTGACGATCCATCAATACACCACCTCAATCTGTCATCTTTCTCCTTGACGAACAGAAATAGGAGCTCCCTAATACGAAACACTCAGACGCACAAGCCCCCTAACAAACAACTCCGCAGCTGATTCTTAAGCTCCCAAAGGTTTGCCGGCTCATCTCGAACGTCGTCGGAAAACTCTCGTACGATAGAAACCCGGTCCAACAATCCCACTGTGGCTCCGGTATCACGAATGAACGCCAAGAATCCTCGACATCCTCTCCTCAAAAGCCGACTAGCAAAAAAAAATTGAATTCAAGCTGTGAAAGGCGGCACAACTATCTACCTACATAACAAGAACTGACTCGCCGGGGAA
Source organism: Agapanthus africanus (assembly GCA_030015575.1). NCBI lineage: Eukaryota > Viridiplantae > Streptophyta > Magnoliopsida > Asparagales > Amaryllidaceae > Agapanthus > Agapanthus africanus. The sequence goes on from CM057350.1 coordinate 136,279,412, forward strand.
ACAACACCTGACTGTTTTCTCATGGTAGTCCACAGACGCCTAGCACGTAGCTAACCAGTCCGTACCCAGGAGAACTTCAAATCCAATATCTCTAGAAGGATCAAATGACTGATGAATCTCCTAACCGATTGGCAAACGACTGAAATACGTTTCCCGCAACAAAAGAATCGCTAACAGAAAATTAACATAACAAACGGCTGATCTACCTAACACCACTCTCGTCCCAACCACGGCACAAGTGTGAAAAAAACAAGAAAATACATCAAAAGAACATACGAATTAAGGATACCTGAGAACTCTGCATTGGACGCTCGTGCGTCCCGATGAGTAGAAGCAAACTCTCGTGTCTGCCCCCTACCCGCAACTGGCTGAACTCCTCTTCTGCTAGACTGACCCCTCTGAGCAAACCTTCCGCGTCTACGACCTCTCTGAACACGAGTCTGACGCGGTGCTAAGGAACAATTCCTGATGAGGTGATGAAGGCTCCCACACCAGAAACATCCACGCGACGACTGCTGACCCTCCTGGAGATGAGAGCTGAATGACTGTCTACGTCCTAAGCCTCTGCCACTCCCGCGATGGTCACGAAATCTGTCTCGACGACTAGGCCTCTGTCTCTGGGATGGTACACCGGTACGAGTCCTCCACTGTTCTGGAACACTCCGAGTCTCTGGAAGACGTGTCTCGTAAACTGGGGCTGCATCCACTGGTGCTATGTAGGTGATGGACTGCTGCATGCTGATTGCAAGGAACAACTGGTTAACAGGGGTGACAACCTCCTGTCGCTGTGCTCGAACAACCTCAATCAATGAACTCATCGCCTGGCGTATGTCCTGCATCTCTGCCACAAGCCTAGCGAGCTGATCTGTCGAAGGCGAATCTGTCTGCACCTGTGCAACTAACGTGCCATCCTGGTCAGTGCCCGTCTTACCCGAACCAACTCTGACCTCGGCCCTCGCTGCATCACTCTGAGTCCCCATAGTCATCGGCGGCAATGCTATAAATAGAAATAAGATTCGATAAGAACACGGAAATCGAATCACAAGGATATGAATCATCAAGGAAGGAAATTTCAAGCAATTTGTACTTAGGTCACTTTAGGCGAAGTACCGCATCGTGAGTATGCTGCAGACATACACACTACTTTACTCTGCTTAAACTACCTACTCCATCATACCAAGGTCAGTTTACACTCCGAAAGGTAAAAACCTAGCGCTCTGATACCAACTTTGTCACGACCCGAAATTTGGCACGTGACGGACCTAATACTACGCAATGCCTAAAGACGTAACACAGTAAAAGAAAGCTAAAACCCAGAAATCTAAACCATTAAAAAGACAAGAAAAGATAACAGCAGTTTTGAAACATTTGAAATCATAACCCAAATTCTTTAAAAAAGTCCAACTTTCTTTCTTTAAAATTTTGGCAGCACCTCCTTTCTAAAAACTAGCCCCAAAAATGGGTACAACATAAATAAAAGTAAAGCATCCCCAAACGGGAGAAAATACACGCCCAAAGGTGGAAAACAATCACCATCACAAATATACGACGCCGTAGCGAAGAAATAAAAGACAATAGAAAGGAAACTATATAAAAGACAACAAGTCACAAATAATATACAATATCGTCCTCACCAAGTCTCTAAGTCAACAAAATAACAGTAGATGGAGAGTACAAGATACAACGAATATACAATACAAAATACAGATAACCACCAAAACCTACCTAAGCAAAACAGCACACTGTGAGCCAATACGGTATCTGTAGCAAAAGATGATAGATAAATAGCCTGCCTCGACTACTCTGCAGAACACCCTGCAAAACAACTATGGCGCAACGGGGGTGAATTGCCAACTCGTGAATAGTAAATAACATATGCAGGTAATCGCAAGTATGTACGTACAGCGCGAATCTAACATAAGCAATTACTAGCAAGTAAAGGTCATATGAATGCAATAATAATATGACAATCTGTATGCAATAATCATGCAATAATGATATAAAAATATGTATATGAAACAATCATGAGAGGTACTCTGACAGGTACAACTAACACATGAAGCAGTGCATATAAATAAAGGTATGTAAATGCAACAGTCATGAAAGATACACTAACAGGTACTACTAATACATGAAACAGTGCATAAACAATAAATGTGAGATATGGAATGTAATATGTCATTCCCACAGAATCCTGACATCGTGGTAGGAACACAATCCATCAAGACAATCCAAATTCCAATTCCTCAAATCAGCCCCCAAATTGGCTCTCATATCATATAAGTCTCACAAATCCTGAATGTACACTATCAAGTAGATCTCACATATCCCGTATGTACAATATCAAGTGTATCTCGTATACCCCTAATGTACAATATCAAGTAAATCTCACATATCTCGAGTGTACAAAATCAGCAATCTCATATATATCCTGTAATCAATATCAAATGAATCACCTATATCCCAAATCCAATATCAAGTACGAATCTAACATCCTAAACATATTTGCATGAATAAGTATGATGATGTATATAAATTGATGTCAATACACATATATTAGCGTCCCATTCCACTAATATTGGTGTAAGGGCATATATAACATCGGCTCAATCCCCTGTTATATATACAAAAGGAGTAAAAGAAATATCATGAAACCAATGTGTCAAGCATCGACACAGAAATGCTGATCTATCAGGTGTTGTCACCATGACTGGCCCCTGATACGTACGTATCATACGCTATCCTGAAAGCTCGAGTAACTAGCTCTGACCCTCGCCTCTCGACGTATCTATACGTACATGACTCCTGTTGGTATCCACATGATAACCACCGAGTCATTAGTAATGTCACCGGAGTGTATGGTTCCCCTGCCAGGCTCAATCAGCAAAGCGCATCAATCGTCTTTCCCCGGGGTACCCTCGGGTCCCACCATGTACCCTCATATGGCACCTCTCCTCGTATGGAGTATATAATCAGAACCGATAAATCTCATGGTGGATGCTGAAATATCATATCAAGGGAAACCGGGTTTTTCAAATAATGCATAATTTCATGAACTCCCACGGTCCCCAAATCCAGAAAACATCATGAAAAATCCATATCTCAATGAGAAAATCCATGAACAAAGTATACGCAACATAAAACTGTAATGTAAGCGTATAAAGGAAAAGCCGCTAATTAACTGTAACAAGTTAATATTAAATATCATGTTGTTCCTAATTTCTCCAATTCTAAAATAATATCAAGTAAAGGTAAACATGTAGCTATAACCTGATACATGTGCAACATAAAGGTATAGCAAGATATATGTATCTACCTATAAGTAATGATGTAGTATACCCCCTGGGTATAAGTAAAATATGTGAGCAAGGTATACCTGTAGCTATATCGTAAAGTGTGTATGTACCTATCACTAATGGTACAAAACTCTATAGGAATACGGGTATGCTAAATGTCATATGTGATAAGAAGTATGAATAAATGTCACAATGTCCCTAATCAAGAAACATAATATCTATAAGTGGTTTGTGTGTGATATGGAAATTATTGGCGGTGTGTGTAGCATACAATCAGTGTTCGTACAACATGAATCGTCAATAATAGGTGCAGTGTCCTAAGGCTACTAATCCAAGCACAATAATATATAAGTAATAGGGTAAATGCGCAATTCTAAATATGACATAGAATATGCGACAAGTATTAATATCACTAGCCCAAACGCATAACGCTATACGGGCGATTCCCCTGTAGATGTTAAATCTACTCACCAACGCTCCAAGCTAGGTGAATCCTACCACATGTTTTCCTTTTGTAGCAGCGTCCGTAGTCCTCGTCTGCGAACCTGGAACATTAACAATAACACAAGTATATATCAATAACAACCTAAAATACTCACAATCTACACGGATCAACACGACACACCTACGTACTCTAAAGGGTTCGTATTGTAGCTAACGCGTTTAGCGACACTACGAAACCAATTCAGCACAACAACAACACGGAACACGCATCGTATCGGATAACGTATCATGCGAAACAAAACACTAGAAATACACAAAATGATCCCAGATTTTTCTGTGTTAACAATTTGTAAAAATTGCAAGTACCATGAGACTACCATTAATCCCAGAGACCCCTACACCCAAAAACCCAAACCCAGGTCCCTACTTTGGCCGCAAGTTGTGGCCAGATCTAATAAATCTGCGGCCGTAGTATGGGGAAATGGGCTCGTATTTTGTGGGTAGGTTCTAGGTCACTACACTAGATTACTGTCAAGTCAATTTTTGCAACACAAACTTAGTTTAACAGCAGATCATCTGAGACCCCAAAATTGACACTAAAAATACGATAATTATCTGAAACGATACGATACGCGATAAAAACTGCAACTAATTAGCTAAGCTACACAAAAATGACTTAAAGAACAGAAAAGAATCATTACCTAATCAAAAGAACACAAAGATCCCTACTTTGTGCACTCCAAGGCATCCAAGAGGGAAAATACAAGGAAATATGTGATTTTGTGATGATTTTGGTGAATTGTAATGAATTTTGATGAAAGGAAAAGAGAGTGTTCAGAATTTTAAAGAGAATGTGATAGAGAACAAGAGTTAGAGAAAAAGAGAAAAGGGTTTGTGAGGAAATGAGAGAGGGAGGTGAGTGTAGGAGAGAAAGAAGAGTGGGTGTATCCAATGCATTAATCAACCATTAATGCATTCACAAACACCTCATCACTCAAACAAAATATCTTTCTCTCATCTCACAAAAGATCTAGGGATGGTTAAGGATTGGGTTAGGGTTAAGGAAAAAGATTAGATTAAGGGTCAAGGTTGCTAAGATCAAAATTAGCACAAACAAATTCTTGCATTTACGTGCACACGTGCGTGCATGCTTATAACAAATAATTATAAATTATTAATTAAATATTATAAAATGTGAGGAACCCGAATTGGTAAACTTTTTACAGTAAACACGCATTAAAATAAAAATTAAAATTGGGAAAAATTCAAATTGGACCAAAACGTCCCATATAACCCCAAAAGTTGCGCACTAGATTTATTTTAGCTAAACTAGATGCTGGCAAGTCTATATGGTCGTTTGATCACAGTCGGTATAAAACAGAAATTACCGGCAAATTTTACCCAAAAACGGAAACATTCACAAAATGATTTCTAAAACGTTACACACGCACCGACACGTGCTCTGAACGACCGCGGATCCGCGGCGGAATGCCTTGTTTGGACGCGGATCCGCGGCCATCTTGAGGGTTCTGTGTCTCAACTCTTTAGGGCTGCTTCATGTTGCATTTTACGTCTGGTTTTTTCACTTGGTTTCTCAAAATATCTTCTATTTTCTTCCAGATAGTGCAGAATGCTGTGGACTTTTACTGTTAGCTTTGTGTTGAAGTTTTGAATCTTGTGCTGCCCTCGTACTTTGTGCAATCGAACTGTTCATTGATTTTCATTTGTTCCTTAAACTGTAGGCAGCATCAAACAGATTCATCTATTTGTAGGTAGTAGTCTCACATTTGTAGCGTCTTTTCACCATTTTCACTGTATTGTTCTGAGAACCTGTAGCCTGCAACTATTTAGCAGACATGGATCAAAAGCACCTATTTATTTGCAATATGATTAAGAATGGGGAATATAATAATGCAAAATTTTGATATGAATAGTACTGTCACTTTAACTTATGTGTTCCTCGATATGCAGTCTTTAAGCTGATGTTCGAGTAACCCCACGACTATCGTGTCTCTGATCCCTTCTGAGGATGGACAAGACGTCTTCAAGTAATCTCCTTAGGTCATATTACTGTCGGAAGAGCAAGCATTAGGAATTTTTCATGACGCTTTTTACTTGAGGTTAGGCTCAATTCGGAGCCCCGATGAGTCATAACCACTCCGCTTTGGTGTGGGATGATCTCCAATAGTCTTTTAGGCTTTATATAATTTGCCTTCAAGACCCAAAACTGGGAATATGCCGTTGCTTCATTTTTTTAACGATGTCGTGCTGATTCTTTGCTGAAGTAGGGTAGACATCTGTAGGACTTTTATGCTGTATGTATTGCAATTGATGTCCGGAGTTAGGAATATGCCATCGTCCCATGACTGGCGTGTCTCTGATCTCTTTGGAGGATGGATAAGACGTCTTCAAGTAATCTCCTTAGGTTATATTACCGTTAGAAGAGCAAGCGTTAGGAATTTTCTATGATGTTTTCTACTTGAGGTTATGCTCAATTTGGAGCCCCGATGAGTCATAACCGCACCCTTCTGGAGTGGGATAATCTCCAATGGTCTTTTGGATTTTATATGAGTTGCCGTCAATACTCGAAGCTAAGAATATGTCGTCACTTCATTTTTTGCTTTGACGACGTCGCACCGATTCTTTGCTGACGTAGGGTAGATATCTGTAGGACCGCTATGCTATATGTATCGCAGTTGAAGTTCGGAGCTAGGAATATGCCATTGCTCCATTTTTGTTTCGACCCTTGGGTCTTTTATTGACGTTGCGTCTACATCCTGCTGGAGTGAGAAGAAACGCCGGGATAGTCTCTAGGTTGTATATGAACCGTCAAGACATAGAGCTAAGATTTTTTCGTGACTCCATCCCTATTTGACCCTTAGGTCTTTGTTGACGTCGTGTCTGCACCCTGCTGGTATGAGGAGAACGACGGGGTTATCTCTAGACTTTAGATGTTGCCATTAAGATCTGAAGCTAGGATTTTGCCGTCACTTCACATTTATTTAATTGTTTCATCCGCATCCTGCTGAAATGAGGAAAACGTCGAGCTGGAACTAGGATTTTTGCCATCACTCTACTTTTGTTTGTTGATGTTGCGTCTGCCCTGAGAGGGAACGTCGAGTTGGAGCTGGGATTTTGCCATTACTCCTTTTTTATTTCGACCCTTAGGTCTTTTGTTAACGTTACGTCTGCATCCTGCTGGAATGAGAAGGAACGTCGAGATAGTCTCTGAGTTGTATATGAACCGTCAAGACTTGGAGCTAGGATTTTGTCATGGCTCCATTTTTGGTTTCGACCCTTGGGTCATTTTTTGTTACCTTAGCGTTCGAAAAATCACTGGAATAAGAAGGAACGTCGAGACAGTCTCTGAGTTGTATATGAACCATCAAGACTTGGAGCTAGGATTTTGCCATGGCTCCTTTTTTGTTCGACCCATGAGTCTTTGTTGATGTCGCGTCTGCACTGAGAAGGAATGTCTAGCTGATCTCTAGGCTATAGATGTTGCCATCGAGATCTGGAGCTAGGGATATGCCGTTGCTCCACTTTATTTTGGTGATATCATACCGATTATTTGCTGAAGTTGGGTAGACATCCAAATGACCTTTATGTTATACGTATCGCCATCGAGGTCCGGAGCTTAGAATATGTCATTGCTCCAATTTCATTTTAAAGTTACGCCCGCACCCTGCTAGAATGAGGAGAATATCGAGCTAGAGCTAGAATTTTTGCCACCACTCCACTTTTTTTTGTTAACGTTGCGTCTATACCAAGAAGGAACGTCGAGTTGGAGCTGGGATTTTTCCATTTCTCCTTTTTTATTTGGCTCCTTGGAGCTTTGCTGACGTCACGTCTGCACCCTGTTGGAATGAGAAGAGCGTCGAGCTGATCTTTAGGCTGTAAATGTTGCCATCAAGATTTGGCTCTCCCTTTGACGGAGCCTGGTGGGAAAATATGGTTCCCTTTCTTTCATTGTGCCCATGGATCGTATACAGGAGTCAATATGGACATACTTGCAGGGTAGAGAAAATTTTATTTTATTTTATTTTTTATTGCCACGATCCTCTATCTTTTCAGCTTTTCATATCGCGAAAGTCGCGATTGCCCAATCATTTCGGCTATTTTTCGCGGTGCTCAATCATTTCGGCTATTTTTTAAATATTTTTATTCACTGCTTTTTATTGCGAGTTGTCCAAACATTTCGGCTGTTTTTATATGCATATTTTTTTTACTCGCTGATTTTTATTGTGAGTTGCCCCATCATTTCGGCTGTTTTTATATGCATTTTTTTACTACTCGTTGTTGTTTCTATTGTGAGTTTAGAATCTGATACCAACCTTGATATCAGCAAAGCTACGACTGGAATATTGCTAGAAGCGGATCATCATTTGCCGTTAAAAGACTTAGAGTTTGACACCTATTTAGACATCAACATCGCTACAACTGGGATATTGCTATGAGCGAATCATCATTTTCCTTGAGAGGACTTGAAGTTTGATACCTTTTTAGGCATCAGCATCGTTGCAACTAGGATATTTCCAGGAGAAAATTATCATTTGCCTTTATTGATTTGAATAAAGGTGGCTTAGTTGTTGGGTTACGATAGCGCCCTGGCCATCTACCATGGCCGATGCGGAACAATAAATGACATTTAAAAAACTTGGCACTAATGAACCCATCTAGAATCGAACCATAAACCTACACTAGCAAACTACAAGAGTTAAACTACAAGGTTAGAAATGGTTATACCGAATGAACCGTGTCTTTCGTTCTTCTACCATCTTCCTTAGGTCCTTGAGATGTCCTTGACCAAACTTGGCCGCCGGTCTTTCTCCATCGAAGATGATCCACCCGAGAGATGTAGCTCATGGCTATAGCTCCACACTAATGATCAAGTGAAGCAATTAGGGACTCTAGGTTACTAATCTAGAGTGCCTAGAATATAGTGAAGTGTTCAAAGTGTTTATCTATCTCAACACCTCTCTTGATTCTTAACCCATGAGATTGTAGAGAGGAGGTTGAGTAAGAAGGTGGAGGAGCTCAAGAAAACACAAGAGGAGAGTGAAGCAAATGGTGAGGTGAAGGAAAAACCAGCCATACATTTTTCTCATCCAACATCAAGTGTGAAAATAACATGAAGCATGGTTTTAACAAACTCATTTTTTTCAATATAAAATCCAACCCATGCTTCAATAGTTTGCAGAAATGAATTAACAATTCATTTGTGCAACACTATACAAGCATGGCTCTCACCATACTCCCATCTCTCATTTTCCACCTCATTTACCAATTACAATAAATGGTTAAATCTAAAATGAGGTGTTCACCTTCTAGAATATTATCTGTATAAATACGGATTACACTCTACTGTATATACATACCTGTATTCGTACCGAAATACGAATATCCGAAGAGATAGAATAACACAAAGAACATAATACTAGAATATACATATCGAAATACATATACGTAAATTATTAAATCAATTCCTGATTTAATAATCCAGCTCAAACCCGAGCCGGCTAGTATTATCAACTGTCCGATCAAAAATCCGGGTACATAGTACAATCAATCGATTGGAACCCTGCACGTATCAAATACGGCTACTACATAATTTCTCCAGAACCAAGGAAACCCTCTGTATTGGACTCTAAAGACTCATCAATACGCTGGCAGTGGGTTTAACCACAAGCACGTCAACGGCACTAGCTGTACGTAATGGGTACCCAGGTATTGAGCGAAATGAAGCTTGACGAGTAAACTCATTCGAACCCCTACTGAGCCTGTCCATGGCAATCTCCATACAGTCCGGTCTGTTCATCTAAGAGTATCACATATCGAGTCTAGGGGGTGGACAAAATCAGACCCCTAATAACGCGGTATTTCGTGTCGGTATGAAGCCCATCACCCACTGAGAAGCTACTGACCCAAATCAGTAATTCTCGTCTATCTTGGCTAAGGATTTCTGGTGATGGCCACTCGTGCACTGCGCGACATCAACCCCCAATACCGGGAGAGACGAATCCCTGACGATCTGCTCACTGCCTCTATGTGGCTCGGGACTGTACCCAACTAAAACCTATTTGCACTACTCCTTTGAGCCATGGTAGGGTAGTAATCAAAGCAAAGTGGGAACTCACACGAGACAAATGACGATCTCAGGTCGACAGACTAACCTGTACTCATGTCACCTGGGAACTGCTATCTGACAATAGGTATAATACCAACTAGCATGTTCCCGGCGAGTCCGTCCAGTGTACTCATAACCTAATGAACACCTGTATACTATCTTAGGTGACTGACTGACACCAATGACTTGTGAGACCGGCCACCGCCCCTCGTCGGGGTCTCGATAAGTACACACTAGTCTACCCCGGAGTATCGATGCCCAGTCTCGATACTCCCTCGACTAGGGACATTTAAGGATGTGCTTATAGACCACCCAGCTCCCACGTATATGATCGCCATCATAATATTGGTTGTCAAGCAAGAATTCTATGGGCTCTATCAATATGTAATAGTGATCTGTAACACCACATAATACATGTACATGATTTTAAAGGTAAATCAGATAGCATACTATCATTTTGAGTAAGACTGTTCTACCCATATAGGTCCTCCCTCAAATATCATAATCGCATGCCTGCAATTACAATAATTGACTTGAGGGCACTATAGCCAACAATCTCCCACTTGCATTTAAGGCTAATTATTGCGGTGTCGCATACTTACAGCCCCTGTGATACCGAACCCAACTTCTTTACTAATCAGTCTCGCAAAGCCCGTTTGCGAAACTATTGCGTTCGAAAAATAGCCTCAGTGAGTGGATCCGCTCCAATATTTCTATCTTTATCTCTCTATATCTCAACTTCGCAGACAAAGACTATCTCTCGAAATGAGCAATACTTGTCTTAGAATTTGTCGGGATATCTGAAGGGACCCAGTTCACAAATGAACTCCAAATCCAACAAACTTCTTACACTGTATCATCCACAGAATTTAATCTGTATCCTGCGCTATGCCTTCCTCAGTATCCGCTTGGACAACCTGTCCAACCTACTGCCCCTCAAAAAGAGACAAAACTATAACTCTGACGGCCACTCTGTCATCCAGGTCACCTTGAGCATGAAATGATAACCGTCTCCTGAAGAAGGCCGCCGGTACCATATACCAAGAACATCCACTTATATTCATAACCGCTTCCCAACATTTCTCCAGGATTAGAGAAATATCTGGGTTGGTACTTGATATCTCATGATTGACTCAATTGCCTAAGCAAGAGATATACCAATCATGCAAATCCCTCTGCTCATCAGTCTAGAAAAATCTCTTTAGAGAGGGTGACTCCATCACCTGCTGGTACACCACCACGCCAGGAGTCGTCCATTCTAAAACACTTTAGAATAGTGTCAAGTACCCGAATTGGGACACTTCCCCAATCTAGATCTAAAACCATATATCTAGTTACCAGAATCCCTGATATTTTATCCAGATTCTATGTGGAGAAACTCCTTGTGAAAACCATAGTATAACCGATCTAAGTATAGGAAAATCACTTCCTATCAAGAGTATGTCATCCAAATACTAGGACATCACTTCATACTACCTTCTTACCAAGTCCATCTGTTGTTCTGATGAAGTCAAACTTTATGACTGTTACATCAAAACTATACGATCTATCTCCATTATCCCTGCTTTAGTCTATAAATAGACATAAGCTACTTTCCCACGATGCTTCCGCTGCTCCCACTGACCTCTTAAGCTAATTTAGAACGACGTTATACTCATCCTCCTGCCAGATCTCAAAGTCTAGAATTGCAGTAGTGGCAAGTTTGGGTAATCAAAAAACTTCCCTGTCATCGTCTTTAAGGAGACCGAAGTACCTCTCGGGTGCCTGAGGCTACCCACCAAATCTGTGGAGTGGCTAATGGATTGTCGAATCCAATTTAATCTTTAGGTTCTACTAAATTTTCAGTAATCATTTGTGGTTCTGGAATTATTTCCAGTTCTACCATATCCCATGAATGTTTTCTGAGAAGAATTCATTTTACTAAAACTGTGGCGAGTCAAGAACAATATAACTACTGATCTTCCAAATGGTAGAATGTTAACCCTCGTCAAAGCCCGGGATAACCCACAAACTTCCATAACTGAAACGTGCCTAGAGTTTATCCGGATTCTGATTTTAAGCATAAGCCGGACAACTCCATATACCTTAACATCGTTAAGATATGAATCCATTCTATATCCAATATAAAAATAAAGGCACTAATTTAATTGGAACCAGATTCAAAATACATGCAGCCGTTCACAGTACATACAACTAAATGGGAAAAGGCCAAGCATCATTATTCATCAAGGAATGCACCCACCTATGAGTAACCTGAAAGAGAAGCAATTTCTCAAAACTATTACTTACAACGGAATACCTAACACAAGTATCTACATCTTCGATCACCTTTAAGAATCCTGATACTTGCAACATATGGTTCTCTAATTTATTCTTATACCTATAACTTCTCAAAATTTGGACCTTGTATTTCAACGAAATACTTGTCTAAAACTAGAGAAGTCATGGGTAAACAGAATATAGTACGAATACCAATCCCTTTGTCCTAACAGACACCGGACAACATACAATACTTTGTATAAGTCCTCTGAGTTCAATAACTCAAATCCTGTGCGTCGTAGGTTGAAAACTGTACTATGGTTAAGAAGAATTACACCGCTGTTGAATGCTTCTTACCTAACCATCAACTGATATAGGTAAATGTCATAAACATAATTTCAAAAGATTATATCTCACTTTATAAAATAAACGTACAGATATATTAGTTTGAAATTGGTTCATAACGATGGATATTCAAAACCAATATTTGCCGTCAGGCAAAACCCAGGTGATTTCCTCAAATATCACCAATTACAAAGAATTCTGATATATAGAGGATCTAATCACCCAATTCCCAATATCTTACTCCCACTCATCATCTATAACGCCATACAGATGTGGGAATCAAGTTTTGGTAAATACATATCCTGGAGTCAGAATCTAATTAGGAAAACAGTTTTCAATTAACACCGCAAAGTAAAACTGATACATGAAAATGTTTCGAAGGGGTGGATGGGTATTCCTAGTAACGCCTCTTCCACTATCCAGATTCATGACAGTAACCGTATATTTCCTTTCCCTCACTCCAATCCCTTTATATGTCTTTACTTCTTACCTTATGTACACCATTCGTAGGCTAAGTGGTTTTCTTCCTTCCCTACCTTTCGGTACCGGCCTAAGGTTTGAAAGAAGACTATCCAATAAGTGTAATGGGTGTACTCTCCTAATACCAAGAGCTCTCACAACCTGAGAGAAGGTAAAGTGAAAAGACAACCAAATAATCCTATTTAATTTCTCCTGAACCAGAAACCATCCTTGAACTGAAACAAGTACCTTTGAGTTCGTATGTAATTATACGATGACACATCCAAGCAATATGGATTTTCGTAGTGATACGGAGTGTTATGGAGAAATGCAAAGGAGAAGTAGAAGTGACAGGGGTATACGCAGGTTCGTCGTGAATGATAGTAGTCGCAATTTTCTTTACCCTCACTCTAATCCTTTTATATGTCTTTACTTATTACCTTCTGTACACCACACCCAGGCTAATTGGTTTTCTTCCTTCTCTACCTTTCGGCACCTGCCTATGGTTTGGAAGAAGACTATCTAATAAGCGCAATAAGTGTACCCTCCTAATACTAGGAGCCCTCGCAACCTGAGAGAAGGTAAAGAGAAAAGACAACCAAATAATCTTATTCAATTTCTCCAGAACTAGAATCCATCCTCGAACTGAAACAAGTTTCTTCGAGTTCGTATGTAACTATACGATGGAATATCCAATCAACATGGATCTTCGTAGTGATACGGAGTGTTCTGGAAAAAATGCAAAGGGAAAATGGGAGTGGCAGGGATATATGCGACTCCGTGATAATCCAAAAGGCAAAGTGTTTTAAGAAGGTTCGATTAACTTGGTTTATGAGTTTTAGTTTAGGTTCAGTTCATGGTCGCTGCCAAATAATGAGAGAAAAGAAACAATCAGCGTGCACTCTAAGCTAGATTAAATTGGTTAATCATTTATCTAATCAGGATGGCTCCCACTGTTTTCTCGAATTCTCCTTCAAAATCTAAAATGAGAATTGGTCGGGATCATTTGAAAATCATCCGAGGAGTAATGCCTACTCATAAGTGGGAATCGGGATCCAACTATCATCGCATGATAACTTGATGGAAGCCACTCAAGTCACCACACTCCAGAAGGTATACGCATGCCTGGCAAGTTTCTTTTATGTTTGAAACTCCAGATTTGGTTTTTTCCCCTATGACCCAAGTGACCTTGACACAGTTAATAAATCAAAAGGTCCTATTCAAGTTCAACCCGTCATTATCTTGATTGCATTAAACCCACCCGCACGAGCCCTTGACACAGTCAACAAAGTCGCACGACTGTCCTAACCAATCGCATTGCATGCTACAAACAAGCACCACTTAACTACCGCACACTACGCCTTGACACGGTTAACAAACGCAGCATGAATACTAAGTACTACTCGTAGGAAATGACGGAGGGCTACGACTGGTTTTTGGCGAAAAACCATTAACGTAATGAACTTGATATCGTTGAAGGAACCCGAGCAATTTTGCAAATATATAGTGGCGTAAACTTTTGCTAAAGAGGACACTCCCTGTGAAGGGATCTCGGCTCTTTCCTCATCGAATGAGGTGCAGAATATTCCTAACTGAATACCACGATGCAAAACAAAAGAATCGACTATAGTGAAGTTATTAAACCGACGCAAACTTTTGCTCAAGTGGTCACTCCCTATGAAGGGATCTCGACTCTTGCCTCGTCGAATGAGGTGCTGAATATTCAGAACCGAATACCGCCGTTCAAAGCAAAACGAAACATCTATAATAATAGTTTTCAAAAATTGGTCCAACAACATCATTTAGGTTTGTTTTTCTTTGCATTAACCAAGGTTAACGCAGTCCCATCAATTAATCCATATCATACCAGAAAAAGGAAAGAAAATACAATGTACGTATATGCCATCCGCATTCGCCACGGGGCCCTGTTCATATCATAATATTGCATTATTATATTCCCCATTCTTATGCATTTTACAAATAAACTGGTGCTTTTGACCCATGTCTGCTACATAGTACAGGTTACAGGTTCTTGGAGCAAAAACAGTGAAAAGGATAGAAAACGATGCAAAAGTGAGACTACAACCAATAAATGGTGGAATCTTGATCAAGCCTACATAAAAATCAGTCCACAAAGTACAAGGCAACGCAAGGTCCAAGATTACAAAGCGAACGGTTAAAAGTCCATTGCAATTGTTCACTGGGGGATCTGGAAGAAACCTAGAAGCCAATTTGAGAAAAGAACTGAAGAAATAGGAAGACAAAAAAAACCAAAGCCAACACAAGAATTCTGAGCACACAACTCCCCAGTTTGACCGCGGAACCGCGGCCAAACCCTGGCTGCGGCTGCGGTTCCGCGGTGGAGTAGAGCCCTTAGTGGAATACAATTTTACCAAAATTCTTGCGGCGCTGACTAAGTCTTCTTAGGGGTATTTTTGTAATAGCAGACATGCGGCAATTGTAAACCTAGGGTTTTCTATGTCCTATAAATAAAGACCCTAATACCTCTTTTGAGGTATGCCTCCCTTCATTAATAAAATTCAGAATTCTTTTTGGAGAGCATCAATTTGTAAGTTCTTAATTTATTTTCTGCCCTAGGTTAAATTTCTATTCCTTACCGTAGTTAAATTTAATTCCTTGCCCTAGTTAGATAGTCAGGTCTTTTATTCTCTGCCCTAGATAAATGTTTTTCAATTCCCTAATGAGCGAGTAGTCTCCTCGCTTGTTAGGGTTAGATTTGGGGAAGGTTTGAGAGATGAAAATCTCTCACCCCTTTCTTGCCCGTTATATATTTTCATAGGACTTCATGCATACATGCACATACCGTTCCCTACGGCACCCACGAGATAGCGGTGATACCGTAGTATAAAGGCCCGGTTGCGCGTGTTTTCCATGGAGGTTAGGGTAAGGATTGATAAAGGAAGGACAAGAAGCTAGAGGAAGAAACATCTTCCCAATGATTCTAATCCCCTCTATCAATAATTACCATAACTCCTAATAGATCTTCATATGGGTATAGAAAGCAGTGAGATTTATTGACTTTCCAAACTTAACCTAAACCTAACCCTAGCGAGATTTAGATCTAGATTAATTTAGTTTTTAGATTTAATTGATCCATTCACACCATTTGGATTTAACTCGTAAAAGCGATTAGGAAATTCACAACATCTCTGTGGACCGACCCGTACTCACCGGCTAGCTACCAAGCGACGCCGTTCTTGATTGCGGTTACTAGATAATTTTTGACATAAAATCAAATGGCGTCGTTGCCGGGGATGACGTGTTATTTCCTTTTTCCAATTTCGAGTTAATATAAATTAAAAAAATCATAAAAACTGAAAAATTTAAAAAATATATAAAAATTTTATCATCTTTGTATTTTGTGAAGGGTATTTTTTTTGTTTAAATTTTACAGGATCTACAATCGAGACGGATCTGGAAAAATCCAGAGTGCGAAACAGAAAAAGGTAGATCAGAACAGAAAGGGATTGGAACAACAGAGCAACACAATTTTTTCAGAGACCTGAAGGTTCAACGCCGCCGCCCTTCCATAGCGCAAGCGCTCTCCCACCGCGGATCTGCGGTCCCTCTGCCACGTCAGCGCTTGAGTTTTGCACTGTTTGCTCCCCTTTTCCCTCTTCTGCCAATCCCCATATATCTCTTGTCAAATCTTCTGCAGGATTCTTTGCGCTTTAAAAATCTTCCCCCTTCCAAATAACAAATCTTGTGCAGGATTCTTTGCACCGCGTTTAAAATAAAAATTGATTGAAAGAAATCTTTTCTGTTTTGCATACCTTTAATCTTTTTTGCAAAAAAAAATTTCCAAATAAAGAGAAAAAGAAAAAGGAAAAAAATATTTTTATACAAAAACTTGCAACTTTTGTCGCTAAGAAATCCGTGCACCCCAACCTTCTTTCTCTTCTCCTTCTTATATCATGGGTACCCCACCTCATAAATCTCTTGCCGAACTTTGGTATCCTGAACCTAACTTTGCTTCATACGTCAATTATTTCGGTCGATTTAAGGAAGATCTCTCCATGCCCAAAATTTCCTTGAAAGATCAAATAGAAGCATCTAGGAGAAACAGTTCGACATTGCAATCTACTTTGTGTCAACCATGTCAACCTTCACCACCTTCGTACGTTGATAGCACTTTTTCGAGTCCTGTTGTAACTCCTAAACCGATGTCTATTGCTAAGCATATTGCCAAATCTCATGGCCGATCTTTCACTCCTCTCCACACATCCAGTTCTAGGGATCAACAAGTCCATTCACCTTTTTACACAAATATTGATCCTACTCCTGTCCAACCATCCAATTCCTACCAGTCCTACCCGACTTTTCCACCTTCACTAGACATTGCTTCTACACAGCCATTTGGGAGTTTCACGTATCCAAACAATTTAGAATCTTTTACCGAAACCCCTTCACAACCCATGTCTAGTTTGGAACAGTCGTTGGAAGCTTATATTTCAGCAACAAACAAAATGATTAGGAATGTTGATGCGTCCATTACCGCCCTTATACAACCTAGTGAACCGGCAGCTAGTTTCCAACTAGCTCCAAATTTTCCAATGTATGAGGAGGCGGTTGGACAGAGTGAGAATTTGAGAAAAGAGAGTAAGTTCTACACCTTTCCAAATCAAACCTACCCATACCCAATTGAAGCCCACAACTCCGGTTTTCCATCGATTGTCCCAAATGATTCACAAGTTGAAAATAAAACATCTAACGAGTTGTGTGACTTTGCAGTGCTTGATTTGCCAGATTGTGAAGAATCCCTTTCGAGTGAAACCACACCTAATCCTCTTGACCTTTACACCTCCACTCTAGAACCTAAATTGATAAATATCCATGCTTTTGATGAGGTGTCAGAAAAAATTGATTTTCACTTGATTGAGGATATAGACGCCGGGATTATTTTGGATGATGAACCCGTAGATTTGATTGAACTCTTATGTCCAATTCATCATCCCGAGTCATTAATTGTTTCTCCCGAACTTCATATGCGTCTTGATTTTGATGATAATGGCATGGATGAGCTAAATATTGAGGAGAATTATGAGGATAGTATTGGGGAGAGTATTGAGGATAATATGGAGGTTGAACCATTTTTGTTCGATGTGTCGGATTTTCCAACTCATCCTCCTGAACCTTTAACTGTTATATCACCCTCCCTCCTTTCCATCGTTCCGACCACGCAAAAGATCACGCTTGAAGACTGTGAGCTTGAAAATTTCCCTTTGAATCTGACACAGTTTTCACAGTCGATAACACTTACGAGTGTTTCACTTTTCGGACGATGTTGATGACTCACCGCCCGAGTTTGAGTCCTTTGAATTTTCAGATGAGTTAGTTGAACCATCAGACTCAGTTGCTTACAGTCGTTTCGAACCATTGATGGAATCTTTCAAGTTCGAGACAGTTTACCACGGTGAGAATGAGACTATCCCTAATTCACTCCCTTTCGTCCTTCCTATCATTCCTACCTTGCAAGAGACTGTTACACTTTCATCTCTAATACCAAGTTCGACGTACCCATGTTTGCTCACGAATCTTGAGGGATTTAATCTCATTTTTCCGCAGGTTGATAGATTAGCACAATCGCTTTCTACACATCGGTCATTACAAATTGTGCTAATTTATACGCTCCATCCCCACCCTCAAGTTCGTATTCCCACCTTCTTTGGTTCTACTAGTCTTCCTTTAATGATACCGAGTGTTGATGAATCACAATCCGATATTTTGAGTTCGGTAATTTTCAATTGGACCTTCGACGAAAGTTTCGAAGATATTTTCGCCGACGAACTTGCATTCTTAAATGATACGAATTTTTTGATTAATCAACCTCCACTCGAAGAAGTAGAACCACTACCATTTCTTTTTCCCCTCCGCCATTCTCCTCCACCGAGACCGTATACCGTTTATATCTCCACACGGTCTCGTGTGCTTCTCATTTCTATTCTTTACACTCCATTCTTTCACCAACTCTACCTTTATCACGATAAGATTTTTGAATGGTTGGTGCTAACTTTTGGTTTGTATAAGGCCTTGTATAGTTTGATTTTTCTCCTCCCTAACTCTGAACTTTAACGCTGTTTTACTTAAGTTTGGGGGGAACCTTGTTGTATATATTTTGTTTTTCTTTTAACAATACAAAATAAAATAAAAAAAATTATAAATAAATAAACAGGGGACTGCCGGCATTTTGACCCTCTTGGTGTGGCATAACAGTGAGGACACTGTCAAGTTTAAGTTTGGGGTATGCTCGGTAAGCCTTCTTCCTTCGCATTCATGTGTACATTTTTGCATTTGCATACTTATTTTAAAATCCATAAAAATTTGAAAATTTTAAAAATTATAAAAATTAATGTATTCAATTCTGGCCGTATTTGACTTGAGTTTGACAAATAGATTAACTAGCTAGGAACAACTAGATCTTAGACTTAGTAAATTAAAAACCCTAAAAATAACCTTTCTTAAAGTTTAACGGTAGAAAGTATATGCCTTTGTAGTTTATTTAGAAATAGGCGAATTTTGAGTTCACTTCTTAGGCTAAGTTAAAACAAGGGAAGAGTATTGATGTTTTTATTGAAGTAAAAGTTTGAAAAATAATTCCTAGCTTAAGTCTAAATTCTGAAAATGTATACCCTACAAATTGCACAAACACGCACCTTGAAACTTGGAATAGTAGAAGAGACCTTGAAATGCTCTTGTCTAAAGTCCTTAGTACGAAGAAAATAAAAAAAATACAAGTGTGAATAAAGAAAAAAATGAACACTGGTTTTTGTGATTACTTAAGGCAAAAATAGAAAAAAATATTTAGCGAGGGTGTTTCATCACCTAGTGCCTTAGACCAACTGGTTTGGGAGTCACTGCTAAAAAGCCTTGGGTGTTGCAAGACTAGGAATTACGCTTTAAAGTGCAAACGCATTTTGTAATCGGTCGTTAGTACCTCAAGAAGTATTAACGGTCGCATGAAGGATGTGTAAGAAAAATTCATTTAAAAATTCACCAATTAATAAGTATTTTGGACAACGGACAAGAGTATGATTGCTTGATTTGAATTTTCAAGTGTGGGGGTGATTTATACACACACGTAGGGGTATGTGATTGGAGTTTAGATGAGAGATAGGAGTGAAGAATAGAACTTATATCTTTAATAGAGATGATAAAAATTCCTAAGTTGAGATAAAACCCTAGAAGGAAAACTTAAGAGATGCCAAAAACTAAGTAGGTCTGCAGAACATATATAATCTTAAGTTAAATGATGAGGAAGTGTGAAGAATATGGGTGGATAATTTATGAGTCGACGATAATAGAGTTCCTTGTTAGAAAACCTAATTGGAGAATAAAAGTCGAAAAGCCGAATTGATAGGATTTTGTGGGTAGTATCCGCTGAAAACCCTCAGAAGACAACACTCCTCTTACTAGGGACACCTAGAGGTTTAACGGCTTGTTGCATGAGCTCAGTGCAATCGCGATTCCCTGCGAAAGTGAGGTTAGGTTTTTTGTCGAGAATAAAACTAAGTTTGCTCGAGGACGAGCAAAAGATAAGTTTGGGGGTATTTGTTCATATCATAATATTGCATTATTATATTCCCCATTCTTATGCATTTTACAAATAAACAGGTGCTTTTGACCGATGTCTGCTACATAGTACAGGTTACAGGTTCTTAGAGCAAAAACAGTGAAAAAGATAAAAGATGATGCAAAAGTGAGACTACGACCAATAAATGGTGGAATCTTGATCAAGCCTACTTAAAGATCAGTTCACAAAGTACAAGGCAACGCAAGGTCCAAGATTACAAAACGAACGGTTAAAAGTCCATTGTAATTGTTCACTGGGAGATCTGGAAGAAACCTAGAAACCAATTTGAGAAAAGAACTGAAGAAATAGGAAGACAAAAATAACCAAAGCCAACACAAGAATTCTGAGCACACAACTCCCTAGTTTGACCGCGGAACTGCGGCCAAACCTTGGCTGCGGCTGCGGTTCTGCGGTGGATTAGAGGCCTTAGTGGAATAAAATTTTACCAAAATTCTTGCGGCGCTGACTAAGTCTTCCTTGTAGGGTTCCTAGGCACACTAATGAGGTCTCACATGGCATCAAACATGGCTAATTCTAATTTTACATGTGCCTACAAACCCTAACACGGATCGTTAACTAGATAATGAAGCGATGCGATGCAAATAAACGACTTTTAACTAAAGGAAAGAAGCTACAACCTTTGTAGATCCGGTCCTCCACGTCCTAGGCTCCGTGATGAGGTCCCTCCGCTGTCCAAATCATATTCCGGACTCTAGCATCGGCTTCATCGAAGAAATGGGCAGGCTTGGTCGTCGGCTTCGATGCCGAAGATGATCTACGTCGAGGCATCACTAGATCAAGCTCCCACTTCACCAAGTCATGAAACTTGTGAAGAAAACACCCTATACTACTTGGCAAGAGGTAGAGGATGAAGAAATAGGAAGTGGGTTCACTTTAGAATTGGATTTCTCACTCATTTTCACTAGTTGCCATTGATGGTAGCTAGGTTTTCTTTCTTGCTCAAGATGAAGAAGAAGAAGAAAAGATATGATAAGTGTTATTAAAAATAGAAAATAAAAACAACACTTATCATTTACTAACCTTGGTTGAGTGTAGAGAATAGACCATGGTTAGTTTTAATGGTTAGGGTTAAGCATGAGACAAGAATGGTGGATATGGTCAAAGCTTCATGAAGCTTCAACTAGCAAACAAAAACCCCACCATTCTTTCTTTATCTTTTCCAAAATAAGAATTATAAATAAATAGATAAACAAAACCCTAATCATTAGTTTAACCATGGTTTAATTCTTTACACTTAACCAAGTAAACATGTATCATCAAACATGATACAATCAAGTACACAAAAGTATATCACATATACAACTTGCACAATTCAAGTGAGAAAATCCATTTAAAGTGAACCAATACTAGTTAATGCAAAGTAATATATCAAATATATAATTATACATTAAATCATTAAATCAACACTTGATTTAACGATCCGGTCATATCGCATATAACCGACTAGTATCCTATGTATCGGCTTATCGAATCAATCCTTGATTCGATAACTAGGTTATATCGCATATAACCAATCGATACATTCATCGCGAGAATGAAATACGATATCACATACACGCATTATTCTCGGTCCTGCACATATCTCATATGCGCTCCTATTTCGTTTTGCTTGAGCCAGGAAACCTCTGTGTAGGACTCTAAAGACTCGTCAATACGCCGGCAGCAGATGATGATCATATCAAGCACCCACAAGCCGCAAGCGGTCTGCTAAACGTAACGGCCACCCGGGTATTGAGCGATCAGAAGATCGACGAGCAAGCCCGCTCACACTCCTGTGAATCCAACCAGTAACACTTACCGTACAGTCCGGTCTGTTCGTCTGATATGTCGCATATCTCGCCTAGGGGTGGTAAACGTCAGACCCCAGTAGCTCGATAAGTCATGCCAACGTGAAGTCCATGACATGTGTGAAACTACTGATAACACTTACCAGTAGGTCACTACAACCCTGGCCAGGGATTTCCTGTTATGGCCAGTCGAGCATAGCGCAACATCAACCCCCAATACCGGGAGAGACGAATCCCCTCCTATCGCTCATTGCCTCCATGTGAATCGGGACTATACCCAAAAACCACCTGTTTGCACGACTCAGTAGAGCCGTGGTAGGGTGGAAATCAAAGCACAGTGGGAGACACATAAGACTCTATGACGATCTCGGGTCAACAGACTAAGCTGTACCAGTGTCGCCAGAGAACTGCCATCTGACGTGAGGTATAATACCATCTGGGAGTTCTCGGCGAGTCCGTTCAGTGTACCCAGTCTCCACTGAGCACCCGTATACCATCTCTGATGTCAAACACCAATGGATATGGGATCATCCATCGCCCATCACATGGGTCGAGAAGATATACGCTAGTCTACTCTGGAATATCGATGCCCCGTCTCGATATTCCCACGACTAGGAACATTGAAGGATGTACTCATGGACTACCCAGGCCCTACTAGTATGATCTGCATCACAGTCCTGGAAGACGAGTACACATCCTAAGGGCTTTATCAACATGTAACAGAGAGACAGAAAGTATACATGTTAAGATAAAGGGCAACCAGATAGCGTACTATCATGTCGAGCAAGAAAGTCCTACCTATATATGTCCCAGCATCCACTACAATATACATCCAATGTACAGTAATGGCCTCTAGGGCATACATATAACTAACAATCTCCCACTTGCACTAGGGCCATCTGTAGCAGTGGTTGCAGTATCACATACTCAACCATCCCATATAAGTCTCTCTCTGGGAAAAAGCCTTTGTGAGTGGATCCGCCGTATTGTCCTCTAAGTCTACTCTCCTAACCTTGATCACCCTGGAGATCATCTATCTCCATGATCAGGTGATGCTGCCTCAGAATATATCTGGGTCACTGATGGGACCAGGGTTCACGGGCCTAAGCCACACTTCCATTGTCACACAATGGTAGGAAACTAGTTCATCTTATGAACCAATATACACCCAAACTGCCTCTTTGGTAGTATCTTTAATAGCGAAGTTATCAGCCTTTATCGTCTAGTTTGCCACGGTATCTAGCTTTGAACTCTTCCAACATACCGTCCCTTTACTGAGGGTAAAGACAATGCCTGTGACTGACATTCAGTCGTCTTTATCACCCTGGAACCCTTCCAGTGATTCTCCCCAGGATCTATTGATACCTTCTCACTACATCTAGTGAGAATCATAGCATCCAATTACATCTATCTCATAGATGAAAACTCAGGATTTAGGAGGTATCACTTTGATCCTATGTGGAGAATCATTGTGATAAGCGGAGATTGACCGAGTGCAGCATAGGAAACTCCTTCCCTATCAAGAGTATGTTATCCACGTACTCTACGAGGATCTTCACAATACTCCCTACTTCCTTTTTGTTTATACAAGGTTCATCTACCATTTTGATGATGTCAAACTCTTTGACTAACACATCAAAACAGATGTTCCAACTCCGCGATACTTGCTTTATCCTATAAAGCATCTTGTACACGTTTCCGCTGCTCCCACTATCTACGAAGCCCTCTGGCTGTGTACTTACAGATGCTCTCTTCCAAAACATCATTTTAGAAAAGCAGTGATGACACCCAACCGCCAGATATCGTAGTCATGGTATGTAGCCGTGGCAAGTAGGATCTGGATGGACTTAAGCATAGCCACTGCAAAAGGATTCATCATTATCCACGCCTGGTCGATGAAGAAAACCTTTAACAAGTCTAGCTTTGAAAGTCTCAACTTTTCCATCTACACCAAGTAATCTTCTCAAGATATACTTGCTCCTGATGGGGATTTAACCCTTCAGATATAGCAGCTAAAGTCCATACTTTGCTGGTGTACATGGATTCCATCTCGGATCGCTAAGCATCCAGCCATTCTTACAGAGTCCCTACTCTCGATGGCCTGCTCAAATCTAGTTGGGTCATCATCTCATGATGCAATCCTCACTCCCACTGTCATCGAGAAACCGAGGTATCTCTCAGGCGGATGAGGAACCCTACTAGATCGGTGGAGAGGCTGAGGTTCGTCGGGAACTATTGAATCCTTTGGTTCTGTCAAATCATCAGCTGCAGTTTTGTATAGCTGGAACCTTTCCAGTTCTACAGAACTGACCTTGCCTCGATCTTGTCCGGATTTTGCTTTGACACAGGCCGGACAATCCCAAATCTTAACTCACTTAAGAGATAGGCTCTTCCCATACCATATCTCATATGGAGTGGTAGGCACTGATTTGAATCGAACCCTATTCAATAGGTATGCATCTTCTCAAGTGCATAACTTCCAAAAAGGAAATAGATAACTCAGTAGTACTCATCATAGAGCACACCTTATCATATAGGGTGTGATTGCTCCGCCTCGATATACCATCGTGCTATGGTGTATACGGAGGAGTAATGCTGAGAGAGAATCTCATTCTCCTTTAGAATAGTCTAGGAATTCCGTGCTCAAGTATTCTCCTCCTTGATCTCATCAAAGGACATAATACTTATACCCGTATTGGTTCTCTACTTCTAACTTATATTCTGTGAATATCTCAAAAGGTTCGGACTTGTGTTTCAACAAGAACATATGTCTGAATCTAAAGGGATCAACAGAGAATGTAATGAAGTACAAAGAACCGGTCTTGGCATGTGTAGACAGGGGACCTACATACATCAACATGTATCATCCCAAGAGTTCACTAACTCCTTCTCTGTTTCCAATAAACAGAGCTGAGGTCATTATATCTTTGTGACATGACTCGCAAGTTTCATAAGATGTAAATTCAAACTGATTTAAATATGCATCTACTATGTAACTTAAGCTAGTCGGGTCGCATTGATATGACCTAGTCTACAATACCTCAAGAAGGATCCGTTCATTTCTGAACTCTTCCTCTTGTGTATGTTCTGTATACTAGGAACTGTAGTTTGATTTAGAACGTCAATGCTTTTAGATAACGTGCCTGAACTGATCAACTTTTGATATAGGAAATGTTCAGAGCATTATCCATCAATACAAAATTTTGTCATTTCTTTACTCATAAAGAGACTGATATGATTTTGTATATCAGGTTCGGTATCTAATAGTATTTGTTCAGAATCAATGTATCGGTAATACAGGGTGACAGTGACTAACAGACTTGGCTGCAACACTTGCCCCGTTTTCTGTCTCATGAAACTTATCACCCGTTCTTAGTTTTTCTACCTTTTTGTAGCCCTATGTAACAGATTACATATATGGGATCCTGATCCGGTATCAAATATCCAGGATGCAGAGGATACTGAGAAACAGTTCTTTGTAACGAACACACTCGAAGATGATGCATCAGCATGCACTCTCTTCGTTTGGGCGGCACGGGAATTCTGGTATTCCCCTTATTTCCTGCTCTGTCTTATAACAATTATAAGTTGGAGCGGGACCAACGTTCCCCAGCTCAGTATAACAAGCGGGTTCGGTCAATATTCCGTATTATTATCTTGATTAAGGCGTGATATGGTCGCTACCTGGAGAGAGAGAGAAGAAAACACTCAGCGTGCGCTCTTGCAAGATCAGACTGGTTATATATTTTATCTAATCAGGATGTCTCCCACTGTTTTTATCAAATCTTCCTTCAAACCCTAAAAGGAAAGACTAGCCGGGATTAATTACACTCTACAAGTTAGCCAATCTTTCAGCCAGGCTAGTGTCGGTACTTTGAGGGAGGTTCCCCGCGCTTTCGCACGGACCTAATTACAGTAAACCTCGTTTTCCCAGAGGCGTAACCCCGTTGGCACCTTTCTAGACACCTACTTGATCGGCTAATTGCAAAGTGCAAAACTCTCCCAGGAGTAACAATTACTCGCAGTGGGTATCGGGATCCAACTATCACATAGAAGGTATGCAATCTCATTGCAAATTTCAACACTTGAAACTCCCGATAATGGTTTTTACCCCTAACACCTATGACCTTGGCTAAGGTCAACAAATCATAGGTACTAGTCAAGTTCTACCCGTCATTTCATGATTAATTAGACCCACCCATATGACCCTTGGCTAAGGTCAACAAAGCCACATGACTGTCCTAACAATCGCATCATATGCTGTGTAGGAAGACATCACTTAGCTACCGCACACTACGCCTCGGCTATGGTCGACAAACGTAGCATGAATACTAAGTACTCTACTTCCTAAAATGACGGAGGGTTGCGAATGGTTTTTATGAAAACCTTTAACGCTTTGAACTTTATCTCGTTGCGGAATCAAATGTTTTTAAATGGAATGTTTTCGAGGCTTTTCTAGTTTTGCTAAAGGGGTCACTCCTAGTGAAGGGATCGTCGGCCCTTTCCTCATCGAATGAGGTGCGGGATATATCATATATATCACTGTGCAAAGCGGAAACTATAGAAGCGACCAAAGACAAACCAAGGGTTGTAGCATCTACCAGTTATTGCTAAAGGAGTCACTCCCGGTGAAGGGATCTCGGTCCTTTCCTCATCGAATAAGGTGCAGGATGTTCTATAATGAACACCGCAATGCAAAACAAGAACTGTAGCTACCTGTTTTATTTTGAAATTCGATTCCACAACATCAATTAGGTTTATTTTCTTTCATTAATCTCATTAATGAATATCCCATCATTTAAGTCCACCTAAACATCACAGATAAATATAACGTACGCTTATGCCATCCGCATTCGCCTCGATGTCCCGTCTGCACCGTTAGGTTAGGTAACTAACGCCAGAGCGAGGCAGGGCTAACGCGGGTGTAAAACATAAGCAACGTCTATATAATATATCATATATACTATATACAGTATCTATCACAGAACATCACATGATCACATCACAGATATCGCAGCAGAAGAATCATATGAAATATTGGATATACTAGGACGTCCGTGTTTTCAATACGAGCCTGTATAAAACACGGATTCCACGGTCGCGATGAATAGCCAAACCCACACCCCTAGACCCCAACGAGAGCGGCAAGCAACCCTACCAATTCTAGAGTTAGGAGACCCGGACTCGACTCCTCGAGTTGGTCTCCCACTGGACTCCAGAACCCGGTTACTTGTGCTCCCCTCCTTGGGTCTATCCTAGTGCGGAAAAGAAAATAATATACAAATGGTGACATCATCCGCAACCTGGAAGTGCCCCAATAAAAGAATATTACATACAAGTTTTTACATGAATGAAAAATGAAAAACACTCTTCTCACATAAAAAAAACCCCGGCTATTCAAACACGACGATCCAATATAACATATCCAGCAACACATAACATCACATGTCATCAACGTAAGTAAATATGCGCATCCCAATTGTCGTTGACATATAGCAACGAAACCGGCGATATCACATATTACACTTACGGTCACAAAAAAGAAAGTGTAAAACTATAACAGTTGGAATCCGCAATCTCTTTAGACATCACATGCCTAATCAAATGAATTCTTTAGACATCGCATGCCTAACAATTATAAACCCCGCATTTCAGTCTCATTATCGAAAACACTTTTCAATACCAAGTCGGGCAATTCAACAAGATTCCCGACATCTTGATCGAATGCTCGTCGCAAACTTTAGTAGGCGGCCGCACCCCCGACGCCGTCGACAAAGTGCACCAAGGCGGAACACAGCTGCCGCGAGCACCCGAACGGATGCTTTCGGCGACGGGGTTCTCCTACAGTCACTTGGTCGGGGCTATGGAGTGAGGCTGTCTATTAAGTTTACCCGGCGAGTATCCGCGTACGCTACGTGATTGCGACGGACTTTTGATCACATCAAAATTCCGTGGCAACCGATCAAGTGAGACTAAACTGCTATGTTTATAATATTCATTCAGTTATCTCATAACTACTTGTGAATTCCAATTGTTGTATCACATTCCGGATAAGATAGAAAATGTTAGACTTTCCGATTGAACAATCGAATACCCAAGTTTTCCCGAAATAGCTCAATACATGAAATAAGTTTAACAGCATTCAGTTCGTGCCTCAGTACCAACGGTCCAGCCGTAGAAGGGTCAAGCCAACGCCTCACATGTGGCACGCCGTACTGCCCCAAACCCGAAGGTTCAAAGGGCAGTTCAAGACGGTCACATAATCGAGTTAAGGTTTGTTGTCTTCTAGAGGGACCATCGCGTTACTTGCACTACTTAGAACGTGATTAAACTTCAGAAAAATCCAACAATTGGAAATTTCCCGGTAGGGGAAAAAGTGGGTATTTATATCCGGTCGAACTTTTTAACATATTATAAAACTACCCGGAAAAACACACTGACAAAATTAGACAATCCGATCGATACACCGAATCCCCAATACAACCCAGAAAATTCAACTCTTGAATTTAAATTAAAAATTCCCAGAAAATACAGGACCACATTATAGGAATTACTGTGCAAAAAGTAAGACCTGATGTGACTACTTGGCCGCGGAACCGCCGCAATAGCCATGCTATTGCCGCGGTTCCGCCGCAGTTTAGAGGAATTGGTCGCTCGAATTTCACAGTAATTCTTAAATTCTCCTGCTGATTTTTTTGCTTATTTTTAATTCTCAAAAATCCACGAATTTCAAAAATGTACAGAGAGCATTTTAGGGTTTGGGTTTCGGTTCGATCAGACTTCTAATTCCGTCTACGCATCGCCTAAGGCTCTAGCTAGGCTCTGATACCACTGTAGGGTTCCTAGGCACACTAATGAGGTCTCACATGGCATCAAACATGGCTAATTCTAATTTTACATGTGCCTACAAACCCTAACACGGATCGTTAACTAGATAATGAGGCGATGCGATGCAAATAAACTACTTTTAACTAAAGGAAAGAAGCTACAACCTTTGTAGATCCGGTCCTCCACGTCCTAGGCTCCGTGATGAGGTCCCTCCGTTGTCCAAATCAGATTCCGGACTCTAGCATCGGCTTCATCGAAGAAATGGACAGGCTTGGTCGTCGGCTTCGATGCCGAAGATGATCTACGTCGAGGCATCACTAGATCAAGCTCCCACTTCACCAAGTCATGAAACTTGTGAAGAAAACACCCTATACTACTTGGCAAGAGGTAGAGGATGAAGAAATAGAAAGTGGGTTCACTTTAGAATTGGATTTCTCACTCATTTTCACTAGTTGC
This sequence comes from Agapanthus africanus, assembly GCA_030015575.1. Lineage (NCBI taxonomy): Eukaryota > Viridiplantae > Streptophyta > Magnoliopsida > Asparagales > Amaryllidaceae > Agapanthus > Agapanthus africanus. The sequence continues at coordinate 136,309,025 of CM057350.1, forward strand.
CATTGATGGTAGCTAGGTTTTCTTTCTTGCTCAAGATGAAGAAGAAGAAGAAAAGATATGATAAGTGTTATTAAAAATAGAAAATAAAAACAACACTTATCATTTACTAACCTTGGTTGAGTGTAGAGAATAGACCATGGTTAGTTTTAATGGTTAGGGTTAAGCATGAGACAAGAATGGTGGATATGGTCAAAGCTTCATGAAGCTTCAACTAGCAAACAAAAACCCCACCATTATTTCTTTATCTTTTCCAAAATAAGAATTATAAATAAATAGATAAACAAAACCCTAATCATTAGTTTAACCATGGTTTAATTCTTTACACTTAACCAAGTAAACATGTATCATCAAACATGATACAATCAAGTGCACAAAAGTATATCACATATACAACTTGCACAATTCAAGTGAGAAAATCCATTTAAAGTGAACCAATACTAGTTAATGCAAAGTAATATATCAAATATATAATTATACATTAAATCATTAAATCAACACTTGATTTAACGATCCGGTCATATCGCATATAACCGACTAGTATCCTATGTATCGGCTTATCGAATCAATCCTTGATTCGATAACTAGGTTATATCGCATATAACCAATCGATACATTCATCGCGAGAATGAAATACGATATCACATACACGCATTATTCTCGGTCCTGCACATATCTCATATGCGCTCCTATTTCGTTTTGCTTGAACCAGGAAACCTCTGTGTAGGACTCTAAAGACTCGTCAATACGCCGGCAGCAGATGATGATCATATCAAGCACCCACAAGCCGCAAGCGGTCTGCTAAACGTAACGGCCACCCGGGTATTGAGCGATCAGAAGATCGACGAGCAAGCCCGCTCACACTCCTGTGAATCCAACCAGTAACACTTACCGTACAGTCCGGTCTGTTCGTCTGATATGTCGCATATCTCGCCTAGGGGTGGTAAACGTCAGACCCCAGTAGCTCGATAAGTCATGCCGACGTGAAGTCCATGACATGTGTGAAACTACTGATAACACTTACCAGTAGGTCACTACAACCCTGGCCAGGGATTTCCTGTTATGGCCAGTCGAGCATAGCGCAACATCAACCCCCAATACCGGGAGAGACGAATCCCCTCCTATCGCTCATTGCCTCCATGTGAATCGGGACTATACCCAAAAACCACCTGTTTGCACGACTCAGTAGAGCCGTGGTAGGGTGGAAATCAAAGCACAGTGGAGACACATAAGACTCTATGACGATCTCGGGTCAACAGACTAAGCTGTACCAGTGTCACCAGAGAACTGCCATCTGACGTGAGGTATAATACCATCTGGGAGTTCTCGGCGAGTCCGTTCAGTGTACCCAGTCTCCACTGAGCACCCGTATACCATCTCTGATGTCAAACACCAATGGATATGGGATCATCCATCGCCCATCACATGGGTCGAGAAGATATACGCTAGTCTACTCTGGAATATCGATGCCCCGTCTCGATATTCCCACGACTAGGAACATTAAAGGATGTACTCATGGACTATCCAGGCCCCACTAGTATGATCTGCATCACAGTCCTGGAAGTCGAGTACACATCCTAAGGGCTTTATCAACATGTAACAGAGAGACAAAAAGTATACTTGTTAAGATAAAGGGCAACCAGATAGCGTACTATCATGTCGAGCAAGAAAGTCCTACCTATATATGTCCCAGCATCCACTACAATATACATCCAATGTACAGTAATGGCCTCTAGGGCATACATATAACTAACATTCCTAGGGGTATTTTTGTAATAGCAGACATGCGGCAATTGTAAACCTAGGGTTTTCTATGTCCTATAAATAGAGACCCTAATACCTCTTTTGAGGTATGCCTCCCTTCATTAATAAAATTCAGAATTCTTTTTGGAGAGCATCAATTTGTATGTTCTTAATTTATTTTCTGCCCTAGGTTAAATTTCTATTCCTTGCCCTAGTTAAATTTAATTCCTTGCCCTAGTTAGATAGTCAGATCTTTTATTCTGTGCCCTAGATAAATGTTTTTCAATTCCCTAATGAGCGAGTAGTCTCCTCGCTTGTTAGGGTTAGATTTGGGGAAGGTTTGAGAGATAAAGATCTCTCACACCTTTCTTGCCCGTTATATATTTTCATAGGACTTCATGCATACATGCACATACCGTTCCCTACGGCACCCACGAGGTAGCGGTGATACCGTAGTATAAAGGCCCGGTTGCACGTGTTTTCCATGGAGGTTAGGGTAAGGATTGATAAAGGAAGGACAAGAAGCTAGAGGAAGAAACATCTTCCCAATGGTTCTAATCCCCTCTATTAATAATTACCATAACTCCTAATAGATCTTCATATGGGTTTAGAAAGCAGTGAGATTTATTGACTTTCCAAACTTAATCTAAACCTAACCCTAACAAGATTTAGATCTAGATTAATTTAGTTTTTAGATTTAATTGATCCATTCACACCATTTGGAATTAACTCGTAAGAGCGGTTAGGAAATTCACAACATCTCTGTGGACCGACCCGTACTCACCGGCTAGCTACCAAGCGACGCCGTTCTTGATTGCGGTTACTAGATAATTTTTGACATAAAATCAGGCCTCGTTATGCACCGTTAGGTTACTTAACTAACGGCAGAGTGGGTGTTGGACTAGCGTGGATGCAAAATATATACAACATCTACTAGTATATATATATATATATATATATAACATTCATCCCATGCATGATATAAGCAACATCACAGAAAATCAACAAGTAACACAGAATGGTGGATAATCTTGGAACCTCGGGTTTTATTTGATCCGCAAATGAGACCCGATGTTCCCATTCGTGTGGATAGCTTGTGTAATGAAAACCTAGACCCCTACGAGCGCAGCAAGTTACCCACCAATCCTAGAAGTGAGGCAACCCCAATCAACAAAGTGAATGGGCTACCCAGCACTTCACGAAATCCGGTAACTTGAGCCCCCCTCCGTAGGTCGTCCTATACTCCCTACGAATGCGATGAATAGCCCATCAATTCTAGAGTAAGGCCCTCTCTGTCTCAACGCCATGAGATGCGGGCCCGTTGCCTTCTGGAACCCGGCTATTCGAGCACTCCACCACGGGGTAATCCTAGTACAGAAAAGAAAAGTATATATACAATGGAGATATCGACCTCAACCCAGTCGTGCCCCAATAAAAGAATATACAATCTGGCAGAGACGTCTGTCTACATGTCAAACGCTCGCCCCGCAATAACGAATATACAAATGAATTTTAACTGTACTACTACCATTGCATCGCAAGCTATCCATTACGACAATCCAACCACAATATCAGCACAATCACAGAACATCAACGTGAATGTCATGTTCGCAAACCCGTCTAATAGCACATATAGCAGTTAGACGGTTTATACCGCTCAATGACATTCACGGTCGCAGATAGTAATGTATGCACTGAAACTTATAAATGGTGCTAAAATAGCGACTTCGAAATACTCAGTATTGCCCCAAACTAAAGATGACAGAATATGTAATCTAGGCAAAATCAAACAATACCTAAAAACCAATACTCAAGAGTCCAAAACACCACCAAAATTTCAAGACCCAAATCCTAAGTAAGACCGGCCAGGCTGGTAAAATGAGGAATCTCACCGGTCAAAACTTAGTGTTTGGGGATCATTTTTCAATGGTGTTCTAGTTATCACATGAGTAGCCTTCTGCAATTGTTTTTAAAAAAATTGAAGACTTTAAAATTTCGACAGAAACTTGAATATTGTTTTGATTGTTCTGGAGTTATTTCGGTTTCGTAATTTTAAACATCGTTTAAACTGCTAATTAAGGGTTTATGGGCTGTCTCTGATACCATGTTGGGTTACGATAGCACCCTGGCCATCTACCGTGGCCGATGCGGAACAATAAATGACATTTAAACAACTTGGCGCTAACGAACCCTTCTAAAATTGAACCATAAACCTACACTAGCAAACAATAAGAGCTAAACTATAAGGTTAGAAATGGTTATACCGAATGAACCGTGTCCTTCGGTCTTCTACCATCTTCCTTACATCCTTGAGGCGTCCTCGACTGAACTTGGCCGCCGGTCTTCCTCCGTCGAAGATGATCCAACCGAGAGATATAGTTCATGGCTCTATCTCCATACTAATGATCAAGTGAGGCAACTAGGGACTCTAGGTTGCTAATCTAGAGTGCTTAGGATGTAGTGAAGTGTTCAAAGTGTTTATCTATCTCATCTCGTCTCTTGATTCTCAACTCATGAGATTGTAGAGAGGAGGTTGAGGATGAAGATGGAGGAGCTCAAGAAAATACAAGAGGAGAGTGAAGCTAATGGTGAGGTAAAGGAAAAACCAACCATACATTTTCCTCATCCAACATCAAGTGTGAAAATAACATGAAGCATGGTTTTAACAAACTCATTTTTTCAATATAAAATCCAACCCATGCTTGAATAGTTTGCACAAATGAATTAACAATTCATTTGTGCAACACTATACAAGCATGGCTCTCACCATAATCCCCTCTCTCCTTTTCCACCTCATTTACCATTTACAATATATGGTTAAATCTAAAATGAGGTGTCCACCTTCTAGAATGTTATCTGTATAAATACGGATTACACTCTACTGTATATACATACCTATATTTGTACCGAAATACGAATACCCGAAGAGATAGAATAACACAAAGAACATAATACTAGAATATACATATTGGAATACATATACGTAAATTATTAAATCAATTCCCGATTTAATAATCCGGCTCAAACTCGAGCCGACTAGTATTATCAACTGTCCGATCAAAAGTCCGGGTACATAGTACAATCAATCGATCAGAACCCTGCACGTATCCAATACGGCTACTACATCATTTCGCCAGAACCAGGGAAACCCTCTATATGGGACTCTAAAGACTCGTCAATACGCTGGCAGTGGGTTTAACCACAAGCACATCAGCGGCACTAGCTGTACGTAATGGCTACCCATGTATTGATCGAAAGGAATCCCGACGAGCAAACTCATCCGAACCCCTACTGAGCATGTCCGTGACAATCTCCATACATTCTGGTCTGTTCGTCTAAGAGTGTCGCATATTGAGTCTAGGGGGTGGATAAAGTCAGCCCCCTAATAATGCGATATTTTATGTCGGTATGAAGCTCATCACCCACTAAGAAACTACTGATCTAAATCAGTAATTCTCATCTTCCTTGGCCAAGGATTTCTGGTGATGGCCACTCGTGCATTGCGCGATATCAACCCCTAATACCAGGAGAGACGAATCTCCAACGATCCGCTCACTTCCTCCATGTGGCTCGGGACTGTACCCAACTAAAACCTGTTTGCACGACTCCTTTGAGCTATGGTAAGCTAGTAATCAAAGCACAGTGGGAACTCACACGAGACAAATGACGATCTCAGGTTGACAGACTAACCTGTACTCATGTCACCTGGGAACTGCTATCTGACAATATATATAATACCAACTAGCATGTTCCCGGTGAGTCTGTCCAGTGTACTCATAACCCAATGAGCACATGTATACTATCTTATGTGACTGAATGACACCAATGGCTTGTGAGACCGGCCACCGCCCTTTGTCGGGGTCTCGATAAGTACACACTAGTCTACCCCAGAGTCTCGATACTCCCTCGACTAGGGATATTTAAGGATGTGCTTATAGACCACCCAGCTCCCACATATATGATCGCCATCATAATGCTAGTAGTCAAGCAAGAATCTTATGGGCTCTATCAATATAATAGTAATCTGTAATACCACATAATGCATGTACATGATAATAAAGAAAAACCAGATAGCATACTATCATTTTGAGTAAGACTGTTCTACCCGTATAGGTTCTCCCTCAATCGTCATAATCGCGTGCTTGCGATTACAATAATTGAATTGAGGGCAATATAGACAACATTAGCAAACAGGGTTAGGATCCTGTCGACTAAGGCCTTTTAACTTTATGAGTCGTAAGGGTCTCATAAAAGTATTTCTCCCTACGAGTCGTGAGGATCTCGTAGGTGTATTTAGTCCTTAGGAATCGTAGGGATTCCCAAGTAATATTTTCTTTTGTAAGTCGTAAGGATCTTGCAAGATTGTTTTCTCTTTATAAGTCGAGAGGACTTATAAGTGTCGTTCATCATACGGGTACATTTCTCGCCATTGGTGGAACTTGGTTGGGAAATGTTTATTCGTGCCCGTAGATTGTATACAAGTGTCAATATTAGCCCCCTGTAGGGACACATTGCTTAGGAAACAGGTTTAAATCTGTCGCCTAAGACTTTTGAATCTTATGAGCCGTGAGGGTCTCATAAAGAGAATTCTCCTTAAGAGTCGTGAGGATCTCGCAAGTGTAATTTCTCCTTAGGAATCATGAGGATTCCTAAGTGTGTTGCTCCTCTGTGAGTCGTAAGGATCTCACGCAGGTATTTTATCCTTACAAGGTCGATAGGACCTTGCGAGTGCACATGAATTTTTTTATTTTACAAGTTTGCGCTCTATTCGGGTTTTCACAAACCTGCCGGCAGTCCTGCTGGTTTTGCTCATGGTGCCCTTTCGGGTTTTCATCCATACCCATTTTGCTTGTGGACATACCGTTTTTTTAATGAGATTGCGCCCTTTCGGGTTTTCACAAGCTCGCCGGTAGCCCTGCTATTTTTACTCACGGCGCCCTTTCGGGTTTTCATCCGTGCCCATTTCGGTTGTGGACATACCTTTTTTTTTGCGAAACTCTCGGAAGTAGTTTCGTCACAGGTGACCCATCTGTTTGCCGGTGGGATTTGAGGGTGGCTTCATCACTGGAGTAGCTGTGTAGCCGGTAGGGCTTGAGTTGCAATCCTCTCCATCGAGATTTCGATTGCAATATAGATCTCAAGGGATCATATTGTTGTATTTGGGGCGATGTGCTAGTTTGGGGTCGTTTTGGTCCTATATCGCCATGTTCGAGGCGGAATTTCTGTTTAGAGACATCTCGGTCCATTATCGCCGTTTTTTAGGCGACGCTCTAGTTTACGGACATTTCAGTTCAACATTCCCGTTTTGGGGATGAATATTAGTTTAAGGACATTTTGTCCAACATTCCCGTTTTTTTAGGGGAACGCGTTAGTTTAAGGACGTTTCAGTCCAACATCGTCGTTTTGAGGATGAATGTTAGTTTAAGGACATTTCGGTCCAACATTCTCATTTTTGGGATGAATGTTAGTTTAAGAACATTTCGGTCCATTGTTAGTTTAGGGATATCTCGGTCCGTTATCGCCACGTTTGAGGCGAATTGTTAGTTTAGGGACTTCTCGGTCCATTATCACCGTGTTTGGGGTGACGCGCAGTGTTTGAGGCAAAACACCATGTTCAGGGACGTTTCGGTCCATCATTCCCATGTTCGGGATGAAATGCTAGTTTAGGGACATCTCAGTCCAACATCGCCATGTTTGGGGCGACGCGCTAGCTTAGAGACTTCTCGGTCCATTATCGTCGTTTGGTTGGGGAGTTACAAAACTCATTCCTTCCAACTCTTGCTTGCCGAGGCCCTACTGCATGTCTTTTGTATGCATGGACACTTCATGCCTTGGGCTGTATTCACCCTCTTGGACTGCTTATTTTACTATTGCAGCAATCAGGTTGTTTTGCGGGAAATATCGGGTATTTTAAATGGCACCTGCCCCCTGCTCATCAATGTCGCTTTCCAATACTGATGGAGCATCTTCTTCATATATGAAGGAACGAGATATCACGTCATTCCTTCTGCCGAGTCTTCTTCTTCCTTGGAAGAATGGAATTGACTTGGGGGGTTTTCCCCTCATCGTCTGATTCGGAGTGGGACATGGATTTCGCATATCTTCCATGGTTTTTTGGTTCAAGTGATATATTCCACTTGATTATAAGACCTGCTTATAGGTCTCTTGATATCCTTTCTATTTTTTGAGAAGAAAGGACCATCTCACATAGAGATTCTTCCGCCAGTGAAAGATATGCCCCCTGTGTATATCTCGGGGGGGGGGAGAGATTACCCATGCCATCACTATTTTGGCAGTAGGTTGCTTCAGAGTCGCTCACTTTTTGTTGAGAGTTGACGACAAACGCCACCTTGCCTTCGCTTTTCATTCATCTTCATTGGATGATGAAGGGTCTTGACCCATTTGATCCAATCGAGTCATTTTATCCATGAGCTCTTGGAAGATCGTCGGCTTGAAGAGGGCCATAAATGGGAACACCTTTGAATTTGGGTTAAGAGTGACTATGAACATTCTCATGGCTGCAGCTTCGTCGATACGTTGCCGCATTTTGACCAGCGATTTCGCCATCGGGTAACATATTGAACCCAGGTCTCGCTTGGTCCAACCCTTTTATTGACCAACGCCACCATGGTAGTGCATTTATCTGCACTAGCGAATCTTTGATAGAAGAGCTTATCCATCTTGTCGAAGTTCTTCACAGAATCATTTGGGAGTTTCGCATACCATTTGAAAGAAATGCCCGCCAGACTTCTGACAAACTGTCAGAGGAGCAGTATATCGTTTCGTCCAGTATTGCCGCACATGGATTTAAATCACGCAATGTGCTGGCGAGGATTCCCGGTTCCTTTGTACATGTAGAACGTTAGAAGTGTGTACTCTGGCGGGTACTGTATTTGATCATACCAAGCTGGATATGGTTGACCAGTCTTAATTGACCTGTTTGCAGCTTCACTGACATAGTGAGATTTGATTTTCTGAGCGATATATTTTTCCAGATTTGCTTTTGGAATTATATTCTCTTCGGCCGTTGGTGAGGCTTGCAGAGGATTTGAAGTGTCACCCTTGTATTTAAGAGTGACTACTGGCGGTTCATCATCCAGTGGTTCTGAATGAGCCATGATCCAACCACATTTTGGATCAAGAAGGCCATCTAGTTCATTTTAGTGGACATTCCTGCCGCTTCTTCATCTCTCTTTCTTATAGTGCGCTTTAGGAAATCAATATCCGACTCATGCCCTACTATTTCTTTGGGTGCGTCGGGATTTTCCTTAGGCAATGGATTAGCGAATGCTGCCACCTAAGCAAGCATCTCCTGTAGCTTTTCACGTTGCAGTTGAGCTTTGGTCAGGGACCGAGTTTGCGGTCCATGACTAGTAGAAGCACAAACTTCGTCTTTGGAGTTCACCATGTGGACTGTATGAACTACCATGCCCCCAGGATTGGGGTGTTTGGAATTTTGGCTTTTGAATTTTGCCTCGGGCGCTTGAGCCTTATTAGGCCTCTCTTTTTTGTGAGAAGCCGCTTTAGCTTCGGGAGAAACCGTTGTAGCAGGAACCGTTTTGGGATGAGTCTCCTTGTAATTGAAAGGGGATTTGTCAGAATTTGGCTGACGTTTAGGGGAAGAGCTGTAGACGAGGACTAGTCCTTCACCTGCTTCCACACCCTATATATAGATGAGAAAAGTTCTTTTGGGGAGCGAATTGCTCTCTGCTCGCATCTGAGCTCCACAGGATGCGGAGATTTCTTTAATATCACGGTGGGATAATTTTGTCTGACCCTTCATAACAGTTCGAAATTGTTCCCGGTTGAAACAACAACATTCACCACTAGGGTTGAAATAGGACTTTACGGAGAACTTCCCCCAACTTGTTTTGTATGACGCCGATATCGACGTCGACAATTTCTTACGGCTGGAATTTGATTAGCCTCAGGATTTTGCTTAGCCTTCCCCCTATTTTCTTCGAGAGCTTGAGTATTCTACCCCCTGCGTCGACCATGGCGTTCGGAAGGTACCAGTTGTTTGGAAACCGAATCCATCGGCAAAGCAGATGCTTGAGGAGCCAGCCTGTGGAAGACAAGCAGATGCTTGAGGAGCCAGCCTGTGGAAGACAAACTTCTTCTGGGATTCCTCCTTCGGCATTGAGGTACCGAGGGTGGGAGGTAGGAGCATAGACCCAAAAGGAAGCCCATTGATTTCTTGAAGAGCTGGATTGCAGAGATTTGAGGCTGCAAGTGGCCAATACTTGACTCCACCAGATGTAACAGAGCCTGAGTTGCGGAGGGTGGAAGAAAACGCCATTCTATATAGAGACTAAACGCCGGCTTCAGTATCCCATCACCTAAGGGCAACTACAAATATTTATACCGCGATTATTTGATCACGGAAAAACACAATACACGAAATGTGGAGTAGAAAGAGAAAGAGATCCTACCGGGCGTGCCAGAATCTGTTTACCGCCGGAAACAGAGACGAACTGGGATAGATCATCTTGCCTGAATTTGGGGGCAGATGCTATTTGGAATTATCTATTCAACTCTCCGAAGATACCAAGTTGATTTATGGCACCATATATCGGAGGTTTGGACAGACGCGGCCGTTGTAGCAGACTTTATCAGATTCCCCCTCATTTTATGAGTGGTTTTTTATTGTAGGGACGCTCTTCCCTGCTGGCGCAAGCTCCTGCAGTTAATTACGTTACTGCAATGCGATAACCACTTTCTCATGCTCTGGAAGTTCATTTCGTGCCGTGTGTGCTTTTGTTTGATTTGGTTGCCCGTGGATTATATACGGAAACTAATTTAAGTTGTCGCCCGTAGGGCGCGGATTAGTCCAAATCCGTATATTTGAGATTTGGGTTTAGATCAAGAATTTTGCCTGACGGGGCCCACGTTGGTAGCTTGGTTTGCCAATGAGAATGAACTTAGGACGCAGATCCCACATTTGTGAGGTCCATCGGTTCATGGGATATTTGGGTTTGATCTAAGGATCATTAGCCATATTTGAGACTAAGATCGACTTATGAGCAGTGAGCATATAGGCTCAACTGATCATTAGATCATATATGAATAGCCATGGATAGTATACGGTAGTTATTATGGAGACAGTCTGCAGGGCAAAACATATTAGCTTAAGGACGCCGCGGTCCAACATTCTCTGTTTGGAACGAATGTTAGTTTAAGGACATTTCAGTCCAATGTTCCCTGTTTGGGATGAAAATTAGTTTAAGGACATTTCGGTCCATTAAAGCCGTGTTTGGGGACGAAAATTAGTTTAAGGACATTTCGGTCCAACATTCCTATTTTGGGAACGAATGTTAGTTTAAGGACTGTAGGGTGTTTTTCGTCACCCCATTGAGATGGGAATACGCGCGCGCTTGTCAGGCGCATTACAGATTCCCCCTGCCTCGGGTGGGCAGGGGTTTATTGATTGTGGGGATTCGAATCTCCGGCAGCCGCGGACTAAGCTGCCGTTAATTAGTCCTCGCCTTTGGAGCGAGAGAACCTCCGATTAACGGGTTAAACTGGTCATGCGAATTCAACGTGCAGTGTTGTGTTTTGAAAGGGTTTTGGATATATCGGGGGCCCCGCGGAGTTTTTACGAGGGGCCCGCTACCCGGATAGCGGGCTGGGGGTCAAGGGTACTAGCAGCCCCCTTGCGGGGTGCGGGGCAGCGCCCCGTTAGAATTATTTTTTTGACGGGGGAGGTGTTTTTAGTGTGGAGTATGTGTGTGTGTATGTATATATACATACATACATATATATATATATAAATATATATATATATATAAGGGAAAGAGCATCCAAAGGATGCATGGGAAAAAGCGCCAGCGCTTTGGATGCTAGCGCTTTGAGCGCAAGGGCGCTAGCGCCCCACGTACCAGGCACGTGGGCGCTAGCGCTTTGGGCGCCCCACGTGCCAGGCACGTAGGCGCTCGGGCGCTTTGGTTGCTATCGCTCTGAGCGCAAGAGCGCGTGGGCACTTGGGAGCTAGCGCCCCACGTGCCAGGCACGTGGGCACTTGGGAGCTAGCGCCCCACGTGCCAGGCACGTGAGCGCTTGGGCGCTAGCGTTTTGGGCGCTAGCGCAAAAGCGCTAGCGCCCCACGTGCCAGGCACATGGTCCCTCGGGCGCTAGCACTCTGAGCGCAAGGACGCTAGCGCTTTGGGCGCTAGCTCCTCACATACCAGGCATGTGGGCGCTCGGGAGGCAAGAGGGACTTGGTCCCTACAATGGGAGTTATACTCCCAGAAAGGAGCACTTATTATTTTGTATATATGTATATATATGAGGAGTTAAACTCCTGGGATATTTTGAGGCTGATGAAGGGGCTTCTCCCCTTGAGCTCTGGATCTTCCTCAAAATGGGGTTTCTAGAGATGGGTCTCCTTCTTCTTCCTGTCGTTTGGCCGGATCTTGGAGAAAGGGAGGGTGAGATTTAAAGATCTCCCCTTTTTGAGATCTAATGGCAGATCCAAGTTTCCCTTTGTGGGTTTTGTAGTGAAAAACTATTTAGTTTTGGAAAAGGAAGAGTAAAACTCTTTATTTAATTCAAAAGAAAGAAGAAGGTTTTAGAACCTTGAGGAAGGAGAAGTACAAAGATCTGGATTTTTTTGAGGAGGGAAAAAGTTGTTGAGATATTTTCATTATCTTTGCCTTTATAGGCTATACACTTTATATATAGCCCCTTGGGCTTTTCAAAATGGCATTTTGCCTATCCCATGGCTCATGTGCCATTTCATTTTGCACATAAACCATCGGCTTTACAAAAATTTGGCTTTATGCCCATTTTCTTACATTCATTCATAAAATAAAAATAAAAGAAATACAACAAAATTATTTATTACAAATTTTTATTTTGGCATGGGGGAAGGCCGGCCGCTTCATGTTCGGGCTCGACCCGGGCATTGGCCCATTTGACCTGGGCTTAGGCCCACTTAGCTTGGCTTGACTTTAATTTTGACTTGGTCAACCGGGGTGTAAATTTCGACCCCAACAAAGTGCCCCCCATCAATAAACGCACACTGCATATGTGCGTCGTGTGCATGAACTTGATGGATCTTTTTTCACGTGGAGGCAACTTGATTTGGTTCCCGCTTTTTGGGAAGCTGGCACTGCCCTTTTCACGACATGGACGGTCGATGCTTGACGTGTCTTCGAGATGGAGTATCTGGTTGACTTGATTCCAAGGCGGAGGATAATTCTGACGAGGAGGTCATTGCTGCCCTTTTAGCGACGTGGATGGTCGATGCTGCCCTTTTAGCGACGTGGACGGTCGGTGCTGCCCTTTTAGTGACTTGGACGGTTGGTTCTGCCTTTTTTGTGACTTGGACGGTTGGTGCTGCCCTTTTAGCTACTTAGACGGTCGGTGCTGCCCTTTTAGCGACGTGAACGGTCGGTGCTGCCCTTTTAGCGACGTAGACGGTCAGTGCTGCAATTTTTGCGACGTGGACGGTCGGGGTTGCCCTTTTAGCAACTTAGACGGTCGGTGCTGCCCTTTTAGTGACGTGGACGGTCGGTGTTGCCCTTTTTGCAACTTGGACGGTCGATGCTGCCATTTTAGCGACTTGGACGGTCGGTGCTGCCCTTTTTGCGACTTGGACGGTCGATGCTGCCCTTTTAGCAACTTGGACGGTCGGTGCTGCCCTTTTTGCGATTTGGACGATCGATGCTGCCCTTTTAGCGACTTGGACGGTCGGTGCTGCCCTTTTTGCGACTTGGACGGTCGGTGCTCCCCTTTTAGCGACTTGGACAGTCGGTGCTTGATTTGACTTGCTCCGCTTCTTGCAGTGTCAGGGTTGAAGTTGACTTGCTGATTCGATATGATTTGGGTTAACATCAGCACCGCCGCACTGGAATATGGTACCAGGAGAGAATCATCATTTGTCATGAGGCGATTTCCCTCATTCCCAGTTTAACGACTTAAGGGTCATCTGTTCCCAGTTTAACGACTTAGAGGTCATATGTTCCCAGTTTAAAGACTTAGGGGTCTATTGGATTGGAGTTTTGGGATTTTGGGATTAGGGTACGCATCAGCATTGCTAACACTGAAGCACACGTGCTAGGAGCAATTCATCATTTGCCTTTTCCTGTTGGGGAGCGATGGCTTAGGAGACAGGTTTAGATCCCTATCACCTAAGGCTTTTCAATTTTATGAGCCGTAAGGGTCTCATAAAAGCATTTTCTCCCTACGAGTCGAAAGGTTCTCGTAGGTGCACTTTCTCCTTAGGAGTCGTGGGGACTCCCAAGTGTGTTTTTCCTTTGTGAGTCGTAAGGATCCCACGAAGATTTGTTCTCCTCATGTATCGTGAGGACACATGAGTGGGTCTTCCCAGATGGAGTATAATTCCGAGGGCGGAGACCAGCCGCGTAACTGGTGATTGCGGTGGGGCATGGGTATGCTGAGAATTATTTGAGCCCATGGATTGTATACTGCACTCAATTTAGGGACTAACCGTAGGGCCGGGAGAATTTTGAGAAATTAGATTTTGGTTGGCGTTTGCATCGCTACACTGGAATATGGTACCAGGAGCGACTCATCATTCGCCGTTTGGGGACTTGGAATTTGGATCTTGTTTGGCATCAACATTGCTGCACTGGAATAATGCCAGGAGCAACTCATCATTTGCCCCGGGAGGACTTGGGATTTGGTTTTTTGGTCGACATCAGCACCGCTAACACTGAAGCGTAACGCCAGGAGTGACTCATTATTTTCCATTTCCCGTTGGGGAGCGATGGCTTAGGAAACAGGTTTAGGTCCCTGTCACCTAAGACTTTTCAATTTTATGAGCCGTAAGGGTCTCATAAAAGCATTTTCTCCCTACGAGTCGAGAGGATCTCGCAGGTGTATGTTCTTCTTAGGAATCGTGAGGATTCCTAAGTGTGTTGCTCCTTTGTGAGTCGTAAGGATCTCACGCAGGGATTTTCTCCTCACAAGGTCGAGAGGACTTTGCGAGTGTATTCGATCTCTTTTCACGAGTTTGGGCCCTTTCGGGTTTTCACAAACTCGCCGGTAGTCCTGCTGTTTTTACTCACGGAGCCATTTCGGGTTTTCATCCGTGCCAGTCTTTCTTTTGAACATACCTTTTTTTTTGGCGCTGGTGGGACTTTAAAAGTAGTCTCACCGGCAAGATTTGGGAGAGATAGGGGTCGTTTACGCCCATGGATTGTATACGGTTTTGCAGGATGTATGATCCAGACCGTAGGGCTGGTGTGCTCAATTCGTCTGCGACTTGGAGCATTTACGCGTAGTATTTCTTGAGATATAGGCCATTGATGGGTGGCATGGGCCTTTCTCCCTCGGCTCTTATTAGTTGCTAGGATCCTCCGTCGAACACTTTCTCGATGACATATGGTCCTTCCCGGTTTGGCTCGAATTTTCCCTTAGCATGTCGATTGGGGATGATCGGTCTTTTGAGGACCAACACCAATTCACCTTTCTTGAAAGCGCGGAGATGGGATATCTTGTCATAGGCCCGTGACATTTGGGATCGATATAGCTCCAGATTTTGCTGCACCGCGAGCCTCTTTTCTTCGAGGGCGTCGAGGTCTTCAAGTCGAAGGAGCACGTTTTCCTCCTCCGTCAACTCGTGCAGAACGACCATTCTTAAGCTTGGAACTTCGACTTCGAGAGGGAGGACCGCCTCCACTTCGAAGAGCAATGAGTATGGAGTGGACTGGGTTGGAGTACGGTGCGTGGTACGATATGCCCACAACGCCTCGTGAAGCTTGAGATTCCAGTCTCTCCTGTTGGCTGAAGCATTTTTCCTCAGGAGCTTGCATAGAGTCTTATTGAAGGCTTCGGCTAGTCCATTAGCTCTTGGATTATAGATGGAGGAATATCTCCAGTCTATCTTGTGCTGAGTAGCAAACCTTGAGACTTTGAAGCTCTTAAATGAAGGCCCGTTGTCAGAAATGATTCTTCTTGGTGTACCGAAGCGGTATAGAATATTATGCTGGAAGAATGTCAGAATATCTTCTGTCTTGACATCTTTTAGCGGGACAGCTTCAGCCCATCTGGAGAAGTAGTCTGTTGCGGCCAGTATGAACAAGTGGCCTCTGGATGACGGAGGATCAATTGGGCCAACTACGTCGGTGCCCCAGACTTCGAAAGGCCACGACGCCACCGTAGGATGCAACGGATTGGGATGCTTGTGAATGAAATCACCGTGAATTTGGCAGATATGACATTTCTTTGCATGCTCTCCGCAATCCCATATCATGGTGGGCCAGTAATACCCAAGCCGTTTAATTTGAAGTCGCATCTTGGGGCCAGATTGGTGAGCACCGCAAATGCCTGAGTGAACTTCTTTCATGAACTTTTGGGCTTCGGCTAATGACAGACACCTGAGCCAGAGGTATAGCGTGTCATTTACAAAAACGTATCGGAGAGCTCTCTTCTTCAGCCGAACCCTCGCAGATTTTCCTTCAGGCAGCTTGTCGTATTGGAAGTACTCTATGAAAGGTTCTCTCCAATCGGGCTCGTCTTGAACGATCGAAGCTTCCTCGACGGGACTGCTATTCTGTTCTGCGCTTTCCTCTTCTCGTAGAGAGACTGGGGGAAGAATTTGCCGGCTCCTGACTGTGATCAGAATTTCATCCATGTCAGGATCAGCCAGCTCCTTGGCTAAGCGAGCGAGTATGTCAGCCTTTCCATTCAACGCCCTAGGAACTCTCATCAGCTCAATATGAGTGAACCGTTTCATGATTTCCACCACTTGGCTTCTGTACCGAGCTAACTCGGGTTTGTATATCTTATAATCTCCGCTTACTTGGTTGACGACAAGCTGGGAGTCACCGTAAACCCGTAGCCGAAGGATTTCCATTTCTATGGCGAGCTCCAGACCAACTATCAGAGCTTCATACTCAGCTTCATTGTTTGTTCGAGGCTCGGTGAGAGCAAAAGAACGCCGTAGGGTTCCCATCGATGGCGTGATGAACACCAATCCTATCCCTGCTTTTATCTCCGGGACGCTTGATTTGCTGGAGGTCCTTATTGATGAGGCCCCATCGAAGTAGAGCTCCCAATATGGCTCGCTATCCTCGAGGTGCAATATTTGTTCATCGGGTAACTCGCAATTGAGCGGCGACCCTTCCGGTATGGGATGAGCAGCGAGAAATTCTGCAAGAGCTTGCCCTTTTACTGCTTTCTAAGGAGTATAAACTATGTCAAACTCAAGTAGCATGACAACCCATCTCGACATTCTACCGGCTAGGGTTGCTTTGGTCATTAAGTGTTTGAGCGGGTCGACCCTAGAGATCAACATAACTCGATGAGCGAGCAGATAGTGCCTCAGCTTCTTCACAGCGAACATCAGAGCCAGGCATTGCTTTTCGATCGGGGAATAGTTGTGTTCTGCCCCGACTAAAGTTCGACTGAGGTAGTAGAGGGCATTTTCTTTTCCCTCCTCGTTGTTCTGGGCAAGGAGCGCACCGAGTGACTCATCTAGCGCGGCAGTGTATAGAATCAGCGGTTTATTTGGAATGGGAGCGGCCAGCACTGGAGGGTGCAACAAGTACTGTTTGATGCTTTCGAACGCTTCTTGACATTCGGCATCCCAGACAAAAGGAGCTCCTTTCTTCATGAGCTTTGAGAAGGGCCTACATCTCCCCGATAAATTTGAGATAAACCTTCGTATATAAGCAAGCTTGCCTTGAAAAGATCTTAGCTGCGTCAGACTCTTCAGAGGGGGCATTTCCATGATGGCCTTTATCTTGGATAGGTCAACTTCAATCCCTCGATGTCGGACTATGAAGCCCAGGAATTTTCCCGATGACACGCCAAAAGCGCACTTCAGAGGATTCATTTTCAGATCGTACTCCCTCAGTCTGGTGAGAACGGTCCTAAGATCTTGGATGTGATCGACCTTGGCTTTAGTCTTGATGACCAGATCATCAATATAGCATTCGACGACTTTATGAATTAGGTCATCAAAGATATTGGTCATTGCCCTTTGGTATGTAGCACCTGCGTTCTTCGGTCCGAACGGCATCACCTTGTAGCAATATATTCCGATCGGGGTTCGAAATGCTGTGTGTTTCTCATCCTCAGGTGACATCTTGACCCAGATGAGCCATCCATAGAGGTGAACAACTCATAATTTGAGGTGCCATCGACCATCATTTCTATGAGCGGTAGCGGGAAGTCGTCTTTAGGACATGCCTTATTGAGGTCCCTGAAATCGACACAAACTCGAATCTGCCCATTTTCTTCTTCACTGGGACTATGCATGCGATCCAGTCCGCATATTTCTCTTTCCTGATGAAGCCGGCATCGATGAGCTTCCTGGTTTCCTCGATGACTTTTTCTTTCGGTTCCCTTCTCATTCTTCAAGGAGCTTGTTTGATTGGCTTAGCATCAGGAGATATAGCCACCTTATGCACGACCACTTCAGGGGAAGGCCAGGAATTTCTTTGTATGTCCACGCGAAGCAGTCGACGAACTCACGCAGCAGGGCAATTATCTGCTCTTTCATTTCCTCCGACAAGAGTGAGCTGATGTAGGTCGGCCTTGGATTATCGGGCGTTCCTAAGTCAATCTCGGTTAGCTCGTCAAAGGTTGCTTGTCCGCCATCTTCGAGCTCTTGAGGAGCTTCTTCTGGCTCGGCTAGCTCATCTTCATCATTTGACTCTTCGCTGGCCTCGTCAACATGGATCATGTAGCACGCTTTGGAATCAGGTTGAATGTAGTCTATGCCCCGTCTATCTGGAATTCGTCCATCGATGAGTGCTCGGACCTGGGGCGGATGCCATAGCCCTTCATAAAACTTTGCTTCGGACTCCGTTTGATATAACAGGCATCCGCACTTTTTGAAATATTCTCGCATCTCGGGTGCATAGTATCTGGGATTAAGGACGGCTTTTATGCCTCTCTCATAGGGAAGGCACGCGACAGAAAAATCGTCCGGGTGCACAACAGAATTTGACCCATAAAACAGGATGCCTTTCTGTCCATTTTTCCTTCAGGGCATGTAGAAAGTTTTCAGCTGGTCCACGGTGGAGACTGACAATGCATCGAGCTCTTTGCACATCTGCTCCGGCACCCTTGTGACAGCTAGGGGCCCTTCTGCAATTTCGAAGGTCTCTCGTAGTTTTGTTTGTCGCATAAGGGTCCAATCTACACAGCTGTTGCACGGCAGGTCCTCTTCCTTCGACTCTTCAGTGTCGCTGCCAAGATGAGGGCGGGCTTTGCTGCTAGATGGAGCTTCAGTAACAGATTCATCCGTATCGCTACCTAAATGAGGGCGAGTTTTACGGAAGGATGGACTTCCAGCGTCGGACTCATCAGTGTCACTACCGAAACGCGGGCGCACTTGGGCGTTTTTGCTTTTGAAAGTGACAGCCGGCTCAGATTTGCTTTTGAGTCTTGAGGCTGTTCTGTCTTTGGTCAGCTATGGCTCAGCACTTTGGAGGTTCACAAAGTACCGAGAATCTTCATATCGTACTTCATGCACACCGAACGGCTGGATGTCTCCGTCAATGCGTCTTTCTTCGCCATTTCTAGTATACTTCATGCATTGATGGAGAGTTGACGGAACGATGCCGTAATCATGGAGCCACGGCCGTCCCAAGAGAATTTTATAAGACGTGTCAGCATCGATCACGTATATCTTAGCTTCAGTTTGCAGATCCCCGAATTTGATTGGCAAAGCTATAGACCCCAGAACTTGCTGGCAGTTTTGATTGAAGCCTTGAATAACAATCCTTTCTCTTGACAGGTGTCGGGCATCCATTGACAAACTCTTCAGAGTCCGCAAGTTCACGATGTTCACTGACGACCCCGGATCAATCAATATGCGATTAATCCGATCTTCGTTGCTGTACCCGGTCACGTAAAGCGGCCGATTATGCTCAGCTGTTCCCAGTAGCAAGTCTTCGCCCTTAAACGTGACTGCGGCGGCATGTAGAGCGTACTGTGCTTCTTTCATATTAATTTCCGCAAAGCGAGCCTGATACCGCTCAGGGTTTTGTAGAGCATGAAAAAGAACATCTCTAAGCTCTTTAGATAGAACCAAGGCATCGTATATGCTAAGGAGAGACGGAAGCTTTCAGAAATGAGCCAAGACATTGTAGTCCACTGAGCAAGGACTTGAGTTTTCATTAGCCGGTTCTCTGCCATCTTCCTCATCAGCCACTTGTTTTTCCTTTCCTTTTGGGGCATTTCCCTGATTTGGTGGTTTAGCCCTACTACTTCTGAGCTGGACTTGGTTGGCCTTTGTGGCAAGCTCCTCGTCCTCTTCGGGAAAATAGAGCTCCTCCTCGGAGTCGCTGCCCAGATGGATGGCGTAGCAGGTCACTATAGGGATCTCTTCATTGGAGTCTTCTTCTAACTCCTCCAGAATTTCAGTCGCTTCTATAGGGAGGAACTCCTTCAATTGAATCAGAGTTCTTTCCTTCTGTTCATAGTTTTCGAGGGAATCGATATATTTTTGAATGGTCGATCTCCCTGCAGACTCTTTTTCATGCCGAGCTGCACTTTTCTTCTTCTTGAGCTTCTTGGATTTTGAGCCTGATGGAGCCGAATTGGCAGCTAGTATGGTAGGCTTCTTCTGCCCTTCCCATTCCGTTCTGGGCTCTTTCTGAAGTAGTTTTATCATCTTCTTCGTCTTATTAGATATGTGCGCACTCTACGGAGGCTGCGGTGAGTCGGTTTCATTTCTCAGGGCAGCGAGTTCGGCTATCTGCTCCCAGAAGGTTTCAGCTTCTGTCTGTATAAAGTTGGTGGTTGCAACTTGATTGTTCACCAACACATTTTTGGACAGCTCGATCTCTCCAGCCTTGTACTGCTTCTCGACCCAGTCTTTGAAGATATAGCAATCCTCGATCGCATGGCTCACTACTCGGTGGTACGGGCAATACATGGGATTGTCGGTCATTTTTACTTCTTGAGGTCTTTTCGACTCCGGCAATTGTAGACCGTTGTTCAAGGCATCTTTAAATATCTTGCGGACCTTATCCCTCCTGAAAGAGTAAACCTTGTTCTTTTTCTCCTCTAGGGAAGGCCCTTCTCCTCCCGGCACTGGCTTTCGAGACCAGTTGGTTATGGATTCGCCCGCCCTTCGCTTTTCTTCATTGTCGGACGCATTGAAGACATTGGTACTGCTGGAACTCCCGCTTCTACGGTTGTCGTCCCGCTTGCTTTTCCAAGTCTTGTCTCTTTGAGAGTCCGGGGTAGACTCTTTCTTCGAGCGTTCCATCATTTGGACTTTCTTGGTTAGCTTTTGAAACGTCTTGAGACCTGCTGTACACAAGAATGGGACCATCCAATTGCTGAGGTTCCTAATGAGAAGGCTGACGGACTGGTCCTGCTCCAGCGGCGGTTCGCACTTGACTGCGAGATTACACCATCGGGCGATAAAGTCGGTGTTGCTTTCATTCTTCCCCGTCTTGGTCCTCACAAGGTCAGCAATGGAGATTTTATCACTGACACTCATGAATCTTTGCCGAAATAGAGACTCCATTTGGGAAAAGATAATGACGGACCCGTCTGGTATGCTTGTGTACCAGTCAAAAGCGACGCCGGTCAGGCTGTTGACAAACTGACGAAGAAGGAGCGCATCATTGCCCCCTGTATTTCCGCACGACGCTTTAAAGTGGGCGACGTGCTGATTTGCATTTCCTGTCCCGTCGAATCTTCCGAACTTAGGAATGACGTAGCCGCTCGGGAACTTGATCAGATCGTACTTTGCGGAGTATGGCCGCCCACTACTGCCAATTTCTTTCCGAGCTTCGGCTTCGGCCACCAATGTTTTAACCTTGCTGGTGACCAAATCCATTATCCGATCTTGTGTTAGCGGGATAGTGTTAACTGGGGCCAAGGCGTCCTAAGAAGCGTGTTCCCCTCCGATAGACGCGTGAGACTTTGCGTCTCGCCTGAGATTCGGGGTAGATGCTATTTGGTTTTATCCGCCCACCTCTCCGAAGATGCCAAGTTGATTTATGGCACCGTGTATCGGAGGTTTAGACGGATGCGGCCGATGTAGCAGACTTCGTCAGATTCCCCCTCGTCTGAGGGGTTTTTGATTGTGGGGATGCTCTTCCCTGCAGGCGCAAGCCCCTGCAGTTAATTACGCTACCGCATCGCGGTAACAACTTTCTCCTTCTCCAGAATTTCACTTCGTGTCGTGGGTGTTTGTTTTGTTTGTGGTTGCCCATGGATTGTATACGGAGACTAATTTATGTTGTCTCCCGTAGGACGTGGATTAGTCCAAATCCGTATTTTCTTAGATTTGGGTTTGGGGTTTTGGTCTAAGGATACGTTAGCCATATTTGAGGCTAAGATCAACTTAAACGTTTGTTAAAGATACGTTAGTCTAATTTGAGACTAAGATCAACTTAACATGATCGTTTAGATCCGACAAAAGAGCATTTAGGCTCTATTGTTCCAGTTTAGGGACGTAGTGGTCCGTAGGTAGTTTAAGGACGTTGCGGTCCATGTTCCAGTTTAGGGATGTGGTGGTCCATGTTCTAGTTTAGGGACATGGTGGTCTATGTTCCAGTTTAGGGACATGGTGGTCTATTGCCAGTTTAGGGACATAGGGGTCCATGTTCCAGTTTAGGGACATGGTGATCCATGTTCCAGTTTAGGGACATGGTGGTCCATTGCCAGTTTAGGGACATGGGGGTCCATCGGTAGTTTAAGGACGCATAAGTCCGTGGGTTTAAGGACCCCACAGTCCGTATTTTGGTTTAAGGACGCATAAGTCCATGAGTTTCAGGACCCCACAGTCCGTGTTGATGTGTGGTTGTCGGGACCCGTCACCTCTCTGACGTCGTTGAAGGATTACAACGATAGGTGTCAGAGGAGTTCGGAGATGTACCCTCAAACCGGATGTAAATTGATTTAGGAGAGCAACCATGCTCAGTCAATTTAGTTTGAGGACTTACGGCCATGATTGGGCTAAGTCCAGTTGAAAAATGTTCAACATTTTATTTGCATTTGGTCGATTAGGCCTTTACTAGGGCTCTGCCCCTGCATAGCATTTTTGTTTTGTTTTGGGCTCTGCCCTTTTATAAATGATGCATAGCATCTGTTTTGGTCTGACAGGTCTTTGTTTGGGCTCTGCCCTTTTTAAAATAATGCATGGCAATTTATTAGGTCTGTTAGGCCTTTTTAATTGGGCTCGGCCCTTCTTTTCAATAATGCAGTGCATTAATTATCTGACAGTGGCCATGTGGCCTGTCAGGCGATTTGCGCTAATTAATGAGCGCAAGCGCATGTGGAGGTGACACGTGTCACGCTCTGGTGAGCGCAAGCACAGTTAGCGCAGTGCGCTGCGTCAGTGCGCTGCGCTGCTGCGCTGCTGACACGTGGCGTGCTCTGGTGAATTGCACCAATTTCAGAGAGCAATGCTCTATTTCAAAAGCGCATAGCGCAAGTGATTCAGATGCTGACACGTGGCGCTCTTTAGTGGCTTGCGCCAACCCAAGAGCGCAACAGTGCAGTTTTGCAAGTGCAAGGCACTATTAACTTGAGAATCTTTTAGATTCCAGCACCAATGGTTCATAAAAAAGTGCAAAGCACTGTTTGATTTCTTGATCTAATTTAGATCAAAGAAAACAAGTTTTTCTTGTTTTTCTTGTTTCAGAGAACCAGTGGTTCATAAAAAAGTGCAAAGCACTGCTTATTATATGAAGATCATTGATCTTGTTCTTAGATCAATGATCTATTAGAAGAAATCCTTCTATTTTATGAAGGTTTTTACCTTTTCTTTGAAATTTCTTCAGAGTTCTCTCTGTTTTGAGGTTCTCAATCTCTCACAATGTTGATCCTTTGAATTGGGGTCTAGGGGTCTTTATATAGTGCCCATAGGTTTGTTAAGTTTGTTAAAGAGATCATTCTCTGAGGGATTTGGGGAATTTTCCTCACCGTTGGATCCTTGATCCAAGAGCTTCTGTTTTACAGAAGGCAATCTTCTTGTTTTCACAAGAACAGAAAGATCTTATTAAAATTTTAATTCTATTTGGCGCAGATGCACCAGCGCTTGACACGTGTCAAGCAGCGCACTGCGCTTGCGCAACTGCGCTGAGCGCAGCGCAAGTGCGCTAGCGCAACTGTGCTGCCACGTGGCGCGCAGCGCAGAGCGTAGCGCAACTGCGCTGCCACGTGGCGCGCAGCGCAGAGCGCAGATTATCTGAAGCGTTGCTTCCTTTAATTTTGTTTTAAATAGAGCTTTGCTCTGATTGGGCGCGCTGCCTTGGGCGCTGCGCTGGCGTATCAGCTTTCGACACGTGGCGCGTTGCGCTCAGCGCAAAGAATTTGAAGCGTTGCTTCGAATTTTGAATTTTGAAATTCAAACAGAGCTTTGCTCTGATTGGGGGAAACAAATGCCCCCCGACCGTTGCGCTCACGTGGCGCGCACATGAGTGCAGCGGTGGTAAGATCCTGGCCGTTGGATCAACGGGTGAGCTGAAGGGGCGCAAGCGCCTTATAAATAGGACCCCTGGCCCTTAGAAATCTTTACCATTTCCAAGATTTTGATTTCCAGAGGTTTACTCTTGCTTAAGAACTTCAGAGTTTTGCTCTTGTTTCCAGAACTCTAGAGCTTTGCTCTCATTTCCCAAAGTTAGAAAACTTTAGGTAATAATTAATTTTAAATTAAATTAAATCAATTTTAACCAACAGAGCCTTGCTCTCATAGATGTTTTGATCTAAAGAAATCCCCTTTGGAGTTTCATAAACAGAGCTTTGCTCTCAAGAATTTGTTTCAGGGTTTCTTAGCCCATGAACAGAGCTTTGCTCATATTGACAGAATATAGATCCCTGATCTTCTGATGATGAACTCTTAAGAGTTTTTTTTATATGGATCTTTAAGATCCCAGAACTTCAACTTTTTAGGAATTAATTTGTAACATTTCCAAAATAATAAAATATTATTTTCGGGAATTTTTATAATTTAATATTATTTTAATGAATATTTTAATATTCGGGTATAATTAAATACAAATAAAAGGGGGAAAATTTTGGAAAATTTTGGAAAATTCTAAAATAGGGTATTTTATGGGATTATGCCAATTTAAAGTTTTTAAGACTAGTTATATGCTAATTTAGTGTTAATCGCGATTAAAAATCGCTAATTGGATTTTTCGCATTTTTGTGCAAAAATGTGCACATATCATTTTTACACTTGTTACACTTGTGTTACATTTTTTTTGTTGCCATGGTTCAATTGGATTCACTATTTGAGTGAGAAGAAAAGAAAAGGGAAAAGGGTAGGTAATGAGTGAGAGAGAGAGACCAAGTCAAACCCCTACCTTTTTGAACCATCCCTCATCATTTTCCCCTTCTCATTCTCTCTCCTCTCTTTCCCTTAGTTGCTACTGCAGCTCCCTTTCCCTCACTCTCCCTCTTCATAAAACCCTAGATCCACCATGAAATCCAACCCAAAACCCCATTCCCACTTCACAAAACTTACTCCCAAGCTCACTAGCTACACATTGAACCTAGCAAGATTGGATTTGGAGGACTATGAGCAACTCAAGAATTTTCTTGAGTTGCCAAAGGAGGTAATTTCTGCACCTATTAGAGTAGTATCTCATTTCTTGTGCATCAATTCTAGTTTCATATCGATATTGTGTCATTTTGTGGACTTTAGAGATTTCTAGTTAGGGTTTAGGGTAAAACTGAAATCAAAGATGGAATTGAGGATTGTGGTGACCTTAGAATCCCTTATGTGATGCTAATTTGAACCCAAACCTGGAACTAGAACCAGAATACGGAATTACGGAACCGATATCGGAAAAACTGGAATTCTGGGAGTGTTTTGTGGAATCTGCTATCACCCCGAGACCCCAAAAATGAAACTGAGTTGGCAGTGAGATGTGCAGGCATTATAGAACCACCATACCAAACCCTAGCCCCCAACTCCAAGCTGAGGCCGCCAATTAATTCCTTCTGGCCGCAAATTGCGGCCAGAGCAGGGTGGATCTGCCTCGTTTTGCGTGCATGCCCCCATTTCCTCTATTCTTGACCCTGGGTATGTCTAGTTTTGACTGATTCCATCTAGGGTGAAATCTGCGATGATTTTCCTATGTTGGTGCATGATTTGAGACTTGTTTTAGCATGGATTTTGGTATTTGGTGTTTCGTTCCTGTCGGGTGGCGTTTGGACGTCAACGACAGGTGGATGTTGATCGTGTTTACATGCGAAGCGATAGGTTTTTACCTATGCGAGTAGCGTGTGCTGTTTTGGTTTCCGATGTGATTTTCATGTGCTTTAGCATTGTGATATACTTGTAGGTACCCCGCGTGATGTTGAGGAAAAGGAGATGAAGATGGCGACATCGGCTTTGGCACACGAGAAGCAAGGTGAGTAGATTATATCTACGGGGAGAAGTCGGGTGGATGGCGTATAGCACCCCCGCAGTCCGTGGTGATGTATACGAATACGTATACACACATATATTTATTATGTGTTGTTTAGGGTTATTGATGGTAATAATGGATTATTGGTGATAAGGATGTATTGGTTGAGTAGTGCGAAACCCTAGAATAGTGGTCGCACCCACACTCACACATACACGCATACTTGCATACATTCCTTCATATATATGTGCGCATATGGTGGTGTATATCTACACATGGGTATGGGACTATGTGTTTATATACGGTTTTTGAGGATGATACGTAGGATTGAGATGAGTCGATGAGATTCGATTGAGGCCGTGAGATTTGGCGACATGACAGAGTTCGTATCGGAGATGTGATATGATGGTAGTGATGCCTGTCATGTGATGATATAGTATGATATCGACTCAGATTTAGGTGGTTTCCATACCCCTCTCTTTTGACTTGACTGTGGGTTCGTTGTTCGCATAGTAGGCGTTAGACTAGACCCGAGTCATACCTATTTCAAAACTAACGAATCGGGGATATTTTAAAAATAAGCAAAAAGGTTTATACGGATATTTAAAAAGGCGCATCTTTTCTTAAAACACCGTAGCCCTTATTTTACCAAATGCCCTGATTCGTCTTATTTCAAAAGGCAAGGTTGCATGATATATTTATTGGGGCAGGTTCTCTACTGTTGCGTTGATTATTCGATTCCGCATATTCCTGCTATTCGCATTGATTGCATATGTTTATCGCTATATTATCATCATGCTGTTAGGACACCAGCACCATTATTGATGATGCGTATGTTCCACGTACACTATATACCGGCTCACACACTTCATCATCGATAATTGCCATGCCACTACACTGTAGTACTGTTGCATTCATGATATGATCTTTGCATGGTATATTGTACACTTATACCTGTATACCAACATAGATGATTCAGACTTGATTAGAGATTTGGGAACCGCAAGATGTTCTTCAAACTGATTCGTTTTAAAGGAGCGGTTCCCCTCGACATGTGCACATTATTATTCCATGTTGCATGACGTATGATATGCTTACCTTTCTTACATATCACATACATGATGCTTTCTGATTATACGCATTGAGATATGTTGTTTCCATGATATTTCTGGTTTTGGGAACCGTGGGTGTTTTAAAGAGAATATATAATTGTTTTAAAAACCCGGTTACCCTTGATATGATATTTCAGTGCGTCCACCATGTGTTTTCTCGGTACTGAGAGCGACATGTGAAACCCGATTCGAGGAGACGGATGAGGCCGATTGCGGGTACATGGTGGACCCGGTATGGTACCCTGGGGCGAGAACGGTTTCGCTGTGCAGTAGACGGTGAGCCCGGCGGAGGGACCACTACCTACCGGTGATTGGTTGGACCTGGCGGTTATCCGGAGGATACTGAGCAGAGTCGATAGATGGATATGGGCGTACTGCCGGGGCCGAGGGCCGATACCGCAGACGGAGCCCGTGGGCCGATCCGGACTGACGGAGCCCGATATATGAGGATTTACGTGCCGATGCTGGGCACAGTTTTCATGATGTTTTCGAGTGTCGATGCTAGGCACTCCGGTTCCATGATTTTGACGTGTCGCGAGGGACACAGATGATTTATATCCTCATATTTCCATGCACATGCTTCATGATATTTACATACATGATGGTTATTGTCATTGGGTGACGAGTGGACAGGATCCACGTACATGCAGATTGATTACATTGATCATACCTTATATTTATGATATGCTATTACCTGAGGCACTGGCACGAGCACTTGGCACTACACTCATGTATAGAGATTACATTGTCAGTTTAGCATGCTTCACATATATTCATATTGAGGTTTATTTATATCTGATCGTATTGACCTAGGATGGGTCATGCATTCGATTTCTGCTTGTAGATATTCTCTATTCACGAGTTGGCAACTCACCCCCATTGTGCCACAGTATTTGCAGGTTGCCCTTGGGAGTAGCCGCGGCTGGCTGTTTACCGCATCTTTTGGCACAGATACCTTTCTGAGGCGAGTTAGCCTTTTTGCTGATAGGTGGGTTTTTGTATGGTATCTGTTATCTTTCAGTTGTATATTGATGTATCTAGTATTCTCCATCTACCTTTCTGTATTAACTTAGAGACAGTTGTGAGGACGATATGTATGATTTTATATTCTGGTGTCGAGCTCGCATGTGAGCCGACTTTATGTTATGCAGTCTTACCTTTCGTGATATTTGTCCTTGCTTTACTGTGTATTCTTCGCTACGGCGTCGTATATCATATTGTGATGCTTTGTTCTTTTCACTTGTTAATTCTGCGATACCTTGCTTTTACCCGACTTGCGGGACAAATGTTTTTAAAGGAAATGTTGACAAAATTATAAAATTATAACTCTTGAACTAAAAGGGATTTCTACTAAATTAATAAAAGTTTTTCGGACATGTATGACTGTTTTACGGTAATGTTTTAAACCACTCTATATTTATTGGTTTTGATTTCTGGGTTAGGCTTACTTAGCCGCGTTACGCCTGTAGACGTTGCGTGGTTAAGTGCCGGTCACAAGTCGAAATTCTCGGGTCGTGACAAAGTTGGTATCAGAGCGTAGGTTTTACCTTCGGAGTGTAGGATGACCCTGGTATGATGGAGTAGGTAGCTGCAGTAGGGTAGCGTAGCGTGTGTATGTTCCGCGGCATACTCACGACACGGTACTCCGCCTACGCGACCTTAGGACTTGTTGATTTAAATTCCTTCCTGAATACATACCTTCTTGCGATTCGATTTCCGTGTTCTTATCGAATCCTAATTTTCTTTCAGCCATTATGCCGCCTAAGACTACAAGGGCGTAGAGAGCGGCCGCGAGGGGCGAGATTCAAGTTGACTCGTCTGAGACGAGGACTGATCCGGGCAGTGCACCCGTTGTACCTGAGCAGACTGTTCCTCCCATGACAGATCGGATCGCCACGCTAGGGGCTGGTGTGCAGGAGATGCGCCAGACGGTGGGATCCAGCATGCAGGAGATGCGCCAGATGATAGGATCGCTAGTTGAGACGCTTCGAGCCCAGCGACCAGAGGTAGCTCCACCTGTTCCAGCGACCGCGATGGTACCTACCGCACAGCTAGTTGCCCCTGCAGCCACGGAGGTGATCACAGTATCGTTATCAGAGTTCATGAGGCTGAAGCCTCCGGTCTTCACAGGCACTGATGCAGCCGAGGACCCCCAGTCCTTCATTGACAAGATGGCCCGTATATGCCGTTCCCTCAGATGCGCAGATACGAGATGGGTCGAGTTTGCGAGCTTTCGCCTGGAAGGTCTTACGCAGAAGTGGTGTGACTCAGTTGAGAAGGGTAGAGCAGCAGGTCTTCCTCCTATGACCTGGACGGAGTTCGTGACAGTATTTCTAGCCCGTTTCTTTCCCCAGAGTGTTAGGGATGCCCGAGCACGTAGATTTGAGTCTTTGCGTCAGACGCCAGGGATGACAGTGGCAGAGTATGACGTGCTGTTTACCGAGCTAGCAGTTTATGCCCCGTATTTAGTGGCTACCGAGGAGTTACGAGTCAAGAGATTTATTCGAGGCCTGCTTACACCACTGTTCCTTGCGATCAGCGCACAGCACTACGAGACCTATGCAGCAGCTGTAGATGCAGCCTTATTGGTTGAGGAGCACCTTGCTGAGACTTCGGCAGCCCCAGAGCCGAAGAGAGTTCGTGCAGGTACATCGGTGCAGAGACAGCCTTTTCGACGCCGTGACAGACACCTAGCAGGTGGCAGAGATTCGAGGCGAGCCCGATTGTTCAGCTCTTATCCCCAGGAGGGTCAGCGACCATTATCGGGATGTTTCCGTTGCGGGAGTTCTTATCATCGTGTGCGAGATTGTCCCGAGACACATCGGAGGGAGGCAGCAGCACCGCATGTTACTTTACCGCCTTCACCACCCCAGAGGGCGTTGCCTGTTATACCTACCGTTGCTCCGCGCCGGACACATACACAGAGAGGTCGTGGACGTGGAGGAGTTGCTCAGAGAGGGCGAGATGACCGAGGCAGAGGGCAGTCAGTTACAGGTGGCGGACAGGCACGGTTTTTGCTTTGACACATCAGGACGCGCAGGCGTCCAATGCAGTGGTTTCAGGTATCCTTCCTGTATGTTCAGTTGATGCACATGTATTGTTCGATCCCGGATCCACACACTCGTACCTATCCGCACACTTTGTGCCGAGTTTGGGTAGAGAGTCCGGCTTGCTTGATCAGCCGCTTGTAGTGACCACTCCTGTGGGAGAGTCGTTTGTTGCTAGGCACGTGTTCCGATCCTGTATCGTCTGTATTGGCGAGAGAGAGTTGCCAGTCGACTTGATCCTTCTGGAGATGTTGGACTTCGACGTTCTTTTGGGCATGGATTGGTTAGCCACGTGCTATGCTTCTGTGGACTGCCGTGAGAAGACAGTTAGATTCTGCTTTCCCGGCGAGTCGGTTTTTGTTGTGTTGGGGGACCGTGGTGCCGCCCCTCACAGTGTGATTTCTTCTTTTCGCGCTGGACAGCTTTTGAGGAAGGGATGTCAGGGATTTCTCGCCTATGTTTGCGATGCTCGCGCTACAGAGGTTCCATTGGATCAGGTTCCGGTTGTCAGCGAGTTTCCTGATGTGTTCCCTGCCGAGCTTCCAGGGTTGCCGCCCGAGCGCGACATTTCTTTCTGTATTGATTTGGTTCCTTGCTCGGGGCCTATTTCCATACCGCCTTATCGGATGGCCCCGGCGGAACTTAGAGAATTGAAGGGTGCAGATGTTCAGAAAGCGAGGAGAGATTACGCCAGAGTACCAGCCTCCTTACAGTTTGGCTTAGGCAAGATCAGAAGAGGCCTTGAGTAGGATTCCTTCCAGTACACTGCTGCTATAAGATTGCACCAGGAGTAGATGCGTGATGTGCATTCAGAGGGCCGGAGGCCGACGCCAGTGACATATTGCTTTACGAGCAGTCGTGAGGATTGACCGGGAGATTTCCAAAGAAGTGCCAGAACGGAATCGTTCCTGTCAGCACACCTGACCGGGCCGATGAGCCGATGGATTGTGAGATTGGTAATCTACAGGAAAGATCAGGAACCAGAGGCAGAGGACGCCAGCCGCGAGCAAGAGGCAAGTAGATATCTTGCGCCGCTAGCATCAGATGTTCCGGTACCTTCTCGACCCTGAAGAAGGATATACCGACGACGGTATTCATGATTTGTGATTTTGGTGATTTGACTATCACGTATCCGTTGCTTTGGATTTCGGTATTTTGGGCGATTTATTCGCATGATTTCGTCTTGATGACTGAGTTCCATGATATTTGATTTGTGCACCATGGTTGCACTTACTGAGTATTTATACCTTGCACATAGTTATTACTCTTGAGGTGTTGATTGCGATTTCATGCCTATTTTATGCCAGTGATTTGATTTACGCTTCCAGAATAGTTTCATGCACTTTTAGTGTTTTGATTTGATTTGTGCACGCTGATGCACCCGGTTGTGAGATTTCCTTTGCGGTACACTTGATTTTGATGTTAGTTATGTATATGCCCTAGAGGCCATTGTTGTACATATGATGTATATTATAATGGATGCTTGGATATATATAGAGATGACTTTCTTGCTCGTCATGATAGTATGCTATTTGGTTTCACTTTATCTTAACATGTTGACTTGTATTGGTTTACTGTTTTACTCTCACATGTTGATAAAGCCCTTAGGATCTGTACTCGACTACTGGGACTATGATGAGATCATACTAGTGGGGCCGCGGTAGTCGATGAGTACATCCTATAACTGTTCCTAGTCGAGGGTATATCGAGACAGGGCATCGATACACCAGAGTAGACTAGCGTATACGCATCTTGACCCATATGATAGGCGATGGATGAACCCATATCCATCGGTGTTGGACATCAGAGATGGTGTACGGGTGCTCAGTAGAGACTGAGTACACTGGACGGACTCGCCGAGAACTCCCAGATGGTGATATACCACACGTCAGATGGCAGTTCTCCGGTGACACTGGTACAGGGTAGTCTGTAGACCCGAGATCGTCATAGAGTCTTGTGTGATTCCCACTGTGCTTTGATTTCCACCTTACCACGTCCAAGAGGGCGTGCAAAACGGTGGCTTTTGGGTACAGTCCCGAATCACATGGAGGCAATGAGCGATAGGAGGGGATTCGTCTCTCCCGGTATAGGGAGTTGATGTTGTGCTGTGTTCGATTGGCTATAACTGGAAGTCCCTGGCCAGGGCTGATATAGAGATTTACTGGTAAGTGTTACTAGTAGTTTCTCGACCCGTTATGAGCCACACATCGACACGACTTATCGGTTACTGGGGTCTGACGTATACCACCCCTAGACTTGATATGCGACATATCAGACGAACAGACCGGACTGTACGGGAGTGTTACTGGTTGGATTCACAGGAGAACGCACAGGCTAGCTTGTTGATCTTCTGATCGCTCAATGCCTGGGTGGCTGTTACGTTTAGCTGACCGCTTGCAGCTTGTGGGTGTTTGATATGATCATCACCTGCTACCGGCGTATTGACGATTCTTTAGAGTCCTACACAGAGGTTTCTTGGCTCAGGCGAAACGGAGTAGTGGCACATATGTGATATGCACAGGAACGAGAATAATGCGATATGGGATACCGTATTATATTATCAGGATATTTAGATATGAACCGGGTCATCGGATCAAGTGTTGATTCGATGAATCGGTACATGATATATTAGTCGGTAATATTCGATATAGCCGGATCATCGATTCAAGTATTGATTCGATGATTTAATGTATAATAATATATATGATATATTGTATTACATTATCTAATATTGGCTCGCTTTATTATTTCATTTTCTCAGTGGATGATACATTGATATATATGCGATATATGTTAATTGTATTATTTTCTTTTGTTGCAAATATATAATATATATGTGATATATATTATTGTGACATGTTATGATTAATTGTTAAACATGTTTAAGGATGATTAATTGAGATTAGGGTTTGATTTGGGTTAGATGTTTCATGCATCTTCTAGAAGCTTTTCCTTTTGTCATTCTTAGGATATTTTGAATGACACTTTCTTTAACTCAACCAAACCCTAACTCAAGTTATTTCTCTACAAAATCTTGACCACTCATCCTTGACCATGGTTTACAATTCAATCATATGGTTTATATTCTATTCATCACAAAAGAAAGATATATCATTATCTTTTCATAATCATCTTCTTCCTTCTTCAAGAAAGCTTGCTAGTTTTTCTTTAAGTGATGAAATAAAATGAGAAAATGATTTAAAAAGAAAGCAAAATTACTACTCTCTCATCCTCATCTCATCTAGCCCATGGGATTAGTGTGTTCCTCTCTTTTGAGTGAGAAAGCTTGAGTCGTAGCAACTTCAAGGTAGATCATCGGAGATTTGGAATACTTCGAGCTAGCATGGATCGTTCGAGTCGTGGAGCCTCTCATGAGTCCGGGAGATCGTGGATCGCGGCAAAGGGACTTCTACTCGGAGCTTGTGAAGTGAAGGAGCGGACTACAAAGGTTGTAATCCCTCACACTTAGATAAAAGTTATCTTCTTGCATGTTAAACCCTAATAATCTAGCAAAGATCCCGGCTTTGGGTTGTTCGGCACGTCTAAATTTTTATCCGGGCATGTTTGATGCCTTTTGAACCTTCACAAGAGTGCCTAAGAACCCTACAGTGGTATCAGAGCCTAGCTAGAGCATTAGGCGATGTGTTTACGAAGTTAAAACTCCGATCGAACCCGAAACGACGCAAAAAGACCCCTCTCTGGAAATTTTTTAAATTTTGGGATTTTTCTGTATTAAAAATATGTAAAAAAATCAGCAGGGAATTCTAAGAATTACCAAGAAGCCCGAGTCCCCAATTCGATCAAACGGCCGCGGAAGCGCGACGCAAGCTTGCTTGCGCGGCGGTTCCACGGCGGATTGATCGATTGGCGACACGTGGCTTCCTGGTAATAACCGTAGGTACTTGTTGACTTTTCTGGGTATTTTTAATCTGTTTTAGGTGTTTAAAATTCTGGGGTTTGTTTTGTAATCGTAGATTCGATCGGAATATTTAAATTCGTATTTCTTTCCGGATATTTAGAAATTGTTAAACTATTTGAACGGATATCATTAACTCACTGTTTCCCGGTACGGCAAACTTTCAAGTGTTGAAATTTCTTCGGGTTTAAATCTTTCGGAAAAATTGTACAAGTTAAGCGGTGGACCCTCTAGAAGACAACAAACCTTAACTCGATTATGTGACCGTCTTGAACTGCCTTTTGAACCTTCGGGTTTGGGGCAGTACGGCGTGCCACATGTGAGGCGTTGGCTTGACCCTTCTACGGCTGGATCACCGGTACTGTGACATATTCTGGGATTATTTGAACTCCGCTCAAGTGTTGAGCAGTTTAGGAAATTTTGGGTGTTTGATTATCTGTTCGAAAAGTTTAATACTGTCTATTTATCTGGAATGTGATACAATATGTGGAATTCATAGAGTTAGGCATGAAATGCGAAGTATGTGATATTTCGGATTTACGATGTCTAAAGTGATTGTGGATTCCAAATATTGTAGTTTTACACTTTCTTTTCTGTGACCGTAAGTGTAATATGTGATATCGCCGGTTTCGTTGCTATATGTCAACGACAATTGGGATGCGCATATTTACTTACGTTGATGATATGAGATATTATGTGTTGCTGTGATATGTTATATTGGATCGTCGCGTTTTGAATAGCCGGGGGTTTTATGTGAGATGAGGGTTTTTATTTTCATTCATGTAAAATTCATTTGTAATGTAATATTCTTTTATTTGGGGCACTTCCAGGTTGCGGTTGATGTCACCAGTGTATATTATTTACTTTTCTGCATTAGGTAGACCCAAGGAGGGGAGCACAAGTAACCGGGTTCTAGGGTCCAGTGGGAGGCCATCTCGAGGAGTCGAGACCGGGTCTCCTAACCCTAGAATTGGCAGTGTTACTTGTCGCTCTCGTAGGGGTCTTGGGATGTGGGTTTGGCTATTCGTCGCGACCGTGGAATCCGTGTTTTATACAGGCTCGTATTGAAAACACGGACGTCCTAGTATATCCAATATTTCATATATGTTCTTCTGCTGCAATGTTCTGTGATGAGATCATATTACTTCCTGAGACGAATGCTTATACTATATATATATGTTGATATATAAATATTACTGCTTTCGTTTCTTCTGTGATGCTTAGGAAGCATAAGCTGATGGGATTTTTATTAATGAGATTAATAAAAGAAAAGAAACCTAAAGATGTTGTAGAATCAAAACTTTATAAAAAGGGTAGCTACAGTTTTGCTTTGCACAGTGATATATACGATATATCCTGCACCTTATTCGATGAGGAAAGGACCGAGATCCCTTCACCGGGAGTGACTCCTTTAGCAAAACTGGCAGATGCTACAAAACTCGGTTTGTCTTTTGATTGCTTTTAGTGTTTTGCTTTGCACAGCGGTATATATGATATATCCTGCACCTTATTCGATGAGGAAAGGGCCGACGATCCCTTCACCGGGAGTGACCCCTTTAGCGAAACTAAGAAAAGCCTCAAAAACACTCCTTTTCAAAACTTCACTCGATTCTACGACGATATCAAGTTCATTACGCTCAGGGTTTTCTGAAAAACCTGCGTAGCCCTCCGTCATTTCAGATAGATATTATTTAGTATTCGTGCTATGTTTGTTGACTTAGTTAAGGCATAGTGTACGGTAGCTAAGTAATGTTTATATGCTAAAACATGAGATGTGATTGGATTAGGGTATTCGTACGGCCTTGTTGACTCAGTTAAGGGTCGTACGGGTGGCTTTAATTCAATCGGGAAATGTACGGGTTGAACTTGACTTGCGATTTATGGTTTGTTGACTTAGTTAAGGTCATAGATCGCTAGGGGCAAAATATTATCAGGAATTTCAAGTGTTGAAATTTGCAATGAGATTGCATACCTCCTATGAGATAGTTGGATCCCGATACCCACTGCGAGTAAGAGTTACTCCTGGGAGAGTTTTACACAGAACAATTAGCCGATCAAGTAGGTGTCTAGAAAAGTGTTAACGGGGTTACGCCTCTGGGAAAACGAGGTTTACTTTAATTAGGTCCGTGCGAAAGCACGGGGAACCTCCCTCAAAGTACCGACACTGATCTGGCTGAAAGATTGACGAAATTGTAAGGTGTAATTAATCCCGGCTAATCTTACCTTTTAGGGTTTTAAGGTAGATTTGATAAAACCAGTGGGAGACATCCTGATTAGATAAGATAATAACCAATCTAATCTTGCAAGAGCATACGCTAAAGTGTTTTCTTCTCTCTCTCTCCAGGTAGCGACCATGTCATGCCATAATCAAGATAATAATATGGATGTATTGACTGAACCCAATTATTGTACTGAGCTAGGGAATGTTGGACCCGTTTTTTTTTATAAGAGTTATAAGACTGAACAGGAAACAGGAGAATATCTAGATTCTCGCGCCGCCCAAAAGAATATGCATGTTGATGCATCTTCTTCGGGTGTGTTAGTTATTGAGAACTGTTTCTCAGTTCACCCTACGTCCTGGGTATTAGATACCGGATCAGGATCCCACATATGTAAATTGTTACATGGGCTACGAAAAGATAGAGAACTAGGAAAAGGTGATCATTCCGTTCAAGTAGGGAACGGTGCGAGTATTGTAGCCAAAGCTGTTGGCGAATATCATCTTGTATTACCAAGTCGTAATACACTGATTCTGAATGAGTGTTATTATATACCGAACATGATGTGCAACATTATATCAGTTTCTTTATTGAGTAAAGAGGGATATAATTTTGTAGTACAGGATAATGTTATGAACATATTCCTAAATCAAAAGTTGATTGCATCAGGCTCGTTACATAATGGCATATTCATTCTAAATCAGAATACAGTCCTGAATATACAAAACACACACAAGAGGAAAAGTTCAGATATGAACGAATCCTACTTGTGGCATTGTAGACTTGGTCATATCAATGCGACACGACTGGCTAAGTTGCATAAAGATGGTTATTTGAATCCGTTCGAATTATCATCTTATGATACTTTCCATTCATGTCTCAAAGGAAAAATGACCAAAGCTCCGTTTAGTGGACATGGAGAAAGAGTTACCGAACTCTTAGGACTAGTACATAGTGATGTATGCGGTCCCATGTCTACGCATGCCAGGAACGGTTCTTCCTACTTCATTACATTCACTGACGATCTCTCAAGATTCGGATATGTGTTCCTGATGAAACACAAGTCTGAAGCTTTTGAGAAATTTAGAGAATATAAGCAAGAAGTAGAGAACCAAACAGGCAAAAGTATTAAGATCCTTCGATCTGATCGAGGAGGAGAATACTTGAGCAATGAGTTTCGG
Organism: Agapanthus africanus; assembly: GCA_030015575.1. Taxonomy (NCBI): domain Eukaryota; kingdom Viridiplantae; phylum Streptophyta; class Magnoliopsida; order Asparagales; family Amaryllidaceae; genus Agapanthus; species Agapanthus africanus. The sequence continues at coordinate 136,346,539 of CM057350.1, forward strand.
GATTATCTAAAAGAGAATGGGATTCTCTCTCAGCTTACTCCTCCTTATACACTACAGCACAACGGTGTATCGGAACGGAGGAATCGCACCCTATTAGATATGGTGCGCTCTATGATGAGCGAGGCTGAGTTACCTATTTCCTTTTGGGGATATGCGCTTGAGACAGCCATATACATATTGAATCTAGTTCCGTCTAAATCTGTACCTACCACACCATATGAGATATGGAGTGGGAAGAGACCATATTTTAAACGAGTTAAGATATGGGGTTGTCCGGCCTATGTCAAAAGACAAAATCCAGACAAACTCGAGGCACGATCAGTTCTTTGCAAATTTGTGGGATATCCTAAGAATTCTCAAGGATATATTTTCTATCACGCTGAGGAACAAAAGGTGTTTATTTCTCAATATGCCACCTTTTTAGAAAAGGAATTTCTTGGAAAAGAAATTAGTGGCAAAGAGGTAGAACTGGAAGAGGTTCCAGCACCACAAACCGCAACTGAAGATTTAGTGGAACCAGAGGATTCAGTAGTACCCGACGAACCCCAGCCTCTTCGCCGATCTAGTAGGGTTTCTCGTCCACATGAGAGATACTACGGTTTTCTCATTGATGGTGGAAGCGAGGACTGCATCATGGATGATGATGAACCGACTAGTTTCGAGCAGGCCATCACGAGTGGTGACTCTGTGAAATGGCTGGATGCAATGCGATCTGAGATGGAATCCATGTACACCAATAAAGTATGGATTTTGGAAAATGCTCCTGAAGGGGTAAAACCCATTGGGAGCAAGTGGATTTTTAAAAAGAAATTTGGTGTAGATGGAAAAGTTGAGACTTTCAAAGCTAGGCTTGTAGCAAAGGGATTTCGTCAACGACCAGGTGTGGATTATGACGAAACCTTTTCTCCAGTGGCTATGCTTAAGTCCATCCGGATCTTACTTGCCATTGCTGCATACCATGACTATGAAATCTGGCAAATGGATGTTAAGACCGCCTTTCTAAATGGTGATTTAGAAGAGTGCGTGTACATGACTCAGCCAGAGGGCTTCGTAGATAGTGGGAGCAGCGGAAAGGTGTGCAAGCTGCTTAAATCCATTTATGGGTTAAAGCAAGCATCGCGGAGTTGGAACATCTGTTTTGATGTTGTAGTCAAAGAGTTTGACTTCATCAAAAATATAGATGAACCTTGTATCTATAAGAAGGTAGCAGAGGGTAAGGTTGTCTTCCTCGTATTGTACGTGGATGACATACTCTTGATAGGAAATGATATTCCTATGCTGCAATCAGTCAAGCTCTTCTTATCACAGAGATTCTCAATGAAAGATCTAGGTGATGCCTCCTGCATATTGGGAATCATGATCTATAGAGATAGATCTAAACGGATACTGGGATTATCCCAATCCAGGTACATTGACACCATACTAAAGAGGTTTAGTATGGAAGAATCCAAGCGTGGGAACCAACTCACGATCTCTGGACTCACTCTCTCCAAAGAAATGTCTCCCAAGACTGATTTGGAGAGAGCTCGCATGCAAGGGATACCCTATGCTTCGGCAGTAGGCTCTATCATATATGCGATGCTATGTACCAGACCCGATGTAGCATACTCACTAAGTGTAGTGAGTCGGTATCAAGCAGATCCTGGAGAGAGTCACTGGACAGCTGTGAAGAACATTCTCAAGTACTTACGAAGGACTAAGGAGATGTTCTTGGTGTATGGTAACGGAGAACTCCAGGTGGAGTCCTTTAACCATTCCAGTTTCCAAAGTGATAAGGACGACTCTAAGTCGCATTCGGGTTTTGTCTTTACCCTCAATGGAGGGGCGGTATGTTGGAAGAGTTCCAAACAGGATACCGTTGCAGACTCAACGATGGAGGCTGAATACATCGCTGCCAACGATGCTGCCAAAGAGGCTGTCTGGATCAAGAAGTTCATTATTGAACTTGGTGTGGTTCCATCCATTGAGCATCCAATACCTCTGTATTGCGATAACAATGGAGCTGTGGCTTTAGCTAAGGAACCCAGGTCCCATCAAAAGTCCAGACATATTCTGAGGCGGTATCACCTGATCAGGGAGATAGTTGATCGCCGGGAGATCGAAGTCAGGAGAGTAGATACGAAGGACAACACTGCGGATCCATTCACGAAGGCTATTCCCCAGATACAGTTTGAGAGATTATTCGGGATGCTAGGTATGAGATACTACAGCAGCTGGCCTTAGTGCAAGTGGGAGATTGTTAGTTATGTATATGCCCTAGAGGCCACTGTTGTACATATGATGTATATTGTAATGGATGCTTGGATATATATAGAGATGACTTTCTTGCTCGTCATGATAGTATGCTATTTGGTTTCACTTTATCTTAACATGTTGACTTGTATTGGTTTACTGTTTTACTCTCACATGTTGATAAAGCCCTTAGGATCTGTACTCGACTACTGGGACTATGATGAGATCATACTAGTGGGGCCGTGGTAGTCGATGAGTACATCCTATAACTGTTTCTAGTCGAGGGTATATCGAGATAGGGCATCGATACACCAGAGTAGACTAGCGTATACGCATCTTGACCCATATGATGGGCGATGGATGATCCCATATCCATCGGTGTTGGACATCAGAGATGGTGTACGGGTGCTCAGTAGAGACTGAGTACACTGGACGGACTCACCGAGAACTCCCAGATGGTGATATACCACACGTCAGATGGCAGTTCTCCGGTGACACTGGTACAGGGTAGTCTGTAGACCCGAGATCGTCATAGAGTCTTGTGTGATTCCCACTGTGCTTTGATTTCCACCTTACCACGTCCAAGAGGGCGTGCAAAACGGTGGCTTTTGGGTACAGTCCCGAATCACATGGAGGCAATGAGCGATAGGAGGGGATTCGTCTCTCCCGGTATAGGGAGTTGATGTTGTGCTGTGTTCGATTGGCTATAACTGGAAGTCCCTGGCCAGGGCTGATATAGAGATTTACTGGTAAGTGTTACTAGTAGTTTCTCGACCCGTTATGAGCCACACATCGACACGACTTATCGGTTACTGGGGTCTGACGTATACCACCCCTAGACTTGATATGCGACATATCAGATGAACAGACCGGACTGTACGGGAGTGTTACTGGCTGATTCACAGGAGAACGCACAGGCTAGCTTGTTGATCTTCTGATCGCTCAATGCCTGGGTGGCTGTTACGTTTAGCTGACCGCTTGCAGCTTGTGGGTGTTTGATATGATCATCACCTGCTACCGGCGTATTGACGATTCTTTAGAGTCCTACACAGAGGTTTCTTGGCTCAGGCGAAACGGAGTAGTGACACATATGTGATATGCGCAGGAACGAGAATAATGCGATATGGGATACCGTATTATATTCTCAGGATATTTAGATATGAACCGGGTCATCGGATCAAGTGTTGATTCGATGAATCGGTACATGATATATTAGTCGGTAATATTCGATATAGCCGGATCATCGATTCAAGTGTTGATTTGATGATTTAATGTATAATAATATATATGATATATTGTATTACATTATCTAATATTGGCTCGCTTTATTATTTCATTTTCTCAGTGGATGATACATTGATATATATGCGATATATGTTAATTGTATTATTTTCTTTTGTTGCAAATATATATTATATATGTGATATATATTATTGTGACATGTTATGATTAATTGTTAAACATGTTTAAGGATGATTAATTGAGATTAGGGTTTGATTTGGGTTAGATGTTTCATGCATCTTCTAGAAGCTTTTCCTTTTGTCATTCTTAGGATATTTTGAATGACACTTTCTTTAACTCAACAAAACCCTAACTCTAGTTATTTCTCTACAAAATCTTGACCACTCATCCTTGACCATGGTTTACAATTCAATCATATGGTTTATATTCTATTCATCACAAAAGAAAGATATATCATTATCTTTTCATGATCATCTTCTTCCTTCTTCAAGAAAGCTTGCTAGTTTTTCTTTAAGTGATAAAATAAAATGAGAAAATGATTTAAAAAGAAAGCAAAATTACTACTCTCTCATCCTCATCTCATCTAGCCCATGGGATTAGTGTGTTCCTCTCTTTTGAGTGAGAAAGCTTGAGTCGTAGCAACTTCAAGGTAGATCATCGGAGATTTGGAATACTTCGAGCTAGCATGGATCGTTCGAGTCGTGGAGCCTCTCATGAGTCCGGGAGATCGTGGATCGCGGCAAAGGGACTTCTACTCGGAGCTTGTGAAGTAAAGGAGCGGACTACAAAGGTTGTAATCCCTCACACTTAGATAAAAGTTATCTTCTTGCATGTTAAACCCTAATAATCTAGCAAAGATCCCGGCTTTGGGTTGTTCGGCACGTCTAAATTTTTATCCGGGCATGTTTGATGCCTTTTGAACCTTCACAAGAGTGCCTAGGAACCCTACAGTTGATTGAGCCGCATTATATCGTCGATTTTGACCCTGATACTGATGATTGATTCTTGCACTCCGTGCTTTTGGTGTGAATTACGCATGTTCGGCGGTTGCTATTGGATTTCGTGATTCCGTGCATGTTGAGTGCGCAGGGTTTAGATTTTCATTCGTGCACGATGGATGCACCGATTTGGATTTTCGCGCATGTTGGGCGCATGTTTTGAGATACGATTTTGGTGCACACCCGATGCACTAAATCGAGATTTCTTCGTGCATGTCAGATGCACCGGATTTTTGGCTGTCAGGCACATACGTTGCCTATGACAGATATTTCGTGCACACCCGTTGCACCTAGATGTTGTTTTGTGCACCTGTTTAGCACATATATGGATTTTAATTTCCGTGCGCACCAGACGCACAGGGTGGTGTTATGTGCATTTTTGAGATTTATTCTTTTTGGAGCAGTACATTTTTATGATATTGGATATTTGTTTTCATACCGAGCAGGACTGGTCAGAGGACAGTACTTGGATATATTTTGCATGCATCGATAGCTATTGAAGGGATTTCCAAAAAGCGAGCTATAGTCTCAGTAAATACCTACGTGTCCGATATGACACGGAACGTTTTAAAAACAGGAAACCCTTCTAAATTGTTTTCAAAACGGCGGAACGTACCTATTAAACAAAGGATATATATATATATAAGTATATAGTTATTTTCTTGTGAAAAACGTCCGCCACTGTGCAGTGTTACACGCATCGCACAGCGACTTAAAAAGATTTGGCATACATTTGCATCAGCTATTTACATGTATAGATTGGATGTCTACATGTATAGTTCTGATCCATATCATATTGATTTTGTATTGGATTTGACATTTGTGTCTTTACCATGACTCCGATGATTGCGGGATGCTTGATGGAGTGTTGCTTTTGAGTTATCTGCTCATTACTTCTGCGCATGTATTGCGCTGTGACGTTTTATGTATTGATGATTTCGGAGCCCCGACGACTTGGAATTTGTATCGAAATGTTTTAGTACTTGGGGGTTTTAAATTTAAATTCGGGGACCGAATTTCTTTAAGGGGGGTAGATTGTAACATTTCCAAAATAATAAAATATTATTTTCGGGAATTTTTATAATTTAATATTATTTTAATGAATATTTTAATATTCGGGTATAATTAAATACAAATAAATGGGGAAAAATTTTGGAAAATTCTAAAATAGGGTCTTTTATGGGATTATGCCAATTTAAAGTTTTTAAGACTAGTTATATGCTAATTTAGTGTTAATCGCGATTAAAAATCGCTAATTGGATTTTTCGCATTTTTGTGCAAAAATGTGCACATATCATTTTTACACTTGTTACACTTGTGTTACATTTTTTTTGTTGCCATGGTTCAATTGGATTCACTATTTGAGTGAGAAGAAAAGAAAAGGGAAAAGGGTAGGTAATGAGTGAGAGAGAGAGACCAAGTCAAACCCCCACCTTTTTGAACCATCCCTCATCATTTTCCCCTTCTCATTCTCTCTCCTCTCTTTCCCTTAGTTGCTGCTGCAGCTCCCTTTCCCTCACTCTCCCTCTTCATAAAACCCTAGATCCACCATGAAATCCAACCCAAAACCCCATTCCCACTTCACAAAACTTACTCCCAAGCTCACTAGCTACACATTGAACCTAGCAAGATTGGATTTGGAGGACTTTGAGCAACTCAAGAATTTTCTTGAGTTGCCAAAGGAGGTAATTTCTGCACCTATTAGAGTAGTATCTCATTTCTTGTGCATCAATTCTAGTTTCATATCGATATTGTGTCATTTTGTGGACTTTAGAGATTTCTAGTTAGGGTTTAGGGTAAAACTGAAATCAAAGATGGAATTGAGGATTATGGTGACCTTAGAACCCCTTATGTGATGCTAATTTGAACCCAAACCTGGAACTAGAACCAGAATACGGAATTACGGAACCGATATCGGAAAAACTGGAATTCTGGGAGTGTTTTGTGGAATCTGCTATCACCCCGAGACCCCAAAAATGAAACTGAGTTGGCAGTGAGATGTGCAGGCATTATAGAACCACCACACCAAACCCTAGCCCCCAACTCCAAGCTGAGGCCGCCAATTAATTCCTTCTGGCCGCAAATTGTGGCCAGAGCAGGGTGGATCTGCCTCGTTTTGCGTGCATGCCCCCATTTCCTCTATTCTTGACCCTGGGTATGTCTAGTTTTGACTGATTCCATCTAGGGTGAAATCTGGGATGATTTTCCTATGTTGGTGCACGATTTGAGACTTGTTTTAGCATGGATTTTGGTATTTGGTGTTTCGTTCCTGTCGGGTGGCGTTTGGACGTCAACGACAGGTGGATGTTGATCGTGTTTACATGCGAAGCGATAGGTTTTTACCTGTGCGAGTAGCGTGTGCTGTTTTGGTTTCCGATGTGATTTTCATGTGCTTTAGCATTGTGATATACTTGTAGGTACCCCGCATGATGTTGAGGCAAAGGAGATGAAGATGGCGACATCGGCTTTGGCACACGAGAAGCAAGGTGAGTAGATTATATCTATGGGGAGAAGTCGGGTGGATGGCGTATAGCACCCCCGCAGTCCATGGTGATGTATACGAATACGTATACACACATATATTTATTATGTGTTGTTTAGGGTTATTGATGGTAATAATGGATTATTGGTGATAAGGATGTATTGGTTGAGTAGTGCGAAACCCTAGAATAGTGGTCGCACCCACACTCACACATACACGCATACTTGCATACATTCCTTCATATATCTGTGCACATATGGTGGTGTATATCTACACATGGGTATGGGACTATGTGTTTATATACGGTTTTTGAGGATGATACGTAGGATTGAGATGAGTCGATGAGATTCGATTGAGGCCGTGAGAATTGGCGACATGACAGAGTTCGTATCGGAGATGTGATATGATGGTAGTGATGCCTGTCATGTGATGATATAGTATGATATCGACTCAGATTTAGGTGGTTTCCATACCCCTCTCTTTTGAATTGACTGTGGGTTCGTAGTTCGCATAGTAGGCGTTAGACTAGATCCGAGTCATACCTATTTCAAAACTAACGAATCGGGGATATTTTAAAAATAAGCAAAAAGGTTTATACGGATATTTAAAAAGGCGCATCTTTTCTTAAAACACCGTAGCCCTTATTTTACCAAATGCCCTGATTCGTCCTATTTCAAAAGGCAAGGTTGCATGATATATTTATTGGGGCAGGTTCTCTACTGTTGCGTTGATTATTCGATTCCGCATATTCCTGCTATTCGCATTGCTTGCATATGTTTATCGCTATATTATCATCATGCTGTTAGGACACCAGCACCATTATCGATGATGCGTATGTTCCACGTACACTATATGCCGGCTCACACACTTCATCATCGATAATTGCCATGCCACTACACTGTAGTACTGTTGCATTCATGATATGATCTTTGCATGGTATATTGTACACTTATACTGTTAGTGTATATGCCCTAGAGGCCATTACTGTATCATACTAGTTTGTATATTACTTGATGGAAGCTTGGGATATTCACCTTGTATAAACAATCTTGCTAAATATAGTAGTATGCTACTTGGTTTGTTTCTACTTCAATGTGTACTTGTGTTTATTTCAGTATATCACTTATACGCATTAGTGGAGCCCTTAGGATCTTTGCTTGATTACCAGCGTTGTGATGGCAGTCACACTAGTGGGGGCTGGATAATCTATAAGCACATCCTTATACAGGTCCCTAGTCGCAGGACTATCGAGACAGGGCATCGATACTCCGGAGTAGACTAGCGTATGCGCTTCTCATCCCAGTGTGGGAGATGGTCTGTCCCACAGCCATCAGTACGTCGTACTGGAGATAGTATACGGGTGCTCGTTGGGTTATGAGTACACTGGACAGGACTCGTCGGGAACTGACAGGTTGGTATTATACCTATCGTCAGTTATCAGTTCCCAGGTGACATGAGTACAGCTTAGTCCGCTGACTTGACACTGGCACTTCGCCTCGAGTGTGTTCCCACTGCACTTTGATCACTACCCTACCACGGCTCAAAGGAGTCGTGCAAACAGGTGGTGGTTGGGTGCAGTCCCGAAGCACTTGGAGGCAGTGACGGTTAGACAGGATTCGTCTCTCCCGGTATTGGGGGTTGACATCGCGCAGTGTCTAGGAGAGCCATTACACGAGTAGTCCCTGGCCAGGGCAAGCGAGATATACTGGTAGGCTTCCAGTGTTATCTCAGGGTGTTTTGGGCTTCACTCCGACACGACTTGTACCGCTATTAGGGGACTGACGTTTTACCGCCCCCTAGGCCCGACATGCGATGTATCAGACGAACAGACCGGACTGTACGGAGACTGTCACATTCAGACTCAGTAGGAGTTCAGATGGGGTTCACCTCATCAGCCTTCTTGTCGGCATCTACCTGGAGACCGTTACGCACAGCTAGTGCCGCTTGCGGTCTGTGGTTAAACCCACTGCCAGCGTAGTGTCGAGTCTTTAGAGTCCCACACAGAGGGTATTCGCCTCTGGGCAAAACAGAGTAGAGGTCGCATGGTTTTGTGACAGGGTTCGTTCTCATCCGCGCACTTGTGCACGTTTGGAGTCCGGACGGATATTACTGGCTGGCTCTGGTTTGAGTCAGATACTGGTATATGTTTTGGGGTTGCTTTTTATCTCTCAGTATTCATGTTCCTCGGAACAAGGATGCAGGTGTGTATGCACAGTTATTTGAGGAAGAGGAAGAGGACTTTCATTAGGGTTTCGGAACGGGTGCGTATGCACAGTTGACAGTCGTCTTTTTCCAAACCCTAATGGATTTATGTTATATCAATTAATAATATTAATAAAATGAAATTGTGTCATGGTTGGTTTTTTATGTTGACTTGTTGACCATGGTTGACTTGTTGACCATGGTTGAAGTTTTGACCATCATCATTACAAAAGAAAGATGCTCTTTGATTCTAGCAAATTCATTTAATGTTTGAAATGATAATGGTCATTCCTAAACTTTCCATCAACCTTTTCATTTTTATTATTATTATTAATTTGATAATTCTTTTGCTTTTTGTTATGGTTGCAAAAAGAAAAGAGCTCATTCTATCATTTAGCTTCTCTCTCCTCACTTCATCTTCTTCTTCCTCTAGCCAAAGGAGAATCCTTCTCATGTGTTGAGAATCCCTCTCCTTAAAACAAAAGCACCCCTTAGACACTCTCTACTCACTCTAGGATCAAGGGTTTAGCAAGCCGGAGATTCTAGTTCACTCAAAGTTCGAGAAAGAGCCCGAAGGTTGAACCCTCAGGTGGATCCATCTTCGACGGAAGAAGGCGACGAGAAGAGAACCATCAACCTCTACAAGGTTTCAAGAAGAAGGAGTTCAAGTTTAGGTATAACCATCTTTCCGAGTAGCTAACTCTCTTTAGCAAGTTTGCTAGTTTTAGTTTAGGAAAAGATCCCGACTTTGTTAGTCCATGTTGCCCCTTGCGCTAAAAATTTGATTTTTATACCGTTTCCGCCTCCCCGTAAGAACCGGGGGTCGCAACGTGGACTTACAGTGGTATCAGAGCCTAACTAAACTTAAACTAGCTTGGTAGTGAAGTGTAACGAAGTTCGGAACCGGAAAAATCCAAAAACCAAACTTTTACAAAACCCTAGTTTCTGTTAAAAAAATTTCTGGTCAAAACAAGATTTGTTATACACCTAAATTCGGCTCAGGGTTTTGTGTGAACACCCAAGAAAAACGATCCCCTAATTCATTCAAACCGCCGCGGATCCGCGGCCTCACCTATTCTTCTAGCCGCGGATCCGCCGCCGTTTAGAGTCTTCTGGTGATCGGGTTTCGTGCAGTGTGTCTCTGTGTTGGTTTTGGGATTTTTAAAATATGTTATATGTGCCCAGATTTTCCAGAGCAGAAATTTACTTTTGGGGTCCTATAATTCCGTATTTTTTTCCGAACTTCACTGCACTTTGACTATGATGGTTATATCTGTGATGTTTGCATGTATTGAACGTCGGCTAATCGCTATAAGTCGATTAGTCGGGGTTATACATCTCTGTGATCTGTGTTTGATATTGGAATGTGTATATGAATGTGTTGGACTGTCGCGGGTGAATAGCCGGGGTGGATGTGAGATGAGCTTTTGTTTTTCTTTCATTCATTGTAAATGTAAATTGATGTAATATTATTATTTGTTTGGCCGCACAACCGGGTCGGGGTTGTAGCCGTCATTGTATAATTCTTTTTACTGTTTTTGCTCCTAGGATAGACCCATGGAGGGGTGCACAAACTGCCGAGTCCTTGGCGGGTAGTTTGCCGCACCCGTAGGGGTCTTGGGTGGGGTATTGGCTATTCACCGCGATCGTGTAATCCGCTTTTCGTTGCAGGCTCAAACAGATTGCGGATTCCTAGTATATCCAATATATTCATCTGTGATCTGTAATCTCTATCATTGCTTTCTATTTAGGCGTTGCTTATGTTTTACAGCCGCGCTAGCCCAGCCCCCGCTCTGTCGTTAGTTAAGTAACCTAACGAGTGATGACGGGACCCCGTGGCGAATGCGAATGGCATAAGCGTACGTCATATTTTGGTTGTTTTCTGCAATGGTAGGATTAAATGATGGGACGCATTAAAAGAACTAATGCAAGAATATCACGCATTAAAAGAACTAATGCAAGATAATAAACCAAACTAAAGTCGTTGGAACACTTTCGAAAAACCACTCGGTTCTTTTCAAAACTAACTTTTAAATGCGGAGCTTGAGCCACTCTTTCTAAAAGCTATCTCGTTCCATCGATTATATCAAGTTCACTACGTTCACGGTTTCGCCAAAACCATTCGTAGCCCTCCGTCGTTTCGTATGAATATTCAATAGTATTCAAGCTATGTTTGTTGACCTTCGTCAAGACATAGAGATTGGTAGCTGTTGGGTGTTCATATGTAGCATAGATAGATGCGTTGGTTTGGGACAGTCGTATTGCCTTGTTGACCTTTGTCAAGGGTATATACGGGTGGGTTCAAATTAACCTGGATAATGACGGACAGAACTTGACATGTGACTTATGATTTGTTGACCTTCGTCAAGGTCATAAGAGCATGGGGCAAAAATCCACATCGGGAGTTTCATAAGTACTGAAACTTGCTAGATTTGCATACCATTTGGAGTGTGATGATTATGGTAGGATTCCTTCATTTTCGTCACGCGATGATATTTGGATCCCGATCCTACTGTGAGTATATGCTACTCCTCGGGAAATTTCTCACTAAACGATCAATGCTATAAACCTAGTAGGTGCCTAGAAAGGTGTTAGCGGGGCTACGCCCCCAGGGAAAAGAGGTTCTTAAATTAAGGAACTTCGCGAAAGCGTTGGAAAACCTCCCTCGAAGTACCGACACTGGCCTGGCTGAACGGTTAAGCAAGTATTGTGCGGTGGGATTGATCCCGGCTAATTCTTCCTTTGTGGTTTGAGGAGGGATTCGAGAGACAGTGGGAGCCATCCTGTTTAGACAAATTAAAAACCATTCTAAACTTGCAAGAGCATCATGCTAAAGTGTTTCTTCTCTCCCCCCTGCAGCGACCAAATTCGAAATGACTGGACTTAAGTTACTTCTAGATAAAAACATACTGACAGGGCCAAACTACAAAGATTGGCTCAGGAATGTCAAATTGGCAATCACTTACGACAAGCTGGGGTATCTTCTTACCACCAAAGCTCCCCCCGTCCCAGGTCCCACCTCCAGCGTCGCGGATAAGGAAATCCGTAAGACTTGGGAGATTGATTGCGCGAAGGCCAGGTGCCTCGTGCTTGCCTCTATGGACAACGAACATCAGAGGAGGCATGAGAATATGGACCTCGAATCCATATTTCTTCATACAAAAGAACTGTATGGAGAGCAGTCTCGTATCGCAAGATACGAAGTGTCGAAGAAGTTATTTTCGACAAAGTTGGCCGTCGGATCATCGGTAGCGGACCACGTGCTTAAGATGATTGGCTACACTGAGGAGCTCGCGGAACTTGGGACCACGTTGGACAGTGAACTCTATACGGATTTAATTCTCCAGTCCCTTCCATCCACTTACGCCCAGTTTATAATGAACTTCAACTTACAAGAAAAGGAAGTTGAACTTTCAGAACTCCTCAACATGCTGAGGAGCGCAGAGGGCACCCTACAGAAGGGTAGGGAAACACCCGCTTTGTTTGTAGGAGGATCTTCTTCCTCTAGGTCCAAGGCGAAAGCCAAAGGAAAGAGGAAGAAAGCCCCCGCCAAACCAAGAGGCGGTGTTAGTAAAGTGGGTACGAAGGGAAAGGAAAAGGCAACAAAGATAGCGGGGAAGCTTGTGGGTAAAGAGGAATGCTTCTATTGTCACAAGAGTGGACACTGGAAGAAAGATTGCAGGGCTTGGAAGGCCAGGACACAGGAACTGAAGCAGGTTGCGGCTTCAGCTTCAGGTGTGTATGTTATTGAAAACTGTCTTTCTATAAACTCTACTTCCTGGGTATTGGATACCGGATCAGGATCTCATATCTGTAATTCTTTGCAGGCGTTGAGAAACCGTAGGTTTTTGAAGGCAGGTGACATGACCCTCAGAGTTGCGAACGGAGCTAGCATGGATGCTAAAGCCGTGGGGGACTATCACCTGGGAATGTCAGATGGGCATGTTTTGGTTTTGCGTAATTGCTTTTTTGTACCCAACGCAACTTGTAATATCATTTCTGTATCTTTGGTTTCTAAAGAAGGTTATGAATTTGCGTTTGTAAGTAATGTTGTAAACATTCACCTTAATCAAGTTCTGATTGGGTCAGGTACACTGAGCAATGGCATATACGTATTAAACCAACCACAGATTTTCAATGTCCAGAATACACACAAAAGAAAGTCTCCAGATATCAATCAGGCTTTCTTATGGCATTGTAGACTGGGTCACATCAATGAGACACGGTTGACTAAGTTACATAAAGAAGGATACTTGGATCCGTTCGAGTATCAGTCTTATGCCACTTGTGAATCTTGTCTCATGGGAAAGATGACAAAGACTCCGTTCACTGGACACGGAGAAAGAGCGAGCGAGCTCTTGGGACTCATACACAGTGACGTGTGTGGTCCAATGTCTACACATGCGCGAAGCGGTTATTCATACTTCATTACTTTCACAGACGATTTCTCTAGGTATGGACATGTCTTCTTAATGAAGCACAAATCCGAGGCCTTTGAGAAATTTTGGGATTACAAGAATGAAGTTGAAAAACAAACAGGCAAAAGTATTAAGATTCTAAGATCGGATCGAGGTGGTGAATACTTGAGTGCCGAGTTCCTGGACTATTTAAAAGAGAATAGAATTCTCTCTCAGCGTACTCCTCCATACACTCCGCAACATAACGGTGTATCGGAAAGGAGGAATCGAACCCTATTGGATATGGTTCGTTCCATGATGAGTAAGGCTGAGTTACCGCGATATTTCTGGGGCTATGCACTAGAAGCAGCTGCATATCTCTTGAACAAGGCTCCTACCAAGACTGTGCCTACCACTCCATATCAGATGTGGAGTGGGAAGAAACCCTGTCTTAAGTACCTTAAGATATGGGGATGTCCAGCTTTTGTAAAAAAGCAGCATGCGGACAAGCTCGAGGCACGTTCAGTACAATGTAAGTTTGTGGGATACCCAAAGAACTCCAGGGGGTATCTGTTCTATTCCGCTGAGGAACAAAAAGTTTTTGTTTCTCAACATGCCCGCTTCTTGGAAACTGAGTTTTTGGAAACCCAGATAAGTGGGAACGCAATAGAACTGGAAGAGATTCCAGAACCACAAGCTATTACTGAAGACTTGGAAGAGCCAGTAAGTTCAAAAGAACAGGACATTTCTATGCCGCTCCGCAGGAGCAGTAGGCAGTCTTATCCGCTCGAGAGATACTGCGGTTTTCTCATAGACGGGGATAGAGATGATTGCATCATAGACTATGATGAGCCTACTAGCTTCCAGCAGGCCGTTCAGAGCGTTGACTCGGTAAAATGGCTGGATGCAATACGGACCGAAATGGAGTCCATGTACACCAACAAAGTATGGACGTTGGACATTGCTCCAGACGAGGTAAAACCCGTAGGATGCAAGTGGATCTTCAAAAGGAAGATTGGTGTAGATGGACAGGTTGAGACCTATAAAGCTAGACTTGTAGCAAAAGGTTTCCGTCAAAGACCTGGCTTGGACTATGACGAAACCTTTTCTCCAGTGGCTATGCTGAAATCCATTCGGATCCTTCTTGCCATTGCTGCCTTCCACGATTATGAGATTTGGCAGATGGACGTAAAAACCGCTTTTCTAAATGGAAATTTAGAGGAGTGTGTCTATATGGATCAGCCAGAGGGTTTCATTCAGAGTGGGAGCAGCGGAAAGGTGTGCAAGTTGCTTAAGTCCATCTATGGACTAAAGCAGGCATCGCGGAGTTGGAACATCTGTTTTGATGAGACGGTCAAGGAATTTGGCTTTATCAAAAATCCAGATGAACCATGCATCTATAGTAGATTTGTAGCGAGAACTGTAGTATTCCTCGTTTTATACGTGGATGACATTCTCTTAATAGGAAATGACATTCCTATGCTACAATCTGTCAAGGGGTTCTTGTCACACAGGTTCTCCATGAAAGACCTGGGTGATGCCTCATACATCCTGGGGATCCAGATCCATCGTGATAGATCTAAGAGGATATTAGGACTTTCTCAGTCCAGGTACATCGACACCATAGTGAAAAGATTCAGTATGGAAGATTCCAAGCGCGGTAACCTACCGGCTTGTCACGGGATCACCCTCTCTAAAGAGATGTCTCCCAAGACTGATTTGGAGAGGGATCGCATGTCTATTATACCATACGCTTCTGCGGTAGGCTCTATAATGTATGCGATGTTGTGTACCAGACCGGATGTAGCTTATGCACTGAGTGTGGTAAGCCGGTATCAGTCAAACCCTGGGGAGAAACACTGGATAGCGGTAAAGAACATTCTCAAGTACCTGAGAAGGACTAAGGAGATGTTCTTGGTGTATGGCGGAAAAGACCTCCAGATCGAGGCCTTTGCTGACTCCAACTTCCAGAGTGACAAGGATGATTCCAAGTCCATGTCGGGTTTTGTCTTTACCCTCAATGGAGGGGCGGTGTGTTGGAAGAGTTCCAAACAGGAAACCGTTGCAGACTCGACGATGGAAGCGGAATACATCGCTGCATCTGATGCCGCAAAAGAAGCTGTCTGGATAAGGAAGTTCTTGAAAGAACTTCAGGTGGTTCCGTCCATTGTTGACCCAATACCTCTGTATTGCGACAACAACGGGGCTATAGCTTTAGCAAAGGAACCCAGGTCCCATCAGAGATCCAGGCACATCTTGAGGCGGTATCACCTGATCAGGGAGATCGTGGATCGCAAGGAGATCGAGGTTCGGAGGGTTGCTTCAGAAGAAAACACTGCAGATCCATTCACCAAGGCCCTACCCCAGACTCAGTTCGAGCGGCTGATCGAGATGATAGGTCTTCGATACGCCAGTACATGGCCTTAGTGCAAGTGGGAGATTGTTAGTGTATATGCCCTAGAGGCCATTACTGTATCATACTAGTTTGTATATTACTTGATGGAAGCTTGGGATATTCACCTTGTATAAACAATCTTGCTAAATATAGTAGTATGCTACTTGGTTTGTTTCTACTTCAATGTGTACTTGTGTTTATTTCAGTATATCACTTATACGCATTAGTGTAGCCCTTAGGATCTTTGCTTGATTACCAGCGTTGTGATGGCAGTCACACTAGTGGGGGCTGGGTAATCTATAAGCACATCCTTATACAGGTCCCTAGTCGCAGGACTATCGAGACAGGGCATCGATACTCCGGAGTAGACTAGCGTATGCGCTTCTCATCCCAATGTGGGAGATGGTCTGTCCCACAGCCATCAGTACGTCGTACTGGAGATAGTATACGGGTGCTCGTTGGGTTACGAGTACACTGGACAGGACTCGTCGGAAACTGACAGGTTGGTATTATACCTATCGTCAGTTATCAGTTCCCAGGTGACATGAGTACAGCTTAGTCCGCTGACTTGACACTGGCACTTCGCCTCGAGTGTGTTCCCACTGCACTTTGATCACTACCCTACCACGGCTCAAAGAAGTCGTGCAAACAGGTGGTGGTTGGGTGCAGTCCCGAAGCACTTGGAGGCAGTGACGGTTAGACAGGATTCGTCTCTCCCGGTATTGGGGGTTGACATCGCGCAGTGTCTAGGAGAGCCATTACACGAGTAGACCCTGGCCAGGGAAAGCGAGATATACTGGTAGGCTTCCAGTGTTATCTCAGGGTGTTTTGGGCTTCACTCCGACACGACTTGTACCGCTATTAGGGGACTGACGTTTTACCGCCCCCTAGGCCCGACATGCGATGTATCAGACGAACAGACCGGACTGTACGGAGACTGTCACATTCAGACTCAGTAGGAGTTCAGATGGGGTTCACCTCATCAGCCTTCTTGTCGGCATCTACCTGGGGACCGTTACGCACAGCTAGTGCCGCTTACGGTCTGTGGTTAAACCCACTGCCAGCGTAGTGTTGAGTCTTTAGAGTCCCATACAGGGGGTATTCGCCTCTGGGCAAAACAGAGTAGAGGTCGCATGGTTTTGCGACAGGGTTCGTTCTCATCCGCGCACTTGTGCACGTTTGGAGTCCGGACGGATATTACTGGCTGGCTCTGGTTTGAGTCAGATACTGGTATATGTTTTGGGGTTGCTTTTTATCTCTCAGTATTCATGTTCCTCGGAACAAGGATGCAGGTGTGTATGCACAGTTATTTGAGGAAGAGGAAGAGGACTTTCATTAGGGTTTCGGAACGGGTGCGTATGCACAGTTGACAGTCGTCTTTTTCCAAACCCTAATGGATTTATGTTATATCAATTAATAATATTAATAAAATGAAATTGTGTCATGGTTGGTTTTTTATGTTGACTTGTTGACCATGGTTGACTTGTTGACCATGGTTGAAGTTTTGACCATCATCATTACAAAAGAAAGATGCTCTTTGATTCTAGCAAATTCATTTAATGTTTGAAATGATAATGGTCATTCCTAAACTTTCCATCAACCTTTTCATTTTCATTATTATTATTAATTTGATAATTCTTTTGCTTTTTGTTATGGTTGCAAAAAGAAAAGAGCTCATTCTATCATTTAGCTTCTCTCTCCTCACTTCATCTTCTTCTTCCTCTAGCCAAAGGAGAATCCTTCTCATGTGTTGAGAATCCCTCTCCTTAAAACAAAAGCACCCCTTAGACACTCTCTACTCACTCTAGGATCAAGGGTTTAGCAAGCCGGAGATTCTAGTTCACTCAAAGTTCGAGAAAGAGCCCGAAGGTTGAACCCTCAGGTGGATCCATCTTCGACGGAAGAAGGCGACGAGAAGAGAACCATCAACCTCTACAAGGTTTCAAGAAGAAGGAGTTCAAGTTTAGGTATAACCATCTTTCCGAGTAGCTAACTCTCTTTAGCAAGTTTGCTAGTTTTAGTTTAGGAAAAGATCCCGACTTTGTTAGTCCATGTTGCCCCTTGCGCTAAAAATTTGATTTTTATACCGTTTCCGCCTCCACGTAAGAACCGGGGGTCGCAACGTGGACTTACATATACCTGTATACCAACATAGATGATTCAGACTTGATTAGAGATTTGAGAACCGCAAGATGTTCTTCAAACTGATTCGTTTTAAAGGAGTGGTTCCCCTCGACATGTGCACATTATTATTCCATGTTGCATGACGTATGATATGCTTACCTTTCTTACATGTCGCATACATGATGCTTTCTGATTATACGCATTGAGATATGTTGTTTCCATGATATTTCTGGTTTTGGGAACCGTAGGTGTTTTAAAGAGAATATATAATTGTTTTAAAAACCCGGTTACCCTTGATATGATATTTCAGTGCGTCCACCATGTGTTTTCTCGGTACTGAGAGCGACATGTGAAACCCGATTCGAGGAGGTGGATGAGGCCGATTGCGGGTACATGGTGGACCCGGTATGGTACCCCGGGGCAAGAACGGTTTCGCTGTGTAGTAGACGGTGAGCCCGGCGGAGGGACCACTACCTACCGGTGATTGGTTGGACCTGGCGGTTATCCGGAGGATACTGACCAGAGTCGATAGATGGATATGGGCGTACTGCCGGGGCCGAGGGCCGATACCGCAGACGGAGCCCGTGGGCCGATCCGGACTGACGGAGCCCGATATATGAGGATTTACGTGCCGA
This sequence comes from Agapanthus africanus, assembly GCA_030015575.1. NCBI lineage: Eukaryota > Viridiplantae > Streptophyta > Magnoliopsida > Asparagales > Amaryllidaceae > Agapanthus > Agapanthus africanus. The sequence goes on from CM057350.1 coordinate 136,365,246, forward strand.
TGGTGGGCACAGTTTTCATGATGTTTTCGAGTGTCGATGCTAGGCACTCCGGTTCCATGATTTTGACGTGTCGCGAGGGACACAGATGATTTATATCCTCATATTTCCATGCACATGCTTCATGATATTTACATGCATGATGGTTATTGTCATTGGGTGACGAGTGGACAGGATCCACGTACATGCAGATTGATTACATTGATCATATCTCATATTTATGATATGCTATTACCTGAGGCACTGGCACGAGCACTTGGCACTACACTCATGTATAGAGATTACATTGCCAGTTTAGCATGCTTCACATATATTCATATTGAGGTTTATTTATATCTGATCGTATTGACCTAGGATGGGTCATGCATTCGATTTCTGCTTGTAGATATTCTCTATTCACGAGTTGGCAACTCACCCCCGTTGTGCCACAGTATTTGCAGGTTGCCCTTGGGAGTAGCCGCGGCTGGCTGTTTACCGCATCTTTTGGCACAGATACCTTTCTGAGGCAAGTTAGCCTTTTTGCTGATAGGTGGGTTTTTGTATGGTATCTGTTATCTTTCAGTTGTATATTGATGTATCTAGTATTCTCCATCTACCTTTCTGTATTAACTTAGAGACAGTTGTGAGGACGATATGTATGATTTTATATTCTGGTGTCGAGCTCGCATGTGAGCCGACTTTATGTTATGCAGTCTTACCTTTCGTGATATTTGTCCTTGCTTTACTGTGTATTCTTCGCTACGGCGTCGTATATCATATTGTGATGCTTTGTTCTTTTCACTTGTTAATTCTGCGACACCTTGCTTTTACCCGACTTGCAGGACAAATGTTTTTAAAGGAAATGTTGACAAAATTATAAAATTATAACTCTTGAACTAAAAGGGATTTCTACTAAATTAATAAAAGTTTTTCGGACATGTATGACTGTTTTACGGTAATGTTTTAAACCACTCTATATTTATTGGTTTTGATTTCTGGGTTCGGCTTACTTAGCCGCGTTACGCCTGTAGACGTTGCGTGATTAAGTGCCGGTCACGAGTCGAAATTCTCGGGTCGTGACATAATTAAAAAAAAATTCTTTGATGAATTTTTTTAATTATTACAGAGCTAACCTCTTTCAAAGAATCTTATTCCCCTAAGACCAGAGTTTGACAAGTGTCACTCTGTGACAGAGGTTTGCTCTGAAATAGGAGATTGTCTCCTTATCTCTAGGGATTTTTTTTTATCATTAATGAGAATGTTCTCTTGGGATTTAACTGACAATCTCATCCAATGATGTGGTTGTCTTATTAACTGACGTATTGTCATCCAGATTTTGTAGGTCCCCCTTTGGTCTCCTACCCACTGCACTGCTGTGTAGTGTAATTAATTTTAATTTGATTTTAATTAATCGTTAATTTAATTAATTAATTACTTAAATTTTCTCAAACGCCAAGCGTTGGAATTACAACATTAACGGCTAATTTTGTTCCCTTGCAGTGACTATGTCTTTCGACACTTCATTCCCGTTCGCTCGTTCGGAGGAGGGGTTTCCTGAAGCGCCCTTGGACCGCGAAGTGTTAGCTATGATCAAGGACCACGACCCGGAATATAAGAGTCTCCACCTTTGGGGGTCGTGGTACAATCAGATTATCATGGGTCGACGGAGCTTCACATGCGCAGTACCGTCAGAACCCATCACGGCGATTCATTATGCCAGCCCACCCCCGGTGCAGTATGCCGTGGAGATGGTTGATTGGACTTCGAAGGGCTTTCTCCATCCTGCCATAGATGCGATTCCGGTTCAGCGTCCTATGGTTTTGGATATCCTGGGACGTCGTATCTGTCAAGGCGAGGCGCGACCTTGGGGGCAATCATATAACATAGGTCTGATCCCCCGCCACCCGATCGGCTATCTGCCGTGGGCTCGGTATATCCTGTCGACGAAGAAGTCGCAGTTGATAAGGTTAGGGTTGTACACCGCGGTCTACGTCTCCCTCTTCCAGTATCCCATGCTCCCCACCTGGTGGTTCAAGGCTTTCTTGAAGCAGTGGAACATTCCTACTCACACTTTCCTCGCAATGGACCGGGAAGTGTCAATCTCTCTGGAGGAATTCGCAGAGGTCTCCCGTTTACCGGTTATAGGGGAGCACTATGAGGAGTTGCTTCCGACAGACGAGTATGTTTTCGGTGCTAAGCCGGCAGTAAGGGGCCTTACCCCGGAGAATGCTGTTCAACACCAATTCCCAAGTTTGATCAGAGTGTTGAACATCTATGAGGCCCTTTACATCGAACGTGGGAATCACGGAGTTAGCTTCGAGGATTTCATCGCTCGGTTCCTTCATCCAAACGTCCTCTCGGCAGAAGCTGCCAAGTTTGCCACCCTTGATGACCCTTTCGGTCTAGGTTTGGATAACCTACCGGCAAAGGAAATAGACCAAAAAGGTTTTTTCCTTCCTAACTCCCCGACCATGTCTTTTGCGGAAGTTGCAGCCCTTGGGATGGACGAGGAAGCCTTCTTCTTGGGATTTCTTGGGCTATGGCTGAGTTGGTTTGCGCTCCCGATACACTCTCGCCATATGCGGCCCTCTGTCTTTTACCCAGCTCACCGGATGACCATCGGGGTAAAAGTAGCCGTTGGGATCGCCGGCTTGGCATACTTGTATCATGGCCTCAGTCGAGCAGCGGATGCTAATGAGCCTGGAGTACTGCACATGATCTTCCCGATGCACTACTTCGTATCGTGGCTCGAGCTACACACATCGGGTGTCTTCGGCATGCACAAAAGGCTCTCGTTCTACGACAGGTGCGGTTTCCCTCGCATCATACAGTTGGTTGGCGCATCAATTGTGACTCCATCGCCACGGAACGCCAGGGGTTTACTCCTTCGCCCCCACACCGTTGGAGACGGGATGTCTTTCATCGATAAGGTGTTGACTATTGGAAAGGCGGCTTATACCACTGCGGTGCGGCCATTGCAAGACACTTTCAAAGATGGAGCCTCAGTTTTGACGGCCCGGGAGACCCTCCACTTATATTCTATCAGACCGGGCTTCCTGGTGTTCAAGCAGAACGGTGCGGCAATTTTCATGATATACAACCCGCATCGTTTCGCCCAGCAACTGAGCTACGATCAAAGGGTACCCTTGGAAGCTTTCCTACTGGAACCTGCTGCCACTGAAGAAGGGATGGAGAACGCGTTGCATCATTTCATGCGCCTGAATACGGGTTCTCATTTTTTTATCAGTGCGCCAACTTGCGCTCCACGACTCCTCAATGTATATAAAGAATGGTACAACCATTTGACGGGAGCCGTTATAAAGGAAGAAAGGCGGTTGTTGGTCGACCGTAAGGGTGCGCCTCCAGGTAGCGACCACAACGCTTCTTTAGTGCCAAGGACCCCGGTAGTTCCCCCTCTAAAAGATGCTAGAGCCGGACCACCGCGTGCGCAGAGTCCTCCACCCGGATTGCCGCTCCCCGATATTGCGGATGCACCACCAGCGCCCTGTGCTCCAGTAGAGACAGTGGTTGTAGTCTCGCCGGAGTCTGGTGTGGGTGCGGACATCGGGACCCGCCGCCCTAAAGTGCCTGCCAAGCGTAAGTCGATCCCGGGTGCACCTAGGGTTGGTGGGCAGAAGAAGAAAAAGAAGTCGCTCTTCGCCGCTGACGTCGCGTTCGGTCAGGAACCCCACGCTCCCTATGGTGAGGGCCTGAGTGAATATAAGACTAACGAGGGATTAGTCATGCCGCCGGATGACACGGACTTGGAGGCCGCCCTCGTAGCTTCGGAGCAGTTGGTGAGGCGCGACGTGTGGCTGGCTAAGCTTGCGGAATCAGGTAATCACTAGTTGCATTTTTTTATTGCATCATATCTTTATTATTGCCTCTGACTAACATTTTTCCTTCTTTTCTTCCAACAGGCATCACCACTGAAGAAGCCATTGCCGCTTCCCTCAAGACTTTCCAAGAGGAGGAACGACTTAGAGCGTCTTTAGGCCTTAGTAAGTTTCGATTCATCAAGTTTTCATTTTCCTTGTGTTATGGTCGCTCTAACCTCTCCCTTTTTAACGCAGGAACCTCAATGTCGATCCCGCCAGGTGACGCGGAGACTCTTCCCGTGCCAGCCGCCGATGTTTCTGCCTCCTCAGGACTACCATGAGAAGCCCGACTTGAAGAGCCGATGAGAGATGCCTTAAAGGCTCTGGAGGCATCTCTAAATGAGGACGACGATGCCTTGATGAAGGAAGCGTCGAAGAGGTCCATCGCGACAGCTCGGGAGGAGAGGAAGCGGTCAAGGCGCGAAGCGAAGGCACGCAGGGCTTCCTTGGCTATTGGAGCGGGCCCAAGCACCGTCTCTCGTGCCGATACTCCATCAGAAGAGCCCCCGATCGCCTTATCTACGGCTCATAGACAGGCGGTACGTGCCAATAGGGAGGCTAATGATAAGTCCACCTCAGGTAATATTTCTTTCAAAATTTTGCTGTAAGAATTATAAAGCTGTTGGTTCTCATATATTCTGTCCTGCAGAGCCAAGTCCAACCGAGGGGGAGGCGGAGACCGTCGAACCTGAGGGGCCAGAGGTAGAGGTGTTGGTCGAAGCCGAGCCGATGGCGGACGACACAACCGGGGCTGCTGGGCTCGAGCTAGTGGCTGACGAAATGGTCACGTCCACTATGCCTGAGCAGGTGGCCGATGCCGAGCCCGAGCTAGCAGCGGACGGGGTGCCTGAGACCGATGACCCCATGGCGACGGAGGACGAGACAGCCGTGCCTGCTGAGCCCGAGGGAGTAACGGGTGAGGCGGACATGATTCCTGAGGACGAGCCGACCGCTCTTTCTCAGGAGTCTGGCAATGCTCCGGTCATAGCTCTCCCCGCCTATGGTCCTCCATCGTCTCCTGGCCTCGCGAGCACGACGACGGCCCCCGTGGAGTCTGGGGATGAGGCCACGGGTGGTGGACTTATGTCGCTGGAGGAGGGAGACGCCTCTGTCTCGGCTGGAGGCTCATCAGGTAAATTTCGGATTACTGCCCCTCTTTTTTATCTTGCAATCTTTCCTGACAGGTTTACCCTTGTTTTTTAACGCAGGTGCAGGCAGTGCTGATGCTCCATTGCTCGAGGGAGCGCCGTCAACTACTGCCTTAGCGGTGGTCACCTCTCAGCCTTCTCTCGTACTATCGAAGATGTTGGAAGGTACGGGTTCGCGACTTATTAGTCTTATCTTTCAGACGTATAGTTTATGTACTGAAGTCGTGTTGTTGTGTCTTTTCAGGAGTACTTTTTGACCATCTTTATCAGGTGTTTCTCCCACACTTCTCCTTCCCATCTGAACTCGCTTCTCCCTCTGGTGGCGCTGGTGAGTATAGTTTCCAACTAATATCTTTCTTTTTCAGTGATGGAATTATTTCTAACTTTTTCTCGTCCCGACTGCAGTGCTACAAATTGAGGAGGGGATGAAAGATTGGCCGCGCCACCGGCCCTTCCGGCCTTGCCATCTTCCGCAGCTGGTACAGCAAACTATCGCATTGATAACTCCCCTTTTTTTTATTTCTTGAACTGTTATCTGATCATATCTTGTCTTTTCAGCTGTCGTTCCAGTCTAGGCGCCCTTCGAGCCTTGCATCACAATGCCGGCAGGTCCTTTCCTGAGACGTCCATCCTCGAAAGGCGCCGTAAACAGTCTACGTATGTTGAGCGACTACATCGAGGAGCTCGACGACGAGACTCCTACGTCTCCTGTGGATTTCGCTACGGCGGTTAACCCGATGCTGGTGATACTCGTGAATTTCTATGACGAGGGCATCGTTGCGTCTTGGGTTAACCACTGCAGAGAGATCAAGGCTCGCCTGCATCAGCTGGGGTCGATGCGTCCCGCTCCCGAGATTTTAGCCGTGAGCACTGAAAGAGCAGCGTGAATCGAGCAAAGCGCTTCTTACGTCCACCATTTGGAATAAGAAGCAGCTTTAAGGCTGAAGGAGTGTCAGGAGTCTTCAAGCGAAACTGCTCGCCTACGTGCCGAAGTTGAGGCAAAAGCTGCTGAGGTGAAGGCTGTCTTTGAGGACCTCTTGGAACGCATCTCTCATGGGCTAAACTTGAAGCGAAAGCTTGATGTCGTCGAGCGTGACACCCCAGGCCGCGAAGCTGCTCATCAGGCCGTTAGGGAGCAGCTTGCATCTGTCTTGCAGCAGCGGGCTCGAGTGGAGGCAGAGCTGGCAGATCAGGAAAAAGCGTGGAAGGAAGTGCGCGAACAATTGCTAAAGCTATGCAAGACGCTTCCTTCCCAGTAGTTCTCCTTGTATCCATATACTTGTAAAAAAATTTCTTTTTCGAATAACATGTATCCATTCTTTATTCTTTTATACGATTCACCTTGTACTTCTTTGAGTTAATGAATAAAGATACACATTTTTTCCTCTACAATGTCTTGTATGCTCTTTCGCTTTCTCCCTTTCTCTTATTATCAGCATGTTGTCTTGATAAACATAATTGGCAAATAACAGAGTAAGCACCTTGATTTCTTCACGAGATAACGATGGCTTAGGTCGCAGGTTCAGATCTGCTGCTTAAGACTTTTCAACTCTATGAGCCGTGAGGGTCTCATAAAGACTTTTCTCCCTACGGATCGAGAGGATCTCGTGGGTGGGTTTTCTCCTTAGGAATCGTGAGGATTCCTAAGTGTGTTTTCTCTTATAAGTCGTAAGGATCCTATAAGAGAATTTTTCCCTCTTACGAGTCGAGAGGACCCGTAAGCGGTTGTTTCCCTCCTTGTCGAAACTCGACTTTGGAGAGTGAGACCTGTGAATAGTATGCAAGAGACTGTTTTAGACCGACTTGCAGGGTCCCATTGTTAAGGAAACAAGTTTTTTTTTAATCCCTGCTGCCTGAGGCTTCATCTTTCAAGTTGAGACGAATCGGGAATTTCCTACGGAGACACTGGTTTCTCTGCGAGCCGACGCGAATCCGGATTTTCTTCATCAAGGACGCTTGTTTCCCTGAGTCGAAGGATTTTTGCCGAAGACACTGGTTTCTTCGGAGTTGAAACGAACAGGGAATTTCCCGCGGAGACACTGGTTTCTCTGCGAGCCGATGCGAATCAGGAGGCTCTCATCAAGGACGCTAGTTTCCCTGAATTGAGGTATTTGCCAAGGACACTTGTTTCCCTGGTGTTGAAACGAATCGAGAATTTCCTGCGGAGACACTGGTTTCTCTGCGAGTCAATGCGAATCAGGATTTTCTTCGTCAAGGACGCTTGTTTCCCTGAGTCGAAGGATTTTTGCCGAAGACACTGGTTTCTTCGAAGTTGAAACGAACCGGGAATTTCCCGCGGAGACACTGGTTTCTCTGCAAGCCGATGCGAATCAGGAGGCTCTCATCAAGGACGCTAGTTTCCCTGAATTGAGGTATTTGCTAAGGACACTTGTTTCCCTGGTGTTGAAACGAATCGAGAATTTCCCGAGAAGACACTGGTTTCTCTGCGAGTCGATGCGAATCAGGATTTTCTTCATCAAGGACGCTTGTTTCCCTGGGTCGAAGGATTTTTGCCGAAGACACTGGTTTCTTCGGAGTTGAAACGAACCGGGAATTTCCCGCGGAGACACTGGTTTCTCCGCGAGCCGATGCGAATCAGGAGGCTCTCATCAAGGACGCTAGTTTTCCTGAATTGAGGTATTTGCCAAGGACACTTGTTTCCCTGGTGTTGAAACGAATCGAGAATTTCCCGTGGAGACACTGGTTTCTCTGCGAGTCGACGCGAATCAGGATTTTCTTCGTCAAGGATGCTTGTTTCCCTGAGTCGAAGGATTTTTGCCGAAGACACTAGTTTCTTCGAAGTTGAAACGAACCGGGAATTTCCCGCGGAGACACTGGTTTCTCTGCGAGCCGATGCGAATCAAGAGGCTCTCATCAAGGACGCTAGTTTTCCTAAATTGAGGTATTTACCAAGGACACTTGTTTCCCTGGTGTTGAAACGAATCGAGAATTTCCCGCGGAGACACTGGTTTATCTGCGAGTCGATGCGAATCAGGATTTTCTTCGTCAAGGACGCTTGTTTCCCTGAGTCGAAGGATTTTTGCCGAAGACACTAGTTTCTTCAGGGTTGGGATGAACCGTCGAGATTTGTCTTCGTTTTCTGGCGGAGCCTGCTGGGACAGTTTGGTTCCCTCTTTGTTTGCGCCTTTGGATTGTATACAGGGATCGATGTGATCTCAACTGTAAGGCCAAAGTTTTATCATCATATTTTTTTTCCGCGATGCTCTATGATTTCAGCTTTTATATCATGAAGGTCGTGATTGCCCAATCACTTCGGCTATTTTTCGCGGTGCCCAATTATTTCGGCTGTTTATTTTATTTTTACTCGCTGCTTTTTATTGCGAGTTGCTCAATCATTTCGGCTATTTTGCATGCATACATTTTTACTTGCTGCTTTTTATTGTAAGTTGCCCCATCATTTCGGCTATTTCATATGCATGTGCGGCCTACTGGCTTTTCGCCGTAAACCTGAAATTAGACACCGATTTCGGCATCAGCACCGCTACAACGGGGATATTACCAGGAGCGAATCATCATCTGCCTCTGTCGATGTCGAACAAAGGTGGCTTAGCAAACAGGGTTAAGGTCCTGTCGACTAAGGCTTTTGACTTCATGAGCCGTAAGGGTCTCACAAAGGTATTTCTCTCTACAAGTCGTGAGGATCTTGCAGGTGTATTTTCTCCTTAAGAATCGTGAGGATTCCTAAGTGTTTGTTCCTCTGTAAGTCGTAAGGATCCTACAGGAGGGTTTTCTCCTTGTAAATCGAGAGGATTTACAAGGGTTGTTCACCATGCGAACATATCCCCAGTCTCGGATGGGACTTAGTTAGGGAAATGTTTATTCGCGCCCGTGGATTGTATACAAGAGCCAGTATTGGACCACTTGTAGGGCAATATCGGAAGTTGTGGGGGGTGCTTAAGCACAGGTTTAGGTCTCTGTAACTTAAGACTTTCAAATCTTATGAGCCGTGAGGGTCCCATAAGAGAGTTCTCTTTACGAGTCGTGAGGATCTCGCAAGTGTATTTTCTCCTTAGGAATCGTGGGGATCCCTAAGTGTGTTGCTCCCTTGTGAGTCGTAAGGATCTCACGCGGGTGGTTTCTCCTTACAAGGTCAAGAGGACCCTGTAAGTGTCCTTTAACGAGATTGCGCCCTTTCGGGTTTTCACAAATACTCGCCGGTAGTCCTGCTGTTTTTACTCACGGAGCCCTCTCGGGTTTTCATCCGTGCCCATTTTGCTTATGGACATACCGTTTTTTTTTATTCTTTTTATTTTCTTCTTCTTTTTTTTACGAGGTCGCGCCCTTTCGGGTTTTCATGAACACTCGCCGGTAGCCCTGCTGTTTTTACTCACGGAGCCCTTTCGGATTTTCATCCGTGCCCTTTTTTTTATGGACATACCGTTTCTATTTATTATTTTTTTTTATTTTTTTTATTCATCTCGTCATCCTAAGGATGCTGCGGTAGTAGTCTAAGAACGTTTCGGTCCATCATTAGTTTAAGGACGTTTCGGTCCGTCATTAGTTTAAAGACGTCTCGGTCCGGTGCTGAAGAAAGCCAGTTACTACTTATAGAGTTTGGGCTTAGGAAGATAGCGAGCGGACATAGTCGTCGTCATCTATCATTGACCTAGGCTGTGGCTCATTAAGCGTAGTATTTCTTTAGGAAGCGACCGTTTATTGGCCTGAAAGGCCTTTCACCGTGCATATCCATGAGTAGATAGGCTCCACCCTGGTAGACTTTGTCTATGATGTACGGCCCTTCATAGTTCGGTTCGAATTTTCCCCGCTTGGCGCGATTGGGGATCATAAGCCTTTTGACCACTAGCACGAGTTCGCCCTGGCGGAATGTTCTCGGTCGGGTCAATCTTTCATATGAGCGCGTCATCTTTGCTTTATAAGCTTCCAGATTTTGTTGCGCTATGAGCCGTGTTTCATCAAGGGCATCGAGCTCTTCACGGTGAAGGTGAGCATTTTTTTCGTTCGTTAACTCGTAGTGGACTGCCACTCGTAGAGAGGGTAGCTCTATCTCGAGGGGGAGTACTGCTTCCGTACCGAATACCAACGTGTATGGCGTTGTGTTCGTGGCCGTCTTGAACGTAGTTCGATACGCCCAAAGAACCTCTTGCAGTCTCTCGTGCCAGTCTTTCTTATTTCGGGACACCGTCTTTTTCATGATCTTCATCAGGGTCTTGTTGAAGGCCTTGGCTAGACCATTAGCTCGCGGATTATAAACTGAGGAATACCTCCAGTCTATAGTATGCTGTTGCGCAAAGCGGCTGATCTTGTGGCTCCTGTAGGCAGGCCCGTTATCGGAGATGATCCGTCGCGGAGTCCCAAACCGGTATATGACGTGCGTCTTGAAGAAACGGAGGATATTCTCCATCTTCACTTCTCTCAGCGGTACTGCTTCTTCCCATTTGGAGAAGTAATCAGTCGTCGTCAGGATGAAACGATGTCCTCTAGACGATGCTGGTTCGATAGGTCCGACTATGTCAGTTCCCCACATTTCGAACGGCCAGCTAGCCACCGTTGGATGTAATGGATTTAGATGTTGGTGGATGAAGTCCCTATGGATTTGGCATGAGTGGCATTGCTTCGCATATTCGAGGCAATCCTGAATCATCATGGGCCAGTAGTAGCCCATCCGTTTGATCTTCAACTTCATCTTCGGGCCCGCTTGGTGAGAACCACAGATTCCGTCATGAACTTCCTGAACGACTCTTTTCACTTCGTCAGGTCCTAAGCATCTCAGCCACAGAGAATCAAACGACCTTTTGTACAAAGTATCATTAACGAAGGCGAAAGATAGAGCTCGTTTCATAAGCTGATGTCTTGAGGACGCATCTTCGGGCGTTCGACGGTATTTGAAGTAGTCTATAAAGACTTCTCTCCAATCCTCAGCCTCCTCACGGTCTTTTATTTGTAGGGTCGTCCGTTCAGTCGCTCCCTTTTCTACGAATGATTCCGGAGGTATTTCTGCTGGGGCAAGCACCCGACGGCTTTGTACCACGATTCTAACGTCATCGAGGTTCTCGTCAGCCAGTTCTTTAGCAAGCTTGGCCAACGCGTCTGCTTTGCTGTTTTCCGCGCGTGGTATGCTTTCCAAAGTATAGGAAGGAATTTGGGTCAACAGTTGTTGCACCTTTTCGCCGTACTTCACCAACTCCGGTTTCCACGTTTGGTAGTCGCCGTTTACTTGACTAACGACCAGTTGAGAATCTCCGTATATGAGGAGATTTTCAATTCCCATGTCGATGGCGATCTCGAGACCTGCTATCAAGGCTTCATATTCGGCTTCGTTATTCGTCCTCGGCTCTGTTAAGGAGAAAGCGAAACGCATTATCCCTCCTTGTGGGGTCACGAAGATGAGGCCTACCCCCGATTTGATCATTGGCGTACTTTGTTTGCGCTTCTTCATGGAAGACGCTCCATCAAAATAGAGTTCCCATCGGGTATCGTTCCCATCGATAGCGTCAAACGCATGTTCGTCTGGCAACTCGCAATTCATAGGAGAATCGGCCAGTATCGGATGCTCAGCAAGGAAGTCGGCGATAGCCTGGCCTTTCACTGCCTTGAGAGGTTGATACGTTATCGAGAACTCCATCAAGAGCAGAGCCCATTTAGCGAGTCGACCTGTCAATATGTCCTTCGACATCAAATATTTAAGGGGGTCCACCTTCGAGATGAGACGGACTTCGTGCGCCAATGCATAGTGCCTGAGCTTTGTTATCGTGAAGATCAATGCCAGACAGTGTTTTTCAATGGGGGAATAGTTGCTTTCTGCCCCCAGTAGAACTCGACTTAAGTAGTAGAGTGATCTTTCTTTCCCCTGGTCATTCTCTTGCGCCCATAATGCGCCTAAGGATCCTTCGAGGGCGGTTGTATAAAGAATGAGAGGTTTTCCCTTAACCGGAGTAGCTAACACTGGCGGATTCTGGAGGTACTGTTTGATCTCGTCTAGCGCGCTTTGGCATTTTTGGTCCCAGACGAACGGGGTTCCCTTCTTCATCAGGTGGCTGTAAGGACGGCACTTGCCTGAAAGGTTGGCTATGAATCGCCGTATATACGCGAGCTTCCCTTGGAGAGACTGCAACTGTTTGAGAGTCCTCGGCAGAGGCATTTCCATGATCGCCTTGATCTTTGACGAATCTATTTCGATACCTTGGTGTCGGACGATGAATCCCAGGAATTTGCCCGAAGAAACTCCGAATGCACACTTGAGAGGATTCATCTTCAAGTTGTATTGTCGAAGGCGTCGAAATACAGTCTTTAGATACTCGAGATGTTCCTCGTATGATTTGCTCTTAACCACGAGGTCGTCGATATAGCACTCGACGATTTCATGTATAAGGTCATCGAAGATCTTTGTCATGGCCCTCTGATAGGTAGCACCAGCGTTCTTTAGACCGAAGGGAATCACCTTGTAGCAGAATATACCCAAAGGGATCCTGAAGGCGGTGTGCTTCTGGTCTTCGGGTTGCATCTTTATCTGATTATACCCTGATGAGCCATCCATGAAGGAGAAAACCTCATGAGTGGACGTATTGTCTATCATCAGTTCGGTGACTGGCACTGGGAAATCATCCTTCGGGCAGGCTTTATTGAGATCCCGAAAGTCCATGCATATGCGCACCGTCCCATTTTTCTTCATCACCGGGACGATGTTAGCGATCCACTCAGGATATTGAACCTCCTGGATAAAGCCAGAGTCGATTAGCTTTTTGACCTCGGCATTGATACTCATCTCAAGCTCGAGCCGCATTCTCCTCGGCACCTGTTTGACTGGCTTGATGTCCGGGGATATCGCCAATTTGTGTACAGCAATTTCTGGATCTAGTCCCGGCATTTCGGAATAGTTCCATGCGAAGCAATCTCTATGCTGTACAAGGACATCTTTTAACGCAGCCACCCTTTCTTCAGATAGCAGCTCGCTGACAAATGTCGGTCGCGGGTCATCCGCCGTCCCCAACTCAATTTTCTTGAGGTTATCTGCAGTGGTATGTATTCTATCCTCCAGTTCTTTCGGAGCTGGTGGAAAGTCTGAGATCACCTCATCATTGCTGTTTTCGAAGCACCAGGGAAGGTTATCCTTGTTCCCGGGCTCTTCTTTTAATATTGTTATCACGTGAGAAGTGCGAATCCGCTTCCAATCCCAATGTGGAGTTGGTTCTGTTCTCGTGGCTTTAGGTTCGTGCTTCTGGGGCGGCGTTACCCTCCAGTTGTCGGACAGAGCGAACTTGCCAAGCTGATACCGATCTTCGACCCAATTCTTGAAGGTGAAGCAGTCTTCGAGAGGATGCCCTATTACTCGGTGATAAGAGCAATAGTCTGGGTGAGAGACTTCGCCTGCTTGTTCAGGGTGCTTGGACTTCGGCAGTGTAAGCATCTGATGTTTTAGAGCAAGATCAAGTATCTTCTTTATCTTGTTCCGAGGAAATGAGTACGCTCGACCCATTTTTTTCATGAGGGGTAGATTGGAACCGCTCATTTCCCGCTTGCGTGGCTTCTTAGTCCCGCTTTGTTGCTGTTGAGCGCTTTTTTGGCCTTTCGACTTGTTTCTGCCTCTATGTCGAGCCTTTTTTATAACAGGTTGACACGGGGCAGCACTTTCATCTTTGACGGCCTGTTGAAGGAGGCGTTGCGTTTTGGCTTTCTCGTAGATGGCCATTTCGCGGTTGTGATCGTCTCGGACTTTTTGACCAGCTTCCCTTATAAGCTTGTCCATTTGTTCTTCGAACGACAGACTGGGCACCTTTGCATCAGGAACTTTTACTGGTTCAGTATTAATGTCCTCCCATTGAGCGTCTGCTTCTTCATTGAAGTCATGTATGACGTAACAGTCGCGGAGCAACTCTCGTTTCTTGGACCGAATGTATCCGAGTCCGATTGTTTCCATCCTACCATTAGGCAGCTTGTGCTGAGTTCCGGGGACGTTCCAAACCCTGTCATAGAATTTGGCTTTTCGAGCGGTCTATTTGAAGGATATCCCTTGGCGCTTCAACAGCCTCTTCAAGCTTTCTGTATAATATCTGGGTAGACTGATGGGTTGAAGCCTGTCCAGCGTAGGATCTGCCCCGTGCTAGATTTCTTTCTCCACTTTGTTTTCTTCAGAGCGGTAGAATAGAATGGCCTTTTCGTCTTCTCGCCTGGGAGGGATATAGAACGTCTGCAGCTCCTCTACACTGTCGGTATCAAGCGCATCCGGTTCTTTATAATGTCTAAGAGGCACCATGGCGACTTGCAGACTTTGCTCTTCGTCAGCGGAAGCTCGTATTGAAGGTCGAGCAGAGAATACAACATGGACCTCATCCTCCGAATCACTACCAAAGATCAATGTAGGAGCGGATGGTCCCGGCTTGTATTGGGGCGGGCCCGAGTAAACTATCTCCTCTTCCTCCTCGATATCGCTGCCGAAGACAGGGATGGTAGCGTTAGTTTTGTTCTCCGGCTTGTGACACCTTTCCGTGCCTTCGAAATTCGGCAAGAAGTATTTGGCATCATCATATTTACGGACTTCGTTTACGGAAAACGGATTCAGTTCTCCCGTCACTGTATACTCGAGACCATCCCTAAAATATTTCATACACTGATGCTGTGTAGAAGGGATGATGTTGTACTCATATAACCATGGTCGGCCGAGCAGAGCGTTGTAGCATGTCTTGGCATCTATGACGTGGAATTTAATGTCCGTGACGAGCAGCCCAAAGTGTAGCGTCAGTATCACAGATCTAAGAGTCTTTGATGATTGGGGGTCGAACCCAGAGATGGTGATCTTGTCTCGAGCGAGGTGTTGGACGCTCATGCAGATTTCCTTTAACACCCGCACATTGAGTAGATTAACAGACGATCCGTTATCGACCAGGATTTTGCCTATCTTTATATCATGGCAGTATCCTGAGACATAGAGGGGGCGATTGTGTTCGCACGTCCCAAGGAGAAGGTCTTCATCGCCAAAAGTGACATCGGTCATGTGCACTTCCTCCAATTCATCCTTCATCTTTTCTTCGGCCAGGAAAGCTTGGAACTGCTCCGGGTCCTGTAGTGCCTTAATTAACGAATCTCTCGCCTCCTTTGATAGTAAAAGGGCGTCAAGAATGCTGAGCTGCGAGGGTAGCTTCCTCAGATGCGTTAAAACGTTGTAATCCACCTTATTTTTCTTTGGCGGGTCCTTGGCGGCTAGCTCTTCCAGGACTTGGTCATCTAGGGTAATGTCCTCAGAGACCTTTTCTTTCCCTTTATCTTTTTTGTTTGAGGGTCCGATATTCTTTTCGGGCAGCGTGCGATTACGCAGCCGGATATTTTCATAAATCTTCGGCTCTTCTTCTTTTCCCGAAGTGGACTCTTTAAAGAGGGAGCTAAGAGCCAGCTCCATGTCGGAATCGCTCCTAAATGTGAGCACTTGCGATCCCCCGGCGTTAACCATGCGACAATTGTCGGTGGTTCTGTTAAGCCCCTCAGTCGTACCGTTCTGCTCCCGGCGAGTTTTGCGCTTCTCCCGCTTAAAATGTTGTTGGTGAGCAACATATCCTTTCCACCATCTATCAAAAGCTTTGCACTCTTCAGTGGGGTGCAAAATCTTCCGATGATATAAGCAGTAGGAGGGGTGCATTTCCACTTTACCAGTAACACTTCCCTCAGAGGATGGTAGCTTCATACCCATTGACACGGCTTTAGCAAACCTTTTCCTCATCTTGAATTTGATTTTATCTTAGTGGGTGTACTTTGCTCCAGCGGGAGTATCTCAATTCTTTCGTCAAGGCGCTGGCGCTTGGCCCTTTCAAATATGATCGCCTCGCGCTCCCGATCAGCTTTACTTTTTAAGAGAGCTTCATTGAGGAATGCGTCAATTACTTCATCTGATGGCGCCAGAATTTTTGGTTCAGGATTTGCCCCCAGCTTTTCAGTGCAAGGAGTCTCCTCATCGTCTATGAACGAATGGGAAATCACATGACAGGTCGCCACATATTCTTCAGATTCATCAGATGAACTTTCTCCATCATCTTCCTCTTGAAAGACATGATTGAGGAACTCTTGGAATGTAATGGGAGTCCGTGCCTTCTGGTTGTATTCCTCCAGCGCGTCAATTTGTTTTTGCAAGTCCGTGCGCTTGTCGCCAGGCTTCACGGGCTTCTTTGATTTCTTTTTCTTCTTCTTTGAAGATTTCGACGGCTGGTTGTGAATGCTTGGGCCACCTCCATCGATCATTTGAGTTGGACGCGGCTTCAACATTCCTTCAATGACCTGCGGTTCCAAGGGGTTCTTCCACTTGATCGCAGGGCATGTCTGAAGATCGTTCAACATTCTCTTTGTCTTGGCTGATAGTACAACCTCCCAAGGAGCTTCTTCAACAACAGAGCATGTTGCCCCCGGCGTATTCATCCTCTTAGAGGTGTGGGGCTGCGGGGGATTCACCTTCCATCTGTCGGACAATGCGAACTTACCCTGTTGGTACTGGTCTTCAATCCAATTTTTGAAGACGTAACAATCCTCAATCGGATGACCCAGTACTCGATGATAGGGACAGTAGTTGGGATCATTGACATCATTTGGCTACGACGGACGTCTTGGATCTGGCAGATTTATGAGTCGGTTGCGCAACGCCAGCTCGAATAATCTTCTCGTCTTATCTCAGGGAAACGAGTAAGGACGTCCTAGCCTCTCTTCAAGGGGTACGTGCGGACGCATATTATTTTGACGGACAACCGGCTTTGAGTTGCTCGGTTGTTGTTGAGCATTAGCGACAACGATCGCTTTCCCCTTCCCTTTTTTATTTCGGGTGTCCGGCTTTGGAAGAGGAGGTCTATGGCCCATCTGATCCATTTGCGCTAGCTTGTCGATCAGGGCCTGGAAGGTAGTCGGCTTGAAGAACATCATAAATTGCGAGATGGTTGCTTGCGGATCAAGAGTTCCTACAAACATACCCACTGCAGGAGCTTCTTCAATGCGTTGCTCTCATTTTGACCATAAGTTTCGCCACCGTATAGCATATTGGACCAATGTCTCGCCTGGTTTTACCCTGGCGTTAATCAGTGCCGTCATCGGGGTGCGTTCACTGGCGCTTGGAAAACGCTGGGTAAACAACAGCTCCATCTCCGCGAAGGTCTTGATAGAGTCGTTCGGGAGTTCAGAGTACCATTCGAAAGCTGTATCTGATAAGCTGCCGATGAACTGGCGAAGCAATAGTTTGTCATCACCGCCGGTGTTGCCGCAGAGTGCCCTGAACTGGGAAACATGCTGGTGGGGATTGCCCGTCCCCTTATAGACATGGAACTTGGGAATTGTGTAGCCCGGCGAGTACTTGATCTGGTCGTACCAGCTCGGATATGGTCGTCCTGTCTTTACGACCTGGCCGGCTGCTTCAGTCCAAGTCAGCTTTGGCAATTGTCTCCTCCTTAGCTGTTGACAGAGCTGGCGGAGGATTCGACGTTTCTCCCCTATCGTCTTCAAGGATGATCGCAGGATCTTCAGCAGGGGGATCCTGTTGAATCATCATGCCCACCATGTCCTGGAACAGGATGGCCATTTTCTTTATGCTGGCTGCTTGTTCCGCAGCCTCTTTATCCTTCTTCTCCAATATCCGGCGAAGGAATTCAGCATCAGTTTCTTGTTCCTGACGTTCATCCGAGGACGTTTCATGGCTTTCTTTTGGCCCAGTGAGTGCGGCCATCGCGTTCATCATCTCCTGGAGCTTTTGCTGTTGCTCCTGAGCCTTGGTCACTGACCGTGTAAGCGGTCTATGACCTGTTGATATGCGGCTGTCCTCTTTACCAGACGCCATGTATACTGTATGAACTATTATGCCCCCGGACTTAGGGAGTTTAGGTTCACCGCCTTTGGCATTTGCCACGGGCGTGGGAATTTTCTCTGGCCTCCTTCTCTTATGGGCCGTTGAAGTTGAGGGGGCTGTTGTAGCAGGCACCCTGGTGGTGGTCGTCCTTTGCTGTTTGATCGGACGTCCCTTTTCTTCTTGCACCTTTGTCTTTTTCTGTTGACGAGAATGATCTTGGTCAACTACGGAGTCTTGAACCCTCCGCCAAACCTTGTATATTTTGGAGGATAGCCACTGAGGAGGCTGCTCCAGCTTCGTTTCCGGAACTCTCTCCGCAGGTGGAGGAGATCTTTTCAGTGTAGCAGTTGGAGAGTTCTTTCGTACCCTCCTAAGTGGTTCAAAGCTGTTCCCAGTTGGAACAGCAGCATCAACTTCCACCATTGGAGCGGGTGGAGTTAGCCCCGAGGGGGAATTGCCCCCCGCCTTCCTTACTCGTCGCCAATGGCGACGTCGAGCATGACGAGCCGTTGAGACTGGCTCGGCGATGGAGACAGCTTCTTCTTGCCCCCTGTCTGAATAAGGTGCTGCCAGTGCCAGTCTCTTAAAGACTGAGGTTGTCTTTTGAGTGGTAATATTCAATCTGTCAAAGACAGATTCTCGAGCAGAGGCAGGAGCTAAAATAGACAGCCTTGAAAAGACTGACTCTTTGACAGGGGAAGCCGTCTTGACGACTTCTGGAGCAGTGGTTATTGCCTTCCTTGGGACAGCCACTTTGGGGTTCACAGGCTTCTTGGCGGGCCTTTCAGAGTTCTGATCCAGCATGGCAAAGACAGAGGCCGTTGGTTTGGTAGTGGACGACCCATTGAAAGGGGCCGTCGTAGCAGTGAGCCGGTCGAAAACCGACTTCTTGTTTGCTTCTGGTGCGGGCATTGGCATGGTGAAGATTGCAGGCGGGATCATGGTCCCGAAGAAAAGGCCGGTGGTGGCTTGGGTCACCTGTTCTACCGGTAGGGCAAGAATGGAGGCCTCTTGAGGCCCATATGCTACACCTCCAGGCGAGGCGGAGCGTCGGCTGCATTGGCACTTCGAGCAGTTCGAGCAATTAGAGGCCATTGATTCTTTTCTGCGCCAGGCAAAAGGCCAAATCTTAGTAACTTGAAATCCAAAGGCAACCATTAACAAACCGCGATTCGTTCGCGAAGACGACACATGAAGTGTGGAGTGGAAAGAGGAAAAGGTCCCGTCGGGCGTGCCAGAATCTGTTCCCCTCCGAAAGACGCGGGAGACTTTGCGTCTCGCCTGAGATTCGGGATAGATGCTATTTGGTTTTATCCGTCCACCTCTCCGAAGATGCCAAGTTGATTTATGGCACCGTGTATCGGAGGTTTAGACGGATGCGGCCGATGTACCAGACTTCGTCAGATTCCCCCTCGTCTGAGGGGTTTTTGATTGTGGAGACGCTCTTCCCTGCAGGCGCAAGCCCCTGCAGTTAATTACGCTACCGCATCGCGGTAACAACTTTCTCCTTCTCCAGAATTTCACTTCGTGTCGTGGGTGTTTGTTTTGTTTGTGGTTGCCCGTGGATTGTATACGGAGACTAATTTATGTTGTCTCCCGTAGGACGTGGATTAGTCCAAATCCGTATTTTCTTAGATTTGGGTTTGGGGTTTTGGTCTAAGGATACGTTAGCCATATTTAAGGCTAAGATCAACTTAAACGTTTGTTAAGGATACGTTAGTCTAATTTGAGACTAAGATCAACTTAACAGGATCGTTTAGATCCGACAAAAGAGCATTTGGGCTCTATTGTTCTAGTTTAGGGACGTAGTGGTCCATAGGTAGTTTAAGGACGTTGCGGTCCATGTTCCAGATTAGGGACATGGTGGTCCATGTTCCAATTTAGAGACATGATGGTCCATGTTCCAGTTTAGGGACATGGCGGTCCATGTTCCAGTTTGGGGACATGGTGGTCCATTGCCGGTTTAGGGACATAGGGGTCCATGTTCCAGTTTAGGGACATGGTGGTCCATGTTCCAGTTTAAAGACATGGTGGTCCATTGCCATTTTAGGGACATAGGGGTCCATCGGTAGTTTAACGACGCATAAGTCCGTAGGTTTAAGGACCCCACAGTCCGTATCTTGGTTTAAGAACGCATAAGTCCATGAGTTTAAGGACGCCACAGTCCGTGTTGATATGTGGTTGTCGGGACCCGTCACCTCTCTGACGTCGTTGAAGGATTACAACGATAGGTGTCAGAGGAGTTCGGAGATGTACCCTCGAACCGGATGTAAATTGATTTAGGAGAGCAGCCGTGCTCAGTCAATTTAGTTTGAGGACTTACGGCCATGATTGGGCTAAGTCTAGTTGAAAAATGTTCAACATTTTATTTGCATTTGGCCTATTAGGCCTTTACTAGGGCTCTACGCCTGCATAGCATTTTTGTTTTTTTTTGGGCTCTGCCCTTTTATAAATGATGCAGAGCAACTGTTTTGGTCTGACAGACCTTTGTTTGGGCTCTGTCCTTTTTAAAATAATGCATGGCATTTTATTAGGCATGTTAGGCCTTTTTAATTGGGCCCGGCCCTTCTTTTCAATAATGCAGTGCATTAATTATCTGACAGTGGTCATGTGGCCTGTAAGGCGCTTTGCGCTAATTAATGAGCGCAAGCGCATGTGGAGGTGACACGTGTCACGCTCTGGTGAGCGCAAGCGCAGTTAGCGCAGTGCGCTGCACCAGTGCGCTGCGCTGCTGCGCTGCTGACACGTGGCGTGCTCTGGTGAGTTGCACCAATTTCAGAGAGCAATGCTCTATTTCAAAAGCGCATAGCGCAAGTGATTCAGATGCTGACACGTGGCGCTCTTTGGTAGCTTGCGCCAACCCAAGAGCGCAACAGTGCAGTTTTGCAAGTGCAAGGCACTATTAACTTGAGAATCTTTTAGATTCCAGAACCAATGGTTCATAAAAAAGTGCAAAGCACTGTTTGATTTCTTGATCTAATTTAGATCAAAGAAAACAAGTTTTTCTTGTTTCAGAGAACCAGTGGTTCATAAAAAAGTGCAAAGCACTGCTTATTATATGAAGATCATTGATCTTGTTCTTAGATCAATGATCTATTAGAAGAAATCCTTCTATTTTATGAATGTTTTTACCTTTTCTTTGAAATTTCTTCAGAGTTCTCTCTGTTTTGAGGTTCTCAATCTCTCACAATGTTAATCCTTTGAATTGGGGTCTAGGGGTCTTTATATAGTACCCATAGGTTTGTTAAGTTTGTTAAAGAGATCATTCTCTGAGGGATTTGGGGAATTTTCCCCACCGTTGGATCTTTGATCCAAGGGCTTCTGTTTTACAGAAGGCAATCTTCTTGTTTTAACAAGAACATAAAGATCTTATTAAAAATTTAATTCTGTTTGGCGCAGATGCACCAGCGCTTGACACGTGTCAAGCAGCGCACAGCGCAGCGCAACTGCGCTGACAAGTGTCGCGCAGCGCAGAGCGCAGCGCAATTGCGCTAGCGCAACTGCGCTGCCACGTGGCGCGCAACGCAAAGCGCAGCGCAACTGCGCTGCCACGTGGCGCGCAGCGCAGAGCGCAGATTATCTGAGGCGTTGCTTCCTTTAATTTTGTTTTAAATAGAGCTTTGCTCTGATTGGGTGCGCTGCCTTGGGCGCTGCGCTGGTGTATCAGCTTTCGACACGTGGCGTGTTGCGCTCAGCGCAAAGAATTTGAAGCGTTGCTTCGAATTTTGAATTTTGAAATTCAACAGAGCTTTGCTCTGATTGGGGGAAACAAAGCGGAATTGGCCGGCTTTCGTGCGGCTCGACGAATCTTGGACCCAAAGGGAAAGGCATCGGCCGCTTCGGATTGTCATCATCCGGCTCATGAGTAGCGACTTGTTCTTGATTGGGAGGCGCTCGAGCAATTTGAGCCGTAAGCTGCATCACCACGTTCGTTAGGTCATCAATTTTCGAATAGTGCTTGGCCATCTCTTTATCTTTTCTCTTGAGTTGTTTCCGAAGCTCTTGAAGCAGCTCTTGCTCCGCGGTCCTGGGGTGGAAAGTCGGCTCTTCCTCCCTGTCCGAGCTTGACTCTTCCTGGACCGTAGGGTCCTTCTGCCTATCGTCCTCGTCAAGAGGGTTTTCATTATCCAGTGGAGGCGGTTGTTCTTGGGAAGCGGCAACCACATTCAAGCCAGATTGGACTTGGGATGTGGTGGCCCCATCCTTGCTTTTGCTGCGAAGGTTGTCGCTTGGGCGTCCACCCGCCATATAGACCATATGGATAATATATCCAGCCGTCTTTTTATTATCTACGGCTCATTTCACAGATCGATGTCTTGACCCCCCTGTTTCGGTAGCGGGCAGTCGATTGAAGGCGGCTGGGCACTTCTTTTCTGGGTTTTCCCCGCTGCTTTCGTGTGGCACAGAGCGCCTAATAAACACTTGAAGAGACAGTGTCATACTTTTTCTGTTGAGGCTGGGACACATCCCTTCGTGGCATTGTTCGGGCTGATGTCTTCTTGATCCTAGCGGTCATGGCATTTCTCTGAACCCACTTCTGAGGTTCGAAGGAATTGCTAATTTTTATGGCCGACTCAGCCGTCGTCGCAGGATGACTTTGCTATTGGAATCTCACAAGATTCCACCTGGACGAAGTCCTGGCCCTCTTATTGGCTCGATACCTGAGCCGCTTCTGTCTCAGCCTTTCTGTTTTGAGCACTTGGCTGGTTACGGCTCTTCGAGAAGCCGCAGTAGACCGGGCGATGGAGGGCTTTGGAGATACGCATGATTGTGCATTTGTTGGAGTCACCGCCTGAACTCGTTCGCAACATTTGATGTTGCCCTTTGTACCGGAAGTCTTGCCCCCAGCTGGAGCGCCAGTGAGTTGTTTAAACACCGTCTTAAGTTTCGGTTGTGGTGCCTTGGCAATCACAACATTCGGCCTCTTTCCCCTTGAGACCGGCTTGGCCGCCTGCTTTGCCGGGATTTCTGCCAGATGAGCGCTTCCAGCAGGGTAGATGACGACGGAACCGAACTGGTGGGACAGTTCCTCCCACTGTCGACTAAGGCTTGCGGGAAGAACCACACGAGCATGATCTTGACCACGTACGAGATCGGGGTCGCGTTGGAAGCTGAATTCATCTTGGGAGACATTGTCGTTGAAAGTTGATTGCTGCACGAAAAGAAAACATCATTTCAGTATAGGCAATCGATATATATATTGATTGAGTTCGCATGAACGTTTAACCTGAAATATGGGAGGAGAGAAAAGTCCCACCGGGCGTGCCAGAATCTGTAGGGTGTTTTTCGTCACCCCGTTGAGATGGGAATACGCGCGCGCTTGTCAGGCATATTACAGATTCCCCCTGCCTAGGGTAGGCAAGGGTTTATTAATTGTGAGGATCCGAATCTCCGGCAGCCGCGGTCTAAGCTGTCGTTAATTACCCCTCGCCTTTGGAACGAGGGAACCTCCGATTAACGGGTTAAACTGGTCAGGCGAACTCAACGTACAGTGTTGTGTTTTGAAAGGGTTTTGGATATATCGGGAGCCCCGCAGAGTTTTTACGAGGGTCCCGCTACCCGGATAGCGGGCTGAGGGTCATGACTAGTAGAAGCACAAACTTCGTCTTTGGAGTTCACCATGTAGATTGTATGAACTACCATGCCCCCAGGATTGGGGTGTTTGGATTTTTGGCCTTTGAAGTTTGCCTCGGGTGCTTGAGCCTTATTAGGCCTCTCTTTTTTGTAAGAAGCCGCTTTAGCTTCGGGAGAAACCGTTGTGGCAGGAACCATTTTAGGATGAGTCTCCTTGTATTTGAAAGGGAATTTGTCAGAATTTGGCTGACGTTTAGGGGAAGAGCCGCAGACGACGACTAGTCCTTCACCTGCTTCCACACCCTATATATAGATGAGCAAAGTTCTTTTGGGGAGCGAACTGCTCTCTGCTCGCATCGGATCTCCACAGGATGCGGAGATTTCTTCAATATCACGGTGGGATAATTTTTCCTGACCCTTCGTAACAGCTCGAAGTTGTTCCCGGTTGAAACAACAACATTCACCACTGGGGTTGAAACATGACTATATGGAGAACTGCCCCCAACTTGTTTTGTATGACGCCGATATCGACGTCGACCATTTCTTACGGCTGGAATTTGATTAGCCTCAGGATTATGCTTAGCCTTCCCTCTGTTTTCTTCGAGAGCTTGAGTATTCTACCCCCTGCGTCGACCATGGCGTTCGGAAGGTACCGGTTGTTTGGAAACCGAATCCATCGGCAAAGCAGATGCTTAAGGAGCCAGCCTGTGGAAGACAGACTTCTTCTGGGATTCCTCCTTCGGCATTAAGGTACCGAGGATGGGAGGTAGGAGCATAACCCAAAGAGAAGCCCATTGATTTCTTGAAGAGCTGGATTGCAGAGATTTGAGGCTGCAAGTTGCCAATACTTGACTCCACCAGATGTAACAGAGCCTGAGTTGCGGAGGGTGGAAGAAAACACCATTCTATATAGAGACTAAACGCCGGTTTCAGTATCCCATCACCCAAGGGCAACTACAAACATTTATACCGCGATTATTTGATCGCGGAAAAACACAATACACGAAATGTGGAATCGAAAGAGATCCTACTGGGCGTGCCAGAATCTGTTTACCGCCGGAAACAGAGACGAACTGGGATAGATCATCTTGCCTGAATTTGGGGGCAGATGCTATTTGGAATTATCTATTCAACTCTCCGAAGATACCAAGTTGATTTATGGCACCATATATCGGAAGTTTGGACAGACGCGGCCGTTGTAGCAGACTTTATCAGATTCCCCCTCATTTTATGAGGGGTTTTTGATTGTAGGGACGCTCTTCCCTGCAGGCGTAAGCCCCTGCGGTTAATTACGTTACTGCAATGCGATAACCACTTTCTCCTGCTCTGGAAGTTCATTTCGTGCCGTGTGTGCTTTTGTTTGTTTTGGTTGCCCGTGGATTGTATACGGAGACTAATTTAAGTTGTCGCCCTTAGGGCGCGGATTAGTCCAAATCCGTATATTTGAGATTTGGGTTTAGATCAAGAATTTTGCCTGACGGGGCCCACGTTGGTAGCTTGGTTTGCCAACGAGAATGAACTTAGGACGCAGATCCCAGATTTGTGAGGTCCATCGGTTCATGGGATATTTGGGTTTGATCTAAGGACCATTAGCCATATTTGAGACTAAGATCGACTTATGAGTAGTGAGCATATGGGCTCAACTGATCATTAGATCATATATGAATAGCTATGGATAGTATACGGCAGTTATTATGGAGACAGTCTGCAGGGCAAAACATATTAGTTTAAGGACGCCGCGGTCCAACATTCTCTGTTTGGAACGAATGTTAGTTTAAGGACATTTCAGTCCAATGTTCCCTGTTTGGGATGAAAATTAGTTTAAGGACATTTCGGTCCATTAAATCCGTGTTTGGGGACGAAAATTAGTTTAAGGATATTTCGGTCCAACATTCCTATTTTAGGGACAAATGTTAGTTTAAGGACTGTGGGGTGTTTTTCGTTACCCTGTTGAGATGGGAATACGCGCCCGCTTGTTAGGCGCATTATAGATTCCCCCTGCCTAGGGTGGGCATAGGTTTATTGATTGTGGGGATCCGAATCTCCGGTAGCCGCGGACTAAGCTGCTGTTAATTACCCCTCGCCTTTGGAGCGAGGGAACCTCCGATTAAAGGGTTAAACCGGTCATGCGAACTCAACATGCAGTGTTGTGTTTTGAAAGGGTTTTGGATATATCGGGGGCCCCACAAAGTTTTTACGAGGGTCCCGCTACCAGGATAGCGGGCTAGGGGTCAAGGGGGCTAGCAGCCCCTTTGCGGAGTGCGGGGCAACGCCCTGTTAGAATTTTTTTAACGGGGAGGTGTTTCTAATGTGGAGTATGTGTGTGTGTGTGTGTGTGTGTGTGTGTGTGTGTGTGTGTAAAGGGAAAGAGCATCCAAAGGATGCGTAGGAAAAAACGCCACTAGCGCTTTGGGCGCTAGCGCTCCACATGCCAGGCACGTGGGCGCTCGGACGCTAGCGCTCTGAGCGCTAGGGCACTAGCGCTTTGGGCGCTAGCGCTCCACGTACCAGGCACATGGGCACTCGGACGCTACCGCTCTGAGCGCAAGAGCGAAAGCGCTTTGAGCGCTAGCGCCCCATGTGCCAGGCACGTGGGCGCTCGGGCGCAAGCACTTTGGGCGCTAGCGCCCCACGTGCCAGGCACGTGAGCGCTCGGGCTCTACCTCTTTGGGCGCTAGCGCTCTGAGAGCGCTAGCGCCCTACGTGCACGTGGGCGCTCAGGCGCTAGCGCTTTGGGCGCTAGCGCTTTGGGCGCTAGCGCTTTGGGCGCTCGTGAAGCAAGAGGGACTTGGTCCCTGCAATGGGAGTTGTACTCCCAGAAAGGAGCACTTATTATTTTGTATATATGTATATATATGAGGAGTTAAACTCCTGGGATATTTTGAGGCTGATGAAGGGGATTCTCCCCTTGAGCCCTGGATCTTCCCCAAAATGGGGTTTCTGGAGATGAGTCTCCTCCTTCTTCCTGTCATTTGGCCGGATCTTGGAGAAAGGGAGGGTGAGATTTAAAGATCTCCCCCTTTTGAGATCTAATGGCAGATCCAAGTTCCCCTTTGTGGGTTTCATGGTGAAAAACTATTTAGTTTTGGAAAAGGAAGAGTAAAACTCTTGATTTAATTCAAAAGAAAGAAGAAGGTTTTAGAACCTTTAGGAAGGAGAAGATCACAAATCTGGATTTTTTCGGAGGGAGAAAAAGTTGTTGAGATATTTTCATTATCTTTGACTTTATAGGCTATACACTTTACATATAGCCCCTTGGGTTTTTCAAAATGGCGTTTTGCCTATCCCATGGCTCATGATTGTTATGGTTTCTGCGTGTTCAAGTTTTAGTTAATTACCGCAATCAAGACGGTTTCGCTTATAGCTAGCCGGTTAAGTACGGGTCGTCCGCAGGGAGATGGGAATCTTTTTATATGTGTTTTAACGAGTTAAGTCCGAAGGTCCAGATTTTGTTTGTGATTATCTAAGTGGTAAAATGAAATGTAAAGAGAGCTTGTTAGGGTTAGGATTAGGTTAGTTTGAGTTAGGAGTCCCTCACTTCTTTCATCGCCACTCTTAATATCGGTGTTACGGTAATCGGCAACAACGGGGATTAGCATGACTAGGAAGGAACTTGCGAGTATAAGCTAGGCTTTCCAACGCTTAAGTTCTTCCTTTTGGTGCTTGTCCGTCCGTTCTTGGCTCTTAGCCATAACCTCCGATTAATTCAACCACAACCGGTCTCACTACGGAATCACCGCTATCATGTAGGATAGGGTGCCGTAAGGAGCGGATTGTGGTTCAATTAACGGGAGTCGATTTAAGATGTTGGGCAAGGAAAGAGTGAGAGAGATTTCCTTCTCTCAAACTTCCCTTATCCTACCCTAACAAGTATGAAACTACTCACACATCATAATGAAAAGAAAACAAAACAAAAGAGGAAGATAGAAAGAAGGAGATTAGAAGATAACAACTAGCTATTTGCGACCTCACCTTGGCAAGGATCAAGCGTAAGCATCATGGTTGTTTTAAGGATAAAGAAAAAGAGAAAGAAAGAAACAACAAGAAATAACAACAACTAAGTTAACAAATGAAAATTACAACAATTAACAAGTTAACTAATAGAACAAGACAAGCATGATAAGTAAACGGTTCTTCTTTATTCATCATTCTTCACTCACAAAAGCTCACTACAAGATTTTCAATGGAGAAGAGATGAGAAGAGGAAGAAGAAACAAGTATTCTAAACCTAGAAAAATACAAGATTATGCACACCCTTGGCTTCACAAGGTTCTGGGGTATTTATAGGCTGGAAAATGAAAACCTAGGGCAACATTCTGGACCACATTGAAAAGACCAAAACACCCCTGAAAGATGACAAGCTGCCGGCACTATACGGCCGCGGTTCCGCGGCCTAAGCCTGCTAATGCCGCGGAACCACGGCACTTTAGAGGACTTGGTTCTCCATATTTGGTGGTGTTTCCTGTTTGGCAGTGCCCTTTATTCTGGTATATATCTTTTCTCAGATTTTCTTCACGATTTTTCCAGAATTTCTGTTGAGCAAAAGGTGATTTGAAGTGGATCTTTTTGTCATGATTTCCTCGAGCTCCGTGTAGATTTCTTGGATCTTGTGCTGCCATTGAGCCTTGTGCATGAAAACGACATTGATTTGCCATTTTGTCTCTTGAACTGGTGTGTGGCAACAGACGAATAAAGGGCGGAGATCCGTGTTTTATCTGTGGTTGGCAGGAACCCGGGTTTTGTCGTGTTTTTCCATGAATTTCACCGTTTAGAGCCGAGAACCTATATCCTGCAATTGACTAGCAAACACGGCTCAAGAGTATCTACCGATATGCAATGTGATAAAAATTGGGCGGTATGAAAATGCAAAAATCTGATATGAACAAATACCCCCAAACTTATCATTTGCTCGTCCCGAGCAAAGCCAATTTATTTACAAAAATTTCCTAACCTCACTTTCGCAGGGAACGCGATTGCACTGAGCATGTGCAACAAGCCGTTAAACCTCTAGGTGTCCCTAGTAGGAGGAGTGTTGTCTTCTGAGGGTTTTCAGCGGATACTACCCACAAAATCCGGTCAGGCTAGTTTTGCAAAATAACTATGATTCAAACCCTAAAGTTTTGTTTCAGAAAATAACAATTCTATTATCCTAAGTCTAGACCATCGAACCTTTATTTTTCACACCTCGCTTCTTATTTAACTACAGCTTTTATATATCTTCACGTGCAGTGCAAATAGTGTCGTTAAGTTCTAGAAAGGTCGAATAAAGTCCTCGTAATAAAGCCCGGATAAGAATTTTGAAAGGATCACATAAGTTTTATAAAGAGTTAAGCATTTTTCAAGTTTCGTTTTCCAGTAAGGTTTCAACTTCAGAATTTCTATCTTCCTTAACAGGAAACTAGGTCTTATTTTTCACTCCACCTTTTTCTTGTTTTCATTTCATACACACCTCTGTGAACGTGCAATAGTCTTTATCATAGAATAAAACCTTCATATCTCCGCTAAAAATTTTATAAAAGCCTGTCTTTTATCAAGATTATTCTCACACAAAGAACCGTTAGGAATTTTAACTCGGAGAGAACACTTGCTTGACTTTGTTTTTAATCTGGACTTTCTACGCTTCTTAGCGAGCTTTGGGCCAATGCACCCAAACCAGTTGGCTTTAGGGCATTAGGTGTAGAAACACCCCAGCGGACTTAATTACTCAAGTTACCTAGGTCCAAAAACAAAAGACAGTTTGGCGTGAAAATCATGATGATTTAATACGAACGGAGATATAGCCGGTAGTTCAATTATTTTTTGGATAAAAGACGTGTTTAGTGGGTTTTGGTGTGTAATCATTCCAATCAAGTTCCAGATGGGTTATTTTTCAGACTTAGTTCCAATTAAGGCATCAATAACATTCCTTCAAATTTACTCACTTCATAGACTATTCTTGATATTACTTATTTCCGAACAAACCTATTTGATCCTCAGAAAATCATTTATCCATTTAAAAGTTTTTAGACATAAAAGACTTGTCATCTACTTTCCAAAACTCACGACACGTGTAGTGTGATGTAAAGACGTATATCAGCTATAGTTAACTTCAAAGGAGAGTTATCTTTCAGGTTTTCAAAATCTAAACATAAGATTTAGTTATTCTTATCTTATCAAACAAAACCGTCGAAATGTTGAATGAGAGTCCTCCCACTAGCTAACTTGACAAAAAAGTTTTTATGTTTTAAGAAAATTTTCAGATTTTTATGGATTTTATGGATTTTAATATGCAGATGCAGAATATACATATGAATGCGAAGGTAAGAAATGCGTACCGAGCGTACCCCCAAATTTAAACTGGACAGTGTCCTCACTGTCATTGTATGAAGAGATCATTTGAAGGGTCAAAATTGTCGGTTAGATATACAAAATATATATATATATATATATATATATTTTTTTTTATTATTTTTTATTTTTGTGTTTTTTAAAGAAAAGAAAAAAGAAAAAGAATATCCACAAATACATACAAAAAGGTTTATACATACCCCCAAACTTATTTAGAACAGTGTCCACTTGTTCTTGGCTGGATAACCGAAGCTTGGAGGTAGGCAGAGGAAGATTATGCAGGGTAGATCGGCTCCTGTAAGAACAGGAGCTCCTCTGTTGGTTCGGCGCTAAGGTACGGTTTAAGTCGGTGTCCGTTCACTTTGAAAAATGAACCGTCCTTTGGATTTTCCAAATCCACAGCGCCATGCGGATACACATTCCGCACAAAATATGGCCCTTTCCAGCGAAATCTGAGCTTTCCTGGATGGAAGTGTAGTCGGGTGTCGTAAAGCAATACCTGTTGACCAGGTACAAAAGTTTTGCGCAAAAGGTGTTTATCGTGAAACACCTTCGTTCGGTTCTTAACGACAACCGCATTATCGTAAGCCTCATCCCTAAGCTCGCTCAGTTCGTTCAACTGCAGCTTCCGATGGCTGCCCGCATCCTTGATAGACAGATTCAGCTCCTTTATCGCCCAAAATGCGCGATGCTCTATTTCGACAGGTAGGTGGCAGGCTTTTCCATACACAAGCCGATAGGGAGACATGCCAAGGTCGGTCTTATAAGCGGTTCGAAATGCCCAAAGGGCATCAGTGAGTTTCAGCGACCAATCCTTACGATTCTTGGAAACCGTTTTCTCCAGTATCTGCTTGATTTGCCGATTTGAAACTTCGGCCTGCCCGCATGTTTGGGGGTGGTAAGGCGTAGAGAGCTTATGATTAATGGAATATTTTCGCATCAAGGCCTCGAAAGTCTTGTTGCAGAAATGACTTCCATTGTCGCTAATGATCGCTCGGGGGTGCCCAAAACGGGAGAAAATGTTTTCTTTAAGAAACCTAACGACAACCTTGTTGTCGTTAGTCCGGCTGGGCACAGCCTCGACCCATTTAGAGACGTAATCAACAGCGAGAAGAATGTACAAGTTCCCAAAGGAGCTGGGAAACGGCCCCATGAAATCTATCCCCCAAATATCGAAAATCTCCACAACCAAGATCGGTTGGAGCGGCATCTCGTTCTTCCGGGATATCCGGCCCAAGTGTTGGCACCGGGAGCAAGTCTTGTAATAGTCATAAGTGTCTTTGAAGAGCTGTGGCCAGTAGAAACCACATTGCAAGATCTTCTCAGCTGTCTTTCTGGGGCCAAAATGCCCGCCACACGCTTGATCGTGGCAAAATGATAGCACACTCGTGAATTCTTCGTCAGGGACACACCGATGAATAATCTGGTCGGGACAGTACTTAAACAAATAGGGTTCGTCCCAGTAAAAGTGTTTTACTTGGGATAAGAAGCGAAGTCTGTCCTGACTTGACCATTCAGTTGGTAGTAATCCTGTGGCCAAATAGTTCACAATATCTGTGAACCAGGGTTCGCAAGATACTGTCAAGAGCTGTTCATCTGGGAAAACGTCGTTGATCGGAATTGGAAGCGAAGGCGAAGAAGGAAGTCGTGAGAGATGGTTGGCAACTACGTTTTCACATCCTCGTTTGTCCTTAATGACAAGGTCAAACTCTTGAAGCAAGAGGATCCAACGTATTAACCGAGATTTTGCATCTTTCTTCGCAAAAAGATGGCGCAGAGCAGAATGGTCTGTGTAGACAATGACTGGAGAGCCGATGAGGTAGGGCCTGAACTTTTCTAAAGCAAATACAACAGCCAAGAATTCCTTCTCGGTTGTTGTATAATTGAGTTGGGCGTCGTTCAGGGTTCGGCTCGCATAATAGATTTCGTGCGGCATCTTATTGATGTGTTGTCTAAGGACAGCACCAATGGCAAAGTCGGATGCATCGCACATAATCTCAAATGGGTGCGTCCAGTCAGGTGAAGAAAGAACGGGAGCAGAAGTGAGTGAGCGTTTCAATGACTCGAATGCAGTCACACAGCTCGAGTTGAAGTCGAATGGCGTATCCTTGGCCAGTAAAAGAGTCAAGGGCCTAGCAATCTTGCTAAAGTCCTTGATGAACCGTCTATAGAAACCGGCATGGCCAAGGAAGGCTCGGATATCTCTGACGCATCGGGGAGGAGGTAGATTGGAAATGACCTCAATCTTTGCTTTGTCAACCTCTATGCTATTTTGCGAGATGATATGTCCTAAGACAATACCTTCGCGCACTATGAAGTGGCACTTCTCCCAATTCAAAGTGAGATTCTTGTCCTTATATCGGGTAAGGACAGCGTCAAGATGCAGCAAACACTCGTTGAAGGAATCGCCGAAGATGGAGAAATCATCCATGAAAATCTCCAGAAATTTTTCCACCATGTCTGAGAAGATTCCCATCATACACCGCTGGAAGGTAGCGGGCGCATTGCATAACCCAAAGGGCATGCGACGATATGCAAACGTGCCGAAAGGACAAGTGAAAGTGGTCTTGTCCTGGTCTTTTTCGGCAATGGGAATTTGATTATAGCCGGAGTAGCCATCAAGAAAGCAGTAGTACTCGTGTCCGGCCAATCGTTCAAGCATCTGGTCAATGAAAAGTAGCGGAAAGTGGTCTTTCCGCGTTGCGGCGTTGAGTTTTCTGTAATCAATGCATACTCGCCACTCAGTTTGGGTGCGAGTAGGGATTAACTCGTTCGCCTCGTTGGTTATGACCGTGATGCCCGACTTCTTGGGGACAACATGAATGGGGCTCACCCACTGGCAATCAGAAATAGGGTAAATGATACCACTATCTAGACATTTTACGATCTCCTTCTTCACAGCCTCTTTCATGACTGGATTGAGACGTCTTTGTGGATCCCGGGCTGGTTTGGCATCATCCATCAGATGAATGTGATGCTCAACGATCAGGGGACTAATCCTCTTGATGTCCGCCATGGACCAGCCAAAAGCTTGCCTGTTGCTGTGCAAGACCGTGAGAAGGGCTTTCTCTTGCTCTGGAGCTAGAGAAGCCGAGATGATGACAGGGAGGGTCTCGTTCTCACCTAAGTAAGCGTACTTAAGGTGAGATGGCAAAGGCTTGAGTTCGAGCATCGGAGGTGAAACGATTGAAGGCAAGATTGGTGCAGAGGTCTCGAACTCAAAGGACTCCAGCAAAGGTTCGAAACGAGTGTAAGCGACCGAGTCGGATGGTTCAGGTAACTCATCCGGAAATTCGAAGGATTCAAACTCGGGTTGCGAGCGGCTAAGATCGTTCAAGAATGTGAAACACTCGTAGTCGTTGTCGGGCGCAGAAACAGCAACAGGTTCGAGGAGGAACGCACTAGTGGCATTAAGGTTAGCATGATCGAACAGAAACTCCTCGAATTCACACTCTTCAGGGGTGATCTCCTGCATCGAGCAGACGTCCAGTATATGAGCATTAGGTTCGGAGGGCTGATTCCCCAACCTAAAAATGTTGAGTTCAATTGTCATGTTTCCAAAAGAGAGGTTCATCGAACCATTGCGACAATTGATCACAGCATTTGAGGTTGCTAGGAATGGGCGACCGAGTATCACCGGAATTTGATTCCGGGGGTTAGCTACAGGCCGTGTGTCTAATACAATGAAGTCAACGGGGAATATGAAGTCCCCGACTTTGATTAACACATCCTCTAGCTCACCCCTAGGATGGGTGATCGATCGGTCGGCCATTTGGAGAGTGCAGTGCGTGGGTTTCAGCTCTCCTACGCCTAATTGCTCGTATACTGAGTACGGAAGCAGGTTAACACTGGCACCAAGATCTAATAGTGCGCGGTTGATGTTCTTATCCCCAATGGTAATAGAAATCGTAGGACAGCCAGGGTCCTTCCGTTTTTGTGGTAAAGATTGGGTAAGAGCATCACTCACAGCACTAGCCAAGAAAACTTTCTTTGGTACCTGAGACTTCCTCTTTTTCGTGCACAAGTCCTTTAAGATTTTCGCGTAGGATGGGACTTGTTGGACGGCATCTAAAAGAGGAATGTTAATGTTAACCTGCTTAAATAACTCCAGAATCTTCTCCATTTGAGGATTTTGTTTATTAGACCTCAACCGGTTTGGAAATGGGACATTTTTAAAATTGGTTGAGTCTAATGCTAGTGGAGGAGATTGTGGAGTCGGAACGGATCCTAGAACAGGTGTTTTCGTGGAGTGAGAGGCGGGTCCGTTCAGAGCAAAAGAAGAAGAAGAAGGAGAAGGAGAAGAAGAAGAAGAAGGAGAGCCTTTTGAAGAATGGAGAATAGGCTCAGAAGACGAAGAAGCAGGAGAAGAAGAAGAAGAAGAAGAAGAAGAAGCGACGGCCGGGGTGTCATCGTTGATCCGCGTGCCAATGTTGTTTTGCAGCATCCTTCCCGATCTCAATGTGGTCACGGCACTCACATTATGGTTCTGTTGTTCAAAAGCAACATGTACATTCTGTGGGTGACCGGGATTTGGGAGTGGTTGGGATGGGAGCTTCCCCTTCTCTCGCTCGCTTAAGGCCGCATTCAGCTGTGCAATCTGGGCCTCGATGGTTTTGATGCTTTGCCCGTGTGCGGCAGTGTGTTGCACTAAGGACTGAATGGAAGACTGGATGTTGGCAGTGGATTGTGTCGATTGTTTGACGAACGCCTCCAGACTTCGTTCGAGCGAGGAAACCTTATCGTTGTTTGACGGAACAAAGTTGTTTGGTGGAAAAGAATTGTTGGGTGCAAAGTTGTTCGTCTGATTTTGGAAAGGTTGGGGTTGGAAGGGTTGCTGAAACTGCTGTTGAGTTTGTTGTTGCGCTTGTTGTTGCGGCGGAGGGGGCCTTTGGAAATTGTTGCCTTGGAATTGATTCTGATTCTGATTCCAGGCGAAATTGGGGTGGTTCCTCCAACCGGGATTGTAGGTGGAAGAGTATGGATCATTCCTCGGTCTTTGCTGGAATGCAGCATTAACCTGATCCTGTCCTTGCGATGGTGGATTGTAAAGACACTCTTCGGTCAAGTGAGAAGGATCGGAACAACAAGCGCAAATGGTACAAAGGGGGAGAACAGGGGTAGGAGCAGGAGAAGAGAATTTGCTCTCTATTGCTTCAAGCTTTCTTGTTATTGCAGCCATTTCAGCTTTCATCGCAATAGAGACATCAAGTTGGTGAATTCCTACCCTAGACTGACCGGTAGAAGTGGAGGTAGAAGATGAAGAAGTCGGTCTGGTGCTCTCCCATTGTAGCGTTTGCTCCACAAGGTCGTCAAAGAATTGCCACGCTTCCTCGTCAGATTTGGATAGGAAGTGGCCCTGACAGATGGTTTCCAACAACTGCTTCGTTGCTGGGTTCAGGCCCTCGTATAAGGTTTGGCAAAGTTGCCATTTCTCTATACCGTGGTGAGGACACTGAACAAGAAGGTCTTTATACCGGTCAAAGCACTTCCAGAAGGGTTCAGAAGGAAGCTGAGAGAATTGGTTGATTTCATTGCGAATCCTTGCGGTTTTATGATTCAGATAAAATTTCTTTAGAAACGCTTTTACAAACTCGTCCCAACTGGTTATGGAGTGGGAAGCGGTGCTATACAGCCATTTTTCAGCAAGATCGCATAAAGTGAACAGAATGATCCGTAGGCGTATAGCATCGTCCGACAGTTGGGTGGTTTTCATCATGGCACAAACGTTTTGAAATTTTTTGATGAAGATATAGGCATCTTCAGATTCAAGCCCATGAAATCGTGGAAGCATGTTGATGAAGTGGGGCTTAATTTCAAAATTATCCCCATTGGCCGGTGGAAGAGAGAGGCAGGTGGGAAGTGCAGAACGGGTGGGATAGAAACGATCCTGGAGAGCGATTCGCTGCGGCGCTACAACAGGCGGTGGTGGGTTATTGGTCTCCGTAGGAGGTGGAGCCAATCCAGGGGTAGTCAAAGAGATGTTCGGATTAACTACTAACATCGCGGAAGAAGAGGTTGGTGATGGTGAAGGTGAAGATGTATGAACAGAATTCCGGTCAACGTCGGAGTTGGCCGGCAAAGGTAAAGGTGAAAGAGGAGTGGACGGAGTTTCGACGTCTGAGTCGATCGCGTAGTCGGTAGCGACTAACGTAACGCGGACTAGGCGGGCGCTAGTGTCCCGAGTCCAAGTGGACATACTCTAAACGAGTTTAGTATAGTCAAAGCGGAGAAGGTGAGGGTAAGAAGACGTCAATGAAGAAAGGCGATGGGTGGCGAGTGAAAAATGGATTTTGGCGACAAAGGGCAAGTTTTTATAAAAGTTTTTGATTTTTTTTCCTTTTTTTTTTAGAAAGAGCTTTACAGAAATATGTACGGACTTACGGCCTTAAGCAATCACAAACAAGATATGCACAATCATACCTAGATCTAGTGGTCACCTAGGTCAACTAGACAGCTCCTAACTGTTCCAAAGAACTAGAAACAGGACCTCAAACCGCCTCTTCTCTGCCAATTGCGGCCAGATAAGTGCCAGGTAAGTGGGAGGTTGTCCAACGCTTTCGCGAAGTTCCTTAATTAAATAACCACTTGCCTTCGTCACACTTGCCTAGACACCGCAAAGTCAGGATAGGATAAACGGCCGATGCCTGTAATTAGTCCTCTGTCCTATTGAGCGCGAAGTCCTTAGGGCTGAGTCTAGTATTTTTTTAATTTAACAATAGTCAATGCATATGCTTTTTGTGATTTCTGGGGTCCTGGGAAGGGTGATGAAATCCCCACCCAATCTGAATTAGTTTCAAGCCCCTTAAGTCCGTATTAATGAATGCAAAGCGATAACAAATCAACTGCAAACAATTTTTATTTTTAGCGCGGCGCAAAGAATCCTGCACAAGAACAGTTTATTGGAAGGGGGAAGAGAGTTTGCGCAAAGAATGCTGCAGAAAACATAATTTATTGGAGTCCAGAGGAGTGGGGGAGGAGAATAGAGACTTACCCAGAGATTTTGGGATGAAGAGGGCACCAAGTGGCCGCGGTTCCGCGGCCTAAGCCTTCTTATGCCGGGGTTCCGCGGCGGGAACAGGGACTTGGGCCTTCAATTTTTGTGTGGGTGCTGGTCTGGGTCTCCTCTGCTTGTCTGGAGCTACTGAAATTGGATTTGCTCACTGGAACTTCTCCAGAATCTTACAGTAGACCTTTTTCTTCGTTTCAATCCGTCGCGCTGTAGCCGCGAGATGTGGGTCTATCTTCCCACGTCTTTGGCACTGTACCTGAACTCCGTATATCCCACTTCTTTGGTACTGAACTTCAAACTTCGTATTATCCTGCACACTTGCACAAAAACTAATCAAAAATAACAAAATGATTTTTTACAACGTATATTTTTTTTTGTTTTGTTTTTCGGTTATATTTATATTCACAAGTTAACCCGAAATTACACAAAGAAATAAACTACCGTCTCCCCGGCAACGGCGCCATTTGATTGTAATGGTTTCTGCGTGTTCAAGTTTTAGTTAATTACCGCAATCAAGACGGTTTCGCTTGTAGCTAGCCGGTTGAGTACGGGTCGTCCGCAGGGAGATGGGAATCTTTTTCTATGTGTTTTAACGAGTTAAGTCCGAAGGTCCAGATTTTGTTTGTGATTATCTAAGTGGTAAAATGAAATGTAAAGAGAGCTTGTTAGGGTTAGGATTAGGTTAGTTTGAGTTAGGAGTCCCTCACTTCTTTCATCGCCACTCTTAATATCGGTGTTACGGTAATCGGCAACAACGGGGATTAGCACGACTAGGAAGGAACTTGCGAGTATAAGCTAGGCTTTCCAACGCTTAAGTTCTTCCTTTTGGTGCTTGTCCGTCCGTTCTTGGATCTTAGCCATAACCTCCGGTTAATTCAACCACAACCGGTCTCACTACGGAATCACCGCTATCATGTAGGATAGGGTGCCGTAAGGAGCGGATTGTGGTTCAATTAACGGGAGTCGATTTAAGATGTTGGGCAAGGAAAGAGTGAGAGAGATTTCCTTCTCTCAAACTTCCCTTATCCTACCCTAACAAGTATGAAACTACTCACACATCATAATGAAAAGAAAACAAAACAAAAGAGGAAGATAGAAAGAAGGAGATTAGAAGATAACAACTAGCTATTTGCGACCTCACCTTGGCAAGGATCAAGCGTAAGCATCATGGTTGTTTTAAGCATAAAGAAAAAGAGAAAGAAAGAAACAACAAGAAATAACAACAACTAAGTTAACAAATGAAAATTACAACAATTAACAAGTTAACTAATAGAACAAGACAAGCATGATAAGTAAACGGTTCTTCTTTATTCATCATTCTTCACTCACAAAAGCTCACTACAAGATTTTCAATGGAGAAGAGATGAGAAGAGGAAGAAGAAACAAGTATTCTAAACCTAGAAAAATACAAGATTATGCACACCCTTGGCTTCACAAGGTTCTTGTAGGGTTCCTAGGCACTCTAGTGAGGTCTCCCAAGCCATCAACCATGGCAATTTCAAAAATTATGGTGCCTACAAACCCTAAACTACGGATCGATAACTAGATGTCTAGGCGAACATTGAACTAGTTAACACTTAACTAATGAGAAAACGGAAATACAACCTTTGTAGATCCGGTGCTCCACCTCCATAGCTCCGCAACGAAGTCCTCTCCGCTGTCCAAGTCAAATCCGGGCTCTAGGATCGGCTTCGTCGGAGAATGGGCAAGCTAGGTCGTCGATGTCCATGCCGAAGATGATCTACGTCGAGGCATCGCTAGATCAAGCTCACAACTTCACCAAGTCATGAAACTTGTGAAGTAAACACACTCTACTACTTGGCAAGAGGTAGAGGATGAAGAAATAGGAAGTGGGTTAACTTTAGAATTGGATTTCTCACTCAAAAACATCAATCACCATTGATGAGGTAAGCTTTTCTTCACTTGAAGCAAGGAAGAAGAAGAAGAAATGTTATGATAAGTTCAAAGAAAAAGAAAAGAATAATCAAAACTTATCATGACTAAACCATGGTAAAGTGTAGAGATTGAACTAGGGTTAAATCAAATGGTTAGGTTAAGCATGAGATAAGAATGGTGGACAAAGTCAAAGGTTCATGAATCTTCAACTACAATCCAAAACAAGCCACCATTTTCCTCATTTCCTTTTCCAAAAAGAAAATAAATAAATAAATAAATAGATAGATAAATAAAGGAAATGAAACCCTAACCATTCTTTTAACCATGGTTTAAATCTTTGCACTTAACCAAGTAAACATGTATCATCAAACATGATACAATCAAATGCACAAAATCATATCGCATATGTAATGCGCACATCCGAGTGAGAAAATCCATCTTAAGTAAACCGATACTAGTTGATGCAAAGTAATATATCAAATATATAAATATGCATTAAATCATTAAATCAACACTTGATTCAATGATCCGGTTATGTCGCACACAACCGACTAGTATACAATATATCGGTTTATCGAATCAACGCTTGAATCGATAACTAGGTTATATCGCATACAACCATTCGATACATTTATCGCGAGAATAGAATACGGTATCACATACACGCATTATTCTCGGTCCCGCACATATCTCATATGCGCTCCTATTTCGTTTCACTTGAGCCAGGAAACCTCTGTGTAGGACTCTAAAGACTCGTCAATACGCCGGCAGCGGATGATGATCATATCAAACATCCACAAGCCGCAAGCGGTCTGCTAAACGTAACGGCCACCCGGGTATTGAGCGATCTGAAGATCGACGAGCAAGCCCGCTCACACTCCAGTGAATCCGACCAGTAACACTACCGTACAGTCCGGTCTGATCGTCTGATATGTCGCATATCTCGCCTAGGGGTGGTAAACGTCAGACCCTAATAGCTCAATAAGTCGTGTCGATATGAGGTCTATAACTGTTCGAGAAACTACTGGTAACACTTACCAGTAAATCTCAGCAACCCTGGCCAGGGATTTCCTGTTATAGCCAATCGAACACAGCGCAACATCAACCCCCTATACCGGGAGAGACGAATCCCCTCCTATCGCTCATTGCCTCCATGTGACTCGGGACTGTACCCAAAAACCACCGTTTTGCACGCCCTCTTGGACGTGGTAAGATGGAAATCAAAGCACAGTGGGAACCACACAAGACTCTATGACGATCTCGGGTCAACAGACTACTCTGTACCAGTGTCACCAGAGAACTGCCATCTGACGTGAGGTATAATACCGTCTGGGAGTTCTCGGCGAGTCCGTCCAGTGTACCCAGTCTCTACTGAGCACCCGTATATCTCCTCTGATGTCAAACACCGATGGATATGGGATCATCCATCGCCCATCTGTATGGGTCGAGAAGGTACACGCTAGTCTACTCTGGTATATCGATGCCCCGTCTCGATACACCCACGACTAGGGACTTTGAAGGATGTACTTATGGACTACCATGTCCCCACTAGTATGATCCGCATCATAGTCCAGGTAGTCAAGTACAGATCCTAAGGGCTTTACCAACATGTAACAGAGAGACAATCAGCATACACGTTAAGGTAAAGTGTAACCAGATAGCATACTATCATGTCGAGCAAGAAAGTCCTCCCTATATATGTCCCAGCATCCACTACAATATACATCCTATGTACAGTAATGGCTTCTAGGGCATACATATAACTAACAATCTCCCACTTGCACTAGGGCCATCTGTAGCAGTGGTTGCAGTATCTCATACTCAACCATCCCATGAAAGTCTCTCTCTGGGAACAGGCCTTTGTGAGTGGATCCGCTGTGTTGTCCTCTGAGTCTACTCTCCAAACCTCGATCACCCTGGAGATCAACCATCTCCATGATCAAGTGATACTGCCTTAGAATATGTCTGGATCACTGATGGGACCGGCGTTCCTTGGCATAAGCCACAACTCCATTGTCACACAATGGGGGGAACATAGTTCATCTCATGAACCAATATACACCCAAACAGCCTCTTTGGTAGCATCTTAAGTAGCGATGTATCCAGCCTTTATCGTCTAGTATGTCACGGTATCTAGCTTGGAACTCTTCCAACATACCGTCCCTTTACTGAGGGTAAAGACAATGCCTGCGACTGACACTCAGTCGTCTTTATCACCCTGGAACACTTCCAGTGATTCTCCTCAGGATCGATTGACACCATCTCACTACATCTAGTGAGTATCCTAACATCCATTTAGATCTATCTTATAGATCCAAAACCCAGGATTTAGTAGGTATCATTTTGATCCTATATGGAGAATCATAGTGATAAGCGGAGATTGATCGAGCGTAGCATAGGAAACTCCTTCCCTATCAAGAGTATGTCATCCACGTACTCTACGAGGATCGTCACCATACTCCCTACTACCTTCTTGTTTATACAAGGTTCATCTACCATTTTGATGATGTCAACTTCTTTGACTAACACATCAAAACAGACGTTCCATCTCCGCGATGCCTGCTTTATCCTATAAAGCATCTTGCACACGTTTCCGCTGCTTCCACTGTCTACGAAGCCCTCTGGCTGTGTACTTATAGACGCTCTCTTCTAAATCATCATTTAGAAAAGCAGTCAAGACACCCAACCACCAGATATCGCAGTCATGGTATGTAGCCGTGGCAAGTAGGGTCTGGATGGACTTAAGCATAGTCACTTGAAAATGTTTCATCATGATCCACGCCTGGTCGATGACGAAAAGCTTTAACAAGTCTAGCTTTGAAAGTCTCAACTTTTCCATCTACACCAAGTAATCTTCTCAAGATATACTTGCTCCTGATGGGGATTTAACCCTTCAGATATAGCAGCCAAAGTCCATACTTTGCTGGTGTATAAGGATTCCATCTCAGATCGATAAGCATCCAGCCATTCTTACAGAGTCTTACTCCTGATGGCCAGCTCGAAGCTAGTTGGGTCATCATCTCATGATGCAATCCTCGCTCCCACTGTCATAGAGAAACCAAAGTATCTCTCAGGTGGGTGAGGAACCCTACTAGATCGGCGGAGAGGCTGAGGTTCGTTGGTATCTACTGAATCCCTTGGTTCTATCAAATCATCTGCTGTAGTTCGTATAGCTGGAACACTTCCAGTTCTACATAACAGACCTTGCCTTGAGCTTGTCCGGATTTTGCTTTTAGACATAGGCCAGACAACCCCAAATCTTAACTAGCTTAAGACATGGGCTCTTCCCTTTCCATATCACATATGAAGCGGTAGGCAACTGATTTGATTGGAACCCTATTCAATAGGTATGCAGCTTCTCAAGTGCATAACTCCCAAAAGGAAATAGGAAACTCGGTAGTATTCATCATAGAGCACACCTTATCATATAGGGTGTATCTGCTCCGCCCCGACATACCATCGTGCTATGGTGTATACGGAGGAGTAATTCTGAGAGAGAATCTCATTCTCCTTTAGAATAGTCCAGGATTTCCGTGCTCAAGTATTCTCCTCGTTGATCACATCAAAGGACATAATACTTATACCCGTATTTTGGTTCTCTACTTCTAACTTATATTCTGTGAATATCTCAAAAGGTTCGGACTTGTGTTTCAACAGGAACATAGGTCTGAAACTCGAAAGATCATCAGAGAACGTAATGAAGTATAAAGAACCATTCCTGGCATGTGTAGACAGGGGACCTTACATACATCAACATGTATCATCCCAAGAGTTTACCAACTCTTTCTCTGTTTCCAATAAACAGAGCTGAGGTCATTATTTCTTTGTGACATGACTGGCAAGTTTCATAAGATGTAAATTCAAACTGATTTAAATATGCATCTTTATGTAACTTCAGCTAGTCGGGTCACATTGATATGACCTAGTCTACAATGCCTCAAGAAGGATTCGTTCATTTCTGAACTCTTCCTCTTGTGTGTGTTCCATATAATAAGAACTGTAGTTTGATTTAGAACATCAACGCTTTTAGATAACGTGCCTGAACCGATCAACTTTTGATATAGGAAATGTTCAAAACATTATCCAACAATACAAAATTATATCATTTCTTTACTAATAAAGAGACTGATATGATTTTGTATATCAGGTTCGGTATCTAACAACATTCATTCAGAATCAATGTATCGGTAATACAGGGTGACAGTGACCGACAGACTTGGCTGCAACTCTTGCCCCGATTTCTGCCTCATGAAACTTATCACCCGTTCTCAGTTCTCTACCTTTCTGTAGCCCTATGTAACAGATTACATATCTGGGATCCTGATCTGGTATCATATACCTAGGATGCGGAGGATACTGAGAAACAGTTCTGTATAATGAACACACCCGAAGATGACGCATCGGCATGCACTCTCTTCGTTTGGGCGGCACGGGAAATCTGGTATTCCCCAATTTCCTGCTCTGTCTTATAACAATTATAAGTTGGAGCGGGACCAACGTTCCCCAGCTCAGTATAACAAGCGGGTTCGGTCAATAATCCGTATTATTATCTTGATTAAGGCGTGATATGATCGCTACTAGGAGAGAGAGAGAAGAAAACACTCAGCGTGCGCTCTGTCAAGAATAGATCGGTTATTATTTTATCTAATCAGGATGGCTCCCACTGCATTTTATCAAATCTTCCTTCAAACCCTAAAAGGAAAGACTAGCCGGGATTAATTACACACTACAAGTTCGCCAATCTTTCAGCCAGGCCAGTGTCGGTACTTTGAGGGAGGTCCCCCGTGCTTTCGCACGAACCTAATTACTGTAAACCTCGTTTTCCCAGAGGCGTAACCTCGTTAACACCTTTCTAGACACCTACTTGATCGGCTAATTGTAATATGTAAAACTCTCCCAAGAGTAACTCTTACTCGCAGCGGGTATCGGGATCCAACTATCTCATAGAAGGTATGCAATCTCATTGCAAATTTCAACACTTGAAATTCCCGATAATATTTTGCCCCTAGCAGCTATATGACCTTAACATAGTCAACAAATCATAAGTGCTAGTCAAGTTCAACCCGTCATTTCCCGATTGAATTAAACCCACCCGCACGACCCTTAACATAGTCAACAAAGTCGCACGACTACCCTAATCCAATCACATCATATGCTTATGCAGATAAGCACTAATTAGCTACCGCACACTACGCCTTAACATAGTCAACAAACGTAGCATGAATACTAACTACTACTTATCTGAAATGACGGAGGGCTACGACAGGTTTTTCTGAAAACCTATTGCGTAATGAACTTGATATCGTCGCAGAATCAAATGATTTTAAAATGGAGTGTTTTTGAGGCTTTTCTAGGTTTGCTAAAGGAGTCACTCCCGGTGAAGGGATCGTCGGTCCTTTCCTCGTCGAATGAGGTGCGGGATATATCATATATATCACTGTGCAAAGCAAAAACTCTTAAAAGCAATCAAAAGACAAATCGAGTGTGTAGCATCTGCCAGTTATTGCTAAAGGAGTCACTCCCGGTGAAGGGATCTCGGTCCTTTCCTCATCGAATAAGGTGCAGGATATATCACATATACCGCTATGCAAAGCAAGAACTGTAGCTACCTGTTTTATTTTGAAATTCGATTCTACAACATCTTAGGCTTCTTTTATTTCATTAATCATATTAATGATGTCCCATCATTTAAGTACCTAATCATCACAGATAAATACGACGTACACTTATGCCATCCGCATTCGCCTCGATGTCCCCTCGTGCACCGTTAGGTTAGGTAACTAACGGCAGAGCAGGGCAGGGCTAGCGCGGGTGTAAAACATAAGTAATATCTATATAATATATCATATATACTATATAAAGTATCTATCAAAGAACATCACATGATCACATCACAGATATCGCAGCAGAAGAAACACATGAAATATTGGATATACTAGGACGTCCGTGTTTTCAATACGAGCCAGTATAAAACACGGATTCCACGGTCGTGATGAATAGCCAAACCCACACCCCTAGACCCCTACGAGAGCGGCAAGCAACCCTACCAATTCTAGAGTTAGGAGACCCGGACTCGACTCCTCGAGTTGGTCTCCCACTGGACTCCAGAACCCGGTTACTTGTGCCCTCCTCCTTGGGTCTATCCTAGTGCGGAAAAGTAAATAATATACAAACGGTGACAACTTCCGCAACCTGGAAG
Source organism: Agapanthus africanus (assembly GCA_030015575.1). Lineage (NCBI taxonomy): Eukaryota > Viridiplantae > Streptophyta > Magnoliopsida > Asparagales > Amaryllidaceae > Agapanthus > Agapanthus africanus. Next base: position 136,410,040 of record CM057350.1, read on the forward strand.
CGCCCCAATAAAAGAATATTACATACAAGTTTTTACATGAATGAAAATGAAAAACACTCATCTCACATAAAAACCCCCGGCTATTCAAACACGACGATCCAATATAACATATCCAGCAACACATAACATCACATGTCATCAACGTAAGTAAATATGCGCATCCCAATTGTCGTTGACATATAGCAACGAAACCGGCAATATCACATATTACACTTACGGTCACAGAAAAGAAAGTGTAAAACTACAACAGTTGGAATCCGCAACCTCTTCAGACATCGCATGCCTGACCAAATGAATTTCTTAGACATCGCATGCCTAACAATTATAAACCCCGCATTTTAGTCTCATAATCGAAAACTCTTTTCAATATCAAGTCGGGCAATTCAACAGGATTCCCGACATCCTGATCGAATGCTCGTCGCAAACTTCTGTAGACGGCCGCACCCCCGATACCGTCGACGAAGTGCACCAAGGCGGAACACCGCTACCGCGAGCACCCGAACGGATGCTTTCGGCGACGGGGTTCTGCTACAGTCACTTGGTCGGGGCAATGGGGTAAGGCTGTCTATTAAGTTTACCCGGCGAGTATCCGCGTATGCTACGTGATTGCGACGGACTTTTGATCACATCAAAATTCCATGGCAACCGATCAAGTGAGACTAAACTGCTATGTTTATAACATTCATTCAGTTATCTCATAACTATTGTGAATTCCAATTATTGTATCCCATTCCAGATAATTAGAAAATGTTAAACTTTCCGATTGAACATTCGAACACCCAAGTTTTCCCGATACAGATCAACACATGAAACTAGTCTAACAACATTCAGTTCGTACCTCAGTACCAACGGTCCAGCCGTAGAAGGGTCAAGCCAACGCCTTACATGTGGCACGTCGTACTGCCCCAAACCCGAAGGTTCAAAGGGCAGTTCAAGACGGTCACATAATCGAGTTAAGGTTTGTTGTCTTCTAGAGGGACCATCGCGTTACTTGCACTACTTAGAACGTCGTTAAACTACGGAAAAATCCAACACTTGGAAATTTCCCGACAGGGGAAAAGTTGGGTATTTATATCCGGTCGAACTTTTTAACATATTCAAGAATTTATCCGGAAAGCCACATAGACAAAATTTGATACCCCGATCGAACATTCGAATCCCCAAAACAACACAGAAAATTCTACTCTGTAAAAATTATTAAAAATTTCCAGAAGACTCAGCAGCACAAAACATGAATTACTGTGCAAGCCACGTGGGGTAACTCAACATTGTAGCCGCGGAACCGCCGCTAGTACTATGGTGGGGGCCGCGGATCCGCGCTTCTTTCATCGAATTACTGTCACGTGCTTCACAGTAACTCATGCAATTACCTGCTGAATTTTTTGGCAATTTTTAATACACAAAAATCCACATTTTTGCAAAAAGGACAGAGAGCAATATTGGTTCGGGGTTTCGGGTTCGTTCGGACTTCAAATTCCGTCTGGACTTCGCCTAAGGCTCTAGCTAGGCTCTGATACTACTGTAGGGTTCCTAGGCACTCTAGTGAGGTCTCCCAAGCCATCAACCATGGCAATTTCAAAAATTATGGTGCCTACAAACCCTAAACTACGGATCGATAACTAGATGTCTAGGCGAACATTGAACTAGTTAACACTTAACTAATGAGAAAACGGAAATACAACCTTTGTAGATCCGGTGCTCCACCTCCATAGCTCCGCAACGAAGTCCTCTCCGCTGTCCAAGTCAAATCCGGGCTCTAGGATCGGCTTCGTCGGAGAATGGGCAAGCTAGGTCGTCGATGTCCATGCCGAAGATGATCTACGTCGAGGCATCGCTAGATCAAGCTCACAACTTCACCAAGTCATGAAACTTGTGAAGTAAACACACTCTACTACTTGGCAAGAGGTAGAGGATGAAGAAATAGGAAGTGGGTTAACTTTAGAATTGGATTTCTCACTCAAAAACATCAATCACCATTGATGAGGTAAGCTTTTCTTCACTTGAAGCAAGGAAGAAGAAGAAGAAATGTTATGATAAGTTCAAAGAAAAAGAAAAGAATAATCAAAACTTATCATGACTAAACCATGGTAAAGTGTAGAGATTGAACTAGGGTTAAATCAAATGGTTAGGTTAAGCATGAGATAAGAATGGTGGGCAAAGTCAAAGGTTCATGAATCTTCAACTACAATCCAAAACAAGCCACCATTTTCCTCATTTCCTTTTCCAAAAAGAAAATAAATAAATAAATAAATAAATAGATAAATAAAGGAAATGAAACCCTAACCATTCTTTTAACCATGGTTTAAATCTTTGCACTTAACCAAGTAAACATGTATCATCAAACATGATACAATCAAATGCACAAAATCATATCGCATATGTAATGCACACATCCGAGTGAGAAAATCCATCTTAAGTAAACCGATACTAGTTGATGCAAAGTAATATATCAAATATATAAATATGCATTAAATCATTAAATCAACACTTGATTCAATGATCCGGTTATGTCGCACACAACCGACTAGTATACAATATATCGGTTTATCGAATCAACGCTTGAATCGATAACTAGGTTATATCGCATACAACCATTCGATACATTTATCGCGAGAATAGAATACGGTATCACATACACGCATTATTCTCGGTCCCGCACATATCTCATATGCGCTCCTATTTCGTTTCGCTTGAGCCAGGAAACCTCTGTGTAGGACTCTAAAGACTCGTCAATACGCCGGCAGCGGATGATGATCATATCAAACATCCACAAGCCGCAAGCGGTCTGCTAAACGTAACGGCCACCCGGGTATTGAGCGATCTGAAGATCGACGAGCAAGCCCGCTCACACTCCAGTGAATCCGACCAGTAACACTACCGTACAGTCCGGTCTGATCGTCTGATATGTCGCATATCTCGCCTAGGGGTGGTAAACGTCAGACCCCAATAGCTCAATAAGTCGTGTCGATATGAGGTCTATAACTGTTCGAGAAACTACTGGTAACACTTACCAGTAAATCTCAGCAACCCTGGCCAGGGATTTCCTGTTATAGCCAATCGAACACAGCGCAACATCAACCCCCTATACCGGGAGAGACGAATCCCCTCCTATCGCTCATTGCCTCCATGTGACTCGGGACTGTACCCAAAAACCACCGTTTTGCACGCCCTCTTGGACGTGGTAAGATGGAAATCAAAGCACAGTGGGAACCACACAAGACTCTATGACGATCTCGGGTCAACAGACTACTCTGTACCAGTGTCACCAGAGAACTGCCATCTGACGTGAGGTATAATACCGTCTGGGAGTTCTCGGCGAGTCCGTCCAGTGTACCCAGTCTCTACTGAGCACCCGTATATCTCCTCTGATGTCAAACACCGATGGATATGGGATCATCCATCGCCCATCTGTATGGGTCGAGAAGGTACACGCTAGTCTACTCTGGTATATCGATGCCCCGTCTCGATACACCCACGACTAGGGACTTTGAAGGATGTACTTATGGACTACCATGTCCCCACTAGTATGATCCGCATCATAGTCCAGGTAGTCAAGTACAGATCCTAAGGGCTTTACCAACATGTAACAGAGAGACAATCAGCATACACGTTAAGGTAAAGTGTAACCAGATAGCATACTATCATGTCGAGCAAGAAAGTCCTCCCTATATATGTCCCAGCATCCACTACAATATACATCCTATGTACAGTAATGGCTTCTAGGGCATACATATAACTAACAGTTCTGGGTTATTTATAGGCTGGAAAATGAAAACCTAGGGCAACATTCTGGACCACATTGAAAAGACCAAAACACCCCTGAAAGATGACAAGCTGCCGGCACTATACGGCCGCGGTTCCGCGGCCTAAGCCTGCTAATGCCGCGGAACCGCGGCACTTTAGAGGACTTGGTTCTCCATATTTGGCGGTGTTTCCTGTTTGGCAGTGCCCTTTATTCTGGTATATATCTTTTCTCAGATTTTCTTCACGATTTTTCCAGAATTTCTGTTGAGCAAAAGGTGATTTGATGTGGATATTTTTGTCATGATTTCCTCGAGCTCCGTGTAGATTTCTTGGATCTTGTGCTGCCATTGAGCCTTGTGCATGAAAACGACATTGATTTGCCATTTTGTCTCTTGAACTGGTGTGTGGCAACAGACGGATAAAGGGCGGAGATCCGTGTTTTATCTGTGGTTGGCAGGAACCCGGGTTTTGTCATGTTTTTCCATGAATTTCACCGTTTAGAGCCGAGAACCTGTATCCTGCAATTGACTAGCAAACACGGCTCAAGAGTATCTACCGATATGCAATGTGATAAAAATTGGGCGGTATGAAAATGCAAAATTCTGATATGAACAGCTCATGTGCCATTTTTTTTTGCACATAAGACATCGGCTTTACAAAAATTTGGCTTTATGCCCATTTTCTTACATTCATTCATAAAATAAAAATAAATGAAATACAATAAAATTATTTATTACAAAATTTTTATTTTCGCATGGAGGAAGGCCGGTCGCTTCATGTTCGGGCTCGACCCGGGCATTGGCCCACTTGACCTGGGCTTGGGCCCACTTGGCTTGGGTTGACTTTGATTTTGACTTGGTCAACCGGGGTGTAAATTTCAACTCCAACAAGGACATTTCGGTCCAACATTCAATTTGCGCGCATGTGTATTTGTTACATGTGGAGTGAACGATGGTGACATGGAATGCACCTAATTTGGAGTGCGATCCGATTTGAGGTGTGCATGTCAATTTGGAAGTGCAACAACGCGGGATATATCATTCCCAGTCTTGATGAAGTTTTACATCAAGTTGGGATGAGAAAAGAGTTGCTGGTTGTCAGGACCCACCACATCTCTAAAGGCGTTGAGGAATTACAACGACATATATCAGAGGTGTGGGGAGATGTACCCTTGAACCAAATCCCGTATTTGAGGGAAAATATCATGGTGGATCATCTAAGAATCATTAGCCATATTTGAGACTAAGATTACCTTAGGAGATATGGGATGAATATCATTTTGGATATCATCAATGAGAGATCATTAGTCATGTTTGAGACTAAGATTGGTTTGGATATCATAAATATAAGATTAGCCAATTTGGGGTAAGATTGGGTTTCTGTAACACCCAGCAGTGCTAAGTACGCATCTGCATATAGCGCTCACGTGTATATCACGTTAGGCACTCCAATAGTGCTAAGCACTAACTTTTGTGGCGCTCACGTGTATTTCACGTGAGGCGCTATATAACTTGGTCTTGAGCGCTCACATGCTTTTCACGTGAGGCGCTAAGTTCTTTTGGAGATTTAATCTCTGTTGATATTTTTAGAGAACTTAAATCTCTGCTAATGGAATTTTGACCATTAACGATCACTAAGATCATTATTTTAAGGATCTGGGATCATATTCTTAAGAACTAAGTTCTTGATTTGAAGGAACTAAGTTCCTGGAGTATTATGAACTCCATTTTCTCCATGTTCTTATATTCATGTTCCCCTCTGAATCTTTGATTCTCAAGAACAAGATCTTCCCGATAAGAATTAAATTATCAACTTGTGGAAGACTTGTCTTGTGGATCTCAGATCCAGAGAAAAAACTAAATTCTTTTAAAAGGGTTAAACCCTTAGATATGGTATGTTAGGTAAAAGAGTTATTTTTATCTCTTCTTTTTTCTTTACCTAGGGCTTTTAGGAGGGAGATCTTCTTCTTTAAGAGAATTAAATTCTCTGTTGTTTTTTTAGCCTTCTCTATTTTTACAGAAGCTTATGAGGGGTCTCCTTTCCTTTTTTCCTCTCTCCTCCTCTTTGATTAATCTATTTGCACATATTTATAGGAGAAGAAAAAAATCAATTTGTTGAGAAAATATTTCATTGAGAGATCAAGATTGATTTCATAACCAATCAACAACGATCTTTTAGATCAATTGGTGAATTTTATTTACCGCTGGATTTTTAATCCAAAGCTCTCTATTTAACAGAGAAGATTTCTTATTTGTTTAACAAGATTATGAAATATTTTTCTAAGATAGAATTTTATTCTATCATATGAATATCTTGTTAATTTAACAAAATTAGAATTTTATTCTATCATAAGATTAAAAAGATATTTTCATAATATAGAATTTTATTCTATCTAATAGAGAAGATCCTTCTTATTTGTTTATCAAGATTAAAAAATATTTTTCTAAGATAGAATTTTATTCTATCATATGAATATCTTGTTAGTTTAACAAGATTAGGAAATATTTTCTTAACCATATAATTTAATTCTGTTTAACAGAGAAATTTTTTATCACAATTGGATTTTAAATCCAAGATTCTCTATTAGAGAAGATCTTTCCATATTAAAAGGAAAATATTTTCCAAATAGAATTTATAATCTGATGATTTATTATCACCATTGGATCTTTGATCCAACGGCTCTGTTTAACAGAAAATATCCTAGATTTTAGGGAAGTATCTTTATGTAAAATTTAATTCTGCTTGCATTTAATTTGGGCACCGGCGTCCACGTGTTGTGCACGTGGTCGCGACTTAAGAATTTAATTCTTATTTATGATAGGCGCTCCTGTGTTTTGCACATTGGCGCCCATGTAAGGAGCACGTGCGGCGCTGCCATAGGATTTAATCCTACAAGATTGGCGCTGGCGTTGGTGTCCTCATGAGGGGCACGTGAGGCGCTGCCTCAACAAAATTTTAACAGAATTTAGCTCTTTTATTATATTTAAATATTAGGGGAACAAACGCTCTTGTGCTTTGCACATTGGTGCCCATGTGAACTTCACGTGTGGCGCTACCTGAGTTGATAGTTACATGCTTTGCATGTGGGTGCACGTATTAAACACGTGGAGCTTTCGCTTTATTTTTTTAAGGGAACAACAAGCTCTGAGCCAAAAAAATTTGGCGAGAACATACTCCTACTTCGTCTAATTCAACATCTTCTTCCGGGCCTATTCTCCGTTTTCCACTAGTCTTGAACCCTCAGCCCACATCCGTGAAGGAATTACCATATACGACCATCCCAAATCCAATTTTGGGATCCATTCTATCTCCACAAACTTCTCCTCAAAAGTTGGACCCAACCCTTATTGATAAAGCTTCTTTTCCAAACAAGTTAAGGGCCAATAGACCAAGTCCCCTGTAGGGTTCCTAGGCACTCTAACAAGGTTCTACAAGGCATCAACCATGCCCGATTCAAAAAAATAGATGTGACGAACAACCCTAATCTAGATCGTTTACTAGAGATAAGGCGAAGACTAGCAAGTTAAACAATTTAACTACAAGTGAAAGCGATTACAACCTTTGTAGATCCGGTCCTTCACTTCTAAAGCTCCGTGTTGACGTCCCTTCGCTGCGATCATCGGGATCCCGGACTCTAGAGATGGTTTCTTCGAAGAAATGAGTGGGCTAGATCGTTGACTTCGAGGCCGAAGATGATCTACGTCGAGATGACTCAAATCCAAGCTCCATCTTCACTAGGTCAAGAACTTTGTGAAGAGAACACCCTAAACTAAATGGCAAGTAGTAGAGGATGATGAAATAAGAAATGGGTTCACTTTAGATTTGGATTTCTCACTCTTAATCTTCACTTGAAAATTTTCTAGAAAGCTTTCTTCTTCTTGAAGAAGAAGAAGAAAGAAAAGAATATGAATGAATAATGAATTATCACAAAAGAATAATCAAGTGAAGTCAATCATAATGCAACCATGGGTGAGCTAACCTATGTAGAGACTAAACTAGAGTTTAAGTTAATGGTTAGGTTAATGAAAATCTCATGCAAAACAAAATGGTTAGACTTTGTCAAAGATGCTTGAAAGCTTCATGAAGCTTCAAGCAAAGACAAAGAAAATCACCATTTTGTTTTTCCAAAACAAATAAAAACATAAACCATTAACCTAAACATGGTGTAAGTCATACACACACCCAAGTTTCCATGTATCATCAAACATGATACAATCTAGTGCACAAAAATATATCACATATACAACTTGTGCACATCAAGTGAGAAAATCAATCTTAAGTGAACCAATACTAGTTAATATAAAGTAATATATCAAATATATAATTATACATTAAATCATTAAATCAATACTTGATTTAATGATCCGGTCATATCGCATATAACCGACTAATATCAAGTGTATCAATATATCGAATCAACATTTGATTCGGTAACCCGGCTATATCTCATATAACCATCCGATGATACAAATCGCGAGAATAGAATTCAGTATCACATACTGGTATTATTCTCGGTCCTGCACATATCTCATATACGCTCCTATTTTGTTTCACTTGAGCCAGGAAATCTCTGTGTAGGACTCTAAAGACTCGTCAATACGCCAGAAGTAGATGGTGATCATATCAATCACCCACAAGCCGCAAGCGGTCTGCTAAACGTAACGGCCACCCGGGTATTGAGCGATCAGAAGATCAACGAGCAAGCCTGCTCACACTCCTGCGAATCCAACCAGTAACACTTACCGCACAATCCGGTCTGTTCGTCTGATATGTCGCATATCTTGCCTAGGGGTGGTAAACGTCAGACCCCAGTAGCTTGATAAGTCATACCAATGTAAGGTCCATAACAAGCATGAAACTACTGATAACACTTACCAGTAAATCAGTGCAACCCTGGCCAGGGATTTCCAGTTATGGCCAGTCGAGCATAGCGCAACATCAACCCCCAATACCGGGAGAGACGAATCCCCTCCTATCACTCATTGCCTCCATATGAATCGGGACTGTACCCAAAAACTACCTGTTTGCACAACTCAGTAGAGCCGTGATAGGGTGGAAATTAAAGCACAGTGGGAGACACACAAGACTCTATGATGATCTCGGGTCAACAGACTAAGCTGTACCAGTGTCACCAGAGAACTGCCATCTGACGTGAGGTATAATACCATCTGGGAGTTCTCGGCGAGTCCGTTCAGTATACCCAGTCTCCACTGAGCACCCGCATACCATCTCTGATGTCAAACACCAATGGATATGGGATCATCCATCGCCCATCACATGGGTCGAGAAGATATACGCTAGTCTACTCTGGAATATCGATGCCCCGTCTCGATATTCCCACGACTAGGAACATTGAAGGATGTACTCATGGACTACCTAGGCCCCACTAGTATGATCTGCATCATAGTCCTGCAAGTCGAGTACACTTCCTAAGGGCTTTATCAACATGTAATGGAGAGACACTAAGTATACATGTTAAGATAAAGAGCAACCAGATAGCGTACTATCATGTCGAGCAAGAAAGTCCTACCTATATATGTCCCAGCATCCACTACAATACACATCTCATATACAGTAATGGCCTCTAGGGCATACATATAACTAACAATCTCCCACTTGCACTAGGGCCATCTATAGCAGTGGTTACAGTATCTCATACTCAACCATCCCATAAAAGTCTCTCTCTGGGAAAAGGCCTTTGTGAGTGGATCCGCCGTGTTGTCCTCTGTGTCTACTCTCCTAACCTTGATCTTTCTGGAGATCAAGTATCTCCATGATCAGGTGATACTGCCTTGGAATATGTCTAGGTCACTGATGGGACCGGGGTTCCTTGGCCAAAACCTCAACACCATTGTCATACAAAGGTAGGAACCTAGTTTATCTCATGAACTAATATACACCCAAACTTTCTCTTTGGTAGTATCTTTGATAGCGATGTCACCAGCCTTTATCTTCTAGTTTGCCACGGTATCTAGCTTGGAACTCTTCCAACATACCGTCCCTCCACTGAGGGTAAAGACAATGCCTGCGACTGACATTCAGTCGTCCTTATCACCCTGGAACCTTTCCAGTGATTCTCTCCAGGATCGATTAATACGATCTCACTACATCTAGTGAGAATCCTAATATCCATTTAGATCTATCTCATAGATCCAAAACCCAGGATTTAGGAGGTATCACCTTTATCCTATACGGAGAATCATTGTGATAAGCGGAGATTGACCGTGCGTAGCATAGGAAACTCTTTTCCTATCAAGAGTATGTTGTCCACGTACAATACGAGGATGACCACCTTACTCTCTACTACCTTTTTGTATGTACAAGGTTCATCTACTATTTTGATGAAGTCAAACTCTTTGACTACCACATCAAAACAGATGTTCCAACTCCGCGATGCCTGCTTTATCATGTAAAGCAACTTGCACACATTTCCGCTGCTCCCACTGTTTATGAAGCCCTCTCGCTGTGTACTTATAGACATTCTCTTCTAAATCAGTATTTAGAAAAATAGTCATGACACCCAACCACCAGATATCGTAGTCATGGTATGTAGCAATGGCAAATAGGATCTGGATGGACTTAAGCACAGCCACTGGAAAAGGTTTCACCATTATCCATGCCTGGTCGATGACGAAAAACCTTTAACAAGTCTAGCTTCGAAAGTCTCAACCTTTCCATCTACACCAAGTAATCTTCTCAAGATATACTTGCTCCTGATGGGGATTTAACCCTTCAGATATAGCATCCAAAGTTCATACTTTGTTGGTGTTCATGGATTCCATCTCAGATCGCTAAGCATCCAGCCATTCTTACAGAGTCCTCACTCTCGATGGCCTGCTCGAAACTAGTTGGGTCATCATCTTATGATGCATTCCTCGCTCCCACTGTCATCGAGAAACCGAAGTATTTCTCAGGCGGATGAGGAACCCTGCTAGATCGACGGAGAGGCTGAGGTTCGTCGATGACTATTGAATCTTTTGGTTCTATCAAATCATCAGCTGTAGTTTGTATAGCTTGAAAATCCTTCCAGTTCTACAGAACTGACCTTTCCTCGATCTTGTCCGGATTTTTCTTTTGACATAGGCCGGACAACCCCAAATCTTAACTTGCTTAAGAGATGGGCTCTTCCCATACCATATCTCATATGGAGTGGTAGGCATTGATTTGATTCGAACCCAATTCAATAGGTATGCAGCTTCTTAAGTGCATAACACCCAAAAGGAAATAGGTAACTCAGTAATACTCATCATAGAGCGCACCATATCTAATAGGGTGCGATTGCTCCGCCCCGATACACCGTTGTGCTGTGGTGTATTCAGAGGAGTAACACTGAGAGAGAATCTCATTCTCCTTTAGAATAGTCCAAGAATTCCATGCACAAGTATTCTCCTCCCTGATCTCATCATAGGACATAATACTTATACCCGTTTTTGGTTCTCTACTTCTAACTTATATTCAGTGATTATCTCAAAAGTTTAGGACTTGTGTTTCAACAGGAACATGTGTCCGAATCTTGAGAGATCATCAGTGAATGTAAGGAAGTACAAAGAATCAGTCCTGGCATATGTAGACTGGGGACCTTTATACATCACTATGTATCAGTCCCAAGAGTTCACTAACTCTTTCTCTGTTTCCAGTAAACGGAGCTATGGTCATCTTATCTTTGTGACATGACTGGCAAGTTTCATAAGATGTAAATTTAAACTGATTTAAATATGCATCTAAATTTAACTTAGCGAGTCGGGTCGCATTGATATGACCTAGTCTACAATGCCTCAAGAAGAATTCGTTCATTTCTGAACTCTTCCTCTCGTGTGTGTTTTGTATACTAAGAACTGTAGTTTGATTTAGAACGTCAATGCTTTTAGATAACGTGCCTGAACCGATCAACTCTTGATATAGGAAATGTTCAAAACATTATTCAACAATACAAAATTATATCCTTCTTTAATAAATAAAGAGACTGATATGATGTTGTATATCAGGTTCGGTATCTAATAACATTCATTCAGAATCAATGTATTTGGAAATACAAGGCGATAGTGACCAACATACTTGGCTACAACACTTGCACCGTTTTCTGTCTCATGAAACTTATCACCCGTTCTCAGTTCTCTACCTTTCTGTAGCCCATGTAACAGATTACATATGCGGGATCCTGATCCGGTATCTAATACCCAGGACGTAGAGGATACAGAGAAACAGTTCTTTGTAATGAACACACCCGAAGAAGATGCATCATCATGCACTTTCTTCGTTTGGGTGGCATGGGAATCCTGGTATTCCCCTATTTCCTGCTCGGTCTTATAACAATTATAAGTTGGAGCGGGACCAACGTTCCCCACCTCAGTATAACAAGCGGGTTCGGTCAATACATCCATATTATTATCTTGATTAAGGCATGACATGGTCGCTACCTGGAGAGAGAGAGAAGAAAACACTCTGCGTGCGCTCTTGCAAGATTAGATTGGTTATATATTTTATCTAATCAGGATGGCTCCCACTGTTTTTATCAAATCCTCCTTCAAACCCTAAAAGGAAAGACTAGCCGGGATTATTTACACTCTACAAGTTCGCCAATCTTTCGGCTAGGCCAGTGTCGGTACTTTGAGGGAGGTTCCCCGTGCTTTCGTACGGACCCAATTAAAATAAACCTCGTTTTCCCAGGGGCGTAACCCCGTTGACACCTTTCTAGACACCTACTTGATCGGCTAATTGTAAAGTGGAAAACTCTCCCAGGAGTAACAATTACTCGCAGTGGGTATCGGGATCCAACTATCTCATAGAAGGTATGCAATCTCATTGCAAATTTCAACACTTGAAACTCCCGATAATGGTTTTTACCCCTAGTACTTATGACCTTAACTATGGTCAACAAATCATAAGCACCAGTCAAGTTCTACCTGTCATTTCGTAATTAATTAGACCCACCCACATGACCCTTAACTAAGGTCAACAAAGTCACGCGACTGTCCTAACTAATCGCATCATATGCGGTGTAGGAAGATATCACTTAGCTACCGTACACTGTGCCTTGACTATGGTCAACAAACACAGCACGAATACTAAATACTCTACTTCCTAAAATGATGGAGGGTTGCGGATGGTTTTTAAGAAAACCTTTAACATTTTGAGCTTGATCTCGTTGCAGAATCAAATGGTTTTTAAATGGAGTGTTTTTGAGGCTTTTGCTAGTTTCGCTAAAGAGGTCACTCCCGGTGAAGGGATCTCGGCTCTTTCCTCGTCGAATGAGGTGCAGCATATTCACAATACCACTATGCAAAGCAAGAACTAGAAAAGCAATCAAAAGACAAACCGAGGGTTGTAACATCTGCTAGTTATTGCTAAAGAGGTCACTCCCGGTGAAGGGATCTCGGCTCTTTCCTCGTCGAATGAGGTGCAGGATATTCTACAAGGAATACCGCTATGCAAAGCAACAACTAGAGCTACCTGATTTTTGAAATTCGATTCCACAACATCTTTTAGGTTTATTTTCTTTCATTAATCTCATTAATGAATGTCCCATCATATAAGTCCACCTAAACATCACAGATAAATACAACGTACGCTTATGCCATCCGCATTCGCCTCGATGTCCCGTCTGCACCGTTAGGTTAGGTAACTAACGGCAGAGTGGGGCAGGGCTAGCGCGGGTGTAAAACATAAGCAACGTCTATATAATATATCATATATACTATATACAATATCTATCTGAACATATCACATGATCACATCACAGATAACGCAGCAGAAAATATCATATGAAATATTGGATATATTAGGACGTCCGTGTTTTATTTTGAGCCTATATAAAACACGGATTCCATGGTCGTGATGAATAGCCAATCCCACACCCTTAGACCCCTACGAGAGCGGCAAGCAACCCTACCAATTCTAGACTTAGGAGACCCGGACTCGACTCCTCGAGATGGTCTTCCACTGGACCCTAGAACTGTAGGGTTCCTAGGCACACTATAGAGGTCTCACAAGGCATCAACCATGCCAATATAAAAATTTATGGGTGCCGAGAAACCCTAATACGGATCTTAGACTAGAATTCTAGGCGAAAAACGATTCAAGTTAACAACTTAACTAAAGTTCGGAAGTTACAACCTTTGTAGATCCGGTTATCCACTTCCTTAGCTCCACGTGGGTGTCCTCTCGCTGTCCATCATGAATCCCGAACTCATTCGTCGGCTTCATCGGAGAAACGGGCGGAATAGGTCGTCGGCTTCGTGTCAAAGACGATCTACGTCGAGGCATCACAAGTTCAAGCTCCGACTTCACAAAGTTGTGAAACTTGTGAAGAAAACACCCAAAACAACTTGGCAAGAGGTAGAGGGTGAAGAAATAGGAGGTGGGTTCACTTTAGAATTGGATTTCACTCACTTTTGCTCAAGTTGCCATTGATGGCATCAAGCTTTTCTTGAAGAAGAAGATGAAGAAGAAGAAAGAATATGATAAGTTTCATATTTGAAAAAAAAACTAATATCAATACTTATCATATCTTGACCATGGTCAAGTGTAGAGATTAAACCAAGGTTAATAAGAATGGTTAGGGTTAAGGATGAGATAAGGATGGTGGACTTTGTCAAAGCTTCAAGAAACTTCAACAAGAGACAAAGAAAGCCACCATTCTCATCTAAACCTTTTCTAAATAAATAAACAAATAAATAAATAAAAAGGCAAAACCCTAATCATCTCTTAACCATGGTTTAATACTTCACACTTAACCTAATGAGCAAGCATCATCAAACATGATACAAAGATGTGCACAAAAGTATATCACATATACAACATGTACATCAAGTGAGAAAATCCATTTAAAGTGAACCAATACTAGTTAATGCAATGCAATATATCAAATATATAATTATGCATTAAATCATTAAATCAACATTTGATTCAATGATCCGGTCATGTCGCACATAACCGACTAGAATCCAATATATCGATTTATCGAATCAATGATTCGATAACTAGGTCATATCGAATATAACCAATCGAAACATATATCGCGAGAATGAAATGCGGTATCACATACACGCATTATTCTCGGTCCTGCACATATCTCATATGCGCTCCTATTTCGTTTCGCTTGAACCAGGAAACCTCTGTGTAGGACTCTAAAGACTCGTCAATACGCCGGTAGCAGATGATGATCATATCAAGCACCCACAAGCCGCAAGCGGTCTGCTAAACGTAACGGCCATCCGGGTATTGAGCGATCAGAAGATCGACGAGCTAGTCCGCTCACACTCCTGTGAATCCAACCAGTAACACTTACCGTACAGTCCGGTCTGTTCGTCTGATACGTCGCATTTCAAGTCTAGGGGTGGTAAACGTCAGACCCCAATAACCGATAAGTCATGCCGATGTGAGGCTCATAACGGGTCGAGAAACTACTGGTAACACTTACCAGCAAATCTCTGATCAGCCCTGGCCAGGGACTTCCCTGTTACGGCCAATCGAGCACAGCGCAACATCAACCCCCAATATCGGGAGAGACGAAACCCCTCCTATCGCTCATTGCCTCCATATGACTCGGGACTGTACCCAAAGACCACCGTTTTGCACGCCCTCATGGACGTGGTAAGGTGGAGATCAAAGCACAGTGGGAATCACACAAGGCTCTATGACGATCTCGGGTCTACAGACTAACCTGTACAAGTGTCACCTGAGAACTGCCATCTGACGTGAGGTATAATACCATCTGGGAGTTCTCGGCGAGTCCGTCCAGTGTACCCAGTCTCCACTGAGCACCCGTATACCATCTCTGATGTCAAACACCAATGGATGTGGGATCATCCATCGCCCATCTCATGGGTCGAGAAGCGTATACGCTAGTCTACTCTGGTATATCGATGCCCCGTCTCGATACACCCACGACTAGGGACCTTGAAGGATGTACTTATGGACTACCATGTCCCCACTAGTATGATCTGCATCACAGTTCAGGTAGTCAAGTACATATCCTAAGGGCTTTACCAACATGTAACTATAAGACAGTATAAAGAGACTAGTGTACATGTTAAGATAAAGAGTAACCAGATAGCATACTATCATATCGAGCAAGAAAGTCATCTCTATATATGTCCAAGCATCCAATATAATATACATCATCTGTATAATACTGGCCTCTAGGGCATACATACAACTAACAATCTCCCACTTGCACTAGGGCCAGCTGCTGTAGTATCGCATACCGAGCATCCCGAAGAGTCTCTCAAACTGTATCTGGGGAATGGCCTTCGTGAGTGGATCCGCAGTGTTGTTCTTCGTGTCAACCCTCCTGACCTCGATCTCCCGGCGATCAACTATCTCCCGGATCAGGTGATACCGCCTCAGAATATGCCTGGATCGCTGATGGGGCCTGGATTCCTTGGCCAAAGCCACCGCTCCATTGTTATCGCAATACAAAGGTATTGGATGCTCAATGGATGGAACCACTCCAAGTTCAGTAATGAACTTCTTGATCCAGAAAGCCTCTTTGGCAGCATCGTTGGCAGCGATGTATTCAGCCTCCATCGTCGAGTCTGCCACGGTTTCCTGCTTGGAACTCTTCCAGCTAACCGCCCCTCCGTAAAAGGTAAAGACAAAGCCCGACTGCGACTTAGAGTCGTCCTTATCACTCTGGAAGCTCGAATCGGTAAAGGACTCCACTTGGAGCTCTCCGTTACCATACACCAAGAACATATCTCTAGTCCTTCGCAAGTACTTGAGAATGCTCTTCACAGCTGTCCAGTGACTCTCTCCAGGATCAGCTTGATACCTGCTCACTACACTTAGTGAGTATGCTACATCGGGTCTGGTACATAGCATCGCATACATGATAGAGCCTACTGCCGAAGCATAGGGTATCCCATGCATGCGAGCTCTCTCCAAATCAGTCTTGGGAGACATCTCTTTGGAGAGAGTGACTCCAGAGATCGTGGGCAAATTCCCACGCTTGGATTCTTCCATACTAAACCTCTTTAGTATGGTGTCAATGTACCTGGATTGGGACAATCCCAAAATCCGTTTGGATCTATCTCTATAGATCCTAATTCCCAATATGCAGGAGGCATCACCAAGATCTTTCATTGAGAATCTTTGTGACAAGAAGAGCTTGACCGATTGCAGCATAGGAATATCATTTCCTATCAAGAGTATGTCGTCCACGTACAATACGAGGAAGACAACCTTACTCCCTGCCACCTTCTTGTAAATACAAGGTTCATCTGGGTTTTTGACGAAATCAAACTCTTTGATAACGACATCAAAGCAGATGTTCCAACTCCGCGATGCTTGCTTTAATCCATAAATGGATTTAAGCAGCTTGCACACCTTGCCGCTGCTCCCACTGTCTACGAAGCCCTCTGGCTGAGTCATGTACACGCACTCTTCTAAATCACCATTTAGAAAGGCGGTCTTAACATCCATTTGCCAGATTTCGTAATCATGATATGCAGCGATGGCAAGCATGATCCGGATGGATTTAAGCATAGCCACTGGAGAAAAAGTCTCGTCATAGTCCACACCTGGTCTTTGACGAAAACCCTTTGCTACAAGTCTAGCTTTGAAAGTCTCCACTTTCCATCTACACCAAGTTTCTTCTTGAAGATCCACTTGCTCCCGATGGGTTTTACCCCTTCAGGAGCAACTTCCAAAGTCCATACTTTGTTGGTGTACATGGATTCCATCTCGGACCGCATAGCATCCAGCCATTTCACTGAGTCCCTACTCGTGATGGCCTGCTCGAAGCTAGTTGGGTCATCATCCTCCATGATGCAATCCTCGCTCCCACCATCTATGAGAAAACCATAGTATCTCTCAGGTGGGCGAGGAACCCTACTAGATCGGCGGAGAGGCTGAGGTTCATTGGGAACTACTGAATCCTCTGGTTCAACCAAATCTTCTATTGTAGTCTGTATTGCTGGAACCTCTTCCAGTTCTACCTCCTTGCCACTAATTTCTTTTTCAAGAAATTCCTTTTCTAAAACGGTGGCATGTCGAGAAACAAACACCTTTTGTTCCTCGGTGTGGTAGAAGATATACCCGCGCGAATGTTTGGGATATCCAATAAACTTACACAGAATGGACCTTGCCGCGAGTTTGTCCGGATTTTGCGTTTTTACATATGCCGGACAACCCCATATCTTAACATAATTAAGACATGGTCTCTTTCCTTTCCATATCTCATATGGAGTGGTTGGCACGGTTTTGGTGGGAACCATATTCAATAGATCTGCAGCTGTTTCCAGTGCATACCCCCAGAAGGAAATAGGTAACTCAGCTGTGCTCATCATAGAGCGCACCATATCCAATAGGGTGCGGTTCCTCCGTTCTGATACACCGTTGTGCTGTGGTGTATATGGAGGAGTCAGCTGAGAGAGAATCCCATTCTCTTTTAGGAAGTCCAGGAATTCATTGCTCAAGTATTCACCTCCTCGATCAGATCGAAGGATTTTAATACTTTTTCCGGTTTGGTTCTCGACTTCTTGTTTATATTCTCTAAATTTCTCAAAAGCTTCTGATTTGTGTTTCATCATGAACACATATCCGAATCTAGAGAGATCGTCAGTGAATGTAATGAAGTACGAAGAACCATCCCTGGCATGTGTAGACATGGGACCGCATACATCACTATGTATCAGTCCCAAGAGTTCGGTAACTCTTTCTCCGTGTCCCGTAAACGGAGTTTTGGTCATCTTGCCTTTGAGACATGACTGGCAAGTGTCATAGGATGAAAATTCAAACGGATTTAAATATCCATCTTTATGCAACTTAGCTAGTCGTGTCGCATTGATGTGACCCAGTCTACAATGCCACAAGAAGGATTCGTTCAGTTCAGAACTCTTCCTCTTGTGTGTGTTTGTTATGTTCAGAACTGTTGATTGATTTAGAACATAAATGCCATTGCACAACGTGCCTGATCCAACCAACTTTTGGTTATGGAAAATGTTCATAACATTATCCTGTAATACAAAATTATATCCCTCTTTACTTAATAAAGAAACCGATATAATGTTGCATATCAGGTTCGGCATGTAATAGCATTCGTTCAGAACCAATGTATTACCAGTTGGTAATACAAGGTGATATTCCCCGACAGTCTTAGCTGCAACAATTGCACCATTTCCAACTCTAATGTCTTTATCACCTTCTCCAAGTTCTCTACATTTTCTAAGCCCATGTAACTGATTACATATATGGGATCCTGACCCGGTATCTAATACCCAGGACGTGGAGCAAATGGAGAAACAGTTCTCTGTAACGAACACACCCGAAGAAAATGCATCAACATGTACTTTCTTCATTCGGGTGGCATGGGAATCCTGGTATTCCCCTATATCCTGTTCAGTCCTATAACTCTTATAGGTAAGAACGGAACCAACATTCCCCAGCACAGTATAACATACGGGTTCGGTCAATACATTCATATTATTATCTTTATTAAGGCATGAAATGGTCGCTACCTGGAGAGAGAGAGAAGAAAACACTTTAGCGTATTCTCGTGCAAGATCAGATTGGTTATTATCTTATCTAATCAGGATGGCTCCCACTGCTTTTTATCAAATCTTCCTTCAAACCTTAAAAGGAAAGACTAGCCGGGATTAATTACACACTACAAGTTCGCCAATCTTTCAGCCAGGCCAGTGTCGGTACTTTGAGGGAGGTCCCCCGTGCTTTCGCACGAACCTAATTAATGTAAACCTCGTTTTCCCAGAGGCGTAACCTCGTTAACACCTTTCTAGACACCTACTTGATCAGCTAATTGCAATGTGTAAAACTCTCCCATGAGTAACTCTTACTCGCAGTGGGTATCGGGATCCAACTATCTCATAGAAGGTATGCAATCTCATTGCAAATTTCAACACTTGAAATTCCCGATAATATTTTGCCCCTAGCGTCCTATGACCTTGACGCAGGCCAACAAATCACAGCACGCTAGTCAAGTTCAACCCGTCATTTCCTGATTGAATTAAACCCACCCGCACGATCCTTGACGCAGGCCAACAAAGTCGTACGACTACCCTAATCCAATCTGCATCATATGCATAAGCAGATAAATACTAGTTAGCTACCGCACACTACGCCTTGACGCAGGCCAACAAACGTAGCACGAATACTAACTACTACTTATCTGAAATGACGGAGGGCTACGACAGGTTTTTCTGAAAACCTATTGCGTAATGAACTTGATATCGTTGTAGAATCAAATGAAGTTTTGAAAATGGAGTGATTTTGAGGCTTTTCTAGTTTTGCTAAAGGAGTCACTCCCGGTGAAGGGATCTCGGTCCTTTCCTCGTTGAATGAGGTGCGGGATATATCATATATATCGCTGTGCAAAGCAAAAACCCAAAAGCAGTCAAAAGCAAACCGAGTGTGTAGCATCTGCCAGTTATTGCTAAAGGAGTCACTCCCGGTGAAGGGATCTCGATCCTTTCCTCGTCGAATGAGGTGCGGGATATATCATATATATCGCTGTGTAAAGTAAAAACTGTAGCTACCTATTTTTATTTTGAAATTCGATTCCACAACATCTTAGGTTTCTTATCTTTCATTAATCACATTAATGAAGTCTCATCATTTAAATACCTAAACATCACAGATAGATATGACGTACACTTATGCCATCCGCATTCGCCTCGATGTCCCCTCGTGCACCGTTAGGTTAGGTAACTAACGACAGAGCAGGGCAGGGCTAGCGCGGGTGTAAAACACAAGTAACGTCTATATAATATATCATATATACTATATATAGTATCTATCACAGAACATCACATGATCACATCACAGATATCGCAGCAGAAGAAACATATGAAATATTGGATATACTAGGACGTCCGTGTTTTCAATACGAGCCAGTATAAAACACGGATTCCACGGTCGTGATGAATAGCCAATCCCACACCCCTAGACCCCTACGAGAGCGGCAAGCAACCCTGCCAATTCTAGGGTTAAGAGACCCGGACTCGACTCCTCGAGTTGGTCTCCCACTGGACCCCAGAACCCGGTTACTTGTGCTCCCCTCCTTGGGTCTATCCTAATGCGGAAAAGTAAATAATATACAAAAGGTGACAACTTCCGCTACCTGGAAGTGCCCCAAATAAAAGAATATTACATACAAGTTTTTACATGAATGAAAATGAAAAACACTCATCTCACATAAAAACCCCCGGCTATTCGAACACGACGATCCAATATAACATATCCAGCAACACATAACATCACATGTCATCAACGTAAGTAAGTATGCATACCCCAATTGTCGTTGACGTATAGCAACGAAACCGGCGATATGAACATACTACAATTACGGTCACAGAAAAGAAAGTGTAAAACTACAACAATTGGAATCCGCAACCTCTTTAGACATCACATGCCTAATCAAATGAAATACTTAGGCATCACATGCCTAACAGTTATAAACCCCGCATTTTAGTCTCATTATCGAAAACTCTTTTCAATATCAAGTGAAACTAAACCGCTAGATTTATAACATTCATTCAGTTATCTCATAACTGTTTGTGAATTCCAATTATTGTATCACATTCCAGATAAACAGAAAATGTTAAATTTTTCGATCGAACAGTCGAATACCCAAGTTTTCCCGATACAGCTCAACACATGAAATAAGTCTAACAACATTCAGTTCGTGCCTCAGTACCAACGGTCCAGCCGTAGAAGGGTCAAGCCAACGCCTCACATGTGGCACGCCGTACTCCCCCAAACCCGAAGGTTCAAAGGGCAGTTCAAGACGGTCACATAATCGAGTTAAGGTTTGTTGTCTTCTAGAGGGTCCATCGCGTTACTTGCACTACTTAGAACGTCGTTAAACTACGGAAAAATCCAACACTTGGAAATTTCCCGACAGGGGAAAAATTGGGTATTTATATCCGGTCGAACTTTTTAACATATTCTAAAATTTATCCGGAAAGCCACATAGACAAAATCTGATACTTCGATCGAAACACCGAATCCCCAAAACAATCCCAGAAAATTCAACTCTTGAATAAATATTAAAAATTCCCAGAAAATCCAGCACCAGAAAGCAAGAATTACTGTGCAAACAGTATTGCGCAATTTAAACAGTTGGCCGCGGAACAGCGGCAGAAGCCATGCTTCTGCCGCGTTTCCGCGGCTGTATAGATGTATCATGAGCTCGTGTTTCACCATAATTCTTAGATCTTCCTGCTGAATTTTTTAGGCATTTTTAATCTGGAAAAATCCCAGAATTTAGAAAAAGTCCAGAGAGCATCTTAAAGTTAGGTTTTCGGGTTCGTTCGGACTTCAAACTCCGTCTAGACTTCGCCTAAGGCTCTAGCTAGGCTCTGATACCACTGTAGGGTTCCTAGGCACACTATAGAGGTCTCACGAGGCATCAACCATGCCAATATAAAAATTTATGGGTGCCGAGAAACCCTAATACGGATCTTAGACTAGAATTCTAGGCGAAAAACGATTCAAGTTAACAACTTAACTAAAGTTCGGAAGTTACAACCTTTGTAGATCCGGTTATCCACTTCCTTAGCTCCACGTGGGTGTCCTCTCGCTGTCCATCATGAATCCCGAACTCATTCGTCGGCTTCATCGGAGAAACGGGCGGAATAGGTCGTCGGCTTCGTGTCAAAGACGATCTACGTCGAGGCATCACAAGTTCAAGCTCCGACTTCACAAAGTTGTGAAACTTGTGAAGAAAACACCCAAAACAACTTGGCAAGAGGTAGAGGGTGAAGAAATAGGAGGTGGGTTCACTTTAGAATTGGATTTCACTCACTTTTGCTCAAGTTGCCATTGATGGCATCAAGCTTTTCTTGAAGAAGAAGATGATGAAGAAGAAAGAATATGATAAGTTTCATATTAGAAAAAAAAACTAATATCAATACTTATCATATCTTGACCATGGTCAAGTGTAGAGATTAAACTAAGGTTAATAGGAATGGTTAGGGTTAAGGATGAGATAAGGATGGTGGACTTTGTCAAAGCTTCAAGAAACTTCAACAAGAGACAAAGAAAGCCACCATTCTCATCTAAACCTTTTCTAAATAAATAAACAAATAAATAAATAAAAAGGCAAAACCCTAATCATCTCTTAACCATGGTTTAATACTTCACACTTAACCTAATGAGCAAGCATCATCAAACATGATACAAAGATGTGCACAAAAGTATATCACATATACAACATGCACATCAAGTGAGAAAATCCATTTAAAGTGAACCAATACTAATTAATGCAATGCAATATATCAAATATATAATTATGCATTAAATCATTAAATCAACATTTGATTCAATGATCCGGTCATGTCGCACATAACCGACTAGAATCCAATGTATCGATTTATCGAATCAATGATTCGATAACTAGGTCATATCGAATATAACCAATCGAAACATATATCGCGAGAATGAAATGCGGTATCACATACACGCATTATTCTCGGTCCTGCACATATCTCATATGCGCTCCTATTTCGTTTCGCTTGAACCAGGAAACCTCTATGTAGGACTCTAAAGACTCGTCAATACGCCGGTAGCAGATGATGATCATATCAAGCACCCACAAGCCGCAAGCGGTCTGCTAAACGTAACGGCCATCCGGGTATTGAGCGATCAGAAGATCGACGAGCTAGTCCGCTCACACTCCTGTGAATCCAACCAGTAACACTTACCGTACAGTCCGGTCTGTTCGTCTGATACGTCGCATATCAAGTCTAGGGGTGGTAAATGTCAGACCCCAATAACCGATAAGTCGTGCCGATGTGAGGCTCATAACGGGTCGAGAAACTACTGGTAACATTTACCAGCAAATCTCTGATCAGCCCTGGCCAGGGACTTTCCTGTTACGGCCAATCGAGCACAGCGCAACATCAACCCCCAATACCGGGAGAGACGAAACCCCTCCTATCGCTCATTGCCTCCATGTGACTCGGGACTGTACCCAAAGACCACCGTTTTGCACGCTCTCATGGACGTGGTAAGGTGGAGATCAAAGCACAGTGGGAATCACACAAGGCTCTATGACGATCTCGGGTCTACAGACTAACCTGTACAAGTGTCACCTGAGAACTGCCATCTGACGTGAGGTATAATACCATCTGGGAGTTCTCGGCGAGTCCGTCCAATGTACCCAGTCTCCACTGAGCACCCGTATACCATCTCTGATGTCAAACACCAATGGATGTGGGATCATCCATCGCCCATCTCATGGGTCGAGAAGCGTATACGCTAGTCTACTCTGGTATATCGATGCCCCGTCTCGATACACCCACGACTAGGGACCTTGAAGGATGTACTTATGGACTACCATGTCCCCACTAGTATGATCTGGATCACAGTCTAGGTAGTCAAGTACATATCCTAAGGGCTTTACCAACATGTAACTATAAGACAGTATAAAGAGACTAGTGTACATGTTAAGATAAAGAGTAACCAGATAGCATACTATCATATCGAGCAAGAAAGTCATCTCTATATATGTCCAAGCATCCAATATAATATACATCATCTGTACAATACTGGCCTCTAGGGCATACATACAACTAACAAGAACCCGGTTACTTGTGCTCCCCTCCTTGGGTCTATCCTAATGCGGAAAAGTAAATAATATACAATGATGACATCATCCTCAGCCCGGAAGTGCCCTAATAAAAGAATATTTCATACAAGTTTTTACATGAATGAAAATGAAAAACACTCATCTCACATAAAACCCCCCGGCTATTCAAACACGACGATCCAATATAACATATCCAGCTACACATAACATCACATATCATCAACGTAAGTAAATATGCATATCCCAATTGTCGTTGATGTATAGCAACGAAACTGGCGATATCACATATTACACTTACGGTCGCAGAAAAGAAAGTGTAAAACTACAACAGTTGGAATCCGCAGGCTCCTTAGACATCACATGCCTAACAATTATAAACCCCGCATTTTAGTCTCTATATCGAAAACACTTTTCAATATCTAGTCGGGCAATTCAACAAGATTCCCGATATCCTGATCGAATGCTCGTCGCAAAATTTGGTAGACGGCCGCACCCCCGGATGCCGTCGACGAAGTGCACTAAGGCGGAACACCGCTGCCGCGAGCACCCGAACGGATGCTTTTGGCTACGGGGTTCTCCTACAGTCACTTGGTCGGGGCTATGGGGCGTGGCTATCTATTAAGTTTACACGGCGAGTATCCGCGTACGCTACGTGATTGCAACGGACTTTGGATCACATCAAAATCCCGTGGCAACCGATCAAATGAGACTAAAGTGCTAGATTTATAACATTGAAATTAATTATCTCATAACTACTTGTGGATTCCAAATATTGTATCACATTCCAGATAAATAGACGATGTTAAACTTTCCGATCGAATAATCAAACACCCAAGTTTTCCCAATAGCTCAACACTTGAGGGGAGTTTAAAAACATCCATTTCATGCCACAGTACCAAAGGTCCAGCCGTAGAAGGGTCAAGCCAACGCCTAAATTAAATAAATATTTTGTCCATACGTAATACATTGTAGGTACATAGTCCCCTACAGAGCAAACCGTAGGGACAATTATTTATCCGTAGGGGTATGTTCAGGGCTAAGACTTACACCTGCGGTTATTGCACCTACAGTGTATTTTCGTGTCCCTATGAATATATCCGTAGGGGCAGTGGTTTGCCCCTACGGATAAAGCCGTAGGAGCAACCCTTTATTGTAGTAGTGGCATAACCCGACGAAAAAATGAGGTATCAACGAAAAAATGCTATTACGTCGGCTAAAGTCCGACGAAATAACATGCAACGAAAAAAGTTATTTCTTTGGATGTAGGATTTATTTCGTCGAGCTATTTATTCCGTCGGACGTAAACCAACGAAATAACCTCAAAAACCTGTGCCATTTTTTCCCATTTTTCCTGAAATGAGCCTGTTTCTTCGAGTAATAACCGACGAATAAAGTTATTTCGTCGGTTGACACCCGACTAAATAAGCTTTAGACAGCGAAAAATAGAGCCAGTTTTGCGTCATTTTCGAGCATTCGATACAAATTTAATTCAATTGCATCAATACAAATAACCACATAGTTAAATTCAATTCAAATACCGATATATAAACAAGCAAAACTCAATTGAATTCAATTCAATTCAATACATTGACAAATTTAATTCAATTAAAACAAAAAAAAACATACGAAATGGAGTGACTCGTTAATGCGCACGCGTTTTGTGCTTTTCCACTCTATTTTGAGCTCACCGGGCGCCGTCGTTGTCCGGAAAGTTAGTGAAATCCATTAGGTATTAGAGTGTTATCAAAATACAAGTATTAGAACACAATATTATCGATAATTATGTGAAAATTGTATTAAAACTAAGGATTATCAAACTTACGAGGATGTCAATCATGGGAAGGGAGGCGCATCATCTTTATCATCATCTTGGGATAAAGTCCATGCGATTAAAAATTTTAAATACATAATTTAGTACATATGATATTTATATATTTATATATTATTAAGTTAGGTTATCGAACTTACCGGAGGTACTGGCTCCCCTCGTTGTGATACATATGGATAAGTCGAAACCTCTGGCTTGTGCTAAAGGCATTAAATGTATCGCCATCAGGAGTATGAGAAGATGAGCCTTCTCATCAAAAGCATCTTTACAGTCACTAATAGTCCGATAAATCAAATTGGACCGTACAGATACGCTTATAATATCAATGAGGTCAAAAAAAGATGGTCTGGATCAAGCAAACATTACCGTTCAAACACAAGTTCTTTTTTCTCTTATAATTCCAATATCCTTTCCTTAATCGTGTGCTCGATCAAAAATCTCATGAATCTAATGAGCATGTGTAATACAATCAATATGAGAACTAAATGTAGAAAATACCGATGAAGATAATATGAAGCCAATTGCATTTTGATTAAAGCACCTGATCGGCTTATTCGTCGATGCGCGCGCGTTTTATGCTTTTCCACTCCATCTCAAGCTCACTCGTCGCCGCCGCCGCCGCGTGAAAATTCATTGAAATTGAACAGGTAATATAGTGTTATCAACAGACAAGTATCAGTACACAATATTCTCGATATCATATGAAAATTGTATTGAAATCAATGATTATCAAACTTACACCCGGTACTTTCTTCCCGACGAGGGTCTATATGCAGGAGGAGACGAGAAGACACGTTCTCGAGAACCCGCGGGAGTATGGGAAGACGAGCCACAAAATAAACTAGGTAGAAGATTTCTTGCCACAAATAAACCAAGCAACTATCCCAGTCTTTCTCCCTCTCTCCACTCATTTTTCACATCCAAAAGATGGATAGAGAGTGAGACACAAGGCACATCACATGCCGATACTTGATGACATACTTTTAGCTCAATTCCAATTTGGGAAGTGCCTACCGATATAGCGCTGGTCGGTAACAAAACAAAAACCGTCATGACTGTGAGTGAAGTGAACATGCTGATACTCCCAGTCGCGATAGTTCTTGTCTTGTTACCGGCCATCGCTATATCGGCAGACACTTTCCAAATTGGAATTGAGGTGAAAGCATGTCACCGAGCATCGGCGAGTGTTGTGCCTTGGGTTTTACTTTTTATCCACCTTTTGGATGTGAAAAATGAGTGGAGAGAGAGAGAGAGATTGAGATGATTGCTTGGTTTATTTGTAGTAAGAGATCTGCTATCTAGTTTGTTTTTCTTTATTTTTTCCTGCATATTTTTAATTGTATGTTAATATATGACATTTTCTCTTCGAGATTAGGGTTTATGGTTTCATTTTCAAGATTTGATTTTTATTCTATCAGGATATCTTCCTCTCCAACATTAGATTTGGACACAATATCAGGATCAGGATGCATGTCAGTTCGGAGCTCGTCCAACATATTATACAAACCAGTGTCCTTGTATGAAAGCATAAATGCAGTGTGTTTGCGTTATAAATTCTTAATTTGTCCATACCGGAGAAATCTATCGGTTATAGTACGACCATTTTTCTCGTCACATAAACTACATGACGATTGCCATAAACAATCGATTATCGCTTGATGTTGATAACTATCAAGTAGTTTTTTGTCACGTCGAAAACTGTTATGCATATAACTGATAGAAAGGTACAAAGACGTCCAGTGATTTGTTAAAATTCTCGATGATAACATGGATTTCCATGGTATCATCGAGTTATATCCTTACACTTAAATAAGAGTTTCGTTTCGTTTTTGAAGTTCTCAAGTTTTCTTTTAAAGCTTAGGGTTTTATGGGTTTTTTAATATTATATAAGAATCTCGATAATAATATCAAAATTTTCACATTTAAGGTGCTCTAGTTTTGAATTATGGTTAAAAGAGTTAGTCAACTCAGTTAGGAATTGATACGTTCACCCTCTAAAACAATAATTCTTTATCTAATTTCACTTCTCTTCTCAAAACTCTAATAAAATAAATATTGAAAACCGTATGTTCAATTGCATAGCAAGCAAAAAATTGAGTTGAGGATGAGAAGTGCGAGACGAGTGCAGGTGCAACGCTATTTTAAAAATCAATAACTCATTTAGATAATTGCTTTAATTTTTATAGATAGTTTTACCTCATCCGAGAGTTCATGATGAATATATATCGCTTATTAATTTGGATGCCTGCATCACCTCCCTCAACAAAACTCCAACTTCAAAAAAGTTTTCTCCTTTTCTAATTTCTTCATTTCCAAGATTAACTTAAGGGTTTATTCAATAACAAATTTCCACACTATCCAATACCAAAAACTTCCACAATATGCAATTCTGGTATTTATATCCAATTATCATTATTAAAAAACAAATTTTTAAAAAAATGAAAAAATAAAAAAAATTGGGACTCACGTGATGACGAGGTTGACGGCGATGAACAACGGTGAGTTAGGCTCGAGATGGTGATCGTCGACGCGGTGGGCTTGGGATCGGCGAGTTGGGCGCAAGCTAGGGCAACGACTTCGATCTCGGGCAACGACGAGATGGGATAGTGCGAGGATCGACGGCGAGGTGGGATCCGGTAGCGGTCGTCGAAGGCGAGATGGACTTAAGCTAGAGCAGCAGCGTCAAGGAGGACAGGAAGGCGGTGAAGGAGGCCGAAGACGAGAGGGTAGAAGGGGAGGAGGTCGCAACAGAGGGGGAGAAGGAGGAGGAAGAGATCTCACCGGCGATGGGAGGGGGGCACGATGGAAGGATGAGGAGGTCGGAGGTCAGAGTTCTGGACAAGAGAAGGAGCTAGGGTTTTTTGGGAAAAAATGAGAGATTTAGGGAGATAATCTAAAACCCGAGCCTTTATTTGTTACTGGGTTATTCTGTCGGGTAATATCCGACGAAATAACCCAAAACAATTATTAATTTATTTTTCGTAGCCCAATTGGTATAATGGGTTTTTTTTTCGTCGGATGATAGCTGACGAAATAAACCCCCGACGAAATAAGTGTCATTTTCTTGTGGTGGGCGTTTTCATTAAATAAGCTTATGTTTTTAATGAATTGTCTCAACCCTAATTAACCCATAGTATACATAGGTTAGGAAAAAAGATCGGACGGTTCATGATTATTTGGAGCCTGAACCCTAGCCCAGTTAGTTTCGGCTCCAAGCCAACCCATCATCCTGCACCCAATGGGTCCATGGTGTTGGAGTCGTGCTAACATCGAGCCCCCTCATGGGTTCGGTGGCTCAAGTTGGGTCCCTAATCCTGATCACGCCCATCCACTTGGTTGGTCATGTTTGGGCCGGGTCAGGTCCCGCGTCTGACATTTTCCGACGCTATTCTAGTTGAGAAGAGTTTCTAGATCCTTGATCGAATGTCTGTTATCTGCCCTCTTCAGCTATGGCAAGTTGCCGTCTAATTGATTTTGGGGAAGCATTGCTATTCGATATGGTTGATAATGCAACTCTTGCTTGCTTTCAGTTTTACAAGTATAGGTTATGGGTTCGGCAACTTACTCCAAGCTTCGATACATATGACCTCCGGTAAATACGGCTGAGGACACTTTTCCTTTGAGGTAGGTGGCAACCTAACCTTTTAAAAGTCACGGAAGGAGAGCCATCTACTCCAACTCATTCCGTATACAGTGAGAAACTATTAGGTGTGTCGGATATAATACTTTTAGGCAGAAGAGAAAGAAATGGAGAATTTCATGCACCTTTCGGGCAGTTTGGTGGGACCCATGTTTTTTTTTCTTTCCCTCTCCTGATCGAACATATACATGCCGACACAGTGGATAATTTCTCTTATACATATAGCACAAGGAGTGAAAGTGGTTAAATCCTAATCCTGCTTTATAATAACGAGTCCTTTCTCGTTCTATAAATACGTACACATCTATCCCCTAGAGTACTCATCTCAAACAATCAACATCAAGAAACTAAGAAGCAGTCATTCAAGAAGTTTGCTAGCTAGTTTCAACAACAATGGATGGCTTCGGCACCTACATCCCTCATCATTCCACCGAAGGCGTCTTCCTCCTTGATGGCACCGATGATATAGAGACGATGCTCTACTTGCGAGCCGATCAGCACCGTCTTCGTCCCCCTGACCTCAACTGCCACTTCCCTCGTCATCGCCCCATCACCATCCTCTCCTCCTCCTTCGGCTTCATCCTCTCCCGCGACTTGTACGGCTCCTACCACGTATATGACCCCCTCTCAAATCCCTACGCAGCACACATGCCCCTCCCCGACCCTGATCGACGATGGCCCCATGCTATCGCCACCCCCGCCGTTCTCGCCTTCCGCCGCCCGCCCGTCTACCCTCTTATCACCGAAAACCATTTCTACGTCGTTTGTGCCATCCACGAGCGCCTGGGCCGCTATGACTTTGACACCTTCGACAGCCGCTCCAGAACCTGGACCTCGGGTCATGGTCACATCAATCTTGGTGGCCACAGCACAAGAATCCTGTTGAACACGGGCGTCTCCTGCGGCGGACGCGCTTACTGGCTTACCAACCGCTGGCAGCCGTTGATTGTCATTCATGATCCTCGTACATTGACCACCACCTTCGCGCATTTGCGTCTGTCACCGACGGACATCGGGCCCCACGTGAGGCCGCAGCTAGGAAGAATCGGAACTTACCTCGGCCTCGTCGTTGTGAACAGCCGCCGTTCTCCAGAATTGTACTTGGATCAGTCCGGATCCTGGCTTCGTCTTCGAACTATGAGGAGACTGTCAGGGGTGCATCCGCTGCTGCCTCTGAGATTCGAGAGTTACGCATTGGAGATACTGTTCTCTTCAGCGGACGGGATATTACAGTTCTGGGAGAGCAGCTACAATCCGAATTGGGGGTCAAGGGTGGTGAATATGAATGTTGGTAATTCCGGACCGCCCCTCGGTATAGCTAACGCCGTCCCCTACGTTCTCCCTTTCAATATGCCTCATCTCGATCCGCTCCGGCCTTCGCCTCGACAAGAACTCTTCTTGAACATCAGGATTGAATATCAAATTCTGCAAGTGATATTCTTGTTCCTGCTCCAAGCCACGCATGAGCACCAGCCTTGATCTTTGATGCATGAGCAGCAGCCTTGATCTTTGATTCTTTCTTGATCGTGGATGACATTTTCTTTTTGTTCTTTGAATTTGTAGTTTCCAGTGGGGCAATGCATGGTGGATCCTAGCTTGTAGTTGAATGTTATTCGAGGTTTTAATAAGATTGGTGAAATTGTTATCTTTCCTTGTCCAATTTACTGCAACATGTGCTGTTTTATGATGTTAACTATCGATTGCTTTGTTTCCATTATATCTTCTTCCTTCAAAATTTGTTTGTAGAATATATATATATATATATATATATATATATATATATATATATATATATATATATATATATTTTCTCTTCTTTCCTTTTCCTTTTTTCTTTTTTCTTTTCTGTTTTTTGGGTTAATTTGCTAATAGGAGATGATACGGGGAATTAATGTGTTAAATCATGATTCTCGAATGTAGTCAGGGCTCAGACCGTGACTAATTTTAAGTCACGGTCTTAAACGATTTGGTCACGGTTGGAACCGTAGCCAACCGCAAAATGTGGTGGGCCCCACACCCACTCGTGATAAACCCCAATCCCTCCACTTTTTGCCCGATCGATCATTTCTCCTTCCAAAATAAAACTCCCGCCTCCTCTCCACCGATCGCCACCGCCCCCTGTCCTCCATTGCCACCGATCTGCTCATCGATCGCCGCCCTTGGACTCCTCTCCTGCTCACCGTCTTGAGCCACCGTCTCGATCGCTCGCTCAGTGCCAGAAGATCGCTCACCAAGCGTGTCGGTCGTCGCCACTGCGCTTGGAGCTCGCTCACCGCCTCTGCCTCCTTCATTAGCTGCATCAGCTAAGCTTTTTCCATTTTAATTTTAATTATAATTTTTCTTCAAATTTTGTCTTTGATTATTTTAATTTTATGTTAAGGTTTGGGGTTGTATATTGTTGCCCCAGTTCCTAAATTTTAATTTCAAAATTTCCCCAATTTCTAATTTTCTTTCTTTAGGGTTAAGGGTTAGGCCGAGTTAGGGGAAATTAGTGGTTAGGGGGTCGGGTTTAGCTAGGCCAATGGTTAGGGTTTGGGTTTGGGCTAACGTTTGGGTTGGGTTAGGGGTTTGGGCTAAGGTCTGGATTGGGATTTGGGCTAAGGTCTGGGCTAGGTTAGGTGGGGGCTTGGGTTAGGGTTGGGGGTTGGGGGGCTAGGTTAGCTGGGGGCTTGGGTTAGGGTTAGGGACAGAGGTTAGGGTTAGGGTTAGGGGTAGCTAGGGTTAGTGTTAGGGTTAGAGATAGGGTTAAGTGATAGGGTTATGGTTCGGGAAAATATGGTATTTTAGTGAAAAACAACAATAGTTGTTTGTAATATAGTGAATAACAACAATAGTTAAAGGTATTTTAGTGAAATTTGTTATAATTTAGTTAATTTATGAATATAAATCGTGTAGTTAAAATTTTAAAGTAGTTTAGTGAAAAAAAAATTTAAGGGTATTTTAGTGAAATACTTAGTAATATAGTTAATTTAAGGTAGTTTAGTGAAAAACCAAGAATAGACACGCACACGCGCATGCGCGTATATACAAGCATATATGCACACACACATACGCGCGCGCACGCACACACAAACCTTGATTCATCATCATTCTTCTTTATTTGAACTCTTTTCAAATCCCGCTAAAGCTAAATCCATAATCTTAAATTCGATTAAGAAAACCCTCATTTTAAAAAGAAATTATCCTAAAGTTAGAACTTCAAAATCTTGTATTTGAAAAGTAAACGTAAAACTAATTGAAATCAAATCCTAAACTAGGTGTATGATTTTCGATGATAATATGAAATTTTCATATTCTCATTGATTATTAATCATATGTGAAAATAAAAACGTGACTTAGTTCTCGTCTATCGGTTAACATACGTTCGATATTCGTCGTGACATAAAACTACATGAAGATTGTTAAACACCGGATATTATCGTTCGGTTTCTAATAACCGTCGCGTAGTCTATGTGAAGAGAATTAATATTCGATTGTATGATAACCAATAGATTTGTCCCGTATGGACAAGTCGGGAATGTATAAAGCAGATACCTGCATTCACTTGTGTCTTCATTCATTTCGGGATATTTCGTCGGTACCTTTCCGCTAGTTTTCTGTGTACAACGATAGATTAAATGTTTGTTTCAATAGTGTTTCACAGCATTGAAATGATTATCTGTTCTATCATAGTGTACTCTGAGAATAGCGGGGAGGTGCTGCCAAAATTTTCTCGAAACGGATGAAAGCACAAGTGAATAGGTGTATATTTTATATATTCTTAATGGGATATGTGCCTTACCCCTACAGCCGTTACCCTCAGCATCCAATAAAGAACATTTAATATTATCATCATCTTTCTTGGAAGAGAAATCCAACTCTCGAGTTTTGAGATTAGAAGGAGAAAGTTCTCAATAGGAGTTTGAGGAGAGCCCAATTCAATAACAATTGAAACCAAATTTAATGAACTCGTCAATTAAACCTAACACTAATGCTTCTTATTATCCTTCTATCTCGTATTTATTATGAAATCTTAATTCCACGATTTTTATCTATATAAACCTTGCTACGTTCCATTTTCTTCTAATATGGTATTCCCGTACCTCCACGACAAGAGTTGGATGTATGTCAACATTTTCTCGAGAGCCACCGATTTTTTTTCCTTAACAGCGTTTACTTTTTCACCTATTTTGTCTACGCACGTCTGGGATACCGAAAGAGCACGAAATCTATTGCCCTTGCTATAAGTGTATGAACATGCGATTGCAGAAGAAATTGAATGTTGAGTACACATCATAAAAACGGTTTTGTTAGAGATTACACTAAGTGGGATATTCACGAAGAAAAGGATGATGAAGGGCCAGTGCAAGAGACGGAAAACGAATTCATTGAAGAAGAAACCGAGGAGTGACAAGAAGAGGAGGAATGACAGTTTGAAGAAAACGAAGCCGTCGAAGATGATGATGTGTTCGCGTCGGTCGATGACATGGATGGACTTATAAATGCCGCTAGACTTCCTTATGATACGAAAAGCACTAGACCCACGTTATTGGAGAAGTACAAGGCTTTATCGAGAATCTCTCTATATCCAAATTGCAAAGGGTTTTCGATATTATTTTTTTCATACGTCTTTTTCAGAGCTAGTGCAAGAACAGATGGAGTGACCAGTTTTTCACCGATCTCCTAGTATTGTTGAAGGAAGTTGTCACGCCCCGCTTCCCAGAGTGAGCTAAGATCGGCACGTGATAGAGCCAACTATGCTACCTGTGGCTAGGAAATATCCCTCCACAGTCACATTATGGCTGTCTAGAAGATATCAAGAACAGGAAAATAAAAGAAACTATCTAGTACATGTCCATATGCCAGAATAAATGAGTCAAGAAATAATATGCGGAAGCAATAACTCTAATGAGCAATAACAATCTGAAAAGTAAAACATAAACTAAACTAGATACTAATAGGATCCTCACTGCTCATCCTGTCGGCTGAAATACTCCTGATCGGCCTGCGACAAAGGTAGGAGATCTGGGCCATGCAAAACCCAGACGTCAGTGCGTCATAATATCAACAGTAATAAAATCAGGAGGTAACAAGACATGCAGGCATGATGATGAACAGTAATAAAAGTATAACAGTAACACGAATAAGGAACAGTGAAGAGCATAAATACGTGTGATGTGCAGTGAGTAATTTGAACTAAGCTCCTGGGTTAATTATTCTCAAGTCTTTGAAATCAATTTAATTAATCGTCGATGTAACTCAATAGTATCCCGTGCGTGCCTGGTACCATGGTCCAGATTCTCGGGCTGAAACCTAGACATGCCGCTAGGCACTAAACAGGAAACATGTACAGATGAATGATGTCAGCAGCATCATCCCAGGGCTGGCCTAGCCCCTAAAACTGATTAGTATAAGTATCGAACTGTCGAGTTACAAGTCAGGTTTCATCATTGATTTCCCCATACCCCCAAGTTATGTGTTCAAGTCAGGTATTGATAAATCTGAAGCTAATGCCAACACAGGATCAAGCAGGAACATGTTTGTCTATACAGACAACAGGTCAGGATTGTCGGTATTAGAAACAGGATCAGGTAATATGTCAAGTAGTGATATATCAGGTCATGTCAAGTAGTGTACATGTATCAAGTCATGTCAAGTAGTGGTGCATCAGGTCATGTCAAGTAGTGTACATATATCAAGTAGGTGCTCATAATCAAACTGTAGCAAGTATTGAATCAGGGTGAAAGTACGGATGTACAATAAAAGCATGGATGCACAAATATCGATCAGGGGTTATATCATGACTATGTAAGATGCACATTATCAAGCATGGGGTACTAATGTAACAATAATATGAGTTAATCTAATATGGCGTGCAACTAGGTATGCAGAATTAATGGTATGTATACACAAATAAATATGGATGATCAAATAACTATCAGGGGTTACAATTACAGTTCCATGACTATGTAGAATGCACATTATCTAGCATGGGGTGTTAATGTAGCAGTAATATGAAACAACGGGACATGGCATGCAACTAGATATATAATTAATGGTATGGATGCACAAATATCGATTAGGGATTACATTTACAGTTCCAATACTAAGTAGGATGCACTTTATTAAGTATGGGGTGTTCCTACAATAATAACATGAACTAATATGATAAGTAGATACAGCTACATGTATATTAAATGTTATGGATGCAAACGGTTATCCGAAAACAGTAAAACTTTAATATGGATGTATAATGTGATAAATGGGTAACATTTTACTCATATGGATGCATAATAGAATACCTAGCATGTAGCAAGATGAATTAGCATGCGACTAGATATGTAAATAACGATATGGATGCACACGGATGTCCAAAATCGGTAAAATAGTACAGTGATAATGTGGGATGCATAACTAAACATTATGTGATATTATTATTCAAATGGGTGTTAGATATAGCAGTATAGCATGTAGCAAGATAAATTTGCATGCAACTAGATATGAAATAAATTGTACGGATGCAAACCGACGTCGTAAAACAGTAAAATGATAACAGGGGATGTACAATACACTAAATATTAAATATTATTATTAATATGGATGTAACATATATCATAGCATGTAGCAAGATAAACTTGCCTGAGCGGAACACACGACGGGGTGTAAATGTAGCGTCCGATGTCGGTTAAACGTCTCCACACACGCACAGCACACGGGACGGGTCCAGGTAAGGCAAGAGGATAATCACTCAGGAAAGGGACGTTCAATGGATCGCCTGGATCGGTGGTGGCGTCACGGCTTCGGCGACGGTTGTAAAATCAAGAATCAAGAAACAAGGAACAGAAAAAGAAGAAGAGGAAGAAGAAGAAGAAGAGAGGGTTGTTCTGGGTTTGGGACAGAGGAGGTGGAGGCTAGAGAAAAGACGACGACGACGAGCCGTCGACGGCAAGGTTCAGGCGATGGTTTCTGGCAAGGGTAGTGGGTTCTTGAAGTTAGGATTGGGTTCGGTTTTGTGTAGGGAGGAGTCGGGGTTTCTTAGTGTTGGGGTGTGCAGGGGAGAAGAAAGGTGATGGTGGTGATGAAGAGGGAAGGGTCGACAGGGTTTTGAAATTCGGTAAGGGTGCAAGTGAAGGTTGCAAGCGAGGGTTTCTGGGGCTGTCGGGTGTGGGTGATGGTGGTGTCGGAAGTGGAGAAGGGTGATGAGGGAGAGGAAGTGGAGACAAGACGAGGTCGAGGAGGTCGTCGGTGACGAGAGGTCGGAGCTCCCATGATGGGTTAGGGTTGCAGGGGATTCTCATCGAAGTTGCAGCGGGGTTAGAGGAGAAGGAAACGAGGGTGGTGAGGTGAGGTTGAGGTTGAGGTTGAGGGAGGAGGCGAAGTCGACGAGGGAAGGCCGACGAGATGGTCGGCGGCAGTGGCGAGCGCGAGGAGGGTGTGCAGGGTCGGGTTAAGATTTCTGTGGGTTCTCGTGGAGGGGTTTTAAAGGAGAGGAAAAGAAAATAGAAGAGGGAGGTGATGGATGTGAGGTCAGAGGCGATGACGATGTGGGGTCGCCGGCGGTGGAGGGTGCAGGTGAAGGAGGAGATGGTCGCGGTGGGTTCATCGGGTTGTAGGTGTCGTGGTTTGCGGGGAAGGAGAGGAGGTGATGTTGAGGAGGAGATGATGATGAATGAGGCCGACGAGGGAGTCGGCAGAGGCGAGAGACGAGCGCGGCGTTGGTTTGAGCGAGCGAGAGAGAGGCGGCGGCGAAAAAAGAAAAGGAAGGAAGAAGCTGAGGGAGAGAGAGAGACGTGGGGAAATAGGGTTTGATTATAAAAAAAGATGTGCAAAGAGAGAGAGAAAGAGGGAGAGAGAGAGAGATTACGTGAGGGGTGTGTGTGTTAAATAGGGTATGGTTTTTATAAAAGAATTAAATATATATAATTATGCAGAGAGAAGGAAAAGTGAGTAAGATTTAATACAAAAAATCTTTTTTTTGTTAAAATTATATATTCGTATAAAAATATAACAGTTATATATAAACTAGAATATAATATTGATTATATTAAAGATTTTGGTTAATATAAAAATAGTCCAAAATACGTCCGGGTCGGGTCTAAAAATCTAGTTTTAAAATAAAAAAAATATATGTGTCAACCAAAACTAAAATTGGATATCCGGGTAACGAAAATGCATACCCCCAAGAATGGATGCACGCACGTGCACGTAGCCATCCAAACATGTCCGTTTCATTGAACGGGACGAGAACAAGGTGCGCGGATGCTACGACAGGGTTAGGGGTATGATGCAGGCCATGCAAGATATTTTTAAAGTATTTTACTTGACTTTAAATGTTATATTAAAAAATGCAGTACCAGATATAATGCCAGTATGCAGTATACAATAATGAAAGTGCATGAATCCATATAACAAGCCGGGATAAATCATAAACAGGAATTAAGACGGGTTTCCAGCAAGCAGGTCGGGTAGGATGTAAATACAGATGTCAAATACACTATTCGCACCAAAAACACAGTAAATCAGGAAAATACCATAAATAAAGAATTACTTGAACTAGAACTGGTATAAATGAACTAGGGTGTTACAGAAGTTTTTCCTGACGGAAATGAAGTGCCACCGAGCTGGTACGAGGCGTAAAAGATAATAAAAAATATTGGCTTAAAGTGTGATAAGATACATGCATGCGAGAATGAGTGCGTTTTGTTCCGAAAAGAACAAGCCGCACTCAAAAGCTGACCAGTGTGCAGGAAAAGCTGATTCCAGCCTAAGAAATACTCCCGTTCGAGTGATGTGCCCATGAAGATTCTTCGTCATTTTCCATTAATACCGAGGCTGCAACGGTTATTTATGTGTGAGAAGACGACGTCCGAAATGCAGTGGCACCATAAAGCACCTCGTGAAGAGCGAAAAATGAGTCATCCTAAATATTCGATATCGTGGAAAGTTTTAGATGGAAAACATTTTTCGTTCAGCGCATACCCACATAACATGAGGCTGAGGATTGCGAGCGACGGTTTCAATCCATTTGGGATGGCTCGCGTCGGGCGTACTGTAACAACTTCAATTTCAATGTACATAAAATTGTTTAAAAGTTAATGTACAATTGGAGTATTTGCAATCCTATGTAAATTATAAGTATTTGTTTTATTTTAGAACAGTAAGAAAACACTTGTAGCACATTGGTAAATACTTGCACTGTTGTGACGTAGCTTCTGTGATCGAATCCTCCCAGCCACATTATCTTTTTATTTTATTTTCTTTTAATCTTTTAGTAGCCCAAGAGTTTGTACGTGCATTGCACGTAAAATGAAGAGTCACATAGAAAACAAACAGGTGCAAAATGGTATTCAGACCGACCAAGACACATGGCGAGAATCTGAGCCCTCCTCGCCGGGAACGGACCGGCGAGATTCATTCTCGAGCCGGCGCCGCCGGCCCAACATGGACCGAATTCCACTTTTCTCCTCTACCCTAAACCCTTGGACTCCCCCCTAACTCCTATACTATTTGTTTACTCTGTATTTATCCAGAGAATTAAAATGCTCACTTAATCCCAATTTTAATACAAATTTTAATTCACCAATTCAATACACCAAACCCTAATTTTCCCTATAAATAACACACCTCATTTCACACATCCTCACTCAGAATTCTAGTACAAAAACTCTACAAAATTTCCAAGTCTCTTTTGTGTACAAGTGGAGTTAAGATTGGGTGAAGTTCCGGCGACGATCTAAGAAAATTACGGCGACGAAACGACGCCCTGAAGCGTTCCGTAGCTTCCTCTCCCTCTTCTCTTGATCCCAAGCCAGTAAGTCCCCTCTTCCCATCTCTTTCTCTATTCTAAAAACTTTAAATTATAAAACCCGACAGAAGCGGAGTTAATCCGACTTCCGATTCGGTTTTTCTTCAAAACTCAACTTTTCTTAATCAAGAAAATACCAAAATATCACATATTTTTTAACAAATATTAACAAACCCATTAAAACAAGTTTCATCTCAAAATATTCTTTATTGCAACTTTTATCGTATTTTTACAGTAAAATATCATATGTTTTAGTTTCGACACAAATCAACACAATACCTATATTACCTTTAGATAGCTCATGAGGTAATGGCCTATCTCATCATGACAAACATCTTTGATATAGCACGATAAAGTTTTGCGAATATTTTCATGGGATAACCCGACTTACAAATAAATACTATCAACTTAAAAAATCTTTTCTTTAAAAAGATGTATTAAATAATTCCTTACAATTGCGCCTCTACAACCCACTTTTAGGGACCCCGTTCAGGATGATGCGGATTATCGCACATTCTCGGGCCTAGTAGAGCGAGATGCAGACCTCCGAAAGGAGCATTCAATCTCGATGGAATTTTTATACATTTTTCTTTAGAAAATGAGATCTACAAGAAAATAAATGAAATTTATTTTTAAATATATATATATATATATATATATATTATCAAAATATCTAATTTAATTATATTATATAAATATTCCAAGATTTCAAAAGGAATCACCATTACATGAAAATACCAACCAAATCAAAACAATACCGATATTTCAAGAAAATACCATATATTATGAAAACTAGGTTCTACTCACTAGAAATTTCATAATTATAAAGTATACATCTATGAAAATCCTAAATACGATAATTAAATACCTGAGGTGTATTTTGAAAATTATATCAAACTATTTTTACATAAAACCCCCTCAAGTTATACTAAATTACAATAAGGACCCTAGTAAACATATGTTTAAGCGGGACCAGTCTCTTGAGCCTCAGCGAGCCGGAGATATGGGTGCTTGCCTATTTAAGGTAGACAATCTAACAAACGGTGTTATCAACACAGTAATTGTCTTAGGAAAAGACACAAATCCTGCCGTTCATATGCAGCAGTTACCGATAACGTCAAAACTAATTCAGGATTTTAAGTTCTTTTTAAAGTGTCTGACCCAGACCGAGTCTCAATCTAATCAATCTGACTTGAATGTGATTCAAGTATATAACTACAATACAACATGAATCAATGAATCCGTCTATTCAATCTATATCAATCTATATTGACCGAACCGAACCATGGATATACTCCTTCTACTTGATTCTCCATTTATATCCATTCTATTTACTGATATCATAGTTTTCGTAAGTCATCCATCTATATAACAAAGCCATACAATCAATACAAAAGTCATCACGGGTTTTATAAGGGGTAGATTGGTACGGAAGGTATTAAAAGTGACACGAGACTGTAACCATAATACACCTAACCTGCATATCCATTGCCATTGTACCGTGGCTGAACGGTTCCTTGTGCTCCGTATACTTTAGTCTCCGGAATAGTGGGACTCCTCTCGTATACACTGGTATTTTCTGTCCCAAGTTACAAACAACAGCGTTAACAATATAATCAAACATTATAAGATATTTATTCTTTTTTTGTCTATTCTATCTCTACCCATTTTTGAGACTTACCGAGCGATTGTTCGCTGACAACATTCATTTTCTTCTTTCTTTGGAATGTCGTCAGGTGGATCGGACTCACTGGAGATCGAGCCCATCACCGAGGACTTGGAGCAGTTAGCATTCGATTCGGAGCTTTAGATACTTGTACATATTTCATTTTCATTTCTGTTATGCCATTGTTTAGGCACCGCTTTCTATTCATATACTTTCATTTCAGTTGTACTTGTAAAAGAATGTTTAATAAATAAAGTTGCTGTTCATTTACATTTCTGTCTCTTGTATACTTTTATTTTATATTGCTTAGATACGCTTAGCGTGTTTACTTCTGAGTAATTACGTAGCGAGCCTTGTCGCGTCCTCTGCCCGTACACCGGGAAGCGAGGCGTGACAAGTTTTGTTGGTGGCCAATGCAGGTCAGCTTTATATGGACATGCATGTTAGTTCTGCATGGACATGCAGGTTAATTCTGCATGAAGTCCTAAGCAATATAACACAAGAACCAGTAACTAAAAACATTCTTTACATATTCCTTGAATCTTCCAATTTCATATATTTTGAATCTGTCCTAACCCAAAATTTTCTTTCAAGGTTATGGATTCCCCAAATAACACTAGCACCAATTTCAACAACACTCCACCACCACTACCGCTTACACCTACCGTCGCTGCTCCGATCAATGAGCAGACGGTACTGCTTGAGGCGATCCACAGCCTCCTGGAGGGACAGCAGCAGCAGACTGCTATTCTGATGAACCGTCCAGAAGCAGAAGCCCAGGGAGTAAAGCAATTCCGTGCTTTGCACCCCAAGCAATTTTCAGGAAAAGAGAGCCTTATAGAAGCTGAACAGTGGGCTCAGAGTATTGAAGATGATCTGGCAGCGGCTCAAGTGCCAGAGATAGCTTGAGTTCGAGTTGCAAAGCTGCAGCTCACAGACAATGCACGGGTCTGGTGGAAGGCGGAAGAAAGCCGTCTTGACCAACCTATCGAATGGAGGACGTTTCACGATGTGTTTGACGTGAAATACTTCCCCGAGAATGCCCGATTCGACATGGAGCAACGGTTTATTCATCTACAACAGGGTTCGATATGGACCAAGTCAGTAGATGAATATGACGCTGAGTTCACCATGCTCAGTAGATAAGATATGTCTCCATATTCAATTTTATAATATCACATACAACATAGCTAACACAATACCTTAACAGATTCACGGCACACTTGATACTGACAGATGAGATCAGAGCCCGTCGATTTCAGCAAGGGTTAGATCCGGAGATCCAAGATGCGTTAGCTACAAGGGATTTCCCAACCCATGAATTGGCCCTGAAAGCTTCCCGCCGGTATGAGGCAGTGGTAAAGATGAGGGGCAGACCTCAATCTGCCGGGATGAAGCGCCCTGCCACTCAGATGGCAGGAGGAGCCTCTTCAAGGCCACAATTTGTGTCCAGGAGATCGGGAGTACCGAACAATCGACCTAACCAAGCCTTTTGTACCTACTGCAGGAGAGATGGACATTTGGCGAAAGACTGCCGGCATGCAAATCGCCTTTGCTTAGTCTGTGGCACAACTACTCATGACATCGGGTCTTATCCTTAGAGACATAACCCAAATGCTGCACCCAGGTTAGCAATTGCTTATCAGCAGCGCCCAGCCATCCAGGCACCTGCTCCATGACTCGCACTACCTGCTCCACCTTCTCGTGGACCGACTTCACCTCCTCTACGTCAGTTCCATCAAGCCCAACGGAACATACCTCAAGGACCAAGGAACGGACAGAGGAATGCTCCTCCAGCAAGGAGGATTGTGCCGATGTGACATGCTTTCACAATGATTGTGGAAAAGGCTGAAGCCACCAGCCAAGTCATCACTGGTAACCTTTTCCTTCAAGCTTTACTTTCCTATCTATATGTACATACCCATATATATTTTCCTTATACCTAAAACCTATCCCACATAATTTAGGTACAATCTTAATAGCCTCACTCGCTGCACTACCACTCTTCGATACTGGAGCATCTCATTGCTTTATGTCGCAACGGTTCGTCCGAACTTATGCGATTCCAGTCACACCCTTGTATCCAGCTGGAATGTCAGTTCAGGGAACGGCGTTCTAAAGGCAACAATAGGATACAACCTGTGTCCAGCGGTCGTCTGCAGCAGAGAATTCTATGCTGACTTCAAGGTGCTGGACATACCGAATTTCGATGTGGTTCTGGGTATGGATTGGCTAGGAACCTTCTACGCTACCATCAACTGTCGTCAAAGGAGGGTAGTGTTCGAGATTCCAGACCATCCGGTCTTTTACTTCAAAAGTGGAGACTATACCCTGGAGCCAGGCATTTACAAGGAGAAACCGAAGAAGGCAGTGATTATAGCAATTCAAGCGGAGGAAGGATCAAAGCCAGAAGTAGTTCGAGAGTTCGACGATGTGTTTCCTGAAGACATATCAGGTTTGCCTTCCGATCGAGCTCTTGAATTCAGCATTGATTTAGTACCTGGAGCACAACTAGTGATCAAAGCACCATATCGGTTAAGTCCGGAAGGTTTGAAGGAAATCCGAACTTAGTTGGACGAATTATTGGCGAAAGGATGGATTCGTCCCAGCACTTCAAGTTGGGGATCACCAGTTTTACTCGTGAAGAAGAAGGAAGTTTTATACAGAA
This sequence comes from Agapanthus africanus, assembly GCA_030015575.1. Taxonomy (NCBI): domain Eukaryota; kingdom Viridiplantae; phylum Streptophyta; class Magnoliopsida; order Asparagales; family Amaryllidaceae; genus Agapanthus; species Agapanthus africanus. The sequence goes on from CM057350.1 coordinate 136,453,918, forward strand.
TGTGCATTGATTATAGGGCCTTAAACGAAGTAACAATAAATAACAAGTATCCACTACCGCGCATCGACGATTTATTCGATCATCTAAGTGGATCTTGCAATTTCTCCAAGTTAGATCTTCGTTCGGGTTATCATCAGGTGAAGGTCAAAGAATTTGATATCCATAAAATGGCATTCAGAACTCGTTATGGTCATTATGAATTTCTTTTGATGCCATTTGGAGTGACCAACGCACCGGTTATATTCATGAACCTGATGAATCAAGTTTTCCGAGAGTACCTAGACAGGTTTTTTGTCATCTTCATTGACGACATCCTGGTGTATTCTAAGAGTCGGAAAGAACATGTCGAACACCTACGAATTGTCCTCGAAACACTACGACAACACCAACTCTACGCTAAGTACAGTAAATGCGAATTTAGTCTAGATAAAGTTGGTTTTCTTGGATATATTGTATCATGCGGTGGAATCTTTATGGATCCAGCTAAAGTTTCAGCAGTAAGCGAATGGCCGACACCAAAGTCAGTGAAGGACATTCGAAGTTTCTTGGGTCTAGCAGGATATTACAGAAGGTTCATTGAAGGATTTTCGAAGATTGCAACACCCATGACCAAGCTCATACGTAAAGATGAAGAATTCGTGTGGTCAGAAGCATGCGAGCAAGGTTTCGTAGAACTCAAGTCAAGATTGACATCAACATCTATTCTCGTCATATTGGACCAATCTGGAGGTTTTGAAGTGCATTGCAATGCATCCGGTATGGGATTAGGATGTGTTCTACATCAGCACGGTAAGCTTCTGGCTTATGCTTCAAGACAGCTGAAGATTCATGAGCGCAATTATCCGACGCATGATTTGGAGTTGGCGGCCGTAATCTTTGCTCTTAAGATTTGGTGCTATTATCTTCTTTGCGTGCGAGTGGACATATACACAGATCACAAGAGTCTGAAATATGTATTTACTCAGAAAGAGTAGAATATACAACAGAGAAGATGGTTAGAGCTCATGGCGGACTTCGACATCAACCTGCAATATCATCCAGGGAAGGTAGTACCTGATGCCCTTAGTCGCCAACCATTAGTATTGAACCTCACCGCACAGTGGAAACTTCAACAAGACTTGCATCAGATGGAGATTGAAGTAGTCATGCCAGGTAACGCTTCAAGTTTGATGAATTTACAAGTTCAATATACCATTGTCAATCAGATCAAAGTAGCTCAAGCAAGTGATGGTAAGTTGCAAAAGATCAGATAACAAGTGGAAAGTGGACTTCGAACTGACTTCATCATCCATGAAGACGGATCTTTGAGATACGGCAACAGATTGTGTGTACCTAAAGGTTCTGTATGAGAAGAGTTAATGAAAGAAGCTCATAACTCTCTTTATACAGTACACTCTGGAGGTACCAAGATGTATAAAGATCTGCGTCAAAATTACTGGTGATATGGAATGAAGCGTGAAGTAGTCAGAAACGTCGCTAAATGCTTGGTGTGTCAGCAAGTAAAGGCTGAACATCACAGGACTGCTGGATTACTTCAACCGTTACCTATACCAGAATGGAAGTAGCAACACATCACAATTGATTTCGTGACTGCACTTCGTCGCAGCACGAAGGGTAACGATACGGTTTGGGTTATTGTGGATCGACTCACAAAGTCGGCTCACTTTATTCCCTTTCGAGTTGGCCAATCTACTGAGACACTAGCAAAGAAGTACATGGAAGTAATAATCTAAGTAAGATTTAAACTCTTCAATATGTACTATCTCTGATACCCATGAACTCATGCAGGAAATCATGAGATTACATTGAGTACCGGTTTGCATTGTCTCCGACCGTGATACTAGATTTCGATCGCAATTTTGGCAAAGTCTGTAAGTAAGCTTGGGAACAAGTCTGAACTTCAGCATAGCTTATCATCCACAAACAGATAGTCAGTCTGAGCGAACTATTCAGATCTTAGAAGATATGCTAAGAGCGTGTATGTTATACTTCGGAGGATCGTGGGAAGATCACCTATATCTTGTGGAGTTTTCATACAACAACGCTACTAAGCAAGTATAAGAATGAAACCTTTTACAGCACTTTATGGAAGGAAGTGTCGATCACAATTAAGTTGGGAAGACATCGGAGATAGAGTACTCCTTGGACCTGAGATGATAGTAGCAACTGTTGACGTAGTTCGTACTATCAGGGAAAGAATGCGCATAGCCCAAGATGGACAGAAACACTGGGTTGATGCAAAGCGCCGTCACTTGGAGTTTCAGCCGGAAGAATATGTATTTCTGAAGATATCCCTGAACCGTGGAGTGATTTGTTTTGGAAGACGGGGTAAGCTAAGTCCAAGGTACATTGGATACTCGAACGAGTCGGTGAAGTGGCTTATCGCTTGGTACTTCCACCTTCATTGGAAGGAGTGCATAATGTGTTCCACATATCCCAACTCAGAAGGTATGTGAGTGACCCCAGCCATATTCTTGATCATTCCGAGCTCACTGTACAGCCAGATTTATCTTGTGAGCCACAATCTGTTGAGATCCTGGATAGAAATGTGAAGTCACTTCGGAACAAGGAAGTCAACTTGGTTCGAGTGATGTGGAGAAAAGACACACCAGAAGAATCAACATGGGAAAGGGAAGATGAGATGCGTGTAAGGCACCCTCATTTATTTGTAAATTAGTCCTTAAAATAAATTATAAATTTCGAGGACGAAATTTTTGTAAGGAGGGTAGACTATAACAACTGCAATTTCAATGTACAGAAAATTGTTTAAAAGTTAATGTACAATTGGAGTATTTGCAATCCTGTTTATACTATAAGTATTTGTTTTATTTTAGAACACCAAGAAAACACTTATAGCACATTGGTAAATCCTATCACTGCTGTGACGTAGCCCCTGTAATCGAATCTCCCCAGCCATATTATCTTTTTATTTTATTTTCTTTTAATCTTTTAGAAGCCCAAGAACTTGCACGTGCACTGCGCGTAAAATGAAGAGTCACATAGAAAACAAACATGTGCAAAATGGTATTCGGACCGACCAAGACATGTGGCGAGAATCCGATCCCTCCTCACCGGGAACGGGCCGTCGAGATTCATTCTCGAGCCGGCGCCACTGGTCCAACATGGACCAAATTCCATTTTTCTCCTCTATCCTAGACCCTTGGACCCTCCCTTAACTCCTATACTATTTGTTTACTCTGTATTTATCCAGAGAATTAAAATCCCCACTTAATCCCATTTTTAATACAAATTTTAATTCACCAATTCAATACACCAAATCCTAATTTTCCCTATAAATACCATACCTCATTTCATACATCCTCACTCAGAATTCTAGTACAAAAACTCTACAAAATTTCCAAGTCTTTTCTGTGTATAAGTGGAGTTAACAAAGGGTGAGGTTCCGGCGATGATCTAAGGAAATTCCGGTGACGAAACGACGCCCTGAAGTATTCCGTAGCTTCCTTTCCCTCTTCTATTGATCCCAATCCAGTAAGTCCCCACTTCCCCTCTCTTTCTTTATTCTAAAAACTTTAAATTATAAAACCCGACGGAAGTGGAGTTAATCCGACTTCCGATTCTGTTTTTCTTCAAAACTCAACTTTTCTTAATCAAGAAAATACCAAAATCTCATATAATGTTTAACAAACATTAACAAACCCATTAAAAAAAGTTTCATCTCAAAATATTCTTTATTGCAACTTTTATCGTATTTTTACAGTAAAATACCATATGTTTTAGTTTCGACAAAAATCAACATAATACCTATTTTACCTTTAGATAGCTCACGAGGTAATGACTTACCTCATCATCACGATGAAGTTTTGGGAATATTTTCATTGGATAACACGACTTACAAATAAATATCATCAACTTATAAAACCTTTTCTTTAAAAAGATGTATTAAACAATTCCTTGCAATTGCACCTCTACAACCCACTTTTGGGGATCCCGTTCGGGATAGTGCGGATTATCTCATATCCTCGGGCCTAGTAGAGCGAGATGCAGACCTCCGAAAGGAGCATTCGATCTCAATGGAATTTTTATACATTTTTCTTTAGAAAATGAGATTTTTACAAGAAAATAAATGAAATTTATTTTTAAATATATATATATATATATTATCAAAATATCTACTTTAATTATATTATATAAATATTCCATGTTTTCAAAAGGAATCACTATTACATGAAAATACCAACCAAATACAAAATAATACCGATATTTCAAGAAAATACCATATACTATGAAAACTAGGTTCTACTCACTAGAAATTTCACAATTATAAAATATACATCTATGAAAACCCTAAAGACGATAATTAAATACTTGAGGTGTATTTTGAAAATTATATCAAACTATTTTTATATAAAACTCCCTCAAGTTATACTAAATTACAATAAGGACCCTAGTAAACATAAGTTTAAGCGGGACCAGTCTCTTGAGCCTCAGGGAGCAGGAGATATGGGTGCTTGCCTATTTAAGGTAGACAATCTAACAAACGGTGTTATCAACACGGTAATTGTCTTAGGAAAGGACACAAATCCTGCCGTTCATATGCAACAGTTACCGATAATATCAAAACTAATTCAGGATTTCAAGTTCTTTTTAAAGTGTCTAACTCAGACTGGGTCTCAATTTAATCAATTTGACTTGAATGTGATTCAAGTATATAACTACAATACAATACAAATTCATGAATCCATCTATTCAATCTATATTGACTGAACCGAACCATGGATATACTTCGTCTACATGATTCTCCATTTTTATTCATTCCATTTACTGATATCATGGTTTCGGTAAGTTATCCATCTATAAAACAAAACCATACAATCAATATAAAATATATCGCGGGGTTTATAAGGGGTAGATTGGTACGGAAGGTGTTAAAAGTGGCACGAGACTGTAACCATAATACACTTAACCTGCATATCCATTGCCGTTGTACCGTGGCTGAACGGTTCCTTGTGCTCCGTATACCTTAGTCTCCGGAATAGTGAGGCTCCTCTCATATATACTGGCATTTTCTGTACCAAGCTACAAACAATAGCGTTAACAATATAATCAAATATTATAAGATATATATTCTTTTTCTGTCTATTCTATCTCTTCTCACTTTTGGAACTTACTGAGCGATTGTTCGCTGACGACATTCCTTTTCTTCTTTCTTTGGAATGTTGTCAGGTGGATCAGACTCACTGGAGATCGAGCCCAGCACCGAGGACTTGGAGCAGTTAGCATTCGACCCGGAGCTTTAGATACTTGTACATATTTCATTTTCATTTATGTTATGCCAATGTTTAGGCACCGCTTTCTATTCATGTACTTTCATTTCAATTGTACTTGTAAAAGAATGTTTAATAAATAAAGTTGTTCTTCATTTACATTCCTCTCTCTTGTATACTTTTAGTTTATATTGCTTAGATACGCTTAGCCTGTTTACTTCTGAGTAAATACATAGCGGGCCTTGTCGCGTCCTTTGCCCGTACATCGAGAAGCGGGGTGTGACACATACTCACAGTATTTGGCCCATTGTGGTGAATAAATACAACTTGCCTTCATGGAGGGTTATGATGCGGTCTTATTTTACATTGGCGCTTTTAATCGATGGTCCTTCGTCTCCTGGGAAAAATATCGACATGTGCCTTCAACTCTTGATCGATGAGTTAAAACTGCTGTGGGAACCTGGTGTGAGAACCTATGATGCAGATGGTAAACAATTTTTCCAGATGCGTGCTATTTTCTTGTGGATGATTAATGATTTTCCTGCCTACGGTATGCTGTCGGGATGGACAACTCAAGGTAAGCTTGCTTTCTATGTTTGTCATATTCATACGAGCAGCGTATACTTGAAGTTTAGCGGGAAAGAGTTATTTATACGTTGTCACGACCCACCCCCAATACAGAGAGTATTGTCCACTTTGGCCGAAACCGCACCGTTTTGATCCTCAGAGCGAACCAGACCCGATCAGGGGCCACTTCCTAGGAGGTCACCCATCCTAGGACTTCCCTGGTCCGAGCATGCTTAACTACGGAGTTCTTAAGCTCCTGTAGTGTCGGTTCACTTAAAAGGCGCCTCTGTATTGAAGAGTGGTATTATTTCATTTATAGTACAGATCCGCTCTCTTTCGGAATGTATTCCGAAGATTCCCCATTGTTCTACAGTGGGTCCTACGGACTTAAGATGTGGCCCCTACAGATTCAAGAGCTAGCCCCTGCCCCTTGGCATGACACTTGGCATGGCACTTTGTTCCGTATGACACTTTATTCCGTGAGCAAGAATTGGGTCCTGACATCCTCCCCATCTTTGAACAATAGTTCGTCCTCGAACCACATACCAACTATTGAGGGACCATCTTTGATACCAACAAAACTATGTCATGCCTCGGTTCCCAAAATACGGAATACGAGGGATGACTAGGCCAGCCATACTCCTACGGTCAAGGAATAATCCCGCCATAGTCACACTTCGGTTTCTAGCATTACATGCTAATCAGTAAACACAACACTAAACTAAAGGAAATCACAGCTCACAACTTTATTACATTAAAACAACAGAGTTTAGGATACATTTATTTGCATGAAAGAAATAACTAACCAAAGAAATTACAAAGTTCTTATAGCAAGTAGAAGACGACAGCGCTGATGTCGCGGTCTAAATCTCCGCGATCTCGAATGATAGATCCTGCTCCTGAGCTGGGTCCACTTCGTCCTCTGAGCGCGCGCGCGCACACACACATATATAGTGTGTGTGTGCGTGCACGCGCACTACGATATTAAATATGAAATGAATGGCATAATATAGTAATATGAGAATAAGGAATATCAAGTTGATATGAACAGTACGATATACATATATATATATATATATATCATGTTAGCAATCCACAAAATATGTATGTCATTACCTATCAGTCGCTAAGTCAAATGAAATCAATCGATGGAAAGGATGCTCGTGTTTAACAAGGGTCTCGTGCATGCCTGAGACTACGGTCCATTGTTGCCCGGGACATAACCCTGCAGCCGTGCCGCTAGGCCTACGACCTAATATATATATATATATATATATATATATATATATATATATATATATCGCTAATATCGAATAATCATCCTCTAAGTCACTTTATATTATTAAATACGAGTTCGATTCCACCTTAATTTCCTTATTTTCCCCAGGTTAAAATAACTATATATATAGGACTAGTTGTATACAAGCACATGCCAAAATCACGGTTTTATTCACTTTCCACTATACTGTTCACTTTCACGAATTAATCACTTATCACCGGCGTACTTGACACAACTTATCCAATACCACTCACGTTCTACAATGCAAAGTTCTCTATAAATCACTATGAATGTTCGCTATCACTAAAGATATCACGGTCGGTTAAAAATACGAGAATGATGCAACATAGCAAGTCATGTACAATATGAAATACAATGTACATTACAAGTTCAGAAAAACATATTAATTCGCATATCGTAATTAGGCAAAATGATACAAAAGAGCCAGAAATTAGACTTAAACAACAATCCAACAAAATTGATTTCAGGTCAATCGTATTTCAGGTTTGCGAGTTGCGGTCATTTCATTTTAAGTGTTCATCGCTAGAAATTCAGTTCCTGAACTGAAAGTCCATTCGTAACACATTTTAATCCCTGTTGGGATCATAATTAGGCAATACTATAGTTAGGTAAAATTTATATCTATCAATTACGTTTCTAACGCACTAGACGGATCGACAATACCCACCGTGTACTGGGTGTTATGTTCTGTCTAAGGCTAGGGTATACAATCTGTCCCTGTACTAAACTGCAGTACACCTTGAATGTTTAAAATACAAAAAAAATATCAAATTATAGTAAAATAGAACAAAACTACCACCTATAGTTAGATAACAGGATTATCTTTGCAACGGTATAGGGTTCCACATAATTTCACTTTCATACAGTGCTACACATTTATTTAAAGTCAGGTGTCAATATGGAATGCTTCTTTGGACTGCAGTCCAGAGCCGCATTGCAAGCCAGTTCTCATCATGGGGTTATATCAGTATCGAAATAAAATTTATAGGGGATTCTGTCTTATCGAGTCTGCTTCGATATGAGCCATAGAACATCTCGTTTTGATTTATATCTGATTTAAGGAAGATTTTAAAGCGCAACATGTACGGTGAATTCCATATTCAACATCGGCTTTTGGAAGCGACATTACGTGACAATAATCTCAGTATTTTAGACTTAAGTCACTACACAATAATTATTAACATTAAAGGAATTCCTTAAACACAATATATGGGTATTTTTAAAGAGTATTCATCCATGAATCACATCGAACACCGGGCTTACATCTATGGGTAATAACTGAAATAGCGGTTCCATTTATTCGATTCGAACTAGACATCGTTTAATTAAATTCTATTTGGTATTGTTATGGATTAGAAGACCGAGTCGGCTTCCATTCATCACAGTTAAACTATAAGGGTTTTCCAGAGAAATAGTTGGTTTACACGTTATCGATACAACTATACGGATATGCAAAAAACATTTATCGCGATTACGTCGATTAACTAATACTTTAGCATGATTAAGCAAGTGATAGACTTTCACTTTCCTGGTGATGATCGTGGCGACGAATAGCGAGAGCACGGCAACACAAGCAGCAGCAATACGGAAACAATGCAGCGACGATGATCCTACAACAAGACGACGCCAATGGTGGCTAGCTTAGATCTAGCCGGAGTTAAGCCAGGGACTCGCTGGAGATGGTGGCTACAGGGGTTCGGGGCACTGGCGCCGGCAACAGAGGTTGTTGGATATGTATGCCCTAGAGGCCATTATTGTATATGTATACATGTGGATGCTTGGACATATATATGTACATGACAGTCTTACTCGATATGATAGAATGCTATTCGGTTTGTCTATCTTAACATGTGCATATGTTTTACTTACTATTACGTATCATTCATATATGTTGATAAAGCCCGTAGGATCATTGCTAGACTACTTGCATTGTGATGGCGATCATACTTGTAGGAGCTGGGTAGTCGGTACACACATCCTTAAATGGTCCCTAGTCGTGGAAGTATCGAGACTGGGCATCGATATTCCGGAGTAGACTGGCGTATATGTTTCTAGACCCCAACGAGGGGCGATGGTATGGTCCCGCAACCATTGGTCTTTTGCACCTAAGATCGTATACAGGTACCCACTGGGTGTGAGTATACCGGACGGACTCACCAAGAACTTCTAGATGGTACTATACCTATCGTCAGGTGGAAGTTCTCAGGTGACATGAGTACAGGATAGTCTATAGACCTGAGATCGTCATTTGTCTCGTGTGAGTTCCCACTGTGCTTTGATTACTACCCTACCACGGCTCTACTGAGTCATGCAAACAGGTTTTGGTTGGGTACAGTCCTGAGCCATATGGAGGCAGTGAGCGATTGTCGGGGATTCGTCTCTCCCGATATTGGGAGTTGATATCGCACTGTGTTCGATTGGTCAGGACCATAATACCTTGGCCAATGTAGTTGGGATTTACTGATAGGCTGGTCAGTAGTTTTCCGGATTAGTCTTGAGCCGCATCAACACAAATTATCGGGTTATTAGGTTTTGACGTTTACCACCCCCTAGACCCGGTATGCGATACTCTCAGACGAAGAGACCGGACTGTATGGAGATTGTCACAGATAGTCTTAGTAGGGATTCGGATGAGTTTGCTCGTCGGCTTTTCTTTTCGACTGGTACCCGGGTAGCCGTTACGTACAGCTAGTGCCGCTGACGTGCTTGTGGTTATGGATTTATCCAGTAACACACTGCAGGTGTACTGTCGAGTGTTTAGAGTCCCACAAAGAGGGTTTCCCTGGTTCATGCGAAATCATGTAATAGCTGTATTGGATACGTACAGGGTTCCGATCGATTGATGTACTTTGTACCCAGACTTTCGATCGGACAGTTGGTAATACTGGACGGCTCGGGTTTGAGCCGGATTATTAAATCAGGTATTGATTTGATAATTTACGTATATGTATTTCGATATGTATATTTTAGTATTACGTTCTTCGTGTTATTCTATCTCTTTAGGCATTCGTGTTTTTATCCGAATGCAGGTATGTATATACGGTAGACTGTAATCTGTATTTTAATACGAATAACAATCTAGAAGGTGGACACCTCATTAGCATTTTCCATTTATCAATGAGGTGTAAATTGAAGGAGAGGGAGGTATGGTGAGAGCCATGGCTTCAATAATTGACAAATGAATTATTAATTCATTTGTGGGTACTATTGAAGTATGGTCGACATTTTATATTGATGGAAATTGTTTTACAAAACCATTCCCATCTATTTTTCTCTCACATGCTTGCTCATTTTTAGCATCTCACCATTTTTCCTTCACCTCCTTCTCCTCCTCTTGAGTTCCTCCACCTTCATCATCTTCCTCCTCTCTACACTCTCATGTGTTGAGAAACAAGAGAGGAGACAAGATAGAGATAGTAGAACACTTAGAACTTCACACTACATCCTAGGGACCTTGGATTAGCATCCCAAGTTCTTTAGTTGCTCCTTTTGTTACTTAGCAAGGAGCTAAAGCCATGGATCACGTCCCTCGGGTGGATCATCTTTGACGGAGGAAGACCGAAGAGCAAGCTCGATCCCGGAGTACCGAAGAGCAAGCTCGATCCCGGAGTACCGATGGAGCGAGCAAAGGAGATTAATCATGATCATGGTAGCCACTTGGAGCAAACGATGAGGAAAGAAGACCGAAAGACTTGGATCTTTTGGTGAGACTTCTCTTCATAGTAGTTAGCTCTCTTAGTTTAGCTAGTTAGGTTTATGGAAAGATCCATTTTAATTGGGTTATTCTAGCACCGTTTTGAAACTCCTAGAAAATTTTTGTTCCGCAAACCGCCACGGATAATGGTTAGGACGTTAGGGTAGCCCAACATGGTATCATAACCACCCCATAAACCCATACTAGTTAGTTCTAACGTGTTTGAAATATCGATCGACCGAAATTTTCGAAACCACAATTCCAAATATGTAGTTTCTGTCGAATTTTTAAAGTAGTCGAAAAATCATTTTTAGTGTATCAAAAACCCATACTATATCAAGTCTTTATCAATATGTGCAAGCTGGATAAAGCCTCAATAAAAACAAATACACATATCCTGATAAAGACAACTGAAATAATATACTATATAATTGGGCAAGATCATCCTGTACATACATATCCCCAGCATCCACATATATACATATACAATAATGGACTCTAAGGCATACATATCTAACAATCACCCACTTGCAGTAAAGGCCAGTTATTGGCGTACCAAATACCCAACGTCTACTCTAAGGCCAGCTGCTGGCGTACCGCATACCCAACATCTTAAAAAGTTGCTTGAATTGCGCTTGAGGGGAGCCTTGTAAATGGATTCACCGTGTTCTCTTTTGTATCCACTCTCCGGACCTCGATCTCCTGGCGATCTATGATCTCCCTGATCAGGTGATACCGCCTTAAGATGTGTCTGGATTTCTGATGGGACCGTGGTTCCTTCGCTAAAGCTATAGACCCATTGTTATCGCAATACAAAGGTATCAGATCAACAATGGACGGAATTATCTGAAGTTCAGTAATGAACTTCTTCATCCAGACCGCTTCTTTTGCGGCATTGCTTGCAACAATGTATTGAGCCTCTATCGTCGAGTCTGCGACGGTATCCTGTTTGGAACTCCTCCAACACACCGCCCCTCCGTTGAGGGTAAACAAAAAACCCAAGACTGATTTGCTGTCATCCTTGTCACTCTGAAAGCTTGAATCGGTAAAGGACTCGACCTTGATGTCTCCATTACCGAAAACCAAGAACACTCCTTAGTTCTTCTTAGGTACTTGAGAATGTTCTTCACTGTTGTCCAGTGGTTCTCACCTGGGTTCGACTGATACCGGCTCACCACGCTTAACACGTAAGCTACATCTGGTCTTGTACATAGCATCGTATACATTATAGATCCTACCACCGAAGCGTAGGGTATAATACTCCTGTGAACCCTCTCCTTGTCAGTCTTTGGAGACATCTCCTTGGAGAGGGTGATTCCGTGCAATGCGGGTATGTTACGGCGCTTAGAATCTTCCATACTAAATCTCTTTAGTACGGTCTCTATATACCTGGACTGCGAAAGTCCCAATAATCTCTTGGATCTATCTCTATAGATCTTGATCCCCAGAATATACGAGGCATCACCCAGGTCCTTCATGAATGATAAGAACAGCTTGACCGATTGTAGCATAGGAATATCATTTCCTATCAAAAGAATGTCGTCCACGTACAAGATTAGGAATACGACAGTTCGTCCTATAATCTTCTTATAAATATATGGCTCATCCTTATTCTTGATGAAGTCAAATTCCTTGACTGTTTCATCAAAACAGATGTTCCAACTCCGTGATGCCTACTTCAATCAATAAATGGATTTGAGCAACTTTCACACCTTCCCGCTGCTCCTACTGTCTACAAAACCTTCTGGTTGATCCATATAGACGCACTCTTCCAAACTTCCATTTAGAAAAGCCGTTTTTACGTCCATCTTCCAGATTTCATAGTCATGGAAGGCATCAATGACAAGTAGGATCCGAATGGATTTGAGCATAGCCACTGGAGAAAAAGTTTCGTCATAGTCCAATCCTGGTCTTTGACGATAACCTTTTGCAACAAGTCTAGCGTTATAGGTTTCCACCTGCCCATCTACACGAATCTTCTTCTTATAGATCCATTTGCATCCAACGGGTTTTACACCAGGTGGAGCAATTTCCAAGGTCCACACTATATTGGCGTACATGGACTCCACTTCGGATTGCATAATATCCAACCACTTATCAGAGTCCCTACTGATAATGGCCTGCCTGAAACTAGTAGGATCATTTTCTTCGAAGATGCAAACCTCTTGATCCCCGTCTATGAGAAAACCGTAGTATCTCTCGGGTGGATGAGAAATCCTATTAGATCTGCGGAGTGGCTGAGGTTTGTCCGGGGTTATTGAATCCCGAGATTTCACCAAATCTTCAGTTTCAGTTTGTGGTTCTGGAATTTCTTCCAGTTCTACCGCGCTTCTACTAATTTCTTTTGCAAGAAATTCCTTTTCTAAAAAGACAACAGGTGAGCAACAAACACCTTCTGTTTCTTGGTGTGGTAGAACTGATATCCTTGCAAATGCTTAGGATATCCTACAAACTTACAAAGAACTGATCGTGCCTCTAGCTTATCCGGATTTTGTTTTTTAACATAAGCCGGACAACCCCATATCTTACCAAAATTAAGATATGGCCTTTTCCCTTCCCATGTTTCATATGGGGTGGTAGGCATGGATTTGTCGGAACTCTATTCAATAGATATGCTACAGAGTCTAGCGCATATCCCCAGAATGAAAGAGGCAACTCGGCATTACTTATCATGGAGCGAACCATGTCCAATAGAGTATGGTTCCTCCGCTCCGATACACCGTTGTGCCGTGGTGTATATGGTGGAGTAAGCTGAGAGAGAATACCATTCTCTTTTAGGTGGATCAGTTGCCAAATCGAGGGAAAAAATGAATTCCGTGCTTAAGTACTCCCCTCCTCTATTATACTGGAGCATCTTGATACTTTTTCCAGTCTGGTTCTCTACTTTCTTTCTGAATTCTTTGAATTTCTCAAAAGCTTCAGATTTGTGTTTCATAAGATACACATACCCGAATCTGGAGAGATCGTCAGTGAATGTGATGAAGTACTAGAACCCACCCCTTGCATGTATAGATATCGGGCCACATACATCACTGTGTATGAGTCCCAAGAGCTTTGCTGCTCTTTCTCTATGTCCGGTGAATGGAGATTTGGTCATCTTTCCCTTGAGATAGGACTGACAAGTTTCATAAGATGAAAACTCGAACGTATTCAAATATCCATCCTTTTGCAATTTAATCAGTCTTTTCTCTCCGATATGACCAAGTCTACAATACCACAAGTAGGATTCGTTCGTATCTGAACTTTTTCTCTTGCGTGTGTTTTATACATTGAAAACCGTGTTTTGATTTAGAACATAGATATCATTACACAGTGTACCTTTTACAACCAATACCCAATTAAGGTAAATGTTCATGATATTTCTATCAAGAACAAACTTATATCCATCTTTATCAAGTAAAGAAACTGATATAATATTGCAAACCATGGAAGGTACATAGTAGCAATTATTCAAAATCATAGTATTGCCTTTTGGCAACACTAGGGGATATTCACCGACGGCAGCAGCATCAACTTGTACTCCGTTCCCTATTCTGAGGGACATATCACCAGGTACAACTATCCTACTTTTTCTCAGTCCCTGCAATAAATTACAGATATGAGATTCTGATCCGGTATCTAGTACCCAGGAGGTAGGACTGACCGAAAAACAGTTCTCAATAATAAGAACACCTGAAGGAGATACAATAGTATGCTTCTTCTTTGTTGGGGTTATCAAGGAATTCAGACTATCCTCTTTTCTCTGCTCATACTTATGACCACCGTTATAAGTTAGACCCAAACCGACATTCCCCAGCCCCGAATAAGAATTCGGATCTGTCAAGCGATACATATTATTATTTTGATTAGGGCGTGAAATGGTTGCTACCGAGAGAGAGAGAGAGAGAGAGAGAAAAGAAACACTTAGCGTGTGCTCTTGTAAGATTAGATTGGTTATTAATTTATCTAATCAGGATGGCTCTCGCTGTTTCCTCGAATTCTTCTTCAAACCCTAAAAGAAGAACTAGTCAGGATTAATCATACGTCATAATACTTGCTTAGCATTTCGGCCAGGCTAGTGTCGGTACTTCAAGGGAGGTTTTCCAACGCTTTCGCGAATTTCCTTAATTATATAAGCTCTTTTTCCTGGAGGCATAGCCCCGCTAACACCGTTCTAGACACCTACTTGATTTATAGCATTGATTGTTAAGTGAGATAATCTACCGAGAGTAATCCTACTCATCAGTGGGATCCGGATCTAACTATCATTGTGTGATGACCTAGATGGAATCCACTCTAGTCAGCATACTCCAAAAGGTATGCTAAATCTACAAGTTTTCTGTATGTTTGAAACTCCCGATGTGGTTTTTGCCCCAGGCGTCTTATGACCTTGACGGATGCCAACAAATCATAAAGCGCGAGTCAAGTTCTACCCGTCATTGTCCTGATTAATTTAGACCCATCCGTACTCGCCCCTGACGGATGCCAACAAGGCTGTACGACTGTCCTAAATTAATGCATCTCAATGCTGCAAATAAGTATCATTTAGCTACCGTACACTATGCCTTGACGGATGCCAACAAACACATCACGAATACTAAATGCTATTTATCTGAAATGACGGATTCTACTGCTGGGTTTTTGGTGAAAAAACCCTTTAACATAATGAACTTGATATATTTGAAGGAACCTGAGTAGTTTTGAAAAGGAGTGGTTTAAGCTCCGCTTTTGAAAACTTCTGGTTTTGAAAAAAAACCGAGTAATCTACAGTATAGACTTTTGCTCAAGAGGTCACTCCCCGCGAAGGGATCTCGGCTCTTGCCTTGTGGAATGAGATGCAGAATATTCACGACCGAATACCACTATGCAAAGCGAAAGAATAAAACTATAGTTTTCCGAAATTTGTTCCAGCATCATTTTAGGTTTCTTTTCTTGCATTAATAATAATTAATTCGGTCCCATCATTTAACCTATCACACCAGAAAAGAACGAAAATATAATGTACGTATATGCCATCCGCATTCGCCTCTGGGCCCTGTCATCACCCGTTAGGTTACTTAACCAACGACAGAGCGGAGGTTGGAATAGAGCGGGTGCAAAAAATATACAAAATCTACTAGTATATATATAAATATATATAATATTCGTCCCAGACAAGATATAAATAGCATCACAGAATATCAGCAAGTAACACAGAATGGTGGATTATCTTGGAGCTTCGGGTTTCATTTGAGCCGCAAATAAAATCCGACATTCCCGGTCGTGTGGATAGCCTGTGCAATGAAAAACTGGACCCCTATGAGTGCGTCAAGTTACCCGCCAATCCAAGAAGTGAGACAACCCCAATCAATAAAGTGAATGGGCCACCTAGCACTCGACGGAATCCGGTAACTTGAGCGCCCCTCCGCGGGTCGTCCTATACCCACTATAAGTGCGGCGAATAGCCCGCAAATTTTAGAGTGAAGCTCCCTCCTTCTCAGCGCCATGAGATGCGGGCTTATTGCTTTCTAGAACCCGGCTATTCGTGCACTCCACCGTGGGGTAATCCTAGTTCAGAAAAATAAAATAATATGTACAATGATGACATCGACCTCAACCCAGTCGTGCCCCAATCAAATAATATACAACCTGGCAAAGATGGCAGTCCATATGTCAGACGCTCGTCCCGCAATAACAAATATACAAATGAATCTTAACTGTACTACTAACATTGCACCACAAGCTTTCCATCACAACAATCCAACCACAACCACAGCATAAACACAGAACATCAACGTGAATGTCATGTTCGCAAACCCGTCTAAAGGAACATATATCAGTTAGACGAGCTATACCGATCAAATGACATTCATGGTCGCAGATAGAAGTGAATGTACTGAAACTATTAAACAGTGTTAAAAAATAACGACTTCGAAATACCCCGAAATACCCCAAACTAAAAGATAACAGAATATCTAACCTAGGAAAAAACAAACAACACCTGAAACCTTAAATCCAAGAGACAAGAAAACAGACCAAAATCCAACTCAATTGCACCACAGAAAACCGGTAGGGCCGGTTTATTTGCAAGTTTGACCGGCCAAAAGTAGGTGTAATCGTCTCGTTTTTGGTCTGTGTTCATCTTACAATGAAAGGAACACTCTGCAATTGTTTAAAAAAAATTTAGAGCCTCTGAAAATTTCGACAAAAACTTGGATTTGTGTTTCGTGTTTCGGAGTTATTTCGGTTCTATTACTTTAACATTGTTTAAACTTGCTAGTATAGGGTTTATGGGCTGGCTCTGATACTATGAAAGGTTATGCGAACGCCCCGGCCAACTACCGTGGCCAATTGCGGAACAAATTTTTTTCTACGAATTAAAACTTGGCGTTAGAATAATCCTAAACCGGATCTACCATAAACCTATCTATCTACATGAGAAGCTATCTACTATGAAAGGAGTTATACCAATAGGCTCAAGTCCTTCGGGTATTCACTCCTCTCTTTTAGTGTGCTCCTAGCGGCCTCCATGATTGAGCTTGATCAATGGCTCCTTGCGTCAAAGATGATCCACCCGAGAGTGACTACTTGGAGCTTCTACCTCTAAACCGAGGTAACTAGGTTGCTTAGTTTGCTAACTAAATGGCCTAGATGATGTAGAGAGTGACGATGGATTGATTTGTCTTAAGAATCTTAGGTTTTTCAACACATGAGACTATTAGGGTTTGAGGTAGAAGAAAAGAGAGCTTGGAAGAAGTGAGAGTGTTGTAGAGAGCAACATAAGAAGTGAGTAAAGAATGGCTAAGTCTTGTGACTAATAAAGCAAGCACGCCAAGATAATAATAAAAAATTATCTCCACCACAAAATATCTAGATATTTCCACAAAATATCAATCATGGATGAATAGTAAACCATGAGTCACTATATGAGTCACCACTTAGCCATGCTTCATTCAATGAATTTAAACACCTCACCCTCCACCTCATTAAACCATTTAACCTAAAATGGTTAATACTAATAATGAGGTGTCTTCTTCTAGAATCACCCTTGTAACTAATTACAAGAATATTCCTCACCGTATATACATACCCGTATCCGTATTCCAGGAAAATACGAATACAATGAGACGAAAATAATCCAATAATATAATATTAGGATCCGGTTTAAACCAAAATCCGCTAGTATTATCCGCCTGAACAACATACGTGCACAAGTACACTTATGTGATCGAACCTTGCCGTGAAACCATACGGCCTCTAAATCATTTCGCCCGAAGTAGAAAAACTCTCTGTGTGAGACTCTAAAGACTCAACAGTACACCGGAAGTGCATTACTGAATAAATCCATAACCACAAGCACGTCGGCGGCACTAGTTGTACGTAACGGCTACACGGGTACCTTTCGAGAAGGAAAGCCGACGAGCAAATTCATCCGGATCCCAACTGAGCCTATCTGTGACAATCTCCGTACAGTCCGGTCTCTTCGTCTAAGAGTATCGCATATCAGATCTATGGGGTGGTCAGCGTCAGACCCTAATAACCCGATAATTCATGCCGATTCATCTTAGGACCAATCCGGAAAATTACTGATCAACTGTAACGTTTCAGAAATCATTTTGCGAATTTTTCCATTTTAGGCCAAAATTGTCGGTATTTTCCGTTTTAACCCGATTTCGATCAAACGTCCGTAGAAACTTGCCGGCACCTAGTTTAGCTAAAATAAACCTAGTGCGCGAACTTTGGGGGTTTTTGGAAGGTTTTGGTTCAGATAGAATTTTTCCCAAATAAAATATTATTTTAGCCGGTAAAATATGCACGTAAATCGAGAAATTTCTTCTAAATGAGAATCATTAGAAATCATCACTACAATTATTTTAGAACCTTATTTTTAAATATATAATTTTTTTTGGTCAAAGGATTTAATTTTTTTTAAAGAAAAAGAAAAAGAAAAGAAAGGTGGCATTTTGCTTTAATTAGCATTTAATGTTGTTTTTAGCTAGAACCTTCTTCTTTTTTCTTCACAAAACCCCCTCCCCTTGCTTTGGCCGAGCCCTCCCATTCCTTGCTGCCCTCTCTCTCTTCTTGCTCCATTTTCATCATTTTGATAAAAATAAATCATCACAAATCCAAATAAATTCACAAAAATTCAAATATAATCATTTTCCTTCATTTTCTTAACCCTAAACCATGCTTTGTTCTTCATGAAGTCTTGATTTTGGAGGCTAATCTTGGTTTTCTTGTTGCAAGTTTTTGAATCATTTGAGGTATAAAATTCTAACCCTAATCCTTAATTGTTAAGTTTAAATCTTTATGCTAGCTTAATTAGATGTTAATTTAAACTTTTAATTTCATGTTTAATTCATTATTCATATTTTTTTTTGAAAAAAAATTCAAGTTAAGGTTAAAGCTTGATTTAAGTGTTAATTTGTGATTAAGAAAAGCTTAACCTAGTAGAAAATGATAATTATTGTTAATTACTAATTTGTTTAATTATGAAATATTGCTTACTAGGTTTTTACTAAAACTTATTTTGCAAGTGTTAAGAATATAGAAATGGTTTAGATAGCTTAGTTAAGCTATTATAAGGTGTTTTTAATCGCTAGAAATGTGTTAGCTTGATTCTAGTGCAAAATATTGTGATAAGTTGTTTACTAGGTTTCGGGGTTTTTCCGACGTGGTTTCAACTGGTCGTTGCGAGGTTATATCTATTATATTCCTCGTATTTTATTGTGTTGTGTTGTGCGATCGGGACGATCGGAGTCTACACTTGGTGTTTCGTAGTTTAGCAACCCTAGTTAGGGTTTTTGGCCGATGTCGTGCGCGTTAGGTGCGCTAAGTGCGCAGTGCATTTTTCACGGCGTTATCCTTGCGTTTCGTTGACTTTTCGTCGTTTCAGGATATTTAGCTTATGTGATGTGTTTGTGAAATTTTAGGTTCGCAGGCGGTGACTTCGGACGCTGCGACGAAGGGAAAACAAGTGGTTGACTTCACTTAGCCAGGAGCGTTAGTGAGTAGATTTAACATCAACATGGGAATCACCCGCATGGCGTTATGCGTCTGGGCTAGAGATGACTTGACTTGTCCCATATTCTATTTCATAGTTAGAATTGCGTATACACCCTATTGCTTAGTTAATTGTTGTGCTTGGACTAGTATCCTTAGGACACTGCACTATTATTGACGATTTATGTTGCACGAGCACTGATTGTATACCACACACACCGTCAATAATTGCCATGACACGCACAACCCACTTATAGATATGATATTGTTTGGTTAGGGACATTAAGACATTGATTCATATTTCTTTACGCATATGACTTATAGCATACCTGTATACCTATATGCTTACACATATGCCTTGACATGCTTACATGCTAGTTACATGTATACCTATAGGGTATTATACCATTAGTGAAAGGTACATACACACATAATGACATAGCTATATGTATACTTTGCATACATACTTCACTTATACCCGGAGGATATATTACATCATTTCTGATAGGTAGATATCTATATCTTGCTATACCTTTATGTTTACACATATATCTGGTTATAGCTACAAGTTTACCTTTACTTGATGTTCTTTAGAATTGGAGAAAATAGGAACCGCATGACATTTTATATTAACTTATTTCAGTTAATTAGCGGCTTTTCCTTTATATGCTTACATTTCAGTTTTATGTTGCATATATTATATTCATGGATTTTCGCATTTGAGTTATGGATTTTTCATGATATTTTCTGGATTTGGGGACCGTGGGAGTTCATGAAATTATGCATTATTTGAAAAACCCGGTTTCCCTTGATATGATATTTTAGCATCCACCATGAGATTTATCGGTTCTGATATATATACTCCATACGTCGGGGGCCGTATGAGGGTACATGGTGGGGCCCGGAGGTATCCCGGGGCAAGACGATTGATGGACCTTGCTGATTAAGCCTGGCAGGGGAACCATACACTCCGGTGACATTACCAATGACTCGGCGGTTATCATGGGGATACCGATGGGTGTCATGTACGTATGGATACGTCGAGAGGCGAGAGTCAGAGCTAGGCACTCGAGCTTTCGGGATAGCGTATGATACGTACCTATCAGGATGCCTGTCATGGTGACTGCACCTGATAGATCAGTATTTATGTGTCGATACTTGAAACTTTGTTTCATGATATTTTTACTCCTAAGTATATATATATTAGTGGTGTGGGACGCTAATATATATGTATACATATCCATTTATATATATCATCATATTTATTCATGCAAATATACCTAGGATATAAGAGATTCACTTGATATGTTATTTAGGACATTTGAGATTTACTTGGTACTGGATACTAGATATATATGAGATTTGCTGATTTTGTATATTCATGATATATGAGATTTACTTGATATTGTACATTCAGGGTTTGTGAGACTTATATGATATGAGAGCCAATTTGGGGGCTGATTTGAGAAAATTGGGATTTGGATTGTCTTGATGGACTTTGATCCTAGCAAGATGTCAGGATTCCGTGGAAATGACATGTTTCATTCTATACTCCACATTTATTGTTTATGCACTGTTTCATGTATTAGTAGTACCTGATAGAGTACCTTCCATGACTGTTGCATTTACATACTTCTACTTTATATGCATTGCTTCATGTACTAGTAGTACCTGATAGAGTATCTTTCATGACTGTTGCATATATATATTGTCATATCATCGCTTCATGTATTAGTTGTACCTGATAGAGTACCTTACATGATTGTTGCACATAGATTGTTATATTATTGCTTCATGTATTAGATGTACCTATTAGAGTATCTTTCATGACTATTGCATTCATATGACCATTTATTGCTATTATCTTGCATATGTTAGATTCGCGCTGTACGTGCATACTTGCGATTACCTGCATATGTTATTTACTATCCACGAGTTGGAAACTCACCCCCGTTGTGCCACAGTGTTGCAGGTTTTTCCCCAGAGTAGTCGAGGCAGGGTATTCATCTATCTTATCATCTTTTGCTGCGGATACCGCATCAGCTCACAGTGTGCAGTTTGCTTAGGTGGGTTTTGTGGTTATTCGTTGTTGTGTTGTATATTCGTTGTATCCTTGTACTCTCCATCTACCATTATCTTGTATGACTTAGAGACTTGATGTGAGGACGGTATTGTATATTATTTTGTGAATTGGAGATTTTTATGCAGTTTTATTTATATCGTCTCTTACTTCGCTACGGCGTCGTATATCTATTGTGGTGGTTGTTTTCCGCCTTTTGGCGTGGATTTGCTCCCGTTGGGGATACTTTACTTTATATTTATTTTATACCCATTTTTGGGGTTGGTTTTTACAAAGAAGATGCTGCCGAAATTTTCAAGAAAATAAATTGGACTTAAGGAATTTATACTTAAGATTTTCTAAAGTTTAAACAATGTTTCTTATCTTTTCTTGTCTTTTAATAGTTTAGATTTCTGGGTTTTTGCTTTCTTTTACTGCGTTACACCTGTAGACGTTGCGTAGTATTAGGGCCGTCACGTGCCAATTTCGGGTCGTGACAAAGTTGGTATCAGAGCGCTAGGTTTTACCTTTCGGAGTGTAGGATGACCTTGGTATGATGGAGTTGGTAGCTTAAGCAGAGTAACGTAGTGTGTGTATGTCCGCGGCATACTCACGATGCAGTACTCCGCCTAAAGTGACCTAAGTACAAATTGCTTGAAATTCCTTCCTTGATGACATATCGTTGTGATTCGATTTCCGTGTTCATATCGAATCTAATTTCTATTTATAGCCTTTGCCGCCGATGACTATGGGGACTCAGAGTGATGCAGCGAGGGCCGAGGTCAGGATTGACTCGGGTAGGACGAGAACTAACCAGGATGGCACGCTCGTTGCACAGGAGCAGATGGATCCGCCATCGACAGATAGTATCGCTAGGCTTGTGGCAGAGATGCAGGACATGCGCCAGATGATGAGTTCATTGGTTGAGGCCGTTCGAGCGCTGCGATAGGATGTTGTCACCCCTGTTACCCAGTTGTTCCTTGCAATCAGCATGCAGCATTCCGTTACCTACATAGCACCAGTGGATGCAGCCCTAGTTGACGAAACACGTATTCCAGAGATTTTGAGAGTTCCGGAACCGTGGAGGACTCGTACCGGTGTACCAGCCCAGAGACAGAGGCTTAGTCATCGAGACAGATTTCGTGACCGTCGCGGGAGTAGCAGAGGCTTGGGACGAGGACAGTCGTTCAGCTCTCATCCCCAGGAGGGTCAGTAGTCATCGCGTGGATGTTTTCGATGCGGGAGCCTTCATCACTTCGTCAGACATTGTTCCTTAGCACCGTGTCAGATGCGTACTCTGAGAGGTTGTAGTTGCGAAGGGTTCGGTCAGAGGGGATAGGTTAATCAGGGAGGATATCAGTCAGTTGCGGGTAGAGGGCAGACACAAGAGTTTGCTTCTACTCATCGGGACGTGAGGGCGTCCAATGCAGAGTTTTCAGGTATTCTAAATTCGTATGTTCTGTTGATGTACTTGTTTGTTTTACACACTTGTGCCGTGGTTGGGACGAGAGTCGGTTAGCTAGATCAGCCGTTTGTTGTGTTAACTTCTGTCAGCGATTCTTTTGTTGCGCGACACGTAATTCAGTCGTGTGCCAATCGGATAGGAGATAGAGATTCGTCCGTCGTTGTGATCCTTCTAGAGATGTTGGATTTGACGTTCTTCTGGGCACGGACTGGTTAGTTACGTGCTAGGCGTCTGTGGACAGCCGCGAGGAAACAGTCAGGGTTTGTTTTCCCGGCGAGTCAGTTCTTGTTGTGCATGGAAGGGCAGTGGTGCCGCCTCACACAGCTTGAATTCAGCCTTTTTCGCTAGTCGGCTGTTGAGAAGAAGATGTCGAGGATTCTTGGCATTCATTCGTGATACCGGAGCCACAGCGGGTTTGTTGGACCGGCTTTCCTTCGTGCGAGAGTTTTCCGATGTTGTTCCAGATGAGCCGGCGAAGTTTAAGGAGCTTAAGGATCAGCTGCAGAGTTGTTTGTTGGGGGGCTTGTGCGTATGAGTGTTTCACATTGGGGAGCTCTTATTTCTGTTCGTCAAGGAGAAGGACGGTAGTTGAGGTTGTGTATTGATTGATCGTCAATTGAACCGGCTTACGGTGCGGATAGGTATCCTTTACCTCGCATTGACGATTTCTTCGATCAGCTCCAGAGTGCGAGACATTTTTCTAAGTTTGTTCGCGATCAGGTCATCATTGTTACGGGTTCGGAGTGATGACATTCCGAAGACTGCCTTGTGCGTGCTACGGGCTTTGTGTGTTTTGGTGGTGTCGTTGGACTCACCAATACCCTAGCAGCATTCGTAAATATGATGAACCAGATTTCTTCAGGCCGTTCCTCGACCGGTTATTGTTGTGTTATTGACGACATTCTGGTCTATTCAATGTGTTGTGAGGGACATGAGTAGCACTTGAGAATTTGTTTTGCAGACACTGGGAGAGCCCCAGCGGTTTGCTAGATTCTCGGAGTGTTCCTTCAGGCTTGTTTGTGTTGACTCCTAGGTCTTGTAGTTACGGGAGACGGTTTTTGTATGGTCCCGAGGAAGATCGAGGCCGTACAGCTTTGGCCCAGACTTGTGTACGGACGGAGTTCTGCAGATTTTTGGGCTTAGCAGGTTGTTACCGCCGTTTCGTGCAGTATTACTAGTGTATCGTTGCATTGTTGACTGGACTGACCGGAAATGAGGTTCATTTTTCTTTGGACCGAGGCTTGCGTGCGGAGTTTTCGGCAGTTGAAGAACCGGTTAACAACTGCATCAGTTCTTTCTTTGCTTCTGGTTCGGGTGACTTTGTTGTTTAACTGTGATGTTTCGCGAGTGGGGCTCGACTGTGTACTGAGGTGACACTATAGAGTTATCGTTTTTACTTCCCGACATTTGGAGGAAGTACGAGCAGGATATCCTACTCATGATCTGGAGATGGCCGCGGTAGTTTTGCGTTGGAAATTTGGAAAACACTACTTGTTCGGAGAGTCGCGGCAGATTTTCACGGACCACCAGAGCTTAATGTACATCTTCCTGCAGCGGATTTTGATTGTTGAGATAGTCTTCTGCAGATTTACAGTTCTTGTTCGATCGTTGAGTACAACTTAAGTTCACCTCTACTGAGGGGACAACTTGCTCATGTCCGCGCCCGACTACTTTTCCTTAATCGCTTTCGCGAGGCACTGCCCACCGATGCTCGTTCGTCAGAGATACTTGAGCATACTTGACTGGGTAATGATTCGGAGTCCTTGATTTGTGACCAAGGTGTGCTACGTTTAAGGACGCGTTTGTGCACCTGTTGCTGATGGGCAGAGACGCAAAATCCTAGAGCAGGCACATCAGTCAACTTTCGGTGTTCATTCAAGTTCCACCAATTTGTAGCATGACTTATCAGATAGTTACGGGTGGGCAGGGGTGAAGAATGAAGTTTCGGATTTCGTTTCAGGGTGTCTATCTTGTTGCGTGCTAAGGTTGAGCATTTGAGACCGGTTGGAGAGTTGCAACCTTTAACCGTTCCGAAGTGGAAATGGGAGCAGATCTCGACGAATTTCGTTGTGGTGTCTACCTTGGTCTAGAAAGGGTGTGACTCAATTCGATGTTTGTTGTCCGGTTATGCTCAGTTTGCTCAGTTGTCCTTTGTTAAGTTGTGCGTTGCACGGAGTTCCTTCATGGGTCGTATCCAAATAGGGCACCCTATTCGCTTGCCGTCTTGGGCAGGAGCTTCAGGAAGCCTTGGGTACTGGTTGAGCTCTAGCTCCGCCTTTCCATTCACAGGATGATGGTTTTGTGAGAGCGGGTTATACCGACTCTGGAGGATATGCTTGTGCGTGCGTACTAATTGTTTTCGGCAGTTGAGATGGTCACTTGCTATTGTTAGGGTTCTCCTTCGATAGCAGTTATCAGGAGGCACTCCAATTGGCAACCTTTAAGTTTAGTTGTTAGGTCGTGCCGATCGCCATTCTATTTTTCTGACTCTGCGTGAGTAGGATTTTTGGACCCCAGCTAGTCTAGAGACTTCGGAGATGATCCAGTTGGTTCAGGTCAGGATGAGAGTAGCCCGGTGCAGACAGAGGTCTTATGCCGACCGTAGTGGTCGCAGACTTGAGTTCGTAGTGGGAGATCATGTATTCCTACGGGTTTTTCCGATGAATGACGTGTTGAGTTTTGGGAAGCTTATCCCGGGATTGTAGGTCCTTTTGAGATCCTCAAGCGAGTTGGTTCCGTTGCCTATAATTTGGCACTTCCGCCTAGATTTTTGAGTATTCACCCCGTATTCCTTGTGTCGATACTTCACAATTACCTTCATGACATTTTTTACATGATTCAGCATTAGACCAATTAGCTTGGACGTGATCTTTTATTCACCGGCAGCCGCTAGTTATAGTGGATCGGCAGGTGAAGGAATTTCGGTCAAGGGTCTTGCCGTCCGTGAGGGTTCTTTGGTGTAGCTGTATAGTGAGGTGATCACTTGGCAAGCTGCGAGCGAGATTTGGGAGTTTTGTACTCATCTTCTTGAAGGTACGCATAGATGAATTTTAATTCGGGGACCGAATTTGTTTAAGGGGGGAAGATTGTAACGTTTCAGAAATCGTTTTGCGAATTTTTCCGTTTTAGGCCAAAATTGTCGGTATTTTCCGTTTAAACCCGATTTCGATCAAACGTCCGTAGAAATTTGCCGGCACCTAGTTTAGCTAAAATAAAGCTAGTGCGCGAACTTTGGTGGTTTTTAGGAGGTTTTGGTTCAGATAGAATTTTTCCCAAATAAAATATTATTTTAGCCGGTAAAATATGCACGTAAATCGAGAAATTTCTTCTAAATGAGAATCATTAGAAATCATCACTACAATTATTTTAGAACCTTCTTTGTAAATATCTAGATTTTTTTGGTCAAAGGATTTAATTTTTTTTAAAGAAAAAGAAAAAAAAAAGAAAGGTGGCATTTTGCTTTAATTAGCATTTAATGTTGTTTTTAGCTAGAACCTTCTTCTTTTTTCTTCACAAAACCCCCTCCCCTTGCTTTGGCTGAGCCCTCCCATTCCTTGCTGCCCTCTCTCTCTTCTTGCTCCATTTTCATCATTTTGCTAAAAATAAATCATCATAAATCCAAATAAATTCACAAAAATTCAAATATAATCATTTTCCTTCATTTCCTTAACCCTAAACCATGCTTTGTTCTTCATGAAGTCTTGATTTTGGAGGCTAATCTTGGTTTTCTTGTTGCAAGTTTTTGAATCATTTGAGGTATAAAATCCAAACCCTAATCCTTAATTGTTAAGTTTAAATTTTTATGCTAGCTTAATTAGATGTTAATTTAAGCTTTTAATTTCATGTTTAATTCATTATTCAATTTTTTTTTGAAAAGAAATTCAAGTTAAGGTTAAATCTTGATTTAAGTGTTTAATGCTTTATTGAAGTGTTAATTTGTGATTAGGAAAAGTTTAACCTAGTAGAAAATGATAATTATTGTTAATTACTACTTTGTTTAATTATGAAATATTGCTTTCTAGGTTTTTGCTAAAACTTATTTTGCAAGTGTTAAAAATATAGAAATGGTTTAGATAGCTTAGTTAAGCTATTATAAGATGTTTGTAATCGCTAGAAATGTGTTAGCTTGATTCTAGTGCGAAATATTGCGATAAGTTGTTTACTAGGTTTCGGGGTTTTTCCGACGTGGTTTCAATTGGTCGTTGCGAGGTTATATCTATTATATTCCTCGTATTTTATTGTGTTGTGTTATGCTATCGGAACGATCGGAGTCTACACTTGGTGTTTCGTAGTTTAGCGACCCTAGTTAGGGTTTTTGGCCGATGTCATGCGCGTTAGGTGCACTAAGTGCGCAGTGCTTTTTTCAGGACGTTATCCTTACGTTTCGTTGTCTTTTCGTCGTTTCAGGATATTTAACTTATGTGATGTGTTTGTGAAATTTTAGGTTCGCAGGCGGTGACTTCGGATGCTGCGACGAAGGGAAAACAGGTGGTAGGCTTCACTTAGTCAGGAGCGTTGGTGAGTAGATTTAACATCTATAGGGGAATCGCCTGCATGGCGTTATGCGTCTGGGCTAGAGATGACTTGACTTGTCGTATATTCTATTTCATAGTTAGAATTGCATATACACCCTATTGCTTAGTTAATTGTTGTGCTTGGACTAGTATCCTTAGGACACTGTACTATTATTGACGGCTTATGTTGCACGAGCACTGATTGTATGCCACACACACCGTCAATAATTGCCATGACACGCACAACCAACTTATAGATATGATATTGTTTGGTTAGGGATATTGAGACATTGATTCATATTTCTTTACGCATATGACTTAGAGCGTACTTGTATACCTATATGCTTACACATATACCTTGACATGCTTACATGCTAGTTACATGTATACCTATAGGGTATTGTACCATTAGTGATAGGTGACATAGCTACATGTATACTTTGCATACATACTTCACTTATACCCGGGGGGTATATTACATCATTTCTGATAGATAGATATCTATATCTTGCTATACCTTTATGTTTACACATATATCTAGTTATAGCTACATGTTTACCTTTACTTGATATTATTTAGAATTGGAGAAAATAAGAACCGCATGACATTTTATATTAACTTATTTCAGTTAATTAGCGGCTTTTCCTTTATATGCTTACATTTCAGTTTTATGTTGCATATATTATATTCATGGATTTTCGCATTTGAGTTATGGATTTTTCATGATGTTTTCTGGATTTCGGGACCGTGCGAGTTCATGAAATTATGCATTATTTGAAAAATCCGGTTTCCCTTGATATGATATTTCAGCATCCACCATGAGATTTATCGGTTCTGATATATATACTCCATACGAGGAGTCGGGGGCCGTATGAGGGTATATGGTGGGGCCCGGAGGTACCCCAGGTTAAGACGATTGATGGACCTTGCCGATTGAGCCTGGCAGGGGAACCATACATTTCGGTGACATTACCAATGACTCGGCGATTATCATGGGGATACCGACAGGAGTCATGTGCGTATGGATAGGTCGAGAGGCGAGGGTCAGAGCTAGGCACTCGAGCTTTCGGGATAGCATATGATACGTACCTATCAGGATGCCAGTCATGGTGACAGCACCTGATAGATTTGTATTTATGTGTTGATGCTTGACACTTTGTTTCATGATATATTTACTCCTAAGTGTGTGTGTGTGTATATATATATATATATTAGTGGAGTTGGGACGCTAATATATATGTATACATATCCATTTATATACATTATCATATTTATTCATGCAAATATACCTAGGATATAAGAGATTCACTTGATATTGGATTTAGGACATTTGAGATTTACTTGGTACTGGATACAGGATATATATGAGATTTGCTGATTTTGTATATTCAGGATATATGAGATTTACTTGATATTGTATATTCAGGGTTTGTGAGATTTATATGATATGAGAGCCAATTTGGGGGCTGATTTGAGAAAATTAGGATTTAGATTGTCTTGATGGACTTTGATCCTACCACGATGTCAGGATTCCGTGTATTAGATGTACATACTAGAGTATCTCTCATGACTATTGCATTCATATGACCATTTATTGCTATTATCTTGCATATGTTAGATTCGCGCTGTACGTGCATACTTGCGATTACCTGCATATGTTATTTACTATTCACGAGTTGGCAACTCACCCCCGTTGTGCCACAGTGTTGCAGGTTGTTCCCCAGAGTAGTCGAGGCAGGCTATTCATCTGTCTTATCATCTTTTGCTGCGGATACCGCATCAGCTCACAGTGTGCAGTTTGCTTAGGTGGGTTTTGTGGCTATTCGTTGTTGTATTGTATATTCGTTGTATCCTTGTACTCTCCATCTACCATTATCTTGTATGACTTAGAGACTTGATGTGAGGACGGTATTGTATATTATTTTGTGAATTGGAGATTTTTATGCAGTTTTATTTATATCGTCTCTTTCTTCGCTACGGCATTGTATATTTGTTATGGTGGTCATTTTCCGCCTTTTGGCGTGGATTTGCTCCCGTTGGGGATACTTTACTTTATATTTATATTTTACCCATTTTTGGGGTTGGTTTTTACACAGGAGGTGCTGCCGAAATTTTCAAGAAAATAAATTGGACTTAAGAAATTTATACTTGAGATTTCCAAAAGTTTAAATAATGTTTCTTATCTTTTCTTGTCTTTTAATGGTTTAGATTTCTGGGTTTTGGCTTTCTTTTACTGCGTTACGCCTGTAGACGTTGCGTAGTATTAGGGCCGTCACGTGCCAATTTCGGATCGTGATATCAACCTATCAGTAAATCCCAACTGCCTTGGCCAAGGTCTTATAGTCCTGACCAATCGAACACAGTGCGATATCAACTCCTAATACCTGGAGAGACGAATCCCTGACAATCACTCACTGCCTCCATGTGGCTCGGGACTGTACCCATCCAAAATCTGTTTGCACGACTCAGTAAAGCTGTGGTAGGGTAGTGATCAAAGCACAGTGGGAACTCACACGAGACAAATGACGATCTCAGGTCTAAAGACTAACCTGTACACATGTCATAAGAGAACCGCTATCTGACGATAGGTATAATACCATCTAGAGGTTCTCAGTGAGTCCGTTCAGTGTACTCACTCCCAGTGAGCACCCATATACAATCTTAGGTGATCACACCAATGGTTGTGGGACCAACCACCGCCCCTCGTCGGGGTATAGAAACGTACACACAAGTTTACTCTGGAGTATCGATGCCCGATCTCGATACTCCTGTACCCAGCTCTCACAAGTATGATCGCCATCACAACGCAGGTAGTCAAGTAAGATCCTATAGGCTTTATCAACATGTAACCGCAATATGTAATAACGTGTATAACATATGCCATGTTAAGATAAAGTCTACTACTATATCAAGTCTTTATCAATATGTGCAAGCTGGATAAAGTATCAATAAAAATAAATACACATATCCTGATAAAGACAACTGAAATAATATACTATATAACTGAGCAAGGTCGTCCTGTACATGCATATCCCCAGCATCCACATGTATACATATACAATAATGGCCTCTAGGGCATACATATCCAACACACTGAACAGACTCGCCGAGAACTTCCAGATGGTACTATACCTATTGTCAGATAGAAGTTCTCAGGTGACATGTGTACAGGTTAGTCTTCGGACCTGAGATCGTCATTTGTCTCATGTGAGTTCCTACTGTGCTTTGATCACTACCCTACCACGGCTCTACTGAGTCGTGCAAACAGGTTTTGGTTGGGTACAGTCCCGAGTCACATGGAGGCAGTGAGCTATTGTTGGGAATTCGTCTCTCCCGGTATTGGGAGTCAATATCACATTGTATTCGATTGGTCAGGACCATAAGACCTTGGTTAAGGCAATTGGGATTTACTGATAAGTTGATCAGTAGTTTCCCGGATTGGTCCTGAGCTGCATCAAAAAGAATTAATGGGTTATTAGGGTCTTACGTTTACCATCCCCTAGACCCGGTATGCGATACTCTTATATGAAGAGACCGGACTGTACGGAGATTGTCACGGATAGGCTCAGTAGGAGTTCAGACGAGTTTGCTCGTCGGCCTTCTTTTCGATCGGTACCTGGCTAGCCGTTATGTGCAGCTAGTACCGCTGACGTGCTTGTGGTTAAACCCACTGCCAGCGTACTGCCGAGTCTTTAGAGTCCCACACAGAGGGTTTCCCTCCTTCGGGCTAAACGATGTAGAGGCCGTATGGTTTTACGGCAGAGGTTCGATCGCATACGTGTACTTGTGCACGTATGATGTTCGGGCGGATAATACTAGCGGGCTTTGGTTTAAGCCGGATCCTAGTATTATATTCTTGGATTTGTTTTGTCTCTTTGTATTCGTATTTTTCGGAATACGGATACATGTATGTATATACGGTGAGGGGTATTCTTGTAATTATGCAAGATGCTTCTAAAAGAAGACACCTCATTATTGTTTTAACCATTTAGTTTAAATGTTTAATGAGGTGGAGGTATGAGGTGTTATTTTTACATTAAATGAACCATGACTACTTGGTGACTCATGGGGTGACTCATGGTTTACTATTCATTCATGCTTGATATTTTGTGTTATGATTATTGATGCTAGATATTATTCACAACACTTAGCCATCTTCATTCCATGCTCACTTCTACACTCTCATCTCCTCCAAGCTTTGCTTCTTTTACCTCAAACCCTAATAGTCTCATGTGTTGAGAAACCTAGGATTCTTGAGACAAACTAATCCATCATCACTCTCTACATCATCTAGGCTACTTAGATTAGCATACTAAGTAACCTAGTTATCTCGGTTTAGAGGTAGGAGCTTAAAGTAGACACTCTCGGGTGGATCATCTTTGACGTGAGGAGACCGACGATCAAGTGCGATCCGTACATCCTTTGAGGAGCTAAACGTGAGGAGGGAAGACCCGAAGGACTTGATTCTTTAGGTATAAACTTCGATCAAAGTAGATAGCTTCTCTAGTTTTCTAGTTAGGTTTTATGGTAGATCCAGTTTAGAGTTATTCTAGCGCCAGTTTAAATCGTTATAAATAATTTTGTTCCGCAAACCGGCCACGGTTGATGGCCAGGGCATTAGTGTAAACCAACACATAGTAGATTAGTTTAGCTCACTGGGTTTTTGTATACAAGTTCCAGCTATTTAGTTCGATTCTTGGTTTGCGAATTTTGGCAAACTAGAATATTTTTGAAATCCATGTTGCCATCTTTGAAAAATAGTTTTCTAGTGTGCCTAGGTTCCCAGCAATCAATACTCACATTCTCAAGCTTTCTTCATTTACTCCAAGTCACGTTTGCAAACCGGTCCTCCTTTGCCGAAGATGATCCACCTAAGGAAAACGATCCAAGCTCTAGTTTCGCTTAGCGAAACAACCGACGCTCCAAGCTCGCTAGGATTAGAGAGTGGGGATATAGGAATTTTCCACTACTTTTTTCTCTCAATTCCAAAGCTCAAGTGAGCAACCAAAGAAAAAGGAGGAAGAGGTGAAGAAGTGGCCATGAGCAAAAAATTGAAAGAATAGAGAAAGTGAAATATGTAGTAAAAATGGCTTCATAAGTTGTTACAACCATGCAAAAAAAATATCTCATAACAATTTTCAATAAACAAATGATGCCCCATTCCTTTCTACATACCTCCAACCATGCTCATTCCACCTCACCCCCACCTCATTTATAAATGATTTTCCAAAAGGAAAATCATATAATGATGTGTCTATTTTCTAGAAAATATTCCATATAAATACGGAATACAACCAGGTATATTTATCGAAATACATATACGCGTATCCGTATAAGCCAAGTAAGAAAAAGAATAGTGAACAATAATACTAGAATACATATATTAAAAATATATATAAATTATTAAATCAAAACATGATTTAATAATCCGGATTAATCCTAAGCCGCTAGTATTATTAACCATTCGATTAAATTCCGTGTAGCCTGTATACATATTTAATCGGACACCTATATATACTAACATACATCATCTACATCATATTGTCTGAACCGGGAAAACCCTCTGTGTGGGACTCTAAAGACTCGTCAATACGCCGGCAGTGGGTTTAACCTTAAGCACGTCAGCGGAACTAGCTGTACGTAACGGCTACTCAGGTATTGAGCGAAAGGATGGCCGACGAGCAAACTCATCCGTACCCCTACTGAGCCTGTCTAAGACAATCTTTGTACAGTCCAGTCTGTTCGTCTGAGTATCGCATATCGGGTCTAGTGGGTGGATAAAGTCAGACCCCTAATAATGCGATATTTCGTGTCGGTGTGAAGACCATCACCCACTTAAAAATTATTGATCCAAATCAGTAAATCTCGTCCACCTTGGCCAAAAATTTCTGGTGATAGCCACCCGTGCACAACGCGACATCTACCTTCTATACCCGGAGAGACGAATCCCCGACAATCCGCTCACTGCCTCCTTGTGGCTCGGGAATGTACCTATAATACCCTAGGTGGAGTTAGGGCTAAATACCACCTACCCCATGAGAAGTGAGATGTTATCCGGTATCGAGGTGGGGATGTAACCGATACGGATGCACACGGAGACCCACCGGAACAATGGGGAGTATCGAATTCCATTCCGAAAGAGGGCACGATCTGAACTATAAATGGAATGATACCGCTCCTATAACACAGAGGCGCCTTTTGGATGAATCGGAACTCCGGAGTTTGAAGAACTCCATAGTTAAGCGTGCTTGAACCAGAGAAATTCTGGGATGGGTGACCTACTGGCAAGTAGCCCCGGATTCATTCAAAGGGACAAAACCGTGCGGTTTCGGCCAGAGCGGACAATACCATCTGTGTTTGGGGGTGGGTCGTGATAAATATGGTATCAGAGCCGGTCCCTAAAAAGTAGGACTGTGGTTCGAGGACGAACCATTGTTCTAAGTAGGGGGGGATGTAATACTCCAGGTGGAGTTGGGACTGAATACCCCTACCTTGTGAGAAGTGAGATGTTATCCGGTATCGAGGTGGGGATGTAATCGATACGGATGCACACGGGGACCCACCAGAACAATGGGGAGTATCGAATTCCATTCCGAAAGAGGGCACGATCTGAACTATAAATGGAATGATACCACTCCTATAACACAGAGGCGCCTTTTGGATGAATCGGAACTCTAGAGTTTTAAAAACTCCGGAGTTAAGCGTGTTTGAGCCAGAAAAATTCTTGGATGGGTGACCTACTGGGAAGTACCCCCGGGTTCATTCAAAGGGACAAAACTGTGCGGTTTCGGCCAGAGCGGACAATACCATCTGTGTTTGGGGGTGGGTCATGACAGTACCCAATTAAAACATATTTGCATGACTCCTTTGATCCGTGGTAGGGTAGTAATCAAAGAACAGTGGGAACTCACACGAGACAAGTAACGATCTCAGGTCGACAGACTAACCTGTACACATGTCATCTGAAAACTGCTATCTGACAATAGGTATAATACCATCTAGTATGTTCCCGGTGAGTCCGTCCAATGTAACTCATAACCTAATGAGCACCTGTATACTATCTTAAGTGACTAACAGACACTAATGGCTTGTGAGACCGACCACTGCCCTTTGTCGGGGTCTTGAAAAGTATACACTAGTCTACTCCGGAGTATCGATGCCC
The DNA here is from genome assembly GCA_030015575.1 of Agapanthus africanus. NCBI lineage: Eukaryota > Viridiplantae > Streptophyta > Magnoliopsida > Asparagales > Amaryllidaceae > Agapanthus > Agapanthus africanus. The sequence goes on from CM057350.1 coordinate 136,488,868, forward strand.
AGTCTCGATACTCTTTCGGATAGGGACATTTAAGGATGTACTTACAGACCACCCAGCTCCTACATATATGATCGCCATCATAATGCTGGTAGTCAAGCTATAATCCTATGGGCTCAATCAACATATAGTAGTGATCTGTAATACCATATAATACATGTACATGATGACAGAGATGAACCAGATAGTATACTATCATCTCGAGTAAGACTGTTCTACCTGTATAGTTCCTCCCTGAATCATCATAATCGCCTGCCTGTGATTACAATAATTGCCTTGAGGTCACTATAGCAAACAGAACATGGGTCAACCCACTGTTGAGGTGTTTTTCCATGTGTGTGAAATATGAAAGTTTAGAAATACGGAATCACGGAATCGTGTAGTAGTTAATACCACAATCAACATTTTCAATAAGCAAGTGATGAGTACGAGTCGTTCTCAGGGAAACAACGTTTAACAATGATGCTTTAGATGAGCTATTTAAAGAATGAATGGTTTTGGAGTTTATTTTGTGATTTACAAGTTCTAAATAATAAAATGAATAAAGAATGACTTGTTAGAAACAAGATTTAGATAGAAATGAATAGTTATAATCCTTACTTTCTCCTTCAATCCATTTCTTACCAATTACGGGTTGTCAATCCGTATTAGCAAGTTAAAACTCCTAACTAGCTGCTAACTTGGTGTCAGTGAGCACGAAATATCAAACACATACCGTTTAAGGTAGTGGAGCATAATCCTTCATATCTGCACTTTAGCTAGTAACACTACTACTTACAGTCAATATTAGAGACCGTATGGAATGGTCTCCAAAATATCATAAACCGTCACTAATGTCTATTAGCGACCGTTCATATTTTAAACGGTGGCTGATACATATATTAGCGACCGTTCACGGACGATCTCTAATAAGAACAGTCGCTAATATATGTATCAGGAACCGTTTGTTCCGATTGCTAATAAGAAGACACGTGGACATCCCAACGAATTTAACCGTTTTCTAATATCAGCGAATGGTCGCTGATAAAGTATTTGCGACCATTCCTGTAGCTAATACTGTCGTTGACACTTATTTTTCATGAAAAAAATTATAGAAAATGCTATATTCAATACAAGAATACACAAAATCACATTATATTACGCCACAATAGGATTTCACATATAAATCAATATATATGCATAATCCACAACATATCCAACGAGATCAACAACTAATACGAACACATACGCATACAAACCAACATATAAACACTATCCACGATATATCCACCAATATCAACAACTCAATCAAACAAATATGAACTAAATTCTTAATAAATAAGCATACATAAACTAAATTGTTTTGAATACGAACAAGATAATACATACGCTATATATATGTCCAAAAATACGAAAAAATCTCTAAATCACGCACGATCGCAGCTCACTCAACCCCTGTGAATCGAAACAAATAAATAAATATATGAACTCAAATCATAATATTTGAAACAATGTTAGCTATACTAACACATATATATGCATACCTCACTGACTCTTACCACTTCCATCGCAAAAACATAATCCTTTTGCCGTTAACTTATAAGAACCCTACGAATATACAATATGAATTTTAAACATCAAAAACCAAAACAATTTAATTGTATGCTCAAATTTCTGTAAATAATAACTATATGAACCTCACTAACTCCCATCGCAACCATCGCCACCAGAACCTCGTCTTGAATAGTATCGATTAATATCGCCGAAGTCCTCCCGGGAAAAAAGTTACCTAATAACCCTCCTTGTGGGGTCGGCTGATCAGGGTTATACAGTTTCTGTGGTGGAGGGTGAGGGTAATAAGGATCTTGTAGTGGAGGCGGAGGCGGAGGCCGAGAGTAGTTCCCTCCTTATGGTTGCGGAGGCAGAGGATAAGGGTAGTACGATGTTCCCTGTGATGGGGGAAAGGTGGAGGATAAGGGTAGTACGACGTTCCCTATGATGGGGGAGGGTAATACGGTTGCTGTGTCGGAGGAGGGTAATATGCCGGCTGCGGCAGCAATGGATCCTGTGCTAATCACGGTTGCGAAGGTGGAACGTATTGTTATGAGAATTGTTCCCACCACGCCTTCATTTGAGCTCTCCAAGCCGCTTCATCTTCCGCCATCTTCTTATCTGCTTCATCCCTCCTCTTGAGCTGCTCCTCTAGCCAATTGATCTGTTATGTCTCAACCGATTGTTGGTTGGAGCGAGCAGTCGACGAACTTGAAGCAGTTCTTCTAGAACTGGACCGCAAAAGACCAATGGGACCACCGTATAGGGGAATACGACCGTGTCCCCTCGACTGAGGAAAAATCTGCTCTATAATAGATATCTCTTCCTCCGTAAGAAGAGGATCGTTGGCCGGATATTTGGGATTTGATTCCCGATAGCTCATCCCCACCTCCTCGAAATCCTCCTTCGATAAATAAAACAATAATTAATTTTCTTTACGAAATTAACAATTGTAATTAATTTACTTAAAAAAATTGAAAAATACAACATTACTACATGTTGAGTGGCTCTATCCATTCTTTCTTATGACATGCCCTCTCTCATGTGCAATGCCTCCCAAGTCTTAGGGAAGCTCGTTTTTTTCCCAGCTTTCTCCTGTAACAGATATTTGATTTATTTATATGTGAAGATATGTAATGATGAAATTTAAAAATTGAATATTAATGTAATTAAAGATAAGCTAACCAAAGTAGCCCTATACTGATCAGCAGGAACCGATCCACCATAGTAGTCATCTGTGGCTTTCCTTCGGTTCTATTTATTCCTTTCTCATACTTCCTGCTTATTCAGAAGATAATATCTCTAAATAGTGTTAGGAATATGTATGCCCTAGAGGCCATTATTGTATGATATAGTAGATGCTTGGACACACACACACACACATACACACACACACACATATATATAGGACTTTCTTGCTCGACATGATAGTATACTATCTGGTTGCTCTTTATCTTAACATGTACACTTGTATAGTTAAACTGTCTCTCTGATACATGTTGATAAAGCCCTTAGGATGTTAGCTTGACTACCAGGACTATGATGCAGATCATACTAGTGGGGCTTGTGTAGTCCACAAGCACATCCTTTAACAGTTCCTAGCCGAGGGGATATCGAGACAGGGCATCGATATTCCAGAGTAGACTAGTGTGTACGTTTCTTGACCCTGTATGGGGCGATGGTTGATCCCACATCCATTAGTGTTTGACATCAAAGATTGCACACATGTGCTCATTAGAAAATGGGTACACCGAACAGGACTCGCCGAGAACTCCTAGATGGTACCATACCTATCGTCAGATAGCAGTTCTCTGGTGACACTTATACAGGTTAGTCTGTAGACCAGAGATCGTCATAGATTCTTGTATGGTTCCCACCGTGCTTTGATTTCCTCCCTACCACGGCTCAAAAGAGTCATGCAAACAGGTGGATTTTGGGTGCAGTCCCGAGTCATATGGAGGCAATGAGTGATATGAAGGGTTTCGTCTCTCACAGTATAGGGAGTTGATATTGTGCTATGCTCGATTGGCTATAACAGTAAGTCCCTGGCTAGGGCTGATGAGATTTACTGGTAAGTGTTATCAGTAGTTTCTCGAACGGTTATAGGCCACACATCGGCATGACTTATCAAGTTACCGGGGTCTGACAATTCCACCCCTAGACTTGATATGCGACATATCAGACGAAGAGACCGGACTGTACGGTAAGTGTTACTTATAGGCTTTACGGGAGTTTGGATAAGCTTGCTTATTGATCTTCTATTCGTTCAATACTTGGTTAGCCGTTACGTCGAGCTAGTACCGCTAACGGCTTATGGGTATCTGATATGATCAATACTTACTGCTGGCGTATTGACAAGTCTTTAGAGTCCCACACAGAGGTTTCCTAGCTCAAGCGAAACGAAGTATGTCACATATGCTGATATGTGCGGGAGCTTGATTAAATACGAGTATGATATACCGTATTCTAATCTAGCGATATTTGATATCAGTCAGGTTATATGTGATATAACCGGATTATTGAATCAAGTGTTGATTCAATGGAATATATATATGTGGTTAATATATATTTGATATATATTTGTATATTTGATATTAGCCGGATTATATTTGATATAACCGGATTATTAAATCAAGTGTTGATTTAATAATTTAATATATATATATATATATATATTATATTAACTAGTATTGAATATTAGATGGTTATATGTGATATAACCGGATTATTGAATCAAGTGTTGATTTAATAATGTGATATATATAAGTGATTTTAGTCGGTTATATATGATATAACCGGATTATTGAATTAAGTGTTGATTTAATAATTTGATTTATATTTATATATTTGATATATATATATAAACTAATATTAGCTTACTTATGATTTTCTTCTCTTCTCTTTATATATATATATATATATATATATTGTGTCATGTTAGATGATACATGGAACATGGGTGTATGAGACTCACACCAAGGATAAAGATAATTAGAGTGATTATTTATTGAGAGGAAAACAAAATAATGATTTGGAAATGAGCATGGCTTACATGCTTGTAGAAGCATGTAGAAGCCATGACTCACCCCATTTATTTTGTTTTACTCTAGATATTTTTTAACCCAACCATTATCTTTAGCCCATGGTTAACTCTTTCCTTATCACTTGAGATTTTTTCTTCACCCAAATTCATCTTCTTCCTCTCTAGTTTTTCTTGAGTTGAAAAAGAAAAAGAGAAATAGATTTTTAAAGTGAGCAAAATTTCTACTTCATCAACCTACTCTCATCTAGCCCATAAGATTAGGTTGTTTACTTCACTAATTCTTGATTAGTGAAGAGTGAGTTTGAGTTAGAGAAACTTCAAGGTGGATCAACTTCGACATCGAATATCCATTTGAAAGCTCGTTCTTTTTACCAAGGGGAGCCTAAGAAGAGTTCTAGGGACTACTACTTGGAGCTTTAGAAGTGAATGACCGGTCTACAAAGGTTGTATTCTCTATTCACATAGTGTAAAACTTGCTTAATAATCCTAATTCTCTAGTTCGATTCTAGATTAGTGTAGTTTAGACCTCCAGATTTTTTTAAAATTGCATACTTGATGCATATGGAAACTTAGTAGAGGTACTAAGACACACTTTCATGGTATCAGAGACAAGCTAGAGCATTAGGCAAGGTCTAAATGACGTTAAAGTGTTCGATCGAACTTCAAAACCCGACAATTTCCATGTTTCTGTCCATTTTTTCAAACGTTGATATTTTACGGATTAAAAATATGCAGAAATTCGTGCAGGGTATTTAATGGAGCCCCAAGAAATACGAGGGCCTAACTCGACCAAATGGTCGTGGAACCGCGGCATAACCTAGGTTTTAGCCGTGGTTCCGCCGCACTTTTGGTGAGTTAAGGACATGTGTTTCTTGTGCTGCTCCCTGTTGATATTTGACACTTTTTGAGTGTTTTTATTGAGACTCAAGTTGTTGAGGTCTCTGTGATATGTGGGTGTTTGATATATCGAGCGAAAAGTTTAACATCGTCTAGATTTTTATGATATGTGATACAATATTTGGAATCTACATTAATTAGTTTTGTGAAAACTAGTTTGTGTTTTGTAAATCTCGCGTTTTAGTCTCTTTTGATTGATTGCCACGGAGTTTCAATTCGGATCAAAATTCCGTCCCAATCTCATATTGTACGTGAATAGTCATCGGGAAACACTACTAGATAGCTTCACCCCATAACCCCGACCAAGTGACTATAGGAGAACCCCGTTTTCAAAAGCATCCACTTGGGTGCTCGCGGCCACGGTGTTTCACTCAAGTGCACTTCGCTGACGGCGTCGGGGGTGCTGCAATCTACTAAAGTTTCTGATGAGCATTCGATCATATATCTGGAATCTTGTTGAATTACCCGACTGATTATTGAAAAGTGTTTTCAATTTGAGACTTAAATGCAAGATTTATTGGGTTAGGCATGGAATTCAAGATATGAGATATTTCAGGTTTATGATGTCTAAGGTTTGATGCGGATTCTAATTATTGTATTTTTCATTTCTTTTCTGCGACCGTTAGTGTAATATGTGGTGTATTTCCGATCTCGTTGCTATATGTCAACGACATTTGGGATACACATATTTACTTACGTTGATGACATGTGATGTTATAATGTTGCTTGTGATATGTTATATTGGATCGTCGTGATTGAATAACACTACTACAAAGAGGGGTTGCCCCTACGGATTAACCAGTAGGGGCAAACCACTGCCCTACGGATATGTCCGTAGGGGCAAGAAAATAACCTGTAGGTGCAAACGTCGTAGGTGCAAGTTGAAGCCCTGAACTTGCCCCTACGGAAAAAAACCTGCCCTACAGATTTCACTGTAGGTCCTGTAGCCCCTACGGAGTAGGCCGTAGGGACAAAAACATTATTTTATTTACGTTTTTTTTAATATATTACTTGTACCTATGGATTCATCCGTAGGTCTAAGTCATAGCCCCTACGGATACATGCGTAGGTACAGATCCGTAAGGGCAAAATATCAGAAATCCTGATATTTTGCCCCTACGGATAACTCCGTAGGGGCTTTTGTTTGCCCCTACGGATATATCCATAGGGGCACTCCCAACCCCCTGATACTGAGATCAGGGGGGAAAATATCAGTTAATGCTGATATTGTGCCCCTACGGTTGAATCCGTAGGGGCAACATGTGTACCTACGGGTTAATCCGTAGGTACATATTATCTGTTTTTTTTAAAAAAAGGGCTGCCTGATTTTTTCTCGCCCTGTGCACAATAATATATACATCAATCAAATATAAAATTAATCATCACACAACATATATCGCAGTATTCATAATCACATCTCACGCATATAATATACAAAAGAAACCAAAAAACTGAATATGATATAAATATAAACCAATATCAATATCAATATCGTTTCAAAATGTAGTACAATATGTATCATATAAATAAATACATGTTTCAAAAAATAAGAATCAAAAAGCTACCCTAGCTCGGTCCAGCTCCACCTCTGATAAACGCTAGAATCTGGCGCGTAATCTCCTCGGTCAATAAACCATGTAATTCGGCGCGTGCGGGAGTCTGAGCGGCCTGTGGAGCTGGCGATGTGGTCTGCGCAGCCGCCGTCGAGGTAATAGCTTGCGGAGCCACGGATGCGGGAGTCTGAGCGGGCGGTGGAGCTATAGGAGCTGTCTGCGGAACTGCGGCCGATGTAGTGGCTTGCAGAGCCGCAGCCGAAGGAGATGCATGTGGAGGCTCGGCCGATGTACCCTGTCGCGTCTGGACCTAACGTGTGTAATAAGCGTGTAAGAACTGTGTATTATTCGAATTCGTATCATTATAAAGTTATTTCGAAACCCCATTTGGATATCTAGTTTGGAAAACCGCTGTTTATTTTAATTAAATATGTATGTATGATTAATCAAACCTAAGTCTACAACCAAATAAGCTCAGGCTACGTACTAATTATGGATATATTGATATCTATAATATGACATGATATTTTACTATAAAGTAGTATACATAACAGCATCTCCTTCAACTCCTGAATGGTGGCCCTCAAGCTCTCCAGTTCCTGCTGGACACGTCGCTCACTGGAGACGGAGGAAGTAACCGCCGGGTGGAGTCCAACCTCATATGGGCCCTGCTAGGGCCCAGCCCCCGGCCTCTCTCCCAACCTCCGTGGTGCCCTCCGTGTGCGGCGTCCAGGACTGGGGTCAGCAGCCTCGGATCGCTCTGTCCGGTAAAATCGATCCCCGAGGCCTCGGCCTGCTTAACCACCCGCTCCCACACCCACATTAAGCAGTAAGTATAAGTATAAAATTTAAATTTGAACCTTCCAAAACTAAAATTTCAAATATGGGTAGAATAAATATTAACACTTACGCAATACTCCGGGGTAGCGACGTCGGGATATCGAAGCTCGCCCGTGGCGGAATCTGTCGAGGTGCCGTGGACGGCAAGATATGCACGCTCGGTGTACCACCTTGCGCCACGGTCTGAGCTGTCTGCAATATTAGAAAATAACTCTTAATATTAGAAATATTAGAAAATAACTCTTAATATTGCAGAATAACACAAAGATCGGTCTATTGTAATTTACCGATAACTCCATGGCTCGAGTAATATTCCTCGAGCCACCTGTGTAAGTGGGGCGACCCCTCTTCGCCGACTTCCTGTTCTCTGTATTCTGAGCGGCGTGTTTCTGTACAACGCATTAACATTTAGTTTTCTAATTAAGGAACACAAAAAAATAAATTATATCCTAAACAATGAATTACATTTAAAATACATACCTGTTTGTGTTGGGAGTCGAAATATTGGCACAATAGAGGCCATGTCTCTACGTTGACTCTCGCAAACGCAGGAGTAGATAGGAGGGCCGCTCTCTCTGCCTCGGGGGTCGCTATCCACAGGGAGTAGCAGTCGGCCTTCAGTTCATTCCTGTTGTATCGGACCTTGGTCTGCATGTTCTTCATCAGGCCATTGTACAGAGCATGAAGGTCGAGCACTCTCCCAGGGTGATCACGGTCGGGTACAGGCTGAAAATCGTAATCCGACTGAAAATAAAAAAAAACATTGTTATTAGATTGTAAGTGTTAATAATAAATATATTGGAGAAATCAAATGAAAATATATATTAATATGTACCCGAGCCTGATCAAAGAAGAGGGCGAATGAGCACCGGTGCTGCTCGCCCCACTCAATGTGAAGTGGATAGTTCTTCACGGCCGGCTCTCGTCCCCCATATACCGGCCGAACCTCTCGGCATGAGGACCGGTATAGTGATATTCAAGGGTAAAAAAGAGGGGGAATGCTGCCTCCCCCCTAGCTCTGTCAGGCCTCAGCCTATGGGACTGATTCGGGCCTCGAGTCCCCCTCTGGGGATGGGGAGGCCCTGCGTCTGCACGAAATATCAAGACAATCAATATTAAGACAAAGTTGTATTAAGAAATCAAGCTTAAACGAATATTGAAGTGTGATATATACCTCCGGTGACTATCGCACGAGCTTGGGCCCGGGCAGCAGTACGAGCGGGACGATAGTTCCTCCGGTGAGGAACAACCGGGGTCCCGGATGCGGACGCATCCCCTCCAACTAGAAAATAAACATTGACGCTAAATTTTCATGAAGTTCATATTTATTCTATAGAGCATATGTAAAATGAATAAATATTTTATATTTATTCATACTAACCTGCAGACGATGCAGAGGGTATGGAAGCGGCAGGAGTGGCCCCTGCGGAAGATGTGGATGCACCACCTATAATTAGACAATTAAAAATAGATTATATAAGTAATTGCAAAAAGAATGTGTAGATCAATAATATAACGTTCTAAATCAATATGCATGCACTATAGGATATATAAACATACCCGCAGGTGCAGTGGTGTCACCACCTACAGCCAGACAATAATAAAAATTGCTAAGTAAGAGCAAAAGGAATGTGTGTATATTTATGATATAGCATTCTAAATCAATATACATGCACTATATGATATAAACATACCTGGAGGAGCTGGAGTGGCCTCTGTCCCAGATATGGACGCATCACCAACAACTAGACAATCAAACATTGACAATATAAGTAATTTTGACATAAACAGGCATGAATATCTGTAATATTACATTCAAAATGGATATGCGTGCAGTATAACTGGAGGTGTGGCAAAATCCACACGGAAGGAGGCATCCGAAGGGGCTCCGATCTGGGTGCAAGACCGGCCCTCTGAAGCTCCCTACGCAGCGCTCCGGGCGGCAGAACCGCTCTGCCTCTGCCGCGGCTGGAGTTCCTACCGCCCCTCGCTGCTCCCGACATCGTCATCAAATCTAGATAAACGGTTTGTGAACGCATTAGACAATCATTAAAAGTATTGACTATATATGTATAGAGCGTAAAATGTGAAGTAATAATATAACATTACTGATAACCTTTTTCGTTTCGTGGGCGCATTATACATATCTACTTGGATTTCATCGTCGATGTCATTTCTAACCCACGTAACTTCATGATCGGTTGAAGACAACCCGTCCTTCGAAACAGACGGTCGGAGCACTTTAAGCCTTCTCTCTTCTTCGTCCTCATCGCTGTTCTCGAATTCTGGGATATCGTAGACATCTCTGGGTTTCCATCGGCATACAACACTCCATCCCGGATGCTTCAAACACTGTGAGTAGTATACTTGGAACGCTTGGTTCGGAAAGATAAACGGATCTTCCTGACCGTAAAATCGAAGTGTGTTCATACTGGTCAATCCATATTCATCTTTCCAAGTCCCAAGATTGCTTCTCCACTTGTCCGTATCGGTTCGCGTATCGTACCAAGTACACTGGAATATATAAAAGGGTTCTGATCATCCGGGATAGTGGATGCCGAGTATACAATTTAAGTACCCATAATAAATCACACCGTCCGATCCTACCGTCGCAATCCCACTATTCTGAGTGGTTCTAGATGTTTCTATGTCCTTAACTTCGAATTTGTATCCAAGGACACCAAATCCTTTGTAATATACAACCTCCATACTAGGAAACTGAGCTAGACATCTTGAATCACTCTCAAATGATGCAGACAAGTTCGGATCGTGGATCTAACAAAACAAATTTTACGACAAATACATAACGATACAAGTTTAGATTAAAACTGATAGCAATAAAATGTTGTTCGAATAACTTACATGATCTGTGACCCAATCACAAAAATTATCCTGATGATATTTTTCCAATCGTTCTTCGTTCCAATCAGGATGCCCCTCACGTATCTCGTTAAAATGAATTCTGTTTTCGACAAATAATGGTGACATTAATATTATATCATTTCATACACACACAAACACAGATATAACAATTAATCCAAAAAAACTTACTCTCTAATTTGTTCAAGAAATGCGCAATTAAGAAAGATAAACCGGTATATCTTGTTGATAAATATAGTGTCTACCCTCTTATACTCGGCTTTACTATATGGCCCGTCTTGAATTCTTCGTGGCCGGTTAAGTCTTGTCTCAATGTTCTCGTCCAGATAGCGGGAACAAAATGTGGTTGTTTCATCAAGAAGATAATCTTGCATGATAGAACCCTCTGGTCGATTTTTATTGCGTATATACTTCTTAAGAGTGTAGAGGTACCTAATGAAAATATGTTGAATAAATAAATACGGGCATACAGGACAACAATAAATTTACAAATTGCGCGGAACGAAAAATTACATGTACCTCTCGACGGGATACATCCATCGATATTGTACCGGTCCGGCTAACTTCGCCTCAGTTGCAAGATGAACCGTCAAGTGTATTATGATATCGAAGAATGACGGTGGGAAAATACGCTCAAACTTGCAAAGTATCAACGCAATAGAATTTTCTAGTTTATCCAGCGTCACAACCTCCAGTGTTTTAGCACACAACTCCCTGAAAAAACAACATAGGTCGTTGATTACTAGACCAACCGATTCGGGGAGAGAAGTCCTGAGGGCTAATGGAAGAAGGTGCTCCACGATAACATGATGATCATGACTTTTCAGCCCATCGATCTTGCCCTTCACAATTTTTATTTTCTTGCTGAGTGATCCTGAGAAACCTGTGGGAACTTTCAAATCATGCAACACCTGCAGGAATCTTTTCTTCTCCGGTTGTGACATATGATAAGCGGCATTGGGAAGTACAAACTTGCCCGGTTTACCCGCTACCGGTCTAGGGTGCAATTCACTTCTTATTCCCCACTCTTGTAGATCCATCCGAGCATTCAGGTTGTCTTTCGATTTCCCGTCTTTACAAAGAAGCAAGTTAAGTATGTGCTCTGATACTCCCTTCTCTATATGCATGACGTCCAGACAATGACGCACTAAATTTGTAGACCAGTACGGAAGCTCGAAGAAAATGCTTAACTTATTCCAAAATGGTGGTTTGACCTGTTTCGTCGGATCCTGTCACGACCCGAAAGTACGGAACGTGACAGGCATTTAGATTACGAAGCGTCTACAGGCGCCACGTAACCTAAGTAAGCCGAAGCCCAAAAATCTAAACCATAAAAGAAGAAGAAGAAGAAAAAGAAAACAAGTTTAAAAGCATCAGCCAATTTTCTCAAAAATTTCGGCAGAGTCTCCTCTGTAAAAACTGGCCCCCAAACGGGTACAACAAGTATAATATAAATAAACAATAAAAAGCATCCCCAAACGGGTGCTAGCTCAACGCCAACAGGCGGAAACAACCACAACAAACACAATAATATACAACGCCAAAGGGCGAGGCTCAAAACTCAAAAGAAAACAAAACCACCAGATCAGAATAATACATGCGCGACTCTAAGGTCGAAATAAAAGACTGGCCCAATAAACTTATCAAGTAATACAAATATGGTTGATGGAGCTTACTAGATACAAATGAATGAATAAAAGTACAATGGTGGTTCGGATACAAGTGAACCAACCTACCGTGCAAATCACCCTGAAGAAAAGATGTGCCAACAAGCTGCCACGGAAACCTGTACATCGAACCTGTAAAGAATTTGGCACAACGGGGGTGAGTTGCCAACTCGTGAGCAGAAGACATCTACGAAAAGAAATCGAATGCATGACGCTATCCTAGGTCATAATAATGCACTATTATATTCCAATCAAAAGTAATAGCAGGGTAAAACTACGTGTAAGTGCAGATACTCCGTGCTCGTGTCAGTGCCTCATATAATACTATGCCATATGAAATGAAATGCATGCACCATGAATGTAAAGTAACAAATCCTGAAATCCAGATATATATGTATAAGAAATCTTTAGCTGTTATCATAGTAAAATGTGTATAAGAATCTGAAATCTCAACAATGAAAACCATGGAAATCCGTGTCAAGCATCGACACAACACATGTAATCTCAAGTCTCAATATCTCGGGCTCCGTCAGTCCGGATCGGCCCATATCATCAAATCTCACGACAACGGTCGGTATCCTCCGGATATCCGCCGCGCCAGACATCACCGGTAGGTAGCCATTCCCTGCCAGGCTCATCGTCTACAACTCGATCTTCTTGCCCCGGGGTACCATCCGGGCCCACCATGTACCCGAGACGGTTCATCCACTCCTCGAATCGGGTCTCGAAATCCATCAGAAAACATGAAATCTCATGGTGGACGACACATACATCACGAGAAAACCGCATCTTATGTTTTTTTTTAAAAAAGAGGAGGAGGAGAGAGAGAAGTTTTTATATATTCTTGCGGTTTTCCCCAAAATCCAGAAATCTCATAGAAATCCAAATCTCAAAATCATGAGTAACTATATGATAAGTGTCGGCATATGCCCATAATACTGCATGATAACATGAAAATATGAATGCATGAATGTCTAAGCAATAAGTATCATGTATGTACTAATGTCAGAGAATAATCACAATATTATATCGGTCTAGTTGTTAACTGATTCTATTCATAAAAGACAATATGATCTAAAATGTACGTGACATAGCAATTACCGATGATGATGTGTGTGAGCCGGCAAATAAGTGTGAGTGGAATATGCGCATCATCGGTAATAGTGCTGGTGTCCTAACAGGTAAAGTTTATACTGATTATAGCAACATATAAAAGAACATGCACCATGATGATTACAGTATGAATGCAAGACAGATGTGCATTATCCACTTCTCTGCAATATACGAGTACAACCACCACTATATAAATCAAACCTAAACTAGTGTCTATCTAACCTTCTAAGGAACTTAACCTAAGAAACCAGTCCCTAAGAAACAAGAGTCTACCTAGGTCTGAATCAATATCTCTAATAGTCGGCGATCCAGCCTCAATAGCGTCACGTACGAAGTACGGCTTCCTCAATCAAGAGTGCGGATCAATCATCATATCTATGCCTCGTATGGTAAAATCCATCGTACGGCATCCCAATATCGGGGTACGGGTCAAATATCACCTACGTGTCTCATTATTCGTATAATATCATCATCAACACATGTCATGATCGAGGTGATATGCTGTAATCGCATACATCAATTATATAACATTGCCATCATAAATATACCTCATTAATTTATCCTCAGAAATAGCATGTCATATGTATCATGTTGTGATCGAGTCATGCTGATATCATATCGTCATCAAGTCACGCCTATATGATATCGACATCAGGTCACACCTATATGATGTCGTAATCAAGTCATACATATATCATATCGTGATCAGTCACAAGTTGCAGTTCGGGTTCTATTTTAGAGTCCCATGTACCTCAATATCATCACTACCCATTATAATTTAGGTATACCTGTTCATTATCTCATTCTCTAATGATCCGCTAACACTTTAATACGACTGTATAGTCAAGAATCACGGCATCAAGCCCAGTTATCCTGTTTCATTCCCGTGTATCAATGTATCCCACATACGTGTTGCATATATCTATATATATATACCTATACCTAGTCCTATATATATATACACATACCCGTATACACCATGTCGAGTTTCAGTGTGTGCGTGTGTGTGTTTCTACCTGAAACCTACGAACCTCTTTCAGGATATTCATCCTCTGGTATGGTCTTCCTAAATCAGTCTGGTCCAGCCTAGGGTCATTACTAGGGTCCTACTCATTAAGAATCTAGGGTCACATCTGGTTTCCTAATGTCAATAAGTACTATTCCTATTCTACGTTGCGGGGGTGCTAAACGCCATCCACCCGACTTCCCCCCGTAGATATGCATCTACTCACCTGGTCCATGTCTGCCGAAGACAGTGTCGCCATCCTCCTCTTCATCGCCTGCAGTCCACGTAAGGGGTACCTAGACGCAAACATATAAATAGCATCGTAAACTGAATCACATACGAAAGTCAAACGATCTAAAGGAACAAGCATAGGTTAAAACCTATGTCCCGTCCACGCAAAAGCACCAAATATCGCTCGATATCGGCGTACAAACTCCGATGGATCGAGATAAACATTAACAAATAACTCGTAGTTTTAAAACACATTACTTATATTATAAAACATGATTAAATCCATCGAAACCCTAAAATCCATCAAATCGCCCGACTTCGTAAAACCCGAAAATACCAATTTACCGTTTTTCATCAAAACTTGACATTTAAATGAAACCAATGGTTATAAAACTCATTAAATAGCATAACTAGACTATACAACCCCTTACTTTATTTTTATTATACAATTTTGCATTTATTTGAAATTTCTAGTTTGCAACCTTTAACAATTTTCAACATTTTTCAAGCAAAATACCACAATTCCACTACAAAACATGATTTTGCATGAATTAATGTATTAAACTACAATTCATGATTATAATGATATAATGAAACCATGATTATATTTTTAATTTCATTTATTTAGGAATTTCCCAAAATCTAGTTTACAAAAATAGCCTTTTATTAATATTTTTCTAATTATCACAAGAAACTAGTGATCAAACTAAGTTTTTCATTCCTTTAATATGCTCATATTCCCATTAAAACTACCATCTAATGATAACCACCTTAATAAGAATTTTATTTTACCCACAAACACATTTTAGAAAAATCTAGTTAGCTAAATAGTTTAATTAAAACAATTTGAATAAACAATTATTATACAACAACCATGCAAGATTTTTCCACTTCTAAAAATGGTAGACTAGTTATTATAACCCTAATTAATTAATAAAAATCCTAACTTGAATTTACAAACCCTAACTTGAATTTTAGAAATTGAACATAGAATTAATCTAACAAATCTAATTATGCTCTAAAAGAAACATCTAATAGAAATAAAACAAAAGAAGGAAATTTATACCTTCAAAATATGAAATCCAAACATGAAAACGAGCCTCCAAAATGCATGCTTTCCTACTCCAAAAATCCATGTCAAGAAGAGCAAAGAACAAAGGGTGGGAATTTATTAGGATTTTGTGCAATTTTTATTGAATTTTGGAGGATTTTTGATGATTTTTAATGCAAAAATGATGGGGGAAAATTTTTGGGGCTACCCATGGAGGGGAGGCCGGCCATGGAGAGGGAGGAGGGTGGAGAGAGAGAAAAAATGTGTGGTATTGTGTAGAAAGTTCATAAATAACGCATTTTTTCACTTAAACCCTTTATTATCTAACTTTTTCACTTTAACCCTTTTCCTAGAAATTTCTAGAACCATGGAGAGATTTTGGAAAAGATTTTGCATATTACACACTTGATTCTAATATACCATGACTCATTTTTACAAATTAAAACCATTCAAATTTGTAATTTACACTAATTTAGTGTAAAAAATAAAGCTTATGTTAATATTTAAAATATTTAATTTAGGAAAAATATTTAATTAAAATAAAAATTTATAAGTGGCTAAATAAACACCATTTACTAGTAATTACATAATTAAAATATGTATTTTTGAAATTATAATGAAAAACAATTACGGTTTAATTTTACGAAAAATACCTTTTTACTTTACCGAAATTCATAAAATTCATTTAAACAATTTTATTCATTTAATTATTTATTTAATTATTTTTAAAACGTTACAATCTTCCCCCGTTTAAGAAATTCGGTCCCTGAATTTAAATTAAAACTCCCCCTCCAAATACTAAAACATTTAGCAAAACACTCAAATCGTCGGGGCTCCGAAATCATCAATACATAACAAAAATCAACTCCGTCAAGCATTTCGCAATCATCGGAGTTATGGCGAGAATAAAATATCAAAACCCAATATGAAAACCATCATGATATATATCAATCTGTAACTTATATATAGTGCGCATCATAGTAAAACCGTACAAATATCTGGATAAGGAAATATGCAAACACCCCTTTTTGAAAATTGCCGTGTGATGCACGTGTCACGGCATAAGTAGCGGACGTTTATTTAAAAAAATAACTATATATATATATATCTTTTATTTAACATACACGTCCCGCCTGGTTACTAAATCAAATAATAATGATTATGAAACATACTGCTCAAACTGAAATCAATCCCAATCACATCAATAAAATATCATGTGCGTCCGGTGCGCACTGAAATCGAAACCAAATACAGATACCATGAATACACACAAAAACAAAATAAGTGCAACAGGCGTGCACCAAAACATCTGTCAAGTGCAACGGGCGTGCACGACTCACTATCAGGTGCATCTAATCTGCACAAAACCCCGATTTAGTGCATCTGGTGTGCACAAAATCGCATCAAGTGCGCCAAGTATGCGCAAGAATCCTAATCAGGTGCACATGGTGCACGAAAACATACATCGAATATCAGAATCGAAATCACAATACGAAAAGGGATAAAAACTAGGTCGAAGCATATATCAAAATCATGTGTAACCCATATGCACGAAATCAAATAAAAAAAATCTCAAAATATATAAAACCAAATCAAGTGTACTGGGTGTATACTAAGCAACATCAATACAGCTGATATGTGAAACACGGATAGAATGCAATGAAGGTACACATAAGAAATACCAATCGTAGAACAAAGTCCTCAAAATACCAAAATCCAATCAACGAAAATATGAAATTCAAATCACTAAATCACAATCGTAAACACTATCGCCAATGTGTGCCTCTTTCCTCTGATGTCGATTGCTTCGAACTCGTCCCTTCGTAGCTGTGCTGGCTGCGCTACCGACGGCAATACACATATCTAGAGTCTCCTACGTAGTCGATCCCTTCACTTGATATCCGGACTACATTAAACTTTTCGATCGATCCATCAAAATCCCATAATTCTCTGAGAGCTCAACACTCAAGTACAGTTTAAAAATATCCGGTACATACCCCAGCATCGATGATCCAGCCGTAGAAGGGCAAACCCAAGCCTCATTAATGGCATCGCGGAACTGCCGTAAACCCTAAGGTTCAAGGGCGTTCTCGTGGTCATTATGTCGAGTTAGGGTTTCATTCTTCTAGAGGGTCCATCGAAATCCCAGCATGTTCTTCCGAATACCTTAAACTTGGGAAAATGGTTTTCTGATAATCGTTCGAACCCTTTAACTTCATCCGGACGGCATGTGAATACCCTTTATCCGCACGCTAAGCAATGCTTCAATCCTCAAGAATAACCAATACTCTAATGGTTATCGTATTCGAGCCGCAGCTCCCTCTGCCCGTGTGCCCGTGGTAGCAGAAACTACCATCCGATATCGACGAAGATAGATCAAAGGAACGAATGAAATACGGTGCAAACAATGTACATCCTAGGGCTCCTTAAGCAGAGTAGCGTATCGTAAGTATGCCGCGGACCATACCCACGGTACGTTACTCTACCTAAATCGCCTACTCCATCAACCAAGGGTCACCTAGACTTATACAAGGTTAAACATAGCGCTCTGATACCAACTTTGTCACGACCCGAAAGTACGGAACGTGACCGGCACTTAGATTACGAAGCGTCTACAGGCGCCACGTAACCTAAGTAAGCCGAAGCCCAGAAATCTAAACCATAAAAGAAGAAGAAGAAGAAAAAGAAAACAAGTTTAAAAGCATCAGCCAATTTTCTCAAAAATTTCGGCAGAGTCTCCTCTGTAAAAACTGGCCCCCAAACGGGTACAACAAGTATAATATAAATAAACAATAAAAAGCATCCCCAAACGGGTGCTAGCTCAACGCCAACAGGCGGAAACAACCACAACAAACACAATAATATACAACGCCAAAAGGCGAGGCTCAAAACTCAAAAGAAAACAAAACCACCAGATCAGAATAATACATGCGCGACTCTAAGGTCGAAATAAAAGACTGGCCCAATAAACTTATCAAGTAATACAAATATGGTTGATGGAGCTTACTAGATACAAATGAATGAATAAAAGTACAATGGTGGTTCGGATACAAGTGAACCAACCTACCGTGCAAATCACCCTGAAGAAAAGATGTGCCAACAAGCTGCCACGGAAACCTGTACATCGAACCTGTAAAGAATTTGGCACAACGGGGGTGAGTTGCAAACTCGGGAGCAGAAGACATCTACGAAAAGAAATCGAATGCATGACGCTATCCTAGGTCATAATAATGCACTATTATATTCCAATCAACAGTAATAGCCGGGTAAAACTACGTGTAAGTGCAGATACTCCGTGCTCGTGTCAGTGCCTCATATAATACTATGCCATATTAAATGAAATGCATGCACCATGAATGTAAAGTAACAAATCCTGAAATCCAGATATATATGTATAAGAAATCTTTAGCTGTTATCATAGTAAAATGTGTATAAGAATCTGAAATCTCAACAATGAAAACCATGGAAATCCGTGTCAAGCATCGACACAACACATGTAATCTCAAGTCTCAATATCTCGGGCTCCGTCAGTCCGGATCGGCCCATATCATCAAATCTCACGACAACGGTTGGTATCCTCCGGATATCCGCCGCGCCAGACATCACCGGTAGGTAGCCTTTCCCTGCCAGGCTCATCGTCTACAACTCGATCTTCTTGCCCCGGGGTACCATACCGGGCCCACCATGTACCCGAGACGGTTCATCCACTCCTCGAATCGGGTCTCGAAATCCATCAGAAAACATGAAATCTCATGGTGGACGACACATACATCACGAGAAAACCGCATCTTATGTTTTTTTTTAAAAGAGAGGAGGAGGAGAGAGAGAAGTTTTTATATATTCTTGCGGTTTTCCCCAAAATCCAGAAATCTCATAGAAATCCAAATCTCAAAATCATGAGTAACTATATGATAAGTGTCGGCATATGCCCATAATACTGCATGATAACATGAAAATATGAATGCATGAATGTCTAAGCAATAAGTATCATGTATGTACTAATGTCAGAGAATAATCACAATATTATATCGGTCTAGTTGTTAACTGATTCTATTCATAAAAGACAATATGATCTAAAGTGTACGTGACATAGCAATTACCGATGATGATGTGTGTGAGCCGGCAAATAAGTGTGAGTGGAATATGCGCATCATCGGTAATAGTGCTGGTGTCCTAACAGGTAAAGTTTATACTGATTATAGCAACATATAAAAGAACATGCACCATGATGATTACAGTATGAATGCAAGACAGATGTGCATTATCCACTTCTCTGCAATATACGAGTACAACCACCACTATATAAATCAAACCTAAACTAGTGTCTATCTAACCTTCTAAGGAACTTAACCTAAGAAACCAGTCCCTAAGAAACAAGAGTCTACCTAGGTCTGAATCAATATCTCTAATAGTCGGCGATCCAGCCTCAATAGCGTCACGTACGAAGTACGGCTTCCTCAATCAAGAGTGCAGATCAATCATCATATCTATGCCTCGTATGGTAAAATCCATCGTACGGCATCCCAATATCGGGGTACGGGTCAAATATCACCTACGTGTCTCATTATTCGTATAATATCATCATCAACACATGTCATGATCGAGGTGATATGCTGTAATCGCATACATCAATTATATAACATTGCCATCATAAATATACCTCATTAATTTATCCTCAGAAATAGCATGTCATATGTATCATGTTGTGATCGAGTCATGCTGATATCATATCGTCATCAAGTCACGCCTATATGATATCGACATCAGGTCACACCTATATGATGTCGTAATCAAGTCATACATATATCATATCATGATCAGTCATAAGTTACAGTTCGGGTTCTATTTTAGAGTCCCATGTACCTCAATATCATCACTACCCATTATAATTTAGGTATACCTGTTCATTATCTCATTCTCTAATGATCCGCTAACACTTTAATACGACTGTATAGTCAAGAATCACGGCATCAAGCCCAGTTATCCTGTTTCATTCCCGTGTATCAATGTATCCCACATACGTGTTGCATATATCTATATATATACCTATACCTAGTCCTATATATATATACACATACCCGTATACACCATGTCGAGTTTCAGTGTGTGCGTGTGTGTGTTTCTACCTGAAACCTACGAACCTCTTCCAGGGTATTCATCCTCTGGTATGGTCTTCCTAAATCAGTCTGGTCCAGCCTAGGGTCATTACTAGGGTCCTACTCATTAAGAATCTAGGGTCACATCTGGTTTCCTAATGTCAATAAGTACTATTCCTATTCTACGTTGCGGGGGTGCTAAACGCCATCCACCCGACTTCCCCCCGTAGATATGCATCTACTCACCTGGTCCATGTCTGCCGAAGACAGTGTCGCCATCCTCCTCTTCATCGCCTGCAGTCCACGTAAGGGGTACCTAGACGCAAACATATAAATAGCATCGTAAACTGAATCACATACGAAAGTCAAACGATCTAAAGGAACAAGCATAGGTTAAAACCTATGTCCCGTCCACGCAAAAGCACCAAATATCGCTCGATATCGGCGTACAAACTCCGATGGATCGAGATAAACATTAACAAATAACTCGTAGTTTTAAAACACATTACTTATATTATAAAACATGATTAAATCCATCGAAACCCTAAAATCCATCAAATTGCCCGATTTCGTAAAACCCGAAAATGCCAATTTACCGTTTTTCATCAAAATTTGACATTTAAATGAAACCAATGGTTATAAAACTCATTAAATAGCATAACTAGACTATACAACCCCTTACTTTATTTTTATTATACAATTTTGCATTTATTTGAAATTTCTAGTTTGCAACCTTTAACAATTTTCAACATTTTTCAAGCAAAATACCACAATTCCACTACAAAACATGATTTTGCATGAATTAATGTATTAAACTACAATTC
This sequence comes from Agapanthus africanus, assembly GCA_030015575.1. Taxonomy (NCBI): domain Eukaryota; kingdom Viridiplantae; phylum Streptophyta; class Magnoliopsida; order Asparagales; family Amaryllidaceae; genus Agapanthus; species Agapanthus africanus. The sequence continues at coordinate 136,510,596 of CM057350.1, forward strand.
ATGATTATAATGATATAATGAAACCATGATTATATTTTTAATTTCATTTATTTAGGAATTTCCCAAAATCTAGTTTACAAAACTAGCCTTTTATTAATATTTTTCCAATTATCACAAGAAACTAGTGATCAAACTAAGTTTTTCATTCCTTTAATATGCTCATATTCCCATTAAAACTACCATCTAATGATAACCACCTTAATAAGAATTTTATTTTACCCACAAACACATTTTAGAAAAATCTAGTTAGCTAAATAGTTTAATTAAAACAATTTGAATAAACAATTATTATACAACAACCATGCAAGATTTTTCCACTTCTAAAAATGGTAGACTAGTTATTATAACCCTAATTAATTAATAAAAATCCTAACTTGAATTTACAAACCCTAACTTGAATTTTAGAAATTGAACATAGAATTAATCTAACAAATCTAATTATGCTCTAAAAGAAACATCTAATAGAAATAAAACAAAAGAAGGAAATTTATACCTTCAAAATATGAAATCCAAACATGAAAACGAGCCTCCAAAATGCATGCTTTCCTACTCCAAAAATCCATGTCAAGAAGAGCAAAGAACAAAGGGTGGGAATTTATTAGGATTTTGTGCAATTTTTATTGAATTTTGGAGGATTTTTGATGATTTTTAATGCAAAAATGATGGGGGGAAATTTTTGGGGCTACCCATGGAGGGGAGGCCGGCCATGGAGAGGGAGGAGGGTGGAGAGAGAGAAAAAATGTGTGGTATTGTGTAGAAAGTTCATAAATAATGCATTTTTTTCACTTAAACCCTTTATTATCTAACTTTTTCACTTTAACCCTTTTCCTAGAAATTTCTAGAACCATGGAGAGATTTTGGAAAAGATTTTGCATATTACACACTTGATTCTAATATACCATGGCTCATTTTTACAAATTAAAACCATTCAAATTTGTAATTTACACTAATTTAGTGTAAAAAATAAAGCTTATGTTAATATTTAAAATATTTAATTTAGGAAAAATATTTAATTAAAATAAAAATTTATAAGTGGCTAAATAAACACCATTTACTAGTAATTACATAATTAAAATATGTATTTTTGAAATTATAATGAAAAACAATTACGGTTTAATTTTACGAAAAATACCTTTTTACTTTACCGAAATTCATAAAATTCATTTAAACAATTTTATTCATTTAATTATTTATTTAATTATTTTTAAAACGTTACAATCTTTCCCCGTTTAAGAAATTCGGTCCCTGAATTTAAATTAAAACTCCCCCTCCAAATACTAAAACATTTAGCAAAACACTCAAATCGTCGGGGCTCCGAAATCATCAATACATAACAAAAATCAACTCCGTCAAGCATTTCGCAATCATCGGAGTTATGGCGAGAATAAAATATCAAAACCCAATATGAAAACCATCATAATATATATCAATCTGTAACTTATATATAGTGCGCATCATAGTAAAACCGTACAAATATCTGGATAAGGAAATATGCAAACACCCCTTTTTGAAAATTGCCGTGTGATGCATGTGTCACGGCATAAGTAGCGGACGTTTATTTAAAAAAATAACTATATATATATATCTTTTATTTAACATACACGTCCCGCCTGGTTACTAAATCAAATAATAATGATTATGAAACATACTGCTCAAACTGAAATCAATCCCAATCACATCAATAAAATATCATGTGCGTCCGGTGCGCACTGAAATCGAAACCAAATACAGATACCATGAATACACACAAAAACAAAATAAGTGCAACAGGCGTGCACCAAAACATCTGTCAAGTGCAACGGGCGTGCACGACTCACTATCAGGTGCATCTAATCTGCACAAAACCCCGATTTAGTGCATCTGGTGTGCACAAAATCGCATCAAGTGCGCCAAGTATGCGCAAGAATCCTAATCAGGTGCACATGGTGCACGAAAACATACATCGAATATCAGAATCGAAATCACAATACGAAAAGGGATAAAAGCTAGGTCGAAGCATATATCAAAATCATGTGTAACCCATATGCACGAAATCAAATAAAAAAAATCTCAAAATATATAAAACCAAATCAAGTGTACTGGGTGTATACTAAGCAACATCAATACAGCTGATATGTGAAACACGGATAGAATGCAATGAAGGTACACATAAGAAATACCAATCGTAGAATAAAGTCCTCAAAATACCAAAATCCAATCAACGAAAATATGAAATTCAAATCACTAAATCACAATCGTAAACACTATCGTCAATGTGTGCCTCTTTCCTCTGATGTCGATTGCTTCGAACTCGTCCCTTCGTAGCTGTGCTGGCTGCGCTACCGACGGCAATACACATATCTAGAGTCTCCCACGTAGTCGATCCCTTCACTTGATATCCGGACTACATTAAACTTTTCGATCGATCCATCAAAATCCCATAATTCCCCGAGAGCTCAACACTCAAGTACAGTTTAAAAATATCCGGTACATACCCCAGCATCGATGATCCAGCCGTAGAAGGGCAAACCCAAGCCTCATTAATGGCATCGCGGAACTGCCGTAAACCCTAAGGTTCAAGGGCGTTCTCGTGGTCATTATGTCGAGTTAGGGTTTCATTCTTCTAGAGGGTCCATCGAAATCCCAGCATGTTCTTCCGAATACCTTAAACTTGGGAAAATGGTTTTCTGATAATCGTTCGAACCCTTTAACTTCATCCGGACGGCATGTGAATACCCTTTATCCGCACGCTAAGCAATGCTTCAATCCTCAAGAATAACCAATACTTTAATGGTTATCGTATTCGAGCCGCAGCTCCCTCTGCCCGTGTGCCCGTGGTAGCAGAAACTACCATCCGATATCGACGAAGATAGATCAAAGGAACGAATGAAATACGGTGCAAACAATGTACATCCTAGGGCTCCTTAAGCAGAGTAGCGTATCGTAAGTATGCCGCGGACCATACCCACGGTACGTTACTCTACCTAAATCGCCTACTCCATCAACCAAGGGTCACATAGACTTATACAAGGTTAAACATAGCGCTCTGATACCAATTTTGTCACGACCCGAAAGTACGGAACGTGACCGGCACTTAGATTACGAAGCGTCTACAGGCGCCACGTAACCTAAGTAAGCCGAAGCCCAGAAATCTAAACCATAAAAGAAGAAGAAGAAGAAAAAGAAAACAAGTTTAAAAGCATCAGCCAATTTTCTCAAAAATTTCGGCAGAGTCTCCTCTGTAAAAACTGGCCCCCAAATGGGTACAACAAGTATAATATAAATAAACAATAAAAAGCATCCCCAAACGGGTGCTAGCTCAACGCCAACAGGCGGAAACAACCACAACAAACACAATAATATACAACGCCAAACGGCGAGGCTCAAAACTCAAAAGAAAACAAAACCACCAGATCAGAATAATACATGCGCGACTCTAAGGTCGAAATAAAAGACTGGCCCAATAAACTTATCAAGTAATACAAATATGGTTGATGGAGCTTACTAGATACAAATGAATGAATAAAAGTACAATGGTGGTTCGGATACAAGTGAACCAACCTACCGTGCAAATCACCCTGAAGAAAAGATGTGCCAACAAGCTGCCACGGAAACCTGTACATCGAACCTGTAAAGAATTTGGCACAACGGGGGTGAGTTGCCAACTCGTGAGCAGAAGACATCTACGAAAAGAAATCGAATGCATGACGCTATCCTAGGTCATAATAATGCACTATTATATTCCAATCAACAGTAATAGCCGGGTAAAACTACGTGTAAGTGCAGATACTCCGTGCTCGTGTCAGTGCCTCATATAATACTATGCCATATGAAATGAAATGCATGCACCATGAATGTAAAGTAACAAATCCTGAAATCCAGATATATATGTATAAGAAATCTTTAGCTGTTATCATAGTAAAATGTGTATAAGAATCTGAAATCTCAACAATGAAAACCATGGAAATCCGTGTCAAGCATCGACACAACACATGTAATCTCACGTCTCAATATCTCGGGCTCCGTCAGTCCGGATCGGCCCATATCATCAAATCTCACGACAACGGTCGGTATCCTCCGGATATCCGCCGCGCCAGACATCACCGGTAGGTAGCCTTCCCCTGCCTGGCTCATCGTCTATAACTCGATCTTCTTGCCCCGGGGTACCATACCGGGCCCACCATGTACCCGAGACGGTTCATCCACTCCTCGAATCGGGTCTCGAAATCTATCAGAAAACATGAAATCTCATGGTGGACGACACATACATCACGAGAAAACCGCATCTTATGTTTTTTTTTAAAAGAGAGGAGGAGGAGAGAGAGAAGTTTTTATATATTCTTGCGGTTTTCCCCAAAATCCAGAAATCTCATAGAAATCCAAATCTCAAAATCATGAGTAACTATATGATAAGTGTCGGCATATGCCCATAATACTGCATGATAACATGAAAATATGAATGCATGAATGTCTAAGCAATAAGTATCATGTATGTACTAATGTCAGAGAATAATCACAATATTATATCGGTCTAGTTGTTAACTGATTCTATTCATAAAAGACAATATGATCTAAAATGTACGTGACATAGCAATTACCGATGATGATGTGTGTGAGCCGGCAAATAAGTGTGAGTGGAATATGCGCATCATCGGTAATAGTGCTGGTGTCCTAACAGGTAAAGTTTATACTGATTATAGCAACATATAAAAGAACATGCACCATGATGATTACAGTATGAATGCAAGACAGATGTGCATTATCCACTTCTCTGCAATATACGAGTACAACCACCACTATATAAATCAAACCTAAACTAGTGTCTATCTAACCTTCTAAGGAACTTAACCTAAGAAACCAGTCCCTAAGAAACAAGAGTCTACCTAGGTCTGAATCAATATCTCTAATAGTCGGCGATCCAGCCTCAATAGCGTCACGTACGAAGTACGGCTTCCTCAATCAAGAGTGCAGATCAATCATCATATCTATGCCTCGTATGGTAAAATCCATCGTACGGCATCCCAATATCGGGGTACGGGTCAAATATCACATACGTGTCTCATTATTCGTATAATATCATCATCAACACATGTCATGATCGAGGTGATATGCTGTAATCGCATACATCAATTATATAACATTGCCATCATAAATATACCTCATTAATTTATCCTCAGAAATAGCATGTCATATGTATCATGTTGTGATCGAGTCATGCTGATATCATATCGTCATCAAGTCACGCCTATATGATATCGACATCAGGTCACACCTATATGATGTCGTAATCAAGTCATACATATATCATATCATGATCAGTCATAAGTTACAGTTCGGGTTCTATTTTAGAGTCCCATGTACCTCAATATCATCACTACCCATTATAATTTAGGTATACCTGTTCATTATCTCATTCTCTAATGATCCGCTAACACTTTAATACGACTGTATAGTCAAGAATCACGGCATCAAGCCCAGTTATCCTGTTTCATTCCCGTGTATCAATGTATCCCACATACGTGTTGCATATATCTATATATATACCTATACCTAGTCCTATATATATATACACATACCCGTATACACCATGTCGAGTTTCAGTGTGTGCGTGTGTGTGTTTCTACCTGAAACCTACGAACCTCTTCCAGGGTATTCATCCTCTGGTATGGTCTTCCTAAATCAGTCTGGTCCAGCCTAGGGTCATTACTAGGGTCCTACTCATTAAGAATCTAGGGTCACATCTGGTTTCCTAATGTCAATAAGTACTATTCCTATTCTACGTTGCGGGGGTGCTAAACGCCATCCACCCGACTTCCCCCCGTAGATATGCATCTACTCACCTGGTCCATGTCTGCCGAAGACAGTGTCGCCATCCTCCTCTTCATCGCCTGCAGTCCACGTAAGGGGTACCTAGACGCAAACATATAAATAGCATCGTAAACTGAATCACATACGAAAGTCAAACGATCTAAAGGAACAAGCATAGGTTAAAACCTATGTCCCGTCCACGCAAAAGCACCAAATATCGCTCGATATCGGCGTACAAACTCCGATGGATCGAGATAAACATTAACAAATAACTCGTAGTTTTAAAACACATTACTTATATTATAAAACATGATTAAATCCATCGAAACCCTAAAATCCATCAAATTGCCCGATTTCGTAAAACCCGAAAATGCCAATTTACCGTTTTTCATCAAAACTTGACATTTAAATGAAACCAATGGTTATAAAACTCATTAAATAGCATAACTAGACTATACAACCCCTTACTTTATTTTTATTATACAATTTTGCATTTATTTGAAATTTCTAGTTTGCAACCTTTAACAATTTTCAACATTTTTCAAGCAAAATACCACAATTCCACTACAAAACATGATTTTGCATGAATTAATGTATTAAACTACAATTCATGATTATAATGATATAATGAAACCATGATTATATTTTTAATTTCATTTATTTAGGAATTTCCCAAAATCTAGTTTACAAAACTAGCCTTTTATTAATATTTTTCCAATTATCACAAGAAACTAGTGATCAAACTAAGTTTTTCATTCCTTTAATATGCTCATATTCCCATTAAAACTACCATCTAATGATAACCACCTTAATAAGAATTTTATTTTACCCACAAACACATTTTAGAAAAATCTAGTTAGCTAAATAGTTTAATTAAAACAATTTGAATAAACAATTATTATACAACAACCATGCAAGATTTTTCCACTTCTAAAAATGGTAGACTAGTTATTATAACCCTAATTAATTAATAAAAATCCTAACTTGAATTTACAAACCCTAACTTGAATTTTAGAAATTGAACATAGAATTAATCTAACAAATCTAATTATGCTCTAAAAGAAACATCTAATAGAAATAAAACAAAAGAAGGAAATTTATACCTTCAAAATATGAAATCCAAACATGAAAACGAGCCTCCAAAATGCATGCTTTCCTACTCCAAAAATCCATGTCAAGAAGAGCAAAGAACAAAGGGTGGGAATTTATTAGGATTTTGTGCAATTTTTATTGAATTTTGGAGGATTTTTGATGATTTTTAATGCAAAAATGATGGGGGGAAATTTTTGGGGCTACCCATGGAGGGGAGGCCGGCCATGGAGAGGGAGGAGGGTGGAGAGAGAGAAAAAATGTGTGGTATTGTGTAGAAAGTTCATAAATAATGCATTTTTTTCACTTAAACCCTTTATTATCTAACTTTTTCACTTTAACCCTTTTCCTAGAAATTTCTAGAACCATGGAGAGATTTTGGAAAAGATTTTGCATATTACACACTTGATTCTAATATACCATGGCTCATTTTTACAAATTAAAACCATTCAAATTTGTAATTTACACTAATTTAGTGTAAAAAATAAAGCTTATGTTAATATTTAAAATATTTAATTTAGGAAAAATATTTAATTAAAATAAAAATTTATAAGTGGCTAAATAAACACCATTTACTAGTAATTACATAATTAAAATATGTATTTTTGAAATTATAATGAAAAACAATTACGGTTTAATTTTACGAAAAATACCTTTTTACTTTACCGAAATTCATAAAATTCATTTAAACAATTTTATTCATTTAATTATTTATTTAATTATTTTTAAAACGTTACAATCTTTCCCCGTTTAAGAAATTCGGTCCCTGAATTTAAATTAAAACTCCCCCTCCAAATACTAAAACATTTAGCAAAACACTCAAATCGTCGGGGCTCCGAAATCATCAATACATAACAAAAATCAACTCCGTCAAGCATTTCGCAATCATCGGAGTTATGGCGAGAATAAAATATCAAAACCCAATATGAAAACCATCATAATATATATCAATCTGTAACTTATATATAGTGCGCATCATAGTAAAACCGTACAAATATCTGGATAAGGAAATATGCAAACACCCCTTTTTGGAAATTGCCGTGTGATGCATGTGTCACGGCATAAGTAGCGGACGTTTATTTAAAAAAATAACTATATATATATCTTTTATTTAACATACACGTCCCGCCTGGTTACTAAATCAAATAATAATGATTATGAAACATACTGCTCAAACTGAAATCAATCCCAATCACATCAATAAAATATGATGTGCGTCCGGTGCGCACTGAAATCGAAACCAAATACAGATACCATGAATACACACAAAAACAAAATAAGTGCAACAGGCGTGCACCAAAACATCTGTCAAGTGCAACGGGCGTGCACGACTCACTATCAGGTGCATCTAATCTGCACAAAACCCCGATTTAGTGCATCTGGTGTGCACAAAATCGCATCAAGTGCGCCAAGTATGCGCAAGAATCCTAATCAGGTGCACATGGTGCACGAAAACATACATCGAATATCAGAATCGAAATCACAATACGAAAAGGGATAAAAACTAGGTCGAAGCATATATCAAAATCATGTGTAACCCATATGCACGAAATCAAATAAAAAAAATCTCAAAATATATAAAACCAAATCAAGTGTACTGGGTGTATACTAAGCAACATCAATACAGCTGATATGTGAAACACGGATAGAATGCAATGAAGGTACACATAAGAAATACCAATCGTAGAATAAAGTCCTCAAAATACCAAAATCCAATCAACGAAAATATGAAATTCAAATCACTAAATCACAATCGTAAACACTATCGTCAATGTGTGCCTCTTTCCTCTGATGTCGATTGCTTCGAACTCGTCCCTTCGTAGCTGTGCTGGCTGCGCTACCGACGGCAATACACATATCTAGAGTCTCCCACGTAGTCGATCCCTTCACTTGATATCCGGACTACATTAAACTTTTCGATCGATCCATCAAAATCCCATAATTCCCCGAGAGCTCAACACTCAAGTACAGTTTAAAAATATCCGGTACATACCCCAGCATCGATGATCCAGCCGTAGAAGGGCAAACCCAAGCCTCATTAATGGCATCGCGGAACTGCCGTAAACCCTAAGGTTCAAGGGCGTTCTCGTGGTCATTATGTCGAGTTAGGGTTTCATTCTTCTAGAGGGTCCATCGAAATCCCAGCATGTTCTTCCGAATACCTTAAACTTGGGAAAATGGTTTTCTGATAATCGTTCGAACCCTTTAACTTCATCCGGACGGCATGTGAATACCCTTTATCCACACGCTAAGCAATGCTTCAATCCTCAAGAATAACCAATACTTTAATGGTTATCGTATTCGAGCCGCAGCTCCCTCTGCCCGTGTGCCCATGGTAGCAGAAACTACCATCCGATATCGACGAAGATAGATCAAAGGAACGAATGAAATACGGTGCAAACAATGTACATCCTAGGGCTCCTTAAGCAGAGTAGCGTATCGTAAGTATGCCGCGGACCATACCCACGGTACGTTACTCTACCTAAATCGCCTACTCCATCAACCAAGGGTCACATAGACTTATACAAGGTTAAACATAGCGCTCTGATACCAATTTTGTCACGACCCGAAAGTACGGAACGTGACCGGCACTTAGATTACGAAGCGTCTACAGGCGCCACGTAACCTAAGTAAGCCGAAGCCCAGAAATCTAAACCATAAAAGAAGAAGAAGAAAAAGAAAACAAGTTTAAAAGCATCAGCCAATTTTCTCAAAAATTTCGGCAGAGTCTCCTCTGTAAAAACTGGCCCCCAAATGGGTACAACAAGTATAATATAAATAAACAATAAAAAGCATCCCCAAACGGGTGCTAGCTCAACGCCAACAGGCGGAAACAACCACAACAAACACAATAATATACAACGCCAAAGGGCGAGGCTCAAAACTCAAAAGAAAACAAAACCACCAGATCAGAATAATACATGCGCGACTCTAAGGTCGAAATAAAAGACTGGCCCAATAAACTTATCAAGTAATACAAATATGGTTGATGGAGCTTACTAGATACAAATGAATGAATAAAAGTACAATGGTGGTTCGGATACAAGTGAACCAACCTACCGTGCAAATCACCCTGAAGAAAAGATGTGCCAACAAGCTGCCACGGAAATCTGTACATCGAACCTGTAAAGAATTTGGCACAACGGGGGTGAGTTGCCAACTCGTGAGCAGAAGACATCTACGAAAAGAAATCGAATGCATGACGCTATCCTAGGTCATAATAATGCACTATTATATTCCAATCAACAGTAATAGCCGGGTAAAACTACGTGTAAGTGCAGATACTCCGTGCTCGTGTCAGTGCCTCATATAATACTATGCCATATGAAATGAAATGCATGCACCATGAATGTAAAGTAACAAATCCTGAAATCCAGATATATATGTATAAGAAATCTTTAGCTGTTATCATAGTAAAATATGTATAAGAATCTGAAATCTCAACAATGAAAACCATGGAAATCCGTGTCAAGCATCGACACAACACATGTAATCTCACGTCTCAATATCTCGGGCTCCGTCAGTCCGGATCGGCCCATATCATCAAATCTCACGACAACGGTCGGTATCCTCCGGATATCCGCCGCGCCAGACATCACCGGTAGGTAGCCTTCCCCTGCCAGGCTCATCGTCTACAACTCGATCTTCTTGCCCCGGGGTACCATACCGGGCCCACCATGTACCCGAGACGGTTCATCCACTCCTCGAATCGGGTCTCGAAATCTATCAGAAAACATGAAATCTCATGGTGGACGACACATACATCACGAGAAAACCGCATCTTATGTTTTTTTTTAAAAGAGAGGAGGAGGAGAGAGAGAAGTTTTTATATATTCTTGCGGTTTTCGCCAAAATCCAGAAATCTCATAGAAATCCAAATCTCAAAATCATGAGTAACTATATGATAAGTGTCGGCATATGCCCATAATACTGCATGATAACATGAAAATATGAATGCATGAATGTCTAAGCAATAAGTATCATGTATGTACTAATGTCAGAGAATAATCACAATATTATATCGGTCTAGTTGTTAACTGATTCTATTCATAAAAGACAATATGATCTAAAGTGTACGTGACATAGCAATTACCGATGATGATGTGTGTGAGCCGGCAAATAAGTGTGAGTGGAATATGCGCATCATCGGTAATAGTGCTGGTGTCCTAACAGGTAAAGTTTATACTGATTATAGCAACATATAAAAGAACATGCACCATGATGATTACAGTATGAATGCAAGACAGATGTGCATTATCCACTTCTCTGCAATATACGAGTACAACCACCACTATATAAATCAAACCTAAACTAGTGTCTATCTAACCTTCTAAGGAACTTAACCTAAGAAACCAGTCCCTAAGAAACAAGAGTCTACCTAGGTCTGAATCAATATCTCTAATAGTCGGCGATCCAGCCTCAATAGCGTCACGTACGAAGTACGGCTTCCTCAATCAAGAGTGCGGATCAATCATCATATCTATGCCTCGTATGGTAAAATCCATCGTACGGCATCCCAATATCGGGGTACGGGTCAAATATCACCTACGTGTCTCATTATTCGTATAATATCATCATCAACACATGTCATGATCGAGGTGATATGCTGTAATCGCATACATCAATTATATAACATTGCCATCATAAATATACCTCATTAATTTATCGTCAGAAATAGCATGTCATATGTATCATGTTGTGATCGAGTCATGCTGATATCATATCGTCATCAAGTCACGCCTATATGATATCGACATCAGGTCACACCTATATGATGTCGTAATCAAGTCATACATATATCATATCGTGATCAGTCACAAGTTACAGTTCGGGTTCTATTTTAGAGTCCCATGTACCTCAATATCATCACTACCCATTATAATTTAGGTATACCTGTTCATTATCTCATTCTCTAATGATCCGCTAACACTTTAATACGACTGTATAGTCAAGAATCACGGCATCAAGCCCAGTTATCCTGTTTCATTCCCGTGTATCAATGTATCCCACATACGTGTTGCATATATCTATATATATACCTATACCTAGTCCTATATATATATACACATACCCGTATACACCATGTCGAGTTTCAGTGTGTGCGTGTGTGTGTTTCTACCTGAAACCTACGAACCTCTTCCAGGGTATTCATCCTCTGGTATGGTCTTCCTAAATCAGTCTGGTCCAGCCTAGGGTCATTACTAGGGTCCTACTCATTAAGAATCTAGGGTCACATCTGGTTTCCTAATGTCAATAAGTACTATTCCTATTCTACGTTGCGGGGGTGCTAAACGCCATCCACCCGACTTCCCCCCGTAGATATGCATCTACTTACCTGGTCCATGTCTGCCGAAGACAGTGTCGCCATCCTCCTCTTCATCGCCTGCAGTCCACGTAAGGGGTACCTAGACGCAAACATATAAATAGCATCGTAAACTGAATCACATACGAAAGTCAAACGATCTAAAGGAACAAGCATAGGTTAAAACCTATGTCCCGTCCACGCAAAAGCACCAAATATCGCTCGATATCGGCGTACAAACTCCGATGGATCGAGATAAACATTAACAAATAACTCGTAGTTTTAAAACACATTACTTATATTATAAAACATGATTAAATCCATCGAAACCCTAAAATCCATCAAATCGCCCGATTTCGTAAAACCCGAAAATGCCAATTTACCGTTTTTCATCAAAACTTGACATTTAAATGAAACCAATGGTTATAAAACTCATTAAATAGCATAACTAGACTATACAACCCCTTACTTTATTTTTATTACACAATTTTGCATTTATTTGAAATTTCTAGTTTGCAACCTTTAACAATTTTCAACATTTTTCAAGCAAAATACCACAATTCCACTACAAAACATGATTTTGCATGAATTAATGTATTAAACTACAATTCATGATTATAATGATATAATGAAACCATGATTATATTTTTAATTTCATTTATTTAGGAATTTCCCAAAATCTAGTTTACAAAAATAGCCTTTTATTAATATTTTTCCAATTATCACAAGAAACTAGTGATCAAACTAAGTTTTTCATTCCTTTAATATGCTCATATTCCCATTAAAACTACCATCTAATGATAACCACCTTAATAAGAATTTTATTTTATCCACAAACACATTTTAGAAAAATCTAGTTAGCTAAATAGTTTAATTAAAACAATTTGAATAAACAATTTATTATACAACAACCATGCAAGATTTTTCCACTTCTAAAAATGGTAGACTAGTTATTATAAACCTAATTAATTAATAAAAATCCTAACTTGAATTTACAAACTCTAACTTGAATTTTAGAAATTGAACATAGAATTAATCTAACAAATCTAATTATGCTCTAAAAGAAACATCTAATAGAAATAAAACAAAAGAAGCAAAATTTATACCTTCAAAATATGAAATCCAAACATGAAAATGAGCCTCCAAAATGCATGCTTTCCCACTCCAAAAATCCATGTCAAGAAGAGCAAAGAATAAAGGGTGGGAATTTATTAGGATTTTGTGCAATTTTTATTGAATTTTGGAGGATTTTTGATGATTTTTAATGCAAAAATGATGGGGGAAAAATTTTGGGGCTACCCATGGAGGGGAGGCCGGCCATAGAGAGGGAGGAGGGTGGAGAGAGAGAAAAAATGTGTGGTATTGTGTAGAAAGTTCATAAATAATGCATTTTTTCACTTAAACCCTTTATTATCTAACTTTTTCAATTTAACCCTTTTCCTAGAAATTTCTAGAACCATGGAGAGATTTTGGAAAAGATTTTGCATATTACACACTTGATTCTAATATACCATGGCTCATTTTTACAAATTAAAACCATTCAAATTTGTAATTTACACTAATTTATTGTAAAAAATAAAGCTTATGTTAATATTTAAAATATTTAATTTAGGAAAAATATTTAATTAAAATAAAAATTTATAAGTGGCTAAATAAACACCATTTACTAGTAATTACATAATTAAAATATGTATTTTTGAAATTATAATGAAAAACAATTACGGTTTAATTTTACGAAAAATACCTTTTTACTTTACTGAAATTCATAAAATTCACTTAAACAATTTTATTCATTTAATTATTTATTTAATTATTTTTAAAACGTTACAGATCCATCCCGAAAGTCACATTATTGTAACCATCCCATTTAGCAGTCACGTCCTCTCCGGACAATGGGGATAGAGGTCCAAGAAGCACTTGATGACTATCAAAGTGAACCGTGTCTAACCTATAGGGGTGGTCTGGAGGCAGGAAACGTCGATGGCCGCAATAACAAACCTTTCTGCTAAAATTCAAGAATTTCGATGTTGTGTGTTCATGGCAATGAGGACATGCTTTGTGACCATGTACGGACCAACCTGATAGCATTCCATACGCAGGAAAGTCATTAATTGTCCACATTACAGCCGCACGCAGTATGAAGGTTGTATTTGTGTTTGCATCATATGTCTCTACACCATCAATGAACAAAGATTTCAACTCCTCGATTAGAGGTCGGAGATAGACGTCAATATTGTTCCCCGGTGAGTTTGGTCCGTCGATAAGAAGAGGCATCATAAAGTATGATTGGTCCATAGCCAACCAAGGCGACAGATTATAAATTATCATTACAACGGGCCATGTGCTATGACTTCCAGCTATATAGTTGAATGGACAGAAGCCATCAGTAGCCAGTCCGAGCCGGACATTGCGAGGATCGCTACTGAATATTGCATGCCTCCTATCGAAATCCTTCCATGCCGGTGAATCTCTTGGATGGCTCATTTTTCCATCTTCACTTGGACGAGCACGGTGATGCCAAATCATTGCCTCGGCTGTTTTCTTGCACCTGAATAGGCTCTGTAGCCTCTGTGTTATGGGAAAGTATCGTGCTATCTTGACAGGTATATCAGGCTTCTTATCAGAATCTTTCGGCTTATACCTGGCCTCTCTACATGTTGGACACTCTTTCAAATCTGAATTCTCTTTCCGGTACAACACGCAATTTTTAGGACATGCTTGAATCTTCTCGCACTTTAGACCCAAATCAGACATCATCTTCTGGGCTCCGTACCAGCTGTCGGGCACATTATTTCCCGGAGGCATAGAATCTTTCAAGAACGAAAGAAGCATTATGAATGACTTGTTGCTCCATCCATTTAGGCACTTAATCTGGAAAAGTTGGATGAACCATGAGAGGGTGGAATACTTCGCATTCTCATAAATTGGATTCCTAGCATCATTCATGAAATTTTCATATTTATCCTCACGCGGTCCTTGACCGGAAGGAATGTCATCTTCGGTACGAATAGATTCACCTAGGGCAGCCTCTACCATATCCTCCATTTCTTCTGATGGAAATAAATTACCGTCTTCTCTTTCTGCCGCATTACCGAATTCTTTTTCTTCTCCTGCCGCATTATCGTGTTCTCCTTTTTCTTCTGCCGCAGTACTGCATTCTTCTCCTTCCCCGTGATATTTCCAAGTTGTATAAAGTCTACTAAACCCATATTTTACAATATGAAGCTCTGTCAATTCTACCTTCTGCCAGTACTTATTGCCACATCTATCGCACGGATAGAGAATCTTCTCTATTATGATCTTATTATGTGCGCGTGCAAATTCAAGAAAAGCAGCAACTCCTGCAACAAAGTTAGGTTGCATACGTTGTTTCCAATCCACATACATCCAGTCCTTAACTCTGACATACTCATGGGCCATGTTAGACTGTATAACATATAAATTGTAGGTTATGCTGACTATATTGAGAAATATAAGAACGGGATAGTTACTGACAAAGGAGAAAATCCGTGTATATGCTTTGTGTGTGCGTTTGTCATTGAAAAGAATAAATTATCGCACGTATGTTAACCGATAGACGGGGACTAAGTGGCGCTTTTAGTTTTATATATGAGTATCGATGAGAATATGAAGGTTTCATATTATCATCGAGAATCATATATTGGTTTTAACTTGAACATCTCGAATCACACTCTAATTATGCGTTTGTTGTGTATTCTAGTTGTATGTGTGTGTTCCGGCTGTCGGGGGTAGGCTTCTATCCCATTAAGAATGTATAGAGCGAACACCCATCACTTGTGCTTTCAACCGTTTCGAGTAAATTTCGGCAGCATCTCCCCGCTGTTCTCCGAGTACACTGTAATAGAATAGATAATCATTTCAAAGCTGTGAAACAACGTTGAAATGAACATCTAATCTATCTTTGTACACGGAGAACCAGCGGAAAGGTACCAACGAAATATCTCGAAACGGATGAAAACACAAGTGAATGAAGGCGTTTGCTTTATATATTCTAAACTTGTCCACACGGGACAAATCTATGGGTTATCATACGATTGAATTTTCTCGTCGCGTAGACTATACGACGGTTGTTAGTATCGAGCTATACCATCTGATATTTAACAACCTTCGTATAGTTCTATGTCACGACGAATATCGCACGTATGTTAACCGATAGACGGGGACTAAGTGGCGCTTTTAGTTTCATATAGAGTATCGATGAGAATATGAAGGTTTCATATTATCATCGAGAATCATATAATGGTTTTAACTTGAACATCTCGAATCACTCTCTAATTATGCGTTTGTTATGTATTCTTGTTGTATGCGTGTGTTCCGGCTGTCGGGGGTAGGCTTCTATCCCATTAAGAATGTATAGAGCGAACACCCATCACTTGTGCTTTCAACCGTTCCGAGTAAATTTCGGCAGCACCTCCCCGCTGTTCTCCGAGTACACTGTAATAGAATAGATAATCATTTCAAAGCTGTAAATCAAAGTTGAAATGAACATCTAATCTATCTTTGTACACGGAGAACCAACGGAAAAGTGCCGACGAAATAGCTCGAAACGGATGAAAACACAAGTGAATGAAGGCGTTTGCTTTATACATTCTTAACTTGTCCACACGAGATAAATCTATGGGTTACCATACGATTGAATTTTCTCGTCGCCTAGACTATACGACGGTTGTTAGTATCGAGCTATACCGTCTGATATTTAACAACCTTTGTATAGTTCTATGTCACGACGAACATCGCACGTATGTTAACCGATAGACGGGGACTAAGTGGCGCTTTTAGTTTCATATAGAGTATCGATGAGAATATGAAGGTTTCATATTATCATCGAGAATCAGATAATGGTTTTAACTTGAACATCTCGAATCACTCTCTAATTATGCGTTTGTTGTGTATTCTTGTTGTATGTGTGTGTTCCGACTGTCGGGGGAAGGCTTCTATCCCATTAGAATGTATAGAGCGAACACCTATCACTTGTGCTTTCAACTGTTCCGAGTAAATTTCGGCAGCACCTCCCCGCTGTTCTCCGAGTACACTGTAATAGAATAGATAATCATTTCAAAGCTGTGAAACAAAGTTGAAATGAACATCTAATCTATCTTTGTACACGGAAAACCAGCGGAAAGGTGCCGACGAAATATCTCGAAACGGATGAAAACACAAGTGAATGAAGGCGTTTTTTTTATACATTCTTAACTTGTCCACACGGGACAAATCTATGGGTTACCATACGATTGAATTTTCTCATCGCGTAGACTATACGACGGTTGTTAGTATCGAGCTATACCGTCCGATATTTAACAACCTTCGTATAGTTCTATGTCACGACGAACATCGCACGTATGTTAACCGATAGACGGGGACTAAGTGGCGCTTTTAGTTTCATATATGAGTATTGATGAGAATATGAAGGTTTCATATTATCATCGAGAATCATATATTGGTTTTAACTTGAACATCTCGAATCACTCTCTAATTATGCGTTTGTTGTGTATTCTTGTTGTATGTGTGTGTTCCAGCTGTCGGGGGTAGGCTTCTATCCTATTAAGAATGTATAGAGCGAACACCCATCACTTGTGCTTTCAACCGTTTCGAGTAAATTTCGGCAGCACCTCCCCGCTGTTCTCCGAGTACACTGTAATATAATTGATAATCATTTCAAAGCTGTGAAACAACGTTGAAATGAACATCTAATCTATCTTTGTATACAGAGAACCAGCGAAAAGGTACCGACGAATTATCTCGAAACGGATGAAAACACAAGTGAATGAAGGCGTTTGCTTTATACATTCTTAACTTGTCCACACGGGACAAATCTATGGGTTACCATACGATTGAATTTTCTCGTCGCGTAGACTATACGACGGTTGTTAGTATCGAGCTATACCGTCCGATATTTAACAACCTTCGTATAGTTTTATATCACGACGAACATCGCACGTATGTTAACCGATAGACGGGAAATAAGTGGCGCTTTTAGTTTCATATATGAGTATCGATGAGAATATGAAGGTTTCATATTATCATCGAGAATCATATATTGGTTTTAACTTGAACATCTCGAATCACTCTCTAATTATGCGTTTGTTGTGTATTCTTGTTGTATGTATGTGTTCCGGCTGTCGGGGGTAGGCTTCTATCCCATTAAGAATGTATAGAGCGAACACCCATCAATTGTGCTTTCAACCGTTTCGAGTAAATTTCGACAGCACCTCCCCGCTGTTCTCCGAGTACACTGTAATAGAATAGATAATCATTTCAAAGCTGTGAAACAACGTTGAAATGAACATCTAATCTATCTTTGTACACGGAGAACCAGCGGAAAGGTACCGACGAAATATCTCGAAACGGATGAAAACACAAGTGAATAAAGGCGTTTGCTTTATACATTCTTAACTTGTCCACACGGGACAAATCTATGGGTTACCATACGATTGAATTTTTTCGTCGCGTAGACTATACGACGGTTGTTAGTATCGAGCTATACCGTCCGATATTTGACAACCTTCGTATAGTTCTATGTCACGACGAACATCGCACGTATGTTAACCGATAGACGGGGACTAAGTGACGCTTTTAGTTTCATATATGAGTATCGATGAGAATATGAAGGTTTCATATTATCATCGAGAATCATATATTGGTTTTAACTTGAACATCTTGAATCACTCTCTAATTATGCGTTTGTTGTGTATTCTTGTTGTATGTGTGTGTTCCGGTTGTCGGGGGTAGGCTTCTATCCCATTAAGAATGTATAGAGCGAACACCCATCACTTGTGCTTTCAACCATTTCGAGTAAATTTCGGCAGCACCTCCCCGCTGTTCTCCGAGTACACTGTAATAGAATAGACAATCATTTCAAAGCTGTGAAACAACGTTGAAATGAACATCTAATCTATCTTTGTATACGGAGAACCAGCGGAAAGGTACCGACGAAATATCTCGAAAGGATGAAAACACAAGTGAATGAAGGCGTTTGCTTTATACATTCTTAACTTGTCCACACGGGACAAATCTATGGGTTACCATATGATTGAATTTTCTCATCGCGTAGACTATACGACGGTTGTTAGTATCGAGCTATACCGTTCGATATTTAACAACCTTCATATAGTTTTATGTCACGACGAACATCGCACGTATGTTAACCGATAAACGGGGACTAAGTGACGCTTTTAGTTTCATATATGAGTATCGATGAGAATATGAAGGTTTCATATTATCATCGAGAATCATATATTGGTTTTAACTTGAACATCTCGAATCACTCTCTAATTATACGTTTGTTGTGTATTCTTGTTGTATGTGTGTGTTCCGGCTGTCGGGGGTAGGCTTCTATCCCATTAAGAATGTATAGAGTGAACACCCATCACTTGTGCTTTCAACCGTTTCGAGTAAATTTCGGCAACACCTCCCCGCTGTTCTCCGAGTACACTGTAATAGAATAGATAATCATTTCAAAGCTGTGAAATAAAGTTGAAATGAACATCTAATCTATCTTTGTACATGGAGAACCAGCGGAAAGGTACCGACGAAATATCTCGAAATGGATGAAAACACAAGTGAATGAAGGCGTTTGCTTTATACATTCTTAACTTGTCCACACGGGACAAATCTATGGGTTACCATACGATTGAATTTTCTCGTCGCGTAGACTATACGACAGTTATTAGTATCGAGCTATACCGTCCGATATTTAACAACCTTCGTATAGTTCTATGTCACGACGAACATTGCACGTATGTTAACCGATAGACGGGGACTAAGTGGCGCTTTTAGTTTCATATATGAGTATCGATGAGAATATGAAGGTTTCATATTATCATCGAGTATCATATATTGGTTTTAACTTGAACATCTCGAACCACTCTCTAATGATGCATTTGTTGTGCATTCGTGTTGTATATGTAACATGATTTTAAACCATTGAGATCAAGATTGATAGAACTGATCATCCTACATTGCAATGGTATTCATCTACCAAAAACTATTATTGTAATGGCATTCATCTATAACAATCAATAATTAAAACTACAAATGTAGGATACTGATATCATAAAGCGTTATACGCAACATATGAATTCACATGACTATTCACCGAAAATTATACCGGCGAATCAGAAATGAGCTTTCTTATTGTCTGTTTTATCATTGCTCGAATAAAAAGGAGTCAATTTTATTAATGAAATTTGAAATTTACAACTCTAAAATGAGATGGGGTCCACCTGAACTATTGTATGGAAACAGAATAAACTAGATTGCAATTGTTTCAATTAAATCATTTCATCTGAAAAGATCAACATCCAAAAACAAGCTTAAATCAATCTTTTCACACTTTTGGCTTTTACCCTAAATGTGGAGGACAAAATGCAGGGGCCCCTTAATCTCTCCTTTTTCTTCTGTTTCTTTCGTTTGATCTTATCTTCCTTAACATCTTCTATCATGTCGTTTGATTAAATTTAATAGGATTTGCACTAGTTGCTTTCGCCATGCATTGCATTATTGTTTTGCTTGTGCTTAATCTAACTATTTTTTTCTGAGGAATTTCTTCAACCGAATGCTAAAAGATCATGCTATCGAATCCGGGTATAACTAGATCCATATTGGGGCTTGCATTAACATAGTCTCTCATTCTTCAATCTATCTCCATTAACATTTCACTTTGCCTAACATTTTCTTAGAAACACACATTGTTTACTAAGAAATATTGGCATAAGGTAGTTCCTATCATACCTCTAAAGTAGCGTATTCATTTTATATAACATGCAAGAAATATGCCAAATCATGAATAAGTAGGCTGACATATATTCCGCTCCTATATATGGTATATGGTGCAATTGTATACTCTGATTTTTCTCACATGCACACACATATTGAAATTTCCGGTTAAAAATAAGATATTTGGCGAGGATAAAAAAAATAGAGATTTATGGCAAAGCGGCTGACCACAACTAATTTGCTGCGATCATCACAATGCACGAAAACAAAAAAAAACATGAGGAATGGGTCCACATGGTTCAGCTGGAATGAGATTTGGGAACCCTAGCCCCAGCCCCAGCCCAACCGAACCCTAGCCCCAGCCCCAGCCCCAGCCCAAGCGAACCTTAGCCTCAGCCCTAGCCCAGCCCCAACCCCAACCCCAACCCCACCCTAGCCCCAGCCCCAGCCCCAGCCCCAACTGAACCCCACAACCGAACCCTAACCCTAACCCTAACCCTAACCGAACCCGATACCGACACCGATGCCAAACCCTCACCCATACCCGAACCTGGCCTAAACCCTAGACTACAACGTCAAAATTAAAAATTATTTGAGATTTACTTACAAACCGTGCGCGCGGTGGAGGAGACGGTAGAAATTGGTGGTCGACGATGATCGGCGAAGGTGGCGACGAGGCGTGGGAAGTCGACGAAGGTGTGGGAATGACCGACGAAGCTGGCAATGAGGCGCGAGCGCGGTGGCGACGAAGCGCGGGAACAGGAGATGAGAGGCGCGGGAGTGAGAGAGAGAAATTTTGGGAACGTGAATAATTTTTCTGTGCTTTTTTTTTTATTAATAACCTATTTAGATGCCCCTACGGACATCACCGTAGGTACATGGCTTGCGGCTCCGTAGGGCTAAACAAAAAATTAGAACGTAAGGCACCGTAGGGACAACGAGTTGTCCCTACGGATAAATCCGTAGGGGCAAGAAATATTTGCCCCTACGAATTTCTGAGTCCGTAGGGGCAACCCCATATTGTAGTAGTGTAGCCGAGTTTTTACATGAGATAAGAGTTTTTCTATTTTCATTCATGTAAATTTTTTATGTAATATTCTTTTATTGGGACACTTGCGGGTTGAGGTTGATGTCACTGTTGATGTATACTATTTACTTTTCCGCATTAGTATAGACCCAAGGCGGGGAGCACAAGTGACCGGGTTCTAGACTCCAGTGGGAGACCATCTTGAGGAGTCGAGACCGGATCTCCTAACTCTAAAATTGGCAGGGTTGTTTACCGCTCTCGTAGGGATCTAGGGATGTGGGTTTGGCTATTCATCATGACTGCGTAATCCGTGTTTTTCATTACTGGCTTAATTTCAAACACGAACAACTTAGTATATCCTATTTTTCATATGTTTGTTTCTGCTGCCTGAGTTCTGTGATATGATCATATAACTGCGTGAGATGAATACTATATATATGATTTATATAATAAACATTGTTTATGTTTTGCACCCGCGCTAGTCCAGCCCCCGCTCTGCCGTTAGTTAAGTAACCCAACGGTGCATGACGGGGTCCCTTGGCGAATGCGGATGGCATAAGCGTACGTTCTATTTTCGTTTCTTCTGTGATATTTAGGAAACATAAATGATGGGACGTCATTAATGAGATTAATGAAAATAAAAGAAACCTAAAGAAGTGCCAGAATCAAATTTTTCAAAAAGGTAGCTCTAGTTATTGCTTTGCATAGCAGTATTCCTTTATGAATATCCAGCACCTCATTCGATGAGGAAAGAACCTAGATCCCTTCAACGGGAGTGGCCTCTTTAGTAAAACTAGAAAATGCTACAACCCACTCGGTTTGTTTTGATAACTTTTTGATTTTAAAAAGTGGATCTTAAACCAATCCTTTTCAAATCACAAAATTCTACAACGATATCAAGTTCATTATGATAAACGTTTTCTTCAAAACTAGTCGTAGCCCTCTGTCATTTCAGATAAGTACTATTTAGTATTCGTGTTGCGGTTGTTGACCATAGCCAAGGCGTAATGTACGGTTGCTGATTAGTGCTTATCTGAAGCATATGATGCGATTGGATTAGGATAGTCGTACGGCTTTGTTGACCTTAGCCAAGGGTCATACGGGTGGGTTTAATTCAATCACGAAATGACGGGTTGAGCTTGGCTAGCACTTATGATTTGTTGACCGTAGCTAAGGTCATAAGTCACTAGGGGTAAAAATAGATATTGGGAATTTCGAATATTGAAATTTGCAATGAGATTGCATACCTTCTATGAGATAGTTGGATCCCGATACCCACTGCGAGTAAGAGTTACTCCTGAGAGAGTTTTGCAATTTACAATTAGCTGATCCAGTAGGTGTCTAAGAAAGGTGTTAACGGGGTTGTGCCCCTGCGGAAACGAGATTATTTAATTAGTTCCATGCGAAAGCATGGGGAGACTCCCTTGGAGTACCAATACCTGCCTGGCTGACCGATTGGCGAACTTGTAGGGTGTAATTAATCCCTGCTAATCTTACCTTTCCTGATTAGATAAGATAACAACTAATCTAATCTTGCAAGAGCGCACTCTAAAGTGTTTTCTTCTCTCTCTCTCTCTCCAGGTAGCGACCATGACACACCTTAATTAAGATAATAATATGGATGTATTGACCGAACCCGCTTATTATACTGAGCTGGGGAACGTTAGTTCCGCTCTATCTTATGACTGTCATAAGTCTGAGTAAGGAATAAGAGAATATCAGGATTCCCACCCCACCCGAACGAAGAAAGAGCATGATGATGTATCTTCTAAGGGTGTGTTCATTACCGAGAACTGTTTCTCAGTATGCTCTATGTCCTGCGTATTGGATACTGGATCAGGATCCTATGTTTTTAATTCGTTACATGGGTTAAGAAGAAATAGAGAACTAGAAAAGGGTGATATGTCTCTAAAAGTAGGGAATGGAGCAATTGTTGCAGCCAAAGCAGTTGGCGAATATCACCTAGTATTACCAAATGGTAATACATTGATTCTGAACGACTGTTATTTCGTACCAAAAATGATGAGCAATATAATATCAATTTCTTTATTAGATAAAGAAGAATATAACTTTGTATTAGAGAAAAATGTTATGAACATTTTCCTAAATCAAGTGTTGATTGGGTTTGGTACGTTGTGTAACGGTATTTACGTTCTAAACCAAAATACAGTTCTTAATATACAGAACACACACAAGAGGAAAAGTTTAGAAATGAACGAATTCTTCTTGTGGCATTGTAGACTTGGTCATATCAATGCGACAAGACTAGCTAAGTTGCATAAATATGGATATTTGAATCAGTTTGAATTTACATCTTATGAAACTTGCGAGTCATGTCTCAAATGTAAGATGACCAAAACACCGTTTACTGGACACGGAGAAAGAGCTACTGAACTCTTGGGACTGATACATAGTGATGTATGATGTCCTATGTCTACGCATGCCAGGAATGGATCCTCATACTTTAATACATTCACTAATGATCTCTCAAGATCCGGACATATGTTCTTGTTGAAACACAAATCTGAAGCTTTCGAGAAATTCAAGGAATACAAGTACGAAGTAGAGAACCAGATGGGTAAAAGTATTAAAATCCTTCGATTTGATCGGAGAGGAGAATACTTGAGCATGGAATTCCGTGACATTTAAAAGAGAATGGAATTCTCTCTCAACTTAATCCTTCGTATACACCACAGCATAATGGAGTATCAAAGGGGAAGAATTGCACCCTATTAGATATGGTGCGCTCTATGATGAGTATTGCTGAGTTATCTATTTCCTTTTGGGGTTATGCACTTGAGACATCTGCATACCTATTGAATAGGGTTCCGACAAAATCTGTGCCTACCACTCTATATGAGATATTTAATGGGAAGAGACCATCTTAAACGAGTTAAGATATGGGGTTATCTGGCTTATGTTAAAAGGAAAAATCCGGATAAGCTCGAGGCAAGATCTGTTTCGTGCAAGTTTGTGGGATATCCAAAGGATTCATATGGATATATCTTCTACCATACTGAGGAACAAAAGGTATTTGTTTCTCAACATACCACCTTTTTAGGAAAGGAATTTCTTGTAAGAGAAATTAGTGGAAATGTGGTAGAATTGGAAGAAGTTCCAGCTACACAAACTACAGCTGATGATTTGGTAGAACCGAAGGATTCGATAATCCCCAACAAACCTCAGCCACTCTGCAGATCTAGTAGGGTTCCTTATCCACCTGAGAGATACTACGGTTTTCTCATAGACGGTGCGAGTGAGGATTGCATTATGGAAGATGATGACCCAACTAGTTTTGAGTAGGCCATCACAAGTAGGGACTCTGTGAAATGGCTGGATGCTATGCGATCTGAGATGGAATCCATGTACACCAATAAAGTATGGACTTTGGAAGTTGCTCCTAAAGGGATAAAACCCATTGAGAGCAAGTGGATCTTTAAGAAGAAAATTGGTGTAGATGGAAAGGTTGAGACCTTCAAAGCTAGGCTTGTAGCAAAAGGTTTTCGTCAACGACCAGGTGTCGATTATGATGAAACTTTTTCTCTAGTGGCTATGCTTAAGTCCATCAGGATCCTACTTGCTATTGCTGCATACCATGACTATGAAATCTGGCAGATGGACGTCAAGACCGCTTTTCTAAATGGTGATTTAGAAGAGAGCGTGTACATGATATAGCCAGAGGGCTTCATAGATAGTGGGAGCAGCGGAAAGGTTTGCAAGCTGCTTAAATCAATTTAGGGATTAAAGCAGGCATTACAGAGCTGGAACATCTATTTTGATGTGGCAGTCAAAAAGTTTGACTTCATAAAAAACGTTTTTTAAACCTGGTATATACAAGAAGGTAGTAGAGAGTAAGATTGTCTTTCTCGTATTGTACGTGGATGACATACTCTTGATAGGAAATGATGTTCCTATGCTACACTCAGTCAAGCTCTTCTTATCACAAAAGTTCTCCATGAAAGATCTGGGTGATGCCTCCTACATCCTGGGGGATAAAAGATCTATAGAGATAGATCTAAACGGATGTTGGGATTTTCCCAATCAATGTACATTGACGCCATACTAAAATGGTTTAGTACGGAAGATTCTAAGCTTGGTAAGTTACCCACTTGCTCAGGAATCACTCTCTCCAAAGAAATATCTCCTAAGTCTGATTTGGATAGGGCTCGTATGCAAGAGATACCCTATGCTTCTGCAGCTGGGTCTATCATGTATGCGATGTTATGGACCAGACCGGATGTAGCTTACGCACTTAGTATGGTAAGCAGGTATCAATCAGATCCCGGGGAGAAGCACTGGATAGCTGTGAAGAACATTCTTAAGTATTTGAGAAGGATTAAAGAAATGTTCTTGGCGTATGGTAACGGAGAACTCCAGGTGGAGTCCTTTACCGATTCAAGCTTCCAGAGTGATAAGGACGACAATAAGTCGGTCTCGGGTTTTGTCTTCACCCTCAATGGAGGGGTGGTATATTAGAAGAGTTCCAAGTAAGATACCGTGGCAGACTCGACGATGGAGGCTGAATACATCGCTGCCAACAATGCTGCCAAAGAAGCTATCTGGATGAAGAAGTTCATTGCTGAACTTGGTGTGGTTCCATCCATTGAGCATCCAATACCCTTGTACTGTGATAACAATGGAGCTGTGGCTTTGGCCAAGGAACCCCGATCCCATCAGTGATCCAGACATATTCTCAGGCGGTATCACTTGATCCGGGAGATGGTAGATCGCCGGGAGATCGAGGTCAGGAGAGTTGACACGAAGGACAACACAGCAGATCCACTCACGAAGGCCCTCCCCCAGACGCAGTTTGAGAGATTTTTTGGGATGTTGGGTATGAGATACTACAACAACTGGCCTTAGTGCAAGTAGGAGATTGTTAGGAATATGTATGCCCTAGAGACCATTATTGTATGATATAGTGGATGCTTGGACACACACACACACACACACACACATATATATATATATAGGACTTTCTTGCTCGACATGATAGTATGCTATCTGGTTGCTCTTTATCTTAACATGTACACTTGTATTGTTATACTATTTCTCTAATACATGTTGATAAAGCCTTTAGGATGTTAGCTTGACTACCAGGACTATGATATAGATCATACTAGTGGGGCTTGTGTAGTCCACAAGCACATCTTTTAACAGTTCCTAGTCGAGGGGATATCGAGATAGGGCATCGATATTCCAGAGTAGACTAGTGTGTACATTTCTTGACCCTGTATGGGGCGATGGTTGATCCCACATCCATTGGTGTTTGACATCAAAGATTGCACATAGGTGCTCATCAGAGAATGGGTACACCGAACAGGAATCGCCGAGAACTCCTAGATGGTACCATACCTATCGTCAGATAGCAGTTCTCTGGTGACACTTGTACATGTTAGTCTGTAGACCCGAGATTGTCATAGAGTCTTGTTTAGTTCCCACTGTGCTTTGATTTCCACCCTACCACTGCTTAAAAGAGTCATGCAAACAGGTGGATTTTGGGTACAATCCCGAGTCACATGGAGGCAATGAGCGATAGGAGGGGTTTTGTCTCTCACAGTATAGGGAGTTGATATTGTGCTATGCTTGATTGGCTATAACAGCAAGTCTCTGGTCAGGGATGATGAGATTTACTGGTAAGTTTTATCAGTAGTTTCTTGAACAGTTATATACCACACATCGGCATGACTTATCAAGTTACTGGGGTCTGACGATTCCACCCCTAGACTCGATATGCGACATATCAGACGAAGAGACCGGACTGTACGGTAAATGTTTCTTATAGGCTTTACGGGAGTTTGGATAAGCTTGCTTGTTGATCTTCTACTCGTTCAATACCTGGGTAGCCGTTACGTCCAGCTAGTACCGCTGACGGCTTATGGGTATCTGATATGATCAATACCTACTGCTGGCGTATTAACGAGTCTTTAGAGCCTCACGCAGAGATTTCCTAGCTCAAGCGAAACGAAGTAGGGCACATATGCTGATATGTGTTGGAGCTTGATTAAATACGAGTATGTAATACCGTATTCTAATCTAGCGATATTTGATATCTTTCAGGTTATATGTCATATAACCGGATTATTGAATCAAGTGTTGATTCAATGGAATATGTATATGTGGTTAATATATATTTGATATATATATTTGTATATTTGATATTAGCTGGATTATATTTGATATAGACGGATTATTAAATCAAGTATTGATTTAATAATTTAATATATATATATATATATATATATATATATATTAACTAGTATTGAATATTAGACGGTTATATGTGATATAACCGGATTATTGAATCAAGTGTTGATTTAATAATGTGATATACATATAAGTGATATTAGTCGGTTATATATGATATAACCAGATTATTGAATCAAGTGTTGATTTAATAACTTGATATATATTTATTTATTTGATATATATATATATATATATATTAACTAATGTTCGCTCACTTATGGTTTTCTTCTCTTCTCTTTATATATATATATATATATTTATATATTGTGTCATGTTAGATGATACATGGAACATGGGTGTATGAGACTCACACCAAGGATAAAGATAATTAGGGCAATTATTTATTAATAGAAAAACAAAATAATGAGTTGATAATGAGCATGGCTTAGATGCTTGTAGAAGCATGTAGAAGCCATGACTCATCCCACTTATTTTGTTTTACTCTAAATATTTTTTAACCCAACCATTATCTTTAGCCCATGGTTAACTCTCTCCTTATCACTTGAGATTTTTTCTTCACCCAAGTTCGTCTTCTTCCTCTCTAGTTTTTCTTGAGCTGAAAAAGAAAAAGAGAAATAGATTTCTAAAGTGAGCAAAATTCCTACTTCATCAACCTACTCTCATCTAGCCCATAAGATTAGATTGTTTGCTTCACTAATTCTTGATTAGCGAAGAGTGAGTTTGAGTTAGAGAAATTTCAAGGTGGATCATCTTCGACATCGAAGAATCATTAGCAAGTTCATTCCTTTCACCAAGTGGAGCCTAAGAAGTGTTCTAGGGACTACTACATGGAACTTTAGAAGTGAAGGACCCGTCTGTAAAGGTTGTATTCTCTATTCACTTAGTGTAAAACTTGCTTACTAACCCTAATTCTCTAGTTCGATTCTAGATTAGTGTAGCTTACACCTCTAGATTTTTTTAAAATTGCATATTTGATGCATGTGGAAACTTAGTAGAGGTGCTAAGACACACTTTCAAATATATTATAATTTAAATTCGGTATTCAAATCAAAGTATATTTTTAATTATCTTTGCTTCGGGTGTATCCTAATGCAATAGGAGAAACACAAACTGATTTCTAGGGATGATAGAGGGAAGAGTGGCTAAACGTTCCCAATCATTCGTAAATTTCTCCGACTTTTTGAATTTTTTTCAATCTTTGACGCCGTCTCTTGAATATTTGTGACATCTCATACCAGACATGCATCCAATGTCCGTCTATATCGACTTCTAAGACGAAATGTTTCTGTAATACAGATTAATAAATATATTATTTAATAAATTTATAACATATAAAAGGTATGCATATAATGTTGAAATATAGTTGGGTTATGTATTACCAAGAGTGAGCGCCAAGTCCATACGTATGCTTCCCACAGGTTTTCTGCAAACGTGAAGCCCATGTTCCAGAAGTCGGAGTTGTGGACGAGAACACATTATTGGATATGTATGCCCTAGAGGCCTTTATTGTATAGGATGTTAGGGGTATGTATGTATAAGACAATCTTGCTCGATATGATAGTATGCTATTTGGTTAGATTTTATCTTAACATGTGTATATGTTTTACTTGTTATTTCATATCGCTTATATATATTGATAAAGCCCGTAGGATCCTTACTTGACTACCAGCGTTATGATGGCAATCATACTTATGGGAGCTGGGTAGTTGATAAGCACATCCTTAAATGTCCCTAGATGTGGGAATATTGAGACTGGGCATCGATATTCCTGAGTAGACTAGTGTATACATTTCTAGACCCTGACGAGGGGAGATGGTGGGTCCCACAGCCATTGGTGTGTTTCACCTAAGATTGTATACAGATGCTCACTCAGGGTGAGTACACTGGACGAACTCGCCGAGAACTGGCTAGATGGTATTATACCTATCGTCAGATAGCAGTTCTCTGGTGACATGAGTACAGATAGTTCGTCGACCTGAGATCGTCATTTGTCTCATATGAGTTCCTGCTGTACTTTGATTACTACCTTACCATGGCTCTACTGATTCATGTAAACATGTTTTAGTTGGGTACAGTACCGAGCCACATGGAGGCAGTGAGCGATTGTTGGGAATTCGCCTCTCCCGGTATAGGGAGTCGATGTCGCGTTGTGTTCGATTGAACAACACCATATGTCCCTGTTCAGTCAAAAATATCGCACATTTGATATAACATTTTCCTTACTTTTCTTAAATATTTAAAGGTGTTTATTATAAGTATGAAACATATGAGGGTTTATCTGTAAAATATCTATTGTCATATGTTTATGTATTATAATTAACATTATGAAGGAAAATATATGCATATAATATTTTAGTAATTTAAATATGCATATCATATCAAATATCCCTAATCAATTTTCTTAAAATATAATATCATATAAATGGTTAGGATAATATCTCAAAAATACCAAATACTACAAACATTATTCATGGAGATATTGTGCAGATTTAGCTCAGGTCAGGAGATCGGGATATCGAGATGTCAGAATCAAAAATCTGCCGATGAAGTTTAAATAAAATTATAAAATCAATATTGGCAGAGACTCGGTAAATATTTCCAAAATTCAGACATCACATAAATCTCCATGTGTCAACAGAAGGCAGCCCCAGAAGTTTGGAACCAAGATCCCTCCAACCCACCGTGGCTCCGCGGCTAAAACATCCAATTTGCGGCGAATCCGCCACCATTATGTAGAGTTAGGGTGTGGGATTTTATGGGTAGGATCTTCACAACAAACCCTAATACTTGGGATCTTGGGTTTCTGGCTTTAGGACTATATAAAGGACCGAGGGCTAAACTTAGAAATCATCACCTTTTACGCGAAGCAAATCATCGTCAAAGAACAAGTGATCCACGAAAGGTCCGCGATTCGACGTGATAAAGCGACGTGAGATTCGACGGAGCATCTACTTCCGACAAGGCAGAGATCGAGAGCAATTTCTTCCTCTTGTAATCTAAACTCATAGGATTTGTATTTGTGAAGTTGATTAATAAAGGTAGATCATTAGTTTAATTATTTAGCATTTACATCATGATCTCTATCCGTTCTTCTTCTTCTATCTCTATCATGCGCGAGTAATTCACCGCTTGATAGGGTTCGTAGGATTAGGGTAGATCAATGGATGAGAAAATCCTTTAACTTCTTTTACGTCTTTTGAAGTTTATAAACTTTATCAAAAGAATCGTTAACATCCAAATCGGGCGCGCTACCAATTTATTGCTAGTCTTGACCGCGATTTGAGATCATATTAACAATTATTTTGTTAAGTGCTAGACATGAATAGAGATCAATGAAAGTAAAACGGTCAATAGTGAGGAAACCCTAGTTTCTTCCAAGAACCCTAATCCCCATTCATCACTATCAATCTAGTTTTAAATCTATCAAAAGATAAAGGGAGTTATCTTTATTAGTTATCCATGACTACTAAATCCTAACGAACCCTTCAAGCCTCTTCTTTATATATATTCTACATCTGTGGTTAACATAGATCTAGAATCTATACTATATTCTCCCTTCTTTCTAATCAACTCGTCTAAAGCAAGATGAAAAGTTCCACGCATCCCTGCGGACGACCCGTACTCATCTCGGCTAGCTACACACGACACCGTTATTGATTACGGTTACTACTATACACTTTCACAGATCAATCAAATGGCGCCGTTGCCGGAGATCCGTGTGTAATTTTTTTTCTTACTATTCATGTTGAATTCTTATTCGATCCATATCATAAAAATAAAATAAAACAACAAATTCTGTATTTAACGATAAGTGTGCGATTTTTGCGAGGGAATCTGGAGACACTAGAGCGAGAAAATCAAGATTCAGAGACTTTCAGAGAGTACCAGAGGAGCAAAGGAGGCCACTGTAGAAAAATTACCAAACGATCCCTCCATTGCGCGGCGGAACCGCGGCATTAGTGCACATTTGGCGGCGGAACCGCGGCAGAGTTGGGAAGTTATGCCCCCAAAATTCTCTGGTATATTTCTCAACTCTTTCTCTCTCCTCTGAAAATCCTATAATATATTTTTTTGCAGGATTCTTTACATAATTTCGCCGCTCAAAAAAGATCGTTTTGCGTGTTTTGTTTTGCGGGTTGTTTTTGCATATTTTAAAACGGCCTTTAAGGGGAAATAACCCAACTTCAGATTAGGTGGGGATTTCATCACCTTTCTTAGGCCCCACAAATCGCTAAACGTGAATGCACATAACCTTATATCAATTAAAAAATATCTAGACCAAGCCCTAATGACTGTCGCGCTCAATTAGGACAGAGGAAGGCCGTGGGTAATCTATCACTTATCTGCATTACTTTGGTGGTGTATAGGTAAGTGTGACTAAGACAAGTGGTTACTTAATTAGGCCCGCTATTTTCGGTGATTCGTATAGTGGATACCTCCCACTTACCTGGCCACAAAAGAGATAAAAAGATGGTAGAGGATTCATCCCGCGGCTTGTCCTTTGGAAGTCTAGGAGCGGTCTAGTGCTTGACCTAGGTGACCTTATTTCTAGGGTTGCTTGTGCATTTTGTGATTTGTTGAGTCAACCCTCAAGTCTCACTTTCAAAGCAAAACAATCTAAATAGAGCTTAAATCTTCCCCTTCCTCTTTCCTTCTTAAAATGGGTAATCCAAATAGACGAACTCTTGCCGAGCTTTGCTATCCAGAACCAGATATTTCTTGTTTTCGTAATTGCTTTGGTCAAAATTCCGACTCTACCATGTCCTTAAGAGATTGGATAGAGCAAGCGGAAAAAAATAGTTAGACACCTCACTCGAGGTCCTATCAACCGTATCAAAAATCTACATCTTCTTCTGTTGATACTCCATTTAATGAGTGTGAGGAAACTCCTAAACGCATGTCCATCACTGAGCATATGGCGAGGGCTAAAAGCCAAAGTTTCAATCCTGTCAAACCGTTAGGACAACAAACACCATCACTTTCTAAGAAAGATATTGCTACTCGTTTTGCGGCTTATATGACATCTGTTGCCAGTCGCCAACCAACCAATCAATATCAATATTCATCTTATCACAATGTTGATCCTACTCCTGTCCAATTTTCACAACCATTCGATTCCTATCAATCCTACCCGTTTACACCTTCTCTAGACAATTCTTCTAATCGGTCATTTGGGAGTTTTACCTATCCATAAGAATTTCAATCTTCTGCTGAAACCCCTTACCGACCCATGTCCAGTCTTGAACGGACAATGGAAGAATTTCGGGTTGCGTCGTGCTGCCACTTAGAGGAATTGAATGCATCCATGACCGCCTTCATACAAATCAACGAATGAGCAACTAGTTTACAACTAGCTCAAAATTATTCAATGTATGATACGGCAATAGGACAAATTGAGAATTTAGGTAGTGAGAGAGAGCAGTACACCCCTCCAAATCAAACCTCCTCATCCTAAATTGAAATCCACAACTCCAGTTTCACAGATCTATCGAGTATACCAAATGATTCACCAATTGAAAATAGAATGTTTGATGAGTTATGCGACTTTGTAGTGTTTGATTTACCCAATTGTGAAGGGTCCATTTCAAGTGAAACCACACCTAATCCTTATGATCTCTACACCTCCACTCTAGAACCGAAATTGATTGAAAACCATGCTTTTGATGAGGTGTCTGAGAATTTTAACCTTCACTTGATTGAGGATATTGATGCTGGGGATATATTGGATGATGAACCCATAATTTTGGATGAGTTTTTCTTACCAATTCATCAGGTCCTTTCACTTTCGTGTGGACATCATCTCAAACCTTTAACTATTTTTCTTGAACCCCATATGCGTCTGGAAACTGATGATAAATGCATGACCGAAAAGCAGAACGAAATTCAGCCTTCATTTCCCACATCTAATTCAGCAATACTCGACACCCCGATTTGTTTACCCATTTCATTACCCGCTTTTTTTGGTTCTTCTTCTAAACTTCTTTTAATTTTAGAGAGTGTTGATGAATCACAATCCGATATTTCGAGTTCTATGATTCTTGAAAGACCACTTGATTTGAACCCCTTTGAAAATGAGGTAGATGAGTATTTCAAGGATCCTACCTCCAAAATTTTTGACGAATCAAGTGTGTTGAATTCTGGTGCGACCCTTATTGACATTGAAACGTTCAATCGGACCATCGCTGAAAGTTTCGAAAATATTTTCGCCAACGAACTCGCATTTCTAAACGACACGGATTTTGTGATTAATTAACCTCCACCTGAAGAAATTGAAACACCACCATTTCTTCTTATCCCATATGAGAATGTGACTATTCTTCCCATTCCTAATCATTCACATTCTCATTTTCGTTCACCATCACTATTTCGTCTCTATCAACCGAGACGTAAACCATACCACCTTTTATCTCCTCCCCACTTCTTCTTGTCTACATATAACATGATCTTCTACCAACCTTGGTGCTACATTGATAAATTTTTTGAATGGTTGGTGTTGAATTTTGGTCTTTGTAAAGCTTTATATTGACCAATAACTTTAACCCCCCTCATAATTTTAAATGCTTAATACTATTTTACTCAAGTTTGGGGGGGATATATTTTGGCTCTTGAAACAAAATAAACAAAATTATGAGCCAAAAATAAGTTTGGGGGAGAATTTCACTGTCATTATTTCTTGTCCCCTTTAATAACTTTTCCTCCCAAGTCTACTGTTTTTTTAAGGTTAACAGATGATATCGGTGAGGACACTGCTGCAAACAGGTTTGGGGGAGGTTTGTGCTTATTCACGCATTATTTTGCATTATACTATATATAAGCACAAAAGAATTTTGATAATGAAAGTTTGAAAGTGAAAAATTACATTCGAAAGATAAGAATAGTTTGAGAAAAGCAAGAAAGTTAGATGTTTTCTTAAACGAGGCTAGTAATAAGTAGTTATGAGCTGTTGTCCCAAGGGTTAGTAAGATGAAGGAAATGACTGATCTGAGAATAAAAATACGTCTAAAAAATAGTCCCTATTCTTGAGGCCAAACATTTGAACGTTGATACCCTACTATACGCACTTGCACACATCTTGAAACTTGGGATAGTAGAGAATATCTTGAAATGCTCTTGTTTAAAAGGCTTAGTATAAAACAATAAAAAAATATAAGTGATGAAGAAAAGAATGAACACTGGTTTTGTAATTACCAAGGCAGCATAAAAAAATATAGCGAGGGTGCTTTATCACCTAGTGCCATAGACCAACTGATTTGGTAGACACTGCTAAGCCTTAGGTGTTGCAAGACGATGATATTACGCCTAACTGAGTGAGCACATTTGGTAATCGGTCGGTTAGTACCTCAAGAAATATTAACGGTCACATGAAGGATGTGTGAGCAATTCCATCTGATAATGTACACCGAGTAAAAAGTACTAAGGAAGATGGACAAGAGTATGACAGCTTGAATTGAATTCTCTAAGTGTCGGGATGTGTTTTACACACACGTAGGGATATATGATCAATGTTTAGATGAAAGATACGGAGGAAAACTAAATGCGATGTTTTATTAAGGGACGATGTGATTTCTAACATTTTTTCACGACCATTAAGATATGGCTCATAGCAACTGAAAAACTCGTGTAGTTGGAAACTCTTATTTTCATGTTTTTTCTTTTATAGTTCTTATCTTTGTATATAACTTTCATCGTCTTTTTTTTATTATGGGATTTTGTGGGTGTAATCCGCTGAAAACCCTCAGGAGACAACACTCCTCCTACTAGGGACACCTAGAGGTTTAACGGCTTGTTGCACGTGCTCAGTGCAATCGTGTTTTCTACGAAAGTGTGCTAGCTAGTTTTTTCTTTTTCTTTTTCTTTTTCTCCCTCTCTTGAATAACTAGTTTGCTCGGGACGATCAAAATTAAGTTTGGGGGTATTTGTTCAGTCGAAAATATCGCACATTTGATATAACATTTTCCTTACTTTTCTTAAATATTTAAAGGTGTTTATTATAAATATGAAACATATGAGGGTTTATCTGTAAAATATCTATTTTCATATGTTTATGTATTATAATTAACATTATGAAGGAAAATATATGCATATAATATTTTAGTAATTTAAATATGCATATCATATCAAATATCCCCAATCAATTTTCTTAAAATATAATATCATATAAAATGGTTAGGATAATATCTTAAAAATATCCGAATCACATAAATCTCTATGTGTCAACAGGAGGCAGCCCCAGAGGTTTAGAACCAAGATCCCTCCAACCCATCGCGGTTCCGTGGCCAAAACATCCAATTTGCGGCGGATCCGCCGCCATTATGTAGAGTTAGGGTGTGGGATTTTGTGGGTAGGATCTTCACAACAAACCCTAATACTTGGGATCTTGGGTTTCTGTCTTTGGGACTATATAAAGGATCGAGGGCTAAACTTAGAAATCATCACCTTTTACACGAAGCAAATCACCGTCAAAGAACAAGTGATCCACAACAGGTCCGCGATTCGACGTGATAAGGCGACGTGAGATTCGACGGAGCATCTACTTCCAACAAGGCAGAGATCGAGGGCAACTTCTTCCTCTTGTAATCTAAACTCATAGGATTTGTACTTGTGAAGTTAATTAATAAAGGTAGATCATTAGTTTAATTATTTAGCATTTACATTATGATCTCTATCCGTTCTTCTTCTTCTATCTCCATCATGCACTAGTAGTTCACCGCTTGATAGGGTTCGTAGGATTAGGGTAAATTAATGGATGAGAAAATCTTTTAACTTCTTTTACGTCTTATGAAGTTTATAAACTTTGTCAAAAGAATCGTTAATATTCTAATCGGGCGCACTACCAAGTTATTTCTAGTCTTGACCGCGATTTGAGATCAGACTAACAATTATTTTGTTAAGGGCTAGACATGAATAGAGATCAATAAAACGACAAGGGTCAATAGTGGGGAAACCTTAGTTTCTTCCAAGAACCCTAATCCTCATTCATCACTATCAATCTATTTTTAAATCTATCAAAAGATAAAATGAGTCATCTTTATTAGTCATCCATGACTACTAAATCCTAACGAACCTTACAAGTCTCTTCTTTATATATATTCTACATCCATGGTTAACATAGATCTGGAATCTATACTCTATTCTCCCTTCTTTCTAATAAACTCGCCTAAAGCAAGATTAAAAGTTTCACACATCCCTGCGGACGACCCGTACTAATCTCGGCTAGCTACACACGACACCGTTATTTATTGCGGTTACTACTATACACTTTCACAGATCAATCAGTCCCTAGTTAGGGCTGTGAGAATTACTGATAGTTAGATCAGTAGATTCTCGGATGGTCTTGAGTCACATTGGCACGACTTGTCAGGTTATTAGGGGTCTGACATTTTCCACCCCTAAACCCGGCATGTGATACTCTAAGAAGAACAGACCGGACTGTACGGAGATTATCACGGACAGGCTCAGTAGAGGTTCAGATGAGTTTGCTTGTTGGCGTTCTTTTCAACAGATACCTGGGTAGCCATTACGTACCGCTAGTGCCACTAACGTGCTTGTGAATAAACCCACTGACAGTATATTGTTGAGTCTTTAGATTCCCATACAGAGTGTTTCTCTGGTTTAGGCAAAACGATGTAGAGGCCGTATGGTTATACTTTCAGGGTTCCGATGATATACGTGTACTAGCTACACGGATTTATGTTCGAACGGATAATACTAGCGGGCTTAGATTTAAGCCACATTATTGAATCAAGTATTAATTTAATAACGATCTAGTATTATATTATTGGATTATTTTATCTCTTAGTATTTGTATTTTTTGCAGTACGAATACGGGTATGTATATACGGTGAAGGTATTCTTGTATTTATATTAGAAAGCTTCTAGAAAAAAACACCTCATTATATTTGTTTCTATTTATTAGAAATTCAAAATGAGGTGGAGGGGTGAGGTGGTTTTGAGCATGGTATGAAGCATGGTTATTATTTTTATTTATTCATTTGTGATAACTATTCAAGCATGGGTTGATTTTATATTGGAAAAATTATTATGACACGTATCTTTTTTCTAAGCCATTCTTGAATCATTATCACTTAGCCATTCTCTCTCCTGCTTGAGCTCTTCTCCTTCCTCAAACCCTAGCCCTTTCATGAGTTGAGAAACATGGGATTATTGAGATAAACTAAACCAATTAACACACTCTATATCCACTAAACTACCTAGATTAGCAAACTAGGTCTTTTAGTTACCTCCTTTTTAAGGTTGGAGCTTGAACCATATACTCATGGGTGGATCGCCTTTGACGCGAGGGGGCCAACGACCAAGCTCGATCCCGATGGATGAGGAGCTTAAGAAGAGGATTAATAATACCCGAAGTACTTGATCTTATAGGTATAATCTCTTTCATAGTAGATTAGAATCTATGAAGGTTTTTCTAGTTAGGGCTTATGGTTGTTCTAGGGATTATAGTCGATGTTTCCCGCTTTAAAATTGTTTTTTGAAAATTCCGCCTTTCTAAAAACCCAGTAGAGTGTGCGACATCGATTTATATGGTATTAGATCCACTCCATAAGCTTTATATATCTCATAGCGACGTTAGAATTTCATCGTTTTTGTTGCATACGAACCGCCGACAAAAACAATCCTAAAAATTAAAGTTTTGACTTGTTTGCACATTTCGCGGGCTTATGGTTTGAACTGAGAAGCCACTGGGTAATGATTGGATACCTCGAGGAAATCTTAGGGGGACTGAAGGTTGGGCCCACCCCCTAAGACCACCATAAGGTGGCCTTGGGGGTTGGGGACCCGAGAGCACCCTTTAAGGGTGCTCTCGGGTCTTCCCCTTCTTTGGGCCACCTCATGGTGGCCCCCGAGGGTGGGTAGCTCCCTAGGCCCCCTAAGTGTTAGTTAATTTCATACGCTTCACCTCCGTAAATATTCGTACGGGTTTCGAGTTCATTTCGACTCCCGGATTGGCTTAAAACGAAAGTTTTTGGGACTTTAGTGGACTGGATTTTCAAGTGTTGGAAAATTGGATGTGTTTGCCAATTGTGCGCGGAATTCCAATGTCGTAGTTTTCGTTACTTGCTTTTGTGATGCATATATGTGTTCTTAAATGTCTTCTAATCGCTATACGTCGATGTTGGTAATGGTTTGATGGATCGTCATGTGAATAGCCCCGTGTGAATTTAGATGTCAGATGTGAGTGAATGATGTAATTCATGCAATAATATATGTATATTCTTTTATTGGGGTACATCTAGGTTGAGGATATATTCACCGACTGTATATTATATTTTCATTTCTGCATCTAGGATTGACCCATGGAGGAGTGCATAAATTACCGGATTCTAGAATTCAGTGGGTGGCCATCTCAAGAAGTCGAGACCCGGGTCACCCAATTTTAGGATTGGTGGGTAGCTTGCCGCATTCGTAGGGGTCTAGGATTATTCACACTCAGGTATTCACACGACCGCGGAGGATTTTGTTTCATAGTTGGCTCAATGAAATGCAAATGTTCCTAATTGATCTATTGTTCATTCTCTATGATACTTATATCTATTTGTGATGCTTATCATGCCTATGACGAATGGTTATATATATTTATATATAAATAAATGTTGTACATGTTTTGCTTCCATGCTAGTCCAGACACTGCTCTGCCGTTAATTAAGTAACCTAACGGTGGATGATGGGGTCCCATGGCGAATGCGGGTGGTATATACGTACATTCTATTTTCGTTCTTTTCTGGTGTGATAAGGTTAATTGATGGGACCGCATTAATCTCAATTAATGCAAAGCAATCAACCTAAATTTTGACGTCGTTGGAACAATTATAAATCCACTCAGTTTTCTTCAAAAACAACTTTCAAAAGTGGAGCCTAAACCACTCCTTTTCAAAAGCTATTTGGTTCCTTCGACCATATCAAGTTCATTATGTTCACGGTTTTCGCCACAACCAGCCGTAGCCATTCATCATTTCAGATAGGTATCAACTAGTATTCATACTATGTGTTTTGACCTTTGCCAAGACATAGTGTTTGGTAGCTAGCGGGTACTTATCTGTAGCATAGATAGATGCATTAATTTAGGACAGGCATACAGGTGTTTTGACCTTCATCAAGGGCTTGTATGAATGGGTCTAGATTAATATGGACAATGCCGGGTTGAACTTGACTTGCGATTTATGATGTTTTGACCTTCGTCAAGGTTATAAGCGCTTGGGGAAAAAACCATATCGAGAGTTTTAAACATACAGAAAACTTGCTAGTGTTGCATACCTTCTGGAGTGTGGTAGTTTTGGTAGGCTTACTTCAAAAATATCACAAGATGATAGTTGGGTCCCAATCCTATCGTGAGTATCAGCTACTCTTCGGGAGATTTTTTCATTTTGCAATTATCTAATCAAGTAGGTGTCTAGAAAAGTGTTAACGGGGCAATGCTTCTAGAAAAACAAGGTTATTTAATTGCGTCCATGCGAAAGCACGGGGGATCTCCCTCCGAAGTACCTGTAGGGTGTTTTTTGTCACCCCAATGAGATGGGAATGTGCGCGCTTGTCAGGCATGTACAGATTCCCCTGCCTGGGATAGGCCGGGGTTTATTGATTGTGGGGATCCGAATCTCCAGCAGTCCCAGACTAAACTGCCGTTAATTATCCCTCGCTTTTGGAGCAAGGGAACCTCCGATTGACGGGTAAAACTGGTCATGTGAACTCAATATGCAGTGTACGTGCGTTGTGTTTTGAAGGGGGTTTGGACATATCGGGGGCCTCGCAGAGTTGACAGGGGTCCTAAGGATGCGTGAGATGGCACGCGTGAGATGTGGAGCGTGAGTGTGGAGCATGTGAGAAAAAGAAGGGTGATGAGTGTCCTAAGGATGCGTGAGATGGCACGTGGCCGCTGGTCGCCTGCGGTCATGTGCATGGCACATGGGTGCTTGGCGCCAGCGGGTCACGCGCCTGGCGCGTGGGAGCTGGGAGTCATCCGGTCACATGCCCGGCACGCGGCTGCTGGGCGCCATCAGAAAAATAGGCTTAGCCCCTGGACTGGGAGTTGAACTCCCGAGGGGCTTTGGAGTTAAACTCCTAGAAAAAGAAGGATTTTTATTTAGAGTTAAACTCCTGAAAAATCTGGATTTGAGGTTAAACTCCTTTGAGGATTTGGATCTTGGACTTGGAGTTGAGCTCCTCAAACATTGATTTGGAGTTAAACTCCCAAAAGATTTAGATCTTAGATGGTGAAAAAAGTTCCTTTTCCTTCCTCTTCAAGCCTTATACTTCTCTAAAATGGGTTCTTTTGAGATGGGTTCCTTTTTCCTCCTCTCTTTTTGTTGGATCTTAGAGAAAAGGGATGGTGAGATTAAAAATACCCCTTTTAGAGATTTGATGGAAGATCTGAGCTCCCCTTCGAGGGTTTTATGGTGAAAAACCACTTATTTTTGGAAATAGAAGAGTTAACTCTTGATTTAATTCAAAAAAGTGAAGCAGGGTTTAAAACCTTGAAGAAGGAGAAGAAGGCACAGAACCTTAATGTTTTTGTAGGTACTGAAAAATTATTTCATTTCATCATAATGTTGCCTTATATAGGCTTACAAATTTACACA
Organism: Agapanthus africanus; assembly: GCA_030015575.1. NCBI lineage: Eukaryota > Viridiplantae > Streptophyta > Magnoliopsida > Asparagales > Amaryllidaceae > Agapanthus > Agapanthus africanus. The sequence continues at coordinate 136,552,342 of CM057350.1, forward strand.
TAGCCCATTGGGCTTTACAAAATGGCATTTTGTCCATCCCTTGCCTCATGTGCTTATTTCTTTTTGCACATGAGCCATGGGCTTTATAAAAATTTGGTTTTTTGCCCATTTATTTTACATTCATGCATGAAAATTACATCAAATTTATATATTACATAATTTTCTTCTTGGCATGGGGGGGCGGCCTCTTCATGTTCGGGCTCGACTTGTGCATGAGCACACTTGACCTGGGCTTCGGCCCGCTTGCTTGGACTTGGGCCTTGACTTTGACTTATTGACTTGTTAACCTCGATCGTGGGGTGTAATTTTTGACCCCAACAGTACCAACACCGGCATGCCAGAAGAAGCGAACTTGTAGGGTGCGATTAATCCCGACTAATTCTTCTTATTGGGTTTGCAGGAGAATTCAAGAAAACAGTAGGAGTCATCTTGTTTAGATAAACTAATAACCAATCAAAACTTGAAAGAGTATATGCTGAGTGTTTCTTTTCTCTCTCTCCTAATTGCAGCGACTATGATGAGACTTAAGCTTATACTAGATAAAAACAAACTGACTGGTCCTAATTATAAAGACTGACTGAGGAATGTCCACATGGCCCTTATTTATGATAAGATTGCATATGTCCTCATGGCTAAAGCCCCCTATTCCAGGTCCAGAATGCTCAGTCGCGGACATTGAGGTCCGTAAGACTTTGGATCTTGATTGCGCGAAAGCCAAGTGCCTTATGCTAGCCTCCATGGATAATGAACATTAGAGGCGGCACGAGAAGGTGGATCTTGCTTCCATCTTCCTCCATACCAAAGACTTATATGAAGAGGAATCTCGTATCGCAAGATACGAGACCTCGAGAAATTTTTTTCAGGCGAGATTGGCTGTCGGATCATCTGTAGGGGACTACGTCCTAAAAATGATTACTCTCATCAAAGACCTCGCAGACCTAAGAACTACGTTGGAGAATGAGTTGTATACTGACTTGATTCTGCAGTCCCTTATCTTCACCTGTGCCCAATTCATATTCAATTTCAATATGCAAAAGACGGAAGTCACACTTCTTGATTCTCAGTCCAGTCTTCGGCGATAAACAGACTCTGGAACGCCCGGTGGGACCTCTTCCTCTTTCAACTCCACACTTCGTGTGTCGTGTTTCATGAAAAAAATCGTGGTTCGCTATATTTATAGTTGCCTTGGATTTGAGATACTAAAGCTTGGTATTTCTCTTTTGTGCATAATCAATGGCTCTCAACTGCAATTCCTGCAAAAGCAACTCTTACACCGTCCCATCTGGATGGGTGGCTTACGGGCCTAACGCGGCCTCCATCTTCTTAATGTCGGTGGGGCAGGTCACACAGGCCACTACCGGACTATTCTTCGGGACCATGCTCTAACCCGTGAGCTTTGGCGCTTCAACGCCACAAGAAGAATCTCCCCGAAGGTCAGTCTTTGATCGGATGGCGACCGTGACGGCTCCTATCAGCAAGCCATCAAACTCGAAAGTCTCTGTTTTCAACAGGCTAGAGAAGAACTCGAAGGGGCTCGTAAAGAAGCCCGTGATCCCCAAAAGAGCTACCCGAAAGTGGCTAGCACTCCCTGCTCCCGCTACCTGTGAAGCAAGAAAAAGCGCTTCACCTCCATGGTGGTTAGTCTTCGACAGGCTGGCCGATTTTGTGCCAGCCCCACCAAGAATGTCAGTCTTCCAAAGGCTAACAGCAAGCGAAGCTCCTCAGCAATGCCGAGGGCATGATGAGGACACCTATAATACTGAGGTAATTCCTACTGCAAGGCATGCTTGATGTCGCTACTGGTGCCGAGTAAGACAGGCTGGGGGTAACTCCCCCTCTGTGCTTACCCCACAAGCACCTATGGTGGATGTTGACACCGTTGTTCCAACAGGGAACCGATTTTACCCACTTAGGAGGGTGCGCAAGAACTCTCCGACGGCGGTACTGAAAAGATCACCTTCGCCAACAGAAGCTCTAGTGCAGGCAAACCCGGAGCGACCTTATCAACGGCTCTCCTCGCAAATCCATAGAGTCTGGCGGAAAGTCCAGGATTCTGTGCATGATGAAAGTTACTCTCGTCGACCCAGAAATTCTAAGGTTCGACAAGAAAAAATTGCTCTTCCACTCTACAATGGGGGGCTCTTCCTAAAAATACGCCTATCATAGCGGCTCCTTCAACTCCAACCTCTAATAAATGAATGAGGCCGGAGACAATTCTACCGCCAGCAGCAAAATCCAAAGGCGAAGGATTCAAACGCCCCAGGTCTGGGGGCATAACGATTTATATGGTCTATATGGCCAACGATAAAGAAGAAAGCCGTGCTTGGGCCGCATACTCGGTCGCTCACAAAAGCTCAGGAGCAACAACAAAAGCTCCAAATGATGCTGACCAAAATGGCAGCACTCACCGGACCAATAGAAAGTCCGGACAAAGAAGCAGAACAACGCCAGGAGCAAGAAACTGATAAAGAGTTCTTGCGATGGGTTCTGAAGAGGAAAGACAAGGAAGCTGTAGAGCAAGCTGCTAACATCAAGCAGGTGGCTCTCTTATTCCAAGATATGGTTAGAATGATGGTCCAACCAGAACCACCGGCTGAAAATCCTCCGGTGGTTATCGAAGATGACATAGGAGAAATATCAAATCCTTCCCAGGCCTTATCAGCGGCCAAGGAGGAAACAATCTCCAAGGCGGCATTGGACGACTACATTTCTCAACAAATTAGAGCTCACCAGGCCAATGAAGCTGCCAGCCAACTGGTCAAAACCAGGCGACCCTATCTGGCGTGGTATGACCAGATAAAGTACCCACCGAGATATACGATCCTGAAGTTCCATGCATATAAAGGAACATGTAATCCACACCAGCATTTCGCACAGTTCAGAGCTCTGTGCGACAATACTGGAGGCGACGATAAATTGTTGCTTTGCCAATTCATTGGAAGCTTATCTGAAATAGATTTCGAATGGTACTCGGAGCTCCTAAATGACTCCGTGAAAGCCTTCTCTGAAATGGAGCTTCTATTCACGCAACGGTTCGCCAGTACGAGTGAACGCACTCCGATCACGGCGCTTCTCAATGCCAGGGTCAAGCCAGGAGAAACATGGGTCTAATATGCGATCCAGTAGCGGAACCTATAGTCCAAATGCGAACAGCACGTTGAGGAGTCTCCGGCTATGGGAATGTTTATTGGGACAATAGATCCCCAATCGAACGTGCCCCAATTCATGACCTTCTTCAAGCCCACCATGTTCCAGTCGCTGATGACAACTTAACACAGATGGATCATGGCACTTCCTCCTCAAATAAAGACTCTCAAGATAACAAGGGAAAAGGAAAAGCGACCTTTGTTTCCAACACGCAACAACAACCGAATGGTCCAAAACCGGTTGCTTGGCAAAACAACGCACGTGCGCACCCGTCCTTAGAAGAAAGATTAGGACGTGCTTACTCGTTCCCTTGCGATAAAACAAGGAGGTTGTTTGAGCTGGCAATGCGAAATAATCTGATCACATTTCCAGACCCACGTCATCCAGCACAAGCCGGGGACGTCAATAACCCCAACTACTGCTCCTATCATAGGATAGTTGGCCATCCAATTGATGATTTCTATATCTTCAAAAACTGGGTCGAGGACCAGTACCAACAGGGGAAGTTCGCACTGTTTGATAGCTGGAAGGTGGATCCATCCCAAAAACACGCTCCCAAGAAGGTGGATAAGCAAGGGGCATCCCGATCGCTCGTGGAAGAAGCTCCATAAGAAGTATGTCTTTCAGAAAAGACTAAAAGAATGTTGAAAGATTTACAAGCGTGTCCGGCGATCAAGTGGAAAAGCCCGCTTGAGCTCGAAATTACAGAAGGAATGCTAAAACCGCACCCCGTGCCAAAAGTCATCGACAAAGGGAAAACTCCCCAAGTTAAGCCTTCAAAGTCTTCTAAGAAAAAGAAGAAGACCAAGAAACCTGTACAGCCTGCTGAATATGTCGACAAGCACACAGGTCTTCAAAAATATATAGACGCGCTGGAAGAATATAACCAGAAGGCGTGAACACCGGTCACACTCGAAAAATTCCTCGAGCATATTCTTAAGAACGAGGACAGTGACATTGATGAGGAAGATGACTCATCATAAGAAATGGAAGACCATATAGCAAGCTGCCGCACGGTCTCTCATTCATCGTTATATGACGAAGAAGCTCCCCCAGCATCAGAAAGCAATGTGGAGGAACTGGGGACAGAATCAACGCTAAATTCCCCGAAACTGCCGGAAGAAGTCCCGATTGAAAGGCTACTGAATGAACCTTTTCAAAAGAGCAAAAATGACCAAGAACGCGAGACATCCATATATGAAAAGACTAAGCGTTAGTGTCTGAATAAAGAAGCTATGGTGAAAGCGAGTCATAAAGCACTCCGACCAAACCAAAGTACGCCTGTAATAAATAAGAGCAGGATCAAAACTGAGAAGCGGTTCGTCAAAGCCTTATAAATGGGGATGAAGCTACCACCTCTCATGTACACTCTTAGAGTCCCACATTTCGATGGTGGAGAGGGACACCTAAAATACTGTGTATATCACCGAAGGATCGCTCACTCCATCGAGAAGTGCAATTCCTTCAAGAAGTGGTAGCAATGATATGTTGCCCATCGAAAACACTTCAAAAAGGAGAAGCGTGAAGCTCGCGCTTGTCGAGATGAGAACGATAAAACGGTAGAAATAACTGGCAGTTTTCATATGGTTGGTACCAGCTCAGAAAGAGAAAAACCTCAAGTTCTCACGTTCAGGAGCGATTCCGAGGATGAAATACCACTCGACTCTCTCTTTGAAAATTCCTCCTTGGAGAAACAAGAAGAGAGGAATGATTATGAGAACATCCAACTGCGTAGAAGAACCTCGGACCCACAAATAAGGGTTCGAATAAAAAGGACAAAGGGAAGGGGAAAATACCTGATGAGATTGCCCTCGATGAAGGAGTGGACAAAGAGCTTGCCGCAAACTACCACCTAAGGAAAATAAGGTAGACTATAATGTCCTTGTACATCTGAGGTAAATACCCTCACAACTGAGCATATTCGATGCTATCCTCTTGTTCAAAAAAGCACGAGATTCTCTGATCAAGGCCTTATAAGATCCCGATCAGTTCCAAGCTTTTCTTGCAGAAGAGAAGATGAAAAATGAACCGGCAGAGGTCTACGTGGTTGACATTACATCCAGCGATGAAGATCTACTTCTTGGCACATGTGAATATAATTTACTGCTTTATGTCACTGGGTACTGCCACGTCGTCAAGATAGGGAAAATCCTATCAATAACAGATCTTCCATCAATCTTCTCAATGTTAGGGGGCTGAAAGAAATATGTATGAATGTTCAGCACCTTGCTCAAGATAAAATTACCATCTCTGGGTTTGAGTCACAGTCATTACAGACACTTGGGTCCGTAATACTAACGCTATGCTTTGGGCTGCTCATTACTGACATCAAATTCCATGTCATTGACGCTCAAACTTTCTATAACGCTTTAATCGGCAGACCTTGGCTACACGAGTATAATATCATCTCTTCTACACAACATCAATGTATGAAGTATTTCAAAGATAGCTCGAAATACACCGTCACGGGAGAACAAAATCCATTCTCGGTGAATGAAGTGCGAAAGTATGAAGATGCGAAGTACTTTCAGCTGGATCAAAGATACTGAAAAGTACCATAAGCCGGAGAATAAGAAAAAATCCGTTGCCACCATCCCGATCTTTGGAAGAGATACCGAGGAAGACAAACAAATAGTCTACTCTGGATGGAAAATAATAAGCCCGGGTCATCGACCCCTATCTTGGTCTTTGGCAGCGACTCCGGGGACAAGACTAATGCAGTGTTCTCTATCCACCCATTGACACAGAGTCTTGCCGAAACGGATCAGAATCTACATATTATGCTCGCTCCATCACGACACTACAGGGAACTTGATGCGCTTAATACATACAGCGTGCAAGAACTAAAAACTTTCTATGTGACTCCAAGACGAAGAGGTGAAAAGGCAATCTTCTTCTACAAATCTACGGAGACTAAGGTGGAGAAAGAAGTCTGGCATGGTGCCAACCTCACTCTTGACAGGCTCCAGCCCATCTGCATGGCAAGATATTATGCGAAGGGACTAAAGAAACTGTTAAAGCGCCAAGGTGTACCTCTCGAACAAACGGTTCGGCAAACCCAATTCTACAAAAAGATTTGGGATATTCTTGGGAATCAACGAAAGAAGCCCAATGGGAAGATGGAAACAACTGGGCTGGGATATGTTCGTTCTAAGAAACGGGAGCAAATCTACAGTTGCCATGTCATAAACAGCTTAAGTGAAGAAAAAACACTCTTTCAGATAGCCATGACGTCAAATTGGAGCGAGATCCCACTTTAAGTGCGTTAAATCCATCGCTTGAAGAGCAGATCGACAAGCTAATTAAAGAAGCTTGTCAAGCGAGCCGAGGCAACCATAACCGCGAAATGGCCATATATGAAAAGGCCAAGACGCAGTGTCTCAGTCAACAATCAGTGGAAGAAGTAGATCGTAATGCTCTTCATCCATAGCTCGCTATCTGCTTTCGCGAAGAGAGAAAATTCCAAACTAGAGGTAAAAATAAGGTGAAGAACGCAAACAACGTTCAAGGACAACAAAGTAAGTCCAAGATACCGTTTAATCGAGAAAAGCTCGGTTCGACCCCGTCCTTTAAGAAGAAGATGTGTCGGAAATATTCGTTCTCTCGAGACAAGATAGCGAAAATATTCAACCTTGTCATGAAGCACCAAATGATGACGCTTTCGGAGTCTCGGCATCCCGAATAGATAAATGTGGTCCATCATCCAGATTATTGCTCTTATCATTGAGCAACAAGCCATCCCCTTGAGGACCGTGTCACATTCAAAGAATGGGTAGAGGACCAATACCAGCAAAGCATGTTTATATTATCCGATAGATGGAGAGTAACCCTACCACAAAAGCATGAGCCAAAGAAGACCTATACCATCCGGATAGGACCAGCTCGAACGCGAAAATGGAAACAGACTCATACCTATCATATGATAACACTCTCAAAAGAGTGATGCATGAGATATGATTGAACTTTTTGGATGCTTCACAAATGAAGAGGATGATGAGGAGATATCAGAATTTCCATCAACACCAAAAGAACTGGAGGATGGAATACATACTACGCCGTACAACCTAAGGAAAATCGACTTAGGAATGGAGGATGATCCGAGGGCAACGTTTGTCAGTGAGCTGCTATCTGAAAAACTAGTAGCCGCACTGAAAGACGTGCTTATGCAGTACAAAAACTGCTTCGCGTGGAACTTCTCTGAGATACCGGGTTTAGATCCAGAAGTGGTGGTATACAAACTGGCCATATCGTCAGACATAAAGCCAGTCAAACAGGAACCAAGAAGGATGTGACTCAAACTTGAGATGAGTATCAACACCGATGTCAAGAAATTAATCGACTCCGGCTTTATCCAAGAAGTTCAATATCCCGACAACATCGTTCCAGTGATGAAGAAAAATGGGACAGTTTGCATCTGCGTGGGCTTTCAGGACCTCAACAAAGTGTGCCCGAATGATGATTTCTCCGTACTTGTTACCGAGTTCATGATCGATAACACATCCACCTATGAAGTCTTCTCCTTCATGGATAGATCTTCAGGATACAATCATATAAAGATTGATCCTGAAGAACAGAAGCATATCGCCTTCTAGACTACATTAAGCGTATTTTGCTATAAGGTGATGCCTTTCGGTTTGAAAAATGCCGGAGCCACATACCAAAGAGCAAGGACAAAGATCTTCGATGATCTCATACACAAGATCATCGAATGCAATATCGACGACCTTGTGGTCAAGAGAAAATCTCATGAGGAATATTGGGAACACCTAAAAATTATATTCCAACATCTTCGGAAATATAATCTGAAGATAAACCCTCTAAAGTGCGCATATGGAGTCTCCTCAGGAAAATTCCTAGGCTTCATCATACGCCACCGAGGTATCGAAATTGATCCCTAAAAAATCAAGGCGATTATGGAAACGCCCTCGCTAAAAACCTTCAAACAATTGAGGCCTCTCCAAGGAAAGCTCGCGTATATCCACCGGTTCATAGCCAACCTCTCCGGAAAATGTCGTCCCTATAGACATCTGATGAAGAAGGGAACCTCGTTCATCTGGGATTAGAAGTGCCAAAACGCACTTGACGAAATCAAACAATACCTGCAAAATCTGCCGGTATTAACAGCCCCAGTTAAGGGAAAACCCCTTATCTTATACACAGTAGCCCTTAAAGGTTCTCTAGGCGCGCTATGGGTATAAGAGAATGATCAAGGAAATGAGAGAGCTCTCTACTACATAAACCGAGTTCTCCTGGGGACAGAAAATAAATATTCCCCTATTGAAAAGTATTGCCTGGCGTTGATCTTCATAATAACAAAGCTCAGACACTACGCCTTGGTGCATGAGATCCACCTTATATCAAAGGTGGATCCAATATCTGATGTCAAAGGACATACTGATGGGAAGGCTTACCAAATGGGCCCTCCTGCTGATGGAATTCTCGATAACGCATTGACCCTTCAAAGCAGTAAAAGGACAAGTCATCGCCGACTTTCAAGCAGAACATCCAATACTAGCCGACTCTACTGTAAACTGTGAGTTGCCGGATGAGCATGCGTTCGATGAAGTCGGCAAGGAGAAAGAAGAAAATGAGTCTTAGTGGGAACTCTACTTCGACGGAGCCTCTTCTATGAAGCGGCGAAAGAGGAACACTCCCATAATCAAAGCCGGGGTAGGTCTTATTTTCGTAACCCCGCAAGGAGGAATATTGCGTTACGCCCTATCCTTGACGGAACCCAGGACCAATAACGAAGAAGAATATGAAGTTCTGATAGCCGGTCTTGAGATCACTCTCGATATGGGAATCAAAGACCTCCTCATATATGGAGATTCTCAGTTGATCGTTAGTCAAGTAAATGGTGACTAAAAGACATGCAAGCCAGAACTAATAAGGTATGGCGAAAGAGTACAGCAATTGCTGACCCAAATCCCTTCATATACTGTGGAAAGTGTACCGCGAGCGAAAAACGGTAAAGCAGATGCATTAGCCAAGTTGGCTAAAGAATTGGCTGATGAAGACCTCGATGACGTAAGGATCATTTTTCAAAGCCGCAAGATCCTAACGCCAACAAATATATCTTTAGAAGATTCGATAAAACTATCCGAAGAAATAGAAATGACTGAATAAGATTGTCGGGATCAAAAATTACACCCTGGTTGACCAAGTCAAAGTCAAAGTCAACCCCAAGTCAGGTAGGCCCAAGCCTAGGCCAAGTGGGCCCGTGCCTAAGTCGAGCCCCGTGACCAGTCTTCCCCATGCCGAAATGAAATCATGTAATAAATAATTTTGATGTAATTTTTTATACATGAATGTAAGAAAAATGGGTATAAAGCCAATTTTTTTTAAAGCCCATGGCTCATGTGCAAAAGAAATGAGCACATGAGGCATGGGATAGGCAAAATGCCATTTTGTAAAGCCCAAGGGGCTATGTGTAATTTTGTAAGCCTATAAAAGGCAACATGATAATGAAATAAAAAATAACTTTTTCATTCTCTCGAACTTTAGGGTTTTTGTGGCTCCTTCTCCTTCTTCAAGGTTCTAAACCTTCTTCCGCTTTTCTGAATTAAATCAAGAGTTTTATTCTTCCTTTTCCAAAAAAAAAATAGTTTTTCACCACAAACCCTTGAAGGGGAACGCTAATCTTCTATCAAATCTCCAAAAGGGGAGATTTAAGAAATCTCACCCTCTTTCCTCCAAGATCCAACCAATAGAGAGGAGGAAGAAGGAGACCCACCTCCAAAACCCCACTTTGGAGAAGATCTAGGGCCCAAGGGAGAAGAAATAAGTCCCCTTTCATCAGCTCCGAAATTAACTCCTCAATACACACACACATACACACATACAGATATAAAATAATAAATCTTTCTTTTTGGGAGTACAACTCCCAGTGTAGGGGCTAAGCCCCTTTGTCCTCTTTGTCAGGAGTTCAACTCTAAAAGTCAATCGGGAGCACAGCTCCCAGTGCAGGGACCAAGTCCCTTTTGCTGCTGATGCCCAGCGCCCGCGTGCCAAGGATGTGGGGCACTGGTGCCCATTGCCTGCGTGTCAAGCACGTAGGACACTGGCGCCTTGCGCCCGCGTGCCAAGTACGTAGGGCGCTGGCGCCCAACACCTAGCGCCCGCGTGCCAAGCACGTGAGGCGCTGGCACCCAGCGCCTACGTGCCAAGCATGTGGGGCACTGGCGCTCAGCGCCTAACACCCACGTACCAAGCACATGAGGCGCCGGCGTCCAGCGCTCACGTGCCAAGCACGTGGAGTGCTCGCGCTCAGCACCCAGCCCCCGCGTGCTGGGTACGTGAGGCGCTGGCACCCACGCATCCTTTGGACGCTATTTTTCTTTTTTTTTTCTATATACACACACCCCCACAACACTGTCCCCGTTAGAAAAAAATTTCTAACGGGGCGCTGCCCCGCACCCTGCAAAGGGGCTGCTAGCCCCCTTGACCCCCAGCCCGCTATCCGGGTAGCGGGACCAAAAAAAACTCTACGGGGCCCCCGATATATCCAATTCCCCTCCAAAACACATACGCACATTGCACATTGAGTTTGCATGACCAGTTTGAACCGTCAATCGGAGGTTCCTTCGCCTTAAAGGCGGGGGGTAATTAACGGCAGCTTAGTCCGTGGCTGCCGGAGATTTGGATCCCTACAATCAATAAACCCCAGCCTATCCTAAGCAGGAGGAATCCGTAATGCGTCTGAAAAGCGCGCGCGTATTCCCATCTCAATAGGATGACGAAAAACACCCTACAAAGATGTTCTCCAAATAGAGAATGGAGAAGAGGACGAGGACTGGAGAGAAGTTTTCGTAACCTACTTCAAGTCCCAATGAACGCCCGAGGATGCGTCGTCTATGTTAGATATGTAAGCTCTAGAGGCCATTATTGTATATGTATACAAGTGGATACTTGGACATAAGTATGTATAGGAAAATATGATTGAATGCTATTTGGTTTGTCTTTATCTTAACATGTGCATATATTTTACTTGTTATTGCGTATCATTAATACATGTTGATAAAGCTCGTAGGATCATTGCTTGAATACCAGCGTTGTGATGGCAATCATACTTGTAGGAGTTGGGTAGTTGATAAGAACTTCTTTAAATGTCCCTAGTTGTGGGAGTATCGAGACAGGGCATCAATACTCTGGAGTAGACAGGTGTATACGTTTCGAGACCCTGACGAGGAGCGATGGTTGGTCTTGCAGCCATTAGTCTTTAGCACCTAAGATTGTATAGAAGTGCTCACTGGGGTTAGTACACTAGACGGACTCACCGAGAACTGGCTAGATGGTATTATACCAATCGTCAGATAGCAGTTCTCTGGTGACATGAATGCAGATAGTCTGTCGACCTGAGGTCGTCATTTGTCTCGTGTGAGTTCCCACTGTACTTTGATTACTACCATACCACAGCTCTACTGAGTTATGAAAACAGGTTTTAGTTGGGTACAGTCCCGAGCCACTTGGAGGTAGTGAGCGATTGTCGGGGATTTGTCTCTCCTAATATAAGGAGTCGATGTCGCGTTGTGTTCGATTGGACAACACCGTAAGTCCCTGGCTAGGACGGATTGAAAATTACTGATAGGTAGATCAGTAGATTCTCAGATGGTTATAAGCCATATCGGCATGAATTATCAGGTTATTAAGGGTCTGTTGTTTTCCACCCCTTAGACCTGGCATGCGATACTCTCAGACAAACAGACCGGACTGTATGGAGATTGTCACGGATAGGCTCAGTAGGAGTTCGAATGAGTTTTCTTGTCGGCCTTTTTTCAACAGGTACCTGGGTAGCTGTTACGTACAGCTAGTGCCGCGACATGCTTGTGGTTAAACCCACTGACAGCGTACTGTCAAGTCTTTAGAGTCCCACATAGAGAGTTTTCCTGGTTCAGGAGAAATTATGTAGAGGCCATATGGTTTTACGTGCAGGGTTTCGATCATATACTATCACGACCCGAATTATTAGCTCGTGACCGGCACTTGAAATCACGCAACGTCTACAGGCATAACGTAACTTACGTAAGCCGGAGCCCAGAAATCTAAACCTATCAAAAGAAGTAATAAAAACATTGATAAAACATTTGGAAACCTTAAGTAAAAAATCCTTAAACTTAATTTTATTTCCTTAAAAATTTCGGCAGCACCTCCTTTGTAAAAACTATCCCCGAAACGGGTACAAACATAGAATATAAATAAAGCATCCCTAAACGGGAGCAAATCACGACCAACGGCGGAAACAACCACCACAAGCATACACACACACACACACGACGCCCAAAGGCGAAGATCAATACAAAGGAAAATGAAAAGCAAGACATCAAACCCACCAAGCGAACATATAACCCATCGCTCTAAGTCTCGCAACTACATGTCTTGCTAAGTCTTTCAACATATACAAACACTAGTTTCTGATTGATGGAGTTGACTAGATACAATAAAAATAATAATACAAGAGGGGCACGATCCAACATGTACCACCTACCAAAGCAAATCACCCGAATGCAAGCTGTGTGCCAGCGATACCGCTACTGATCCAGGCGGTCAACATGCAAGAATTGTGGCATAACGGGGGTGAGTTGCCAACTCGTGAGTAGAAAACATTATCAGGTAGAAATCAAATAAACAACGATTCTTAGGTCAACTATATCATAAAGGTATTATTATGATATCTAGGGTGACTGTATCTGCATATATGCCAACAATAATCAATGCCTGTATGCATGTGGATATCATCCAAGAATATAATCAATGCCTGTATTCATGTGGATATCATCCAACAATATAATCAATGCTTGTATGCATGTGGATATCATCTAAATATAATCAATGCCGGTATGCATATGGATCTCGTCCACTCGAAACATCATGAAAGCATGCGCATGTAAATATATGAGGATATCAAAGAACGTGTGTCCATCTATAACACATCAAATCATAGAACCTGAGTGTCCAACATCGACACTCGAACCATCATGAAACCCATGTCCAGCATCGACACGTAAATCCTCATATCTCAGGCGCTGCATCCTCAGATCGGCCCTCAGGCGCCGCATACACTGGTGGGCCCTCATCTCCATCTCACGACTCCGGTCGATATTCTCTGGATAACCGCCAAGTCCAAATACTATCACCGGTAGGTAGTGCTCCCCTGCCGGGCTCACTGCTTAACAATACAAGTTTTCTTGTCCCGGGGTACCTCACCGGGTCCACCATGTACTCGCAGACGGTTCGCTCCTCGAATCGGATGTCTAACACAAGTCTCAGAACCGAGAAAACTCATGGTGGACGCATCGAAATATCATATCAAGAGAAACCGGATTTTCAAAATAATACATAATTTCTTGAAATATCCCCACGATTCTCAAATCCATAAATCACATGAAATCCATATCTCAATGCATAAATCAATGAAATCTGATATATGCAACATAAAACAGCAATATGAGCATATTAAAGGAAAACCGCTCTTTTAAATGAATCCAGTTTTTAAATATATCATAGGGTTTCCAATTCCTCCAAAATCAAATGCAACACCGTATAAAGGCGTACATGTAGCTCTAGCGAGATGTGTGTATATACATGTAAGTATGTAAGCATGATGCATCTCATATGCACAATAGCACAAGAATCAACGTCTAAATGTCAATAATGATACAATACCACATAGGTGTATGTGCAGCTATAGCAGGGTATGTCATGCAACATATCATAATGATGTGAGCATAGCAAGTATATCATAGCATGATGTAGCAACTATACTGTGTAAGTAACATAGCAATTATCGATGAAGAAAGTGTGTGAGCCGGCAAATCTGTGTAAGTGTAACATACGCATCATCGATAATGGTGTAGGTGTACTAGCACAGGTATATGCAATGCAATGAGAATGACATGAACGTAGCATAAGGTACATCGTAAGCGAAAATGCTAAAAGGTATAAGTATCTACCACATATCCGAGTCGGTGAATCTATCAATCAGCATCCAGCCTCACAACATCACGTACAGTACAAACCATCGTACGGCATCCTCTAGTCAAGGGTATGGATCAATCATCAGATAAACTCATCATGTATGGTAGTTCATTGTGCGGCGGCATTAAACCATTTGGGATCCTATCAACCTCTCATACGGCATATCACTCATGATTCACAACATCATATATCTGTATACCTATATCCCAGGTCACATCCTTATCAATCTCATATCAAGGGACCTACGAAGGTATCAACTATCTCATATCGACTCGCATCTGTAAAACGACATATCAACCAAGTCATCATATCTCATCGTATACTCTTTTCATCGCATCAATCTCTCTCACATTAAGTCATTTTACATGTGCCTTCTATCATATGAATCTCATGTCACGCAACTCTAAATCTCATACTTAATCTCGTGCAACTACATATCTATATATTGTGATTCACATTCACTTTTCATATCCTTATATAAATTCGAGACATCATTTCTATCATATCATGTCCAAGAGTTATGTCCCTATAGCTTTCATCTCATATCTCGATATACATATATATATATATATATATATATATATATATATATATATATATTCAATCATTCATATCACCTCTAACTATCTTTTTAAGCATATCTATAGTTTTCTAATATAGGTTTCTCCGACCGTATTCTATATATATCGGTTTCCATTCATAAATTGTGGGGGTGCTATCCGCCATCCACCCGACTTCCCCCGTAGATATAAATCTACTCACCTGTGGAATTCTTTGTTCAGCCATATTCGATGTGCACCGTCGTCTCGGAATCCACGCGAAGGTACCTACAAATCAACACATATTGCCACGTTATGAAAACTAAATCCGGAAAACCGATACGGCACACGGTGCGCTCATAGGTTAGAACCTATAGCCTACGCATGCAAAAATGAACAAACAACCCTCGTCGTTGACGTACAACTTTAAGTCTACGCCAGCGTCCAGGCCATCAATCCGTGGCCAAATGCGGAAATTTTTTTTTTAAACTTGGCGCTAACGTAACCCTAAAACCCGGATCGATCCATTAACCCTATACTAGTAAACTGTAAAGTGGTAAAAGAGATTATACCGATCGATCCGTGTCCTTCGGTCTTCAATCTCTTCCCCTAGCTTGTTGCGGTTGCCCCGACGAAGTTCGCTCTCCGGTATCGCTCGACGAAGAGGCACCACGTCGAGGAATCTTTATACGGGCTCCCGCCTCAAAACCGAGGCAATTCGGGCATCCAGTTTGCTAGCCTAGATACCCAAGATGAAGTAGAGATAGTGTGTGAATACTTTTTCTCAAGACACCCAAGGATTTGGGTGGAGGTGAATGAAGTTGCCAAGTGAGATGTGAAGAAGTGAGCAAAAGAATTTTTCTTGTGGAAATAGGCTCGGCCAGAACAAGAAATTGTTCTCTGTGGAAATTGCTAGTGTAGTGTCTTATGAGTGTGGGTGTTAATTAACATAAGAAATTCCCACCAATATCAACAGCCACAATAAAATATCCTACCCACTATCATCAATGCTCACCAACTCTACAAATATCACAATAATATCCTAACCAAAACAAACACATTAAATGCACCATGAAACATCACCCACCACAAGCCACCACTACTACAAACAAGAGTTGCCCCTACGGATTTATCCGTAGAGGCAAACCACTGCCACTACGGATATATCCGTTGGGACAAGAAAATACCCTGTAGGTACAAACGCCGTAGGTGCAAGTCGAAGCCTTAAACTTGCCCCTACGGAAAATAATTTGCCCCTACGAAGTTCTGTGTAGGTCCAGTTTGCCCTACGGAATAGGCCGTAGGGGCAAAAAATTTATTTTATTTACGGTTTTATAAAATAGATTAGGTGTACCTACGGATGAATCCGTAGAGCCAAGCAGTAGCCCCTACGGATACCTGCGTAGGTACATATCCGTAGGGGCAAAATATCAGGATTCCTGATATTTTCCCCCTACGGATAACTGGGTAGGGCACTTGTTTGCCCCTACGGATATATCCATAGAGGCAAGCTTAACCCCTTGATACTGAGATCATAGGGGAAAAATATCAGTTATCTTGATATTTTATCCCTATGGATTAATTCGTAGGGGCAACGTTGGGCCCTACGGATTAATCCGTAGGTACATATTATCAGGTTTTTTTTATAAAAAAGTGCTGCCTATTTTTTTCTTGCCCTGTGCACAATAATATATACATCGATTAAATATAAAATTAATCATCACACAGAACATATATCGCAGTATTCAAAATCACATCTCACGAATATAATATACAAAAGAAACCAAAAAGTAGAATATGATATAAATATAAACACGCAAACACCACCAATATCAATATCGTCCAAAATGTAGTACAATATGTATCATATAAATAAATACATGTTTCAAAAAATAAGAATCAAAAAGCTACCCTAGCTCGGTCCAGCTCCACCTCTGATAAACGCCAGAATCTGGCGCGCCTGCTCCTCGGTCAATAAATCATGCAATGCGGAGCGTGCGGGAGTCTAAGCGAGCTGTGGAGCTGGCGATGTGGTCTGCGCAGCCGCCGTCGAGGTAGTGGCTTGCGGAGCCACGGATGCGGGAGTCTGAGCGGGCGGTGGAGCTATAGGAGCTGTCTGCGGAACCGCAGCCGATGTAGTGGCTTGCGGAGCCGCAGCCGAAGTACCCTATCGCGTCTTGACCTAACGTGTGTAATAAGCGAGAAAGAACTGTGTATTATTAAAATTCGTATCATTATCAAGTTATTTCGAAACCCCATTTGGATATCTAGTTTGGAAAACCGTAGTTTATTTTAATTAGATATGTATGTATGATTAATCAAAGCTAAGTTTACAACCAAATAAGCTCAGCCTACGTACTAATATTGGATATGTTGATATCTATAATATGACATGATATTTTACTATTAAGTAGTATACATACCAGCATCTCCTTCAACTCCTGAACGGTGGCCTTCAAGCTCTCCAGTTCCTGCTGGACACATCACTCACTGGAGACAGAGGAAGTAACCGCCGGGGTGGAGTCCAACCTCATATGGGCCCAGCTAGGGCCCAGTCCTAGGACTCTCTCCTAACCTCCGTGGTGCCCTCCGTGTGCGGTGTCCAGGACTAGGGTCAGCAGCCTTGGATCGCTCTGTCCGGTAAAATCGATTCCCGATGCCTTGGCCTGCTCAACCACCCGCTCCTACACCGACATTAAGTAGTAAAATATAAGTATAAAATTTAAATTTGAACCTTCCAAAACTAAAATTTCAAATAGGGGTTGAATAAATATTAACACTTACGCAATACTCCTGGGTAGCGATGTCGGGGTATCGAAGCTCGCCCGTGCCGGGATCTGTCGAGGTACCGTGGACGGTAAGATATGCGGACAACACGCTCGGTGTACCACCTTGCGCCAGGGTCTGAGCTGTCTGCAATATTAGAAAATAACTATTAATATTAGATATATTAGAAAATAACTATTAATATTGCATTATATCATAAAGGCCGGTCTATTGTAATTTACCGATAACCCCATGGCTCGAGTAATATTTCTCGAGCCACCTGTATAAGTGGGGGCGACCCCTCTTCGCCGACTTCCTATTCTCTATATTTTGAGCGGCTTGTTTCTGCACAACATATTCACATTTAGTTTTCTAATTAAGGAACACAAAAAAATAAATTATATCCTAAACAATGAATTACATTTAAAATACATACCTGTTTGCGTTAAGAGTCGAAATATTCGCACAATAGAGGCCATGTCTCTACGTCGAC
The DNA here is from genome assembly GCA_030015575.1 of Agapanthus africanus. NCBI lineage: Eukaryota > Viridiplantae > Streptophyta > Magnoliopsida > Asparagales > Amaryllidaceae > Agapanthus > Agapanthus africanus. The sequence goes on from CM057350.1 coordinate 136,570,261, forward strand.
TCTCGCAAAGGCCGGAGTAGATAGGAGGGCCGCTCTCTCTGCCTCGGGGGTCGCCATCTACAGGGAGTAGCAGTCGGCCTTCAGCTTATTCCTGTTGTATCGGACCTTGGTCTGCATGTTCTTCATCAGGCCATTGTACAGAGCATGAAGGTCGAGCACCCTCCCAGGGTGATCATGGTCGGGTACAGGCTGAAAATCGTAATCCAACTAAAAATACAAAAAAAAAACATTGTTATTAGATTGCAAGTGTTAATAATAAATATATTGGATAAATCAAATGAAAATATATATTAATACCCAAGCCTGATCAAAGAAGAGGGCGAATGAGCGCCGGTGCTGCTCGCCCCACTCAACGTGAAGTGGAGTTCTTCACGAGCCGGCTCTCATCCCCCATATACCTGCCGAACCTCTCGGCATGAGGACCGGTATAGTGATAATCAAGGGTAAAAAAGAGGGGGAATGTTGCCTCCCCCTTAGCTCTGTCAGGCCTCAGCCTATGGGACTGATTCGGGCCTCGAGTCCCCCTCTGGGGATGGGGAGGCCCTGCGTCTGCAAGAAATATCAAGACAATCAATATTAAGACAAAGTTGTATTAAGAAATAAAGGTTAAACGAAAATTGAAGTTTGATATATACCTCCGGTGACTAAAGCACGAGCCTTGGCCCGGGCAGAAGCACGAGCGGGACGATAATTCCTCCGGTGAGGAACGGCCAGTGTCCCGGATGCGGACGCATCCCCTCCAACTAGAAAATAAACATTAACGCTAAATTTCCATGAAGTTCATATTTATTCTATAGAGCATATATAAATTGAATAAATATTTTATATTTATTCATACTAACCTACATACGATGCGGAGGGTACGGAAGTGGCAGGAGTGGCCCCTGCGTCAGATGTGGACCTATAATTAGACAATTAAAAATAGATTATATAAGTAATTGCAAAAAGAATGTGTAGATCAATAATACAACATTCTATATCAATATACATGTACTATAGGATATATAAACATACCCGCAGGTGCGGTGGTATCACCACCTACCGCTAGACAATAATAAAAATTACTATCTAAGTAAGAGCAAAAGGAATGTGTGTATATTTATGATATAGCATTCTAAATCAATATACATGCACTATATGATATATAAACATACTTGGAGGAGCGGGAGTGGCCTCTGTCCCTGAGGTGGACGTATCACCAACAACTAGACAATTAAACATTGACAATATAAGTAATTTTGACATAAACAGGCATGAATATCTATAATATTACATTCAAAATGGATATGCGTGCAATATACCTGGAGGTGTGGCAAAGTCCATACGGAAGGAGGCATCCGAAGGGGTCTCCGATCTGGGTGCAAGACCGGCCCTCTGAAGCTCCCTACACGGCTCTTCGGGCGGCAGAACCGCTCTGCCTTTGCCTCTGCCTCTGCCGATGCCGTGGCTGGAGCTCCTGCCGCCCCTCGCTGCTCTCGTCATCATCATCGTCATCAAATCTAGATAAACGGTTCATGGACGCATCAGACAATCATTAAAAGTATTGACTATATATGTATAGATCGTAAAATGTGAAGTAATAATATCACATTACTGATAACCTTTTTCGTTTCGTGGGCGCATTATACATATCTACTTGGATTTCATCGTCGATGTCATTTCTAACCCATGTAACTTCATGATCGACCGAAGACAACCCATCCTTCGAAACAGACGGTCGGAGCACTCTAAGCCTTCTCTCTTCTTCATCCTCATCGCTGTGCTCGAATTCTGGGATATCGTAGACATCCCTGGGTTTCCATCGGCATACAACACTCCATCCCGGATGCTTCAAACACTGTGAGTAGTATACTTGGAACGCTTGGTTCGGAAAGATAAACGGATCTTCCTGACCGAAAAATCGAAGTGTGTTCACTCTGGTCAATCCATATTCATTTTTCCAAGTCCCAAGATTGCTTCTCCACTTATCCGTATTGGTTCGCGTATCGTACCAAGTACACTGGATTATATAAAAGGGTTCTGATTGTTAGTGTATATGCCCTAGAGGCCATTACTGTATCATACTAGTTTGTATATTACTTGATGGAAGCTTGGGATATTCACAGTTGTATAGACAATCTTGCTCAAAATGGTAGTATGCTACTTGGTTTGTTTCTACTTCAATATGTGTACATGTGTTTCTTTTAGCATATCACCTATAGACATTAGTTGAGCCCTTAGGATCTTTGCTTGATTACCAGCGTTGTGATGGCAGTCACACTCGTGGGGGCTGGGTAATCTACAAGCACATCCTTTTACAGGTACCTAGTTGTAGGATTATCGAGACAGGGCATCGATACTCCGGAGTAGACTAGCGTATGCGCTTCTCATCCCAGCAGGGGAGGCGGTCTTTCCCACAGCCGTCAGTACGTCGTACTTGAGATAATATGCGGGTGGTCGTTAGGTTACGAGTACACTGGACATGACTCGTCGGGAACTGATTGGTTGGTACTATACCTATCTTCAGTTATCAGTTCCCAGATGATACGAGTACAGCTTAGTCCGCTGACTTGACACTGTCACTTCGCCTCGAGTGTGTTCCCACTGTACTTTGATTACTACCCTACCATGGCTCAAAGGAGTCGTGCAAACAGGTAGTAGTTGGGTGCAGTCCCGAAGCACTTGAAGGCAGTGACAGTTAGACAGGATTCGTCTCTCCTGGTATTAGGAGTTGATATCGCGCTGTGTCAAGGAGAGCCATTACACACAGTCGTCCCTGGCCAGGGCAAGCGAGATGCACTGGTAGGTTTCCAGTGTAATCTCAGGGTGTTCTGGGCTACACCCCGACACGACTTGTACCGCTGTTAGGGGACTGACGTTCACCGCCCCCTAGGCCCGCTTTGCGATATTCTCAGACGAACAGACTGGACTGTACGGAGATTGTCACATTCAGGCTCAGTAGGAGTTCGGATGAGTTCACCTCGTCAGTCTTCTTATCGGCATCTATCTGGGGGCCGTTACGCACAGCTAGTGCCGCTTGCGGTCTGTGGTTAAACCCACTGCCAGCATAGTGTCGAGTCTTTAGAGTCCCACACAGAGAGCTATTCGCATTTAGGCAAAAGAGTAGAGGTCGCATGGTTTTGCGACAGGGTTCGGTCACATCCGTGCACTTATGCACGTTCGGTGTCCGGGCAGTTATTACTAGCGGGCTTTGGTTTAAGCCAGATCCTAGTATACGTTTTGGGATTGGTTTTATCTCGTTTGTATTCGTGTTCCCCGGAATGCGGATGCGGGTGTGTATGCACAGTTGACAGAGACAGAGGCATAGGATCTCTTTGTATTCGTGTTCCTCGGAACACGGATACGGGTGTGTATGCACAGCTGACAGAGGCAGAGGCAGAGGATTCTCATTAGGGTTGTTGACTGTTGACTTTTTCTAAACCCTAATGAGAATAAGAAATATGATTAATAATAATATTAATTAAGTATTAGTTTGCCATGGTTGGGTTGAAAGTTTGACTTTGTTGACTTGTTGATTTTGTTGACCGGTTGACTAGCTTGGACTTGTTGACCATCATCATTATAATGGCTATCATTTCATGGCAAAGACTTTTGCTTGCTTGTTATTCTTTACAAAATGAGTGCATGAAATGATATTGCCATTTGACATGAACCATCACATATACTCAATTATTATTATTATTATGATTATTTTGTGTTATGAGAGGATGGTGGAAAAAGTCTTGCTCATTCTATCATTTGCATTCTCTCTCATCCTCTTGCTCTCCCTCTTCCTCTTGCTCTCTCTCTAGTTCATGGTTCTATTGTCTCATGTGTTGAGAAACAAGAACCATAGAGATAAAACCCAAAACACTTCTCTACTCATCCTAGTATATAAGGTCTAGCAAACCAAGTGTTCTAGTTTCCTCTAGATTGAGGTTGGAGCCAAAGGTAGAAGCTTTCGGGTGGATCCATCTTCGGCACAAGGAGACGACGATGTGAGGCCGATCCGACCACCACAAAGAGTTGAAGAGAAGGAGTTCAAGTTTAGGTATAACCCTTAACTTAGTAGCTAAACTCTTAGTTAGGTTGTTAGATAGTTTGTTTAACAAAGATCCGTTTCTAGAGTCCATGTTACCCCCACCGTAAAAATCATTTTTCACCATTTCCGCAACCCCAAAGAACCGGGGACGGGTAACGTGGACTTACAGTGGTATCAGAGCCTAGTTAAACACTATCTAACATATTAGCAACGTAACTAGAAGTTCGATCGGTGAAAAAATCACAAAACACGCCCGAGATTCAAACTTTCTATCGATTTTTAAACTGCTGTAAAAATTATTTGACATATTCCAAAAATCGACTCAGGGTTTTTAATGTACACTGCAGAAAAATGATCCACAGAACCGACCAGCTCACCGCGGAAATACGGCAAGAACAGCTTCTTGCCGCGGATCCGCGGCCGAGTTGACTCGGCCGTGGATCGGTTTTACTGCAGTGTATTTACTGGGGTATTTTGGGATTTTTGGAATATGATTTTTCTGCCCAGATTTTCCAGAAAGAAAAATTTGTTTTTGGGGTGGTTAAAAATCCGTATTTTGATCGAACTTCTAAAGACTTAAGCTAACGGGTTATATCTGTGATGTGATATATGTATTGAACGTTTGCTAATCGCTATACGTCGATTAGTGGGGGTTATACATATCTTTGATCTGTAATGTTGATGGTATGTGTATATGAATTCATTGGATTGTCGCGGATGAATAGCCGGGAAGTTGTGAGATGAGAGTTTTCTTTATCTTTTCAATTCATGTAATATTATTTTTATGGCCGCACATCCGGGATGAGGTTGTAGCCGCCATTGTATAATTTCTTTTACTGTTTTTGCTCTTAGGATAGACCCAAGGAGGGGTGCACAAACGACCGGGTACCTCGAAGTGCCGAGTGGCCTACTCACGTTGTTGACGGAGGTTGCTTCACTTCGGGTATTCGGCAGGTAGTTTGCCGCACCCGGAGGGGTCTAGGGTGGGGTATTGGCTATTCACCGCGACCGTATAATCCGCTTTTCGTTACAGGCTCATACGGAATGCGGATTCCTAGTATATCCAATGTGTTCATCTGTGATCTGGAATGGCTATCATTGCATCTGACGAATGTAAATATCTATATATGATATCTATTTAGGCGTTACTTATGTTTTACATCCACGCTAGTCCAGCCCCCGCTCTGTTGTTAGTTAAGTAACCTAACGGGTAATGACGGGGCCCCATGGCGAATGCGGATGGCATAAACGTACGTCATATTTTCGTTGTTTTCTGCAATGGTAGGATTAAATGATGGGACGCATTAAAATTAATGCAAGAAAATAAACCAAAGTTAAAGTCGTTGGAACAATTTCGAAACCACTCGGTTTCTTTTCAAAAACAACTTTTAAATGCGGAGCTTAAGCCACTCCTTTTAAAAGCTATCAAGGTTCCTTCGATTATATCAAGTTCACTACGTTCACGGTTTTGCCAAAACCATTCGTAGCCCTCCGTCGTTTCATATGAATATTCAATAGTATTCAAGCTATGTTTATTGACCTTCGTCAAGGCATATTGATTGGTAGCTGTTGGGTGTTCATATGTAGCATAGATAGATGCGTTGGTTTGGGACAGTCGTATTACCTTGTTGACCTTCGTCAAGGGTATATACGGGTGGGTTCAAATTAACCTGGACAATGACGGGTAGAACTTGACATGTGACTTATGATTTGTTGACTTTCGTCAAGGTCATAAGAGCATGGGGCAAAAATCCACATCAGGAGTTTCTAAAGAAACTGAAATTTGCTAGCGCTGCATACCATTTGGAGTGTGATGATTCTGGTAGGATTCCTTCAGTTTTGTCATGCAATGATATTTGGATCCCGATCCTACTGTGAGTATATGCTACTCCTCGGGAAATTTCTCGCTTAACGATCAATGCTTTAAACCAAGTAGGTGTCTAGAAAGGTGTTAGCGGGGCTACGCCCCCAGGGAAAAGAGGTTCTTAAATTAAGGAACTTCGCGAAAGCGTTGGAAAACCTCCCTCGAAGTACCGACACTAGCCTGGCTGAACGGTTAAGCAAGTATTGTACGGTGAGACTGATCCCGACTAATTCTTCCTTTTTGGTTTGAGGAGGGATTCGAGAAATAGTGGGAGCCATCCTGTTTAGATAAATTAAAAACCAATCTAAACTTGCAAGAGCATCATGCTGAGTGTTTTCTTCTCTCTCTCTTAATTGCAGCGACCCAGTGACCACACATAGGTTACATCTAGATAATAAAATGACTGAACCTGACTGTTATGATTGGCAAAGGTCTGTCCAGATGTCCATTACCCATGACAAGCTTGGACACCTCTTAGCTAATCAAACCCCTACCGTTTCAGGACCAGTTTCCCCTGTCACGGATATTGACATCCGTATGACATCGGAAAAAGACTATGCGAAAGCCAAGTGCCTCGTGTTAGCCTCAGTTGATGGTGCAAACCAGAGGCAGCACGAGAAGATGGACTTTGTTTCTATCTTCCTCCATAACAAAGATTTATATGAAGAGCAATCTCGTATCATAAGATATGAGACCTCGAACGAATTGCATCAAGCGAGGTTGGCTGTCGGGTCATCTGTAGGGGGCAACGTCCTTACAGAGACCAGCTATTTTGAGCTCACGGACCTGAAGACCACGTTGGAGAACGGGTCAAATACTGACTTGATTCTACAGTCTCTGCCCTCTGCCTATATCCTGAAGGAAACCGGGGAAGAAGAAGGAAAGGGAAGGGCAAAAGTTTCGGACTGGATGTAGTAAAAGAGGGACGTTCCTATTGTTACGGGAATGAACATTGGTAGAAGGATTGCAGGGCTAGCAAAGCCAGTAGCCAGGATTCGAAGCATGTTATGGCTTCGGCTTCGGGTGTATTTGTAGTAGAGAACTGTATGTCAGTTAACCTTACTTCCTAGGTATTGGATACCGGATCAGGATCTCACATCTGTAATTTGTTACAGGCTTTAAGAAACCGTAGGGTTATCAGGAAATGTGATATGACTCTCAGGGTTGCTAACGGAATGAGCATGGACGCTGAATCCGTAGGGGAATATCATCTTGGACTGACAACTGGGCAGATATTAATTCTGCGTAACTGTTTGTATGTAGCAGGTGCGACTTGTAATATCATATCTATATCCTTACTTTCTAAGGAAGGATATGATTTTACTTTTGTAAGCGATGTGGTCCACATCCACCTAAATCAAGTTCTGATTGGGTCAGGTACATTAGAAAATGGGATATACGTATTAAATCAAGCTCAGATTTTCAGTGTCCAGAACACACTTAAAAGAAAGTCTCCGGAAACAAATCAGGGTTTCTTATGGCATTGTAGACTGGGTCACATTAATGAGACACGGTTAACAAAGTTACATAAAGAGGGATACTTGAATCCGTTCGAGTATCAGTCTTATGCCACTTGTGAATCTTGTCTCATGGGAAAGATGACAAAGACTCCGTTCACTGGACACGGAGAAAGAGCAAGCAAGCTCTTAGGACTCATACACAGTGACGTGTGTGGTCCAATGTCTATAACATGCGCGAAGTGGTTATTCATACTTCATTACTTTTATAGATGATTTCTCTAGGTATGGAAATGTCTTCCCGATGAAGCATAAATCCGAAGCCTTTGAGAAATTTCGGGAGTACAAGAATGAAGTTGAAAAACAAACAGGCAAAAGTATAAACACACTGAGATCTGATCGAGGTGGTGAATACTTGAGTGCCGAGTTTCTGGACTACTTAAAAGAGAATGGAATTCTCTCTCAGTGTACTCCTCCATACACACCACAACACAACGGTGTATCTGAAAGGCGGAATCGAACCCTATTGGATATGGTTCGTTCCATGATGAGTAAGGATGAGTTACCGCGATCTTTCTGGGGTTATGCACTAGAAACAGCTGCATATCTCTTGAACAAGGCTCCAACCAAGACTGTGTCTACCACCCCATATCAGATGTGGTGTGGGAAGAAACCCTGTCTTAAGTATCTTAAGACATGGGGATGTCCAGCTTTTGTAAAGAAGCAGCATGCAGACAAGCTCGAGGCACGCTCAGTACTGTGTAAGTTTTTGGGATACCCAAAGAACTCCAGGGGGTATCTTTTCTATTCCGCAGAGGAACAAAAAGTTTTTGTTTCTCAGCATGCCTACTTCTTGGAAACTGAATTTTTGGAAAATCAGATAAGTGGGAGCGCAATAGAACTGGAAGAAATTCCAGAACCACAAGCTATTACTGAAAGCTTGGAAGAACCAGAAGTTTCAGGAGAACCGGACATTCCTGCGCCGCTCCGCAGGAGTAGTAGGCAGTCTCATCCGCCCGAGAGATACTAGGGTTTTCTCATAGATGGGGATAGAGAGGATTGCGTCATTGATTATGATGAGCCTACTAGCTTCCAGCAAGCCATCCAGAGCAGTGACTCGGTAAAATGGCTGAATGCAATGCGGACCGAGATGGAGTCCATGTACACCAACAAAGTTTGGACTTTGGACTTTGCTCCAGAAGGGGTAAAACCAGTAGGCTGCAAATGGATCTTCAGAAAGAAGATTGGTGTAGATGGACAGGTTGAGACCTATAAGGCTAGACTTGTTGCAAAGGGTTTTCGTTAAAGACCTGGTTTGGACTATGACGAAACCTTTTCTCCAGTGGCTATGCTGAAATCCATTCGGATCCTTCTTGCCATTGCTGCCTTCCAAGATTATGAGATCTGGCAGATGGACGTAAAGAGGGCTTTCCTAAATGGAAATTTAGAAGAGTGCGTCTATATGGATCAGCCGGAGGGATTCATTCAGAGTGGGAGCAGCGGTAAAGTGTGCAAATTGCTCAAGTCTATCTATGGACTGAAGCAGACATCGCGGAGTTGGAACATTTGCTTTGATGATACTGTCAAAGAATTTGACTTTGTCAAAGACCCAGATGAACCATACATTTACAGTAAGATTGTAGAGAGAAATGTGGTATTCCTCGTCTTGTACGTCGATGACATTCTCCTAATAGAAAATGATATTCCTATGCTACAGTCAGTCAAAGGATTCTTATCACAGAGGTTCTCCATGAAGCACCTGGGCGATGCCAACTACATTCTGGGGATCCAGATCTATCGTGATAGATTTAAAAGGATGTTGGGACTTTCACAGTCCAGGTATATTGACACCATACTGAAACGATTCAGTATGGAAGATTCCAAGCGCGGTAATCTACCGGCTTGTCACAGAATCACCCTCTCCAAAAAGATGTCTCCCAAGACTGATTTGGAAAGGGCTCGCATGTCATCAATACCCTACGCATCTGCGGTAGGCTCTATTATGTATGTGATGTTGTGTACCAGACCAGATGTAGCATACGCATTGAGCGTTGTAAGCCGGTATCAGTCGGACCCAGGGGAGAAACACTGGATAGCAGTAAAGAACATTCTCAAGTACCTGAGAAGGACTAAGGAGATGTTCTTAGTGTATGGCGGAAAAGACCTCCAGATCGAGGCCTTTGCTGACTCCAGCTTCCAGAGTGACAAGGATGACTCCAAGTCCATGTCAGGTTATGTCTTTACCCTCAATGGAGGGACGGTTTGCTGGAAGAGCTCCAAGCAGGAAACCGTTGCTGACTCAACTATGCAAGCGGAGTACATAGCTGCTTGCGATGCCGCAAAGGAAGCTGTCTGGATGAAGAAATTCCTCACGGAGCTTCAGGTGGTTCCTACTAGTGTTGATCCAATACCGCTGTATTGTGACAACAACGGCGCTATAGCTTTAGCAAAGGAACCCAGGTCTCATTAGAAGTCCAGGCACATTTTGAGGCGGTACCACCTGATCAGGGAGATCGTAGATCGCCGGGAGATCGAGGTGAAGAGAGTGAATTCAGAAGATAACACTGCAGATCCATTCACGAAGGCCTTACCCCAGACTCAGTTCGAGCGGCTGATCGAGATGATAGGTCTTCGATACGCCAGTACATGGCCTTAGTGCAAGTGGGAGATTGTTAGTGTATATTCCCTAGAGGCCATTACTGTATCATACTAGTTTGTATAATACTTGATGGAAGCTTGGGATATTCACAGTTGTATAGACAATCTTGCTCAAAATGGTAGTATGCTACTTGGTTTGTTTCTACTTCAATGTGTGTACATGTGTTTCTTTTAGCATATCACCTATACACATTAGTAGAGCCCTTAGGATCTTTGCTTGATTACCAGCGTTGTGATGGCAGTCACACTCGTGGGGGCTGGGTAATCTACAAGCACATCCTTTTACAGGTCCCTAGTCGTAGGATTATCGAGACAGGGCATCGATACTCCGGAGTAGACTAGCGTATGCGCTTCTCATCCCAGCAGGGGAGACGGTCTGTCCCACAGCCGTCAGTATGTCATACTTGAGATAGTATGCGGGTGCTCGTTAGGTTACGAGTACACTGGACAGGACTCGTCGGGAACTGATTGGTTGGTACTATACCTATCGTCAGTTATCAGTTCCCAGGTGACATGAGTACAACTTAGTCTGCTGACTTGACACTGTCACTTCGTCTCGAGTGTGTTCCCACTGTACTTTGATTACCACCCTACCACGGTTCAAAGGAGTCATGCAAATAGGTAGTAATTGGGTGCAGTCCCGAAGCACTTGGAGGCAGTGACGGTTAGACAGGATTCGTCTCTCCCGGTATTGGGAGTTGATATCACGCTGTGTCAAGGAGAGCCATTACACAAAGTCGTCCCTGGCCACGGCAAGCGAGATGCACTGGTAGGTTTCCAGTGTAATCTCAGGGTGTTCTGGGCTACACTCCAACATGACTTGTACCGCTATTAGGGGACTGACGTTCACCGCCCCTCTAGGCCCGCCATGCGATATTCTAAGACGAACAGACCGGACTGTACGGAGATTGTCACATTCAGGCTCAGTAGGAGTTTGGATGAGTTCACCTCGTCAGTCTTCTTATCGGCATCTACCTGGGGGCCGTTACGCACAGCTAATGCCGCTTGCGGTCTGTGGTTAAACCCACTGCCAGCGTAGTGTCGAGTCTTTAGAGTCCCACACAGAGAGCTATTTGCCTTTAGGCAAAAGAGTAGTGGTCGCATGGTTTTGCGACAGGGTTCGGTCACATCCGTGCACTTGTGTACGTTCGGTGTCCGGGCAGTTATTACTAGCGGGCTTTGGTTTAAGCCAGATCCTAGTATACGTTTTGGGATTGGTTTTATCTCGTTTGTATTCGTGTTCCCCGGAACGCGGATGCGGGTGTGTATGCACAGTTGACAGAGACAAAGACATAGGATCTCTTTGTATTCGTGAACACGGATGCGGGTGTGTATGCAAAGTTGACAGAGGTAGAGGCAGAGGATTCTCATTAGGGTTGTTGACTGTTGACTTTTTCTAAACCCTAATGAGAATAAGAAATATGATTAATAATAATATTAATTAAGTATTAGTGTGCCATGGTTGGGTTGAAAGTTTGACTTTGTTGACTTGTTGACTTTGTTGACCGGTTGACTAGCTTGGACTTGTTGACCATCATCATTACAATGGCTATCATTTCATGGCAAAGACTTTTGCTTGCTTGTTATTCTTTACAAAATGAGTGCATGAAATGATATTGCCATTTGACATGAATCATCACATATACTCAATTATTATTATTATTATTATGATTATTTTGTGTTATGAGAGGATGGTGGAAAAAGTCTTGCTCATTCTATCATTTGCATTCTCTCTCATCCTCTTGCTCTCCCTCTTCCTCTTGCTCTCTCTCTAGTTCATGGTTCTATTGTCTCATGTGTTGAGAAACAAGAACCATAAAGATAAAACCCAAAACACTTCTCTACTCATCCTAGTATACAAGGTCTAGCAAGCCAAGTGTTCTAGTTTCCTCTAGATTGAGGTTGGAGCCAAAGGTAGAAGCTTTCGGGTGGATCCATCTTCGGCACAAGGAGACGACGATGTGAGGCCGATCTGAACACCACAAGGAGTTGAAGAGAAGGAGTTCAAGTTTAGGTATAACCCTTAACCTAGTAGCTAAACTCTTAGTTAGGTTGTTAGATAGTTTGTTTAACAATGATCCGTTTCTAGAGTCCATGTTACCCCCACCGTAAAAATCGTTTTTCTCCATTTCCGCAACCCCAAAGAACCGGGGACGGGTAACGTGGACTTACACTGATCGTCCGGGATAGTGGATGCTGAGCATACAATTTAAGTACCCATAATAAATCACACCATCCGATCCTACCGTCGCAATCCCTCTATTCTGAGTGGTTCTAGATGTTTCTATGTCCTTAACTTTGAATTTGTATCCAAGGACACCAAATCCTTTGTAATATGGAACCTCCATACTAGGAAATTGAGCTAAATATCTTGAATTACTCTCAAATGATGCAGACAAGTTCGGATCATAGATCTAACGAAACAAATTTTACGAAAAATACATAACGATACAAATTTAGATTAAAACTGATAGCAATAAAATGTTATTCGAATAACTTACATGATCTGTGACCCAATCATAAAAATTATCCTGATGATATTTTTCCAATCGTTCTTCATTCCAATCAGGATACCCCTCACGTACCTCGTTAAAATGAATTCTGTTTTCGACAAATAATGGTGACATTAATATTATATCATTTCATATACACACAAACACAAATATAACAATTAATCCAAAAAAACTTACTCTCTAATTTGTTCAAGACCTGCACAATTAAGCAAGATATACCAGTATATCTTGTTGATAAACATAGTTTCTACCCTCTTATAATCAGTTTTACCATATGGCCCGTCTTGAATTCTTCGATGCCGGTTAAGTCTTGTCTCAATGTTCTCGTCCAGATAGCGGGAACAAAATGTGGTTGCTTCATCAAGAAGATAACCTTGCATGATAGAACCCTCTGGTCGATTTTTATTGCGTATATACTTTTTAAGTGTGTAGAGATACCTAATGAAAATATGTTGAATAAATAAATACGGGTATACAGGACAACAATAAATTTAAAAATTGCGCGAAACGAAAAATTACACGTACCTCTCGACGGGATACATCCATCGATATTGTACCGGTCCGGCTAACTTAGCCTCAGTTGCAAGATGAACCGTCAAGTGTATTATAATATCGAAGAATGACGGTGGGAAAATACGCTCAAACTTGCAAAGTATCAACGCAATAGAATTTTCTAGTTTATCCAGCATCACAACCTCCAGTGTTTTAGCACACAACTCTCTGAAAAAACAACATAGGTCGTTGATTACTAGACCAACCGATTCGGGGAGAGAAGTCCTGAGGGCTAATGGAAGAAGGTGCTCCACGATAACATAATGATCATGACTTTTCAGCCCATCGATCTTGCCTTTCACAATTTTTTTTTTCTTGCTGAATGATCCTGAAAAACCTGTGGGAACTTTTAAATCATGCAACACCTGCAGGAATCTTTTCTTCTCCAGTTGTGACATATGATAAGCGGCATTGGAAAGTACAAACTTGCCCGGTTTACCCGCTACCGGTCTATGGTGCAATTCACTTCTTATTCCCCACTCCTCTACATCCATCCGAGCATTCAGGTTGTTTTTCGATTTCCCGTCTTTACAAAGAAGCAAGTTGAGTATGTGCTCTGATACTCCCTTCTCTATATGCATGACGTCCAGACAATGACGCACTAAATTTTTTGACTAGTACGGAAGCTCGAAGAAAATGCTTAACTTGTTCCAAAATGGTGGTTTGACCTGTTTCGTCGGATCCATCCCGAAGGTCACATTATTGTAACCATCCCATTGAGCAGTCACATCCTCTCCGGACAATGGGGATGGAGGTCCAAGAAACTCCTGATGACCATCAAAGTGTACCGTGTGTAACCTATAGGGGTGGTCTAGAGGCAGGAAACGTCGATGGCTGCAATAACAAATCTTCCTGCTAAATTTCATGAATTTCGATGTTGTGTGTTAATGGCAATGAGGACATGCTTTATGACCATGTACGGACCAACCTGATAGCATTCCATACGCAGGAAAGTCATTAATTGTCCACATTAAAGCCGCACACAGTATGAAGGTTGTATTTATGTTTGCATCGTATGTCTCTACACCATCAATGAACAAAGATTTCGACTCCTCGATCAGAGGTCGGAGATAGACATCGATATTGTTTCCCGGTGAGTTTGGTCCGTCGATAAGAAGAGGCATCATAAAGTATGATTGGTCCATAGCCAACCAAGGCGACAGATTATAAATTATCATTACAACGGGCCATGTGCTGTGACTTCCAGCCATATAGTTGAATGGGCAGAAGCCATCACTAGCCAGTCCGAGCCGGACATTGAGAGGATCGCTACTGAATATTGCATGCCTCCTATCGAAATCCTTCCATGCCGGCGAATCTCTTGGATGACTCATTTTTCCATCTTCACTTGGAGGAGCACGGTGATGCCAAATCATTGCCTCGGCTCTTTTCTTGCACCTGAATAGCCTCTGTAGTCTCTGTGTTATGGGAAAGTATCGTGCTATCTTGATAGGTATATCAGGCTTCTTATCAGAACCTTTCGGCTTATACCTGGCCTCTCCGCAAGTTGGACACTCTTTCAAATCTGGATTCTCTTTCCGATACAACACGCAATTTTTAGGACATACTTGAATCTTCTCGCACTTTAGACCCAAATCAGACATCATCTTCTGGGCTCCGTACCAGCTGTCGGGCATGTTATTTTCCGGGGCATACAATCTTTCAAGAACGAAAGAAGCATTGTGAATGACTTGTTGCTCCATCCATTTAGGCACTTAATTTGGAAAAGTTGGACGAACCATGAGAGGGTGGAATACTTCGCATTCTCATAAATTGGTTTTCTAGCATCATTCATGAAATTTTCATATTTATCCGCACGCGGTCCATGACCGGAAGGAATGTCATCTTCGGTACGAATAGATTCACCTAGGGAAGCCTCTACCATATCCTCCATTTCTTCTGATGGAAATAAATTACCGTCTTCTCCTTCTGCCGCATTACTGAATTCTCTTTCTTCTCCTGCCGCATTATCGTGTTCTCCTTCTTCTTCTGCCCCATTACTGCATTCTTCACCTTTCCCGTGATATTTCTAAGTTGTATAAAGTCTAGTAATCCATATTTTACAATATGAAGCCTGCCAATTCTACCTTCTGCCAGTACTTATTGCCACATCTATCGCACGGACAGAGAATTTTCTTTATTATGATCTTATTATGTGCGCGTGCAAATTCAATAAAAGTAGCAACTCCTGCAACAAACTTAGGTTGCATACGTTGTTGCCAATCCACATACATCCAGTCCTTAACTCTGATGTACTCATGGGCCATGTTAGACTGTATAACATATAAATTGTAGGTTATGGTGACTATATTAAGAAATATAAGAACGACATAGTTACTGACAAAGGAGAAATCCGTGTATATGCTTTGTGTGTGCGTTTTTCGTTGAAAAGAATAAATTATCGAACGTATGTTAACCGATAGACGGGGACTAAGTGGCGCTTTTAGTTTTATATATGAGTATCAATGAGAAGATGAAGGTTTCATATATCATCGAGTATCTGTAGGGATCCTAGGCACACTAAGGAGGTCTCACAAGGCATCAACCATGCCAATTTCAAATTTTACGGGTGCTGAGAAACCCTAATACGGATCATTGACTAGATATATAGGCGAAACAATGAAACTAGTTTACAACTAAACTAAAAGAACGGAAATACAACCTTTGTAGATCCGTTTCTCCACCTCCATAGCTCCACGATGAAGTCCTCTCCGCTGTCCAAATCGAACCATGACTCTAGCATCGGCTTCATCGGAGAAAAAGCGGGCTAGGTCATCGACGACGATGCCGAAGATGATCTACGTCGAGGCATCACTAGATCAAGCTCCCACTTCACCAAGTCATGAAACTTGTGAAGAAAACACCCTATACTACTTGGCAAGAGGTAGAGGATGAAGAAATAGGAAGTGGGTTCACTTTAGAATTGGATTTCTCACTTGATTTCTTCACTTGCCATTGATGAGGCAAGCTTTCTTCATGTGAAGAAGAAGAAGATGAAGATAATGATATGATAAGAATTATCAAATAGAAAAGAAAAATCAATTCTTATCATATACAAACCATGGTTTAGTGTAGAGATTTAACTAAGGTTAGATGGAGTGGTTAGGGTTAAGCATGAGACAAAATGGTCACTTAGTCAAACCTTCATGAAGCTTCAAGATGCAAACAAAGAAAAGCCACCATTTTTCTCATTATGCTTTTTATTTTCCAAAAAGAATAAATAAATAAATGAATAAGAAAATAAAACCCTAACCATCCATATAACCATAGTTTAATCTTTACACAAACCCAAGTTATCATGCATCATCAAACATGATACAATCTTGTGCACAAAAATATATCACATATACAATGTGCACAAACAAGTGAGAAAAACCATTTAAAGTGAACCAATACTAGTTAATGCAAAGTAATATATCAAATATATATTTATGCATTAAATTATTAAATCAACACTTGATTCAATGATCCGGTCATGTCGCACACAACCGACTAGTATACAATGTATCGTTTTATCGAATCAATCCTTGATTCAATAACTAGGTTATATCGCATATAACCATTCGACACATTCATCGCGAGAATGAAATACGATATCACATACACGCATTATTCTCGGTCCCGCACATATCTCATGTGTGCTCCTATTTCGTTTCGCTTGAACCAGGAAACCTCTGTGCAGGACTCTAAAGACTCGTCAATACGCCGGTAGCAGATGATGATCATATCAAACACCCACAAGCCGCAAGCGGTCTGCTAAACGTAACGGCCACCCGGGTATTGAGCGATCAGAAGATCGACGAGCAAGCCCGCTCACACTCCTGTGAATCCAACCAGTAACACTTACCGTACAGTCCGGTCTGATCATCTGATATGTCGCATATCTCGCCTAGGGGTGGTAAACGTCAGACCCCAATAGCTTGATAAGTCGTGTCGATATGAGGTCTATAACAGTTCGAGAAACTACAGGTAACACTTACCAGTAAATCTCAGCAACCCTGGCCAGGGATTTCCGGTTATAGCCAATCGAACACAGCGCAACATCAACCCCCTATACCGGGAGAGACGAATCCCCTCCTATCGCTCATTGCCTCCATGTGATTCGGGACTGTACCTAAAAACCACCGCTTTGCACGCCCTCTTGGACGTGGTAAGATGGAAATCAAAGCACAGTGGGAACCACACAAGACTCTATGACGATCTCGGGTCAACAGACTACTCTGTTCCAGTGTCACCAGAGAACTGCCATCTGACGTAAGGTATAATACCATCTGGGAGTTCTCGGCGAGTCCGTCCAGTGTACCCAGTCTCCACTGAGCACCCGTACATCATCTCTGATGTCAAACACCAATGGATATGGGATCATCCATCGCCCATCTGTATGGGTCGAGAAGGTATACGCTAGTCTACTCTGGTATATCGATGCCCCGTCTCGATATACCCACGACTAGGGACTTTGAAGGATGTACTCATGGACTACCATGTCCCCACTAGTATGATCCGCATCATAGTCCAGGTAGTCAAGTACACATCCTAAGGGCTTTACCAACATGTAACAGAGAGACAATCAGTGTACACGTTAAGGTAAAGATCAACCAGATAGCATACTATCATGTCGAGCAAGAAAGTCCTCCCTATATATGTCCAAGCATCCACTACAATATACATCCTATGTATAGTAATGGCCTCTAGGGCATACATATAACTAACAGTATCATATATTGGTTTTAGCTTAAACATCTTGAATCACTTTCTAATTATGCTTTTGTTGTGTATTCTTGTTGTATATGTGTGTTTCGGCTGTCGGGGGTAAGGCTTCTATCCCATTAAGAATTTATAGAGCGAACACCGTTTCGCTTGTGCTTTCAACCGTTTCGAGTAAATTTCGGTAGCACCTCCCCGCTATTCTCCGAGTACACTGTAATAGAATAGATAATCATTTCAAAGCTGTGAAACAACATTGAAATGAACATCTAATCTATCTTTGTACACGGAGAACCAGTGGAAAGGTACCGAAGAAATACCTCGAAACGGATGAAAACACAAGTGAATGAAGGTGTTTACTTTATACATTCCTAACTTGCCCACACGGGATAAATCTATCGGTTACCATACGATTGAATCTTCTCGTCACATAGACTATACGACGGTTGTTAGTATCGAGCTATACCGTCCGATATTTAACAACCTTCGTATAGTTCTATGTCACGACGAACATCGAATGTATGTTATCCGATAGACGGGGAATAAGTGGTGCTTTTAGTTTCATATATGAGTATCGA
The DNA here is from genome assembly GCA_030015575.1 of Agapanthus africanus. Classification (NCBI taxonomy): domain Eukaryota; kingdom Viridiplantae; phylum Streptophyta; class Magnoliopsida; order Asparagales; family Amaryllidaceae; genus Agapanthus; species Agapanthus africanus. The sequence goes on from CM057350.1 coordinate 136,588,608, forward strand.
TGAGAATATGAAGGTTTCATATTATCATCGAGTATCATATATTGGTTTTAACTTGAACATCTTGAATCACTCTCTAATTATGCGTTTGTTGTGTATTCTTGTTGTATGTGTGTGTTCCGGCTGTCGGGGGTAAGACTTCTATCCCATTAAGAATGTATAGAGCGAACACCCATTCACTCTGTCGGGGGTAAGGCTTCTATCCCATTAAGAATGTATAAAGCGAACACCCATTCACTTGTGCTTTCAACCGTTTCAAGTAAATTTCGGCAGCACCTCCCCGCTGTTCTCCGAGTACACTGTAATAGAATAGATAATCATTTCAAAGCTGTGAAACAACGTTGAAATGAACATCTAATCTATCTTTGTACACGGAGAACCAGCGGAAAGGTACCGACGAAATATCTCGAAACGGATGAAAACACAAGTGAATGAAGGTGTTTGCTTTATATATTCCTAACTTGTCCACACAGGACAAATCTATCGGTTACCATACGATTGAATTTTCTCGTCACATAGACTATACGACAGTTGTTAGTATCGAGCTATACCGTCCGATATTTAACAACTTTCGTATAGTTCTATGTCACGACGAACATCGAACATATATTAACCGATAGACGGGGACTAAGTGGCGCTTTTAGTTTCATATATGAGTATCGATGAGAATATGAAGGTTTCATATTATCATCGAGTATCATATATTGGTTTTAACTTGAACATCTTGAATCACTCTCTAATTATGCATTTGTTGTGTATTCTTGTTGTATGTGTGTGTTCCGGCTGTCGGGTGTAAGGTTTCTATCCCATTAAGAATGTATAGAGCGAACACCCATTCACTTGTGCTTTCAACCGTTTCGAGTAAATTTCGGCAGCACCTCCTCGCTGTTCTCCGAGTACACTGTAATAGAATAGATAGTCATTTCAAAGCTGTGAAACAACATTGAAATGAACATCTAATCTATCTTTGTACACGGAGAACCAGCGGAAAGGTACCGAAGAAATATCTCGAAACGGATGAAAACACAAGTGAATGAAGGTGTTTACTTTATACATTCCTAACTTGTCCACACGGGACAAATCTATCGGTTACCATACGATTGAATCTTCTCATCACATAGACTATACGACGGTTGTTAGTATCGAGCTATACCATCCGATATTTAACAAGCTTCGTATAGTTCTATGTCACGACGAATATCGAACGTATGTTAACCGATAGATGGGGACTAAGTGGCGCTTTTAGTTTCATATATGAGTATCGATGAGAATATGAAGGTTTCATATTATCATCGAGTATCATATTTTGGTTTTAACTTGAAAATCTTGAATCACTCTCTAATTATGCGTTTGTTGTGTATTCTTGTTGTATGTGTAACATGATTTTAAACCATTAAGATCGAGATTGATAGAACTGATCATCCACAAAAAGATTAAGAATTGACTTTTGACAGCCATATAAAGGAAAATTTTCTCCTACGGCAACCTAATAATATACCCATTATCCTCATATATACATATATGCAGGCAGGCATTGATACATACATGCAAATATTTGAAAAATTAATATATCAACCAAAATCTATTATTGCAATGGCATCCATCTATAACAATCAACAATTAAAACTACAAATGTAGGATACTGATATCATAAAGCGTTATACGCAACATATGAATTCACATGACTGAAACATGCATCAAAAAAACATGTTCATCCAAAAGAAAGGCCACTGTCAACAAATATAGAAAAAAATACGTCATAAAAACAATAATTAATTAACAAGTTGATCAGCATCTGGATCAAGAAAATGATAGGAAAAACAATTGACTATGATCTATAATGACAAGTCTATTTCCATGACTCTCGACTAACAAAGGTGGCTTTTCGTCCTCGGTAGCTTGATAATTGGGATTCCATGGCGAATAAAAATATGCATATGCCGTTTGACTGGGAACTTCAATAGGAAACTCAATGAGGTCGGGTGTACTGAAGTACGCTTTGTATTTCGCTATATCAGGTGATGAAGCCCAAGCCCTAGCTACCCCTAGCCCCACCCCAACCGAACCCTAGCCCCAGCCCCAGCCCAGCCCCAACCCCAACCGAACCCTAGCCCTAGCCCCAGCCCAACCCCAGCCCCAACCCAGCCCCACCCCAACCGAACCCTAGCTCCAGCCTCAGCCCAGCCCCAACCCCAACCGAACCCTAGCCCCAGCCCAAGCCCAGCCCCAACCCCAACCCCAGCCCCAACCCCAACCCCAGCCAAACCCTAACCCTAACCCTAACCCTAACCGAACCCGATGCCGATGCCGATGCCGATGCCGATGCCAAACCCTCACCCCTACCCGAACCTGGCCTGAACCCTAGACCTAACATCATCAAAATTAAAAATAATTTGAGATTTAATTACTAACCGGGCGGTGGAGGAGACGACAGAAATCGGTGGTCAACGACGATCGGCGAAGGTGGTGACGAGACGCGGGAAGTCGACGAAGGTGTGGGAACGACCGACGAAGGTGGCGACGAGGCGCGGGAACAGGCGATAAGGCGCGGGAGAGTGAGAGAGAGAATTTTTGGGAACGATGAATGACTTTTCTGTGTTTTTTTATTAATAACCTATTTATAAGCCCCTACGGACATAACCGTAGGTCTACCGTTTGCGGCTCCGTAGGGCCAAACAACAAATTAGAACATAAGGCACCGTAGGGTCAACGATGTGGTCCTACAGATAAATCCGTAGGGGCAAGAAATAGTTGCCCCTATGGATTCCTGAGTCCGCAGGGGCAACCCCATATTGTAGTAGTGCACCTCACACATAAAGCCACACCAAAAACCCACGAATTTCCCACTGGCCCATGCCCACGAAAATGCCTGCCCAAAAGAAATTTCCAGCCACTAAAATTCCCATGCAAACTAAAATTTCCATGTAAACTAAATACTCACATATTTCACACCAAAATTTTATTTTTAAATGAATAAATCATTTTAAATCTCCAAATTATTTCACAAATATTGGTATATATATTTATACCATTTTAGGAAGACCCCAAATTCGCAAATCGGTAGTTTTCGCGAAATATATTATTTTAATATAAATTTCCAAAAATAATATTTTATATTTTCTGAAATATTACAATCTTCCCCCTTTAAATAAATTCGGTCCCCGAATTTAAATTTAAACCCCCAAATACTAAACCATTTCAATAATCAGCTCAATCACGGGGCTCCGAAATCACGGAAGATACAGAAATACCACAGCGCATCATGCGCGCCTGAAAATAAGTACGAAAATCAAAATCGAACTCCGTTAAGCGTCACGCAAATCATCGGAGTTACAATGGAGATACAGATCTCGAAATCCACTACTGAAATCCAATATGCACTAGTCAAATACTATAATACGGGTATAGTACGCATTCTTGGAAAAATCTTTTAAAACTGAATAAAAAACATGCAAAATCTTTTCTGAATTTCCGTGTGATGGTAACTCACGGCACAAGTGACGAACGCTCATTTGTAAAGTAATAAATATACATTCATATATGTTTTGCTCAAATATACGTTCCGCCGTTTTGAAATATCGCAAAAGGTTTTCCTTTATATACGTTCGTGTCGCTCGCGGACACGTAGGAAATGGCGAGACTATAGCTCCTTTTTGAAAACCTCTGGTTAAACTTTTAATGCATGCAAAGTACTCATGTACTGTCCTCAGATCAGTCATGTTCGGCTACTACATAGTATAGTACCTATCATGAAAACAAAGGGCTCAAGAGCAAAATCAGCCTCAAAAGGCGTATCCAACAATCACGTGCGTCTGGTGCGCACGGAAATCAAAGCCAAATACAAGTGCTATGAGTGCACAAAACCAAACTAAGTGCAATGAGTGTGCACGATAACATCTGTCCAGTGCAACGGATGTGCACGACAATAATATCAAGTGCATCTATAGTGCATAAAAATCTCAACCCAGTGCAACAAATATGCACGAATGAAAATCCCAATCGAGTGCACCCGGTGTGCACAAAATCATATCTCATATCATGCGCCCAACATACGCGAAAATCCAAATCAAGTGCATCCGTCATGCACCAACGAAATCTAAATCAAGTGCATCCAACATGCATGAATAAAATCTAAATCAAGGGCATCCGATGCGCACATAATCAAATACTAAGCGTGTCGGGTCCGTAAAAGCATTTAGTGCAGTAACATGCACGAAAATGAATATCAAGTGCAAATGCGCACAAAAACACAAATCTGGTGAACAAATGCTCAAAGACATTAATCGGGTGCAACCAATGCACGGAGTATAAATTCGGTACATACAACGCACGAAATACCCACCTGGTGCAACAAATGTACAAAATACAGATCCGGTGCATCAAATGCACGAAATACAAATCCAGTGCATCCAATGCACGGAATACAAAACGGATGCAACAAGTGCACGGAAACACATCAATAACTCAAATGCGTATAAAAACAACACTGGGTGTACCAAGGTGTATGAAATCAAAAACGTGTGCAACTATGTGCACAAATCCGTATCAATGCACTGCAAGCACATGTGAGCTATACCGAGTGCAAAAATCAATCGAGTGCATACCACAAGCACAAAACCAAATCAACAGTATGAAATACACGAAATCATAAACGCGTGCAGCCAAGGCACAAAATCAACATCAAGTGCAATAGATATACATAAATCGCAACCCAACACAACGGTGTATAAAACGCATAACAAGTGCAATAACCATGCACAAAAATGTAAATACCCAGTAGGTGCAGCCATGGTGCACGAAAACAATATCATGAAACTCAATCATGAAAACTCAAATCCAAGCGATATAAGCGTGATACTCGGATCACAAACGCAAATTGCAACAAATGACATTGAGATACAACTCCTACAATGTTGAAAAATGTTGGTGCGTCCAAAACTGGCAGAGCAAGAACATCTGCTTGCTTCCTGCTCACGGTCTGGCGTCCTCTGTATCTGGGTCCTCATTTTCTCTGTGGATTACCAATCTCGCAATTCATCGGCTCATCGGCCCGGTCAGGTATGCTAACGGAAATGATTCCACTCTGGCACTCCTCTGGTCATCTCTAGGCCAATTAGCATGACCATACGTAAGCAGCACGTCACTGGCGTCGGCCTCTGGCCCTCTGAACACACGTGACACAACTGATCCTGGGTGCAAATCTTATCGCAGCAGTGTCCTGGAAGGCATCTGCTCAAGGTCTTTTTCCGATCTCGCCTATGCCAAACTATACGGAGGCTACTACTTTGGCATAATCTTTTCTCGCTTTCTGGACATCTACTTCTCAGCACAGTATTTTCTCAGGAACTGGCCGTATCCCAACGCCTCTGTATACATATCCGATCTCTAATCTCAACGGGGAGTAACAACATCTCGTTAACATCTCGCACGAACATCTTGTTCCACTCGTTCTTATTTTCGTTCACCTCGACGTCACGTCTTGCTATCTGCATACTACAATTGTTCTCGGCTACAGTCAATCTGAAGTCTCTCACACGGACTCGGTATTACGAACTCGGTATCTTCATCACTCTGTTGAAGATATCTAACCGAACACGTCCTCGGGAACTCGCCCCAATCATCGAAGGAACACTCTATATTCGTCCATTCTCGATCAACTCACAATGCATCTGGGTGAGGTCCTCTATCCGTAATTGGTCATCTTACTGATCTCCTATCGGATCATCCAACGAACAACGTCCTATCTGGATCGATCTACTCTAGATCTGAGTAAGACTCTCCATACTGGAAATCTTCAACTCAACTGGGCCTGCGTCGATGCATCAAATCTGATGAATCGCTTTTGTTTCTCAACTCAAGATAGTCTAGCTATCATCTGTCGCATCTCTTCCTGAAAGCTCCAGCGATCTCAGCCCGTAAGCTCTGGAAGCGACATCTCGTCAATCTCAACAACAACTGGGTCATCCGTCTGCACGGTAGACGACATCACAAACTCTGAGGTAGGCTATACATCAACAGTCCTCTCATAACAGGCAGCCTCTATCAATGGCCCGATCATCCGGTACAAAACCGTACCTTCGTCTCAAACGAGAGGTCACAACACAAACACTAAATCGATACGTTCCCATGTCACCAAGAAAAACACGATGGTCAATCCTCGTCCATGACGAGCTTGCCCTGACCGCATCACTAGCAGCAGCTCAATCTGCGCTCAAATCACGGTGACAGGAACCTCAATCATTTATCGATGAAGATATATCAAAAGGATGAAAAGAATCAACAGATCCCAAAATGGATACATGATCATAAGGAGGAACGGAATCGGTGAGAGTATGATCATGGAAACGAATAGAATCAAGGATCTCAAATGGATGTATGATCAAGGGAATGAAAAGAATCACAGATCTCAAGCCATGTACATCCTAAGGTTTCTTTAGTGGAGTATCGTATCATAAATATGCCATGGAACATACGTACTGTACGTCACTCTACTCAAGCTACCTACTCCATCAATCAGGGTCAGCCTATAAAATGAAAGTTCGGGTCTAATACCCCCTGTTCAAGTCTAAGTTCCGTAAGGTCAAGCCTATGTAACGAAACAAATTACGCCTCAGACTCCACATAGTCAAACCTAGACTCGAACCAAGGTTAAACCTAGCGCTCTGATACCAACTTTGTCACGACCCGAAATATTAGCTCGTGACCGGCACTTGAAATCACGCAACGTCTATAGGCGTAACGTAACTTAAGTAAGCTGGAGCCCAGAAATCTAAACCTATCAAAAGAAGTAATGAAAATATTGATAAAACATTTGGAAACCTTAAGTAAAAAAATCCTTAAACTTAATTTTATTTCGTTAAAAATTTCGGAAGCACCTTCTTTGTAAAAACTAGCCCCGAAACGGGTACAAACATAGAATATAAATAAAGCATCCCCAAATGGGAGAAAATCACGCCCAACGGCGGAAAAAACCATCACAAGCATACACACGCACACACACACATACGATGCCCAAATGCGAAGATCAACACAAAGGATAATGAAAAGCAAGACATCAAATCCACCAAGCGAACATATAACCCATCGCTCTAAGTCTCGCGACTACAAGTCTTGCTAAGTCTTACAACATATACAAACACTAGTTTCTGATTGATGAAGTTGACTAGATACAATAAAAATAATAATACAAGAGGGGTACGATCCAACATGTACCACCTACCAAAGCAAATCACCCGAATGCAAGCTGTGTACCAGCGATACCGCTACTGATCCAGGCTGTCAACATGCAAGAACTGTGGCACAACGGGGATGATTTGCCAACTCGTGAGTAGAAAACATCATCAGGTAGAAATCAAATAAACAACGATTCCTAGGTCAACTATATCATAAAGGTAATACTATGATATCTAGGGTGACCATATCTGCATATATGCCAACAATAATCAATGCATGTATGCATGTGGATATCATCGAACAATATAATTAATACCAGTATTCATGTGGATATCATCCAACAATATAACCAATGCCTGTATGCATGTGGATATCATCAAAATATAATCAATGCCGGTTTGCATGTGGATCTCGTCCACTCGAAACATCATGAAAGCATATGCATGTAAATATATGAAGATATCAAAGAACGTGTGTCCATCTATGACACATCAAATCATGGAACCTGAGTGTCCAACACCGACACTCGAACCATCATGAAACCCATGTCCAGCATCGACACGTAAATCCTCATATCTCAGGCGCCGCATCCTCAGATCGGCCCTCAGGCGTCGCATACTCTGGTGGGCCCTCATCTCCATCTCACGACTCTAGTCGATAACCTCCGGATAACCGCCGAGTCCAAATACTATCACCGGTAGGTAGTGCTCCCCTGCCAGGCTCACCGCATAACAATACGAGTTTTCTTACCACGGGTACCTCACCGGGTCCACCATGTACCCGCAAACGGTTCCCCCTCGCTCCTCGAATCGGGTATCTAACACAAGTCTCAGAACCGAGAAAACTCATGGTGGACGCATCGAAATATCATATCAAGAGAAACCGGGTTTTCAAAATAATACATAATTTCTTGAAATATCCCCATGGTTCTCAAATCCATAAATCACATGAAATCCATATCTCAATGCATAAATCTATGAAATCTGATATATGCAACATAAAACAGCAATATGAGCATGTTAAGGGAAAACCGCTCTTTTAAATGAATCCAGTTTTTAAATATATCATAGGGTTCCCAATTCCTCCAAAATCAAATGCAACATCATATAAAGGCATACATGTAGCTCTAACAAGATGTGTGTATATACATGTAAGTATGTAAGCGTAATGCATCACATATGCGCAATAGCACAAGAATCAACGTCTAAATATCAATAATGATACAATACCACATAGGTATATGTGCAGCTATAGCAGGGTATGTCATGCAACATAGCATAATGATGTGAGCATAGCAAGTATATCATAGCACTCTACTGTGTAAGTAACATAGCAATTATCGATGAAGAAAGTGTGTGAGCCGGCAAATCAGTGTAAGTGTAACATACGCATCATCGATAATGGTGTAGCTGTACTAGCGTAGGTATATGTAATGCTATGAAAATGACATGAACGTAACATAAGGTACATCGTAAGCGAAAATGCTAAAATGTATACGTATTTATTAAATTTTTTTTAAAAATGAATAAATCATTTTAAATCTCCAAATTATTTCACGAATATTGGTATATATATTTATACCATTTTAGGAAAACCCCGAATTCGCAAATCGGTAGTTTTCGCGAAATATATTATTTTAATATTAATTTCCAAAAATAATATTTTATATTTTCTGAAATGTTACAATCTTCCCCCCTTAAATATATTCGGTCCCCGAATTTAAATTTAAACCCCCAAATACTAAACTATTTCAATAATCAGCTCAATCACGGGGTTATGAAATCACGGAAGATACAGAAATACCACAGCGCATCATGTGCGCCTGAAAACGAGTATGAAAATCAAAATCGAACTCTGTCAAGCGTCACGCAAATCATCAGATTTGCACGCAAATCATCGGAGTTACAATGGAGATACAGATCTCGAAATCCACTACTAAAATCCAATATGCACTAGTCAAATACTATAATACGGGTATAGTACGCATTATTGGAAAAATCTTTTAAAACTGAATAAAACACATGCAAAATCTTTTCTGAATTTCCGTATGATGGTAACTCACGGCACAAGTGACGGACGCTCATTTGTAAAGTTATAAATATACGTTCATATATGTTTTGCTCGATTATACGTTCCGCCGTTTTGAAATATCCCAAAAGGTTTTCCTTTATAAACGTTCGTGTCGCTCGCGGACACATAGGAAATGGTGAGACTATAGCTCCTTTTTGAAAACCTCTGGTTAAAATTTTAATGCATGCAAAGTACTCAGGTACTGTTCTCAGATCAGTCCTGTTCGGCTACTATATAGTATAGTACCTATCATGAAAACAAAGGGCTCAAGAGCAAAATCAGCCTCAAAAGGCGTATCCAACAATCACGTGCGTTTGGTGCGCACAGAAATCAAAGCCAAATACAAGTGGTATGAATGTGCACAAAACCAAACTAAGTGCAATGGGTGTGCACGATAACATCTGTCCAGTGCAACGGATGTGCACGACAATAATATCAAGCGCATCTATAGTGTATATGAATCTCAACCCAGTGCAACTAACATGGACGAATGAAAATCCCAATCGAGTGCACCCGGTGTGCACAAAATCACATCTCATATCATGCGCCCAACATGCACGAAAATCCAAATTAAGTGCATCCATCATGCACCAACGAAATCTAAATCAAGTGCATCCAACATGCACGAATAAAATTTAAATCAAGGGCATCCGATGCGCACATAATCCAATACCATGCGTGTCGGGTCCGTAAAACCATTTAGTGCAGTAACATGCACGAAAACGAATATCAAGCGCAAATGCGCACAAAAACACAAATCTGGTGAACAAATGCTCAAAGACATAAATCGGGTGCAACCAATGCACGGAGTATAAATTCGGTGCATACAACGCACGGAATACCCACCTGGTGCAACAAATGTACAAAATACAGATCCGGTGCATCAAATGCATGAAATACAAATCCAGTGCATCCAGTGCACGAAATACAAAACGGATGCAACAAGTGCACGGAAACACATCAATAACTCAAATGCGTATAAAAACAACACCGGGTGTACCAAGGTGTATGAAATAAAAAACGTGTGCAATTATGTGCACAAATCCGTATCAATGCACTGCAAGCACATATGAGCTATACCAAGTGCAAAAATCAATCGAGTGCGTACTACAAGCACAAAATCAAATCAACAGTATGAAATCCACGAAATCATAAACCCGTGCAGCCAAGGCATAAAATCAACATCAAGTGCAATAGATATGCACAAATCGCAACCCAATACAACGGTGTATAAAACGCATAACAAGTGCAATAACCGTGCACAAAAATGTAAATACCCAGTAGGTGCAGCCATGGTGCACGAAAACAAAATCATGAAACTCAATCATGAAAACTCAAATCCAAGAGATATAAGCATGATACTCGGATCAAAAACGCAAATCGCAACAAATGACATTGATATACAGCTCCTACAATGTCGAAAAATGTCGGTGCGTCCAAAACTGGCAGAGCAAGAACATCTGCTTGCTTCCTACTGACGGTCTGGCGTTCTCTGTCTCTGGGTCCTCATTTTCTCTGTGGATTACCAATCTCGCAATCCATCGGCTCATCGGCCCGATCAGGTGTGCTAACGGAAATGATTCCGCTCTGGCACTCATCTGGTCATCTCTCGGCCAATAAGCATAACAGCACGTAAGATGCACGTCACTAGCGTCGGCCTCTGGCCCTCTGAACACATATGACACAACTGATCCTGGGTGCAAATCTTATCGCATCAGTGTCCTGGAAGGCACCTGCTCAAGGTCTCTTCCGATCTCGCCTATGCCGAACTATACGGAGGCTGCTACTCTGGCATAATCTTTTCTCGCTTTCTAGACATCTGCTTCTCAGCGCAGCATTTTCTCAGGAACTGGCTGTATCCCAACGCCTTTGTATACATATTCGATCTTTAATCTTAATGGGGAGTAACAATAGCTCGTTAACATCTTGCACGGACATCTTGTTCCACTCATTCTTATTTTCATCCACCTCGACATCACGTCTTGCTATCTGCGTACTACAATTGTTCTCGGCTACAGTCAATCTGGAGTCTCTCACATGGACTCGAAATTACGAACTCGGTATCTTCATCACTCTGTTGAAGATACTACCGAACACGTCCTCGGGAACTCGCCCTAATCATCGAAGGAACACTCTATATTCGTCCATTCTCGATCAACTCACAACGCATCTGGGTGAGGTTCTCGATCCGTAACTGGTCATCTTACTGATCTCCTATCGGAGCATCCAACGAACAACGTCCTCTCTGGATCGATCTACTCTAGATCTGAGTAAGACTCTCCACAATGGAAATCTTCAACTCAACTGGGCCTGCGTTGGCGCATCAAATCTGACGAATCACATTCGTCTCTCAACTCAAGATAGTCTAGCTATCATCTATCGCATCTATGCCTGAAAGCTCCAGCGATCTCAGCTCGTAAGCTCTGAAAGCGACATCTCGTCAATCTCAGCAACAGCTGGGTCATCCGTCTGCACGGTAGACGACATTACAAACTCTGAGGTGGGCTGTACATCAACAGTCCTCTCACAACAGGCAGCCTCTATCAATGGCCCAATCATCCGGTACAAAACCGTACCTTCGCCTCAAACGAGAGGTCATAACACAAACAGTAAATCGATACGTTCCTATGTCACCAAGAAAAACACGATGGTCAGTCCTCGTCCATGACGAGCTCGCCCTGACCGCATCACTAGCAGAAGCTCAATCTGCGCTCAAATCATGGTGACAGGAACCTCAAGCATGTATCGTGAAGATATATCAAAAGGATGAAAAGAATCAATAGATCCCAAAATGGATACATGATCATAAAGAGGAACGGAATCAGTGAGAGTATGATCATGGAAACGAATAGAATCAAGGATCTCAAATGGATGTATGATCAAGGGAAAGAAGAGAATCACAGATCTCAAGCCATGTACATCCTAAGGTTTCTTTAGTGGAGTATCGTATTGTAAATATGCTGCGGAACATACGTACTATACATCACTCTACTCAAGCTACCTACTCCATCAATCAGGGTCAGCCTATGAAACGAAAGTTCGGGGCTAATACCCCCTGTTCAAGTCTAAGTTCCGTAAGGTCAAGCCTATGTAACGAAACAAATTATGCTCCAGACTCCACATAGTCAAACCTAGACTCGAACCAAGGTTAAACCCAGCGCTCTGATACCAACTTTGTCACGACCCGAAATATTAGCTCGTGACCGGCACTTGAAATCACGTAACGTCTACAGGCGTAACGTAACTTAAGTAAGCCGGAGCCCAGAAATCTAAACCTATCAAAAGAAGTAATGAAAATATTGATAAAACATTTATAAGCCTTAAGTGAAAAAATCCTTAAACTTAATTTTATTTCCTTAAAAATTTCGGAAGCACCTCCTTTGTAAAAACTAGCCTCGAAACGGGTACAAACATAGAATATAAATAAAGCATCCCCAAATGAGAGCAAATCACGCCTAACGGCGGAAGCAACCGCCACAAGCATATATATATACGACGCTCAAAGGCGAAGATCAACACAAAGGAAAATGAAAAGTAAGACATCAAACCCATCAAGTGAACATATAACCTATCGCCCTAAGTCTCGCAACTACAAGTCTTGCTAAGTCTTATAACATATACAAACACTGTTTCTGATTGATGGAGTTGACTAGATACAGTAAGAATAATAATACAAGAGGGGCACGATCCAACATGTACCACCTACCAAAGCAAATCACCCGAATGCAAGTTGTGTGCCAGCGATGCCGCTACTGATCCATGCGGTCAACATGTAAGAAATGTGGCACAACGGGGGTGAGTTGCCAACTCGTGAATAGAAAACATCATCTGGTAGAAATCAAATAAACAACGATTCTTTGGTCATCTATATCATAAAGGTAATATTATGATATCTAGGGTGACCATATCTGTATATATGCCAATAATAATCAATGCCTGTATGTATGTGGATATCATCCAATAATATAATCAATGCCTGTATATAATCAATGCCTGTATGCATGTGGATATCATCCAAATATAATCAATGCCGGTATGCATGTGGATCTCGTCCACTTGAAACATCATGAAAGCATGTGCATGTAAATATATGAGGATATCAAAGAATGTGTGTCCATCTATGACACATCAAATCATGGAACCTGAGTGTCCAACACCGACACTCAAACCATCATGAAACCCGTGACCAGCATCGACAAGTAAATCCTCATATCTCAGGCGCCGCATCCTCAGATCGGCCCTCAGGCACCGCATACTCTGGTCGACCCTCATCTCCATCTCACGACTCCGGTCGATATCCTCTGGATAACCACCGAGTCCAAATACTATCACCGGTAGGTAGTGCTCGCCTTGCCAGGCTCACCGCCTAACAATACGAGTTTTCTTGCCCAGGGGTACCTCACCGGGTGCACCATGTACACGCAGACGGTTCCCTTTCGCTCCTCGAAACGGGTATCTAACACAAGTCTCAGAACAGAGAAAACTCATGGTGGACGCATCGAAATATCATATCAAGAGAAACCGGGTTTTCAAAATAATACATAATTTCTTGAAATATCCCCACGGTTCTCAAATCCACAAATCACATGAAATCCATATCTCAATGCATAAATCCATGAAATCTGATATATGCAACATAAAACAGCAATATGGGCATATTAAGGGAAAACCTCTCTTTTAAATGAATCTAGTTTTTAAATATATCATAGGGTTCCCAATTCCTCCAAAATCAATTGCAACATCGTATAAAGGCGTACATGTAGCTCTTGCAAGATGTGTGTATATACATGTAAGTATGTAAGCATGATGCATCTCATATGCGCAATAGCACAAGATTCAACGTCAAAATGTCAATAATGATACAATACCACATATGTATATGTGCAGCTATAGCAGGGTATGTCATGCTGTAAGCCCGCGGGGGCGCCCCGGCCGTCGATCCGACGCCGGAAACGCGGAAAACAAAAACTTTGCGAACTTTGCAAAACGGCACCACCGCGGACTTTCTACCCGGATCGGGCCATTAACCTAGCAACTAGCAAAATAGAAAAAAGTAGAGATGCTATACCAAGCGATCCGTGTCCTTCGGTCTTCGTCTCCACTCCGATCTCCCGCGGAATCTCCGTCACCTCCTCGCTCGTCGGAAAAGCACCACGTAGCCGGAATCTTTTACGGGCTCCCGCCTCTTGACCGAGGCAACTCGGGCGCGAAGTTGGCTAGCTGACGCGTCCAAGGCTTGCTACAGAAATAGTGTAGAAAGTTATCTCATTGGGGTTTCTTGAAGTTGCCATGATGTTTGGAGGAAAGGAATAATAAGCTATGGAGGGAATTGTGTAATTTTTTGCAAGTAAGCAAGCATAAGAATGAGATGATATATTTCCACCACTAGAAAAAAAAGATCCTCTCATCTCTCTCTCTCAAGAATGGCCGGCCCTCTCTCTCTAGAATGAGATTGGAGAGAGAAAAAGAATTCTCCAAGTATATAAAAATACAATGGAAAAACCAAATAAAGAAAATGGTCACTCTCATTTCTTTTCTCATCATATCAAAGCACCATCAAATGAAAAGCATAATGAAAGGACTAGAAAGGCATCTCATGATGATAAGAAGGAACAAAAGCAAGGAAGCCCTCCACAAAAGAGTTATTTGCAAATTGCAAATAACCCCCTCCATCAAAAGTCCGGCCGAGAAGGAATAAAAGAAAACCGGCCGGAACGGAATGCAAACTGGCAACTACAGAAAACTGTTCCCGTAATAAATTACAGGAAAACCCCACTACTGCAAATACATGCCCGCATTTGTATTTCCACTGAACACAAATGCAAAGAGACAAAACTACACTATCTAAAACTAGAATCCGGCTTAAGCCAAAGCCGGCTAGTAAAAGCCGTCCGATCACGATCCGTGCAATACCGCACGTATCTGATCGAATCCTGCCATATCTCCATACGGCCTCCATAGTGTTTCGCCCGAAACTTGAGTAACTGTTTGTGTGGTGGACTCTAAAGACTCGTCAATACTGTGGCTGTGGATTTAACCACTAGCACGTCAGAGGTATAAGCCAATACGTGACGGGCCACCAGGTATTGACCAAAAGGGACGTCGATGAGCGAACTCATCCTGACACCCTACTGAGCCTGTCAGTGACAATATCCGTACAGTCCGGTCCGTTCGTCTATGAGTATCGCATGGCGGGCCTAGGGGGTGGGTAAAAGTCAGACCCCCAAAAGCGGTACAAGTCGTGTCGGAGTGTAGCCCAGAACACCCTGAGATACTACTGGAATACCTACCAGCAAATCTCCTGCCTTGGCCAAGGACTTTTCATGTTCTGGCTCTCCTAGACACAGCACGACCTCACCCCCAATACCGGGAGAGACGAACCCCTGCAGATCCGCTCACTGCCTCCATGTGGCTCGGGACTGTACCCAACTAAAACCTGTTTGCACGACTCCTTTGAGCCGTGGTAGGGTAGTAATCAAAGTACAGTGGGAACTCACACGAGACAAATGACGATCTCAGGTCGATGAACTAACCTGTACACATGTCACCAGGGAACTGCTATCTGACGTCTGGTATAATCCCAACTAGCAGGTTCCCGGCGAGTCCTGTCCGGTGTACTCATAACCCAATGAGCACCTGTATACATCTTAGGTGAACCAACTGACACCAGTGGCTTGTGAGACCGGCCACCGCCCCTCGTTGGGGTCTCGACTGTATACACTAGTCTACTCTGGAGAAACGATGCCCTGTCTCGAATCTCCCACGACTAGGGACCTTTTAAGGATGTGCTTGTAGACCCCAGCTCCCACTTATATGATCGCCCTCATACTGCTGGAAGTCAAGCAAGAATCCTAGGGGCTTTATCAACGTGTAATAGCGACTCGTAAGGTCACCTAAAGCAGTACACGATGATAAAGATAAACCAGATAGCATACTATCATCTCGAGTAAGACTGTCCTACCGGGATTGGTCCTCCCCTCAATCATTGCAATCACGTGCCTGTGACCCAATAATTGACTCTGAGGGCACTATCTCCAACAATCTCCCACTTGCACTCGAGGCTAATTATTGCGATGCCGCATACTCACAGCCCGTGTGATACCGAACACCCAACTCCTCTACTAGTCAGTCTCACAAAGCTCGTTTGCGAGACTATTGCGATCGAGGAATAGCCTCAGTGAGTGGATCCGCTTTGATGTTTCTTTCTATGTCTCTCTATATCTCATGTTCGCAGAGAAAACTATCTCCCGAAAACGAGCAATACCTGTCCTAGAATGTCTGGATGTCTGATGGGACCTAGTTCAGAAATGAACTCCAAATCCAAACTTCTTAGACTGTATCGTCAACTGAACTTAATCAGTATCCTGCGCCATGCCTTCCCTCAGTTTCCACCTGGACCACCTGTCCAAAATACTGCCCCTCGTTAGAGGGAAAACTATAACTCTGACAGCCACTCTGCCATCCAGGTCACCTTGGAAGCCTGGAATGATAACCGTCTCCTAAAGGAGGCTGCCGTTATCAATTCCTTAGAACATCAACTTATGTTCTAAAACTGCTTCCGACTGTTTCTCCAAGATTGGATTAATATCAACTTATTGCACCTACTGCAAGAACAACATCTGGTGTGGTACTTGACATCTCATGATTGACTCAATTGCCTAAGCAAGTGATCTATCAATCATGCGTATCCCTCTCCGCTTTAGTCTGTAAGACACCTTTAGAGAGGGTGACTCCATTACCTGCAGGTACACTACCGTGCCAGGAGTCGTCCATTCTAAATACTCATAGAATGCGGTCAAAGTACCCAGATTGGGAAACCACCCAAATCTAGATCTAAAACCATAGATCTAGTAACCAGAATGTCTGATATAATATCCAAGTCCTATATGGAGAAACCACTGTGTGACGACCAAAGTATAACCCATCGTAGTATAGGAATATCACTTCCTACTCTGTGTATGTCATCAAATACCAGGACATCACACCCTACTACCTTCTTAACAGATCCATCCCCTATTCTGATGAAGTCAAACCTATGACTTCACATCAGAAATAGATGATCTTTCTCCGTTATATCTGCTTTAGTCTATAAATAGACATAAGCCTGATATCCACCAATGCTTCCGCTGCTCCCACTGACTACGACAACCCTCTGGCAGAGTCATATAGACGTGCACTTCTAAAGCCAGTTTAGAACGACGCTATACTCATCCTCCCGCCGGGTCTCGCAGCCTGGAACAACAGCAATGGCAAGTCTGGGTAAACAAGAACCTCCCTGCCACCGTCCTTGAGCATACCGAAGTACCTCTCGGGTGCCTGAGGTTACCCACCTTATCTGCGGAGTGGCCAATGGAATGTCAAACCAGATTGAATCTTTAGGTTCTTATGAAATCTTCAGTAATCGTTTGTGGTTCTGGAATCACTTCCAGTTCTACCATACTCCCACTACTGTTTTCTGAAAAAATCCATTTTTGATAAAACTGTGGCGAGTCAAGAACAATATCACTATTGATCTTCCAGATGGTAGAAAATCAACCCTCGTCATAGCCCGGGTCAACCCACAAACAGCCACTACTGAAACGTGCCTTGAGTTGTCCAGAGTCTGGTTTTAAGCATAAGCCGGACAACTCCCCGTATCTTAACAATGTCAAGATATGAACTGTTCTATATCCAAAAACAGAGGCACTGATTTAATTGAACCAGATTCAAATCATGCATCTGTCTCCAGTGCATGTCAACTAAAATGGAAGAGAGGCCGATCAGCGTTACTCAATTTAGGAGTACTTCCAATTATGAGTAACCTGAAAGAGAAGCTAGCTCTCTTAATCTTTACTATCAACTGAATACCATTCACAAGTATCTACATCTTCGATCTCCTTGAAGAATCCCGATACTTGCAACACTTGGTTCTCTACTTTACTCTTATACCTATAACTCCTCAAAACTTAGTCCCTGTGTTTCTACGAAACACATGTCTAAGAACTAGAGAAGTTAAAAGTAAACAGAATATAGTACGAGGACCTACCCCTCTGTCCTAATGGACACTGGACAATATACAATACTCTGTATAAGTCCCCTGAGTCTAGTGACTCATTCACTTTGTGTCGTAGGTTGAAAACTGTACTTTTGGTTAAGAAGAATTACACCGCTGTTCAATGCTCCTTACCTAACCATCCACTGGTATAGGTAAATGTCATAGACATAATTTCAAAAAGATATGTCTCACTCTATAAAAATAGACGTACAGATATATCAATTTGAAATTGGTGCACAACAACGGATATTCAAAACCAAATATTTGCCGACCGGCAAACAACCCAGGTGGCTTCCTCAAATATCACCAATTCCAACGAATCCCGATATAATGAGGATGGTCACCTAATTCCCAATAACTTACTCCCCTTCATCATCTGTAAAACCATACAGATGTGAGACTCATACCTAGTAAATACATACCCTGGAGTAAGTATCTAATCGGGAAATCAGTTTTCTTTTAACAGTACACAGTGAAACCGAAACATTGAAATGTTTCGATCGGGTATGCTGGTATCCCTAGTAATGCCTCTTCCATTATCCAGATTCACAACTATAACTGTATAATTCTTTGCCACCACTCCAAATCCCTTTACATGTCTTTAGTCATTACCTTCTGTACACCCCTTTAGGCCAAATGGTTTTTTTCCTTCCCTACCGTTCGGCACCAGCCTATGGTTTGGAAGAAGACTATCCAAAAAGCATAATGGGTGTACTGTCCTAATCCGAGGAGCACTCGCAATGCGAGAGAAGGTGAGGATAAAAGACAACCGAATGTACTTAATTCATAGGTGATTTAGGATTGACAAAGAAGTACATGGTTTGGTCGTGAATAGCAGTCGCAATTTACTTTGCCCTCTTACTAATCCCTTACTTTGTCTGAACTTAATACCTTCTGTACACCGTTTAGGCTAATTGGCTTTCTTCATTCCCTACCGTTCAGCACCAGCCTAAGGTTTGGAAGAAGACTATCCAATTTGCATAATAGGTGTACTATCTCCTAAACCAAGGAGTACTCGCAACCTGAGAGAAGGTAAAAGGTAAAGACAACTGAATAGTCCTATTCGTTTTCTCCAGAACCTGAAACCATCCTCGAAGTCCTTCGAGTTCGTATATAACTATACGATGGTTTTGTCCAATGGAAGTGGACGTTCGTAGCAATACGGGGTGTCCCGGAGAAAAGGGTAAAAGTAGGGGTGGCAAAGAGGTCTGCAACTCTGATAATCCAAAAGCCAGTGTTAAGAAGGTTCGGTCAACTTGGTCACTGAGTCATAGTCTAGGGTCGGGTCAATGGTCGCTGCCAGAGAGAGAGAGAAAAGAAACACTCAGCGTGCACTCTAACCTAGATCAGAATGGCTATCACTTTATCTAATCTGGAAACCTCCCACTGTAACGTCAAATTCTTCTCCAAACCTGAAAGAAGAATTAGCCGGGATAACCCGAGGAGTAAACCAACTCATCAGTGGGAATCGGGATCCAACTCTCATCGCATGATAACGTGACGGAATCCGCTCACGTTATCACACTCCAGAAGGTATGCGCATATCTGGCAAGTTTCAGTTCTTTTGAAACTCCCGATGTGGATTTTTGCCCCATGCTCTTATGACCTTGACGAAGGCCAACAAATCATAAGTCACATGCCAAGTTCTACCCGTCATTATCCAGGTTGATTTGAACCCACCCGTACAAGCCCTTGACGAAGGCCAACAAGGCTATACGACTGTCCCAAACCAACGCATCTATCTATGCAGCAGAAAGGCAACAAGCAGCTACCATACACTATGCCTTGACGAAGGCCAACAAACATAGCATGAATACTACGTGCTACCCGTCTGAAACGACGGAGGGCTACGAATGGTTTCTGACGAAAACCTTTAACGTAATGAACTTGATATCGTTGAAGGAACTGATAGCTTTTTAGAAAATATAGTGACAAAAACCTTTACTAAAGAGGTCACTCCCGGTGAAGGGATCTCGGCTCTTTCCCCGTAGAATGGGGTGCAGGATATTCCAACTGAATACCACGGTGCAAAGCAAAAGTAATCGGCTATAGTGAAGTTAATGCTCTGACGCAAACTTTTGTCCAAGGGGTCACTCCCGGTGAAGGGATCTCGGCGCTTGCCTCGTCGACTGAGGAGCAGGATATTCCAAATGAATACCACGATGCAAAACAAAAGTGAACGTCCTTGCAATAACAGCTTTTTGAAAAAGTGTTCCAACAACATCAGATTAGGTTTGTTTAACTTGCATTGATCCGAATCAACGCAGTCCCATCAATTGATCACACCACAAAGAACGAAAATATACTGACGTACGTATATGCCATCCGCATTCGCCACTGGGTCCCGTCATCACCCGTTAGGTTAGCTAACTAACGGCAGAGCGGGGACTGGACTAGTGCGGATGAAAAACATATACAACATCTACTAATATATATACCAATATATTATATTTCGCTCAAGGCGTGAAAAGAAATGCAACACCACAGAAATGTATAGCAACACAGATCAATACTGATATCTGGGATCCCCGGGTTTCACAGAGCCGCTACTGAAACCCGACGTTCCCCTGGTCGTGTGGACAGCCTGTGCAATGAAATCCTAGACCCCTACGGGCGCGGCAAGTCACCCGCCAAAACCTGAAGCGAGGCAGCCCCCTTCAACGACGTGAATGGACCACCCAGCACTTCACGGAATCCGGTAACTTGGGCACCCCTCCTGGGTCAGCCTGTACCCCCTACGAGTGCGGCGAATAGCCCGCCAATTCTAGAGTGAAGCCCCCTCCGTCTCAACGCCATGAGATGCGGGCTTGTTGCCCTCCAGAATCCGGCTATCCGTGCACCCCTCCGCGGGGTAATCCTAGTACAGAAAGTAAAATATACATACAACGGGTACATCGACCGCAACCTGGTCGTGCCCCAAAATAATAATACAAACAGGCAGTGACGGCAGTCCACATGTCGGACGCTCGCCCCGCAATATCAAATGTACATAATACAACAAAACTGTACTACCACTGCAACCAGGCTATCCCCATGACCGATCCGCAACAACACAGTACAATCACAGAACATCAACGTGAATGTCACGTTCGCAAATCCGTCTAACCGGGCTATAGCAGTTAGACGGGATTTACCGATCAAGTGACATTCACGGTCGCAGAAATAATGTAAAAACTGTGAACTGGCATGTTTAAAATATCCGATCGAACAAATATTATCAAGTGGGCCCCATACACTACTGTAGCACTTACAGAAAAACTGGGCCCAAAAAGAATATCCCAAAACCCCTATTTCCAAGCCAAAAGCCCACTGGAAAAATTTCGCACAGCAAGGACTTCTTTCCACCGCGGAACCGCGGCCAAACCAGGGGTTTGGCCGCCCTTCCGCGGTCGTCCTGAAGCATCACAAAACCAAATTTTTCCAGAGTCCTTAGAATTTCATTCTCATGTTTCTGCAATGTACTGAAAAATTTTCTGAGACAAAACAAAATCGACAGAAACCTGAAGCATGGGAAATTACGGTTTTTGGGGATTTTCGTTCGATCGAGCACTAAACATACTAGAGCAAGCTAGGTAGGTTAACGGCGTGGCTCTGATACCAATGTAAGCCCGCGGGGGCGCCCCGGCCATCGATCCGACGCAGGAAACGCGGAAAACAAAAACTTTGCGAACTTTGCAAAACGGCACCACCGCGGACTTTCTACCCGGATCGGGCCATTAACCTAGCAACTAGCAAAATAGAAAAGAGTAGAGATGCTATACCAAGCGATCCGTGTCCTTCGGTCTTCGTCTCCACTCCGATCTCCCGCGGAATCTCCGTCACCTCCTCGCTCGTCGGAAAAGCACCACGTAGCCGGAATCTTTTACGGGCTCCCGCCTCTTGATCGAGGCAACTCGGGCGCGAACTTGGCTAGCCGACGCGTCCAAGGCTTGCTACAGAAATAGTGTAGAAAGTTATCTCATTGGGGTTTCTTGAAGTTGCCATGATGTTTGGAGGAAAGGAATAATAAGCTATGGAGGGAATTGTGTAATTTTTTGCAAGCAAGCAAGCATAAGAATGAGATGATATATTTCCACCACTAGAAAAAAAAGATCCTCTCATCTCTCTCTCTCAAGAATGGCCGGCCCTCTCTCTCTAGAATGAGATTGGAGAGAGAAAAAGAATTCTCCAAGTATATAAAAATACAATGGAAAAACCAAATAAAGAAAATGGTCACTCTCATTTCTTTTCTCATCATATCAAAGCACCATCAAATGAAAAGCATAATGAAAGGACTAGAAAGGCATCTCATGATGATAAGAAGGAACAAAAGCAAGGAAGCCCTCCACAAAAGAGTTATTTGCAAATTGCAAATAACCCCCTCCATCAAAAGTCCGGCCGAGAAGGAATAAAAGAAAACCGGCCGGAACGGAATGCAAACTGGCAACTACAGAAAACTGTTCCCGTAATAAATTACAGGAAAA
Source organism: Agapanthus africanus (assembly GCA_030015575.1). Lineage (NCBI taxonomy): Eukaryota > Viridiplantae > Streptophyta > Magnoliopsida > Asparagales > Amaryllidaceae > Agapanthus > Agapanthus africanus. The sequence continues at coordinate 136,611,345 of CM057350.1, forward strand.
CCCCACTACTGCAAATACATGCCCGCATTTGTATTTCCACTGAACACAAATGCAAAGAGACAAAACTACACTATCTAAAACTAGAATCCGGCTTAAGCCAAAGCCGGCTAGTAAAAGCCGTCCGATCACGATCCGTGCAATACCGCACGTATCTGATCGAACCCTGCCATATCTCCATACGGCCTCTATAGTGTTTCGCCCGAAACTTGAGTAACTGTTTGTGTGGTGGACTCTAAAGACTCGTCAATACTGTGGCTGTGGATTTAACCACTAGCACGTCAGAGGTATAAGCCAATACGTGACGGGCCACCAGGTATTGACCAAAAGGGACGTCGATGAGCGAACTCATCCTGACACCCTACTGAGCCTGTCAGTGACAATATCCGTACAGTCCGGTCCGTTCGTCTATGAGTATCGCATGGCGGGCCTAGGGGGTGGGTAAAAGTCAGACCCCCAAAAGCGGTACAAGTCGTGTCGGAGTGTAGCCCAGAACACCCTGAGATACTACTGGAATACCTACCAGCAAATCTCCTGCCTTGGCCAAGGACTTTTCATGTTCTGGCTCTCCTAGACACAGCACGACCTCACCCCCAATACCGGGAGAGACAAACCCCTGCAGATCCGCTCACTGCCTCCATGTGGCTCGGGACTGTACCCAACTAAAACCTGTTTGCACGACTCCTTTGAGCCGTGGTAGGGTAGTAATCAAAGTACAGTGGGAACTCACACGAGACAAATGACGATCTCAGGTCGATGAACTAACCTGTACACATGTCACCAGGGAACTGCTATCTGACGTCTGGTATAATCCCAACTAGCAGGTTCCCGGCGAGTCCTGTCCGGTGTACTCATAACCCAATGAGCACCTGTATACATCTTAGGTGAACCAACTGACACCAGTGGCTTGTGAGACCGGCCATCGCCCCTCGTCGGGGTCTCGACTGTATACACTAGTCTACTCTGGAGAAACGATGCCCTGTCTCGAATCTCCCACGACTAGGGACCTTTTAAGGATGTGCTTGTAGACCCCAGCTCCCACTTATATGATCGCCCTCATACTGCTGGAAGTCAAGCAAGAATCCTAGGGGCTTTATCAACGTGTAATAGCGACTCGTAAGGTCACCTAAAGCAGTACACGATGATAAAGATAAACCAGATAGCATACTATCATCTCGAGTAAGACTGTCCTACCGGGATAGGTCCTCCCCTCAATCATTGCAATCACGTGCCTGTGACCCAATAATTGACTCTGAGGGCACTATCTCCAACAATTGCAACATAGCATAATGATGTGAACATAGCAAGTGTTCTCCGCCGAAACACAGAGACGCGACCGCGTAGATTCGTCTTGCCTGAATTTTGGGGGCATATGCTAATTGGTGCTATCCGTCCACCTCTCCGAAGATGCCAAGTTGATTTATGGCACCGTGCATCGAAGGTTTAAACGGATGCGGCCGATGTAGCAGACTTCGTCAGATTCCCCCTCGTTGAGGGGTTTTTGATTGTAGGGACGCTCTTCCCTACAGGCGCAAGCCCCTGCAGTTAATTACGCTACCACATCGCGGTAACCACTTTCTCCTTCTCCAGATGGTCGCTTCGTGTCGTGGGTTTTTGTTTTGTTTTGGTTACCCATGGATTGTATACGTAGACTAATTTATGTTGCCGCCCGTAGGGCGTGGATTAGTCCAAATCCGCATCTTCTTAGATTTGGATTTGGGGTTGGGGTTTAAGGATACGTTAGTCTCATTTGAGACTAAGATCAACTTAAACATTTGTTAAGGATACGTTAGTCTAATTTTTAGACTAAGATCAACTTAACGGGATCGTTTGGATCCATTAAGAGAGCATTTGGGCTCTATTGTTTAGTTTAAGGACATTGCGGTCGATTACTAGTTTAAGGACATCGTAGTCCATGGGTTTAAAGGGACCCCACAGTCCGAGGTTAAGGACATCATAGTCCGAAGGTTTAAAGGGACCCCACAGTCCAAAGTTAAGGACATAATAGTCCATGGATTTAAAGGACCCCACAGTTCGTAGTTTAAAGACGTCATAGTCTATAAAGTTTAAGGACATCATAGTCCATGAGTTTAAGGACCCCACAGTCCATGGAATGATTGGTTATCGGGACCCGTTACCTCTTTGAAGACGTTAAAGTATTACAACGACAAATATCAGAGGAGTGAAGAGATGTACCCTTGAACCAAAGTTGATTAGGAAATCTGTAGTTCAATTTAGGACTAAGATCAATTAATTAGATTATGAGCACATAAGCTCAGTTAAATCTGAATTGAGAACTTATGGCCAACTTGGGCTAAGTCCAATTAGGTTTTAAGAAAGTTGAACATTTGTTTGGGTTCAATTCTTCTTTATTTAGCAATGCTAAACATGTTATCTTTGGCTGAGCACTAACCATTCATTATAGCTCTGGACTTTACTTTGCATATCATATAAACTGATCAATTTTGAGGTTCAGTTGGAGAGGAGTCTTGCCTTTGGAAGTCTCAGCCAATTTAGGCTAAGACTGTTTTGAATATAGTGTTAAACACTAGCACATATTCTGCTATCACGTGCTCCCACGTGATGCATCAAAACATAGTGTTAAACACTAAGGCTGAAACGCTCACGTGGGGTCATGCGAGGCGCCTGATGATTGGGCGCTGCCTTTATTTATTCTCAGAATATTCACATAAGTGTTAAACACTTTAGGTCTTTTAGTCCTCAAGGCCATCACGTGTGGGCACGTGATGGGCATCCATGCATTGGAGATTAAAAGGATTTGCTAGGGGTCACGTGGGGATACGTGAGGCGCCCTAGATCAGTACTGCCTTTGGCTTTGTTCTCTTTTATTTTGAGGGTCATGTGGGAGCACGTGAGGCATTGCCTCTGAGCTAATTCCTTCTTATTTTGAAGAGTCTATTAAAAGGTCACGTAGGGGCACATGACCATGTCTCATTCTTTCCTTTTTGTTCGTTGGGATGAAGGGTCACGTGTTACCACGTGATCATATTGGGTACTGATCTATTTTCATCCATGGAGAGTTTTTAAGTCCCTTGTTTAAAGAATTAACTTCTTGTGTAGGGTTAAACCCTAGTTTCATTTAGAGGAATTAAATTCCTATGAATTTGGAAGAATTAAATTCTTATGTAGGGTTAAACCCTAATTCTGTTTGGAGGAATTAAATTCCTTTGAATTTGGAAGAATTAAATTCTTATGTAGGGTTAAACCCTAGTTTCATTTGGAGGAATTAAATTCCTATGAATTTGGGTGAATTAAATTCCTTAAACTTAAATTCTCTTTCTAAGTTTTGGATCTGCATGGCAGAATCTCCCCGATGAGAATTAAATTCTCAACTTGTGGGGAGATCTGCTTCTGCAGATCTTCAACCAAAAGAAGAACTAAGTTCTTATTCAGAAGAGTTAAACTCTTAATTTGAGAATTAAATTCTCTTTTGTTTTATGGAGCTTAGATATCTTTCCCCTTTCTCACCTAGGGTTTCTTTTCTCTTCTGAAGAAATCTTCTTTTCTCTCTTGAGAATTAAATTCTCCTTTCTTTTTTCTCTCTGTTGTTGTATCTCTCCAAAACCCAGAAAATCGATTCCCCTCTTCTCTTCTTGGCTCCTATTTATAGGAGAAAGAAAAGAATCGGTTTGTTTAGTCAATCTTTCATTGAAAGATTTCAATTGATTTTGTAACCAACATGATCTTTTAGATCACCCAGTGAATTTTATTCACCATTGGATTTTTAATCCAAAAGATATTTTGTTTGTTATTCTTGGTGAATTTCAGCAAAATCTTTCCTTGTATAGAATCTTTCTATAAATTGGTGATTTTTAATCACCATTGGATCTTTAATCCAACGGTGCTCCACTTTACAGAGCGCAATATTTTTGTTTGGAAAGATCTAAGGAAATATTAGGATTTTGATTTCCCTTAATTAGAATTTAATTCTATTAGTTCAGAAGGTTTAAGAGCCTATCACGTGTTGGCACGTGACCCCTCTTTAGAATTTAATTCTATTGTATCAGAGGGCCTAGGGCATCACGTGTTGGCACGTGACCCCTCCAATTATTATTTTATTTTTATTCAGTGCCTACAGGCTTTGCCTGTAAATGGTCATGTGTGGGCACGTGATGCCCGGTCACGTGTGGGCACGTGATGCCTCATAACTTTTGATCCCGGATGAATTATGAGGCTCATAATATATCAAATCGAAGGATTTTTTGAGACACTTTCGATACCATCAGAATTTAGCTGTTTCTCATTCGCGAGTTTGTCAAAATACAGCCCGAAAAATACTGGTTCGCATTTTCTTAAGCGTATTGCTTCCATTTGATACCTTGGGCTCTTTTGCGCAGAAATTTTTGGCGGGAACAAATGCCCTCCACTACTTTGCCCACGTAAGTATGTACGTGGGTGAAGTAGAGCAGAGTTATGCATGGCGTATGACCTGTTTCGGTTTGGTATATAACTTTCAGAATCTTGATCTGAGAAGATAACGAGCGGACACAAGCGTCTTCATTTATCATTGACTCAAATCTCTACTCTTAAGGGATATAGTTCGAAACCCTCAGCTCCATGAGCCGCACCCTTCTATTTCTTTATGTCTTACTCTGGCGTGAAGTAGTTTATATGCTCATAAGTAATTTCTCCATTTCAGTGGCATGTAGCTTTGGCAAGTGTGGCCCAACAGTTCATCTTGAACTCTTTATAGGTCAGTGATGGCTTAGGAGACAGGGTTAGGATCTTCCACCTAAGACTTTTCAACTTTATGAGCCATGAGGGTTTCATAAAGACTTTTCTCCCTACGAGTCGAGAGGATCTTGTAGGTATATTTTCTCCTTAGGAGGCGTGAGGATTCCTAAGTGTGCTTTCTCTTGAGAGTCGTAACGATCCCACAAGAGAATTTTCTTTATGCGTAGGGACACTAATTTCCCCGCAAGTCGAGACGAATCGAGAGATTCTCGCAAAGACACTGATTTCCTTGCGGGTCGAAACGAATCGAGAGGTTCTCTCCAAGGACGCTGATTTCCCTAAATCGAGATAAGAAGCGATGGCTTAGGAAACAGGTTTAGATCTGCCGCCTAAGACTTTTCAACTTTATGAGCCATGAGGGTCTCATAAAGATTTTTCCCCCTACGAGTCGAGAGGATCTCGTAGGTGTGTTTTCTCCTTAGAAATCGTGAGGATTCCTAAGTGTGTTTTTCTCTTGAGAATCGTAAGGATCCCACAAGAGAATTTTCTTTATGCGTAGGGACACTAATTTCCCCGCAAGTCGAGACGAATCGAGAGATTCTCGCAAAGACACTGATTTCCTTGCTGGTCGAAACGAATCGGGAGATTCTCGCCAAGGACGTTGATTTCCCTGAATCGAGATAAGAAGCGATGGCTTAGGAAACAGGTTCAGATCTGCCGCCTAAGACTTTTCAACTTTATGAGCCGTGAGGGTCTCATAAAGATTTTTCTCCCTATGAGTCGAGAGGATCTCGTAGGTGTGTTTTCTCCTTAGGAATCGTAAAGATTCCTAAGTCTGTTTTTTTCTTGAGAATCGTAAGGATCCCACAAGATAATTTTCTTTATGCGTAGGGACACTAATTTCCCCGCAAGTAGAGACGAATTGAGAGATTCTCGCAAAGACACTGATTTCCTTACGGGTCGAAACGAATCGGGAGATTCTCGCCAAGGACGTTGATTTCCCTGAATCGAGATAAGAAGCGATGGTTTAGGAAACAGGTTCAGATCTGCCGCCTAAGACATTTCAACTTTATGAGCCGTGAGGGTCTCATAAAGATTTTTCTCCCTATGAGTCGAGAGGATCTCGTAGGTGTGTTTTCTCCTTAGGAATCATGAGGATTCCTAAGTGTGTTTTTCTCTTGAGAATCGTAAGGATCCCACAAGAGAATTTTCTTTATGCGTAGGGACACTAATTTCCCCGCAAGTCGAGATGAATCGAGAGATTCTCGCAAAGACACTGATTTCCTTACGGGTCGAAACGAATCGGGAGATTCTCGCCAAGAACGCTGATTTCCCTGGGGGTTAAGATAAATCGAGGTATTCCTGCAAAGACACTGATTTTCTTGCGGGTCGACGCGAATCGAGATGCTCTCGTCAAGGACGCTAATTTCCCTGAATCAAGGTATTTGCCAAGGACACTGATTTCCTCGGAGTTGAGACGAATCGAGGTATTCCTGCAAAGACACTGATTTCCTTGCGGGTCGATGCGAATTGAGATGCTCTCGTCAAGGACGCTGATTTCCTTGAATCGAGGTTTTTGCTAAGGACACTGATTTCCCTGGGGTTGAGACGAATCGAGGTATTCCTGCAAAGACGCTGATTTCTCTACTGGTCGATGCGAATCAAGATGCTCTCGTCAAGGACGCTGATTTTCCTGAATTGAGGTTTTTGCCAAGGACACTGATTTCCCTGGGGTTGAGAAGAATCGAGGTATTCCTGCAAAGATGCTGATTTCTCTGCGGGTCGACGCGAATCGAGATGCTCTCGTCAATGACACTGATTTCCCTGAATTGAGGATTTTGCCAAGGATACTGATTTCCCTGGGGTTGAGACGAATCGAGGTATTCCTGCAAAGATGCTGATTTATCTGCGGGTCGATGCGAATCAAGATGCTCTCGTCAAGGACGCTGATTTCCCTGAATCGAGGTTTTTGCCAAGGACACTGATTTCCCTGGGGTTGAGACGAATCGAGGTATTCCTACAAAGACGCTGATTTCTCTGCGGGTCGACGCGAATCGAGATGCTCTCATCAAGGATGCTGATTTCCCTGAATCGAGGATTTTGCCAAGGACACCGATTTCCTTGAGGTTGAGACGAATCGAGGTATTCCTGCAAAGACGTTGATTTCCTTGCGGGTCGATGCGAATCGAGATGCTCTCATCAAGGATGCTGATTTCCCTGAATCGAGGTTTTTGCCAAGGACACTGATTTCCTCGGAATTGAGACGAATCGAGAAGTTCTCGCAAAGACACTAATTTCCTTATGAGCCGAGACGAATCGAGAAGTTCTCGCAAAGAAACTAATTTCCTTATGAGCCGAGACGAATCGAGAAGTTCTCGCAAAGACACTAATTTCCTTATGAGTCGAGATGAATCGCGAAGTTCTCATAAGAATGTCCTAACCTCAAAGTTAACCTCTGCTCTTTACGACAGAGGTCCGTTAGGGTTTGTGGTACTAGGGTTTTGCCCGTCGTACCGTCGCGTTGGCTGATGTATTCCTCGATAGGAAATCTTGCTGTTTGAGTAGCCTTGCGACTGTCGTGTCTCTGATCCCTTCGGGGGCTGGACAAGACGTCTTCAAGCAATCTTCCTAGGCAGTTTGACCATCGGAAGAGCAAGCGTTAGGAATTTTGCTATTCCGCTTTTTACTTGAGGTTAGGCTCAGTTTGGGAGCCCCGATGAGTCATAACCACTCTGCGCTGGTGTGGGATGATCTCCAATAGTCTTTTAGGTTTTATTTGAGTTGCCGTCAAGACTCTGAAACTAGGAATTTGGCCTTTGCTTCATTTGCTGGCATTGCGTCTGCTGTAACGAGACGAATGTCGCGGTTGTCTTTAGCTTGTTAGTGAACCGTCGAGGGTTGGAACTAGGGATTTTGTCGTGGCTCCGTTGTTTGATTATTGCGTCTAAATCCTCCTGGAAGAAGAACGCTGGGGTGACATCTCGTCTGCTGTATCGAGACGAACGTCGAGGTGGTGACCATTCCGCGCTGGTGTGTGATGATCCCCGATAGTCTTTCAGGTTTTATATGAGTTGGTACCAAGAGCCTGAGCCAGGAATATTTCCTTTGCTTCGTTTGCTTTGGCGCGTCCGAATCCTGTTGGAGGAAGAACGCTGAGGTGACATCACGGCTATAACGAGACGAATGCTGAGGTGGAGCTAGGATTTTGCCATCACTCCACTTTGTTTTGACCATGGGGTCTTTCGTTGACGTTGCATCTGCATCCTGCTGGACTGCGAAGGAACGCCGTTATTGACATTGCGTCTGCTGTAACGAGACGAATGCTGAGGTGGAAATGGGATTTTTCCGTCACTCCGCTTTGCTGACCATGGGGTCTTTCGTTGACGTTGCATCTGCATCCTGCTGGACTGCGAAGGAACGCCGTTGTTGATATTGCATCTGCTGTAACGAGACGAATGCTGAGGTGGAGCTGGGATTTTGCCGTCATTCCGCTTTGCTGACCATGGGGTCTTACGTTGACGTTGCATCTGCATCCTGCTGGACTGCGAAGGAACGTCGTTATTGATATTACGTCTGCTGTAAGGAGACAAATGCTGAGGTGGATCTAGGATTTTTCCGTCACTCCACTTTACTGACGTTGCGTCTGCTGTAACGAGACAAATGCTGAGGTGGAGCTGGGATTTTGCCGTCACTCCGCTTTACCGACGTTGCGTCTGCTGTAACAAGACGAATGTCAAGGTGGTCTCTAGGTTGTCTATGAACCGTCGAGATTTGGCTCTCTTTAGGATGGGGCCTGGGGGGAAGGTACGGTTCCCTCTTTATTTGTGCCCCTGGATTGTATATAGGGATCGATGTGATCTCACCTGTAGGGAAAAAAGTTTCATACATATATTTTTTTATTTCTTTCCACGATACTCTATCATTTCAGGGCTTTATATCGCGAAAGTCGCGATTGCCCAATCATTTCGGCTATTTTTCATGGTGCCCAATCATTTCGGCTATTTGTTTTATTTACTCGCTGCTTTTTATTGCAAGTTGCCCAACCATTTCGGCTATTTTGTATGCATAAATTTTTACTTGCTGATTTTTTTGCAAGTTGCCCTATCATTTCGGCTATTTCATATGCATTTGTGGATCGCTGGCTTTTCGCTGCGAGTTTAAGATTTGATATCGATTTAGGCATCAGTATCTCTACAACTGGGATATTGCCAGGAGCGAATCATCATTTTCCTTTGTCGGTTCGAACAAAGGTGGCTTAGCAAACAGGGTTAAGATCCTGTCGACTAAGGCTTTTAATTTCATGAACCGTAAGAGCCTCATAAAGGTATTTCTCCCTACGAGTCGTGAGGATCTCGTAAGTGCGTTTTTTCCTTAAGAATCGTGAGGATTCTTAAGTGTATGGTCTCTTATAAGTCGTAAGGATCTTACAAGGGCGTTTTCTCCTTATAAGTCGAGAGGACTTACAAGGGCTGTCCACTGTGTAAACATATCCCTAGTCGCGGGTGAGACTTTGTTAGGGAAATATTTATTCACGCCCGTGGATGGTATATAAGGGTCAGCATTGAACCGCTTGTAGGGCAATCTGGGGATTGTGATGGCTTAAGAACAGGTTCAGATCCCTATAGCTTAAGGCTTTTGAATCCCATGAGCCGTGAGGGTCTCATAGGAGGAATTCTCCTTACGAGTCATGAGGATCTCGTAAGTGTATTTTCTTCTTAAGAATCGTGGGGATCCCTAGGTGTGTTGCTCCCTTGTGAGTCGTAAGGATCTCACGTAGGTATTTTGTCCTCACAAGATCGAGAGAACCTTGTAAGTGTTTTTTTAACGAGATTGCGCCCTTTCAGGTTTTCACAAAACTCGCCGGTAGCCCTGCTGTTTTTACTCAGGAGCCCTTTCGGGTTTTCATCCGTGCGCGCCTTGCTTATGGACATACCTTTTTTTTCTTTTTTTTGTCAGCCTTAGGATGCTGCGGTTCGTAGTAGTTTATATACGTCTCGGTCAATGGCCAGTTTTAGAACATAGTGGTCCATCGTTAGTTTAAGGACGTTTCGGTCCGTTGTTAGTTTTTAGGACATTTCGGTCCGTTGTTAGTTTTAGGACATTTCGGTCCGTCGTTAGTTTAAGGACGTTTCGGTCCGTCGTTGCCGTATTTGAGGCGAATTTCTAGTTTACGGGTCCAGGGGCTTCCTCTATGAATGAGCACGATGCCCCCGGCATGTCCATCTTTTTCGGATCATGCGGTTGTGGCGGGTTCATCTTCCAGTTTTCGGACAATGTGAACTTGCCTTGTTGGTATTGATCCTCAATCCAGCCTTTGAAGATGAAGCAATCTTCGATTGGATGGCTTACTGCTTGGTGGTAAGGGTAGTAATTAGGATTGTTGACATCATCTGGCTGCAACGGACGTTTTGGATCCGGCAGATTGATGAGACTGTTGCGTACTGCCAACTCGAACAGTGTCCTTGTTTTATCCCGGGGAAACGAGTGAGGACGTCCCAGTCTCTCCTCGAGGGATGGGCATGGACGCACGTTGTTTTGGCGAACAACCGGCTTTAAGTTGCTCGGCTGTCGTTGAGTATTGGCGATGAAGGCTGCTTTCCCTTTCCCTTTTTCATTTCGAGGTTCCAGCTCAAAGGAGATGGTCTATGACCCATCTTATCCATTTGGGCTAGCTTGTCAATCAAGGCCTGAAAAGTGGTTGGCTTGAAAAACATCATGAATTGTGAGATGGTCGCTTGAGGGTCAAGGGTCCCTACGAACATGCCTACCGCCGGCGCTTCTTCAATGCGCTGCTCGCACTTTGACCATAGATTTCGCCACTGTATCGCGTACTGGACCCGTGTTTCGCCTGGCTTCATTTTGGCATTAATTAACGTGGTGATCGGGGTGCACTCGCTAGCACTTGCGAAACGTTGGGTGAATAGAAGCTCCATCTCCATAAAAGTTTTGACGGAATCGTTGGGAAGCTCTGAATACCACTTGAACGCCGTCTCCGCCAAGCTGCTGATGACTTGGCGAAGCAGTAACTTATCATCCCCTCCAGTGTTACCGCAGAGGGCCCTGAACTGAGCGACGTGTTGATGGGGATTGCCTTTCCCCTTGTACACATGGAATTTAGGAATCGTGTATCCTGGCGGGTACTTTATTTGGTCGTACTAACCCGGATAGGGTCGTCCAGTTCTGACGACTTGCCCGGCCGCTTCATTCGCCTGGTGAGCTCGTATTTGCTGAGCAATGTAATCATCCAGAGCGGCCTTGGAGTTGGTCTCCTCCTTGGCTGCTGAAAGAGCCGGAGGAGGGTTTGATGTATCTCCTCTGTCGTCTTCAATGATAATTGGGGGGTCTTCAGCTGGAGGTTCTGGTTGTAACATCATCCCGGCCATGTCTTGGAACAAAAGAGCCATTCATTTTATGTTGGCTGCTTGTTCCACAGCTTCTTTTTCTTTCCTCTCAAGTATTCTTCGGAGGAATTCAGCATCGGTTTCTTGTTCCTGACGCTGCTCTGAGGTCTCTGGACTTTCTTTCGGTCCAGTGAGTGCGGCCATTGCAGTTAGCATCTCCTGAAGTTTTTGCTGCTGTTGCTCCTGAGCCTTTGTTATCGATCGAGTAAGTGGTCGATGACCCGTAGAAGCACGGCTTTCCTCTTTTCCGAAAGCCATATAAATGGTATGTGTTACCATGCCCCCAGACTTACGGCGTTTAGATTCAGCGTCCTTGCGGTTCGTCGCGGTCACAGGGGCTTTCTCCGGCCTTCTCCTCTTGTGAGCGGCCGAAGTTGAAGGGGCCGTTGCATTGGGCACTCAAGTAGCTGTCGCCTTTTGTGGCTTGACAGGATGGTCCTCTTCTCGCTGAACTTTCACCTTTTTCTGTCGGCGAGAGTAATCTTGATCAATCACCGAGTCCTGAACCTGTCGCCAAACTTTGTAAATTTTAGAGGACAGCCGCTGAGAGGGCTGTTCTGGCCTCACCTTTGTAGCACTCTCCATAGGTAGAGGAGATCTTTTTAGCACGGTCTTCGAAGAGTTCTTACATACCCTTCTAAGTGGTTCAAAGTTGTTCCCAGTTGGAACAACAACATCAATTTCCACCGTTAGAGCCGGCGGAGTCAGTCCAGAAGGAGAGCTGCCCCCATCCTTCGTTACTCGGCACCAGTGGCGATGTCGAGCGTGTCGAGCCGACGGTACTGGCTCAGATATGGGGGTGGCTTCATCATGCCCCCTGTCTTGGTCAGAAATTGTCATTGTCAGCCTATTGAAGACTGATGTCCGCTGGGTAGAGATGGCCAACCTATCGAAGGCAGACTTCCGAGCAGGGGAAGCAGCCTTGACGATTTCGCCTGGAACGGGACTTGAAACAGTCAGTCTCTTGAAGACCGACCCTTTGGTAGGAGATGCCGCTTTGAAGACTTCGGGAGCAGGAATGGCTATCCTTTTCGGGATAACCCTTTCTGGTATTGCAGTCTTCTTCATGGGCCCACATGAGTTTTGGCCCAACCTGTCAAAGATGAGGCACTTGGTTTGGGCGACATGCTGAGAGGGGCCGCGGTAGTGATAAGCCGATCAAAGACCGACTTCTTCGGGGCTTCTTGCAACGGCAGAGGGGTATTGAAGTTCATTGGTGGGAGCATGGTCCCAAAGAACAGCCCAGTGGTGGTCTGAGTTACCTGCTCCATTGGCATCTTGAAAAAGGGAGGCCGCTTGAGGCCCGTAGGTCACTCCTCCGACGAGGATGGAGTGGGAGTTGTTGCAATGAGTGCAGTTTGAAGCCATTAATCTTCTGTTTTCTACATGGAGCAAGACACCAAATCTTAGTACCTCGAATCCAGGGGAAACCATATAAAACCGCGATTCGTTCGCGAACACGACACACGAAGTGTGGAGTGGAAAGAGGAAAAGGTCCCACCGGGCGTGCCAGAATCTGTTCTCCACCGAAACACAGAGACGCGACCGCGTAGGTTCGTCTTGCCTGAATTTTGGGGGCAGATGCTAACTGGTGCTATCCATCCACCTCTCCGAAGATGCCAAGTTGATTTATGGCACCGTGCATCGAAGGTTTAAACGAATGCTGCCGATATAGCAGACTTCGTGAGATTCTCCCTCGTTGAGGGGTTTTTGATTGTGGGGATGCTCTTCCCTGCAGGCGCAAGCCCATGCAGTTAATTACGCTACCGCATCGCGGTAACCACTTTCTCCTTCTCCAGATGGTCACTTCATGTCGTGGGTGTGTTTTGTTTTGGTTGCCCGTGGATTGTATACGGAGACTAATTTATGTTGTCGCCCGTAGGGCGTGGATTAGTCCAAATCCGTATCTTCATAGATTTGGGTTTGGGGTTGGGGTTTAAGAATACGTTAGTCTCATTTGAGACTAAGATCAACTTAAACGTCTGTTAAGGATACGTTAGTCTAATTTTTAGACTAAGATCAACTTAACGGGATCGTTTAGATCCAACAAGAGAGCATTTGGGCTCTATTGTTTAGTTTAAGGACATTGCGGTCGATTACCGGTTTAAGGACATGGTGGTGCAAGGTTTAGGACATCTTAGTTCGTGGGTTTAAAGGGACCCCACAGTCCGAGGTTAAGGACATCATAGTCCGAAGGTTTAAAGGGACCCCACAGTCCAAGGTTAAGGACATCATAGTCCATGGGTTTAAAGGACCCCACAGTCCGTAGTTTAAAGACGTCATAGTCTATAAAGTTTAAGGACATCATAGTCCATGAGTTTAAGGACCTCACAGTCCATAGAATGATTGGTTATCGGGACCCGTTACCTCTCTAAAGAAGTTGAAGGATTACAATGACAAATATCAGAGGAGTGAATAGATGTACCCTTGAACCAAAGTTGATTGGGAAATCTGTAATCCAATTTGGGACTAAGATCAATTAATTAGATTATGAGAACATAAGCTCAGTTAAATCTGAATTGAGGACTTATGGCCAACTTGGGCTAAGTCCAATTAGGTTTTAAAAAAGTTGAACATTTGTTTGGGTTCAATTCTTCTTTATTTAGCAATGCTAAACATTTTAGCTTTGGCTAAGCACTAACCATTCATTACAGCTCTAGACTTTACTTTGCATATCATATAAACTGATCAATTTTGAGATTCAGTTGGAGATGAGTCTTGCCTTTGGAAGACTCAGCCAATTTAGGTTAAGACTGTTTTGAATATAGTGTTAAACACTAGGGTTTCTTTTCTGTTTTGAGAATTAAATTCTCTTTTGTTTTATGGAGCTTAGATATCTTTCCCCTTTCCCACCTAGGGTTTCTTTTCTCTTCTGAAGAAATCTTCTTTTCTCTTTTGAGAATTAAATTCTCCTCTCTTTTTTCTCTCTGTTGTTGTATCTCTCCAAAAACCAGAAAATCGATCCCCTTCTTCTCTTCTTGGCTCCTATTTATAGGAGAAAGAAAAGAACCGGTTTGTTTAGTCAATGTTTCATTGAAAGATTTCAATTGATTTTGTAACCAACATGATCTTTTAGATCACTCAGTGAATTTTATTCACCATTGGATTTTTAATCCAAAAGATATTTTGTTTGTTATTCTTGCTGAATTTCAGCAAAATCTTTCCTTGTATAGAATCTTTCTATAAATTGGTGATTTTTAATCACGATTGGATCTTTAATCCAACGGTGCTCCACTTTACAGAGCACAATCTTTTTGTTTGGAAAGATCTAAGGAAATATTAGGATTTTGATTTCCCTTAATTAGAATTTAATTCTATTAGTTCTGAAGGTTTAAGAGCCTATCACGTGTTGGCACGTGACCCCTCTTTAGAATTTAATTCTATTGTGTCAGAGGGCCTAGGGACCTATCACGTGTTGGCACGTGACCCCTCCAATTACTATTTTATTTTTATTCAGTGCCTACAGGCTTTGCCTGTAAATGGTCATGTGTCTGCACGTGAGGCTCGGTCACGTGTGGGCACGTGATGCCCGGTCACGTGTAGGCACGTGATGCCTCATAACTTTTGATCCTGGATGAATTATGAGGCCCATAATATATCAAATCGAAGGATTTTACGAGACACTTTCGAAACCGTCAGAATTTAGCTATTTCTCATTCGGGAGATTGTCAAAATACAGCCCGAAAAGTACTGGTTCGCATTTTCTTAAGCATATCGCTGCTATTTGATACCTTGGGTTCTTTTGCGTAGAAATTTTTGGCGGGAACAGCAAGTATATCATAGCATGATGTAGCAACTCTACTGTGTAAGTAACATAGAAATTATCGATGAAGAAAGTGTGTGAGCCGGCAAATCTGTGTAAGTGTAACATATGCATCATCAATAATGGTGTAGGTGTACTAGCGCAGGTATATGTAATGCAATGAGAATGACATGAACGTAGCATAAGTCACATCATAAGCGAAAATGCTAAAAGGTATACATATCTACCACATATCCGAGTCGGTAAATCTATCAATTGGTATCCAGTCTCACAAAATCACGTACGGTACAAACCATCGTATGGCATCCTCTAGTCAAGAGTATGGATCAATCATCAAATAAACTCATCACGTACGGTAGTTCATCGTACGGCGGCATTAAACCATTAGGGATTCTATCAACCTATATGACAATGAGGGTACGAACCTGCGTCTCGTACGGCATATCACTCATGATTCGTAACATCACATATCTGTATACCTATATCCCAGGTCGCATCCTTATCAATCTCATATCAGGGGACCGAAGAAGGTATCAACTATCTCATATTGACTCGCATCTGTCAAACGACATATCAGCCAAGTCATCATATCTCATCGTATACTCTTGTTATCGTATCAATCTCTCTCACATCAAGTCATTTTACATGTGCTTTCTATCATATGAATCTCATGTCACACTACTCTAAATCTCATACTTAATCTCGTGCAACTACATATCTATATATTGTGATTCAAATTCACTTTTCATATCCTTATATAAATTCTAGACATCATTTCTATCATATCATGTCCAAGAGTTATGTCCCTATAGCTTCCATCTCATATTTCGATATATATATTCAATCATTCAGATCACCTCTAACTATCTTTTTAACCATATCTATAGTTTTCTACTATAGGTTCCTCCGACTGTATTCTATATATATCGGTTTCCATTCATAAATTGCGGGGGTGCTATACGCCATCCACCCGACTTCCCCCGTAGATATAAATCTACTCACCTGTGGAACTTCTTGTTCAGCCGTAGTCGATGTGCTCTGTCGTCTCGGAATCCACGCGAAGGTACCTACAAATCAACACATATCACCATGTTATGAAAACCAAATCCGGAAAACCGATACGGCACACGGTGCGCTCATAGGTTAGAACCTATAGCCTACGAATGCAAAAACGACCAAACAACCCTCGTCGTTGGCGTACAACTTTAAGTCTACGCCAGCGCCCCGGCCATCAATCCGTGGCCAAATGCGGAACAAAAGATTTTAAACTTGGCGCTAACGTAACCCTAAAATCCGGATCGAACCATTAACCCTATACTAGTAAACTGTAAAGTGGTAAAAGAGATTATACCGATCGATCCGTGTCCTTCGGTCTTCAATCTCTTCTCCTAGCTTGTAGCGGCTGCCCCGACAATGTTCGCTCTCCGGTCTCGCTCGATGAAGAGGCACCACGTCAAGGAATCTTTATACGGACTCTCGCCTCAAAACCGAGGCAATTCGGGCATCCAGTTTGCTAGCCTAGATACCCAAGGTGAAGTAGAGATAGTGTGTGAATACTTTTTCTCAAGACATCCAAGAATTTGGGTGGAGGTGAATGAAGTTGCCAAGTGAGATGTTAAGAAGTGAGCAAAAGAATTTTTCTTGTGAAAATGGGCTCGGCCAGAACAAGAAATTGTTCTCTGTGGAAATTGCTAGTGTAGTGTCTTGTGAGTGTGGGTGTTAATTAACATAAGAAATTCCCACCAATATCAACAACCACAATAAAATATCCTACCCACTATCATCAATGCTCAGCAACTCCACAAATATCACAATAATATCTTAATCAAAACAAACACATTAAATGCACCATGAAACATCACCCACCACAAGCCACCTCACACACAAAGCAACACCAAAAACCCACGAATTTCCCACTGGCCCATGCCCACGAAAATGCTTAGCCCAAAAGAAATTTCCAGCTAATAAATTTCCCATGCAAACTAAAATTTCCATGCAAACTAAATACTCACATATTTCACATCAAAAATTTATTTTTAAATGAATAAATCATTTTAAATCTCCAAATTATTTCACAAATATTGGTATATATATTTATACCATTTTAGGAAAACCCCAAATTCGCAAATCGGTAGTTTTCATGAAATATATTATTTTAATATTAATTTCCAAAAATAATATTTTACATTTTCTGAAATATTACAATCTTACTCCTTAAATAAATTCGGTCCCCGAATTTAAATTTAAACCCCTAAGTACTAAACCATTTCAATAATCAACTCAATCACGGGGCTCCAAATCACGGAAGATATAGAAATACCATAGCGCATCATGTGCGTCTGAAAACAAGTACGAAAATCAAAATCGAACTCCGTCAAGCGTCACGCAAATCATCGGAGTTACAATGGAGATACAGATCTCGAAATCCACTACTGAAATCCAATATGCACTAGTCAAATACTATAATACGGGTATAGTACGCATTCTTGGAAAAATCTTTTAAAACTGAATAAAAAACATGCAAAATCTTTTCTGAATTTCCGTGTGATGGTAACTCACGGCACAGGTGACGGATGCTCATTTGTAAAGTAATAAATATACGTTCATATATGTTTTGCTCAAATATACGTTCCGCCGTTTTGAAATATCGCAAAAGGTTTTCCTTTATAAACGTTCGTGCCGCTCGCGGACATGTAGGAAATGGCGAGACTATAGCTCCTTTTTGAAAACCTCTGGTTAAACTTTTAATGCATGCAAAGTACTCATATACTGTCCTCAGATCAGTGATGTTCGGCTACTACATAGTATAGTACCTATCATGAAAACAAAGGGCTCAAGAGCAAAATCAGCCTCAAAAGGCGTATCCAACAATTACGTGCGTCTGGTGTGCACGGAAATCAAAGCCAAATACAAGTGCTATGAATGTGCACAAAACCAAACTAAGTGCAATGGGTGTGCACGATAACATCTGTCCAGTGCAACAGATGTGCACGACAATAATATCAAGTGCATCTATAGTGCAACTAACATGTACGAATGAAAATCCCAATCGAATGCACCCGATGTGAACAAAATCACATCTCATATCATGCGCCCAACATGCGCAAAAATCCAAATCAAGTGCATCCGTCATGCACCAACGAAATCTAAATCAAGTGCATCCAACATGCACAAATAAAATCTAAATCAAGGGCATCCGATGCGCACATAATCAAATACTAAGCGCGTCGGGTCCGTAAAAGCATTTAGTGCAGTAACATGCACGAAAACGAATATCAAGCGCAAATGCGCACAAAAACAAAAATCTGGTGAACAAATGCTCGAAGACATAAATCGGGTGCAACCAATGCACGGAGTATAAATTCGGTACATACAACACACGAAATACCCACCTGGTGCATCAAATGTACAAAATACAGATCCGGTGCATCAAATGGACGAAATACAAATCCAGTGCATCCAGTGCACGAAATACAAAATGGATGCAACAAGTGCACGTAAACACATCAATAACTTAAATGCGTATAAAAACAACACCGGGTGTACCAAGGTGTATGAAATAAAAAACGTGTACAACTATGTGCACAAATCCGTATCAATGCACTGCAAGCACAAATGAGCTATACCGAGTGCAAAAATCAATCGAGTGCGTACCCCAAGCACAAAATCAAATCAATAGTATGAAATACACGAAATCATAAATGCGTGCAGCCAAGGCACAAAATCAACATCAAGTGCAATAGATATACACAAATCGCAACCCAACTCAACGGTGTATAAAACGCATAACAAGTGCAATAACCATGCACAAAAATGTAAATACCCAGTAGGTGCAGCCATGGTGCACGAAAACAATATCATGAAACTCAATCATGAAAACTCAAATCCAAGCGATATAAGTATGATACTCGGATCACAAACGCAAATCGCAACAAATGACATTGAGGTACAACTCCTACAATGTCGAAAAATTTTGGTGCGCCCAAAACTGACAGAGCAAGAACATCTGCTTGCCTCCTGCTCACGGTCTGGCGTCCTCTGTATCTGGGTCCTCATTTTCTCTGTGGATTACCAGTCTCGCAATCCATCGGCTCATCGGCCCGGTCAGGTGTGCTAACGGAAATGATTCCGCTCTGGCACTCCTCTGGTCATCTCTCGGCCAATTAGCATGACCACACGTAAGCAGCACGTCACTGGCGTTGGCCTCTGGCCCTCTGAACACACGTGACACAACTGATCCTGGGTGCAAATCTTATCGCAGCAATGTCCTGAAAGGCATCTGCTCAAGGTCTCTTCCGATCTCGCCTCTGCCGAACTATCCGAAGGCTGCTACTCTGGTATAATCTTTTCTCTCTTTCTGGACATCTGCTTCTCAGCACAACATTTTCTCAGGAACTGGCCGTATCCCAACGCCTCTGTATACATATCCGATCTCTAATCTCAACGGGGAGTAACAACAGCTCGTTAACATCTCGCACTAACATCTTGTTCCACCCGTTCTTATTTTCATTCACCTCGACGTAACGTCTTGCTATCTGCGTACTGCAATTGTTTTCGGCTACAGTTAATCTAAAGACTCTCACACGGACTCGATATTACGAACTCGGTATCTTCGTCACTCTGTTAAAGATATCTAACCGAACACGTCCTCGGGAACTCTCCCCAATCATCGAAGGAACACTCTATATTCGTCTGCTCTCGATCAACTCACAACGCATCTGGGTGAGGTCCTCTATCCGTAATTGGTCATATTACTGATCTCCTATCGGATCATCCAACGAACAACGTCCTATCTGGATCGATCTACTCTAGATCTGAGTAAGACTCTCCACACTGGAAATCTTCAACTCAACTGGGCCTGCGTCAATGCATCAAATCTGACGAATCACTTTTCTCTCTCAACTCAAGATAGTCTAGCTATCATCTGTCGCATCTCTGCCTGAAAGCTCCAGCGATCTCAGCTCGTAAGCTCTAGAAGCGACATCTCGTCAATCTCAGCAACAGCTGGGTTATCCGTTTGCACGGTAGACGACATCACAAACTCTGAGGTAGGTTGTACATCAACAATCCTGTCACAATAGGCAGCCTCTATCAATGGTCCGATCATCCGGTACAAAACCGTACATTCGCCTCAAACGAGAGGTCACAACACAAACACTAAATCGATACGTTCCCATGTCACCAAGAAAAACACGATGGTCAGTCCTCTTCCATGACGAGCTTGCCCTGACCGCATCACTAGCAGCAGCTCAATCTGCGCTCAAATCACGGTGACAGGAACCTCAATCATTTATCGATGAAGATATATCAAAGGGATGAAAAGAATCAATAGATCCCAAAATGGATACATGATCATAAGGAGGAACAGAATCAGTGAGAGTATGATCATGGAAACGAATAGAATCAAGGATCTCAAATGGATGTATGATCAAGGGAATGAAAAGAATCATAGATCTCAAGCCATGTACATCCTAAGGTTTCTTAAGTGGAGTATCGTATCGTAAATATTCTGCGGAACATACGTACTGTACGTCACTCTACTCAAGCTACCTACTCCATCAATCAGGATCAGCCTATGAAACGAAAGTTCGGGTCTAATACCCCCCTGTTCAAGTCTAAGTTCCATAAGGTCAAGCCTATGTAACGAAACAAATTACGCCCCAGACTCCATATAGTCAAATCTAGACTCGAACCAAGGTTAAACCTAGCGCTCTGAAACCAACTTTGTCACGACCCAAAATATTAGCTCGTGACCGGCACTTGAAATCATGCAACGTCTACAGGCGTAACGTAACTTAAGTAAGCCGGAGCCCAGAAATCTAAACCTATCAAAAGAAGTAATGAAAATATTGATAAAACATTTGGAAACATTAAGGGAAAAAATCCTTAAACTTAATTTTATTTCCTTAAAAATTTCAGAAGCACCTTCCTTGTAAAAACTAGCCCCGAAATGGGTACAAACATAGAATATAAATAAAGCATCCCCAAATGGGAGAAAATCACGCCCAACGGCGGAAAAAACCACCACAAGCATATATATATATATACACACGATGCCCAAATGCGAAGATCAACACAAAGGAAAATGAAAAGCAAGATATCAAATCCACCAAGAGAACATATAACCCATCGCTCTAAGTCTCGCAACTACAAGTCTTGCTAAGTCTTACAACATATACAAACACTAGTTTCTGATTGATGGAGTTGACTAGATACAATAAGAATAATAATACAAGAGGGGCACGATCCAATATGTACCACCTACCAAAGCAAATCACCCGAATGCAAGCTGTGTGCCAGGGATGCCGCTACTGATCCAGGCGGTCAACATGCAAGAACTGTGGCACAACGGGGTGAGTTGCCAACTCGTGAGTAGAAAACATAATCAGGTAGAAATCAAATAAACAACGATTCCTAGGTCAACTATATCATAAAGGTAATACTATGATATCTAGGGTGATCATATCTGCATATATGCCAACAATAATCAATGCATGTATGCATGTGGATATCATCCAACAATATAATCAATGCCAGTATTCATGTGGATATCATCCAACAATATAACCAATTCCTGTATGCATGTGGATATTATCTAAATATAATCAATGTCGTTATGCATGTGGATCTCGTCCACTCGAAACATCATGAAAGCATGTGCATGTAAATATATGAGGATATCAAAGAACGTGTGTCCATCTATGACAAATCAAATCATAGAACCTTAGTGTCCAACACCGACACTCGAACCATCATGAAACCCATGTCCAGCATCGACACGTAAATACTCATATCTCAGGCGCCGCATACTCTAGTGGGCCCTCATCTCCATCTCACGACTCTAGTCGATATCCTCCGGATAACCGCCGAGTCCAAATACTATCACCGGTAGGTAGTGCTCCCTTACCAGGCTCACCGCATAACAATACGAGTTTTCTTGCCCCGGAGTACCTCACCGGGTCCACCATATGCCCGCAAACGGTTCCCCCTCGCCCCTCGAATCAGGTATCTAAAACAAGTCTCAGAACCGAGAAAACTCATGGTGGATGTATCAAAATATCATATCAAGAGAAACCGGGTTTTCAAAATAATACATAATTTCTTGAAATATCCCCATGGTTCTCAAATCCATAAATCACATGAAATCCATATCTCAATGCATAAATCCATGAAATCTGATATATGCAACATAAAACAGCAATATGAGCATATTAAGGGAAAACTGCTCTTTTAAATGAATCCAGTTTTTAAATATATCATAGGGTTCCCAATTCCTCCAAAATCAAATGCAACATCATATAAAGGCGTACATGTAGCTCTAACAAGATGTGTGTATATATATGTAAGTATGTAAGCGTAATGCATCACATATGCGTAATAGCACTAGAATCAACGTCTAAATATCAATAATGATACAATACCACATAGGTATATGTGCAGCTATAGCAGGGTATGTCATGCAATATAGCATAATGATTTGAGTATAGCAAGTATATCATAGCATGATGTAGCAACTCTACTGTGTAAGTAATATAGCAATTATCGATGAAGAAAGTGTGTGAGCCGACAAATCTGTGTAAGTGTAACATACGCATCATCGATAATGGTGCAGGTGTACTAGCGCAGGTATATGTAATGCTATGAGAATAACATGAACGTAACATAAGGTACATCATAAGCGAAAATGCTAAAAGGTATATGTATCTACCACATATCCGAGTCGGTGAATCTATCAATCGGTATCCAGCCTCACAACATCACGTACAGTACAAACCATCGTACGACATCCTCTAGTCAAGGGTATGGATCAATCATCAGATAAACTCATCACGTACGGTAGTTCATCGTACGGCGGCATTAAACCATTAGCATTCCTATCAACCTATATGACAATGAGGGTACGGACCTACGTCTCGCACGGCATATCACTCATGATTCACAACATCACATATCTGTATACCTATATCCCAGGTCACATCCTTATCAATCTCATCTCAGGGGACCGACGAAGGTATCTACTATCTCATATCGACTCGCATCTGTAAAACGACATATCAACCAAGTCATCATATCTCATCGTATACTCTTTTCATCACATCAATCTCTCTCACATCAAGTCATTTTACATGTGCCTTCTATCATATGAATCTCATGTCACGCTACTCTAAATCTCATACTGTCACGACCCGAAATAGCACGTGGCTGGCCCTTGAATCATATGAAGTCTATAGGACCCCATCTAATTCAAGTAAGCCAAAAGCCCAGAAATCTAAAACCATTTTAGATAATAAATGAAGGAAAACCTGTTTAAAATCAAGTGGTTTTAATAGCATAAACCAAATTATGCGCTTTTAAAACATCAATTCTTTTCTGAAAATTTCGACAGAGTTTCCTTTGTAAATACTGGCCCCGAACGGGGTACAACATGATAAATATGTACATGAATGATACAAGGTATCCCCAAGCGGGAGCTAGCTCTTCGTCAAACGACGGTAACAACCACGCATGCAATAATAATATACAACGCCGAAGGGCGAGGATCAAAACACAAAAGGAACTCAAGTCAACATGAAAACCCATAATAATACAACACGCGACTCTAGGTCGAAAGAATACACAACTGGTCTCTAAGTCTGAAATAAATATACATGTCTGGTTGATGGAGTTTACTAGATACAACTAAATATAAATAAATGCAATGGTGGTCACGATACAAGTGGACCCACCTACTAAAGAAAATCACTCAGAATGGAAGCAGTGTGCCAGCAAAGCCGTAACGAAACCTGTACGGCAAAAGCTGCAAGAAACTGTTGTAGGGTTCCTAGGCACACTTGTGAAGGTTCATAAAGCATCAAACATGCCCGAATAAAATTTTACATGTGCCGAACAACCCAAAGACGGGATCTTTGCTAGATTATTAGGGTTTAGCATACAAGATGATATCTTTAAAGCTAAGTGTGAGGGATTACAACCTTTGTAGTCCGCTCCTTCGCTTCACAAGCTCCGAGTAGAAGTCCCTTCGCCGCGATCCACGATCTTCCGGACTCAAGAGAGGCTCCACGACTCGAATGATCCATGCTAGCTTGAAGTGTTCCGATTCTCCGATGATCTACGTCGAAGTTGCTATAACCCAAGCTTTCTCACTCTAAAGAGATGAACACCCTAATCTAATGAGCTAGATTAGATGAGGATGATAGAGTAGTATTTATGCTATCTTTTTAATTCACTTTCTCACAATAAATCATCACAAAAGGAATTTCTAGTGAGCACTCTCTCAAAACTCAAGAGAGAAGAAGATGAAGAATGAAAAGAATAATCCTTTTTGTGTTGAATAGTAGTCAAGAGTATATGATTGATTATAGAACCATCGTCAAGGATGAGAGGTTAAACTTTGTAGAGAATAAACTAGAGTTAGGGTTTAGTTAGGTTAAGGATAAGTATCAACCATAATATCTTAACCAAGACAAAATAGAATTCTTCTAGAATGAACAAGAAGAAGCTAATCCTAATCAAACCCTAATCCCTCTTTATCATCCTTAAACATGTTTTAAAATAAATCATATCATGTCACAATAATATATATCACATATATATTATATATTTGCAACAAAAGAAAATAATACAATTAACATATATCGCATATATATCAATGTATTAATCCGGTGAGAAAATGAAATAATAAAGCGAGCCAATATTAGATAATGTAATACAATATATCATATATATCATTATACATTAAATCATCGAATCAACACTTGATCTGACGATCCGGCTATATCGAATATAACCGACTAATATATCATGTACCGATTCATCGAATCAACACTTGATCCGATGTCCCGATTCATATCTAAATATCGCGAGAATATAATACGGTATCTCATATCGCATTATCCTCTGTCCTGCACATATCACATATATGCCACTACTCCGTTTTGCCTGAGCCAAGAAACCTCTGTGTAGGACTCTAAAGAATCGTCAATACGCCGGTAGCAGGTGATGATCATATCAAACACCCACAAGCTGCAAGCGGTCAGCTAAACGTAACAGCCACCCAGGTATTGAGCGATCAGAAAATCAACAAGCTAGCCTGTCCGTTCTCCTGTGAATCCAATCAGTAACACTCCCGTACAGTCCGGTCTGTTCATCTGATATGTCGCATATCAAGTCTAGGGGTGGTATACGTCAGACCACGGTAACCGATAAGTCGTGTCGATGTGAGGCTCATAACAGGTCGAGAAACTACTAGTAACACTTACCAGTAAATCTCTATATCAGCCCTGGCCAGGGACTTCCAGTTATAGCCAATCGAACACAGCACAACATCAACTCCCTATACCGAGAGAGACGAATCCCCTCCTATCGCTCATTGCCTCCATGTGATTCGGGACTGTACCCAAAAGCCACCATTTTGCATGCCCTCTTGGACGTGGTAAGGTGGAAATCAAAGCACAGTGGGAATCACATAAGACTCTATGACGATCTCGGGTCTACAGACTACCCTGTACCAGTGTCACCGGAGAACTGCCATCTGACGTGTGGTATATCACCAACTGGAAGTTCTCGGCGAGTCCGTCCAGTGTACCCAGTCTCTACTGAGCACCCGTACACCATCCTTGATGTCAAACACCGATGGATATGGGATCATCCATCGCCCATCATATGGGTCAAGATGCGTATACGCTAGTCTACTCTGGTGTATCGATGCCCTGTCTCGATATACCCTCGACTAGGAACATTTATAGGATGTACTCATCGACTACCGTGGTCCTACTAGTATGATCTCATCATAATCCCAGTAGTCGAGTACAGATCCTAAGGGCTTTATCAACATGTGAGAGTAAGACAGTAAACCAATACAAGTCAACATGTTAAGATAAAGTGAAACCAAATAGCATACTATCATGACGAGCAAGAAAGTCCTCTCTGTATATATCCATGCATCCATTATAATATACATCATATGTACAACAATGGCCTCTAGGGCATATACATAACTAACAATCTCCCACTTGCATTTAGGCCAGCTGCTGTAGTATCTCATACCTAGCATCTCGAATAATCTCTCAAACTGTATCTGGGGAATGGCCTTCGTGATTGGATCCGCGGTGTTGTCCTTCGTATCTACTCTCCTGACCTCGATCTCCCGGCGATCAATTATCTCCCTGATCAGGTGATACCGCCTCAGAATATGTCTGGATTTCTGTTGGGATCTGGGTTCCTTGGCCAAAGCCACAGCTCCATTGTTATCGCAATACATAGGTATTGGATGTTCAATGGATGGAACCACACCAAGTTCAGTGATGAACTTCTTCATCCAGACAGCCTCTTTGGCAGCATCATTGGCAGCGATGTATTCAGCCTCCATCGTCGAGTCTGCAACGGTATCCTGTTTGGAACTCTTCCAACATACCGCCCCTCCATTGAGGGTAAAGACAAATCCCGAGTGCGACTTTGAGTCGTCCTTATCACTTTGGAAGCTGGAATCGGTAAAGGACTCCACCCGGAGTTCTCCGTTACCATACACCAAGAACATATCTCTAGTCCTTCGTAAGTACTTGAGAATGTTCTTCACAGCCGTCCAGTGACTCTCTCCAGGATCTGCTTGATACCGACTCACTACACTTAGTGAGTATGCTACATCGGGTCTGGTACATAGCATCGCATACATGATAGAGCCTACTGCCGTAGCATAGGGTATCCCTTGCATGCGAGCTCTCTCCAAATCAGTCTTGGGAGACATCTCTTTGGAGAGAGTGAGTCCAGAGATCATGGGTTGGTTCCCACGCTTGGATTCTTCCATACTAAACCTCTTTAGTATGGTGTCAATGTACCTGGATTGGGATAATCCCAGTATCCTTTTGGATCTATCTCTATAGATCCTAATCCCCAATATGCAGAAGGCATCACCTAGATCTTTCATTGAGAATCTTTGTGATAAGAAGAGCTTGACTGATTGCAGCATAGGAATATCATTTCCTATCAAGAGTATGTCATCCACGTACAATACGAGGAAGACAACCTTATTCTCTGCTACCTTCTTATAGATACAAGGTTCATCTATGTTTTTGATGAAGTCAAACTGTTTGACTACTACATCAAAACCGATGTTCTAACTCCGTGATGCTTGCTTTAACCCATAAATGAATTTAAGCTGTTTGCATACCTTTCCGCTACTCCCACTATCTACGAAGCCCTCTGGCTGAGTCATGTACACGCACTCTTCTAAATCACCATTTAGAAAGGCGGTCTTAACATCCATTTGCCAGATTTCGTAGTCATGGTATGCAGCAATGGCAAGTAAGATCCGGATGGACTTAAGCATAGCTACTGGAGAAAAGGTTTCGTCATAGTCCACACCTGGTCATTGACGAAATCCTTTTGCTACAAGTCTAGCTTTGAAAGTCTCAACTTTTCCATCTACACCATATTTCTTTTTAAAAATCCACTTGCTCCTAATGGGTTTTACCCCTTCAAGAGCATTTTCCAAAATCCATACTTTATTGGTGTACATGGATTCCATCTCAGATCGCATTGCATCCAGCCATTTCACAGAGTCACCACTCGTGATGGCCTGCTCGAAACTAGTCGGGTCATCATCTTCCATGATGCAATCCTCGCTTCCACCATCAATGAGAAAACCATAGTATCTCTCAGGTGGACGAGAAATCCTACTAGATCGGCGGAGAGGCTGGGGTTCATCGGGTACTACCGAATCCTCTGGTTCCACTAAATCTTCAGTTACAGTTTGTGTTGCTGGAACTTCTTCCAGTTCTACCTCAGAGCCACTAATCTCTTTTTCAAGGAATTCATTTTCTAAAAAGGTGGCATGTTGAGCAATAAACACTTTTTGTTGTTCACTGTGGTAGAAAAAATATCCATTTGAATGTTTAGGATATCCCACAAACTTGCATAGAACTGACCGTGTCTCGAGTTTGTCTGGATTTTGCCTTTTGACATAGGCCAGACAACCCCATATCTTAACTCGTTTAAGACATAGTCTCTTCCCACTCCATATCTCATATGGTGTGGTAGGTACAGATTTAGTTGGAACTTGATTCAATAGGTATGCTACTGTCTCAAGCGCATACCCCCAGAAGGAAATAGGTAACTCAGCTGTACTCATCATAGAGCGCACCATATCTAATAGGGTACGATTCCTCTGCTCCGATACACCGTTGTGCTGTGGTGTATAAGGAGGAGTAAGATGAGAGAGAATCCCATTCTCTTTTAGATAATCTAGGAACTCATTGCTTAAGTATTCTCCTCCTCGATTAGATCGAAGGATCTTAATACTTTTGCCCGTTTGTTTTTCTACTTCGTGCTTATATTCTCTGAATTTCTCAAAAGCTTCAGACTTGTGTTTCATCAGGAACACATGTCCGAATCTAGAGAGATCGTCAGTGAATGTAATGAAGTAGGAAGAACCGTTCCTGGCATGCGTAGACATGGGACCGCATACATCACTATGTACCAGTCCTAGGAGTTCAGTAACTCTTTCTCCGTGTCCACTAAACGGAGCTTTGGTCATTTTTCCTTTGAGACATGAATGGCAAGTATCATAAGATGATAATTCGAACGGATTCAAATAACCATCCTTATGTAACTTAGCCAGTCGTGTCGCATTGAGATGACCAAGTCTACAATGCCACAAGTAGGATTCGTTTATTTCTGAACTTTTCCTCTTGTGTATGTTTTGTATATTGAGGACTGTATTCTGATTTAGAATGAATATGCCATTATGTAACGAGCCTGATGCAATCAACTTTTGATCTAGGAATATGTTCATAACATTATCCTTTACTACAAAATTATATCCTTCTTTACTTAATAAAGAAACTGATATAATGTTGCACATCATGTTCGGTATATAATAGCACTCATTTAGAATCAGTGTATTACGACTTAGCAATACTAGGTGATATTCGCCAACTGCTTTGGCTGCAATACTTGCACCGTTCCCTACTTGAACGGAATGATCACCTTTTCCCAGTTCTCGACTTTTACGTAGCCCATGTAACAATTTACATATGTGGGATCCTGATCCGGTATCCAATACCCAGGACGTAGAGTGAACTGAGAAACAGTTCTCAATAACTAACACACCTGAAGAAGAGGCATCAACATGCATGTTCTTTTGGGCGACTTGAGAATCAGATATTCTTCTATTCCCTGTTCAGACTTATAACTCTTATAAGAAAGAACGGGTCCAACGTTCCCCTGCTCAGTATAATAAGCGGGTTCAGTCAATACATCCATATTATTATCTTGATTATGGCCTGATATGGTCGCTACCTGGAGAGAGAGAGAGAAGAAAACACTTTAGCGTATGCTCTTGCAAGATTAGATTGGTTATTATCTTATCTAATCAGAATGTCTCCCACTGTTTTATCAAATCTACCTTCAAACCCTAAAAGGTAAGATTAGCCGGGATTAATTGCACCCTACAATTTCGTCAATCTTTCAGCCAGATCAGTGTCGGTACTTGAGGGAGGCTCCCCGTGCTTTCGTACGGACCTAATTAAAGTAAACCTCGTTTTCCCAGAGGCGTAACCTCGTTAACACTTTTCTAGACACCTACTTGATCGGCTAATTGTCCTGTGTAAAACTCTCACAGGAGTAACTCTTACTCGCAGTGGGTATCGGGATCCAACTATCTCATAGGAGGTATGCAATCTCATTGCAAATTTCAACACTTGAAATTCCCGATAATATTTTTCCCCTAGTGTGCCATGACCTTGACAGAGGTCAACAAACCATAGTGCACTAGTCAAGTTCAACCTGTCATTTCTTGATTGAATCAAACCCACTCGCACAACCCTTGACAGAGGTCAACAAGGTCGTACGACTATCCTAATCCAATCACATCACATACTTTACAGATAATTACTAGTTAGCTACCGCACACTACGTCTTGACAGAGGTCAACAAACGCAGCACGAATACTAAATAGTCTTTATCTGAAATGACGGAGGGCTACGACAGGTTTTTCTGAAAACCTATTGCGTAATGAACTTGATATCGTTGTAGAATCAAGTGAAATTTTGAAATGGAGTGTTTTTTAGGCTTTCATTAGTTTTGCAAAAGAGGTCACTCCCGGTGAAGGGATCTCGGCTCTTTCCTCATCGAATAAGATGCAGGACATATCATATATATCACTGTGCAAAGAAAAACTCTAAAAGCAATCAAAAGACAAACCGAGTTTTGTAGCATCTGCCAGTTTTGCTAAAGAGGTCACTCCCGGTGAAGGGATCTCGGCTCTTTCCTCATCGAATAAGGTGCAGGGTATATCATATATACCGCCATGCAAAGCAAAACTGTAGCTACCCTTTTTATAAAGTTTTGATTCTACAACATCTTTTAGGTTTCTTTTCTTTTTATTAATCTCATTAATAAAAAATCCCATCAGCTTTTGCTTCCTAAGCATCACAGATAAATACGACGTACACTTATGCCATCCGCATTCGCCTCGATGTCCCCTCGTGCACCGTTAGGTTAGGTAACTAACGACAGAGCAGGGCAGGGCTAGTGCGGGTGTAAAACATAAGTAACGTCTATATAATATATCATATATATTATATACTGTATCCATCACAACATATCAAATGATCACATCACAGATATCGCAGCAGAAACATAGATATAATGTGGGATATGCTAGGACGTTCGTATTTAGTATTTAGCCAACAATAGAAAATACGGATTCCACAGTCGCGATGAATAGCCAAGCCCACACCCTGGACCCCTACGAGAGCGGCAAGCGACCCTACCGATTCTGGAGTTTAGGAGACCCGGTCTCGACTCTTCGAGATGGCCTCCCACTGAACCCAGAACCCGATCACCTGTGCTCCCCTCCTTGGGTCCATCCTAATGCGGAAAAGTAAATAATATACAACACTGGTGGCATCAACCTCAACCTGGAAGTGCCCCAAATAAAAGAATATTACATTACAATTGAATTTACATGAATGAAAATATAAAACTCTCATCTCACATAAAACCCCCGGCTATTCAATCGCGACAATCCTGCACATCATATCTCAGCAACACATAATATCTCATATCATCAACGTAAGTAAGTATGCATACACCGATCGTCGTCGATGTATAGCAACGACAATCGGCAATACAACTACATACTACACTTACGGTCACAGAAAAGAAATTGTAAAACTACAATATTTGGAATCCACAATCACTTTAGACATCGTAAATCCGAAATATCACATACTTCGCATTTCATGCCTAGCACAATGAATTCCACATATTGTATCACATTCCAGATAAATAAACAGTATTAAACTTTCCGAACAGATAATCAAATACCCAAAATTTCCTAAATTGCTCAACACTTGAGTGGAGTTCAAATAATCCGGAATGTGTCACAGTAGTAGCGGTCCAGCCGTAGAAGGGTCAAGCCAACGCCTCACATGTGGCACGCCGTACTGCCCCAAACCCGAAGGTTCAAAAGGCAGTTCAAGACGGTCACATAATCGAGTTAAGGTTTGTTCTCTTCTAGAGGGTCCACCACAAAACTTGCACGCATTTGCGAAAGATTTAAACTCGAGAAAAGATTCAACACTTGAAAATTTTTCGTGTCGGGAAAAAGTGAGTTAATGGTATCCGTTCGAACTTTTTAACAGTTTCTAAATATCCGGAAATAAAAACGAATTTAAATATTCCGATCGAATCTACGATTACAAAACAAACCCAGAACACTCAACCATTGAGTCAAAAATAAAAATACCAGAAACTGTATAAGCATTAGAAACGAATTACTGTGAAAAAATAATTGTCACATCAAACAGTACGGCCGCGGAACCGCGGCCCAAGCAGGGTGCGGCCGCGGTTCCGCGGCAGTCTGTACGGATCACTGCACCGAATTTCACAGTTATTCTTATTTCTGTTTGTTGAATTTTTCAGGTATTTTTAATTCAGAAAAAATCGCATTTTTGAAAAATATCCAGAGAGGGGTTCATTTTCGTCGGTACGGGTTCGATCGGAGTTTTAACTTCGTATACACGCCGCCTAATGCTCTAGCTAGGCTCTGATACCACTGTAGGGTTCCTAGGCACACTTGTGAAGGTTCTTAAAGCATCAAACATGCCCGAATAAAATTTTACATGTGCCGAACAACCCAACGATGGGATCTTTGCTAGATTATTAAGGTTTAGCATGCAAGATGATATCTTTAAAGCTAAGTGTGAGGGATTAAAACCTTTGTAGTTCGCTTCTTCGCTTCACAAGCTCCGAGTAGAAGTCCCTTCGCCGTGATCCACGATATCCCGGACTCAAGAGAGGCTCCACGACTCGAATGATCCATGCTAGCTTGAAGTGTTCCGATTCTCCGATGATCTACGTCGAAGTTGCTATAACCCAAGCTTTCTCACTCTAAAGAGATGAACACCGTAATCTAATGGGCTAGATTAGATGGGGATGATGGAGTAGTATTTATGCTATTTTTTTAATTCACTTTCTCACAATAAATCATCACAAAAGGAATTTCTTGTGAGCACTCTCTCAAAACTCAAGAGAGAAGAAGATGAAGAATGAAAAGAATAATCCTTTTTGTGTTGAATAGTAGTCAAGAGTATATGATTGATTATAGAACCATGGTCAAGGATGAGAGGTTAAACTTTGTAGAGAATAAACTAGAGTTAGGGTTTAGTTAGGTTAAGGATAAGTATCAACCATAATATCTTAACCAAGACAAAATAGAATCCTTCTAGAATGAACAAGAAGAAGCTAACCCTAATCAAACCCGAATCCCTCTTTATCATCCTTAAACATGTTTTATAATAAATCATATCATGTCACAATAATATATATCACATATATATTATATATTTGCAACAAAAGAAAATAATACAATTAACATATATCGCATATATATCAATGTATTAATCCGGTGAGAAAATGAAATAATAAAGCGAGCCAATATTAGATAATGTAATACAATATATCATATATATCATTATACATTAAATCATCGAATCAACACTTGATCCGACAATCCGGCTATATCGAATATAACCGACTAATATATCATGTACCGATTCATCGAATCAACACTTGATCCGATGCCCCGATTCATATCTAAATATCGCGAGAATATAATACGGTATCTCATATCGCATTATCCTCTGTCCTGCACATATCACATATGTGCCTCTACTCCATTTTTCCTGAGCCAAGAAACCTCTGTGTAGGACTCTAAAGAATCGTCAATACACCGGTAGCAGATGATGATCATATCAAACACCCACAAGCTGCAAGCGGTCAGCTAAACGTAATAGCCACCCAGGTATTGAGCAATCAGAAGATCAACAAGCTAGCATGTCCGTTCTCCTGTGAATCCAATCAGTAACACTCCCGTACAGTCCGGTCTGTTCGTCTGATATATCGCATATCAAGTTTAGGGGTGGTATACGTCAGACCCCAGTAACCGATAAGTCGTGTCGATGTGAGGCTCATAACAGGTCGAGAAACTACTAGTAACACTTACCAGTAAATCTCTATATCAGCCCTGACCAGGGACTTCCAGTTATAGCCAATCGAACACAGCACAACATCAACTCCCTATACCGGGAGAGACGAAGCCCCTCCTATCGCTCATTGCCTCCATGTGATTCGGGACTGTACCCAAAAGCCACCGTTTTGCATGCCTTCTTGGACGTGGTAAGGTGGAAATCAAAGCACAGTGGGAATCACACAAGACTCTATGACGATCTCGGGTCTACAGACTACCCTGTACCAGTGTCACCGGAGAACTGCCAGCTGACGTGTGGTATATCACCAACTGGGAGTTCTCGGCGAGTCCGTCCAGTGTACCCAGTCTCCACTGAGCACCCGTACACCATCCTTGATGTCAAACACAGATGGATATGGGATCATCCATCGCCCATCATATGGGTCAAGATGCGTATACGCTAGTCTACTCTGGTGTATCGATGCCCTGTCTCGATATACCCTCGACTAGGAACATTTATAGGATGTACTCATCGACTACCGTGGTCCCACTAGTATGATCTCATCATAATCCCAGTAGTCGAGTACAGATCCTAAGGGCTTTATCAACATATGAGAGTAAGACAGTAAACCAATACAAGTCAACATGTTAAGATAAAGTGAAACCAAATAGCATACTATCATGACGAGCAAGAAAGTCCTCTCCGTATATATCCAAGCATCCATTATAATATACATCATATGTACAACAATGGCCTCTAGGTCATATACATAACTAACAACTGTGGCACAACTGTAAGTGCACGGCAGCGCCCCGGCCGTCATCCCGAGGACAAAATGCGGAAATGAGACTTTTCTTTAACTTTAAAAACTGGCGCTACCGCGTACTAAAAAACCTGGATTGGGCCATTAACCTAATGCTAGAAAACTAAAAGATGGGTACAGAGATATACCGAGCGATCCGTGTCCTTCGGTCTTCTCGTCGTCATCCCGATCTCCCCGCGGAATCTCCGGTCTTCACCTCCTCGTCGGAAAGGGCACCACATCGCCGGGTTCTTTTACGGGCTCCCACCTCTGAACCGAGGCAACTCAGGCACGAAGTTGGCGAGTCGACGTGTCCAAGAATGCTGTAGGCTAAGTGTAGAATGGTTTATCTCTAGCGGGTGTGAAGTTGCCATAATGATGGAGATGACGAATAATGAGCAAGAGGAAATGAGCTTTTTGATTTTTGATACAAGCATAGAATGAGATGTTTTATTTTTCCACTCATCCTCAAAAATGAAAACCTCTCTCTCTCCCACTAGTAGTGGCCGGCCCTTGCTAAAAAATGAGGAGGAAAAAAAGGAATCTAGCATAAAGCAAAGTGTATGATAACTAGAAATATGTGTCACAACAATATCCTTTCAATCCACTCTCATTTAATGCAAACCATGTGAAGAAAAAAGAAATCTCATGATGCTAGAAAACTCATGAAGCCTTAGATCACAAAAACCCCTTCCACAATTCTAATTTGCAAATTTGCAAATTAGCCTCTCCATCAGAAAAATCCGGCCATGAAGGAACAAAGGAAAAATGACCGAAATGGAATACAAATTGGCAACTTCAAAAAACTGATCCCGTAATAAATTACAGGAAAACCCCGCGGCTGTATATACATACCCGCATTTGTATTCCGACCGAATAAAAATGCAATGAGACAAAATCTACACTGTACAATACTAGGATCTGGCTTAAACCAAAGCCCGCTAGTATTATGCGTCCGATCATGATCCGTGCAATACCGCACGTATATGATCGAACCCTGCCATATATCCATACGGCCTCTAAAGCGTTTCGCCCGAAACTTGAGCAACTGTCTGTGGGGGACTCTAAAGACTCGTCAACACTTTGGCTGTGGATTTAACCACTAGCACGTCGGAGGTATTAGCCATACATAACGGGCCACAAGGTATTGACAAAAAGGGACGTGGATGAGCAAACTCATCCTGACACCCTACCGAGCCTGTCAGTGACAATATCCGTACAGTCCGGTCCATTCGTCAATGAGCATCGCATGGCGGGCTTAGGGGGTTGGTAAAAGTCAAACCCCAAAAAGCGGTACAAGTCGTGTCGGAGTGTATCCCAGAACACCCTGAGATATTACTGAAATACCTACCAGTAAATCTCCTGCCTTGGCCAAGGACTTCGTGTAATGGCTCTCCTAGACACAGCGCGACCTCATCCCCAATACCGGGAGAGACGAACCCCTGCAAATCCGCTCACTGCCTCCATGTGACTCGGGACTGTACCCAACTAAAACCTGTTTGCACGACTCCTTTGAGCGTGGTAGGGTAGTAATCAAAGTACAGTGGGAACTCACACGAGACAAATGACGATCACAGGTTGATGAACTAACCTGTACATATGTCACCAGGGAACTGCTATCTGACGTCAGGTATAAGACCAACTAGCATGTTCCCGGCGAGTCCTGTCCGGTGTACTCATAACCCAATGAGCACCTGTATACATCTTAGGTGAACCAACTGACACCAGTGGCTTATGAGACCGGCCACCGCCTCTCGTCGGGGTCTCGACTGTATACACTAGTCTACTCTGGAGTATCGATGCCCTGTCTCGAAACTCCCACGACTAGGGACCTTTTAAGGATGTGCTTATAGACCCCAGCTCCCACGTATATGATCGCCCTCATACTGCTGGCAGTCAAGCAAGAATCCTAAGGGCTCTATCAACGTGTAATAGCGACTTGTAAGGTCACCTAAAGCAGTACACGATGATAAAGATAAACCAGATAACATACTATCATCTTGAGTAAGACTGTTCTACCGGCATAGGTCCTCCCTCAATCATTGCAATCACGTGCATGTGATCCAATAATTGACTCTGAGGGCACTATCTCCAACAGTCTCCCACTTACACTCAAGGCTAATTATTGCGATGTCGCATACTCATAGCCTGTGTGATACCGAACACCCAACTCCTCTACTAATCTGTCTCACAAAACCCGTTTGCGAAACTATTGCGTTCGAGGAATAGCCTCAGGGAGTGGATCCGCCCTAATGTTTCTTTCTATGTCTCTGTTTATCTCAAGTTTGAGGAGAAAGCCATCTCCCGAAATGAGCAATACCTGTCTTAGAATATGTTTAGATGTCTGATGGGACCTATTTCATAAATGAACTCCAAATACAAACTTCTTAGACTGTATCGTCAACTGAACTTAATCAGTATCCTGCGCCATGCCTCCCTCAGTATTCGCTTGGACCAGCTGTTCAAAATACTGCCCCTCGTCAGAGGGAAAACTATAACTCTGACAGCCACTCTGTCATCCAGGTCACCTTGGAAGCCTGGAATGATAATTATCTCCCGAATGAGGCTGTCGTTATCATATCCCTAGAACATCCACTTATGTTCTAAAACTGCTTCCGAATGTTTCTTCAGGATTGGATTAATATCAAGTTATTGCATCTCGTGCAAAAACAACATCTGGTATGGTATTTAGCATCTCATGATCAACTCAATTGCCTAAGAAAGTGATCTGCCGATCATACACCTCCCTCTCCCCTTTAGTCTATAAGACACCTTTAGAGAGGGTGACTCCATCACCTGCAGGTACACTACCGTGCCAGGAGTAGTCCATTCTAAATACTCTTAGAATGCTGTCTATATACCCTGATTGGGAAACTACCCAAATCTAGATCTAAAACTATAGATCTAGTAACCAGAATGTCTGATATAATGTCCAAGTCCCATGTGGAGAAACCATTGTGTGACAACCAAAGTATAACCGATCGTAGTATAGGAACATCACTTCCTACTCTGTGTATGTCATCCAAATACTAGGACATCACACCCTACTACCTTCTTAACAGATCCATCCCCTATTCTGATGAAGTCAAACCTATGACTGTCACATCAGAAATAGATGATCTATCTCCGCTTTATCTGTTTAGTCCATAAATAGACATAAGCTACTTGTCCACTATACTTCCACTGCTCCCACTGACTACGACAACCCTCTGGCAGTGTCATATACACATACACTTCTAAAACTAGTTTAGAACGACGCTATACTCATCCTCCTGCCGGGTCTCACAGTTTGGAACAACAGCAATGGCAAGTCTGGGTAAACAAGAACCTCCCTGTCACCGTCCTTGAGGCTATCGGAGTACCTCTCGGGTGCCTGAGGTTACCCACCTTATCTGTGGAGTGGCCAATGGAATGTCAAACCAGATTGAATCTTTAGGTTCTTATCAAATTTTTAGTAATCGTTTGCGGTTCTGGAAACACTTCCAGTTCTACCATACTCCCACTTCTGTTTTCTGAAAAAATCCATTTATTTTAAAACTGTGGCAAGTCAAGAACAATATCACTATTGATCTCCCAGATGGTAGAAAGTCAACCCTCGTCATAGCCTGGGTCAACCCACAAACAACCATTACAGAAACGTGCCTTGAGTTATCCAGAGTCTGGTTTTAAGCATAAGCCGGACAACTCCCCGTACCTTAACAATGTCAAGATATGAACTGTTCTAATCCAATACAGAAACATAGGCACTAATTTAATTGAACCAGATTCAAATCATGCAGGTTTCTCCAGTGCATGTCAACTAAATGGAGAGAGGCTGATCAACATTACTCAACTTAGGAATGGTTCC